>CM042696.1:473067008-475467008 GCA_023614405.1 Avena insularis | reverse complement strand
ACTATTGCCATTCAAATTGTGCATCATTCATCATGGAATGCTTGTTTGCTTGTCGCATTTCAATTCATATGCTTGTGCACTTTATTTATGTTGGCCCTTGTTTGTTTGGTTCTTCTTCGAATAGACGCTGAGCAGGGGATATATCCGGAATCCCAGGAGCACTACCCAGATCCGTCTCTCTCTTCAACTGAGCTGCCAGGCAAGCACTACCACATGTTTGCATACATATAGTACCTATTGCCTCTATCTTATTCTTGCATCATTGAGTCGCGATTGCATTAAATTGAATCCCAAGTACTGCATAGCCTTTACTTTTAAACCCCACCGAAGCTTGTTCCTCCATCCCATGAGCCATTACTACAGGAGTTGTTTGAGCCATGCGGGTCGTAGAACAACATGTGTAGGGTATGTGAGTGTTTGATGGATAACGAGGTACCTAAACAACTTAACCTGAGTAGTAATGGGATAACTAATGAAAGTGGCACCGGCGAGCAATATCTGCTATTTGGTTTTTCATGCTTACTTGTGTCCCGTAGGACCCCGAGTACTTGATTCCTGTTCCTTTACTATTCGCACTATCCACATCCGGGAGGCCTTATGGACCCCCTGAGCCAGAGCTTGATTCATTCTTATTTCTTGGGGCCACAAAGTAGTTTGGGGCTTTATTACTATCCTGTACTTATGCCATGCTTTACTGCTTTATTGAAGATTGTGCGAGGAGCACCTGTACTATTTAGGATTGCGGAGTGTTTTCGCGGTATCGACAAGCCCAGTCACACTTTTGGGTTCCCAGTCGTTTACATCCATTGGCGCAAACCTTGGGTCCGTCTCGGAGCCGGCCAACTTCGTTGCGGGTAGCTTAATGGGGTGGCCCCCTGAAATATTTCTGAATCCTGTGATCGCTTTGTCGTGAATGCCTCGTTGGGTTTTGAGCTGGTTTTCGAGGTTGATCAGTGTGTGTTGCTATTTGTGCACCCTGAGGTAAATCTTTACGAAAGCCGTGTCTGGTTATGGACGACTTGGAGCACAGTTTCTCGATCATAGACAAGTATAACTAAAGTACCGCTTTTGAATTGGCTAAGTACCTGACTAGTAAATAGTGCAATACTCATGGAATGGTTAATAAAACTGCCAACAGATGGGGGTTGTTCGTCCGCTTTCTCGTTGGTAAGCGAGAAGGAGGATGGATATGTTAATTATACTGTTATAACTGTTGTTACTAATTAACGAACATCCGTCTATCATTGGTTAGGCGGATGGTTAGCGAGTATCTATAGACTTGTTAGTTATTATCTTTTGCTGCAACTGCGTCACCCCAGGTCATGTCCCCTTTAGAGGCATAAAGACTTGCTGAGTACCCCTAGGGTCTCACACGATAAATTGTTTGATTCAGATGAACAGGTGTATTCGCAAGATGGATACTCGGTGGAGGAGACGATGATGTTAGCAACGATCACTCGGTGTAGAGATTCCGGGAATGGGGATCCGTGAGATCTGTGGGCGGGATGTGTTTATTTATGTGGCATCTTATGCCGATTTGCTTCTTATCCGTACTTGGATCTTGTCTTCCGCTTCCGCCTGATACTCTGATGTTTGATGTATGAGGAGATATCCTAAACTATTATCTCTATCTAGGACATTTGGATCTTGCCGTATGGCGTTGCTGTAGGGGTTCGTAGCATGGAAAACAAAATTTTCTATCGCATGCAAACAAACAAGCCAAGATCTATCTACTAGATTGTAGCAACGAGTCGATGGAGGAACTCACCCTCGAAGATTCCAAAGCGGTTAACGAGAGCAGATTCTCGTGGATGATGTAGTCGTACTCTTTCCGATCTCAAGATCGCGTGAGCGATCCTTCAGCGCCACGTTCCAGGCGCTCCCTTGATCGGTCACCGTTGACAGATCGCCGAAGACCTTCCTCTCCCTTGTTCCAGCAGGCAGCGGAGGTTGTAGCACTCTTCTCGCGATTCCGGCAGCACAACGGCATGGTACCGGAAGTAGAGGGGAGATCCCGCAGGGCTTCGCCTTAAGCCGGTGCGAGTATGGTGGAGCTTATGAGAGAGGCTATTAGTGGTCTAGTAATTAGACACACCAATTAGAAGGCTCTAAACCAATTAGAAGGCTCTAAACCGAAATAGCTCTAAACCGGGGTTTAGATCTAGGGTTTAGTTTAGAGGATAGGATCTTGTGTGTGTGAGGAGGGGAGCCCTGCCCCTCCTTATATAGGTGGGAGGGGGCTGGCGCGCCTAGGGGAAGGGAGTGGAGTCCCTCCCCAACTCGGCTTGAGTGGCCGCCCGGAGGAGGTCTCCCTCCCCAACTCGGTTTCATACTCCTCCTCTTTTCCCACTTCCCAAAATTGCCGTTTGACTTTCAAACTAGCCGTTTGACTTTTCAATTTAGGATTTAAATAAACCCTTTATTTTGGACAGCAAGAACACCTAGTACATGATGCAATCATTCCAATATGTAATGACACATTCATGTACCCTTCCCCTCGAGTTCGGACATTAGGACCTTCTAGAATGTTCGATGAAAACACGGAACCATTCCCCAACTCGAAATGGGACTTTCCTTATATGAATCTTATTCTCCGGACCATTCCGGATCTCCTCGTGATATCCTGGATCCCATCCGAGACTCCGAACAACATTCGGTCTCTTTCTCATAATACCATAACTACTCAAACAACGTCGAATCCTTAAGTGTGTCTCCCTACGGTTCGTGAATTATGCGGACATGATCGAGACACTTCTCCGAACAATAACCAATAGAGGAATCTGGAAATTCATATGGCTCCCACATATTTCTACGATTACTTTGCGATCGAATGAACCACTTACATACGATACCAATTTCCCTTTGTCTCACGATAGTTTACTTATCCGAGGTTATGATCGTCGGTATCTCTGCATACCTAGTTCAACCTCGTTACTGATAAGTACTCTTTTCTCGTTCCCGTGATATGTGATCCCTTGTGACCAAGTCACATGCTTGCAAGCTAATTGGATGACATTTCACCGAGAGGGCCCAGAGAATATCTATCCGTCATGTGGATGGACAAATTCCACTCTTGATCCATGTGTTTCAACCAATACTTTCCGAACACTCAATGCCACCTTTATAGCCACCCTATTACGGTGTGGTGTTTGATGACATCAAAGCATCCATCCGGTAAAGGTGATATGCATGATCTCATGGTCGAAGGAATTAGGTTACTATGTATCAGAAAGCATATAGCAATTGAACTATTGAAATGACTTGATCTTTATGCTACGCTTATCTATAGGAGTATGTCCATCACATCATTCTCCTAATGATATGACCCTGTTGTTAATAACATCTCTATGTTCATGATCAGGAAACAATGATCATATATTAACCAACAAGCTAGTTTAACAAGAGGCTTTACTAGGGACTCTTTTATGTTTACAAATCACACAAGTATTAATGTTTCCCGTTAATACAATTATAGCATGGTATGTAAACATTTATCATAAGTTTGAAGATATGATAATAACCTACTTTATTATTGCCTCTTGGGCATATCTCCAACAGTCTCCCACTTGCACTAGAGTCAATAATCTAGTTTCAAACCTTTGTGTTTTCAACACCTATGGCTTTACGGTGTTGTATGTACACGATTGCTAGTGGTTAACTGATCTCCGGATCTGACACTTCCAGGTCCGTGTGTAATTGCATGTCTTTGCGTCTCTACGCATCACTCATTCTCTAATGAGATGGCTTTGTATGATTTGGTCTTTTGGTGTGACCTTTAGTTCTTTGGGTTTAAAACATGTTGATAATATTGTCGCACAATATATCTTCATAGTATTATCCCGCTGTGAACTACACCTAGTTTGATAACAAACTACTTGACACAAATGCCCTCTTTTGCTGCTATAACAGCAGTCATATACTTAGCCTTTTGTTGAAGTATCTGTCACAATGTCTTAACTTTGGAACTCATCCAAATCCATTATGGAACTCACTTTCCATTATATTGTGCCACCCTTAATTTAGATTGAGATAAACTTAATTTGTACTTTGTGACAAAACTAGTATCAATGTAGTACTTTTACAATGAACTAACCATCTATTTGTCACTTCTACAAATAATATACTCTTAGTTCTTCCAAAAGATCATAAGAATATCCTTACTATCGTCCAATGATCATCTTATGAATCATTCTGGTATATGCTCATAATATTTATAGCATAGGACATATCTGGATTTGTACATATCACAGTATGATTGATATAAATACTCTTTGTGATTTCATACATCAAGTATCAATCTATACTTGAATCTTTGTTTCACTTACCAAGTGCCAATACACTTGAATATATCATCAACATTGAACTCTTTCAATCCTTTACGTGCAACAAGAACCTTTCTTGTAGTTTCTATATTGAATTCATTCAATATCTCGTCTATGTATACGGCACAACCATATTAGCGTCTATTGATGCCAAATATTTGGTTTTTGCCTAAGTCTTTCATCGGGATGAAATTCTTAATATGTGTTAATAAAAGATACATTATTTCCAATCAACAATATGTCTTCCACATGATGTATTAGAAACATGTCTTAGCGCTCCCACTTAATTTCTTGCAAATGCAAGCATCTTCATTGTCTCCGATGAAATTAAACTCTTTTAACAGTTTCATCATAGTGAAGATTCCAACTCCGCTATGCTTACTTCAACCATTGAAGTTTGCATATGCTTTTAGCATCCTTTGAATTAACAAAACCCTTTGGACCGTGTCATGCACACGTCCTAGGTAACCATTCTATTAGAAGAACTTGTTTTGTTTTATTCTACTACCACATAACAAATTATATGTAGTGGTTGCTACATTAATCCGTCTAGACTAAAAATCGCTATGAAAGATCAAATCTTGTCATATACAACCTTTGAACATTGTTGTGAACTCTTTCCCAACATGTCGACTATTTCATAGATGTGAAACATCCATGTCTACTTCTTTATAGATCCAAACACAACTGAAAGATCTTACACCTTTCTCGAGGGTCCTTCAAGTTCAAAACTTGATTTCTCGTGTATGGAACTATCACAGATTTTATGGCTTCAAGCCATTAGACGGAGTCAGGGCCCATCATCGCTTCTTTGCATGTAGTAGGTTCATTATTCTCAAATAATGATTCAACCCTCAAATCTTGGTATTTGATTGTTCATCCGACCTACTTGTTTCAATAGAAACTTAGACCTCCGTGACCACAACCTTTGAGGCACGCGAGCCATGAGCATTGTTGCTGCCTCCGGAACACTTTTCGGTGCTGCGCAACTTTGCACATATAGCTAAGGTTCTTTTAACCTTATCAAAGTTCTATTGTCCTCCCACTTAACTTTTCACGAAAAAAATTTCCTTCTCAAAGAAACTTGACGTTCTAAGCGACAAACACTTTTTGTCTTTGGTGTTTTCATGGAGGAATACTTAACATTTATACAAAGACAGGTTCATCCGACTTTGGTTGCAAACATCTTTCTTATGCATAGTATACCAATGTTTAAGAAAGGACTACTTGGGTTTTATCCCAAACCATAACCTTATATGGTGTCATTTCAGCGGATTATGATGGAGCTCTTTTAGTGGAAAACGGTAATCTCTAAAGCTTTTAATCTTTAAAATATAATGGCAGTTTTATGAATTATACCTTTGATCTTACCATGTCAAACAAGGTTTAATTACATATCTCGAATGCTCCATACTCTTATGGTGTTTCGGGAAATGCAAATCCATAGAACGATTCCTTAAATCTTAGGTATTATGCTAAACTTGTAATTCAAATATCTTCCTTTATGATCTTATCATAAACTATTCATATTCTTGTTACAATGATTTTGCACTTCATCTTGAAAGTCTTTTGAACTTTTCAAATATTTCATACTTCATCCTTATTAAGTAAATATTCATATATTCACTCAAATTTTCGGAGAAAGCATATGAAGTTGAAATTCATCGCTCTTGACTACACATAATGGACTTTATACAACAATATGCACAAGTTCCAATGAGCTAGTCTTTCGTTCCCTTTTGGCCTATGAACGAAGTTTTAATTATCTCTAGGAAAGTTTCAGCGTCATTTGATCAAAAATCAAAAGACTCCAAAATTCCATCCACATGGAGTTTCTTCATGTTTTCTTTCCAATATAATTTAAACGGCGATGTCACTTCCTAAGTGATCTTTCAATCAATTTGTCTTTCGACAATTTTAGCACTAGTTTTATGGATGTGATTTCTCCAACGAGATTTGTGAATCATCCATCTTTTATGGATTACGGCAATTATTTGAACAACCCTTTTGTTCTCATAATACCTGATAAAACAAATCCTGAAGGCAAGCTTTGATGTTTAACGAGCAACACAATAACCCTTTATTTGTTTTCGATGAACATCATCACATATTCTTTTGCTAGTTACTTAGGCCATTGTAGTTCATGAATTGTGTTGTTTCGTATGACGATTCACACCAACAAATTCAGTATCAAATACTTAAGAACCACATTGTTTAATAAGCAAAGAATATAGCCATAACACGTATATCATCTATATACTTAAACTGAACAATTCTAGTCTTTTCTTTTCTGCCATATACTTATGAGATTCTCTTTTAGTATTTCCTTTTCTGTTTGAAAGAATCTATCAACATCAATAGTGGAGTCATACTTATGACACATAGTCCAAAGCGTGTATAGTTAAATACCAATGTCTTTGAACTTTGCACTTTGAAGTAGATCACCATTATCAAATATTTGGTGTTCTTTCAAATTCCTTTCTTTAGTAATCTCTTGGTGTAGTAAACATTTTACCTACATCAAATATTCATCCTCATCATGGACTTATCCATGATCTAGCTACTTTTAGCTTGTTACGGTGAATCGCGAGTATAATGTTGCTCTCCAAAACCTTTTGGAAGATTAGGACAACTAGTGTTTCCAACCTTTTGCAAATTCTCATCAAAATATGAGAACATGAACTTTGCCATATTATACTCTATCATGTTGTAACCAAAACTTCGTTTCAGATATCACAATATCTTCCACACAGCATGGTTTCTGAAACAACTCTTTCAGATCCTAGATAACCTTGATATTAAGATAATCTTTGAATATCAAGAATCATGGAGACAAACATGATACTTATATACTAACATTTGGAATTGTTACTCTTGATTTAATACTAATTATTAAACTTCATGGAGTAACCGGAACTTACTGAAAGTTTGCAATAGGACTTTTAAACTTTAGATTAACACTTCAATACAATACGATACCAGTTCGTAAAGTAACTAACCAGAATTCTATAGTTCTATCATCTCAATTATAACTAAGCGCAAGGTGGTAAACGGATGCCAATGACTACAACAACTATGCAAATTCACTTTGATTAAGTTTATGATAAATTGAGTTCTAATTAATAATTAAATTAATCTAGGTGAACTCCCACTCAAAACAACATCCCTCACATTGTTTTAGTGATCACACGAACCAAATCCACCACATCAAAACCGATCATCACGAGAGTTGATATAGCTTTAATGGCGAACAATCAACATGTTCATCATATCTACTATATGACTCATGCTCTACCTTTCGCAATCCGTGTTCACGAGGCCATGCGTACATGCTAGGCTCGTCAAGATCAAACCTTAGCTACCGCATAAGCAAATCTGGCTTGCTTACGTTGTATTCACCGCGGAATCAAAGACACCCGATCATCACGTGGTGCTTGAGCGACAAGCTTTGGCAGTGCAAACTAAGGGTGAACACTTTAGAACTTGAAATTTATGTGCATGAGGGATCATCTTATAATGCTACCGTCGTCTACTAAGCAATACAAGATGCATAAAGGATTAACATCACATGCAATTCAAAATATGTGATATGATATGGCCTTTCTTCTTTGTGCTTCCGATCTCCATCTTCAAGCACGAACATGATCTCCATCATCACCGGCATAGCATCAAGGTCAATGACGCTTCTTCATGGTTGTCGTCCACCAGCTTCAACTATTACAACTACTTTGAATAGACACGCAGGTCTTAACAAAATTAAAGATAACCATATGGCTCCTGCCGGTTGCCAACTTACAATAAGGAACATTGCATACATCAAATATAATCACAATCATGGCCATATCACATCACTGCACACCCCTGCAAAACAAAGTTAGACGCTTATACTTTCTTTGCATATTTTACGTGGTTTGGGGCTTTCAATAAGTGTCGTTCTAACTTACGAACAAGAACCACAACATTGATACTAGCATTGTTGATTACCCGTTGTAAATTGGATCTTTACTATGCTAGGAGAAACAGGCACCCGCAAAGCCACTTATGCAATACAAGTTGCATGTTAAGCGTGGAGCAAGTCTCATGAACGATGTCATGTAAGGTTAGCCCGGGCCGCTTCATCCCAACATACCGCAAGATGCAAAGTACACAAAAAGCAATCTACAATAAAAGCATCAACGCCCACAATGACCATTGTGTTCTACTCGTGCAACAGATCTACATATAGACACGGCTCTGATACCACTGTAGGGGTTCGTAGCATGGAAAACAAAATTTTCTATCGCATGCAAACAAACAAGCCAAGATCTATCTACTAGATTGTAGCAACGAGTCGATGGAGGAACTCACCCTCGAAGATTCCAAAGCGGTTAACGAGAGCAGATTCTCGTGGATGATGTAGTCGTACTCTTTCCGATCTCAAGATCGCGTAGACGATCCTTCCAGCGCCACGTTCCGGCAGCGCTCCATGATCGGTCACTGCGTTCGGTACTCTGAAGAACTTCCTCCCTTGTTCCAGCAAATGGAGGTTGTAGCACTCTTCTCGATTCCGGCAACTGGCGGCATGGTACGGAAGTAGAGGGAGATCCATGAGGCTTCGCCTTAAGCCGGTGCGAGTATGGTGGAGCTTATGAGAGAGGCTATTAGTGGTCTAGTAATTAGACACACCAATTAGAAGGCTCTAAACCAATTAGAAGGCTCTAAACCGAAATAGCTCTAAACCGGGGTTTAGATCTAGGGTTTAGTTTAGAGGATAGGATCTTGTGTGTGTGAGGAGGGGAGCCCTGCCCCTCCTTATATAGGTGGGAGGGGGCTGGCGCGCCTAGGGGAAGGGAGTGGAGTCCCTCCCCAACTCGGCTTGAGTGGTGGCCGCCGGTTGGAGGAGGTCTCCCTCCCCAACTCGGTTTCATACTCCTCCTCTTTTCCCACTTCCCAAAATTGCCGTTTGACTTTCAAACTAGCCGTTTGACTTTTCAATTTAGGATTTAAATAAACCCTTTATTTTGGACAGCAAGAACACCTAGTACATGATGCAATCATTCCAATATGTAATGACACATTCATGTACCCTTCCCCCTCCGGAGTTCCGGACATTCCGGGACCTTCTAGAATGTTCCCGATGAAAACACCGGAACCATTCCCCAACTCCGAAATGGGACTTTCCTTATATGAATCTTATTCTCCGGACCATTCCGGATCTCCTCGTGATATCCCGGATCCCATCCGAGACTCCGAACAACATTCGGTCTCTTTCTCATAATACCATAACTACTCAAACAACGTCGAATCCTTAAGTGTGTCTCCCTACGGTTCGTGAATTATGCGGACATGATCGAGACACTTCTCCGAACAATAACCAATAGAGGAATCTGGAAATTCATATGGCTCCCACATATTTCTACGATTACTTTGCGATCAAATGAACCACTTACATACGATACCAATTTCCCTTTGTCTCACGATAGTTTACTTATCCGAGGTTATGATCGTCGGTATCTCTGCATACCTAGTTCAACCTCGTTACCGATAAGTACTCTTTTCTCGTTCCCGTGATATGTGATCCCTTGTGACCAAGTCACATGCTTGCAAGCTAATTGGATGACATTTCACCGAGAGGGCCCAGAGAATATCTATCCGTCATGTGGATGGACAAATCCCACTCTTGATCCATGTGTTTCAACCAATACTTTCCGAACACTCAATGCCACCTTTATAGCCACCCTGTTACGGTGTGGTGTTTGATGACATCAAAGCATCCATCCGGTAAAGGTGATATGCATGATCTCATGGTCGAAGGAATTAGGTTACTATGTATCAGAAAGCATATAGCAATTGAACTATTGAAATGACTTGATCTTTATGCTACGCTTATCTATAGGAGTATGTCCATCACATCATTCTCCTAATGATATGACCCTGTTGTTAATAACATCTCTATGTTCATGATCAGGAAACAATGATCATATATTAACCAACAAGCTAGTTTAACAAGAGGCTTTACTAGGGACTCTTTTATGTTTACAAATCACACAAGTATTAATGTTTCCTGTTAATACAATTATAGCATGGTATGTAAACATTTATCATAAGTTTGAAGATATGATAATAACCTACTTTATTATTGCCTCTTGGGCATATCTCCAACAGTTGCAATATTTCTATTTCTTTTAGATGGAATGGCTCTGAGGATTATTGTATGTGGCTTGCATACATACTCACTTGTGTATGTAGTTGATCCCTTCACCTGCCGATTACGCCGCTCGTTCTTGTCCTGATGTTCTGAAAGTGGTTAGGACGGTCAAAAGGTCTACCTGTGAGTGGCCTCGGGCCCCACCGTACTATTTTAACCACTTTCGCTCATCCAGGCATGTAACTAAGAGCGTAATTCATTGAGGTAGTTACAGGTTGCAAAATCCTTTGGAGATGATTTCATTGTGTACCTTGTGGATGATACTCCCACTTCCATTACAGAGGCATATGCATCTCCTGATGCGGATGATTGGAAAGAAGCTGTTCATAATGAGATGGACTCGATTCTTTCTAATGGAACTTGGGAACTATCAGAACGACCCCATGGCTGTAAGCCTGTGGATTGCAAGTGGGTGTTCAAGAAGAAGCTAAGTCATGATGGTACTATTGAAAAGTACAAGGCTCGGCTTGTAGCAAAAGGCTACACCCAGAGAGAAGGTGAAGATTACTTTGACACCTATTCACCTGTTGCTAGACTGACCACCATTCGAGTACTACTATCCCTGGCTGCCTCTTATGGTCTTATCGTTCATCAAATGGACGTTAAGACAGCTTTCCTCAATGGAGAGTTGGAAGAGGAGATCTATATGGATCAGCCTGATGGGTTTGTGGTAAAAGGTGAAGAGAGAAAGGTGTGCAAGTTGCTAAAATCTTTATATGGCCTGAAGCAAGCACCTAAGCAATGGCATGAGAAGTTTGACAAAACATTAACTTCTGTTGGCTTTGTCGTTAATGAGGCTGACAAGTGCGTCTACTATCGCCATGGTGGGGGCGAAGGTGTTATATTATGTTTGTACGTGGATGATATCCTTATCTTTGGTACAAACATGAATGTGATAAATGAAGTTAAGTCCTTTCTATCAAAGAGCTTTGATATAAAAGATCTGGGAGAAGCTGATGTTATTCTGAATATCAAGCTAATTAAGCATGAGAGTGGGATTACTTTGACGCAATCACACTATGTTGAGAAGATCTTGAGCCGTTTCGATTTCGTTGATGGCAAGTCTTCCCCAACACCTTATGATCCCAGTGTGACATTACAGAAAAACAAGAAAGAGCCAAAAGAACAATTGAGATACTCTCAAATTATTGGCTCACTCATGTACTTAGCTAGCGTGACAAGACCCGACATCTCTTTTGCTGTGAGCAAGCTGAGTAGGTTCATGTCTAACCCGGGTACTGAACATTGGTGTGCACTTGAAAGGGTCATGCGCTATCTATGTGGTACAATGAGTTATGGGATACACTATTCGGGGCATCCAGCGGTGCTCGAAGGATATAGTGATCTTGGATCTCGGATGTAGATGAACTCTACGCCACTAGCGGGTATGTATTTACCTTTGGAGGTGGCGCGGTATCATGGAGATCTTGCAAACAAACCATATTGACAAGGTCGACTATGGAAGCAAAACTTGCTGCTTTAGACACAGCCACTGTAGAGTCAGAATGGCTGTGTGAACTTTTGATGGACTTGCCGGTGGTTGAGAAACCTATACCGGCCATCCTTTTGAATTGTGACAATCAAACTGTTATTGTCAAAGTGAACAATTCTAAGGATAACGCGAAGTCATCAAGACACGTCAAGAGACGTTTGAAGTCTGTCAGGAAATTGCGAAACTCCAGAGTAATTACTATTACGTATATTCAAACTGACAAAAAACTGGCAGATCCCTTTACAAAGGGACTATCACGAAACATGATAGAAAGTGCATCGAGAGAGATGGGTTTGAGACCCATGGATGTTACACAGTAGTGGTAACCCAACCTTTTTAATCGGAGATCCCATGAATTAGGACCTGGGAAAAACAAGCTAGTGGTGTGACGGAGGAGAGTATTAGACAACCCTCTCTATGTGAAGATGTACAACTCTCAAAAGCTGTAAGGCAGGTTGGCAACATGCCTTAATGTGTTTCTGTTGGCTATGATTAGCAAAGATGCTGTCCTACAGAGCATTCTTGAAAGAACACACCTATACGAGTTCCGATTGTTAAACGTCGCAATCTATGAGATTTGGGTGATCTCTAGTAAACTCATGAAGAGACCAAGTAGTATAACGCATATGCTACACTCACGGGGTAGGCTACTGGCAGCTAGGTACTAGTTATGACTTGGTGTAAAATCTAAAACACTGGTTCAAGATTCGTCCATTGTTCAAGTTGCTGATAGACGTAGCTCAAGGTTTTAGGCGGAAGTTTAGCTTAACAGTCTCTGCTGAAACACTGGTATATAAACAAGTAGCGAGAATTGGCAAATCTTTAAATGGGCATTTGAGATCTGGTGGGGGATTGTTAGAAATAATGGGCTAAATAAATAAGCCCATATAGATTTCAGATTTTTCCTAAATCTCAAGCCCATGTGTGTGGAAGCCCATGTGTGATTTGGCCCAATTTAGTGGCAGCTCACATATGAGTGGAGTGGGAGCTAAAGTTTAGTCCCACATGAAAAGTTGGAGGAGAGTTACACCACCTTATAAGGTGGAGTGGTTCACCACTTAGTAAAGTGAGTGAGAAGAGGAGAACTACACGCGCTCCTCCGACGACGACGCCGCTCGTCACGACGCGCACGCGCGGGTTGCGGCTTGCGGGTTGCGGGAATCTCGCCGAACCGAGCTTTATTTTTGCTGCTTGGGAAAACTTGTGCGGTTTGACAGACGTGTCAATAGTTAGCCAATTCGGGTCGCTTCCGGATCGTGGGCTATCTGTAACCGACCCGAACGTGCGCAACGTGGGCTTGGTCCACGACGTGCCCTATGCGGGATTCCCGAGCCGCTCTATATAAACTCCAGTGCGGCTTCCACCACGTACACACCAAAAACCAATCTAGGGTTTGCCAACCTCTCTGCTTGCGTCACCACCGTAGTCTACTCCATCCCGCTTGCCGGCATGCACCGGCGGACGGGAGAGCAGGTCTCCGGAACCACTCGCCTTTGCGATCCTGTATGGGAGAGGGCGAATAAGGTTTTTGGGAAGCGCTCTGTGCGACTGCTCGAGTTCTGCATCACAGCTCGTCTTCCATCCAAGTCAGGCGGTGCTGCCTATCGTCGTCTTCGCCGCCGTCTGCTTCGATCAATCTTCCCCAAGGTTACTACTGCGACTACTGCAATCGAACGGTACGTGCGACGTGCTGCTGTCTGGTTATTCATCATGTTCTGTGAGTACATGTTTAGCTGCTGCCTGTTTCCGTTCATCTTGTTGTTTAGTACATCTAGTATGTTCGAGTTACATGTGCTAGTAGCTGGTATTGTCATGTTTAATATTCTCGAATTAATCACGAAAATTGTGCCTAATTCTCCAACACGGCAAGCGCGCACCGACTCTTTAATTGTTTACAGGGCCTAAAAAAAATCTAAGCATCTTCTTATACCCTAAAAAAATACTCATAAGTCTGATGGTCTCCTCTCCTCCGGTCAATCTAAGCTCCCATGGCCCGCCGCCATAAATCTAAGCTCCCATGGCCCGCCGTCGCTCGTAATTCGTAAACCACATCAATCGCCAGCAGCAAGCAGACCAGATGGAGTCTACTGATGCTGTTCTCCTACCGCGCCTTGCTGAAGTGTTGATCATGCCGACTGCCGTGCAGCCGCATCATCATCGAGCTCCCCAACCATACCTGGTCATATTTAAATCTAGATGTATGCTAGTATTAGTACACCAATTTCTTTAGATCACCCATGTATGCAATTATCAAACTTAGTACTCTTTCCAGATCTCAAAATAAGTGACGTGAATTTAGCAAAATTCGTATATATCTAGACATGTTTTAGTACATAGATATATGCAAATCTAGATAAAGGCAAATCACTTATTTTGGAACGGAGGGAGTAGCTTAAAGTACTTTCCGAACCGATCAGCACCGATTTACCGTTCAAGCCTTGTACAAGTTGTAGTATAAAATCCAAAAAAAGTTAACTACCGTCTATTTTTAAAATTTCGAGAGTAAATTTTATATCCATGAGGGATAGTTTGGCTCGTTAAGGCCTTAAATTTATGATATGTTTGCTATTTAGTTGACAAGGTTAATCATGAAGAACATATAAGAAACAAAAGGACTAATAGAGTGCCCAAAATGTTTTTGCGGCTTCAGTACATCACCTCTAATATCTAAATCCTGGCTCTGCCACTAGCCGTCGCCCTCTACAAAGGTGGGGCGTAAGGGTGGACGCACGTGCTTTTCCTACGCCAACCCAAACTCAACGGTGTGTGGTGCTCTGCGTCCCAAGCGCCGGGAGCGAGGAGACGCAGAGGATAGCCAACATCGAGTTCTTGTTGCGTAGGAGGAGCACGTGCTTCCACCCTTACCTCCCTCCCTCGGAGGCACACCACCTTTCCAAACGACGATGGTTGTTAGTGTTGAATCCGTCCATCATGTTGGCTGGTGTATCACAAGAAAGCGATATCCGCTAAGCGTGGTGACGTTGAAGGCATGGCCGGCGACCTTGCCTTCACCGATGATAGACATGTCGGCGAATGACATGAATAATTGGTAGACTAATTTGTCGTGTTGAGCACCATGGCTCCACCTTCTATTTATAGATTAGTTAGCTAGATATATCGAATCAATTGCATTTACATCCAAGATCTGATCATATCTCTACAAATTGGATAGATATAAGACGAATTAATAAGTTAAATATCTACTGCTATAAATGCATAAGATACACAACCGATTATTTCAAACGTCCAGCTAAAATGTTCTGGGGAACATTTGGTTGCTCGCCACAAGGTTGAACCCGGCCTGATCAGTGCAATTTAGGTTGCTTGGTTCCCAGTATGGGAAGTTGGTCTAGCCCAACGCAAAACCCGAAACCACTTTGCAAACAAGCCCATTGGGAATGATCGAATTGGACTTTTCCTCAGACCGAGGCTCAACGCGTGCAAGGTGGATGAACAAAGAGGCAAAGTTTGTGCAAGCATGAAGATGGCGCGAACTAGTGCACGACAGGAAAAATGAGGTAGGAGAAATTTGGTCACCTTGCACAGAAACCCTCACCCTACTTACCCTTCCTAATCTCAATGTAAAAAACCCTCGCCAATATCCCCACTCCCATTCCAGATCTCCTTTGCTAGAAGCTACTTCTAATAAGTTAAGCAAGGCATCTTCTCCGGTCAGCTTCGATCGCTAGCAACAAGCCTTCTTCTTCCAATTCTCTGACATGTCATGTGTCCCCCTTGTTTGATGGGTATAATGACTAAGAAAAAACTCTTGATCTAGTAGCTTAGATGAGCAGCTGGCATATTTAACAGTATCTAATGATAGTATATCCGAACCATCTCATTAGAACATTATCATCGTGCTAGATCTCATATCGGCAGAAATTTACATTGTGGTACGTGGCAGGATGACCGGTGCTTATTAATGAAACATTAGGTATTGTCGTGCCGTTTCGGTGCCTTGTGTGTCTCACTAACTAGTGTGGCACATCCCTAATGAGTCTGGCCTTTATATATCGTTCTCCCGCAATGGCACTCTCTAGTCTCTACTACTCTGTAATAGCCCGGCCTCTCCGGACTGGTGATTGTCAGCCCTGGCAACTTTCTAGGATCTCTAGATTGGCCTCATAGATCAATATTATCCTTTCTGCACACTTTGTCCTCATTGGTGCGCGCCCGTGAACAACTTCCTGATCGGTCATCCATCCCTGGAAAAGCACGATTAACCTGGAGTTTTTTTGAAGATGAGCCCTGGAAAAGAAGTTGCGACTTGTTGGTACGAGTATCATATCAATCCTATGAAGCCATGTGCTAGGATCTCACATACGCCCACTCTTAGAAGATCGATGCCCTCGTCGATCAGCCACAAGCTAGGAATGTCCCCTCTTGGCATACGGTTGTGCGTTCAGTGCCGACACATGTGTCATGTTGTGTCCACTCTGGACCACACGTGCCATGCTCCACAAGTTCACGCCACTGACCTGCACACGCCCATGTAACCGCGAGGATCGACTATGATACCACCTATAACACCCCGGCCTCTTCGGACCGGCGGTTGTCACCCCTGGAAGCTTACTAGGATCTCTAGACTAGCTCCCATAGATTAACACTAGTCTTTTCGGTGGACTTTGTCCTCACTCATACGTACCCGGAAATAACATCTCAGGTCACCCATCCTCAAGTTGCTACAAGACAAGCACGCTTAACCTGGAGTTCGTTTGAAGATGGGTCCCAGAAAATAAGTTGCAACTTGTAATATGAGTATCCTATCAATCCTATTAAGCCATGTGTTAGGATCTCACATACTCTCATTCGCACTCCACAAATCTCCCTTGGGGAATCTTTAACGGTGGGATGTGGTGACGACAGTGAAACCAAGTCGATGGCGCTGCAGCAATGCCTGATTTTTGTGTACGGCAGCGACACCAAAGTATGTTTCTTTTATCTAATTTGGAGTTTTTAGTTCTTTGTAGTTTTGATCGATCTATCAAGTGATCTAAGAAATAATTTGTGGATATTTATCGGTACCATTTGTGAGTGATTGGGGAGTACATCGCATATGATTTTTAACCAACAAATATGTATGCGAATGAATTTCAGATAACCATTACATAAGGTCCATTTTACATTGATAGATACTATAGTAAACATTATATATAAATAAAATTAATCTTAATCTACTCCTCGTCGTCAGAGGAGATGTAGATGATCTCCTCCTAGCAGGTGGAGCCAGAGGCATTGGCTTCGGTGACACCCGGTGTGGATCGGCGGCCTTCGCCGCGTGCCCTGTGTCTTCCTCGCGCTTCGTTGTGACGGATTCCTCCACTAAAATATGCTCCTAGAGCATATCATCCTCGTCGGCCTCACGGTCAGCCTCCTCCCACGGCTCTGGCACGTGATGCTCCGTTGTCACCCTGTCCTTGTCACCAGCCAGAGTACCAGATGGAGGAGTTGGCGTAGAGGGAGGGAGTGCTCGTCCTCCCGCACCGGAGGTGCCTTCTTAACATGGATATGCTGTGCCGGCGAGCACTGCCACACGCAAGTGAGGGGAGTGATCTTTATACTGCGAGCCATGTCGCTCCTAGCTTTATAATGCTCGATGATGCGACCGACAAAGCTGCATCATCACCAACACGGGGCACACAAGAGAGAAGGAGATCAGCTTGCCTATAACTACATGAGTCGAACGGAAATCCGGGAGACAACTTGGCAAGAATTACACACATTGACAAATGTACCACGTCTATCTGAGAAGGTGCGATGAAATCGAAATGCTATAGACATTATAACTGTAGAAAAATAATCACGTACGTTCAATTTTAATTAAGTGTTGTGCGACGCGTGATTACACGGCTGACTATACAATATTGTTCGTCACAAAGGAGATAACATTGTCGCGGTGCTGGAATCTTCTCCTCCTAACGTGATGTTCAGAACATGCTTTGTTGGATCCATACTTGCATCGTGGAACATTTTACTACAACGTTTAACCACAGTGTAACTGTCAGATGGAGCTTATGAGTTTAGGTGAAATTACATGACGGTGTAAAATTCAGTGTAGATTTCATTTATAGAGCATTAGTCCATCCTGAGGTGTCATTCGATATCAACATCAAAATCTAGAAGATGAAGATACCACTAACGATGAAAATATCAGCATAGTATCTGTGTCGAGTGGTGATTCTTATAAAAGATAACCTTGTTAAAATAAATTAGCGTAGAAGTAAGCATTGTGTATTTTTTTCCACACGATGAGCCAATTAAACATTTATTCTTCCAATAAAAACTTACTCATTTTATATGGGAAGTCATCTAAGTAGGTTCTGGTTCGTATCCATCTTGTAGTGTTGCCAACATATTTGGCAACAAATTACATGGGATAGATTACAAGTACAAAATACTTATTAGGATGAGAGAGTTTTTCTTTATTTGATCGCTATGTCTATGTAGAAATGGCAAGGTTTTTAATGACAAAGTATCTTCTCATATGTTGTTATGCAACTTATCTATCGATGCACTACTACGCTTGGTCATCTTTACATTGTGTGGAGTTTCACGACCTATTTACATAGATATGTACATGCTTGGAGGATATTGTGCGAGATTTTTTTTCGACATGGATGGCAGCGTGATCCGAGGATCAGTCCTCCATCTCCTTAGACGCTATACAGTTTTTTGATGATTTCATGTATTTCGCCTATAACACCCCAAGCCAACAAACACTTGAGGTGTTACCACATACAATACACGTATAAAATTAACTACCAACCTTTAAGAAAAAAATCGGCAGAGTCTCCTGGACATCCACAACATGCAGATTATAGGAATATCAGAAAGCAAGAACACATCACCGGATAGTACAAGTTCATCAACCAAATAATATACCGAATCTCTGAACTACTAGGGAAAAAGAATTCATCAACCACATGCAAGAAGATAACCAGAACTGTTTTAGGGTACTGGTCAACAGACTCCAAAACTCAACAAGACAAGGTAATTTTATTATTTAGAAAGGAATAATTCCAAGGTAAATGTGAAGTTGTGATGTGAAGTAGGTGGTGTCTCTACTCCCATATGTCCCATGCATGACGTCCTCAAGGTTTACCCAAAAACATGAAATCAACAAGGGTGAGTACAAAGACTCAACAAGTTCACAAACAAATAGTAATTTTACATAAATCAAAGCACGATGACGATATTAGACATCATTCATCCATTAGAACATTATATTATGTCCTACATGCCTATATGCTCATCTCATCTCATCTCATCGCGAATACCGGTATCGCTCGAGTGGACACCCGTCGGTATTCACTCGCTCCAACTCATGGAGGGTGCCTCCAAAATGGGTCAAAACCCATCAATGAAGGTCGCATTGTGCCTACCGAAGTAGGTTACATTATCATCATTGTCATCGTGGATATGAAACTATGCATAATATGAAATGTCAGCATCATCGTTATCATTGACATAATGAACATAACATAAGCATTAAATAAATTGAGTGAAGAGAGATATGCAAAATTCGCTAGCCGTCATGAACTTGCCTCAACCGCGGGGCACAAACTGTGAGTTGTTGGGTTCCAAACTGGAAGTACTGACACCTGTTATCCAAACATATAATGCTTAGTATACAACAAGACCTCGTATCATATTCACAAATCAACATCGTTCCTATGCGCGAGCCCCAGAACCAACATATTCTTAGCCCTCACAATAAAAATGACTTCACAACATACTAATCCTACGAATCTACCAGCTGTTAGGTACAATCGCTGACGGAAAGAAGTAAAACGACAAGGGATGAACATCGGCAACGCACCGTGAAAATCGACCGACCGACGTCCGGCGGCGGAGGCCAACGCCTAGCAGCAGTAGCGACCAGGCGGCACCGACTTCGATCTAGAGGTCAGAGGGTAGGGTTGACATACGAGGAGATCACGACTGGCCGATGCAGTTCCTGGAACCCTTCTAAGGGACACCGTGGTAGGCACGGACCACAAGTCCGATAGGGCCTTATTAAGCCCAGCCCGTTTTATTTTTCTTTCTTCTAGTGCTCAGGAAACAAAAGGACATCAGCTTGTGTTATTCTAAAAGACTAGCGAAAAGCCCGTGCGTTGCACCGGAGACTAAGAGATGTGCATCGCGGCCAGACGCATCCCCGTTGCCTTTGTTCATTGTACATCTTAGTACTAATTGTCGATGTTCCACTAAGAAGACGTTGTGCCCGCAAGAGACATGATCTTGCGTGGACGTGAACAAAAGATCATTGACGGCTTCGACGCTGAAAAAAAAAGGTAAAGCGACTTCGACACCTTTGCCTCAGAGACACCAAGCACAAAAGCTCGCTCGATCTAAAATACTTGACATAAAAGATTCAATGCCAAATAAGTTCACGCCATGAGCCCAGACATTACAAAGTTCAATTTTTAGAAAATACTAACTGTACCATCCAGTCTCACCGTCTAAAGTTTTGTTTTAGGTGAATATTAATTTCAGAAAAAACATTCAGATAAGTTTCAAATTCTTCCAGAAAACTTAACGTAAATTTTGGATGACATTGAGAGATTTTCACACACATAAATTTACTCAACACATATACATAAGGCTTTCCAAACTGAAACATATTTCACTAATTAGAGAATAAAATGAAGAACATAAAACTACTACAACACCATGAAAATCAGACCCTAAACAGAAACAAACCCAAAAGTGGAGGAGGCATGCATTGGGGTTGAACCTGCCAGCCGTAAAGAACAGCAGCAAGTCGTGGTTCCGAAATTGCTTCACTGTTTAATATGATTCTCTTCTGTATTATTTCTGTCCTTTTGCTATCGATAGACATTGACATTGCCCTCCTTTCACACCATGCAAACTTAATCTTCACCGCTCCTTCAATTCATGTACCAATGTGCCCCCACTTAATTAGTCACATCCGCCAAGCCCACAATCATCGCTTTCCTTTAATTTTATTAGATCACCCCAACATGTATATAGATCAATTAGGCAACATATCTTTCCTTCAAAGCAAACAACGGTGTGGCTACGCGTTGATTCTCAAGTCATGTTGCTGATACTTCAGGTAAATTCGAACGTTTATAAACTGGTGGAGATTAGTTTAAGGGAGCAGTGTGGGACTAAAAACTATGAGACACGTTTCGTTTCAGATTTCACGTAAGTGTCCAAGCAACCAGGGCCTCTTTTCTTGGCGTGCTGCGTGAGCCGGCGAAGCCCAGCCAAAATATCTGGGTCTAGGGACAAGGAGAGAAGCCTAGCCACGATTCTGTTTCAAATTTCATCGTAGTTGGTGAAGCCCAGCCAAAGTTTCTGGGTCTAGGCGGCAAGGAGAGAAACCGGGCCTGATGATGCTAGAGCCGGTAGCCGGATTGGGGTCCGGGTAAGCGAGGTATATACGTAAGCGGTGGCACTTGTGGGTAATAGCAAAAATACCCGTGCATTGCACCAGGTGAGAAAAAACAAGGATGATCTCTCATATACATATAGCGGTGTTCACAATAATAATTCACCCGAAGGAATCTATCATGTATACAGACAGGCAGCGCTGAACAAAAGGAATCATAATAAGTTGAAGCTAGCTAGACAATGCATGCAATCGAATAAAGTTGTCTGGTTTACGAACAGTTCACATCTGAGTGTCATCTCAGGCAGCTACTTGACAGGCCGTCATGGCTTCCTCTTTCCCCTCTCTATATTTGGCAGTAGAGTTCTACTTTCATTTATGCTTGAAGCATCCTCTTTTGGAAAGCCCACAAATCCTGACTTAGTATCACTGCTTCTTTCGGAAAGCCCACAAATCCGCCACAATCCCTCTTTATTACAACCAACATCCATCACATAATTATGCACCATGCAGCCCACAATCCATATCATTTAATTAGCCCACATATTTTCAAATCAAATGATGGTGTAACTGTCTGTTGACGATACTTAGACAACTTGCGACGTATATAAACCGGTGGCGCTCGTTGTAAGGTAGCAGGGTGGTCCTAAAAATTAAGTCCTGCCAGTTTGCAAGCAGCTCACGTTAGAGAAGAATTATTAGCGGGCTAAATGATCAATGAAAGGGCAGGCTGGCCCAAAAGTGTATGGGCTCTTGGAGGTGTGCAACCCAAGGGAGCGATGAGGTTTTTCTAAAACGATGTCTCCAACTCGCCATGGTAACGAAACGACTGAAGCACGACACCGTTTTTCAAACAAAATAGATCACCGCCCCGCGAGCACAGAGGCGCAAGTCAACCCTTGGTGCACCAGCCTGGACTCATATGTAGCCTGGACCAATCGTGCCGAGCTGACCACAACCAGAAAAAGAAACGATTTCCTCCCTTCAGCAAGCTAGCACACGCACAACACGCCATCCATCAAGCTGCCTATCTCGTAGCTTTGCTAGAATGCTAGTAGATGCGTGCATGCCTTGCTTGCTGCTGTTCGCGACCATTCAGCATGCCTCTTTCCGCCGTGTTTCGTCCCTCTGCTCAACCTCTGTCACATGTGGCTCTCAAGCTCTACCTCCATGCGCGCCTACGTCAGCCGCAGCTAACACCCGCTGCCATGCTTCTGTCCCTGGCCGCCGGCAGGTCGACAATGCCACCGACTCTACCATGAAGCCTCTGACCACGTATTCCCGTCTCCAATCCAGCTCAGGACCACCAGCCATCGTTCCATGCCACCCTGTCGAGCTCCACCTCCACCCATCTCGTTCTGCTAGGGCCGTCCCTCTCCTAGCTCGCGCTTCCATTCTCCGCCCTATCGCTTGGTCCTGGAGCTAGCTAGCCGACCGGCAGCACATCCAACTTTCACCGAAGCGTTTTCTCCTTCCCGCGTCCACGTCGGAACGCCCTCCAGGCTCCGAGCGACGCCGACGTCCGTGCCCGCGAAGCTCCGGCCGTCCTCCTTCCTCCTCATGAATGGGCTTCGTCTCCGATCGAGCTCTGTTCTTGCGCCCAGCTTCGCCTCTCGCCTCTCGGTTGTTCACGTCCACACACGTTCCTGTCTATGCTTCCAAGCCCAAGCACAGCGCCCCTGTTATTCGTAGCTACAGTGCTGGGCTAGCTAGATAGTCCGTTGGCTGCGCGCATCAATTTTCCACCCAGCCCGCTGTTTTTGTTGCGCCGATGCATCCATCCACCGAGCCCCTTTTTTCCTTGTCAAAGCGTTATTTTCACTTACCCCTGGCACAATGGTTTATTTGGTGTTTGATGGGAGGTTAAAACCGTCCAAAAAAATATTGGACCGAAAGAAACAATCCATCCTTTATTATTATTAGGTATAGATACACCACGTTGACCAGCTGGTTGCAGCTACATGGTTTTGAAATGGTAGGTCAAAAGTTCAAGTGCAACCGCACTCTACTCTCAAATCTTTTGTTTTATTTTTTCCTCAAACCCACAAACAATCACTTGCACGGTTAAAAATGTTTAATTTAATATTTTTTTAAATATTTAATAAGCACAAAACATTAGTATAAAAATTTGTGATATGACATCTTCTGTTTTCTTTTTTGTTCGCATCTAAACTATTGTAGCCTCTATGAATCTGAGTTATGCAGATACACAGTGTAATACTTTAACTTTTAAGTAATAAAGCACCCGTTTTAAAAAATAAAGGCTCGAGATTTTGTTCCGGAAAAATTGTGTGGGAAAACTTACACTAACAAACTATTTTTCTAACTCGTGTGCAATGTCGGTAGGACTGGGTTACAGGAAGTAAATGGACATTTTGACCCGTATGGGATTGTTCCCACCGTACAAGGGACTCCCCTCCATGTGCGATGTGGGTTTTAATAGGCTTGGTCTGTAATAGTGCTTTCACCGGCATTCCCCTTACACATCGCATCTTGAGTGGCTAACTAGAGCAAAACCCAAGGCGTTCGAGACAAGAACGACCTTATCTGTGAATCCTTGACCCCCTGCTATAGTACCAGGAGCGATCTCGAGAGGCGCCAGGCCAAACCGATGCCTCTCTCGCCGGTGTTTTCGATGAGATATGGAGGAGGGAGGTGCCGATGGTGGTAGTTTATGTAGGTTTAGTGGCACTATGCCAGTAGCGGGTTGTTTGTCCGGTAGTGGAGGCCGATCTCAGCTTCGTGTTGGCTTGACCTGGAGCTTAGGATTAGGGTTTCCCCGTCGTTTTCCTCTACTTCATCGGTTGGAGCTGGGAGAGGCGAGGAGAGACACCATCTCTTTCAATAAACTCAAGGCATGCGCCTCCTTTTCGATCGGTGTTGCTCTATTGTTGTTGCTTCTTCTCTTGGCCGACCTTGGTGGTGAGGGAGAGGAGAGGAAAGGCGGTGTGGCTGGCGGATCTGGGAGGCGGCGAGGGTGCTGCTCCATGTCGGCGAACTAGAGCGTTGTCGAGCGGCGGTCTTCTCAGGGCTTCACCGAGCTCCTGAGGTGGGAGTCAGTGATGCTCCGATCTAGGCAAGGCCCTCCACGAAGAAGCATTGACGTCGTCCTTTTGGTGGCCTATGTCTTGCCCTTTCTCTCTTTGTCGGTCGTTGTGGCAAGGAAGAGCGATGGGATAGCCCTTCTGCTGCTGGTCGTGGGCAACGACCCGTTCGGTGGTGATGGGGGCTTCTAGAGCTTGCCCCTCTATAGCAGCTCCCAAGCAACGGGGAAGGTGCACTAGCACTATTAGTGGCCACAAGGTTGGCCAAGCTGCGCTCGATCTACGTGTCCGGAGCTTGTTCTTCCTCCTTAGGGGGAGGATCATCTTCGATCTTGTCATAGCGTGCTCCGTTGCTGCCTCTCTAAGTGGTCTCGTCCCTAGCAGAGGAAATGGTTGTTGGGTCCACAACATAGAAAACAAAAAAAAATCCTACGACGAGAACTACACGCCAAGATCTATCTACTAGGTACAGAGCAACGGGTGGACATACATCCATCGAGAACTTACCCTCGAAGACAACGAGTTTTGTTAACGAGTAGGAACTCGTGGTTGATGTAGTCCTACACTTGCCGATCTCAAGATCGTGTGGAAGTCCGAGCGCCGCAACTCATCAGCGCATCCGTACTCGCACACACCTTCAAGCCACCGGACAACCTCCACCTCCTCGCTCTAGCGATCCAGTGGAAGCAGCAACTCCTTCCAGATAAAATGCCACCGGGAACATGTATCTCGCTAATCCGAGACCATGGGAAAATAATTCCAGAGGGGGAGAGAGATCCTTCACGAGGAGGTGTGAGGAAGAAGGAGTGAGAGGGGGCCTTTTATAGGAGGAGGGGAGGGTGTCCCTTCACCTCCCCCATTCATGTGGTGGTAACCCCCTCCACATTAAAATGCCCCTTCACATTCTCTTTTAAAGTCACCACTTTAAATGCATTAAATTTCTCCAAATTTAATGCTCTCTCATTTAATAAAACTATTTTATTAATTTTATTCAGAATTTTGTTAATTACTTTAATTAACAAACATTCACATAAAACCCCTTGCAATATTTCAATATCACATGCAGAACCACTTTCTGCAATTTCACCCGAAATAATTTCCGGTTTCTATCGAGACAATTCCTGCGCTTTGCAATTCTTTCGTCTGAAACATATGTGCTCCAAAATGGTGTCCGGTAACTCTTAAGTGTGTCACCCTACGGTTCGCGAATAATGCAGACATGATTGAGACTCCTCTCAGATCAATAATCAGAAGCGGGACCTGGAGATCCATACTGACTCCTGCATATTCAACGATGACTTCTGTGATTGTGAGAACCTTTAACGCTTGTAATTTAATCCCTTTGTCTCATGATATAATACATGTCCGAGATTCGATCATCGGTATCCAAATACCTAGTTTGATCTCGTTACCGACATGCACTCTTTTCTCGTTCCCGTGATATAACATTCTAGTGATCACATCACTTGCTTGCAAGCTATCTTAATGTGATATCACCGAAAGGGCCCAGAGTATATCTATCCATCATCGGGATTGAAAAATTCCACTCTTGATCCATGAGCCTCAATATAACACCTTCGTAGCACTGAACCCATCTTTATAGTCACCCTGTTACGGTGTGACATTTGATGTTATCAAGATACTCTTCCGGTATTAGCAATTAACATGATCTCATGGTCTAAGGATAAAGATTACTTCGTATGATGTTATAGCAATATAAATATAATGACTTGATCGTAATGCTATACTTCGGATGAATGTTCATCACATCATTTCACAAATGCTGTGACCTTGTTATTAACAACATCCAATGTCCATGATCAGGAAACCTTGATCATCTTGTTAATCAACAAGCTAGTCTATAAGAGAGGCATAACTAGGAACCCTTTTTGTTTATTAAACACACATGTATTGACGTTTCCGATCAATACAATTATAGCATGCAAAATAAACATTTATCATAAACATGGAATAAGATAATAACCACTTTATTATTGCCTCTCGGGCATATTCCCTTCAGTCTCCCACTTGCACTAGAGTCAATAATCTAGTTTGTAAACTTGTATATACAACACCTAGGTGTTGAATATACGCGTTTGCTAGTGGTTAACATAATCTCTGGATCTGGCACTTTCAGGTCCGTGTGTATTTGCATGTCTTTGCGTCTCTATGCATCACTCATTCTCAAATGAGATGGCATTGTATAAATTTGGTCCTTTGGTGAGACCTTTAGTTTGTTCGGGTTAAAATATGTTGATATTATTGTCATACAATATATCTTCATAGTATTAGCCCACTTTGAACCACACCTAGTTTGATAACAAACTTCTTAACACAAATGCCCTCCTTTGCTGCTACTATAGCAGTCATATACTTAGCCTTTTGTTGTAGTATCCATCACAATGTTTCAACTTTGGAACTTATCCAAATCCATCATGGAACATCCTTTCTATTACATTGTGCCACCCATAGTCTAAATTGAGATAAATTTAATTTGTATCTTGTGACAAAACTAGTATCAATGTAACACTTTACAATGAACTACCTTTAACTATTTGTCACTTATACATGATATATTCTTAGTTCTTCCAAAGCTCATAAGAATATCTTTACTACTATCCAATGATCATCTTATGAATCATTCTGGTATGTGCTCATAACATTTGGAGCATAGGACATTCTAGATATATACATATCATGGTATAATCGATCAAAATCATCATGTGATTTTACTCACCAAGTGTAGAAACACTTGAATCTTGATACAATCCTTTCCATGCAGCAAGAACCTTTCTTGTTGTTTCCATATTGAACCCTTTCAATATCTCATATATGTATGTCTAGCAAAACCATGTTATTGCCTCAATCTATCCATATAGATATTGATGCCAAATATTCGAAGTTTGCCCAAGTCTTTCATCGAAATCTTATTTTAATGAATTTCTTAACTTGTGTCAATACAAGATACATCATTTCCAATCAACAATATGTTCTCTACATAATGTATTAGAAATATGTCTCAGCGCTCCCACTTAATTTCTTGCAAATGCAAGCATCATCATCTCCGATGAATTTAAACTCTTTTAACAATTTCATCATGGTGAAGATTCCAACTCCGCTATGCTTACTTCAACTATTGAAGTTTGCATGCCCTTTTAGCACCCTTTGAATTAACAAAACCCTTCGGACCGTGTCTTGTACACGTCCTAGGTAACCATTCTATTAGAAGAACATTGTTTTGTTTATTCAACTACCATACCTCAAATTATATGTAGTGGTTGCTACATTAATCCGTCAAGACTAAATATCACTATGAAAGATGAAATCTTGTCATAGTCAACTCCTTGAACATTGTCGTAAACTTCTTTCCGACATGTCGACTATTTCATAGATGTTAAACATCCATGGCTATTTCTTTATAGATCCAAACACGACCGATAGGCTCCACGCCTTTCCGGAGGGTCTTCCAAGTTCAGAAACTTGATTTCTCGTGTATGGATACTATCACGGATTCTATGACTTCTAGTCATTTTATGGAGTCAGGGCCCATCATCGCTTCTTTGCATGTAGTCGGTTCATCATTATCAAAACAATAACGGCTTGCTTATCAAATCTCACTATTTGATTCTTAGCGACCCACATGGTTCAATAGGAACTCTAATCTCCAATACCACACCCTATCTAATCACGGGAGCCATGAGCATTGTGGCCGCCACAGGGACACTTTCCGGCGCTGCGCTACTTAGCACATATAGCTAAGGTTCAACAACCTTATCAAAGTTCTATTGTCCTCCCACTTAACTTTTCACGAAAAATTTCTTCTCAAGAAACTTGACGTTCCAAGTAACAAACTCTTTTGTCCTCGGTGTTATGGAGAAATTCCCAACAAATTCTTTGGGATAACCTACAAAGACATGTTTATCTGACTTTGGTTGTAAACATTTTACTTATGCATAGCATACCAAAATTTAAGAAAAGACAATTCGGGTTTATCCCAAACCATAACTTATATGGTGTCATTTCAACGGATCACGATGGTGCTCTTTTTAGTGTAAAAGCGGTAGTCTCTAAAGCTTCAATCCTTAAAACATAATGGCAGTTTTATAAATGACACCTTTGATCTTACCATGTCAAACATGGTT
Source organism: Avena insularis (assembly GCA_023614405.1). Lineage (NCBI taxonomy): Eukaryota > Viridiplantae > Streptophyta > Magnoliopsida > Poales > Poaceae > Avena > Avena insularis. The sequence goes on along the minus strand of CM042696.1, from coordinate 475,438,463 downwards.
TGATTTCATCTCTCGAATATGCCATACTCCTATGGTTTATCGGGAAACACAAATCATGGAACAATTCCTCAAATCTTAAGTGTTTTGCTAAACATGTAACTCAAATATATTCCTTTATGATCGAATCATAAACTCCTTATTTTCTTGTTACAATGATTTTCCACTTCATCTTGAAAGTCTTTGAACAATTTTCAAATGTTTCATACTTCTTCCTTATTAAGTAAATATATAGATATATTCACTTAAATTTCTGGAGAAAGCATATGAAGCAAAAAAGATCCATCACATATGGCTACATATAATGGACTATATACATCAACATGCATAATATCCAATAAGTTAGTCATCCATTCCTCTTTGGCCTATGGATGGAGTTTCAATTATCTCGAGGAAAGTTTCACAAGCGTCAATTGATTAAAATCAAAGACTCCAAAAATCCATCAACATGGAGTTTCTTCATGTTTTCTTTCCACTATACTTTAAACAGCGATGTCACTTCATAAGTGATCTTTCAATCATTTGTATTGCGACATTTTAGCAATAGTGTTTATGGATGTGATTTCTCTCACTAGACTTGTAAAAGTTCATCCATCCTTTATGGAATACGGTAATTATTTGAACAACCATTGTTCTCATACAAAATAACAATTATTAAAACAAATGTTGAAGGCTAGGTTTGACGACAACGAAAAACACAATAACACTTTATTTGTTTTCGATGATCATCATCACTTATTCTCTTGCTAGTTACTTAGGCCATTTCAGTTCATGAATTGCATTGTCCTGTATGACACTTCATACCAACCAATTCGGTATCCAATACCGGTATCCAATACCTAAGAACCACATTGTTTAACAAGCAAGGAATACAACCATAACATGTATATCTTCTATATACCTAAGCTGGACATTTCCAACTTTTTTCTTTTCTGCCAAATATTTTATAGATTCTCTTTCAGCAATTCATTTTCCTTTTAAAAGAATCTATCAACATCAATAGTGGTGTCATTCACATGACACATAGTACAAAGCATATATAGTCAAATACTAATACCTTTGGACTTGCACTTTGAAGTGGATCACCATCATCAAATGTTTGGTATTCTTTCAAAAATCCATTCTTTAGTAATCTATCAGTGTAGTAAACATTTTGCTTACATCTTCTATTCATCCTTATCATGATAACTTTCATGATCAAGCTACTATAGCCTGTAAGGAAGAATCACGAGTATAATGTTAGTTCCCAAAACCTTTTTGGGAGATCTGGATGCTCAGCATCTCCATCCTTCACAAATTCTCATACAATATGAGAACATGTATTTTGCTAAATTATACTCTATCATAATGCAACCAAAAACATTGTTTCAGATATCACAATATCTTTCACACATGATGGTTTCTGAAACAATTTTTAGCTCCAATATAATCTTGATATTAAAACAACTTTTGAATATCAATAATCATGGAGGCAAACATGATACTTTAGATACTAACATTGGAATTCTTACTCTTGATTTAATACTACTTATTAAACTTCATGGAGTAAATAGAGTTTGCTGAAAGTTCGCAATAGGACTTATAAACTTTAAATTGATATTCAAAACAATACGATACCAGTTCGTAAAGTAAATATCTAGAATTCTATAGTTCTATTATCTCAATTGAATCTAAGCATAAGGTAGTGAACAGACGCCAACAACTACAACAAATTATGCAAATTCACTTCGATTTAGTTTATGACAAATTGAGTTCGACTAATCCAAATTAGAAATGAACTCCCACTCAAAAACGACATCCCTCGTGCCTTTTTGGTGATTACATGAACCAAATCCACTACACCAAGTCCGATCATCACGTGAGTTGATGTAGCTTCAAAGGCGAGCATCTATATGGGCATCATATCAACTATATGACTCATGCTTAACCTTTCGGTCCGTGTTCCGAGGCCATGTTTGTACATGCTAGGCTCGCCAAGTAAGAACCTTAGTATTCGCGTGTGTAAAACTGTCTTACACCCGTTTGTATGAAAGCGTAGATTCGAGTACACCGATCATCACGTGATGTCTCGAAACACGATCCACAAAACGGTGCATACTTAAGGAAGAACACATGTTTATCTTCATATCTAAATGAGGGATCATCTTACAATGCTATAGAAAGTGCCAAACTAGCAGTATAATATGCTAACATCTAATGTGTAAAGTGAGATGACATGGTCCATGCATTTGATCTCTATCATTTGCATCGTGGTATGATCTCTATCATTCCTTTGTGTGTAATGCCAAGGTCTATGGAACTTACACGTTGAGTGTGTTGTAAGAGTATCTATCATACATCTACTTACAACAATACCATATCAAGACACTAGCCCAGCAACGATCTAAACTAGACGCCTCTAATTTATCAATTGCAAGTTTTACGTGGCTTAGGGCTTTCAGAGATAGAACCGTTCTTACCTACGAACATGAACCACAATGAGGATAACCAAGTTATTAGCAACTCGTTGTAAATCACATATTGACTATAGTAGGAGAGACAGACACCCGCCAGCCACTTATGCAAAACAAGTTGCATGTCAGTCGTGGAACCGGTCTCATGTACGATGACATGTAAGGTTGGTCCGGGCCACTTCATCCCACTATGCCACCAATATCCAAAATACATAGAAGATGCAATAACAGGATCATCATCGCCCACATATAAACATATGTGTACTACCCGTGCAAAGGACCTACGCATAGATTAGGCTCTGATACCACTGTTGGGTTCGCAGCATAGAAAACAAAAAAATTCCTACGATGAGAACTACACTCCAAGATCTATCTACTAGGTACAGAGCAACGGGTGGACATACATCCATCGAGAACTTACCCTCGAAGACAACGAGTAGGAACTCGTGGTTGATATAGTCGTACACTTGGCGATCTCAAGATCGTGTGGAAGTCCGAGCACCGCAACTCAGCAGCGCATCCGTACTCGCACACACGTTCAAGCCACCGGACAACCTCCACCTCCTCGCTCCAGCGATCCAGTGAAGCAAAGAACTCCTTCCTGCATTTAAATGCCACTGAACATGTATCTCGCTAATCCGAGACCATGGGGAAATAATTCTAGAGGGGGAGAGAGATCCTTCACGAGGAGGTGTGAGGAAGAAGGAGTGAGAGGGGGGCCTTTTATAGGAGGAGGGGAGGGTGTCCCTTCACCTCCCCCATTCATGTGGTCGTAACCCCCTCCACATTAAAATGCCCCTTCACATTCTCTTTTAAAGTCTCCACTTTAAATGCATTAAATTTCTCCAAATTTAATTCTCTCTTATTTAATAAAACTCTTTTATTAATTTTATTCAGAATTTTGTTAATTACTTTAATTAACAAACATTCACATAAAACCCCTTGCAACATTTCAATATCACATGTAGAACCACTTTCTGCAATTTTACCCGAAATAATTTCCGGTTTCTACCGAAACAATTCCTGCGCTTTGCAATTCTTTCGTCTGAAACATATGTGCTCCAAAATGGTGTTCGGTAACTCTTAAGTGTGTCACCCTACGGTTCACGAATAATGCAGACATGATTGAGACTCCTCTCAGATCAATAATCAGAAGCGGGACCTGGAGATCCATACTGACTCCTGCATATTCAACGATGACTTCTGTGATCGTGAGAAGCTTTAACGCTTGTAATTTAATCCCTTTGTCTCATGATATAATACATGTCCGAGATTCGATCATCGGTATCCAAATACCTAGTTTGATCTCATTACCGACATGCACTCTTTTCTCGTTCCTGTGATATAACATTCTAGTGATCACATCACTTGCTTGCAAGCTATCTTAATGTGATATCACCGAGAGGGCCCAGAGTATATCTATCCATCATCGGGATTGACAAATTCCACTCTTGATCCATGAGCCTCAACATAACACCTTCGTAGCACTGAACCCATCTTTATAGTCACCCTGTTACGGCGTGAGGTTTGATGTTATCAAGATACTCTTCCGGTGTTAGCAATTAACATGATCTCATGGTCTAAGGATAAAGATTACTTTGTATGATGTTATAGCAATATAAACATAATGACTTGATTGTAATGCTATACTTCGGATGAATGTTCATCACATCATTTCACAAATGTTGTGACCTTGTTATTAACAACATCCAATGTCCATGATCAGGAAACCTTGATCATCTTGTTAATCAACAAGCTAGTCTATAAGAGAGGCATAACTAGGAACCCTTTTTGTTTATTAAACACACATGTATTGACGTTTCTGATCAATACAATTATAGCATGCAAAATAAACATTTATCATAAACATGGAATAAGATAATAACCACTTTATTATTGCCTCTCGGGCATATTCCCTTCAATGGTGTCTATGGCTTGAGGTCGCCAGCGTTAGGCAGAGGAGGTTCCCTAGGCCTTGATTGCTTTATTTTTTCTAGCTCTAGTGTCCTTATTGCAAAAGTGGAGTTCTTATCCTTAAATTATTGGTTTTTGGGTACTACTTGTAAAGGTCCTCCTTGTAAATGTTCTCCCTCCTAGTTAATAAAGCTCCTTGCCCCTTCGTGACCTTTATTGTGCCAAAAAGAGTGGCTAACTAGAAGGGTTTATTACGATTGTGTCCCTAGCTCACTTGGAAATTGTGATTGTGCCTCTACGAATCGACCAACTAGAGAAATGTCACAAGCCGACGCGGGCTCGTTATGTTTGTTCCCTGGTTCCGTTTGACATCGGTGGCCGTTGGCCTTGTTGAACTTGTCACCTGGTTAACTCAGTTACTTGCATGTGGGTCCCATCACGCCCAGCCGTTGTTCTGACAATAGTTCTGATGAGCGGGCCCTGCAACCTGAGTTGTCGACGGTCGCATCCCAGGTTTGAGGATGTGTGCTAACATTATTGCGTAATTTCTCATGTTTTGTTGTGCCAATGCTCTAGTCCCTCCCGCTTCCACACCGTTCCGTTGTGCACTTCCCAGCACCTACAAAGCCATCCCCTTTGGCCTCTGTTCGTCACCCTTGCCATTGTCCCCTCTCTACCCTCTCTCCTTCCCGTTGCGACCTGTACTAGCATGGTCAGGAGGCTAGAAGGAAAAAATCGTGAGCCCACCATTGGCTGCACACCTATGACGATCGATGTGAAGCGGATCCGACATGGAGATGGATCCTGCACGGGAGGAGAGCACAAAAATGGATCCTACAATGCTAGAGAAAATAGGCCAGAGCAACATGGGGGAAGAGGATGTGGGGAACAAAGTTCTACAACTCTGGAGCCTAGTGAATGTGTCATCTGTCATCCCTGAAGAGTAAGAACTGTAATTCCGTCTTTGCCTTTTTCAATTAGCGACTCTAGTCCCATAGTAATAGTGAGGATGTGTGTTGATAACCGTAGGACATCTATCACATATGGATTACTGCTCAAGATTCTGCACAGGTGTCGGACAGATACCTTTCCAAATGGTAGAATTGCAGTTAGCACTGGTTTTGATTATCGACTCATAGTAGATGCGGCATACCTAACTCTTTATGACTTGTCATAGAATTTGGCAAGTTCCTGATTAGCTAGAATGAGGAATTCTTACCCACGTACTATGACACAAATTCTCATAATTTCAGCGACATTAGGTCTAACGAGGCCCTAGCCATGATGCGGGGTAAACATCTGGGGCAAGGACTATGTGGATGTATGTTTGCAATGTTAACAAAGAGACTGGGGAAGAGACCGTTGTCAATGCTTTTAGACCATCTACAACTCGAACGACAATAATAGAGCATCATCTCCTCGTGGTACCGAGCGCAACCACCCAGCTTATCCTTGAGCATGATACCTTGTCAAGCGAGCACGAAGACATAGAAATGGCGGGATTGAGGATGGTTTTGTGTTAAGAGATGATGGTGACGCGAAAGCATATCCAGATGTGGATGTTGATCCTCATAGGATGGAAAGTAGGGAATACTTGGTTGACTTAGACTTTAAGCTTGACTATTGGTGAAGATGCTAAAATGGGATGAAAACATGATGGTGAAGACGAAGTCATGCCAGTGATACACTTTGACAGGGACAACCCTACAATTGATGAGGGTCTATCTTTGAGACTGTGGAGAACTACATATATGTAGTTGCCACCTTTGCAATAAAAGTTGGGCTTGCGATTAACATTGAAAAGAGTGACCAAAAAATATTTAGGGTGCATTGTAGGGAAAGTAAGGTGTGTAAGTCAAGACTGCATGCATCCCCAATGAGGGGTGAACACCCATTTTCATGTTGTAATGGCTAACTTTTGGTTCATTTTTTCAAATTTAATATGTTGATATATGCATGTGTGTATTGACTTGTTAAATTATTTTTGAATACAGATCAAGGTAAACACAAATAAAAACAACTTCCCTAATACTTCTGGAAGTGATAAAATAAGACCGGCTACAACCAAATGGATTGCTTCTATTGTGCTTGATTGGGTGAGGCAGGAACAAGCCATTGGACCTACTGAACTAATATCGAAGCTTAGTGGTAAGTTTAACATCTTGATTCCTTACCATAATGTTTTTTATGGGAAGGAGATGTCTCGTGACTTTATTCAAGGAAAGTGAAATGACATTTTCCTTATGTTGTTCAGTTTCAAAGGAGAGTTTAGAAAAGGCATAACTTGGGAGTGTGGTTGACATTAATTACGAGGTAGTGAGAGGAAGACAAAAGAACTCAAGAGGGATCAAGTATATAATTAGAAATAAGAAATTCTCCAGGAGATGTTTTGCTTGCCTAAAGGCATGCTAGATGGCATTTCTAGAGGGCTGCCTGCCATACTTGGCAATAGACGCAACTTCTTTAACCGAGAAGTTTAGGTGGTAGCTTGCCACAACTTGTGTTGTAGACACCCATAATTGGCTTTTTCATGTGGCTTATGTTGCTCTTGAGGGTGAATCTAACGAGAGTTAGACATGGTTCATGGAGAGACTTCGTGTAGTAATTGGTCACCCTAGAGGCTTGTTGATAGACACTGATGCATGCAAGGAGAATGCTTTTGATGTTGTATTTTCTGGGGTTGAGCATAGAGAATGCATGTGACACCTCGTTACAAACTTCACGAAGAAGTTCAAAGGGAAGATCTTTGAAGATAATTTGTATCTATCAGCATACTCATACACACAAGAAGGCATGCTACTTACGTGCAAAACATTTATACAATGCTAAAGGTGAAAGAATGCCTTGAAGAACATCACAACAAACTACTAGCCCGAAGCAAGTTTTGGGATTTAAGCAAAGTGGATTATATTTGCAACAATTTGGCAAAGAGTTTAAATTATAAAACTAGGATCATTAAATCACTTGCAATTGTTCTTTTGCTAGATGCAATAAGACAATGCATGATGGCAAAGATAGATTTCAGCCAAAGAATCTATGTAAGAAAACTTGTAGGCCATAAAATAGTGCCAAAGGTAATTTTGTTACTTTATGCAAGAACAAGGAAAATGAGGAAAATAAAGATGAGGCTGATCATAAGTTCCGATACATTAGCTGAGGTTTATGCAAAAGACAAGTATTGAACTGAAAGGCTGTACCTTGTAGACATTCCAAACATGACTTGTTCTTGCAGGAAGTGGCAGATTACTGTTATGCCATGTTGATGGCAACAACTCCGTGTGTACCAACTCGTTGGGACTCCAAGTGCAGAGTGTTTTAGCAAGTGTCTTTTCCCTACAAGGGTGACTCGAGGGTTAATATCAAACTCTCGGGGAATTGTCTCAAAAGTTAATTCTTCTTCTCTTGTCAGACAACCTATAAAGCAAAGTTCCTGTCTTGTGTCTCCAACTCCACAGTGTAGTTGTCAAGCACAAGGTTTCGTATTAGTGATATGAAATAAAAATAAAAATAAAATGCAGTAAAGTAAACTAAGCAAACAAGATGATGATGGTGATAGTTTGGTTGTTTTGGGGTTATGTTGTGTGATTGCAAATGAAGAAAGTATTTTTTAATTTTAGATTAAAATATTGCAGCAAATGTAAGTGTGATAAAAGTGTTGGAAAGGTGTTTATTATGATTTAAAATGGATCCGGGTTCGTGGGTTCACTTCTCTACTCTATTTTTTAAGTTGTAGTGGACATAAACAATTCATTAGCAACATAATATAATGAAACTTAAACATGTGTTTGATAAGAATTCATATGGGAATCACGTGATAACATATAGATGATGCAACACATCTCTCTTATACTCTACAAGATAGGGAAAACTCCAAGAAAATCTTGAATCAAGCATTACACAGAGTATAGCCTTAGGCAATATGACATGATGTTTGAATTACAAATATGCTACCTTGACCAAACAAGATTATCTAGTTGTCAAAAGATAATTATAGCACATGAATTCACTTAATCCCTAGTGAGGCAGCAAAATAAAGGTAAAAACCATAGTAGATCATAGATTTTGTTGTCACTATACAATCACTACCACCATGCTACTCCATCCAATACACATTTCTCCCCACACGGGCTCTTGCATACAAGTTGGATCAAAACAAGTACTTAAGAACGGGCCGGGGTACATGATATGCATCTATCAATACATCTAACACATAATGGGTTCCAATCTCATATATCAAATCATTGATACATTGCAAATGTATCTATAATTTTTTATGTTCCATGCTTGGTTTTATCCACTTTCTTGTGTTTTGTCCACACTTTGGAATACTTTTCATATGATTTCTTGGACTAACCTATTAACAAGAGCCACATTGCCAGCTGCTTGTTTTCTGCTGTGTTTGGTTCTAGGAAAGTCAGAAAATGAATATTCTCGGAATTGGACGGGACAAAAGCCAAAGTGCCTATTTTTCCGGAAGTCATCAGATGCCAGAATACGAGACGGAGAAGGGCTGGGGGCCTCCACACCACGGCGCGTGGCAGGCTGGCCCGCGCCAGGTGGTCCAGCCGACCCAAGACCCTCGGCCTCTCCTTACGCCTATAAGATGCCCTCGGGACGAAAACCCTAAGTACCCGATCAAAAATCCACGAAAGAGTCTGTAGCCGCCGTCATCTCTATCCCTAGATCGGGAGGGATCTGAAGCTCTTCTCGGCACCCTGCCGGAGAGGGGAATTCACCCTGGAGGCCTTCTTCATCACCATGCAAGCCTCCGGTGTGATGCGTGAGTAGTTCATCCTTGGACTACGGATCCATGTAGTAGCTAGATGGCTGGTTCTCCTCCTTTGTGCTTTCATGTCTAGATCTTGTGAGCTCCGTTCATGATCAAGATCATCTATTTGTAATTCTGCATGTTGTGTTTGCGGGGATCCGATGGATATTGAGATGCTATTTTAGATTGATTATCGATTCTGTCATGTCTTTATTATTTGTGATCTTGCATGCTTTCCGTTGTTAGTAGCATTCTTGGCCAAGTAGATGCTAGCAACTCCAAGAGTTAGTATTTATGCTCGATAGTGGGTTCATGCCTCTGGTAATCTGGGGAAGTGACAGAAATCTCTAAGGTACTAGATGTGATGTTGCTACTAGGGAGAAAACAACAATCCTTTGTTCATAGAACAATCATATTGTTTACATTACATGATTAAATAAAGCAATAATCTGTTGCTTGCAACTTAATACTGGAGGGGGTTCGGATGATAACCTGAAGGTGGAGTATTAGTCATAGATGCAATTGGATGGCGGTCTATGTATAATGTTGTAATGCCCAATCGAATCTCAAAGGAGTCAAGATGATTAGTATATGCATGTATTGCTTTCTCGATGTTTGTCAATTGCCTCGCTATAATTTGTTCACCCAGCATGTTATCTATCTTAAGGAGAGCCACCTCTAGTGAACTATGGATCCCGGTCCTTTCTTTTACAAACAATCTATAAATTGTTTACTGCTTTGTGTTTACTTTCTGCAAACTATTACATTCTTCCATTCAATACATTTAATCCTTTGTTTTCAGCAAAACCGGTGAGATTGACAACCTCATCGCAAGTTGGGGACAGAGTTTTGTGGTTGTGTTGTGCAGGTCTCCACGTTGCTGCTGGCACCGGTAGTGCGCCCTGCCATCATTCATCTAGCTACACCTTTGGGGTGTTTCCTTGCTCCTACTGGATTGATAACCTTGGTTTCGTACTGAGGGGAAACTTGTTGTTGTGGTCATCATACCTTCCTCTTGGGGTTCCCCAACGAGCTCGATATATTTTGGGCCATCAAGCATATTTTCTCGCGCCGTTGCCGGGGAGTCAAGGACATCTTCACAAGGGGAGTCCCTCATAACCAATCTCTTTACTTTGTTATTTTTGTTTTGCTTAGTTTCTTTTTGCTTTGTTTGCTTGTTTCTTTTATCAAAAAACACAAAAAAAAATAGTTTTACTAGTTTGCTTTCTTTATTTGAAAACACAAAAAATGACTACTCTTGAAAACACTAAGTTGTGTGACTTCACTAGCACCAACAACAATGATTTTATGAGCACACCTATTGCTCCACATGTGCCTGAAGATACTTTCTTTGAGATAAAACCTGCTTTACTCAATCTTGTTATGAGAGAACAATTTTCTGGTATTGGTAATGAAGATGTTGCTGCCCATCTAAATAACTTTGTTGAACTTTGGGAGATGCAAAATCATAGGGATATAGATGGTGATATTATTAAGCTGAAATTGTTTCCTTTCTCTTTGAGAGGAAAAGCTAAAGAATGGTTGAATTCCTTAACTAGGAATAGTATTGATTCTTGGACTAAGTGCAAAGATGCTTTCATTGGAAAATACTATCCTCCTGCTAAGATTATATCTATGAGAAGTGAAATAATGAAGTTTAAACAATCTGATAATGAGCATGTTGCTCAAGCTTGGGAAAGAATGAAATCTTTGGTTAAGAATTGTCCCACTCATGGACTGACTGCTTGGATGATCATCCAAACTTTTTATGCAGGATTGAACTATTCTTCAAGGAACCTATTGGATTCTGCTGCTGGAGGTACCTTTATGACCATCACTTTGGGTGCTGCAACAAAACTTCTGGACAATATGATGGTTAATTTTTCTGAATGGCATACTGTGCGAGCTCCACAAGGTAGGAAGGTAAATTCTGTTGAGGAAACCTCCTCCTTGAGTGATAAGATTGATATTATTATGTCTATGCTTGTTAATGGGAAAGCCCATATTGATCCAAATAATGTTCTTTAGCCTCTTTGGTTGCTCAAGAAGAGCAAGTTGATGTGAACTTCATAAGAAATAACAATTTTGGCAATAATGCTTATAGGAATAATTTTGGTAACAACAATTATAAGCCATATCCTCCCAACAATGGTAATGCTTATGGAAATTCTTACAACAATAATAGGAGTGCTCCCTCTGAACTTGAAGTTATGCTTAAAGACTTTATTAGTAAACAAATTGCTTTCAATAAAACTATTGAGGAAAAACTCTCTAATGCTGAAATAAATATAGCATCTTTGGCTGAAGCTCAATCTTCTTTGAATAAAATGGCTGCTAAACCTGAAACTAATGATAACCCCTTTGCAGCTACTAATGCTATACAAGTGAGAATTGATGAAAATGTTAGACTATTAGCTGAATTACATGCTAACTGGGAAAGAGAAGATGAAATTGCTAGAAACATTAGTGTTTCTACTATCACCACCACTAGTGTTGAGGCTAGTAATAGTTCTACTACTTTAGATGATAAGTATGATTTTGATCTTGATGGTTGCAATATCTCTGAAGTTATTAAGTTCCTACAAAAGCTTGCTAAAAGTCCTAATGCTAGTGCTATGAACATGGCCTTTACAAAACACATTACTCATGCTCTCATAAAGATTAAAGAAGAAAAGATGAAACATAAAGCTTCTATTCCTATAAAACAAGAAGATGGTTGGGAACCCATCATTAATATGAAAGTGAATGACTTTGATTTCAAAGCTTTATGTGATCTTGATAGTAGTGTTTCTATTATGCCTAGAAGGATTTATGATATGCTTGATTTACCACCACTTGAAGATTGTTATTTAAATGTTCCACTTGATGATAATACTAAAAAGAAACTCATGGGGATTATTAATGATATTCTTATTATGGTTAACGATGCCTATGTCCCTGTTGATTTCTATGTTTTGGATGTTGAATGCAATGCTTCTTGTCCTATTGAAGACCTTTTCTTAGAACTGTTGGTGCCATTATTGATATGAAAGAAGGCACCATTAAATATCAACTCCCACTCAAGAAAGGTATAGAACACTTCCCTAAGAAGAGAGAGAAGATTTCTTTTTCCTCTCCTATGAAAACAAAATTTGCTCTTAATGCTTCTTCATTTGAGAACACTTGATCCTTTTTCTTGCTTCTTATGCCTACCTTAAAGGCGTTAAAGAAAAGTACTTATTGGGAGATAACCCAAAAGTTTTAGATGGGTCTTGGAAGTTATTACTTCAGTAATAACCGCTCCTTATCCTTTTTATTTTCTTTTTGTGCCAAGAGTAACCTCTAATGAGAGAGAAGTAATGATTGGGAAAGTTGATGTCCCGAAACAGATTTCTGTGCTTCACCGTAAATATTGGTGTAAAATCTCTGAATGTCTTTTTGAGGCGTGAATTTTTTTTGCTTCTGACCCAGGTTGTTATCTAACTTTCGTGAGTTCAACACTTTTCGATTTGAGCAACAGAAGTTCTTTGAAAAAATTTGTCTTTACCTACTAGTCTGTTTTGACAGATTTCTGCCATTTTCTGCATTTGCTTCTTGTTGGTTCCTTCTTGAGTTCTTTTGGGGAATTGAGCTTTTTGGGGGAAGTTCTACAGTAGCTAGTGTTCTAATGGAAGTTTTCTTGGTGTTATAACTGAACCTTAAGACCTATAATCTTGAGTGCACTAATGTTGCTAATAAAGTTGTGTGAAGTTTTGTATGAAGGAAAAATTTCAGGTGTATGGAAGGAATGAGTAATGAGATAAAGGATGGACTAAATCTCAAGCTTGGGGATGCCACACGTGTCACCCCAAGAAATATCCAAGAAGTACAAGCGTCAAAGCTTGGGGATGCCCAAGGCATCCCCTTCTTCATCAATAAAAATCCCAGGTTTCTTCCAAACGCTTCATTTTTATTGTTTCATGCATAGTTGTGTTGTTCTTGGAGCGTCTTCTTTTTCGTTTTTGTTTTAGTTTTTTGTTGTTTTGTTTGCTTAGTTTTTTGAATAAATTGGTTGTACCCCCCCCCCTCTTTCATACATTGGTTTGCAACTAGTTTGGTTTGGATTGGAAAAGAGTAGGAAAGTTCATGCTTATGTGGTAAAAAGAGCTTGTTTTTTACTGTGGCCTATGCTTTGTCATGCCATGCTTGATATTGTTTTGGCTTTATGCTTAGTATTATTTGCTGTAGAATGGCTTGTTATAAACAATTGAGATTGCTTAATGTGCCTTGGATGAATCATGCGTTGTTTTAGCATATTAAAGCATAGTACAGTGGTATTCTCCTTTGATGCTTTATTTGGGTTGACTTGGCACATGATCACACCATGTTATGACTATCTCAAGTCACCGTAGCCTTTATGATCCTTTAGTTTTCAACTTGTAGTATCACATTATGCTTTGATCAATGATGTTTTGTCGCTCTGCATGATTATGGCCATTGTTGCTCTCTTAGTTTGTCGCTCCCAGTCTTTTGCTAGCCTCCACAACCAAGTATGAGTTCCACTCATGCATCCAACTCCTTAAACCAAGTTATTCCAAAGAGTCCACCATACCTACCTACTAGCTTATGCTATTCCAAGTATATTCATGCTTTTGTTTACCTTCCGAATTAAACTTGTTATGAGAAAACTAGTGATTAAAGCTCTCACGAACTTGATGGCACACTTTACTTTTATTGCCCTTAATAAACTTGAACCATTGTGTCGTATATGTTGTATATGCTTGCACTTATTTGTTGGGAATTAGCAGAACCATGCTGTCATGGGGAACGCTTTCAACATTGCACTTGGTACTTGTACCTAGTTGATATCATGCTCTTTTGTATATGGATGTCGCTGGTGTGAAATGAAAGGGGATCTTGTAAGTCCATGGAGTTATGTATATGTGTGTTAGAAACGCTGGGCCTGTCTAATCCATGCTGACATGGTGGAAACCTGCAGCGTAACCATAATGAGCTATCTATGAAGCATTCTTCTTGTAAAAAAACGAGTCCTATATTGAGAAAAAAAGAGAAAAGGAAAAAAAAGAGATTATGAAAAGAGGAAAGAGAGAAAAAAGCACCATATTCCCATGGTAAATAAGAAGATTGCTGAGATGCTCGTTGTCTGCTTGCCTTGTCATTTTGATATGGGGATTCTTCCATATCATCGGGCAAGGGGTACCCGTTAAGCGGTTCTCTATGATACACATGTACTTACAATGACAAGAACTTACCGGTGACTAAACTTGAGTAGCATGAGGAGCGGCCCTCGTATACAAGGGACATGAGATTTCTAACTTATACTTCATCAAGCATGTACACCATAGTTTGTTCACTTTAACCTTAATCACTTCAAGATGCTTATGATAGGGGCAATGAGAGCTGAAAGCTATAAGTAACATAATTTTTGGAAGCTCTTTATGAGACTTGAATCCCTGCTTCCTTTTATAAAGGCCTTTCTTCCACCATTATATTGAGTCTCCACCTTCTACCTTTATGCACCTACTTTGAGAGCATAGTGGCCATTCTTAGTTCTATGTGCACTGTCCCAAGACTAGTTGATTGATGCATACCTTGATATTGCTTGTTCTAAACTATTTGTATCTAGTCACTCTTATGAACTTTGAAGGTGTCCTATGCATTTATATTTGCTACTCTATGAGGGACAAGCTGAATACCATTATGCTATGTTTTCTTTATGTGAAACAAACAAACGTCTTGCAAAGCATTGTTATTTATGAATCTTTTGTTTGTGCCTTGTCATGTTGTATCATAGTTTCTTTGTCTTATTGCTATAACTTTGTCTTTCATGTTATGATTGAAGTACTATGATCCCAGCTTTGAATGTTTTACAAATACTTTGATCAAGTCTTTGATGGTGCATGTCACCTCAAAAATTATTCTTTCTTTTTATCACTTACCTAACCGAGGACGAGCAGGAGTTAAGCTTGGGGATTTTGATACATTGCAAATGTATCTATAATTTTTGATGTTCCATGCTTGGTTTTATCAACTTTCTTGTGTTTTGTCCACACTTTGGAGTACTTTTCATATGATTTCTTGGACTAACCTATTAACAAGAGCCATAGTGCCACCGCTGCTTTTCTCTTGTTTTGGTTCCAGGAAAGTCAGAAAATGAATATTCTCGGAATTGGACGGGACAAAAGCCAAAGTGCCTATTTTCCGGAAGTCATCAGATGCCAGAATACGAGACGGAGAAGGGCTGGGGGCCGGCCACACCACCTGGCCGCGCGGCCAGGCCTGGCCCGCGCCAGGGGGTGGTCTGGCCGACCCCAGAACCCCCTCAGCCTCTCCTTCCGCCTATAAGATACCCTCAGGACAAAAACCCTAAGTACGCGATCAAAAATCCACGAAAGAGTCTGTAGCCGCCGTCATCTCCATCCCTAGATCAGGAGGGATCCGAAGCTCTTCCCGGCACCCTGCCAGAGAGGGGAATTCACCCTGGAGGCCTTCTTCATCACCATGCAAGCCTCCGATGTGATGCGTGAGTAGTTCATCCTTGGACTACGGATCCATGTAGTATCTAGATGGCTGGTTCTCCTCCTTTTTGCTTTCATTTCTAGATCTTGTGGGCTCCGTTCATGATCAAGATCATCTATTTGTAATTATGCATGTTGTGTTTGCCGGGATCCGATGGATATTGAGATGCTATTTCAGATTGATTATTGATTCTATCATGTCTTTGTTATTTGTGATCTTGCATGCTTTCCGTTGTTAGTAGTTATCTTGGCCAAGTAGATGCTAGCAACTCCAAGAGTTAGTATTTATGCTCGATAGTGGGTTCATGCCTCCGTAACTGGGAAGTGATGTAAATCTCTAAGGTACTAGATGTGTTGTTGCTACTAGGGAGAAAACAACAATCCTTTGTTCATAGAACAATCGTATTGTTTACATTACATGCAATTCATAAAGCAATAATCTGTTGCTTGTAACTTAATACTGGAGGGGGTTCGTGTGATAACCTGAAGGTGGATTATTAGTCATAGATGCAGTTGGATGGCGGTCTATGTATAATGTTGTAATGCCCAGTCGAATCTCAAAGGAGTCAAGATGATTAGTATATGCATGTATTGCTTTCTCGATGTTTGTCAATTGCCCCGCTATAATTTGTTCACCCAGCATGTTATCTATCTTAAGGAGAGCCACCTCTAGTGAACTATGGATCCCGGTCCTTTCTTTTACATACAATCTATAAATTGTTTACTGCTTTGTGTTTACTTTCTGCAAACTATTACTTCTGTCCATTCGATACGTTTAATCCTTTGTTTTCAGCAAAACCGGTGAGATTGACAACCTCATTGCAAGTTGGGGACAGAGTTCTGTGGTTGTGTTGTGCAGGTCTCCACGTTGCTGCTGGCACCGGTAGTGCGCCCTGCCATCGTTCAGATAGCTACACCTTTGGGGTGTTTCCTTGCTCCTACTGGATTGATGACCTTGATTTTGTACTGCGGGAAAATTTGCTGTTGTGCTCATCATATCTTCCTCTTGGGATTCCCCAACGAGCTCGATATATTTTGTGCCATCAATCATCAAATAAGGATCCACCACATAGGAATTACATGTATGACCATAATCTTGTTGGGCAGCTCATATAGTACTAAGATCTATGAAAAACAAGAGAGAAATAGATCAAGCTACTGCCACAAACCCATAGTCTAGAGGTGGATTACTCCCTCTTCATCATGATGACGATGGTGGATATGTTGGAGAAGGTGGAGATCCCTCCAGTGGCGGCAGCTTCGACGGAGTTTCCCCCTCCAATCTTCGCTGGTTCTGACTCCTTTTTGGTGTTTCTCTGTTGTGTGGCGCTCTCTGCAATGGCTCCTCTGGGGTCCTTTTTATAGAGGTTTTTAGGTCAAGGCAAGTCCGTGGGCAAAAGAATCAAGGGCATCCGACACCGAGGACGAATAGGGGGTGGCGCGCCCTATTAGGCTGGGCACGCCACCAGCTGCCTTTTGGCTCTCCTAGCCCTTCTATTGAGATCCAAGCGCTCTAGATGCTTTCCTTGGTGAAAAATTTATACTCCAAAAATCTCCGGTTCGTTTGACTTTGTTTAGGTCCCTGAAAGCTAAAAATACACAAAATAGGGTTTTCATGTCCTGCAGGGTTATAACCAAAATAAAGGGGATCATTGGTAAATCCCCAAAAGTCAATATAAAACATGGATATAACATTAAATATCTTGCAAATATGTGGAAATATATGTAAATAAACTACAAAGTTCATGCATGCATTTTACATGCATCACATGTCACCATGCCCTATACTTCATCTTAAAGCTACGAGTTGAAGGTGGTGCAGTAGAAAATTTTGTTCATAGCTAATTTTCTGTGGGCAAGTTCACCGCAACTTATGCAGAAAACATACCACCTATTCCAGATGAAAATGGCTTGGACAGTGTTGATCCAGGGTTCAAACTTGAGCCACTAGTGAAGGGTTTACGCAGCAGATAACAAAAAATTACTACGTTGGAACACCATAAAACCCAGGATCTATCTAGTAAGTAATGCAGTAATGGAGGAAGACAATGGTAACATACACTTGAAGACTGAGACAGCATTACGCTCATGCAGGAGCGTGGATGATGTAGTCATACTCGTCCAACCTCAAGGTCGTGTAGCTCCTCGCACGTCATCTCTTGTCCAGGTCCTTGCACGATGGTCAGGTCGGTACTATTGGTAGCTCCCCCCGAGTTATCACACACATACGATGCAATACAACGACTCCTGGGCTCTGATCCCTAACGAGGTTGCGGAAGTAGACCTCCTGACTACAATCCCAGTAGCACAATGGCGTGCCACATCGGTGTTGACTTTGCGTGTATAGTACTTCTCTGTGACCGTACCACCGCAAAGGCAACTAAGAGAGGGGGATTTTCTCTAAGGAAAAGTGCCTTAGAGAATATCTGGATTGGTGTGTTTAATCCCACCCATGGGCTCTCCTTTATATAGGCGGAGGAATGTGTACCCTCCCCTTTGAACCCATGTGGGACTAAAAATATAAAGGAAAAGAGGAAATAGGGGCAATTGGCCGGTTGGGCCAGCTCCTAGCTAGGTGGGCCGGCCGGAGCCAGCCCAATAGGCAACAATAGTAGCAATCGGGAGCAGCAGCGGTGGCCAGCCGGGCGGGCTAGCCTCGTGCCCCCATGGCCCAGCTCGCTCCGCGCGGCAGAGGGCCAGGCAACCCGGGTGGGCTGGTGTGCCCCCAGCGGCCCAGCTTGCCTGCAGCGGCAGCGGCTGCCTGGCCAAGGTGGGCTGCTCATCTCCCGCGGGCCGTTAGCCTGGCTCGCCCGCCCGTCAGCTCCCCCATGCGCATGTTGGGCCGGGGAGTAGGTTGGTAGCGGTGGCTCGGTGGCAGCATCCTGCCCCGCGCGGCGGCTATTATCCACCGCAAACCCGCGTGTGCTGGTCGGACCAACAACATTTATGCTACCTTTTTAGCTGTCTTTTCCTGTGTTTTTTCTCCTGGGTCAATTCCCTCCGGGGTTTTGGCATAATGAGAAAGTTGCACTATAAATTTTAATTTTAATATTTATTTAGTTTAAGTTAATTCACAATTAACATATAATAAATGCATATTATAAATTGCCATTTATCTAAAAAAACCTTTCGGTCCTTTCCTTTCTTTCTTTCTCCAAACAACCTTTGGTTCTTCTCTCTCCAGAACAATTGTGGTTCTCTCAATTGTGATTCCATCTTTATAGGAAGATCTCTAAGCATTGTAGTGCCCTTAAGCGTGTTTCCCTAGGGTTCGGGAATGTCATAGACATGATCTTGATCAATGATCAATAGCGGGACCGGGATGCCCATATTGACCCCTATGCACTCCATGAATCACCATCGTGTCGAACCTTAAATGATATATCTAATTCCCTTTATTACACAATACAAGACTTGTTCGAGATCTGATCATCAGTATCATGATACCCTGTTCAATCTTGTTTGAAACAAGTACTGTTTTACTCATTCACATGAAATTCCATCCCCATGACCTATTCATACGCTGCACAACTTATGGATATAATTCACCAAGTGGGCCCAGATCTTCTCGTCACACAGGAGAACAAATTCCGATCTTGATGCATAGGCTTCAACCTGGCCCTTTGATGTACCTGAACACACCTTTATGATCACTGTTTCACCGAGTGACGTTTCATGCAAACAAAGCATTCTTGAGTGACAATGATTAAATATGATCCCACGGTCTAAGGATTAGGACACTCTATTTCTGAAAATTGCAACTTGAACTAAGTGACATGATCGTGTTGCAACAATTATCGCTGGGAAATGTCCATCACATCGTTCCAGATGATATGACTTCATTGTCAGTTGGCTCCAATAGCACCATGATCAGGAAACCTTGATCATCAGCTGCCCAATGAACTAGTTGAATAAGGGCTACTAGGGACATGGGTTTGTTTATATACAATACATGTATCAATGTTTCCGCTTGATACAGTTATAGCATGATATAAAACTATTATGAACTAATGAGATATGATAATAAACCCCTTTATTATTTGCCTCTAGGGCATATCTCCTTCAACTAGTTCTTAGGAGGCCATATGGGAGACCTAGAAAGCTAAGGATAAAATAATCCACTGAAAAGTGCTCAATGTTCGGAGCAAGGAAAAGGAATTCAAATGTTGTGGAAGTTTGGCCATATTAAGAGGTTACGCAAAAACCTAGTTCCATATAATTTTGAAAATGATGACCCTGTCTTTGTTCACATTCGGGAGGTAGAAGTTGAAGCTAATCGGGCAGAAGTTGAATCTTCTCGTTTAGAGAAAGGGAGCAAAAGCAAAGGAAATCAGAAGGGCAAGAAAAATGACAAAGCTCGGGCTGAGGAAGTTGTGAAAATGTAGCAAGTTTATGAGAAACATGAAGTGGAACAATATGATGATGTGCAGGAAGTGCATGACAAAGTTGATGAGCAACAAGTTGCTGAAGAATGAGGGGATCTAGAACATGAAGTGGAGCAACATGATGTGCATAAGTGAAGGACATCACTGATGAGCAGCAAGTGATAAATAACAAGGTGTGTAATAAGATAATGTAACACCGGAGTTGCTGGAAGGAGGGAAACTAAGCAAAAACATAAGAGGAAGTGAAAGGGGAAGAAGAAAAAGATAGGGGTGAACTAGAATATGTGGAAGTTCTCGGTTTTATTGATGATGTTCCTGAAGATCTTTTTGCTAACTACGGGAAAAAATCCCTGCCTATTTATCTTTGTATGATTCTCCTGATAAAAGGTAAGCTTCAAAAAAGTTTATTTTGGCATTTCGATCATCTTTATATCAATCAAATTCAACTATCTTTATGCAATTCGAGCTTGAAGACGAGAAAGAGGAGCAGAAAGAAGTGGGAAGAATAATGTCGTTTATAGAGTTTTTATTGAATCTGAACTATTGATGTGAACTATGTTTGAATCTGGTGTATGCCACATGAAACTGATGTATGTGGACATCATTTCTTCTTTTCAGAATTTTCTGGTATACCTTAAATTCCTTGGCAAAAACGCAAAAAATGCACCCCAAGTCAGGCTAAGTCACCCCATCGCATCCAGCTAATCAAGTTGCAGGAACATCATGCTCGCAGATCGCCCTTAGAACACCCAACCACTCAGACGAATTATGTTGCAGTGTCGCGTGTGGCCATCTAGAAGACCCAATCCAACATTCATAGTTGGCCACTAGGGTTACGATCCAATGGCCACAGTTGGGCGTTAAGGTTACACAATTCTGCTAGGTTTTGACGGGGGTTTGAGACAGTTAACATGGTTATATGAGGTTAGATGAACATTCAGATGAGCAAGAGTAATTCAAAGGAAAATGTGTAAGGGTATGTAGATTTGAGTCCTCCACACTGACCCAACCTAGGACACCTCCGGGCCACCCAAAACTAATTTTGTTTGAATTTTGGGAGTACTACTTACACTTCAAATTTTGCATTATTCAAGTATTACTCAACAAAAAACAGTATATAGTTCTACAATGAGAAAAAAATGCCAATCTCCCGGGAATGGCCATCCAACATGATCTAGCATCGGAGGAAAATGCCTAGGGGCTTAGACATGAGGAATTCTTGCACCTCCTTTGGAAAATCCACCCAGAATTCAAAAAATGAAAAAATCAAGTTTTTCATAGAACCCAAAAATCCCTAGTTGGAGAAGTTGTTGCAATCCTAGAGGCACCACCTTGCCAAGTTTGAGCTCAATCTATTGAGTGATGCCACTGTAACATCATAGCACATGCCGAACAACTTTAGAAAATTTAGACTTCGCTTGAGATTTGACCTCATGACAAGTGGGTCAGCGTCATTAGATTTTCTTAAAATCGTGAATTTTTTATGTGCTAAAATAAAATCACATACTTTTTTCCAAGGAATATTTCCTGCTAGGTGGCTTACTCGATAAGGATCAACACACGTTAATCCCACCTCGAACAACATGCAGCATGCCTGCCGCTGCCTCCTCCTCCACACTAAGGCACCCCAAAAATTATGGCTGACATTATATCCTCAGAGCAAAGACCAAAAAGTAGCAAGGAGTCCCATCGACTTTGCTTCCTCTGTCATCAAGATCGATTCTCTACAATCTTTGTATCCCCTCATCTGCCCACCATTAGATCCCCGCTAATCTCCTTCCTATTTAACTTATCTTTCCCCAAAATCCTACCTCACCTTACTATCTCTAATACCGTCCTCATTTACATAAGGAAGGTATCCATCCGCAATAGTTCACCCATGGCCACCTTCCAGCTCCCACCCACCGTACAAGAACTCCAGGTGTTCGGGGTCCGCGAGGACAATGCCTTGCGCATTTGGGCCTTCAGCCTGCGGAGGAGCCTGTGGTAGCTGGTGTGTGCCTTCCTTGACGGAGGATATGGCCAACTCCACGATCACCACATGTACGACCTTGAGCACAACTCGGACCGACGCTGATGGTCCGCTTCACCAACCCCAAAGATGCCGCTCTGCTCTATGGCCTCGCCTACCACTGCGGCTGTGAGATGCTGGTGTTCACCCGTGCCATCATGCACACCAACTTATGGGACCAGATCCCCAATGGTGGCAGATTCATCAACTACGTCATGCTAGAGCTGTTGATAGTGGAGGTGGTAGTAGAGGCGACACCGGTGGTGGTGGTGGCACTAGAGGTGGCGATGGCGGAGCTGGAGGCGGCGGCGGACGAGCAGTAGTGTATAACTCGTGGGTGTGCTATCAGTTCTGCTAGTATCGAGTAGTTTATCTTGATTGTAAACTTCTGCTCGTAATAATGAAAACTTATGTTGCAATTTCTGATCGAAAGTGTTTTTCTCGTAATTGTGATTCCAAACTTCTATTTCAGTTTCGTTAGATAAGCGCAAACTCTTTTTTATTTCTGTTCGGTCAGAAGCTCATAGTCAAAAACACCTAAACTTGGTACCATTATAATCATACGCACCTCTACTTGGTCTCTTAGTGTCAAATGCAGACGAACTAACCCCTAGAACGACAAGGTTTGAACCCAGGCACTCTCCCAAAGTAGTACGAGATTGATATCTTCCGCGACTTATCTAGATCATCGATCACCTTGAAGCATCAAGTCACCATGTTTGTTGCTAACGGCCTCATTAGGCTACCACCCATGGCTATAGGACATGGACACGGGCCATCAGCGAGTAACAAAGAGAAGCTTACAAGATTCTGATGATGGACCAACACAGAACCATCGAAGACCATGCATATTGTGATCTAATTGCTATATTTGTGTCTGTAATGGTTTAATAAACTGATAAAATTAAGATCGATTTGATTAGTTCTCATCTAGTTTGCCATCAAACACCTAACGTGCAATACTCACATTGGATCAAAACTAGGCTCACGGTTTATTCTATCCATGGATCTAATGTTCCGATACTAATAAAGGCATGCTGCCGAGTGACTAAGAAAAATGGCATCATGGTGTCAACATCAATAGAACATGATCGGCAAGGTTGTGTAGCCGTTCGGCACGCCTAGAGTGGAAACTGTGAGTCTTGGGAGGCCCTGGGGGTAATTTCTTGATCGTCCTTTCAATGTTGTTGACGTGACTATGTGCTAGGTCACGCAGTTCCATCTAGTTCATTCAACGAATACCTAAAATGCAATACTCACATTCGCTATAAACCGAGTTCATACTCGTTTCGTTCCATTGATCTAGTGTTCCTATACCAAAAGATGTGTGCTACTAAGTGGGTAAGATCAACCGTATCGTGGTGCCGATATCAGCAAAATCTGATCGACATGGCCGTGTAGCCGTTCGGCATGTCCAAAGCGGCCGCGTCGGGGCTTGTGAGGCCTCAGGGATAAACTTTCTTGAAAATTATTTCAACGCTGTTGACATGGCTATGTGCTGGGTCCCACAGGTCCCATAGTACCATCTTGTTCCTCCTAAAATACGGTACTCAAATTCGCTACAAAGTGACCTCAACCTCGTTTCTTTCCATGGGTCTAATGTTCCCATACTAATAGACGTGTGCTGCTGAGTGGGTACGAGCATTCGTACCATGGTACCGATATTAGCAGAACATGACCAGCAGCATACTCAGAGCAACTGCGTCGGGGCTTGCAGGAATTCGGGATAGACTTTGTTGACCGTTATTTTCCCACTGATGACGATGCTAAGTGATGGGTCCCACACATTAGAAGGAATAAAAATCTAATTATTTTCGACAACGCTGGTGGGTCATGTGCTAGGTCCTACATGCCGGAAGGCAACATATCTATTTGTTTTTATCGTTGCTGACGAGGCAAAGGGGTGCCCCACATGTAAGAAAATAAGTCAAACAGACGACAAGTAAACCCAACGTAGTGGCGCCGACATCAGTGCATCTAGGTGTGGTGGTATTTCTCCGATTGGCCAATTCGTAGTGGCATAGTCTGAATTTATTTGTGGAATAAGGACACGTTCGTCATAAACCCTACCTAAAAGGGAGCGCCTAGATCCCAGCCATCTGAGAACTTATTATGTCTTAGCCGATTGTTGTTATCCTACTATTTGTGCTAATTTTTAGTAGCAATCTAGTTGTAACTTATAAAATTTGTACTAATTCTCGGTTGCAACCTAGGAGCAACTCATTAAATTCTCAGTTACAACTTATACGTGTAACTCCCACATTGCACGAATCTCGACGTAAATCTAATGATGGGAGAGGTGACTAAGACTAGTAAGTTCTCATGCGCGCGAGAACTAGCAAATCCGAATAAAAAAGAAGCGATACATGTTGGAAAATGTTAGCACTCCAGACCACCACGGAGTTAGACTAGAATATAAGAGCATCTCCACTCAAATTCCCGCGAGGGGCTCCCCCGGCCAGTTTTTTTTATCCGGACGACAAAAAATCGCCTAGTCGTGTTCCCAGGAACCTAGTTTTCGCCAGATTTGGCCCAAATTACATATGGTGTTCCCAGTACGAACCTGGGGAGCCGAGTGTGGCCTGGGAACGCTGGATGAAGCTAAATCAGTGGGAAAAAATCCAGGTTGGTGGCCCTACCCTGTCAATGACTGAAGCAGTTCATCCTCATCCCGTCGCCTCGATTCTCACTGGAGGCTGCAAGCAACGGCCACCCGACCACTCACCCACGCATCGCCCTAATGGCGCGCCACCGTCCGCCCACCTTCCCGCCGCTTTCCCTTTTCACGCTCTCGCTGCTACACCCCTCCCGCACTCGCTACCCTTTCCCATTTGGCTATAAATGACGTCCGCTCTCGCTGCTACACCCCTCTCGCCCTCGCTACCCTTTCCCATTTGGCTATAAATGACGTCTGCTCTCGCCGTTCCTAGAACACGCACTCCCGCCTCCCACTCCCCCAACCTAAAGCTCCAAGTTCCAGTGAAGAGGAGAAGAGCTCGGCGGCTGCCATGGCGGAGTGTGATACATTGCAAATGTATCTATAATTTTTTATGTTCCATGCTTGGTTTTATCCACTTTCTTGTATTTTGTCCACACTTTGGAGTACTTTTCATATGATTTCTTGGACTAACCTATTAACAAGAGCCACAGTGCCTGCTGCCTGTTATCTGCTGTTTTTGGTTCCAGGAAAGTCAGAAAGTGAATATTCTCGAAATTGAACGGGACAGAAGCCAAAGTGCCTATTTTTCCGGAAGTCATCAGATGCCAGAATACGAGACGGAAAAGGGCTCGGGGCCGGCCACACCACCTGGCCACGCGGCCAGGCCTGGCAAGCGCCAGGGGGTGGTCTGGCCAACCCCAGCACCCCCTCGGCCTCTCCTTCCGCCTATAAGATGCCCTCGGGATGAAAACCCTAAGTACCCGATCAAAAATCCACGAAAGAGTCTGTAGCCGCCGTCATCTCCATCCCTAGATCGGGAGGGATCTGAAGCTCTTCCCGGCACCCTGCCGGAGAGGGGAATTCACCCTGGAGGCCTTCTTCATCACCATGCAAGCCTCCGGTGTGATGCGTGAGTAGTTCATCCTTGGACTACGGATCCATGTAGTAGCTAGATGGCTGGTTCTCCTCCTTTGTGCTTTCATGTCTAGATCTTGTGAGCTCCGTTCATGATCAATATCATCTATTTGTAATTCTGCATGTTGTGTTTGCGGGGATCCGATGGATATTGAGATGCTATTTTAGATTGATTATTGATTCTATCATGTCTTTGTTATTTGTGATCTTGCATGCTTTCCGTTGTTAGTAGCTATCTTAAGGAGAGCCACCTCTAGTGAACTATGGATCCCGGTCCTTTCTTTTACATACAATCTATAAATTGTTTACTGCTTTGTGTTTACTTTCTGCAAACTATTACTTCCTTCCATTCGATACATTTAATCCTTTGTTTTTAGCAAAATCGGTGAGATTGACAACCTCATCGCAAGTTGGGGACAGAGTTCTGTGGTTGTGTTGTGCAGGTCTCCACGTTGCTGGTGGCACTGATAGTGTGCCCTGCCATTGTTCAGCTAGCTACACCTTTGGGGTGTTTCCTTGATCCTACTGGATTGATAACCTTGGTTTCATACTGAGGGAAAACATGTTGATGTGCTCATCATACCTTCCTCTTGGGGTTTCCCAACGAGCTCGATATATTTTGGGCCATCAAGCATATTTTCTAGCGCCATCGCTGAGGAGTCAAGGACATCTTCACAAGGGGAGTTCCTCATAACCAATCTCTTTACTTTGTTATTTTTGTTTTGCTTAGTTTCTTTTTTCTTTGTTTGCTTGTTTCTTTATCAAAAACACAAAAAAATAGGTTTACTAGTTTGCTTTCTTTATTTGAAAACACAAAAAATGACTACTCTTGAAAACACTAAGTTGTGTGACTTCACTAGCATAAACAACAATGATTTTATGAGCACACCTATTGCTCCACTTGTGCCTGAAGATACTTTCTTTGAGATAAAACTTGATTTACTCAATCTTGTTATGAGAGAACAATTTTCTGGTATTGGTAATGAAGATGCTGCTGCCCATCGAAATAACTTTCTTGAACTTTGTGAGATGCAAAAGCATAGGGATATAGATGGTGATATTATTAAGCTGAAATAGTTTCCTTTCTCTTTGAGAGGAAAAGATAAAGAATGGTTGAATTCCTTAACTAGGAATAGTATTGATTCTTGGACTAAGTGCAAAGATGCTTTCATTGGAAAATACTATCCTCATGCTAAGATTATATCTATGAGAAGTGAAATAATGAAGTTTAAACAATCTGATAATGATCATGTTGCTCAAGCTTGGGAAAGAATGAAATCTTTGGTCAAGAATTGTCCCACTCATGGACTATCTGCTTGGATGATCATCCAAACTTTTTATGCAGGATTGAACTATTCTTCAAGGAACCTATTGGATTCTGCTGCTGGAGGTACCTTTATGACCATCACTTTGGGTGCTGCAACAAAACTTCTGGACAATATGATGGTTAATTATTCTGAATGGCATACTAAGAGAGCTCCATAAGGTAGGAAGGTAAATTCTGTTGAGGAAACCTCCTCCTTGAGTGATAAGATTGATATTATTATGTCTATGCTTGTTAATGGGAAAGCCCATATTAATCCAAATAATGTTCCTTTCACTAGTGGAAAATTGCTTATCAGTGGAGCATATGTTTTGCTATCAGTGGCGCATATGGAATGCACCACTAGTGTTGCGCCACTGATAATTAGATATCAATGGCGCATATACAATATGCGCCATTGATAATAGGTCCACCAGTGGCGCACCTAAGATATGCGCCATTGATATTGTACCAGTGGCGCATATAGCCAAATGCGCCACTTATACTATATGCGCCACTGGATGAAAAAAATATGCGCCACTGATGTTTCGTACAGGTATACACAATACAAGGCTCTCAGGTATTTATACAGGTATTTATACAGGTACATATACAGGTATTTATACAGATACACAACATTGTAAAAACAAAGATAATAATACCACTAGAATTATACATCATCACATCAATTAGAACCCGACAAAGTGACAAGTGCCCGAATATTATACAAGTCTAGAACAAATTGATCTCATCTTCTCATACATTACACATTACAACAAGTTGATCATCATGATCATTAGCCAAGTCCTAAACTACTAAAGGACTGAGTAGAGTACAACCGCAATGGTGATGATGAGCAAGACGAGGAGCACGATCATCAAGGTCTTCATCTAGTTCTTGTCTCTCTGCTCTCCAAGGAGGTGGTTCCTCCACCTAGCTTCCGCCTGCTCTCTCGTCGGGTATCCTTTGTATCTGTTGCCACTGAACTTGTTCACTTGCTTATGACAATCCTCCCACTCGTCGTAGACTCCTGGGACCCTCCCTCTGAACACCACGTAGCACGACATATCTATACACAAGGCATATAAGTACTATATCATGCAACAGAAAGAATTAAAAGGTTCATCACATGCATCTCCACAAAAAAGAAGGTTTCGATCTAAGGCAAGCTATTAAGTTTCATACATATGGTAATAAGTAAACGAAGTCCAACAACGACCGTTTCGAGCTAAGGCAAGTTAAAGTTTATGACACACACACACACACGAGATACACAAACCGGCTGAGCGCTAGCTAGCTAGGAACGCTACATCATGAAGACTTTGTTTTACACGGCATCGGGAAACGTTTGTAGCCGTCTTTCGTTGTCCATGTCCTACGGTCACCCTGCGCCACGAGTCGTGCTTCGATCTCGCGCTTACTGAACGCTCTTTTGCAGGATAAGCCCCCCCCCCTTGTGATGACATCTTCTTGCACGATGGTCGCAATCTGAGTCTGGATGCATAAGAAGTCGTCCTTAAGTTCATCATCGTCCATTCTTGCCTCAGCTTCGACCCATGCTCAGAGACTAGATGGCAACGTAATGATGTGTGCATGCCGGACGATCGCCCGCAGGTGATGGAGGGCGTAGTAGGCCTCCTTGACACTGTTATCCGGCTGCTTGACGCGGACGAACTTCATTACGTGTTTGAACACGTGTCTGCCATCCCTGAAATTCTCCGCCCCCTTCTTGAATTCGCCTCCATTTTCGGCGTATACCTCGAGAGCATCATCTAGAAGACTCCTTATGTTGGTGTAGTCTTTCTTCTTTTGCTCGCTCCCCGAGTCCAAGTACGTGGCTAGCGAATAACTCGGGTGAATAAGGATTAGTGTGCAGTATTTGTCTCTGTGCAAAACAATTGAAACGAAACAATGTTGGAAAAAGAGCAACCGAAAACTAAGAAAGGACAAGTTACGGCAACGAGCGAGTGTGTGCACTTACTCGGGAAAGAAAGGCAAAATAAGCTCTTTTCCACTCTTGTTGTCCACCATGAAATTTTGGAGGTAGTTCCTTGCGCTGGCCCGGGTCACTGGATTCACCAACTGGCTATCACGCATGAAGTAGGGGTCCACTATCGCGATGCCAGGGGTCTTCTCTCTGTTGACCTTCATCGCCCGATGGAGCGCGTATAGGCGGACCAAGTTATAGTTCATCCGCTTGCCATGGAAAAGCTTGAAGATGTCCTCATACGATATGAAGAAGATATCCGCAGGGGCATTATCGACGAAGCCCGCGCCCGTTGGAACATTGACCGTGAAAACATGGTACGATGGATTTGCTTCTTTAAGAAGGCACTCCTCTAGATATAGAATACCATGCTGCAGGTTAGCCATCACTCCACTTGCATTTTTGATCAGCTCCTCACTCGGAATCGGTTGACCAGCTATGTGAACCCTGGTCAAGGTGCCCTCAGGGGCTGTGTTAACGGGTTGTCCTGAGCCCGGGGCCTCTTCTGACCCGGCTGGCTCAAAGACTGCTTATTATTCTTCTTGGTTCTCTTGCGATGCTTCTTCGTCTCGACATTAGCAGCCATCTGCTCATCCGCCGCCTTATGGAGTGTGGTGGGGCTGAAAATGATTCCCTGGGTGCCTTTATAAGGACCAGCGGCACCAGCATCCGGAGGCGTATCCTCTAGGGTACCATGGAAGTCTAGACGCGTGCATGTTCTGGTACGAGCATTTGGGTCGTCGACAACGCGGTAGGGCTCGTCCATGTTTGGCATGAACAAAGAGTCTGTGACGCCAGTGTTGATCCAGTTATCTGGGTTGTCATCATCATCGTTAATGTTGTCCCCAGGTGCATCCTTGGGTGGTGGCGGCGCAATGGCGGCCTTGCCATGTGGAGGCGGTAGTGCGGCGACAGCTTTGCCATGTGGAGGCGGCGGCACAGCAACGGCCTTGCCATGTGGAGGCAACGGTGCAGCGGCGGCCAACAATTGCTGGTGACGAGAGGTGGTGGCGGTGACTGGTTGTTGTGGCCGCCGCGGCAAGGGCACATTTGGCCGCTGAGTTACTTGTTGTTCCTTCACAAGCCGAATCTGGGTCTTTGGCCATGTCAAGACCCAGCCACAACAATCTTGAAGGTTCTTATGATCATCAGCGCCTCGAGGTCGGCTGGGGGGGTCCATGTCTTCGCACCCCGGCAACACCCGAGCCAGCCGGACCTTGAACATGTCATCCTCCATCGAATTGTGGTGCATCGTGTGGCTATTTGTTTGAATAATTGAGCCCTTGCCAACATCCTTTAGATCGCCGTCCACGTAATGCAAGAGCGTGCAAGGAGTGTCCTGCGGAAGAACAAGCATCGTGAGATGGCGCTAGCTAGTCATCAAAGGCAAAGGAGATGAAATGTTATCAATGCATGTGTTGGCTGGCGTCATTACCTTGGAGATGGCGTTGAGCTTGGCTAATGTCGAGACACCGGTATCATCCTCCCGCTGAGATGCCTTACGAAGCACCATTGGTTGCGCCTTAGTTTTGGCGGGAGGGGGCATCGGTGTGACCCGCGGCTCTGTGTTGGCTCTGGCGGGAGGTGTCACCAGAGCGACCTCCGGCTGCGCGTTGGTGTTGGCGCCGGCGGGAGGGGGCACCGGAGCGACCGGGTGCATCTCGGCGTTGGCGGACTCAGGCGTCACCACGTTCGGCGACACGTGCTCGATCGAGTTGCTGCCGGAGAGGCTGGGCACCACGAGCGGCCCTCGTCGACCTGCCACATTCCAAGCAGCGATCCCCTCCCACAGCTCATTGGGAAACATCTCGCGGATCTTCTCTTGCACTTTCTCGTCTATCAGCCTTGGCATCTGTTCCATCTGCTCCCGGAGGACTTCAACCTCGCGTATTTCACTTGTCGCCGCCGCCGTGGCCTTCCTCTCTTTCTTCGCCTTTGGGTCATCTTTCCTAAAGTCGCCAACCTTTTCGTACGTACCATAGCCGGACACGCGGCCAAATGAAGTCGGCGGCGCGGACTTGGCCCTCCCCTTGAACACGTTTGTCGCCCTGTTGAAGGGTGTGTCCCACCGTGGGTCCGTCGTCGACCCCTGGGACGAGCTCGCACTTGACGCACAAGACTTTTCTTCAGATCTCTGAAGAGAAGGAAAGTGATCCCATTTAGAAATTCGGCTTCATTACTTAATTAGAAACACAGATGTACTCCGAGATAAATTCCTTACCAGCCTTTTCTGGAACTTCCTCACATCGTCGTCGTCATCTGGGAACTTGTACCATTTGTAAAGCTTCCCAATGAGGAGTTCTCGCAACCGTTTGTTCTTTCTTATGTCCTTCTGGTTGATGCTTATGCTCTCCCACACGATGCACCCGAGTTGTAGGACGTACCCAGCGGCAAGCTTCGCAGGCTCCAAGGGTTGGCCACCCGGTTTCACAAGAGTGAACTCTTCGCGGTTGGTGCCGAGTTTCGGCAGCGTCCGCTCCTGCCTTTCCGCCTTATTCTTCTTCTTCCTAGCAGGCGGGGAGGCGCCATCGCCGTCCATGCGTTCACCGCCATGACTTGCTTCGGCCTCCTCGTCACCATTACTGCTTCCGTCGTCATCGCCATCTTCGGCCTCCTCCTCATATTCAGACTCCTCGTCATCTTCTTGGTCCGCAGCTTGGGTCTCCTCGTCAACCTCATCGTGATCCGTAGCTTCGGCCTCATCGTCGGACCCGCTTAAGTCATCGCCAAACCGCCAAAACTTGAGGTTGGCTCTTGTTGCTCGTTCTTCGACGCTCATGGGCTGAGAAGGGCCAGCCCCGATGTCTTTGTCTCCGCTCGACATGTTTGCTCTTCATAGAGAAAATGCAACAATATAATTAGTACAAGCTAGAGTCGACCGAAAAATTCGACATGACCTTTGCTGTTTATTTGACCTAGGAGTGCCCATTTCTCAACCGAAACGGAAGTGAATCAACACTTCGGGAGAAACGGGCCACTCAAATGAATTCCCTGCAACAGTTTTCATACAAAATAATGTGCTCCAGTTTTCAAATTGATGACAGCCATCCAATCACACATATACAAAGAGCAAAAAATAGCTCCAGGTGCAGCAAAAAATAGCTCCAGGACAAGCTAAAATAATCAGGTTATCCTTGTTATATATATCAGGATGTGCTATCATCCAGTTACTACTCACATCCATGTGTTGCCAATTGTTTCTTAAAAACAGATACTAAACACAGGGAGAAATCTAGCTACACACAATTACTTAAATAAAGGAACAAAATCATATGCTAGGTATTAGTAGTAGAACAAGTTCTTGATTTTACTAGTCAGCTAGTAATATACAGGACATGCACCAAACTAGAACAACACAACTGCCTAGACAAGGTTTCATACATGGAACTCATATTTATAATAGACAAACACAGCAGCAGCAGATCACACTCAGATCACACCCAGATCACAGCAGTTGTTGTTGTGTGCATCAGGACAAGCAATCTACTAGGCTACTGACCTGCTGTACTACTCCCCATCAGGACCTAGCTAGTAATCCATTAGGTCAAGGACAAGCTAACATTTCTTGGACTTGAAACCATAGGTTAACAGATCGGGAATGAATCTAGCTATTATAATCCATCACTAGCATAAAAGGTAGCAGGCTTGAACAAAATAAAAACCAGAACTTGAAACAAATGACATTTCTTGGAAGGATGATCGAATAAAAGCAAAAAAAAACTTAAGCTGCTTCTCAAATCTCAATATATGTGGCAGTTGTGTTGTTCATCAGTGTTAAGCAGTTTTTGTTTGATGTCTGAAATAGGAGAAAAAAGTCTGTAAGAAACATCAAAAAAGGGTACACAAACAAACAAATAAGAAAAACTGAAATATGGGTACTACATGAGTGTACATATGGGTACACATGAATTTTAATGCAAAATGTACTACATACTGTATCATCATCAGTGTACATATGGGTACAGTAGGAGGAACACATGACCTCTGAAGGTCTTGTGGGCCAAAATGCACGAACAGATCACCAAAAGGGCGCTAGATCCTCATAGTAGTCGACGTCTAGCTCATGATTAGTACACTGATTTTATTCCTCGCGTCATCGGCAATCATCATACTACTCTACTACTACAAGCTGCCAGTCGTCTCCTGTGGTAACAACAGCTAGCTACGTATGTCACAGTAGGAGATTTATTACTCCAACCAAAGGCTACAGCTTCATCTCCGCACAGCTGGCTTGGCTAGCTAGCTAGCTTTACATTGTAGTAGTAGAGGCGAGTGAGATGGTGCAGATGGATGCAGCGCCCATTGACACGGCAAAATTTATTTCTGTCATCACTATCAACTTGTAAGATACAGTGATGGTTTGGTGGGCAATTGTGACAGGAGCTGCTCATAGGCGTTGGCTAATCAATGGTGATGAAAAGCATAACAAGCCTACCCTAAAACAGTCCCACATGAACCATGCTTCTCCTAAAATAGCTCGCATACATATATACCATTAAGAGATAAGATGGTGAGATAACAGTGTGTCATTGTTAATGACACTGTCTGCAAGGTCAAAATGGACTAGCCTTTTTTCCTCTCAAACATGCATCGAATGCGTGTCGCCACGTGGATGGCCTAGGAGACTGACCAAAGGGTACTATACAGCTAGGTGCATAATAATTGAGAAGAGACACAAACCACACTGAACAATAATGTAGATTGAAGCAAGTTCCCTGCTAACAGACTACTATTCTATAATCTTGGTATTGTAGCAGTTCACAAGAGGATTAAAACAAGATTATTCGTGTCATGGGAAGATAATCATGGATAAGTCTTTCTTCTTCATAGAGAGAACATGTAAGAAGAAAAATCAAATAGCCACACCTCTGCGAATATGCATGTGACATGGAAGAAAACACATGATGCTTCTTTCCCTGCTCAAGAACATTTGTGCAAGAAATCAACAGAAAGAAATGTGCTGGACAGCGTGCGGCATATGATTCTGGGGCAATGCGACCAAGTCTCTTAATAACAAAGTTAAAACACTCATTCCGACAAGCAATATGAACCATGTACAGGCTGCAGAAAATCCATGAAGATCCCATTGCCATCCAAGTTCACAAATATATGCAACATGTGGATCCAGACCACGTACTCAAAAAGGATCTAGGAAAAAAATGTTGATCTAACCTTTTAGAACACTCTGAAACCCTAGAATCAAACTATCTCTAAGAGCAAACCCTAGAACCCTAGAGCAAACCCTACTGTAAGAGAGGAGAGAGGGGAGGGAGAGCTCAACCCGAGGTGGCCGACGGCGCAGTAGAGGTGGTGGACAGGGAGGGGGAGGGGGCGGCGCCTAGTGCTCGACGGGGGAGGGGGCGGCGCCTGGTGCTCGACGGGGAGGGGAAGCGCCTGGTGCTTGATGGGCAGGGGGCGGTGCTCCTCCTCTTAGTTGCGCCACGGGGATAGGGCGACGCTCTTGGTGCTCCTCCTCCTCCTGCTTGCTCCACGGGGACAGGGCGCTGCTCCTGGCAGCGGAGATACGGGGATCAGGGGAAGGGAGGGGGAGGGCAGGGGAGGGGAAGGGAGGGGGATGGGGAGGGGTTGGGGAGGCTCACCGGCAGCGGGGGCAGGGGCTCGATCCGGTGGCTGGCGGCGGCGACTCCTCCAGTGGAGGAGGCGACAGCAAGGGCAGGGGCTCGATCGCGCGTGCGGGGGCAGGGGAAGGGGGAGGGGTTGGGGTTTCTCTGTACGAGGGAGAAGAAAGGGAGAGAGCAAGGTGTTTTTGGCTAAGTGTCAAATATCCGTGGCGCATATTTCCCGATATGCGCCATTGGTATTTGGCGCTTAGTCAAAAACAGCGAAGCCCTGTATGTGTCAACTACACACGCCTATCGCAGTGGTCACCTACACACGCCTGTTGCTGGGAGCTCTCAGGTTTGATTCCTGGGCTCTCTCACAATTTTTTTTTCAATTTTTAATATTTTAGAAAATACCAATGGTGCATATCTAGTATATTTTAATATTTTGTAACAAATAGTACTTAAGTTTAACATTCACAAATCTATTTAAAACAAAATACCAATGGCGCATATCTAGTATATAAATAATATCTAGTATATTTTAATATTTTGTAACAAATAGTAATTAAGTTTAACATTCATAAATCTATTTAAAACAAAATACCAATGGCGCATATCTAGTATATAAATAATATCTAGTATATTTAATATTTTGTAACAAATAGTAATTAAGTTTAACATTCACAAATCTATTTAAAACAAAATACCAATGGCGCATATCTAGTATATAAATAATATCTAGTATATTTTAATATTTTGTAACAAATAATAATTAAGTTTAACATTCATAAATCTATTTAAAACAAAATACCAATGGCGCATATCTAGTATATAAATAATATCTAGTATATTTTAATATTTGTAACAAATAGTAATTAAGTTTAACATTCACAAATCTATTTAAAACAAGGACATCATATTCAATATCCATACACACCAATATTCTCCATAAAAATGTCATGTCATGTGTGCATGATCTCGATTCCGAGCTAGCTAGAGCTAGCGTCTCTTTGCAATCTTCTTGCCCTTCTTCCTCGCGGTTGAATACTTTAGCCCGGAAAGGTTAAGGTTTCTTCTCGTGAACGGACAACCTTTAGTAGGTAGGATGGTCTTCCTTTTTCCTGCAGCAGTCGGCTTGTCGAAGTACTTGTCAAATTCCTCTTCGATCTTCGGATCGCCGTTCTTTTCTTAGTCTTGCTCGTTGGCAGGTCCGTCCATTCCGATGATGCTCCTCTTGCCCCTCCTCACAACAACACGGCTTGGCTTTGACGGGTCAGTGATGAAGAAACATTGGTCAACTTGGCTCGCGAGTACCCATGGCTCATTTTTTGCGGAGGCGTTCTTCGCGGAGGCATCGGGTATAACCATGGTGGTGAAATACCGACCCTCTTTTTGGACGCTCTTGGCCCATCTGACACGGAATATCGGCACCTTCTCTCCAGCGTAGTCAAGCTCCTAGATCTCCTCGATCCTTCTGAAAAATCGTGCAGCGGTTTCGTCCTCGGAAGCTTTCCACACACCATGCAGCGGTTTCGTCCTCGGACGCTTCTTTCCCGACA
Source organism: Avena insularis (assembly GCA_023614405.1). Taxonomy (NCBI): domain Eukaryota; kingdom Viridiplantae; phylum Streptophyta; class Magnoliopsida; order Poales; family Poaceae; genus Avena; species Avena insularis. The sequence goes on along the minus strand of CM042696.1, from coordinate 475,402,451 downwards.
AAGGGCACTCTTCCCAATTGTCCAACATATCTTGGATCACTTCTCCGCTCCTTGGGCATGGGGCTTTTTCGAGCTCTACTTTGCCATCGAACAGATCTCTACGCTTTCTCCACGCGTGATCCTTTGGAAGCCATATTCGAGTCAGTTGGAACACGGTCTTCGATGACCCGGGATCCCTTGGTAGCTGGAGATGCGGGGTCTTATCCATGCACTTGACACATGCTTTGTGTCCGTGGTTCACCTGGGCAGACACGTATGCGTAACCTGGATAGCCCTGCACCATCGTGAGCAGCGCGGCTCTCATAGGGAAATAATCTCCTGTGTATGCGTCCCACGTATGGGCTGGCGTCTCCCACGGCGTGGCTAACTCTTCTTTCAGCAGCCCGAGATACAGATGCATGTCGATACCTGGTTGTTTAGGCCCCTGAATCAGAATACACATGTGTACGTATCTCTGCTTGGTGCACAGCCAGGGAGGGAGGTTGTACGGCCATACAAACACATGTCAGGTGCTATGTGTGCTACTCTGTTTGCCAAACGGATTGAGTCCATCGGTTCCCATACCAAGCCTGGCATTCCTTGGATCACCCCCGAAGTCTAGAAAGTCAATGTCCATTGCGTTCCACTGGCTAGCGTCTGAAGGGTGTGTGAGGATCTTGCCCTTATGTGGATCATCTTCGGCCGGCTTCTTCCTTTCCGCGTGCCATTGCATGAGCTTTGATTCCTTAGGGTCCACGAAATACCGCTGCAAACGGGGAGTGATAGGAAAGTACCATACCACTTTCCGAGGAACTTTCTTGTTCCCTCTCTTGTATCGTCCTTGGCCACTCACCGGACATGTGGTTCTATCCTTGTACTCGTCCCGATAAAGTGCGCAGTCATTAACGCAGGCGTGGTACTTAACATACGGTAGGTCGAGAGGACATACGATTTTCTTGGCCTCCTCGATACTAGTTGGACATGTGTTCCCCTTGGGAAGACGTTCTTGCCAGAATCTCATGTTTTTGTTGAAGCTTACATTGGTATATTTGCTTTCTGCCTTCATCTCCAGAGCCTTTAGCGTTACGTTCAAGCGGGTATCCTCGGGCCGGCACCCAGGATACAATGGAGTTTTCCCGTCTATCTCCATCTGTGCTAGCTTGGCTTTCTCCCTGGCTGCAGCTTTGGTGTTGCTCGTCTCCCTGAGAAGTAGTTCCTGAACATGAGGGTCCTACAAGGCCGAGGTTAGCCGCGTCATTTGTGTGTCTGTGTCTTCTCCACCGACACCTCCTTCGTGATGATCATCATGTCCGTCACTGCCATCATCTCCTTCGTGTTGATCATCATGTCTGCCGCTGTCGACATCTCCTTCATGATCATGATCATGTCCACCGCCGGCATCTCCTTCGTGATGATCATCATGCCCGCCCTCGTCTTCAGGATCGTTGACGTCCTCGTCATCTTCAGAATCATAGCCGCGCATGAAACCACGCGTGAGCAGGTGATTCTCCAGGTCTCCGGAATCAGGGTCAACCAAGCTCCCGAGATTGCATGTTCGACACGGACATCTTATGTAGGTCCTCTTGTTCAGAATCTTGTCGGCCACCGCGCGTTTCTTGTATCTAGCTGCTCGACCTTCGCTCATGTGTCTAACCATGGTTTCCTGCGTGGTATAGAGCAAAAAGAGAGAGTATCTTAGAACCACAGCACCATCATGCACACACACACATGCATGCATGCATGGCCGCCCGAAAAATTCGGCATGACATCTCCTAAAAATGGGACATATGGATAGTGCAAAAATTTGCCGAAACGGAAATTAATCGACATTTCGGCAAACATCCATGCACCACCAGAGCAAGCAACATGCTTTCTTCTTCGTCACCTACAAACATTCATGCACCACATCCATGCAAACACACCATCCCTCTCGCAATTAATAACAAGGCTTCACAAACATAAGCATGCACACACATACACACCGCACCGACGTCCACACTCCACACAAAACATCCACATGCATGTCCTCCAACAACTCAACTAGTAGAATCGTTACCGAGCCAAGTCCGCGACGAGATAGTGTGTGGTTGTTGTTGGAGAACAAGATGGATATTGGAGGAGGCTTCCCCTCACAAAACTATGAAGCAAGGTAGGTTCAACAACCAAGAATGGAGAAAATAATGGAGAAATTGAGGTGGTGGGGAGGAGGAGGACGAGCTAGATCTAGTTTGGGGTGGTGGGTGGAGAAGAATGGAATGGTGGTGGTGGGTGGGGGTGGAGGCCAACTTGTAGATCTGGACGAAGTTATCAGTGGCGCATATTGCACTAAATGCTCCACTGATAAGTCTGCCACCTTTTCCAGTGGTGGGCCTAAGACTTATCAATGGCGCATTTAACACTATATGCGCCATTGGTGTACCAAGTATCAGTGGCGCATATACCAAATGCGCCACTGATATTTCTGCCACCTTTCAGGATGGTGGGGCCCACTTAGTTACCAGTGACGCATTTACATCTACATGCGCCATTGGTGAGGGGAATATCAATGGCGCATATGGCATATGCGCCACTGATAATACTATATCAATGGCGCATATATCCATATGCGCCATTGATATTTGGTCCACATGCCTCCAGAGTGTCGGGTCCACATTATCAGTGGCACATTATTTGTGATATGCGCCATTGGTTATAAATAATATCAGTGGAGCATATTTTTAAATGCGCCACTGATAATTAGCAGTGGAGCATATTCAAAACAATGCTCCACTGATAATAAATCTATCCATAAGCCTTTCTCTAGTAGTGTTTAGCCTCTTTGGTTGCTCAAGAAGAGCAAGTTGATGTGAACTTCATAAAAAATAACAATTTTGGCAATAATGCTTATAGGAATAATTTTGGTAACAACAATTATAAGCCATATCCTCCCAACAATGGTAATGCTTATGGAAATTCTTACAACAATAATAGGAGTGCTCCCTCTGAACTTGAAGTTATGCTTAAAGACTTTATTAGTAAACAAATTGCTTTCAATAAAACTATTGAGGAAAAACTCTCTAATGCTGAAATAAATATAGCATCTTTGGCTGAAGCTCAATCTTCTTTGAATAAAATGGCTGCTAAACCTGAAACTAATGATAACCCCTTTGCAGCTACTAATGCTATACAAGTGAGAATTGATGAAAATGTTAGACTATTAGCTGAATTACATGCTAACTGGGAAAGAGAAGATGAAATTGCTAGAAACATTAGTGTTTCTACTATCACCACCACTAGTGTTGAGGCTAGTAATAGTTCTACTACTTTAGATGATAAGTATGATTTTGATCTTGATGGTTGCAATATCTCTGAAGTTATTAAGTTCCTACAAAAGCTTGCTAAAAGTCCTAATGCTAGTGCTATGAACATGGCCTTTACAAAACACATTACTCATGCTCTCATAAAGATTAAAGAAGAAAAGATGAAACATAAAGCTTCTATTCCTATAAAACAAGAAGATGGTTGGGAACCCATCATTAATATGAAAGTGAATGACTTTGATTTCAAAGCTTTATGTGATCTTGATAGTAGTGTTTCTATTATGCCTAGAAGGATTTATGATATGCTTGATTTACCACCACTTGAAGATTGTTATTTAAATGTTCCACTTGATGATAATACTAAAAAGAAACTCATGGGGATTATTAATGATATTCTTATTATGGTTAACGATGCCTATGTCCCTGTTGATTTCTATGTTTTGGATGTTGAATGCAATGCTTCTTGTCCTATTGAAGACCTTTTCTTAGAACTGTTGGTGCCATTATTGATATGAAAGAAGGCACCATTAAATATCAACTCCCACTCAAGAAAGGTATAGAACACTTCCCTAAGAAGAGAGAGAAGATTTCTTTTTCCTCTCCTATGAAAACAAAATTTGCTCTTAATGCTTCTTCATTTGAGAACACTTGATCCTTTTTCTTGCTTCTTATGCCTACCTTAAAGGCGTTAAAGAAAAGTACTTATTGGGAGATAACCCAAAAGTTTTAGATGGGTCTTGGAAGTTATTACTTCAGTAATAACCGCTCCTTATCCTTTTTATTTTCTTTTTGTGCCAAGAGTAACCTCTAATGAGAGAGAAGTAATGATTGGGAAAGTTGATGTCCCGAAACAGATTTCTGTGCTTCACCGTAAATATTGGTGTAAAATCTCTGAATGTCTTTTTGAGGCGTGAATTTTTTTGCTTCTGACCCAGGTTGTTATCTAACTTTCGTGAGTTCAACACTTTTTGATTTGAGCAACAGAAGTTCTTCGAAAAAATTTGTCTTTACCTACTGGTCTGTTTTGACAGATTTCTGCCATTTTCTGCATTTGCTTCTTGTTGGTTCCTTCTTGAGTTCTTTTGGGGAATTGAGCTTTTTGGGGGAAGTGCTACAGTAGCTAGTGTTCTAATGGAAGTTTTCTTGGTGTTATAACTGAACCTTAAGACCTATAATCTTGAGTGCACTAATGTTGCTAATAAAGTTGTGTGAAGTTTTGTATGAAGGAAAAATTTCAGGTGTATGGAAGGAATGAGTAATGAGATAAAGGATGGACTAAATCTCAAGCTTGGGGATGCCACACGTGTCACCCCAAGAAATATCCAAGAAGTACAAGCGTCAAAGCTTGGGGATGCCCAAGGCATCCCCTTCTTCATCAATAAAAATCCCAGGTTTCTTCCAAACGCTTCATTTTTATTGTTTCATGCATAGTTGTGTTGTTCTTGGAGCGTCTTCTTTTTTGTTTTTGTTTTTGTTTTTCGCTTGTTTTGTTTGCTTAGTTTTTTGAATAAATTGGCTGTACCCCCCCCCCCTCTTTCATACATTGGTTTGCAACTAGTTTGGTTTGGATTGGAAAAGAGTAGGAAAGTTCATGCTTATGTGGTAAAAAGAGCTTGTTTTTTACTGTGGCCTATGCTTTGTCATGCCATGCTTGATATTGTTTTGGCTTTATGCTTAGTATTCTTTGCTGTAGAATGGCTTGTTATAAACAATTGTGATTGCTTAATGTGCCTTGGATGAATCATGCGTTGTTTTAGCATATTAAAGCATAGTATAGTGGTATTCTCCTTTGATGCTTTATTTGGGTTGACTTGGCACATGCTCACAACATGTTATGACTATCTCAAGTCACCATAGCCTTTATGATCCTTTAGTTTTCAACTTGTAGTATCACATTATGCTTTGATCAATGATGTTTTATTGCTCTGCATGATTATGGCCATTGTTGCTCTCTTAGTTTGTCGCTCCCAGTCTTTTGCTAGCCTCCACAACCAAGTATGAGTTCCACTCATGCATCCAACTCCTTAAACCAAGTTATTCCAAAGATTCCACCATACCTACCTACTATCTTATGATATTCCAAGTATATTCATGCTTTTGTTTACCTTTCGAATTAAACTTGTTATGAGAAAACTAGTGATTAAAGCTCTCACGAACTTGATGGCACACTTTACTTTTATTGCCCTTAATAAACTTGAACCATTGTGTCGTATATGTTGTATATGCTTGCACTTATTTGTTGGGAATTAGCAGAACCATGCTGTCATGGGGAACGCTTTCAACATTGCACTTGGTACTTGTACCTAGTTGATATCATGCTCTTTTGTATATGGATGTCGTCGGTGTGAAATGAAAGGGGATCTTGTAAGTCCATGGAGTTATGTATATGTGTTAGAGAAACGCCTGGGCCACTGGTCTAATCCATGCTGACATGGTGGAAACCTGCAGCGTAACCATAATGAGCTATCTATGAAGCATTCTTCTTGTAAAAAAAAGAGTCCTATATTGAGAAAAAAAGAGAAAAGGAAAAAAAGAGATTATGAAAAGAGGAAAGAGAGAAAAAGCACCATATTCCCATGGTAAATAAGAAGATTGCTGAGATGCTCATTGTCTGCTTGCCTTGTCATTTTGATATGGGGATTCTTCCGTATCATCGGGCAAGGGGTACCCCGTTGGCGGTTCTCTATGATACACATGTACTTACAATGACAAGAACTTACCGGTGACTAAACTTGAGTAGCATGAGGAGCGGCCCTCGTATACAAGGGACATGAGATTTCTAACTTATACTTCGTCAAGCATGTACACCATAGTTTGTTCACTTTAACCTTAATCACTTCAAGATGCTTATGATAGGGGCAACGAGAGCTGAAAGCTATAAGTAACATAATTTTTGGAAGCTCTTTATGAGACCTGAATCCTTGCTTCCTTTTATAAAGGCCTTTCTTCCACCATTATATTGAGTCTCCATCTTCTACCTTTATGCACCTACTTTGAGAGCATAGTGGCCATTCTTAGTTCTATGTGCATTGTACCAAGACTAGTTGATTGATGCATACCTTGATATTGCTTGTTTTAAACTATTTGTATCTAGTCACTCTTATGAACTTTGAAGGTGTCCTATGCATTTATATTTGCTACTCTATGAGGGACAAGCTGAATACCATTATGCTATGTTTTATTTATTTGAAACAAACAAACGTCTTGCAAAGCATTGTCATTCATGAATCTTTTGTTTGTGCCTTTTCATGTTGCATCATAGTTTCTTTGTCTTATTGCTATAACTTTGTCTTTCATGTTATGATTGAAGTACTATGATCCCAGCTTTGAATGTTTTACAAATATTTTGATCAAGTTTTTGATGGTGCATGTCACCTCAAAAATTATTCTTTCTTTTTATCACTTACCTACTCGAGGACGAGCAGGAGTTTAGCTTGGAGATGTTGATACATTGCAAATGTATCTATAATTTTTGATGTTCCATGCTTGGTTTTATCCACTTTCTTGTGTTTTGTCCACACTTTGCAGTACTTTTCATATGATTTCTTAGACTAACCTATTAACAAGAGCCTCGATTGCGGCACTTTTTCTGCTGTTTTTGGTTCCAGGAAAGTCAGAAAATGAATATTCTCGGAATTGGACGAGACAAAAGCCAAAGTGCCTATTTTTCCGTAAGTCATCAGATGCCAGAATACGAGACGGAGAAGGGCTGGGGCCAGCCAAACCACCTGGCCATGCGGCCAGGCCTGGCCCGCGCCAGGGGGTGATCTGGCCGACCCCAGCACCCCCTCGGCCTCTCCTTACGCCTATAAGATGCCCTCGGGACGAAAACCCTAAGTACCCGATCAAAAATCCACGAAATAGTCTGTAGCCGCCGTCATATCTATCCCTAGATCGGGAGGGATCTGAAGCTCTTCTCGGCACCCTGTCGGAGAGGGGAATTCACCCTGGAGGCCTTCTTCATCATCATACAAGCCTCTAGTGTGATGCGTGAGTAGTCCATCCTTGGACTACGGATCCATGTAGTAGCTAGATGGCTGGTTCTCCTCCTTTGTGCTTTCATGTCTAGATCTTGTGAGCTCCGTTCATGATCAAGATCATCTATTTGTAATTATGCATGTTGTGTTTGCCGGGATCCGATGGATATTGAGATGCTATTTCAGATTGATTATTGATTCTATCATGTCTTTGTTATTTGTGATCTTGCATGCTTTCCGTTGTTAGTAGTTATCTTGGCCAAGTAGATGCTAGCAACTCCAAGAGTTAGTATTTATGCTCGATAGTGGGTTCATGCCTCTGTAACTGGGAAGTGATGAAATCTCTAAGGTACTAGATGTGTTGTTGCTACTAGGGAGAAAACAACAATCCTTTGTTCATAGAACAATCGTATTGTTTACATTACACGCAATTCGTAAAGCAATAATCTGTTGCTTGCAACTTAATACTGGAGGGGGTTCGTGTGATAACCTGAAGGTGGATTATTAGTCATAGATGCAGTTGGATGGCGGTCTATGTATAATGTTGTAATGCCCAGTCGAATCTCAAAGGAGTCAAGATGATTAGTATATGCATGTATTGCTTTCTCGATGTTTGTCAATTGCCCCGCTATAATTTGTTCACCCAGCATGTTATTTATCTTAAGGAGAGCCACCTCTAGTGAACTATGGATCCCGGTCCTTTCTTTTACATACAATCTATAAATTGTTTACTGCTTTGTGTTTACTTTCTGCAAACTATTACTTCTGTCCATTCGATACGTTTAATCCTTTGTTTTCAGCAAAACCGGTGAGATTGACAACCTCATTGCAAGTTGGGGACAGAGTTCTGTGGTTGTGTTGTGCAGGTCTCCATGTTTCTGCGGGCACCGGTAGTGCGCCCTGCCATCGTTCAGATAGCTACACCTTTGGGGTGTTTCCTTGCTCCTACTGGATTGATAACCTTGATTTTGTACTGAGGGAAAATTTGCTGTTGTGCTCATCATATCTTCCTCTTGGGATTCCCCAACGAGCTCGATATATTTTGTGCCATCAATCATCAAATAAGGATCCACCACATAGGAATTACATGTATGACCATAATCTTGTTGGGCAGCTCATATAGTACTAAGATCTATGAAAAACAAGAGAGAAATAGATCAAGCTACTGCCACAAACCCATAGTCTAGAGGTGGATTACTCCATCTTCATCATGATGACGATGGTGGATATGTTGGAGAAGGTGGAGATCCCTCCAGTGGCGGCAGCTTCGACGGAGTTTCCCCCTCCAATCTTCGCTGGTTCTGACTCCTTTTTGGTGTTTCTCTGTTGTGTGGCGCTCTCTGCAATGGCTCCTCTGGGGTCCTTTTTATAGAGGTTTTTAGGTCAAGGCAAGTCCGTGGGCAAAAGAATCAAGGGCATCCGACGCCGAGGACGAATAGGGGGTGGCGCGCCCTATTAGGCTGGGCACGCCACCAGCTGCCTTTTGGCTCTCCTAGCCCTTCTACTGAGATCCAAGCGCTCTAGATGCTTTCCTTGGTGAAAAATTTACACTCCAAAAATCTCCGGTTCGTTTGAATTTGTTTAGGTCCCTGAAAGCTAAAAATACACAAAATAGGGTTTTCATGTCCTGCAGGGTTATAACCAAAATAAAGGGGATCATTTGTAAATCCCCAAAAGTCAATATAAAACATGGATATAACATTAAATATCTTGCAAATATGTGGAAATATATGTAAATAAACTACAAAGTTCATGCATGCATTTTACATGCATCACATGTCACCATGCCCTATACTTCATCTTAAAGCTACGAGTTGAAGGTGGTGCAGTAGAAAATTTTGTTCATAGCTAATTTTCTGTGGGCAAGTTCACCGCAACTTATGCAGAAAACATACCACCTATTCCAGATGAAAATGGCTTGGACAGTGTTGATCCAGGGTTCAAACTTGAGCCACTAGTGAAGGGTTTACGCAGCAGATAACAAAAAATTACTACGTTGGAACACCATAAAACCCAGGATCTATCTAGTAAGTAATGCAGTAATGGAGGAAGACAATGGTAACATACACTTGAAGACTGAGACAGCATTACGCTCATGCAGGAGCGTGGATGATGTAGTCATACTCGTCCAACCTCAAGGTCGTGTAGCTCCTCGCACGTCATCTCTTGTCCAGGTCCTTGCACGATGGTCAGGTCGGTACTATTGGTAGCTCCCCCCGAGTTATCACACACATACGATGCAATACAACGACTCCTGGGCTCTGATCCCTAACGAGGTTGCGGAAGTAGACCTCCTGACTACAATCCCAGTAGCACAATGGCGTGCCACATCGGTGTTGACTTTGCGTGTATAGTACTTCTCTGTGACCGTACCACCGCAAAGGCAACTAAGAGAGGGGGGATTTTCTCTAAGGAAAAGTGCCTTAGAGAATATCTGGATTGGTGTGTTTAATCCCACCCATGGGCTCTCCTTTATATAGGCGGAGGAATGTGTACCCTCCCCTTTGAACCCATGTGGGACTAAAAATATAAAGGAAAAGAGGAAATAGGGGCAATTGGCCGGTTGGGCCAGCTCCTAGCTAGGTGGGCCGGCCGGAGCCAGCCCAATAGGCAACAATAGTAGCAATCGGGAGCAGCAGCGGTGGCCAGCCGGGCGGGCTAGCCTCGTGCCCCCATGGCCCAGCTCGCTCAGGCAACCCGGGTGGCTGGTGTGCCCCAGCCCAGCTTACTGCGTGGCCTGCACAGCCAAGGTGGGCTGCTCATCTCCCGCGGGCCGTTAGCCTGGCTCGCCCGCCCGTCAGCTCCCCCATGCGCATGTTGGGCCGGGGAGTAGGTTGGTAGCGGTGGCTCGGTGGCAGCATCCTGCCCCGCGCGGCGGCTATTATCCACCGCAAACCCGCGTGTGCTGGTCGGACCAACAACATTTATGCTACCTTTTTAGCTGTCTTTTCCTGTGTTTTTTCTCCTGGGTCAATTCCCTCCGGGGTTTTGGCATAATGAGAAAGTTGCACTATAAATTTTAATTTTAATATTTATTTAGTTTAAGTTAATTCACAATTAACATATAATAAATGCATATTATAAATTGCCATTTATCTAAAAAAAACCTTTCGGTCCTTTCCTTTCTTTCTTTCTCCAAACAACCTTTGGTTCTTCTCTCTCCAGAACAATTGTGGTTCTCTCAATTGTGATTCCATCTTTATAGGAAGATCTCTAAGCATTGTAGTGCCCTTAAGCGTGTTTCCCTAGGGTTCGGGAATGTCATAGACATGATCTTGATCAATGATCAATAGCGGGACCGGGATGCCCATATTGACCCCTATGCACTCCATGAATCACCATCGTGTCGAACCTTAAATGATATATCTAATTCCCTTTATTACACAATACAAGACTTGTTCGAGATCTGATCATCAGTATCATGATACCCTGTTCAATCTTGTTTGAAACAAGTACTGTTTTACTCATTCACATGAAATTCCATCCCCATGACCTATTCATACGCTGCACAACTTATGGATATAATTCACCAAGTGGGCCCAGATCTTCTCGTCACACAGGAGAACAAATTCCGATCTTGATGCATAGGCTTCAACCTGGCCCTTTGATGTACCTGAACACACCTTTATGATCACTGTTTCACCGAGTGACGTTTCATGCAAACAAAGCATTCTTGAGTGACAATGATTAAATATGATCCCACGGTCTAAGGATTAGGACACTCTATTTCTGAAAATTGCAACTTGAACTAAGTGACATGATCGTGTTGCAACAATTATCGCTGGGAAATGTCCATCACATCGTTCCAGATGATATGACTTCATTGTCAGTTGGCTCCAATAGCACCATGATCAGGAAACCTTGATCATCAGCTGCCCAATGAACTAGTTGAATAAGGGCTACTAGGGACATGGGTTTGTTTATATACAATACATGTATCAATGTTTCCGCTTGATACAGTTATAGCATGATATAAAACTATTATGAACTAATGAGATATGATAATAAACCCCTTTATTATTTGCCTCTAGGGCATATCTCCTTCAACTAGTTCTTAGGAGGCCATATGGGAGACCTAGAAAGCTAAGGATAAAATAATCCACTGAAAAGTGCTCAATGTTCGGAGCAAGGAAAAGGAATTCAAATGTTGTGGAAGTTTGGCCATATTAAGAGGTTATGCAAAAAACCTAGTTCCATATAATTTTGAAAATGATGACCCTGTCTTTGTTCACATTCGGGAGGTAGAAGTTGAAGCTAATCGGGCAGAAGTTGAATCTTCTCGTTTAGAGAAAGGAGCAAAAGCAAAGGAAATCGGAAGGGCAAGAAAATGACAAAGCTCGGCTGAAGTTGTGAAAATGTAGCAAGTTTATGAGAAACATGAAGTGGAACAATATGATGATGTGCGAAGTGCATGACAAAGTTGATGAGCAACAAGTTCTTTGAAGAATGAGGGATCTAGAACATGAAGTGGAGCAACATGATGTGCATAAGTGAAGGACATCACGATGAGCGACAAGTGATAAATAACAAGGTGTGTAATAAGATAATGTAACACGGAGTTCTTTGGAAGGAGGAAACTAAGCAAAAACATAAGAGGAAGTGAAAGGGAAGAAGAAAAGATAGGGGTGAACTAGAATATGTGGAAGTTCTCGGTTTTATTGATGATGTTCACGAAGATCTTTTGCTAACTACGGGAAAAAATCCCTGCCTATTTATCTTTGTATGATTCTCCTGATAAAAGGTAAGCTTCAAAAAAGTTTATTTTGGCATTTCGATCATCTTTATATCAATCAAATTCAACTATCTTTATGCAATTCGAGCTTGAAGACGAGAAAGAGGAGCAGAAAGAAGTGGGAAGAATAATGTCGTTTATAGAGTTTTTATTGAATCTGAACTATTGATGTGAACTATGTTTGAATCGTGTATGCAACATGAAAGATGTATGTGGACATCATTTCTTCTTTCAGAATTTTCGGTATACCTTAAATTCCTTGGCAAAACGCATAAAAATGCACCCCAAGTCGGGCTAAGTCACCCCATCGCATCCACTAATCAAGTTGCAGGAACATCATGCTCATGAGACGCCCTTAGAACACCCAACCACTCAGACGAATTATGTTGCAGTGTCGCGTGTGGCCATCTAGAAGACCCAATCCAACATTCATAGTTGGCCACTAGGGTTACGATCCAATGGCCACAGTTGGGCGTTAAGGTTACACAATTCTGCTAGGTTTTGACGGGGGTTTGAGACAGTTAACATGGTTATATGAGGTTTGATGAACATTCAGATGAGCAAGAGTAATTCAAAGGAAAATGTGTAAGGGTATGTAGATTTGAGTCCTCCACACTGACCCAACCTAGGACACCTCCGGGCCACCCAAAACTAATTTTGTTTGAATTTTGGGAGTACTACTTACACTTCAAATTTTGCATTATTCAAGTATTACTCAACAAAAAACAGTATATAGTTCTACAATGAGAAAAAAATGCCAATCTCCCGGGAATGTCCATCCAACATGATCTAGCATCGGAGTAAAATGCCTGGGGGCTTATACATGAGGAATTCTTGCACCTCCTTTGGAAAATCCACCCAGAATTCAAAAAATGAAAAAATCAAGTTTTTCATAGAACCCAAAAATCCCTAGTTGGAGAAGTTGTTGCAATCCTAGAGGCACCACCTTGCCAAGTTTGAGCTCAATCTATTGAGTGATGCCACTGTAACATCATAGCACATGCCGAACAACTTTAGAAAATTTAGACTTCACTTGAGATTTGACCTCATGACAAGTGGGTCAGCGTCATTAGATTTTCTTAAAATCGTGAATTTTTTATGTGCTAAAATAAAATCACATACTTTTTTCCGAGGAATATTTCCTGCTAGGTGGCTTACTCGATAAGGATCAACACACGTTAATCCCACCTCGAACAACATGCAGCATGCCTGCCGCTGCCTCCTCCTCCACACTAAGGCACCCCAAAAATTATGGCTGACATTATATCCTCAGAGCAAAGACCAAAAAGTAGCAAGGAGTCCCATCAACTTTGCTTCCTCTGTCATCAAGATCGATTCTCTACAATCTTTGTATCCCCTCATCTGCCCACCATTAGATCCCCGCTAATCTCCTTCCTATTTAACTTATCTTTCCCCAAAATCCTAGCTCACCTTACCATCTCTAATACCGTCCTCATTTACATAAGGAAGGTATCCATCCGCAATAGTTCACCCATGGCCACCTTCCAGCTCCCACCCACCGTACAAGAACTCCAGGTGTTCGGGGTCCGCGAGGACAATGCCTTGCGCATTTGGGCCTTCAGCCTGCGGAGGAGCCTGTGGTAGCTGGTGTGTGCCTTCCTTGACGGAGGATATGGCCAACTCCACGATCACCACATGTACGACCTTGAGCACAACTCGGACCGACGCTGATGGTCCGCTTCACCAACCCCAAACATGCCGCTCTGCTCAATGGCCTCGCCTACCACTGCGGCTATGAGATGCTGGTGTTCACCCGTGCCATCATGCACACCAACTTATGGGCCCAGATCCCCAATGGTGGCAGATTCATCAACTACGTCATGCTAGAGCTGTTGATAGTGGAGGTGGTAGTAGAGGCGACACCGGTGGTGGTGGTGGCACTAGAGGTGGCGATGGCGGAGCTGGAGGCGGCGGCGGACGAGCAGTAGTGCATAACTCATGGGTGTGCTATCAGTTCTGCTAGTATCGAGTAGTTTATCTTGATTGTAAACTTCTGCTCGTAATAATGAAAACTTATGTTGCAATTTCTGATCGAAAGTGTTTTTCTCGTAATTGTGATTCCAAACTTCTATTTCAGTTTCGTTAGATAAGCGCAAACTCTTTTTTATTTCTGTTCGGTCAGAAGCTCATAGTCAAAAACACCTAAACTTGGTACCATTATAATCATACGCACCTCTACTTGGTCTCTTAGTGTCAAATGCAGACGAACTAACCCCTAGCACGACAAGGTTTGAACCCGGGCACTCTCCCAAAGTAGTACGAGATTGATATCTTCCGCGACTTATCTAGATCACCGATCGCCTTGAAGCATCAAGTCACCATGTTTGTTGCTAACGGCCTCATTAGGCTACCACCCATGGCTATAGGACATGGACACGGGCCATCAGCGAGTAACAAAGAGAAGCTTACAAGATTCTGATGATGGACCAACACAGAACCATCGAAGACCATGCATATTGTGATCTAATTGCTATATTTGTGTCTGTAATGGTTTAATAAACTGATAAAATTAAGATCGATTTGATTAGTTCTCATCTAGTTTGCCATCAAACACCTAACGTGCAATACTCACATTGGATCAAAACTAGGCTCACGGTTTATTCTATCCATGGATCTAATGTTCCGGTACTAATAAAGGCATGCTGCCGAGTGAGTAAGAAAAATGGCATCATGGTGTCAACATCCATAGAACATGATCGGCAAGGTTGTGTAGCCGTTCGGCACGCCTAGAGTGGAAACTGTGAGTCTTGGGAGGCCCGGGGGGTAATTTCTTGATCGTCCTTTCAATGTTGTTGACGTGACTATGTGCTAGGTCACGCAGTCCCATCTAGTTCATTCAACGAATACCTAAAATGCAATACCCATATTTGCTATAAATCGAGTTCATACTCGTTTCGTTCCATTGATCTAGTGTTCCTATACCAAAAGATGTGTGCTACTAAGTGGGTAAGATCAACCGTATCATGGTGCCGATATCAGCAAAATCTGATCGACATGGCCGTGTAGCCGTTCGGCATGTCCAAAGCGGCCGCGTCGGGGCTTGTGAGGCCTCAGGGATAAACTTTCTTGAAAATTATTTCAACGCCGTTGACATGGCTATGTGCTAGGTCCCACAGGTCCCATAGTACCATCTTGTTCCTCCTAAAATACGGTACTCAAATTCGCTACAAAGTGACCTCAACCTCGTTTCTTTCCATGGGTCTAATGTTCCCATACTAATAGACGTGTGCTGCTGAGTGGGTACGAGCATTCGTACCATGGTACCGATATTAGCAGAACATGACCAGCAGCATACTCAGAGCAACTGCGTCGGGGCTTGCAGGACTTCGGGATAGACTTTGTTGACCGTTATTTTCCCACTAATGACGATGCTAAGTGATGGGTCCCACATATTAAAAGGAATAAAAATCTAATTATTTTCGACAACGCTGGTGGGTCATGTGCTAGGTCCTACATGCTGGAAGGCAACATATCTATTTGTTTTTATCGTTGCTGACGAGGCAAAGGGGTGCCCCACATGTAAGAAAATAAGTCAAACAGACGACAAGTAAACCCAACGTAGTGGCCGTCGGCATCAGGTCTGTCTAGGTGTGGTGGTATTTCTCCGATTGGCCAATTCGTAGTGGCATAGTCTGAATTTATTTGTGGAATAAGGACACGTTCGTCATAAACCCTACCTAAAAGGGAGCGCCTAGATCCCAGCCATCTGAGAACTTATTATGTCTTAGCCGATTGTTGTTATCCTACTATTTGTGCTAATTTTTAGTAGCAATCTAGTTGTAACTTATAAAATTTGTACTAATTCTCGGTTGCAACCTAGGAGCAACTCATTAAATTCTCAGTTACAACTTATACGTGTAACTCCCACATTGCACGAATCTCGACGTAAATCTAATGATGGGAGAGGTGACTAAGACTAGTAAGTTCTCATGCGCGCGAGAACTAGCAAATCCGAATAAAAAAGAAGCGATACATGTTGGAAAATGTTAGCACTCCAGACCACCACGGAGTTAGACTAGAATATAAGAGCATCTCCACTCAAATTCCCGCGAGGGGCTCCCCCGGCCAGTTTTTTTATCCGGACGACAAAAAATCGCCTAGTCGTGTTCCCAGGAACCTAGTTTTCGCCAGATTTGGCCCAAATTACATATGGTGTTCCCAGTACGAACCCGGGGAGCCGAGTGTGGCCTGGAAACGCTGGATGAAGCTAAATCAGTGGGAAAAAATCCAGGTTGGTGGCCCTACCCTGTCAATGACTGAAGCAGTTCATCCTCATCCCGTCGCCTCGATTCCTGCTAAGGACTGCCGGGCAAACGGCCACCCGACCACTCACCCACGCATCGCCCTAATGGCGCGCCACCGTCCGCCCACCTTCCCGCCGCTTTCCCTTTTCACGCTCTCGCTGCTACACCCCTCCCGCACTCGCTACCCTTTCCCATTTGGCTATAAATGACGTCCGCTCTCGCTGCTACACCCTCTACCCTCGCTACCCTTTCCCATTTGGCTATAAATGACGTCTGCTCTCGCCGTTCCTAGAACACGCACTCCCGCCTCCCACTCCCCCAACCTAAAGCTCCAAGTTCCAGTGAAGAGGAGAAGAGCTCGGCGGCTGCCATGGCG
The DNA here is from genome assembly GCA_023614405.1 of Avena insularis. Lineage (NCBI taxonomy): Eukaryota > Viridiplantae > Streptophyta > Magnoliopsida > Poales > Poaceae > Avena > Avena insularis. Next base: position 475,385,823 of record CM042696.1, on the reverse strand, counting down.
GAGTGTGATACATTGCAAATGTATCTATAATTTTTTATGTTCCATGCTTGGTTTTATCCACTTTCTTGTGTTTTGTCCACACTTTGCAGTACTTTTCATATGATTTCTTAGACTAACCTCTTAACAATAGCCTCGATTGCCGGTACTGCTTTTCTGCTGTTTTGGTTCCGGAAAGTCGAGAAAATGAATATTCTCGAATTGACGAGACAAAAGCCAAAGTGCCTATTTTTCCGTAAGTCATCGGATGCGAATCTGAGGCGGAGAAGGGCTGGGGCCGCCAAACCACCTGGCCACGCCAGGCTTTGGCAGCCGCCGGTAGTGATCTGGCCGACCCCAGCACCCCCTCGGCCTCTCCTTACGCCTATAAGATGCCCTCGGGACGAAAACCCTAAGTAACCGATCAAAAATCCACGAAAGAGTCTGTAGCCGCCGTCATCTCTATCCCTAGATCGGGAGGGATCTGAAGCTCTTCTCGGCACCTGGGAGAGAATTCACCACAGGCCTTCTTCATCATCATACAAGCCTCTAGTGTGATGCGTGAGTAGTCCATCCTTGGACTACGGATCCATGTAGTAGCTAGATGGCTGGTTCTCCTCCTTTGTGCTTTCATGTCTAGATCTTGTGAGCTCTGTTCATGATCAAGATCATCTATGTGTAATTCTGCATGTTGTGTTTGCGGGGATCTGATGGATATTGAGATGCTATTTCAGATTGATTATTGATTTTATCATGTCTTTGTTATTTGTGATATTGCATGCTTTCCGTTGTTAGTAGCTATCTTGGCCAAGTAGATGCTAGCAACTCCAAGAGTTAGTATTTATGCTCGATAGTGGGTTCATGCCTCTGGTAATCTGGGGAAGTGACAGAAATCTCTAAGGTACTAGATGTGATGTTGCTACTATGGAGAAAACAATAATCCTTTGTTCATAGAACAATCGTATTGTTTACTTTACACGCAGTTCGTAAAGCAATAACCTGTTGCTTGCAACTTAATACTGGAGGGGGTTTGGATGATAACCTGAAGGTGGATTATTAGTCATAGATGTAGTTGGATGGCGGTCTATGTATAATGTTGTAATGCCCAATCAAGTCTCAAAGGAGTCAAGATGATTAGTATATGCATGTATTGCTTTCTCGGTGTTTGTCAATTGCCCCGCTGTAATTTGTTCACCCAGCATGTTATCTATCTAAGGAGAGCCACCTCTAGTGAACTATGGATCCCGGTCCTTGTCTTTTACATACAATCTATAATCCTTTACTGTTTTGTGTTTACTTTCTGCAAACTTTTACTTTTTTCTATTCGATACGTTTAATCCTTTGTTTTCAGCAAAACACGGTGAGATTGACAACCTCATCGCAAATTGGGGACAGAGTTCGGTGGTTGTGTTGTGCAGGTCTCCACGTTGCTGCTGCCACCGGTTGTGCGCCCTGCCATCGTTCAGCTAGCTACACCTTTGGGGTGTTTCCTTGCTCCTACTAGATTGATAACCTTGGTTTCGTACTGAGGGAAAACTTTGCTACTGTGCTCATCATACCTTCCTCTTGGGATTCCCCAACGAGCTCGATATATTTTGGGTCATCATAGCGCTATCCTGGCAACCCGGTGGCGGCGAACGGTTTCGGCCGGCACTCTCTACAGCCCTGGGAGGCCCGCCTGCTCCACGATGCTGGCTACCCGGCACCGCATGGCTTCCGCTGCCCGCCGACGTGGAGGCTCAGCGCGGGTGGCGTGCCTGTGCCACCGGTGCCGGAGGGCCACGAGCTGGTCGACGAGATCCAAGCGGTCATAGCCTCCATGGAGAACCCGGACCTCGCCGAGGACCCGGGCAACCTCGCCCACTGGGAGCAGTTCTTCATCGACGAGGACAAGTTCCTCACGAATATGGCACTGTAGGCGTTTCTAAACGATGTGTCGCCGATGCAGGCCCCTCACGTGCGCCTGGTCTAGGGCGGACTGGCAGCGGGAGGAGGCCGAGCGCCAGGCTGCGCGCGGCGCTCGCTAGCAGCGCGCCTATCAACACCGCACCACTCATCGTCCTCGACGACGACGATGAAGATGAGGTCGAGCCCTCATTGCAGCCGTGGCGCTGCGGCGATGTCGGCCAAGGAAGCTCCTAGCCACTGCAGCCGCCGAGCGATGACAACGGCAGCCGTGACGCCGACTACACCGCCTCTACTGCCATTTCGGCATGTAGTCAGCGCGCCGTCGGCATTGGCTAGTTTATTTACTGTTTTCAATGTTTCCTTAAGTTTTTCTTAGCCTACTGTAGTCAAAATTCGGGTATATGTCTGAATTTGACATAATATGTACGAAGTCGCCATATTTTAATGCAATCGCTCGAATTAGTCTAAATTTCACCATCTTACTCAAACTTTCACCCAACTTTCATATTCCCGAGATACTCGCCCTGGGAACGCGACCGGGAGAAAGGCCGTTCCTAGACCGAAAGTTCCATCCGGCACCTAGGAACGCCGAACGGCTAGAGATACTCTAAGCCAGGAATATACTTAATAAATATGTATTGACATATATATAGGTATATATACATGGCCGAGATCGGATCGGCGAAATCCTGTTTACACTAAATAAGACAAGTCCCAAGACACACGTTCAAGTAGATAACACGATGTTTGTTCGTGAAACGGCTAGAGGAGGTTGGGACATTATTGTGGTTTTTCAGCCGCCTAATTCCCCAGGCATAAATGTTTTGGGCCTCGGTTGGGTTGCCACATATCTGACTATGCTTTAGCAAGAAATACCAAACCAAATCGGGTGCCAAAGTTGAGTAGTAATTCCTAGCCTAATATCCAGCATATGATTTATTTTACGGTTTTGCTATTTCTTAATCGACTCAGATTTTCTTAGTCGACTCAGTTATTTTAGACGGCAGGAAGCAGCAGCAGCAATAGCTTCTTGGCCATGTCCATCTCCATCTCGAAAACAAATTGATTGGCTCGACTAGCGAGCGGTGCTAGTGCGTGTAGACAACTACTTATATACTATGTTGTAGCGCAGAAATGCTAGACGTACGGAAATTTTCTTACGGATCGGTTTTACGGGATGAGGTGGAGGAAGCGGGCTGGTGCATATATTTTTCCTCCCGTGAATTTCGGAACTGGAATCGCTCTATGATCTCCCACGTCACCCCGTAAGTCAGATTCCGTACAAACTGTCCGTATGTGTAGCGTTATTGGTTGTAGCGTGCGCTAGTGGCGTAGCGACGCCGTCCGTCCACTTGTCCGTCGGCGCGCACTGACACGTACACGCAGTGACACCGGAGAAGAAATATTACGTACACGCACTGACACGTACGGCAGGCCATACATACAAGCGAGCGTGCTCCCTCATCCCCGTCCAGCACCGACACGTCGTGGCCTCATTTTTCTCTTATGTATAAGGCTAGTCATAGTGGGAGTAACTTGAGTAGTAATATAGTCCTACATGTATTGTCAACTAAGCATTTAGATGACATGGCATGCAATTAAATGATGAGAGAGAGGCTTGTGGTAACTAGCTATGTTATTATAACATCACACATTTTAAAAATGAATCTACATTGCAATAAATAAGCCTTTGCATAACACCACACCTATGTTATTTGTCACTATGGAGGTAGTAATTTAGAGTAGTAACATGTGTATTACTACTCTAAGTTACTCTCCACTATAAAGTAGTAGTACAGGCTAAGAAACGGAGGCGGGCCACGGGAACGCTTCAGCATCGAGCGCCACGGTTTAAGGAGCGAGCCCCTTTTTCCGCTGGATCCGTATGTTCCTTGCTTCGCTCTACTACACGGGAATGGGGGGGAAAAAAACCATTCAGAATCATCCACACGATAGCAAACAACGCACCGAATTGGTCAGTCGCTACGCCCGATCCAGCTCCATTAATTTGGTCGAAATACAAGACGCTAAAAATGACGCACGCAAACTTTACCAGCAAGCTTTCTAAAGAGAATACACACGTAAAAGGAGATTTAGTGAAACACAATAACCATCCATACTACACCCGGGTGTAGTTACACCCACGTGTGTTTCATATTATTTAGGCAGTATCTATCATACTGGAGACTATATATGGGTAGTATGAAGTATATACGAATATTTAGACAGTATATATACTATTTTTTTGATAGTATGTAATTTTTATTCACATACTCTTTTTGTACGTACAAATATGACGATATTTTACATATATAGTGTAAACTATGGATGTATTTGCAATTTTTTCACCTAACTTGTTTAGAAGTATCTTAGATATAGTATATGAACATACTCAAACAGATAAAGTATTACAAATACTTCCGTAAGGTAATATATAAGATCGTGGGTGTAGTTACACCCGGGAGTAAAAAGTATTTTTCATATATATATATATATATATATGCCGTTGTCGAATACAACCAAGGGCTACATCCATATGTCAAGACAAATAAAATACTCACTCTGTCTCAAAATAGATTAGATGTCGGTTAATTTGTCTAAATTTGGATGTATCTAAACACTTGATACATCTAAATTTAGACAGACGCCTGACATTTATTTTGAGACCAAGGGAGTAATAAAAATGGAGCAAAGCTTTACGCTCTGAACTTCTAGTAGCCACCAAATAGCAAAATGCAGGTCCAAAACCTCCGATATATGTCCAGATCCGTAGAAAAATTGAATTTGGTCTACCAATGACAATATGGACACAGAGACACGTCCACCAGCTCAACGATAGCCACCCTAGTACGTCAAGCGTCAAGCTCGGATGCAGTGATGTTCCTGGCACGTTTCCTCACAGGCTTGTGACCCTCCCTTGCAATTATCCGTCGCCCTTGTTGGATCAAGAGTACACCGTCCTCCAGCTGCTCCAACTTGGTCGATCAGGACCACCTCCTTCGGATCCATCGCATGCAGCATCAAGTCTACACATCAGCATGTTGTAACGAGAAAACAAAAACTAGTCATTATTGTTAGATAGGAACCAACTTTGGACATGACTGTGATCCATTCTCACATGTAAAAAACAAATAGATGAAAAGGATTCTATCAATTCCAGGTTTTGTCATCGCAAGCCAGTCTAGCAACACTTATCATGTATAAATGTTGTTGAACAATGCACCCTAATTACTAGTTATATAATTGCAGAAAATTGGATCAGCCAAGCACCATAATTATTACCCTGCTACATACATCTAGTAGAGGAACTACACAGAGTAAATACAAACCCTGAAATGAAGTATCCCAACAGTGTTCAATGGTGCTGCTAGATACAAACAACTCCACTCATGAAAACATAACTAATGATCGACATCTTCAACCAAAAGAAATGCCAGAAAATGGTTTCATACAAGTAAAACATGCCAAAAGGAATCATCTGTAATGCTGCATCCCTAGAAAGCAGATTTAGTCTTCCACCGACACATTTAACAACACTTAAGAAAAAATGACCGACATGTGGCACATTTAAAGAGGGAGGAGATTGGACATGAGGATGAACCACAAACTCACCAGAAAAGGTTGTACTCGAGGCTGATCATCACCACCAATGAAGTTGCGGTAAGGTGAACTCGCCGGCAGCAGGAGCCGAGGTAGTCAAAGCCGATGGCCAGCCAGGCCTTCAACCGCATGAGGCACAGGAGGCCACGGACAGCACAGCAGCAACACCACCGGAGCTAGAACAGCCATGTCATGCCGGATCTGGAAACCATGGCTGCCTCCTGGATAGGTCTAGCTCCACTTCTCCCTTGCAAAGGATGCAAGAAATAATCATCGATTTATATAACAAGCCCAAAGTAAAAACTTAACGAGATAAAGCAACAGAACCTAGAGCTTATAACTGTTACTTGCGTTATATAGTAACACGAGTAACTTATAACAAGCACTAACTTTGACAATCTGATTTCACACGGCAAGCAAAGAACACTTGAACTTTCTAAACTATCACACTTGCCCTTAGGACAGATCATACTTACAAGTACAAATGGATGAATGCAATCCCAAGTGACAGCAAGTGGAGCACATGATCAGTTCACTATTTCATTCTCTTCCAGACTTACAAAACTCTTGCAGTAATACAAAGGAAGTATGGTAAAACATTGGACATCAGTTTCTATAGCAAATGAATTGGGACAAATATCGAGGATTCACAAATTTGCATTGTTGATCCCCGTAATCTTACATTGCAGTGTTGATGTAGACGTCCTTGAGGTTGCTCTTCACCTCCTGGTTTCTGCTCTCCAGAGCAAAGAAGCCCGAAGAGATAGCAAACATCACAAGCATGTAAAACCTTGAGAGATCCAAAAACATAGCCTAGACTGAAAGAGAAACAAATAAAAAGCCAGAGACAAGCGGATTTGAAGCCTTGATCTTGATGATGAAATGACATGACCACCTAACTATATCAAGCAGACAAGTCAAGTTAACAAACTCAAGCTGGTGACACATACTTCTAGCAAGATAACTTCCGTTCATAGTTACAAGCTATGCTCCACTCATTCTGGACTAGTTCAATATTACTCAACTTACAACAGGTGTGGGCTAGGCTAGACAATACCTACATGTCAACAAATTACACACAACAGAACAAAGAAAAAAATATAGAACTATATTGTGCGGCATACAAATATAGCAGAAAGCACAACGGTAGTGCAATGATGTGACTTGCAGCTTGAACTTGACGGGTAAGTTTGATTATGGTTTACAAATAGAACAGGAGATGGGTGTGTTTGATTCAAATGCAGCAACCTAGATCAGGCATATAACTCATCATGAAATGCAGCAACCTAGTACTTCACAAATAGAGCAGGAGATGGGTAAGTTTGATTCATATTCAGATGCACCTTCAGGAACAAAACCTCCTCCAGCATGTCGTTCACCCGGTGCAGTGCTCGAATACTTCTCCTGGAAACAAAGATATGGAAATAATTCAAGCAGAGAAAACAATTCAAACAAGAAGACATAATCTGATTACTTAATCTAAAAACAGTAACATGGTGCATATGAGTGCTAAACACAGCTAAGAGAAAACATGTTAATAAATCGTAAGGAATCCACTTACACAGATCTGCATACAAAAGGTCAAATGACAATAAGTACAACATGATTATATGTTCAAGTAGAAATATACCAACAGTTGTTTTCGTCATTACGCCAACAATACAAGTAAACCATTACGCCAACAATACAAGTAAACCAAAACAAACAGTTAAGGGAAAAAGCAAAGGTGAAAACTATGCAACGTTCTCTTAGACAAATGCCTCCAGAAGAAGCCATAGACAACAACAAAAACTAGTGGGGTTTCTCTCGGTCAAATGCCTCAGTTTTCCACAAGGTTTAATAGAATGGACACCGGACTTGTCATCTATGTTATGTCATCGTATAGAACCAAAAATATCAACAGATCGAGTGACATGAGCGGTAAAGCAAATTTACTCCATCAAACACACAACACTATATCTATGTAGCAGTAGCATCGCAGGCCAAATGCAGAAATAAAACTATAGTGTTCTTTCAAACAAATGCCTTGTGTTGTCCCTGTTGTTTAATTGAATGGATTGTATCAGACATCTAATCAGTGTTTCATCATCATAGAGAACCACAAATACAAATGAGTAGCAAAACCAGAATAATTTGACAAATACAAGGGACTACTAGTCCTAGAAGCACACTACATATACATCAATGTTCTCAACAGCTCAACCCAGCTACCAACTACACAAGCCAACACTTAGCTGCGAGGCATATTATACCACCCACATATGTAGGGGGGGGGGGGGGGGATTTAGGCACAATATCAGTAAGACGCAAACCTGAATATCATGTCGATGTGTTAAATTCTCCTTGTCACGGCACAAGGTCAATCAGCAGCATGTCAGAATACTTGTCGCCTCGCCCTTATCCTACTAAGACACCGGCTATTGCTCTAGGTTGACCAAGGGTTACCGGCAGTACCAGGAGCTAAGGGAGGCTGGAACTGCAAAACATGGTCCATGATGGCACTGCCAAGGTCAGTGTAGTCCTCTGACTTCCTACACCCGAATCACCATATAATAATCAAACCATCGACCACCACCAGAACCACTGCAAACTAGACTGGTCTGGAACTTACTGCATACCGGCAAATCTTCTCAAAGAAAAAGGACGAGAATTAAGCATGTCAAGGTTCCAGATGAAGATAACATAAATTAGAGCAAAGCTTCATATGCACCAAAAACTAGCTCCCAGGTCCATGATCTCAATATATGGAAGTTTGGCTCAAGCCAATTAATGAAAGATAAAGTACATCATATACTATAGAATGAAAATATGTGTCAAGTAATTAAATAAACATATGTCCAAAAAAAATTGGTCATATTCTAGAGTGACTAGACAAACCTCTAGAACAGGAACTACATTTCCTACAAGGAAACCACAAATGCCTACAAGGAATCACTTCCACATTTGACATGTCATGGAAGACAAGTACAACAAAAAAGATATGAAGTTCTCGAGCACACACCAGAGCCAGAGCTATTGCAGAGGACACGCATAATGGTATTGTTATAGAAGGCCACGGACGTGTCCTTGGTGCTGGCTGTTGCAGGTAATCCGTGTAGATGTACCTGACTGCTCAAATGATTGTTGTGACCACGCTTCTTCTTGTGCAGTTGACAACCCTCGGATGCAGGCATGCAAAGCACGTGAATTGAAGAGAAAATTAGGACATATGAACTAATGAAACATGTGAAATAAAATATTGGTAAGAAATATGACCAGACACGCCAAGAAGAATCAGAAATAAATAGCAATGCAACATGGGGTTAAATAATAGTGATTTGAAGATTTACTAGGCCAGACAGAATACATGCCTCAAAATGTTTTAGCTCAAAAGGTGACTTCATACATCCAGTTGGTTCATCATTCCAGCCAATCTACTATGTGTCAAAAGCATACAACAGGAAAGTAACTACATGCAACTTGAAGAACAAACAACAAATCAGCTAATGATAGTAGAGGAATGTATATGGAGTGTGTGCTTAGAGATATGGTCACTGACCGTATCATCTACAAAAGTGCAGATGAAGGAAGATTAGCTTGGTCAAACAGAATATATGCCTTAGAAAGTTTTAGCTCACAAGGTGACTTCATACATCTAATAATAACTACACAAATCATTCCAGTCAATCGAAAATGTTTCAAAACCATACATTCACCCTACACACAAAATAAGAGGAACCAGACCAAGATCGGCTAGTGACAGTACATACTGGAGTATATATCATGGTAATATTATCACTGAACATAATATCAGCAAAAACAGGGAAACCAACACTTTGTGAGGTAGCAGATTGTTCGAGGCTGTCACAGTAGAGTAAATTTTTGTGGCACAGACCGCATATTGTATTCGCAACCTTCAATGCAAAAATTTGCCACTTTATCAGACCCCTTTGCTTTGCAAATTGGTATCCCTTCCGAAAAAGATTTCAACCAGATTAACCATAATTAGACCTTATCAAGACCACACCATACAATAGCAAGATGAGTCTAATAACACAATATCAACAAGGAAATTTTCTTACCAAGAATACTAGCCAGTTGAAAGGGAAATGGACGTCGCCTAGAGGGGGGAGGGGGGGGTGAATAGGCGTTTTAAATTATTACGGTCTAGGCTCTAATAAATACGGAATAAAACTTAACGTTTAATTTATCAAGCCAAAACCTATATCCACTAGTTTCACTAAGTGCACCAACAACCTATGCTAAGCAAGACAAGCAACAAGGTGATAGCAAGATATAGTACTTCAAGCACGAAGGCTATCACAATGTAAATTGCATAGGTAAAGGGCTCGGTTGAGAGATAACCGATGGACGCGGAGACGATGATTTGTTTCCCGAAGTTCATTTCCAAAGAAGCTATGTCTCGTTGGAGAGGTGCGGGGGCGCAATGTACTTCGAACGCCACAAATGGCTCACCTCGAGGTGTGGTGGCTCGATGCTCACCCAACGCCACACAAGGCCTCACCAAGGATGCGAAGCCACGCAACTCACCGACGCCACAAAAGGCTCACCCTATTCTCCCGTGAGCTCGCCACAAAGGCCTACTCACGTTCCACTATGGGACACTTGAGGGCAGTCACCGAACCCGTACAAGGCTTGGGGCAATCTCCACAACTCAATTGGAGGACTCCCAAGAAACGCCACAAAGGCTCCACAATACCACAAAAGGCCAACAAGCTTGGGGAACCTCCACAACTCAATTGGAGCCCCAAGAACAATGCCACAAAGGCTACAAAGCCACAAAAGGCAACAAGGCCACAAAAGGCTACAAGACCACAAAAGGTCAACTATCCAACCACACAACCGTCTAGGGTTCCAAGAACCCAAGAGAAACAATCCCAAGGGATTGAACTCACCGAATCTCCGAGGAGAACTCAAACCTATGCACCAAATGCAAGAGGCAAGTCCTTCACTCTCAAATTCCACCAAAGCTACAAAAGCTATTGGGGGAATAAGGGAGGAAGAACACATGAGGAGAACACAAAACTCTCCAAGATCTAGATCCCAAGGATTCCTTCACAAAGAAGGGATTTTGCTTGGTGGGGCTTGTAGATCTAGATCTCCTCTCTCAACTCCCTCAAAAAGATGAAAGAATCATAGGAGGGAAAGGGGAGAGAGCAAGCTCTTCAAGGTCAACAATGGAGGAGAGAGAAAGCCAAAACCGAGAAGAACAAGTGTGGGCCGAAGGGAAAGGGGAGCTCCTTTTAAAGGGCTCCCCGATCTGCCCGTTACCCACAGAATCGCCGGTGAGTACCTGGGTGGGTGGCGGTACTACCGGTGGCACTCAGCCAACGGTCCAAAACACGGTGCAAACGAACACAAAAAGGCAGGCCGGTACTATCAGGTGGGTCACCAGATTACCGCTGGGCGGTACTACACCAAGATTCGACCAAGTTCTCAAATAGCGCAGACAGACGAGAGAGCATCTTGAACCAAAATGGGTTTACCGGAAGTTGGGGAATTAACACCGGTACTACGGCGGCATTTCTGCCCGGCCGGTACTTAGCGTCTGCCGGTACTTCGAAGAGAAACTTGAAATGCCATAACTTTTGCATCCGAACTCCAAACGAGATGAAACCAATTTTGTTGGAAAGATAACGACGTGTAGAATCCAACAAAAAGTCGAAATATTGGATATCACCAAGGGAGAAAATATCATGAGTATATATGTGAGATACCTCCCAAGGTGTGGAGCCGGAAAAACCCGCAAGATCAAAAACGCAATAAGATATGCAAGGGAAATCCGTTTTTGATGAACTAGAGCTTGTTATGAAGATAACCACAAGCTCTAGATCCTCACATGGACAAGAACCAAACAACCAAGAAAGATGATGGTATGTATGCAAAGGTTTGAGCTCTCTCCGAAAGATACGAACGAGTCACCCACTCGAGAGCCCCTCTTGATAGTACGGCTATCTATCCTAAACCCGGTCTCCCAACACTACAAGAGACCGGTAAAGAGAAACCCTATCAAGATCATACCTTTGCCTTGAGCATCCCACTTGAGCGTGATGTAGACGATCTTGTCACCTTCAAGATGGGACACCTTTCTTGATTGCTCGTGCTTGCTCTTGCTTGATGAAGACTTGCGAATGACTCCCCCATACTCCATGGGGAGACCTCTTCTTTTTTCTTGTCTTCATCACTCCATGAACGCCGAGGAGGCAATACTTGATCTTCTTCTTCTTCTACTTGATTCCAAAAGGCACAAAGCCCTTGGACAATGCTTCTTCTTTTTCATCCTTGCAACCAACACATGGTCCAAGCGATGCCAATGGACAAACCTACAAATGAGACTCAATTTGCACATTAGTCCATAGGGATTGTCATTAATTACCAAAACCACACATGAGGCATACATGCCCTTTCACCAGTCCTAGATATCAGATTCTCAGCAACAAAATTTGGAAAGCTAGAGGCCTAGCTATGAGAGCACATGGTGGAAAAGAAGTGAAACCCGAGAGCGTACCTAAACATTGGAGACAAAGAAGAGGCCATTTAAAAGACCATTTAGATTGCAATTATAAACTTGGTCCTAATGCTCGCAAACTCAAAAAAAAACCTTGCTTTGCTCCTTGTCGGCCAAGTAGTCCTTGAGAAGCTGCTGGACCTTGGGAATCCTGATGCTACCACCAACAAGAACAATTTCGTGGATCTGGCTCTTGTCGAGGCCAACATCATTCATTTCCTTTTTCATAGGTTCTATGATCTTCTGGAACAGGTTATTGTATGGTTCCTCGAACCTGGGACGGGTCAGAGCTTTCCTTTTCAGCTTTCCAAGAGCACGGCTTCTTAATCAACTTGATGAAGTAGTTCATGATTTGGTGGTGAAAGTCCTCACCTGGAGAGATTATACAACTCAGATATTATATATGCACGACTCACGGCTCATGACATGACAAACTGAACATCAGTAGATCAGTTTAGTCCCTTGGTCCAGTAAAAGCAGTACATCAATTTCAAGGATTATTGCTGAAAAATCTTGTTGTGGAACCTCACCAGACAGCAGTGTACTACAAAATATTATGCAATTGCAGCATGAGACAACAAATCATTCGTACATTATAGAAACTTCACAAAATAATCACGTTTAAAAATCAATGACTATATAGCAGGTGGCAGTATAGAGTCGTATTGTCCATATGGATTTTTCACTTCGTAGATAATGGCAGTATAGCAAAAAATATATAATAGTGAATAACAAGAGAATTTATACCTCCACACAAGATGGGTGCAACCATTGGTAGTCAACACCTCAAACACATTATTGTCAATGGTCAGGATACTCGAAAGTACCACCACTCGGGTCAAACACCTCAAAAGTACAACCACTCGGGTCAAACACAATCTTACTGCCCTTTTTATCCAAACAATAGGTAATAGCAGCAGTAGTTGGCTTATTGATGATCCTTGCAATATTCAGGCCAGCAATCACAACAGCATCCTTCGTCGCTTGCCTCCAGGCATCATTTTACCTGAAAGTCACAACATGCAAGATAAGAAATAAGGTTATGGTCAAAATTAAGTTGAACTCAGATAGTATGCTAACACAGCAAGCACAACACATACACCAAGTGATTCATATGAGTGCTAAACACATGCAAGATATCCAGGCCAACAATCACAACAGCATCCTTCGTCGCTTGCCTCTAGGCATCATTTTACCATAAAGTCACAACATGCAAGATAAGAAATCAGGTTAGGGTCAAAATTAAGTTGAACTCAGATAGTATGCTAACACAGCAAGCACAACACATACACCAAGTGATTCATATGAGTGCTAAACACAGCTAAGAGAAAAACATGTTAATAAATCATAAGGAATCTACTTTTTAGACAGACCGGCATACAAAAAGCCAAATGAAAATAAATACAGCATGATCATATTTTTAAATAGAACTAAACCAACAATTGTTTTCCTCATTACGCCAACAATAGAACTAAATAAACATATAGGTAAGGAAAATAATAACAAAGGTGAAGACTATGCAGTGTGCTCTCAGACAAATGCCTCACCAAGAAGCCATAGACTACAACAAATACTAATGGGTATTCTCGCAGTCAAATGCCTCAATTATCCATAAGGTTTAATAGAATGGACATCGGAGTCGTTATCTGTGTCATATCATCATAGATAACCAAAAATATCAACAATTTGATTGACACGAGCGGTGAAGCAAATATACTCCATGAAACACACACAACATTATAAACCGATAGTGTTCTCTTAGACAAATGCCTCGTCGGTGGCCCTATTGTTTAATGGAATGGATCATATCGGAGATCTAATCAGTGTTTCATCCTCACAGAAAACCACAAGTACAAATGAGCGGCAAAACCAGAGTAGTTTGACAAATACAAGGAACCACTAGTCCTAGAAGCACACTACATATACATCATTGTTCTCGACAGCTCAACCCAGCTACCAACTACATAAGCTGACATACTATACCACTCACAAATGCCGGGGGGAGGGGATTTACGCACGAGATCAACAAGACACAAACCTGAATTTGATATTGTTGTGTTTGATTCTCCTTTTCGCGGCACGGGGTCAATCAGCAGCAGGTTGGCCTACTTGTTGCCTCGCACTTACCCTTCTAAGACATCTGCTATCACTCCAGGTTGACGACGGGTCGCCGGTAGTAGCAGGAGCTCGCGGAGGCAGAACTGCAAAATACGATCCATGGCAGCACTGGCAAGGTCAGTGTAGTCCTTCTTTGACTTCCTGCATCCGAATCACCACCAGAACCACTACGAACTAGACTGGGGCTGGAACTTACTACAGACCGGCAATGCGGTGGGGAGCGACATCGAGGCAGAAACCGCAGGTGTCAGTACCAGCCAATCACGCAACAGAAACAACGTCCACGAATAGCTGCAATACAAATTAGTAAGCAAACCTTACGGAAAACTGAGACAGAAATAACTAGTAAGTAGCATGACCAATCAAAATAGAAGCTTGTAAGAACTATCACCATCCAAATCAATTGTCTACATAAAAATCTAGGGGAAATTCTTAAAATGCCACCAAATGATTGCCATTTTAGAGAATCCAATCAACTAAATTGCATCTACAACAATTCCTATAGTCCAACCTTGGGCAACAAATGTACAGTCACACCGGAAGCTCTCATAATCTATTCATGCATCCGGTGAAAAAGCTATACAAGAACATATTTTAGTACACTACAAGGACAGAGTGCTGGTTCAGTCTATGGATTGGGGGAGAAGGAGATGTCCCACCGGCCTCCGAGGATGCCGACGGTGACCATGATGACAGTGCTGAGGAGCTGTGCCAGCCTGCTGCAGCGGAGGAGGACGAGGGGAAGGATGGGGCCCTGTCGCTGCCGGTTCTCACGGCCCCAGATGCCATGAACCTGATGGATGGCGACCCCAGGCTGCGTGTCGAAGAAGATGATCCTTGGTCCCCTCCCCCGCCATCGCGTCCTAGAGGCCAGCATGCTCTCGACGACAAGAAGATCCTAAAGTGAACAAAGATAATATATTTAGGAGGCTTATTTGTACTACTGTCCATAAATCAATTGGTAAATATATATAAGACATAGATTTGCATGTCGTATCAGCATTCAAGGATCAAAAGGAACCGTAAATCACACCTTAGACACAAAAAAGGCAATCAGGAGAATAGAGCTACACTAAATGAAGACAAATCCACGTAAGAAAGCAGTATGTACTGACTGCAGTGAAAGTTGAGCAAGTTATACTCATAAACTAGTGCAATGTGTGTACATCGATCTACATATGTAACTGAAGAAGAATACACGGTCTACTTGCAATACAGCAGTCGCAAAAAAGGAGATACCACAAACAGACATGCTACTGCCATATCTATTTATATTGGTTCAAACCGTTAAATTGAGTTCCAATCGGTTGTGGCATCTCAAGATATAAGTCAGCACCATCTCCACCTTTTGAGTTCTGAGGTAGCAGCTAGCAATGCATAAGCAGGGAAATCATATTTGTTTTGAGCTGGAAAATATAGCGCTGCCTTTGCATAATAAGCAGCAAACAATCAGAATACATTAGCACGTCTAATTTAAATATCTGCTGCCTATGCGCAGTACAGGATTTCAGTGAGTGGAACGGATTTCAGTCTTGCATACATGGATGCTCTCTGTACTGGCTGTGCACACATTCATTTTAAAAGAAAAAAACGATTTTTAGCAAGAAAACATGGAGGAGAAGGAGGGCTCACCGGGGAGCAGCAGGTCGGAGTCATCGTCTCCAGCAGCAGCATGCCGTGGTCGGCGAAGGACTACTCGGGGAGGAGGTCCGCCACCTCCCAGCCCTTGGCTCGCTCGGTCCCTGCCGTAAGCCAGCTCGCTGTGGCTGGGATGGCCACAGGAGCGAGCGCATCCGGGCTGCTACCACGCGTCCCTCATCTGTCGGGTGATCCCCGGAAATGCTACTGCCATCTCTATTTGTACACTACGAGGACAGAGTGTTGGTTCAGTCTAAGGATTCGGGGAGAACGAGATGTCCCACTGGCCTCCGAGGATGCCGAAGGTGACCATGATGACGGTGCTGAGGCGCTGCGCCAGCCTGCTGCAGCGGAGGAGGACGAGGGGAAGGATGGGGCCCTGTCGCTGCCGGTTCTCACAGCCCCAGATGCCATGAACCTGATGGATGGCGACCCCAGGCTGCGTGTCGAAGAAGATGATCCTTGGTCCCCTCCCCCGCCATCGCGTCCTAGAGGCCAGCATGCTCTCGACGACAAGAAGATCCTAAAGTGAACAAAGATAATATATTTAGGAGGCTTATTTGTACTACTGTCCATAAATTAATTGGTAAATATATACAAGACATATAGATTTGCATATCGTATCAGCATTCAAGGATCAAAAGGAACTGTAAATCACACCTTGGACACAAAAAAGGCAATCAGAATAATAGGCATACACTAAATGAAGACAAATCCACGTAATAAAGTTGTGAGTACGTACTGACTGTTGCATCGGCAGTGAAAGTTGAGCAAGTTATACTCATAAACTAGTGCAATGTGTTTACATCGATCTACATATGTAACTGAAGAAGAATACACGGTCTGCTTCCCTTACAGTAGTAGCAGAAAAGGAGATACCACAAAGGGAAATGCTACTGCCATCTCTAGCTGTATTGATTTGAACCATTAAATTGAGTTCCACTCAGTTTTGGTATATCAAAGTATAAGCATTACCATCTCCACCTATTGAGGTAGCATCTAGCAATGGATAAGTAGGAAAAATAATACTCCCTCTGCCCCGAAATGTAAGGCGCCTAAGCTTTAGTCAAAAGTCAACATATTTTAAGTTTGACCAAATTTATACATAAAAATATAAACATTCACAATACCAAATCAATATTAATAGATTCACCAGAAAGTATAGTTTCTCAAAATGTCCATTTGATATTGTAGATATTCATATTTTTTTGTATAAACTTGGTCAAACTTAGAAGCCATTGACTTTTGGCTAAAGCTTAGGCGCCTTACATTTTGGGACGGAGGGAGTATTCGCTTTGAGCCAGAAAATATAGCACTGTCTTTGCAGTTAATAAGCAGCGAAGAACCAGAATACATTAGCACATCTAATTTACTGCCTATGCGCATTACAGGTTTTTATTGAGTGGAACGGATTTCCATCTTGCATACATGGGTGCTCTCTGTACTGACTGTGCACACATCAGCAGGAAAAAAATGATGTTTAGCAAGAATACATGGAGGAGGAGGGCTCACCGGGCATCAGCAGGTCGGAGTCGTCATCGCAGGCAACATCATGTTGTGCTGGCCTGCTGTGGTGGAGGAGGGCGAAGGGAAGGATGGCGTCCTGACACCGCCGGTTCTCATGGCCTTTGACGCCATGAACCTGATGTACTGCGACCCCAAGCTGCACGTGGAGAAGAAGATGGATCCCTGGCTCCTGCCGACGCAATCGCGTCCTAGAGGTCAGCATGCTCTCGCCACTGTGCAGATCCTAAGCGAACAAAGATAAACAATTTGAGAGGCTGACTTGTACTACTGTGCACAAATTAATTAGTTAATATATATAGACCATACAGATTTGCATGTGGTATTAGCATTCAAGGATCAAAAGGAACCGTAAGCCACACCTTAGATCCAAAAAACGGCAATCGGGAGAATAGAGCTACACTAAATGATGACCACGCAAGAAGGCGATGAGTATATACTAATTGTGGCATTGGCAATGAACGTTGAGCAAGCTATACTCATAAACTAGTGCAATGCGTGTAAAACAATCTGCATATGTAGCTGAAGAAGAATACACGGTCTGCTTGCAATACAGTAGTAGCAAAAAAGGTACACGGTCTGCTTGCAATACAGTAGTAGCAAAAAAGGAGATACCACAAACGGAAATGCTACTGCCATCTCTATTTGTATTGGTTCAAACCATTAAATTGAGTACCAATCGGTTGTGGTATCTCAAGGTATAAGCAGTATCATCTCCACCGGTAGAGGTAGCAGCTACCAATGCATAAGCAGGAAAAATAATATTTGGTTTGAGCCGGAAAATACAGCGCTGCCTTTGCATAATAATCAACAAAACAGTATATATCTAATTTACATATCTACTGCCTGTGCGCATTACAGGTTTTTATTGAGTGGAACGGATTTCCATCTTGCATACATGGGTGCTCTCTGTACTGACTCTGCACACATTCAATTCAGCAGGAAAAAAATGATGTTTAGCAAGAATACATGGAGGAGGAGGGCTCACCGGGCATCATCAGGTCGGAGTCGTCATTGCCGGCAACATCATGTTGTGGTCGGCGCAGGACCACTCGTGGAGGAGAAGGACCCGTGCAGTAAGCTAGCTCGATGCGGCTGGGACGGCCACAGGAGCGAGTGTGGGCATGGCGGCCGGCCGGCGCGGATGCTACCACACGTTCCTCGTCTGTGGGGGGCTCCCCGGTTGCCGGCGGCGGGGTGGTCCAGTCACCGGGGCGGCGGGCTGGATCGGGAATCCAACGTGGCCTAGGTTTCCACGTAGGGGATGCAGATCGAAGATTCCAGGCAGTGGAGTCGGTGGTGGAGGTGCCGGGGCGGTGGTCTGCGGCGCGAGGCCTCGCCGGAGCCGGCCGGAATCAACCGGGGAGGGTGGCGGCGCAAAGGGGATCGCTAGGAGGGGCTGCAGGTTAGATGGGTTTTTTTCGGTGGCAGGGAATGGTGGGAGTCGGGCTGAACTAACGGAGGAAACTTCGCGTCACGGGTTTGGGCCAAACTTTCGTCCCCGCGCTCGGCCCAAAATTTCCGTTGGCGCTTTCGTGTTCAATTTTCGTTTTGGCGCCATCTCAATTACGTGAGACCAATTCATCTACATGCATATGCATATGCATACGTGACCTACCACGACTACTAGCTGCGACGATCGTGAGTCATACTGTTGTACTTTTCATGTACGAGCCAGCTAGTTGAGATGTCGTTCAGTCTGAATAGAACCCCACAACTGCGCCGATGACTGTTCACCCGTCCTGATGACTGTTCACTCGGACACGAGCCCACACCAGCTAGTTGCCTAGTTGTACTTTTCGGTCCTTCCAGACCGTGCCCTCTTCAAAAAAAAAAAGGTTGAAGTTCGGTCCTCGTGGGCTCGTGTCGGGCGTGCTCGTTCGAGCCCTAGGCTAACCCAAATATTGAAGGAGTCCGATTGAGGGCATATTAATTGTGTGCATGGCCATGCCACCGCCCATGTCGTGCCATGGTACATACAATGTTGATGGTCGTCGTTGTCCTTGCCGGCGGTGGGGTGGTCATGTCACGGGGGCGGTTGGCTGGGTCGGGAATCCAACGTGTTGGCTAGGGTTCATCATGGGGGCTGCAGATCGAAGACTTCAGGCCGTGGAGTTGGTGGAGGAGGAGGAGGAGGTGCCAGGGCGGTGGTCTAAAGCGCGAGGCCTCGCCGGAGCCGGCCGGAATCAACCGGGGACGATGGCGGCGCAAAGGGGATCGCTGGGACCCAGGAACGCATGCGAGAGGACGAGCATATTAGGGGGGGTGTTTTTTCTGAGGGAAGGGTGGGAGTGCGACCCAGAGATTCACGAGCGCATTCCGCGTGGAATAACAATCATGGTCGTCCGCATCGGTTGAGATCCGGGTCGACGGGTCCCATGTATGTCCCACCTAAAAAAGGAATATGGACCACTATTTATCACAAGATTGTACATATAAGATGTTGGTACTTTATAGATTTAGCATAGGACTACATGTGTAAGGTGTTGGAACTTTACCGATCCAGGACATATTTAACAAAGAACTTTATAGATTTAGGTCACGGAAACTGTAAAATAAATTTACATATGTTGAATATTAGACTCTAAATTAAGAGTTCGTCGCGAGGAAGTCAAACATGCAAACAGAATTAAATTTGCATTTTTATGTGAAAGTTAAGCTAAATTTTACTTTACTAGTATATTTAAAGAAAGGAATGTAATAAAGTAGGTGTCAGGTTGGTGGGCCTCCAGATCCAGATCCCAATAACATGCAACGGCCGGGATAAGTATTCCCCGCTGAACACGTTTTTTTTTAATAGGGGAAAGGCCGAGAAGGGCCTAGTGCTGCCTTTCATTCATCGTCGGTGGAGTTACAAAATGCAAACATGACCCTAGAAGATCTAGAGTTACAGAGTAGTCCTGGAAATTAACATAAAGGACCCTAAAAAGTAGAACAGAAAAGCCATCGAGTCCTTCATCTCCACCGCAGCAACTGGGACTCCACCGCCGGCCGACCTTCTTATCGCCGGGGACGAAACCACTTGGGAGAAGCAGGCCGCTGCGCGCCGTCGTGAATCCCGCAGAGGGCCTCCGTCTTGGAGGTTGAGATGACGCCATCAAAGGTATCTGGAGAGGCTGCCTACTCAGCCATAGGTCATGGCGGCAAATCGAGGCCATCATGTGGTGATCTCCGACTTGCAGCAACAAATCCCCGTGGAGCTTCAGATGCGACCACCCCTCTCCATCTTCCGCCACCGCGACGACGAGACCGAGGAGAGGCACCGAGACCCCAAGCTCCACAACAACAGCTCCTTTATTGATGGAGGTTTCAGGAACTCCCCTCCTCGTCACCTCCGGCTCCAACCATGGGAGCGCCGCAACAAGGAGCAGAGAGGCCAAGCAATACCAGATCCGAGCCCAAAGACCTGGCATCTCCCTCCCGGCATATAGCGAATGACCCAAGCATGTAGTCAAGACCAAGAAGAAGCCGAAAACATGAACCAAACATAGAACTTACCCTACTGCTACTATTTACAAGAGGAGCACGACCACCTACACCATCCTCCTGCCAGCCAGCAGAGCTGCCGGAAGGAAGGAAGGAGAGGGGCGGCGACGGGTGGGAGAAGACGACTCTCAACGGGACAGAGGAAGGGACGCTCCCTTTTTTTCTTCTTGTGGCACATTAAGTCGCCCTGAACACGTTCGATCCGGCGCATTTTCGGTGGGAGTGAGACTCGGGCTGAACTGACGGAGGAATTTTCGCGTCACAGCTCACACTCACGCTATTTTGGGCTAAAATTTCGCTCCCGTGCTCGGCCAGAATTTTTCGTTTGGCGCCCTTATATGTTGGGCCAACTTTCGTGTCCAATTTTAGTTTGGCCTTAGCTCAATTACGTTATGTCAGACCAATTCATGGACATGAGATGCTCGTGGCTCAAATTTGTTGCACTTGCATGTTGAGATGTCGTTTAGCTTAATGGACTCTAGAGCGCGACAATTCGGTCGACGATTGTTCACCCGTCCTTCCAAGGAATATTTTGCCCACGAGATCGTTGTAGAACCGGAGGCCGATGATGGCGACCATCAACATTGTATGTACCAGGGCACGACATGAGTGGCAGATGGCCATGCACACAATTAATATGTCCTCAGTCAGACTCCTTCAGGATTTGATCAAGTTATGGATCGAACGAGTGCGCCGAACTCGTGCGCCCACGAGAACATGACTTCAACACTTCTTTAATAGGGCATACCCCAACGAACCAAGAAAGAGCTGCATTAATACCAAAAGGTGGAGTTATAACTTACAATCAGGACCTCAAAAAAAATTACAACTTAACCCTAAAATTTAACACATGGGTCCTCTGAGATAAAACTAAAAACACAATCAGGTCCCTTGACTTCTCCGTCTCGCTTCTAGGGTGGCTTCTCCAGACGGCCATCGCCTCCGTCGTCTGGGGAACATGCCACTATAGGAGGGAAGCGATGAAGGACGCCGCCGACGTCAATTCAACATAGAAGGGCCTCGTGTAGAGTTTGAATGGACACCACATCGAAGGCGTCATGAGTTGCCTCCCATCGGAATAGACCGATGATCTGCAGAGGGCAGACCATCGTATGAACACTCACAGCAGCAGCAGCTCGAAATATCTACCACCTTCAGATCCGTCACACATCGAGCCAATCTCATTTTCCCCCTCGCCTCCTCGACCAACCAAGAGAAGAAGGTCAACCTCAAAGTCACAGAATTGGAGCCGCACTTATTGGGGGAGCGAACCAACTTCAACCTTGACATGTTCAATCACTCTGATCTCGTCGAACACATGTGATCATATTATTGGGCCATGATGGGGCTTGGTTTTATTTCTATCTTTGTTTCTTCTCATCTTGCCACGTTGCAATATCCGGTACATCGATGCGCTCCCTTTGTATACATGCATATCATATCAACCATGCATCTATCTTTTCTAGTACTAGGGCTCAATGCATGAAGCTAAGTCGGGCTTAGCAGCTAGCCAACACACGGACATTAACGTGGCAGGCTAACCAAACCTTCAACTTGAACTAAGAAACCAACTCGATTTGTCATATCGTTAGCTTTTACTACCCAAACTCGTTATACTAGACGGTCATGCGCGCTTCGTCACGCCGTCTATCTGTGGCTGTCGCATGTATCGTGTTGTGTAGTGTAGTGTAGCAGGGTGCAATTATTTTTCTCAGATGTCGTAAAAGGGATGCTAATGCAGTGTGAGTAGCGGGTTAGACGGGCCGGGTCGGTGCGTGGTGGCAACAATTCAAC
Organism: Avena insularis; assembly: GCA_023614405.1. Lineage (NCBI taxonomy): Eukaryota > Viridiplantae > Streptophyta > Magnoliopsida > Poales > Poaceae > Avena > Avena insularis. The sequence goes on along the minus strand of CM042696.1, from coordinate 475,363,271 downwards.
ATTCTTTGGTGAATGGTGTGAGTTGGGTGATCGACATTGTCAAACTCAGAAGTATTGCTTCGGCGGTCTTCGTTTGTATGATATTTGCAATGGTTTTTGCCAGACTTTGTATTTCGATAATGAATGAAGGTTGTGTGCATCACTCGGTACAGAGGTCGGGGCTCTGTTCTATAATTCGGAAAAAGATAGACACGCCATTAAAAAAAATACATGTTTACTCTTTTTGTTTTTGTTTTCTATGGCAGGGCAAATCCTGGATTCTTAGTGCCGATAAGAAACTAAGCAATACTTATCAAACTGGTGACATTTTCTTCATGGATCGAACGCATGTTCCAACCATATTTGTTAATGATTTTCTAAGGAAGAACATAACTTGTAGGTTGTGAATGTTAAGATTTACTCTTTCTGCTTTTTATTAGACCAAAAAGAACATCTCCTATCTCGGCATGGGCATGAAAATATTTCCGCTGGGCAGAGCATTTCTTCCCGGGGATGACAGAAAACCCCAACCGACCAAATTTACCCGGGGCTGACAGAACCGGCCCACCAAGTACAGGCCACCCGTCAGGCAAACAATGAAGCTTATTTGTTTCCATGCCATCGATTACGCCCGTAGCATCATCCGGCACCGCCAACTACTGTACGTGCTCACACGCGCATCCTCTATCGATAAGAGAACGCCGGCACAACTCCCGCTGCTCAACAACTGCACCTCGAGTCCCCATAGTCGACACGACAAAGAACGCGACACATAAACACATCACTAAAAACCAACTCAACCGGGAGCGAGGCTAGCGCACGTCCTAAAAAAGATGTCTTAGTTTAATCCAGATTCACATGAATCTTGACGTGTTTTAGTGTATAAATACATTATCAATTTAGACAAATCTGCAACATACTTTTTCGAACAATAAAAAAAATCAATACCACATATAGTAACCATGTGCGCCCATCTCGGGAGTGTAGGTGCGCACTAGTAGAAAAGGGACATTTGGTCCAGAGCATTAGTCGGGACTAATGCCCTGGTCCCAACGGCTAGAAATGGCCGCAGGACCCAGAAAACATTAGTCTCGGTTCGTAGGGAACATTTAGTCCCGGTTCGTTTAACAAACCGGGACTAAAGGGTCTGGCGCTGAAAAACGGGATTAAAGGGTTCGACTATATCTTCTTCCTCTCCCTACCCGAGCCATTCAAGCTCACACAAGCATCTCTCTCAAATTTCTTCCCTCAAGCTCGAGTTCTTGCCGATTTTTCTCAAGATTTGTGAAGATTTTTTGGCTCCACATCTATCTAAGGGTCCTAAGAGGTTAGCAAGTTCATCCTTTCATATTTCATTGCTAGTTTTACCTCATTTCATGCTCTAGAAATGAAGGAATTTGTGTGGATTCTATCTCTATATATCTGATTAATTTGGCACATATAGTCCTCCAAATTCATTTGATTCATCGAAGCACAGAGATACATGAGTTCGTCCTATCTATATATCTTGGTTTGGCATATAGTCTCGAAATTCAGACGATTCACAGATGCATTATACCGTCGTCGAGCAACAAAATATCCTTCTTCTTCTTCTACATGCCGTCACAAAATCCATTGCAACAAAAATAAGAACCAAAACTATGAAGGCATACATATATATACAGTGACGCCCTAGCATTTTAATCATCGACTGTTTAAGCAAACCAAAAACATAAACACGCCGGAGAGCTACCAAATTAAATTAGGGAGTGCCTCTATGGCGAGCTCCTCGAAGATGTCTGGGGACGGGATCCTAAGACATCTTCGAAAAGCTCTGCGTAGTGGTGTCCCTGCTGGAAAAATGTTAGAGCTCTAGCCTTGCACAGAGTTAGACAATAACATAAGCAAGGAATATTTAATCGACAATGTTTTGTGGCCAAGATGAATGTATTGCCAAGATCAATGTTGTTCATGAATAAGCTAGAGAAGGTTTGGAACATTATGATGTTTCTTCAACGGCCTAATTCTCCCGGCATAAATATTTTGGACCTCGATCAGTTGGGTTGACACAAACCAAAACATGTTTTAGCCACTTCAGGAAATAAATTCTTTGCCGTGTAACACATAGTACACGACAAAGCTTAAAAAGAGTACGGCAAAGCCTTTGCCGTGCAATGTTACACGGCAAAGATCGCACGACAAAAAATGAGCCAGCAAAGAAGTCTTTGCCGTGCACGTCCGAAAAAAAGCACGGCAAAGCCTTTGCCATGTGCTTTGTTGCCCCTCACGGCATACAAAAGTAACTTCACGTCGTCCTCCCACGAGACGGCGCCGGGTTTGTGGGTCCGTTAGAAGAGTTTGCCGTGTGACGACACACGACAAATCATCATGCCTTTGCCGTGTAACCTCACACAGCAAAGCTCTCTTTGCCATGTAACTTCACACTGCAAAGACGCTTTGCCGTGCACCTCTCTCTGTCGTGCGCCTCCCTCCCCCTTTTTTGCCGTGCACCTCTCTCTGTCGTGCGCCTCCCTCCTCCTTCTTTGCCGTGCACCTCTCTTTGCCATGCGTCTCCATCCATGCTCTTTGCCGTGTGCCTCCCTCGCACGACAAAGTGGCCATTTGGTTCCTAGAACAGTCCCCGCGGCACCTTTGCCGTGTGCACATACACGACAAAGGTCTCTTTATCGTGTATTTCCACACGGCAAAGAGGCCAGTAAAATTCAATTTTTTTTCATATTTCCTATTTTTCACAGCAATTCAGTAATTCAGTGTATGTGTTGTATCAAAGCCAACATCAACATCAGTGGCACAATCACAAATATATATCAAGACCAACATCAATTACACAATACAATGATCTATTGCCACAAATAGATCACATACAAGATCCAACGCCATAAATAAAATAAAAGTGCATATGTCCATAATAAGTGCATATGAGATCCAACACCACAAATAGTGTGCATATGTCTATAATAAGTGCATACAAGTTCACACATGAAATTCAAACCATACGCATTGAGTACAACCATAACCTCCTTCCTTCATGTACATGCTACAAAATAGAAATCAAAGATATAAGATTCATGTATAAGTCTATAAATTTTGACAAGTAAAAAAACATTGCAATATAGAAGATCACGATCATAAAAGAAACATACAAATATATACAAGTGGTTCCCATGTGCTCTACTTAGAAGATCATGTATTTTTGGATGAACTAGTAATATTGCACGTGCAACGTACGTCGACTTATGCACAAAAAACTAATCTACTTTCTGAAATATACATGTGAGAAATAATTCATAAAGCTGAATAATCATTTTCTCACAAAGTGTTTTCGTCTAGAACAGTGTGCTAAGCCACGTTTATTCTCTCCTGGAGTGAGGATATCATCTGATTATGTCAACATGTGAAAGGTAGCCAAAATGATTAGACTACATATATACGATGTCACATATAGACAGTGGAATAAAATTTCAATGCGAGTCGGAAGAAAGAAATAGAATATAGAATATATATATACCAGGCTAAATATATGTGCACTACCAAGGCACACCAACAGGAAACAATTCGATGCCATTAAAAAAATATTGGTCTTCATTTATTAGTCTCTCCGCATCATAAAAAACATAGAGGTCGTGGATTTTCGCAACATGTATTAAAATGACACTATGATAAGTAGGCAACAATCAAGACCACTAAAGGAGGAAATAAATATGATCATGAGTAGACTTTTTTCTGCTCAAACTTTATTGTGTAAATGCATTTGGTCAAGTCATCATTTGCACCAGCACAAAGATTTTAAAAAGAATAAGCTCTTCTATGGCTAAGTGCGTAAGTTTCTATGACTAGGTTTTTCTATGAATATGTGGAATTTTACAAGTCACTAAAATTAGAGTACAAACCTAGAAGAGCGAGCGAGCGAGCGGGTTGTCACGGTTTCCCTCCGTAGGAGGCGTCTGCATGGTCTCGTCCTGAGACGATCATCCACCGAGCTCCGCATTGTTGGATCCACCCGAGGCTTGTAGCTACAAGATGGAAAATTGTGAGCCTTAGTCAATATGCACTAGACATGTGGTATTTTGAGATTGGCCCCTAATACGCAAGACAACTTACCGGGTCGCTGAGGTTAAAAGGTGGATCAACCCTAGGAAGAGTGGTGCCACTCGGTAGAAAGGCCTGCAAATCAAGCATGTGTGGGTAAGGTGCATGAAATAACCCTTCCGAACGGGAGACGCCTAGGTAACGCGAGTGACTTGGTGATCTAGACACAAAAATAAAACCTAGGTACATGTAAAGGTAGCCGCGAGATTTATACCCTAGAAGCGTGAGCAAAATCGTCGAAGAAGATCCGAGACGCTCCTTCAAACAGCCCTACCACGCCGGCACGGTGTCCACCTCAAAACATAGCCTGCCCATGCGAGAAAATGAATTAGTCATGCAAGTGAACATGACATTTTTAAAATGCAAAAATATAATTTATCTAACAACTTTTACTTAGTACTTTCTTGCAGCATATTATTAAATCCTATTTTTATCACATGTATCATTCCTATTTTTATCTGTCAAGAATTAGTGCAAAAATTAGTTTTGCCTCCATCTCCCAAAGTACTAACAAAAACAAATAGTTTGTAGCAATGTTCAAGATATCGTTTATCGTTAACTTCTCGGCCGGTCTCAAATTAGAGATTAATCGCTTATCGGCTAATTAATCGATTTAATCGGTCGACAATTTATAGGCCAGTTTTTTTTGTAAAAATCTCAAGATTAGACAGAAATGTTTATGTGTTACGTTAATTCCTTGCATTTTTATGTTTATACAAGAATTTACATGAATGTGACAAAGCTACAAAATACAGAATAAAAACAACAATCGGTGTGCTCTCATCAACTTACATAATGGATAAATTGGTGGATCTAGTCATCTAGGCACACACATGATAAAAAAAAAAAAGGTCAGCAGCATATATTACATAACGAGGACCAAAAGAGGACTTAAATTATACCTTCGTGAAGAAAGGAGGCGAGAGGGAAACAAGCTGCCTTGTGCTGCTGAAGGAAACAAGCTGCAGGAATGGTTCCTCGTATGCTTGTGATTCTACCTCCTGGATGAGCTGGGCGCCTGGGCTTGGGAGCTGGGAGATGCGTCCTGCAGGCTGTAGTACTTCTTGAGTTCGTGGAGACGTGGGAAATAGGAGGGATGAGGGATGGATTCCAGAGGGCGCGAAGAGCAGGCCGAGTTAGCTCCAGCCGCCGGAGGCGAGAGGGGCGACCGGCGGAGGCGAGAGGGATGGCCGCGGCGGCGGGATGGAGAGCATGGCGGCGGCACCCTAACCCTATCGAGAGGAACGAAGCATCTGGGGGCGTAGGGGCCTGGACGGGGGACAGCGACGCAGGCGCGACGGGGGCGGCTGCGCGAGGCGGACGGCTGCGCGACGAGGGGCGGCGGCGGCGGCGTGCCTGCAGGTGGGCGCGGGACGGCTGCGTGTTGTGAGTTGTGTGTGTGCGCGCGTCGGTAGAGGATAAGGTGTGTACAAATCGACCTTTGCTGTGTAATTCACCAATGCGACCTTTTAGATAACGTGTGTACAAATCGGCGGCTGTGTAATTTTTAGTTTTGACCTAGATCGACCTTTGCTGTGTACAAATCGCACAGCAAAGAAAAGTAGATTGGCCTTTACCGTGTACAAAACGCATAGCAAAGAAATTGCTATAATAATTTTTCTCATTCTAAATTAGTGGCACCATGCAAAAAGGAGGGAAAGAATGCCAAAAAATACCTTGCATATTATTTAATATTGTACTAATCATGCTTTGGGGTAGGTCCGGGGCTCGCAGATCTCGTGCGGTGAAATCTAGGGGGTAGAGCTCCCAGCCCACGAAATAGGGTTTTCGCCGGAGAAGGACTGCCGGAGCACCAGAATCCCACTAAAATCCTCTATGTGGGCCTAGGATATGTGTGGAAGTGTTGCAGAATGTGTAGTTCACCTAAATGGTGCAATAGATGGCTCCCCGGTGTGGCCTTTGTCACATTCAGGCGATAACACTTGGCGGATTCTTCGAAATGTAGGTGGAAATGTCCCTCTTCGGGTATACCGGAGGCTTGAATGTGCCAAAGGGAACCAAACCTGGTTTTCCATGTACATATAGACTAAACATACCTAAACCTATGAAAAACTACATCGGTGGAACCTCGTGCGGAGAAAGCTATGGGGCACTGACTAGGGTGACCCACTTCGGGTTAGAGCTTTGCTTCATGGGCGGCCCAGTCAGGGAGAAGAGACGGAGTCCAATCCGGCTACGGGAAGGCCCAGAAGACTTACCGACTTAGGCTCATAGTGTTACTTATAGTTTAAGATGTACTCAGAATCTCTTAGTCGTAGCAGGATAGATCTCTCAGAAACCCTAGGCGGATATCTATATAAGCATCTAGGAAGAGCCTTTAGGCACCCTCAATAGTCTACAATCTTAACTCGCACAGCAAACCCTTGTAACCTATATTCCGCTCTGACCAGACATCGATTGCTAGCAGAGTAGGATCCGCCCAAAGATTGCATGATTCGAACCTGGCTAACTTGTGTGCTCACCGTCCCGGAACACCGTACGTCTCACATCCCTCTCTTCCGCACGCCTCGAGGACCCCCTCATGGCGTACTTGTCATCAATCCGACGACACCCGAGCCCACAGAATAGGGTTTTCTCCGCAGAAGTACCGTCGGAGCACCGGAATCACACCAAGTCCTCCATGTGGGCCTAGGATATGTGTGGAAGTGTTCTGGAATGTGTAATTCACCAAAATGGTGCAATAGATGGCTCCCCGGTGTGGCCTTCGTCACATTTAGGCGATAACACTTGGCGGATTCCTCGAAATGTAGGTGGAAATGTCCCGCTTTGGGTATACCGGAGGCTTGAATGTGCCAAAGAGAACCAAACCTGGTTTTCCATGTACGTATGGACTAAACATACCTAAACCTATGAAAAAGTACATCAGTGGAACCTCGTGCGGAGAAAGCTAGGGGGTAGATCTCCCGAGCCCACAGAATAGGGTTTTCACCGCAGAAGGACCGTCAGAGCAACAGAATCACACCAAATCCTCCATGTGGGCCTAGGATATGTGTGGAAGTGTTCTGGAATGTGTAATTCACCAAAATGGTGCAATAGATGGCTCCCCGGTGTGGCCTTCGTCACATTTAGGCCATAACACTTGGCGGATTCCTCGAAATGTAGGTGGAAATGTCTCGCTTCGGGTATACCGGAGGCTTGAATGTGCCAAAGGGAACCAAATCTGGTTTTCCATGTACCTATGTACTCCATCTGGTCTGCTTGCTGCTGGCGATTGATGTGGTTTACGAATTACGAGCGGCGGCGGGCCATGGGAGCCACATTGACCGGAGGAGAGGAGACGATCAGACTTATGAGTATTTTTTTTAGGGTATAAGAAGATGGTTAGATGTTTTTTAGGCGCGGTAAACAATTAAAGTGTCGGTGCGGTTGCCGGTCGACTTGGGCAAACAAATCGAAAGTCACCGAAAAATAGTGTAGCACCAAGCGAGTGGTACTGTAGCTACAGATAATAGAACGGTTTTGCTATTTCTTAGTCGACGAGTCTCAGTCACCTAATAAAAGTGCAGCCGTCTTTAAAAAAAAGTGCAACTGAAACCCAGTTGTACTTTTCTGTTGAAAAAGTGTAACTGGAACGAGTTGCATTTTTTTAGGTGATTGAAACTTAAGAAAATCTCAATCGATTGAGACATAGAAAAACCTTTTATTTTAATGATGTATGTACTTACTTAGTATCGTTGTTCTTAATATATATACTCTTCTATATTTGCTCAAACTAAGTAAGTTTGACTTTTGACTAAATTTATCCGCCATGTATCTCAGAACGGATTAGTAATTTTGCTAGGTATCGAGACCGGTCCATGGTAATGGAGTGATGAGTCAGAGCTTGCCATCGTTTGAGGTCCATCTGTCGAGCATGGCAAGGCACTCCTTTGGACGGTACTCAGGCGCGGTGTGGCCACCGCCCTTGACGGTGGCGAAGGTGAGGTTGTAGGCGTACTCGGTGGTGTAGCCCGCGACCTGGCGGTTGGCGTACCAGGGCCTCCATGGCGCCACCACCGGGTATCCGAGCGTCCTGATCCACGCCTGCGTGCCGACGAAGGTCATGCCCATGTCGTGGTCGCCGTTGTACACCAGGCCCCGGTACCCGCGCTGCGTCAGGTTGCGGTGGTAAGGTATCGCGCTGGGCACGTCATGCCGGAAGTGCGCCAGCAAGGTGCACCGGCTCCACGCGCCGACGGACCCGTCCCGGATGCCCAGCGTCTCCCTCACCTCCGCGTCGTCCGCCCAGGTGTACGACAGCCTGTAGCCGTTGTCCCGGCACTCCACGGGGAGGCGCAGCATGTCCTGCTCCCGCACCAGCATCCTCGCCGATCTTCTCCTCGCGGAGAAGACGTCGGCTGTTTGAGTCGTCGGCGGCCGCGGCGCCGCGAACCCGCACTGGGGCTCCAGGATGTGCACGGAGTTGATGGCCCAGGTGGCCCGGGTGATGTCCTGGAGCGCGTTGGCGCACTGCGCGTTCCTCGGCGGCGTGGTGACGAAGTCCCCCTCGCAGCTGCTCTGCGCCGCCTCGTAGAGCTCGTCGGAGATGAGCCCCATGCCGTGCATGAAGGGCACCTTGCCGCCGGCGTCGTACTTGTTGTCCGTGGCGGCGTTGCCCACCAGGTACCCCACAAGGTTGAGATCATCCTCTGGATGGTCGGCGATCTCTAGCGCGGCGACCGGGACGGTGTAGCCAGAGTAGGAGTCGCCGCCGATGTAGAGCGGGTTGCCGGCGAACTCGGGGTGCTCGGCCATCCACCTCTGGAGGAACACCCGGAGCTGCCTGCCGGTCCCTGTAAGGCTGACGTTGAGCCCCTGCTCCTCCCGCGCGTAGGAGAAGCCCGTCCCCACGGGCGCGTCGAGGAAGATGACGTTGCTGACCTTGGTCCACGAGTCCTCGAAGTAGACGAGCCGAGGGAAGCCCTGGCCGGTGTACCCGGCGACGTCGAACTTGAGCGGGCCGATCTCGAAGAGCAGGCCGGAGAGCGCGGAGCAGCCGGGCCCGCCGGTGACCCAGAGGATGAGAGGGTCCTCCCGCGGGCTGCGCTCCGACTGGATGAAGTAGTAGAAGAGCTCCGCGCCGTGCGCCTCGTCCACCTCCACGTACCCCGTCTCCAGGGCGAAGGGGAGAGGGCCGTCGAACCCCTTGACGTGCGTGATCGTGTTCCTCACCATTGCCGCCGATACACCACGGTAGCTCGCTGTAGTAATGGCAGCGAGAAGCAGCAGCAATAGCTTGGCCATGTCCATCTCCAAACAAATTGATTGGCTCGACTAACAAGCGGTGCTAATGCGTATAGGCAACTATATATATGTTGTAGCGTGCGCTAGTGGCGTAGCGACGCCGTCCGTCCAGTTGTCCGCCGGCGCGCCGCCGTACTATGACCCAAGCGTGATGAAAAAGGAGCGTCAAAATTAACCAACCTGAGACATTGATTTCATCGATGCAGAGTCTCCATGAGTACAACAAATAAGAAAATGTGGTCACTGATCACGTAAGCTACTTGGTCCGTTTTCGGAGAGCCCGACTGACATACCGCCGGTGCACACTGCACACACGTACGCTTGATAAGATCAGCTCCTAGCTCGCGAGCGCGACAGCATACCAGGACGCACAATTTCCACGCGACCGGTAACTTTTACAGTACCTTTTACTAGTCATAAAAGGTGACTAGTATAATCCGATCTAACGGCTGAGAAACTTTTGGCCCAATAAACCCAACTAATAATTAAGTCTAAAAAAAAAATGAAACCGCTCGAGTAGTACTAAAATCGGCCTGAAACAAAACGAACGATCGATCAGTCTGGAACAAAACCGCCGCTACCGTTTCTCCCCAAACAGGGCGCCGCCGCTCTCCCCGGACGCACGCCGCCGTTCTCCCCCGGACACGCGCCGTCGCTCTCCCGTCGACTCACGCCTCCGCCTGCCATCCCGACCGACGAACCGAGCATCGACGAACAGAACATCACTACCTCCCCGCACTGGCGCCGCCGCCAACCGCCTCCCCACAATCGCGCCACCGCCAATCCCCTCTATCCTCTCCAAGTCTGCGTGCACATCGCCACGACCTACACACATGAGTTCGCCTTCACAGCCATCCAAGCCGCCAAACCCTAGCTCTGACAGAGCCGTCGCCGATGCCGATCCGCACGATGCCCTTGGCGCGGTTCTGTTCGCATCAGGTTAGTATACTGTTGTTGTTATCTGAAGAACAGTCTAAACTCTGAATTTGTATGAGCTGCAGGGAATTAGTTTCATCATAGGAATTAATCTGAATTTCCGTACATAATAATTTCTCATAATAAATTGTTGGGGACTGAATTAAGTAAAGTAGCAGAAAGATACAACCTACTGGAGTGGATTATGTGGCAAAAGGCTTCGGGAGTTGCTCACCATGGCAATAGTACATTTGAAGATGAGGTATCCAGATTTTGGATTAAATTTTTGAGAAATACTATTGTATTATGAAGCTTGGGAAGTTATACATGACACATCATATCGGTGGTAAAATAATTCTTCTTCCTGGGAGAAGACTGCAATAAGTAGTAATTTTCTGTACCAAACTATTTATACTTGTATCTCTTGCAGCTAAATCTCCAGACTATTAGAATGCCGATGTAGAAAGCCTCTATAGGTAGCGGGGAGTTCGTTCCTCCCTCTCTTTGCTTGTACACTTGTGTCAATTTTGTGGAGGTTATCGACTTGCTTCTAGTTAGGCTCTAGACTCCTCTCTTTTTTTGTAAATTGGCAACATCTGGCAGTACTAGCTTTCAATTTTTCACTTCTAAGTTAATGCAGCAGACTAAACTGATAGGGCATGTTGAAAAAATCTGATACATGGGCAATTAAACAGTTCAAACTTAAACATCCACATATATGAGTGTACCCAACATTACATGACGTGCACAACAATGCACCTTCTCCATCAACTTCATTCTTTGAATCATCAAACTTTCTGCAATGTAGAGAGCTTTGTGGGGGAGTTCTTTCCAGTAACAATGCCAGTTTTATGATGTATGCTTTCTGAACTTCATCTGATCTTGATCCCAGTTCTGAATTTGATGATATATGATTTCTGAACTTAGTTGCTTGCACAACCAAACGATTACTGTGCAATTATGATTTATGATCTGAAATGAATTTTTTATTTGTTGTTTTCAGGTCTCGATTCCTCCTAATTTTCCACCTCATCATCGCCTACTATGCATGGAGATGCTTTAGGTCATACTAAAATGTGTGACAAACTGACAACCCTGTGAGAATCTGGTGGACAACCCGACCAACAGTGCACAACGCTAATGAAGCATTTTAGCATACCGGCTTCTGATCATCGGTGATTATCCTCGTCTTCATATTCGGCTGATCCATCGACCGGGTTGTCACACATTTTAATTAGTAGTAGTAGATAAAATTATTTGGCGTGGACCGGACCCATTCTCAGCTTGATAGCGACGTGAGGGAGGCGGCCGCCGCTGTTATTCCTACCTTGGGCCGGGAAGAACGTTTGGGCCAGGCCGGACTACGGGCTGTCTAACCTACGATGTTAATATTCTCACTAGTATAAAGTGTACTAGACTTCTTTTTAGCACTAGTATAAACTGTTAAACTGTTAGAGACCTTTAGATGTACTAGAATAAAAGGCTGTTATTCATTTGAGGGTACCGTAAAATAACTCCACGCGACTCCGAAGATAATAATATGTTTCCTAGTTCACCGGTCATCAGCCGACGCGGTTTTCGTTACATCCGTGTCACTGATTCCGTTTGAATCCGTCTGTTTTCCTGTCTAACTTGTCGTCTGGTTCACTCGGTTTCTTACATATAGGTCTCACGCGCAGTCCGTTATTTTTAGCAATTGTACTGATGAGAGGGCCCCGCCACCTAAGCTATCGACTGCGTGCATCCCAGGTTCGAGAACCCGAGCCCGCATTATTCTGCGATTTCCCATATTTCCCCGCTCCACAACCCCACTCCTCTCCACTGTTCTCGTCCTTTCCCCCGCCACACCGTTACGTCGTGCACTGTCCCGAACCTCCACCACCATCCCTCTAGGCTATATCCGTCGCCTCGCCGCCGTCCCCCACCTTTCCTCCCTCCTTCCCGTCGTGACCTGTTTATGGCGTGGTTAGGAGGCTGGAAGTGAGAAGTTGAGCCGGCTGTTGGTCGCACGACCATGACGGTGGACATGTAGCAATCCAGCACAAAGATGGATCCTGTACGGTAGTAGAGCATGGAGATGGATCATGCGAGGCTGGAGAGCATTGGCGAGGGCGCCACAGGGCAAGCGGGCACAGGCAACAAAGCTCTGCGGCTCTAGAGCCTTGTGAATGTGCCTTTCGTCCTCCCTGAAGGGTAAGAACTATAATTCCATCTCTTCCATTTTCAATTAGTGACTCTAGTGCAATGGTAATAGCAAGGATATGTGTTCATAACCCAAGGGAGTTGACCGCATCCAAATTCCTAATGAAGATTCGGCAAGGGTGCCCGACGAGAGAATCGCAATTAGCGCTAGTTTTGATTATCTACTGACAATAGACGCGGCAGACCAAACTCTGTGTGACTTACAGACGGAATTTGGCAAGTTTCCGATTAGACAGAACAAAGAATTCGTATCCAGGTACTACAACACAAATTCTCAGCCTTTCTGCGATATTAGGACCAACGAGGCCCTAACAATGATGTGGGGTAAACACCTAGGAACTAGGATTGTGCTGATGTCTGTCCACATTGTTAATAAATAGAGTGGGGAAGAGACTGTCATAAATGATTTTGGACCACCTGCAATGCAAACAACTCAAACTACCATAACATAGTAGCATTTCCTCGCGGTAAAGAGTGCAACCATCCAGCTTCTCCTTGATCATGATGCCTTGTCTAGCAAGCACGAAGACATAGAAATGGGGGGTACCAAGGATGATTTTGTGTTCGGAGATGACGATGACGAGAAAGCATATCGAGATGTTGTTGCTGGTCCTGATTGGATGGAAAGTAGGAAATATTTGGTTGATCTGAGCTTTGAGACTGACTATGGGACTGATGAGGAAGAGGGTGGTGAAGATGCTAAAATAGGATGTCGATGTGATGATGAAGACAGGGACATGCTAGTGATACACTTTGATAGGGACAACCCTAAAATTGATGAGGAGACTGCCTTTGAGACCTTGAAGGACTATCGATACGCAGTTCCCACCTTTGTAATAAAAGTTGGGTTCGATTATATCATTGAAAAGAGTGACTAGAAAAGATTTAGGGCGCATTGTAAGAAAAGTAACGTGTGTAAGTGGATACTACATGCATCCCTAATGGGGGGTGAACACCCATTTTAGGTTGCAATGGCTAACTTTTGATTCATTTTTTCAGATTTAATATGTTAATATATATGTGTGTGTTTTTATTTATTGAATTATTGTCGAGTGCAAATCAAGGTGAAGACAAAGAAACACAACTTCCCTAATACTTCTTTAAGTTATAAAATAAGACATACTTTAACAAAGTGGATTGTTGCTACTATACTTGATTGGGTGAGGTGGGATCAATCCATTGGACCTGCTGAACTCAGATCGAAGCTTAGTGATAAGTTTAATGTTCTGATTTCATATCACAGAGTTTTTGATGGGAAGGAGATAGCTTTGGACTTTATTCAAGGCAAGTGGAATGACAGTTTCCACATGTTGTACAGTTTTAAAGGAGAGGTAGAAAGGGCATCACCTGGGAGTGTTGTTGACATTGACTACGAAGTAGTGAGAGGAAGACAAAAGAGCTCAAGAGGGTCAACTATATGATGACCGATAAAAACTGCTTCAGGAGATGTTTTGTCTGCCTGAAGGCATGTTGGAATGGATATCTAGAGGGATGCAGGCCATACTTCACAATAGACGCAATTGCTTTAACAGCAAAGTTCCAAGGATATCTTGCCACACCTTGTGTTGTAGACGCCCATAATTGGCTGCTTCCAGTCGCTTATGCTGTTCTTGAAGGTGAATATAAAGAAAAATGGACATGGTTCATGGAAAGACTATGTGTAGTAATTGGTCACCCTGAAGGCTTGGTGATACACACTGATGCATGCAAGTGGCTAGAAAAATGTTTTTGATGTTGTATTTCCTGGGGTTGAGCATAGAGAATGCATGTGGCACCCTGCTACTGATGTCACAAAGAAGTTCAAAGGGAAGATATTTGAAGACAACTTGTGGCCATCAACATACACATACACCCCAAGCAGGAATGCCACTTACATGCCGAACATGTATACAGTGCCCAAGGTGAAAGAATTCTTTGAAGAACATCACAAAAAATTATGGGATAGAAGCAAGTTTGGCCAGTTAAGCAAAGGGGATTATGTTTACAACAATTTGGATAAGATCTTCAATTCTAAGACTAGGAGCATTAAATCACTTGCAATTGTTATTTTGATAGATGCAATACGACAATGCATAATGGCGAAGATAGATTTTAGGTAGAGAATATGTGCAAGAAAATATGTAGGCCATAAAATAGTACGAAAGGTGGTTTTGTTACTAAATGCAAGAACATGGGCAATGTGGACAATAAAGATGAGGCTGACCAGAAGTTTTGATACATTAGCTGAGGTTTATGCAAAATACAGTCATGTACCTAAAAGGAGGTACCTTGTAGGCATTGCAAACATGACTTATTCTTGTAGGAGGTGGAAAATTACTGGTCTACCATGTCACCATACACTATACTTCATCTTAAAGCTGAGAAGTGATTGTGCTGCAATAGAAAATTTTGTTCATAGCTATTTTTCTGTGGAAAAGTACGCTACAACTTATGTATAAAATGTACCACCGATGGCAGATGAAAATGATTGGAGATTATCAATCCAAGTTTCAAACTTGAACCACCGGTTCTTAGGATACCGCTTAATTGGCCTAGAAAGCTAAGGATCAAATCATCCACTAAAAAGGGTTCAAGGTTAGGAGCGGGGAAAAGGAAATGCAAACGGTGTGGAGAATTTGGCCATATTCAGAGGTTATGCAAAAACCCAGTTCCACATGATTTTGAAGATGATGACTCTATCTTTGTTCACATTAGGGAGGCATATGTTGAAGTAGCTGAGCCAGAAGTTGAATCTTCTCGTTCAGAGAGGCAATGCAATGCTGAGGTTGAGTACATTGTGGAAATGCAGCGAGTTGATGAAGAATGTGTAGCGCAGCAATTTGGTGATGTTCAGGAATTACAGGACGAATGTGATGATCAATTTGCTAAAGAACTAGTGGTTCTGGAAGACAACATGTCGCATGAGTTGATGGAGGGAGGGAATAATAAACCAAAACAAAAGAGGAAGCGGAAGGGAGGACAAATGAAAAATCCGATCTTGATGAAGTTGTGGAAATGCAACAAGTTGTGGAAGTTCACGAGGCTGATGATGTGCAGGAAGTGCATGTAACGCCCCAGTTTTAGTTAATCTTATATTTAGGATTGTTTGTGCATTCATGAGCATCATCTTTTAAAAGTGCATCTAAAAGAAATAAAGCAAAACCCTAAACCCTAATTTCCTTCTTCCTCTCAAACACATTCAAAATAGTTTGACTTTCGAAAACTACAAAAGTTGTGGATCCCAAATGGACTAATAGGGCCCCACAAATATTTCAACCATGTTACAAAGCCCTAGTATTTTCAAACTGTTCAAAACATAAAAGTATTTGAAAATGCAAAGAGAAAAGGAGAAAACTAAATGGAAAAAGTGTTTTGCAAATAAAACAGCAGCAGAGCCGCAGTAGGCCGGCCCAGCTTCCTCTTCTCCCCTTTCTGCCGCCCGCGCGCAGCTCCCGCAGCCCAACAACAGCCCAGCTCGGCCCAGGCCCGATACCGGTTCAACGTCATCGTCTTCCCCATGACGCGAAGCATCCTGGTGTCGTCGGCGTCGCTGTCGATCCCTGCCTCCTGCTCACCGCGGTCCATCGAGCTCCAGGAGAAGGATAAGATTGCTACGACGCCCTGGCCTCGTCCCTATCTTCTCCCTCTTGCATGCTCTCTCTTTCTCTCTGTACCGTGCAGGGCCAAACCCTAGCTGCTGCGGTCGCCATTCATCGTCGCCGTTCTCCACCACCCCATGCCCAGCCGAAGACCCCCGGAGCTCTGCCTCGCCATGCACCATCTCTTCACCAAAGGAATTGAGATGGGGAGCTCGATAACTGTCGAAATCGGCGTTTCCTCTCCGACATCGACGAGCTCCGTCGCTCGACTCGCCGTTGGTCCGAGCCTCGCCTAGTCTCACCGTCATCCCCAGATGCTTCAGGGTGAGCCTCTAGTGCTTCATCACCCTCCCTCAGCCTTGCTTGCTTGATGTATCCACCACTCGCCATTGATCTGTCAGCTCTGCCGCCGCCGCTCGTCATAGCCCCAGCTCTGGTGGCTATTTCTCAGCGGCCCCGCCCCTTTTAGGTCCGCCATGTCGCGCTGGTTCGAGCGGGCCAAGTCATGCAGCCCCGCTTGACCTCCCCCGCCGTCCCAGGCCATCGTCTGACGTGCCCTCCGACGAGCCCATGTGGTGCTGAGGTGGCGCCCGCGTGGCCTTGACGTGGGCATCGACCAAGCTTTGCCACGGTGGCAACCTATGTGGCCCCTGGCCCACAGGTCAGCCTCAGTGGCTAGGCCCTGCCCTGGTAGAAAACAACCTCCACATCGAGCTGATGTGGCACCGGGGCTGTTCTGTCAGTCTCACTGGCTAGGGCTAGCCGCGGTGTGAAAAGTCTTTCTCTATTTTAATAATTCCAGAAAAAAGGTTTAATCTTATAAATTTAATAAGTTAATAATTATAAGTCAGAAAAATATGTATAATATATCAAAATGTTCAGAAAAATGAGATCTTTACAATAGACTCATAATCATGCATTGTTCAACAACTTTAATTACAATTTTAATTAGAATAACAAGCTATCCCCTCACAGGTGATTCCGGGGTTCCTCCTTTATCAGGGTTTGCACCCTCGGACCTTGTTTAAAATGGTCGAGCATGCTTTAGGGTTACACTTCAACTCTAAATAACTTGTCATATCATCATCCTTCCTTGAGCATTGCATCGATGCCATGTGTTGATTGTTTCCCTTTCTTTCCGGTGTTTGGTTCTTCTCAGTAGAATACGATATCGAGATCGAAGACCGAGATCAACACCATCGAAGATCAAAGATCAATACTTGATCAACTATAACCAAGTCAAGTACAAGGCTTCCGAAGATCTGCTCTTTGGTTATCAACAGGCAAAGGCAAGCATAGCCCCACACATGATATAATCCTATGTTTTCAAAGTATTTCATTTTTGCCATGATGCATACGATTCTACTGTGGTCTTTTATCGATAGACAGAGTATCCTATCTGTTGCATTACTCCCTTGAGCTTATATTACCTTATCCACTGCTCCTAGCATAACTAGGTTTGGCCTGTGTGCACTGCTAGAGCTTTTATCTATGTGTTGCTTAACCATGCTTAGCTGCCAGTGTTGGTTCATCCAAAAGATGTACCAAATGTAGAGAATCTAGTATGACATGAGAACAAGGTTTACTGATGAGGTAAGATCACTTGTAAAGGTTAAACATGCTAAGGCTTGTATGGGAGGCCATGGTGGATGTGGTTTTTGTAGTCCCATGCTCGCCACTACTAGGACCCGAGTTCTTGCCTTTGGAACCGAGATGAGCATACAGCCACACGGGGCCTAGAAAACCTCACGAGTAACTAACTTGCCTAGTAGATTCCATGAGTCACATAGTTCGGCGTTCCATTCGACATATGCATAGAAAACGTTTCGAAAGATTTGGCGGGTGAAGGTGCATCATAACAGGTAGGTAAGCATGGACGGGGTTGCTTGGGGTAGATGGCGCCCCTGATAAACCAACCTCGCCTCACATCTCTAGGGACCGGCTTCGGGATTTGACCCGTTACGGCGGAACCATCCTTAGGGCGTGAGTCATGCTCTCGGCGAACGCAAGGTAAAGGTCATGTCCAACCACCCTCTGTCGGCCTTCCAAGGAAGAGTGCTAATAGCTTGGCATTAAGAGTCAGTTGGTACGTGTGGGTAAAGTTGTACACCCCTGCAGGGTTAAATCTTTTCGAAAAGTCGGGTTCACGGTTATGAACGCTTGGTGAACAAATTCTAAGATCTTAGCGAACTATAACCTAATCGTAAAACTTGGCAATTCAACGTGTGCTTAAGGATGCTTCCTCATGGGTAGGAGGGGGTGATCCTAGTTGTGAGATGAGGATTACTTTGGTGGATATCAAGATGATGATCAATTCCTCGGAGATGTCGCTCTCTTATCCCCTTTAAAAATATTATGATTAGATGAGCTTCTTCTCCCTCTTGTTTTAAAAACAAAGATGGCTTTATGCAAAATAACCCCACCAGCCATAAGTCTTGCGGAGTATACCCTGTACTCACTCTTTCTTTGTTGATACTTTTGTAGCAGAGTAAGTGTTCCCCTGAAGACGAGTTCCGTACAACATTGACACCGACGAGTAGCTTGGGGTTCCCGGCCGGCAGCCTGGAATCTATGGGTTGGGACGTCATCGTTATGCTTCAGGTCTCTTAGGCCATTTGTTAAGTTTGCTATACTTAATAGCATAATTTTCCTTCCGTTGTTTGATGTTTGTGGTAAGTGACCTCTGCTTGTAATATTTTGGTTCTTCGCTCAGTTATGAGCTTGCTGTAATAATTTTTGTGTCGCAGGGTTACTGTTGTGTTACTGATTTCTCACTTAATATCCTCGATCTCTAGGTTAAGCTTATGTCAGGCTAAGGTCTGGGATTTGTTTAACCACGATCCGGGGTGTTCTGAGTTTTAGTATCGAGCGATACAATTGTAGGAAAACCTTGCTATTGGTCAAGGTTGAGTCTAGTGCTTATGAAAACTATTTCAAAGATGAAAAGTATTTGATAAACTCTAGTATGCTTCTTTTTCTCCTTATTTGGTATCACTCTAACTCTGGGTCATCTTATCTTGTGTTGACTTTGAAAAAGTTTTGGTATCTCTTCTAGACTTTCAAAACTTAGGTGCCTTCTAGGCATGATGTTTCTCAGCCAGTTGACCTAGTGTTGAGTTCTCTAGAGTTGCGTGTAATGTGAATTTCTTGTTTCCCCTTGCTCTGCTTCAATCGAGAGATTCCTTTCTATCATGATCTCTCTACTTTATGGACCCACAATATTATATTGTAGGATCCATAGTGTTCTGTTCTAGGCTTCGAGGTTTCCTTTCGTCTCGCGTGCCTCCTTTTTATTTGTTTGGGTACTTCAGAAGTTCTTTCTTCTCTTGGAAGCTACCTCGTGATTACTATCTTGCGGTGCACGCTATGTCACTCAAGTAGTAGTTACTTCTTTCTCGGGTTTTAACCCTTGGACTTGAACCGAAGATCCTGGATTGTGCTGGATTCTGGTGTTGCGAATCTTGTACATGAAGCTGATGTTTAACCCAATATCCATTCATTTGACCCCATCGCTAATGTTCAAACATTACCTCAGTATGGCTGGTACTACCATTCTAGCCTTCAAGCTTGTGGTATTTGTCACGATTGAATTGTGACAACTAAGGACTTCCCCTACCACTAGCTATGGCAGACGTTCTTTAATGGAACCAAATAGATCATGACAAGAGTGCTCTTCGTGAGTCTCATATCTATATTCGTGACTTTGCCACACCTTCCCTTCTTTGCACAGGTTTTCGGAAGAATGATAATCTATGCATCCACATCTCGAGATTCTATCCTGAGCATGTTATTTCTCCCCCTTGTTGTTCCCGACCTTTGTCTACCAGTTGGTAGCCAAGTAGTAAATGTGCATCGGTGTCTTTTGATGCAAGATACTCTTGTGGTCCGTCATGACAAACCATATCGGGATGTCAGGAGAAACAAACTCCAGCACCTTGTCATATCTAGGACCAGGTCAAAGTGTTGTAGTCCGCAGATTAAGAGGCATTGCTTAGCTTCTATCTGTTCTACCTTAGAGTATCACACCCTTTTATATTAAGAGGTTGTGTTGAGTTTCATGACCCCTTAATGAAGTTTTGCTCTTACATATTATTACCCACCCTTCCTCCGAGCTTTCGTGCTCGAGAATGATGCGTGTGCGTACTAATGTGGTCATCTGAGATTCTTAGCAATTCTTATTGCTTTGAACTCCAAGGACATTTGTGTCATCTTTAGCGTGATTGGTTAAACCTATCACTAAGCGAAGGATGATTGTGCTACCAAGTCCGTTAGTCCGGTACACTCTCGCTGGTCAAAGAGTTAAGCTTGTGCCCAAGCTCTAAGACTATGTCTTCTTGCCTTACCAAGCGCTGATTTTTCAGTTTTTTCAATTTATTTTGAATTTCATTTGGTTTGGTTCAAAAAAAGGCCAAGCTTGCCCGTGCACCCAGCCTCACGAGAGTATCTAAATTTTGAACCCCAAGCACCGGTCCAGCCTAGGACACCATGCGCTGGTTTTCATTTTTTTTTGCTTTTTAAAATTCCATTTGATTTGATTCAAAAAATGCCAAACTGGTTGGTGCGCACAACCTCGTGGGGGTATCTAAATTTTGAACCCTCCGTGTTGGTCTAGCCTAGGACACCCCTAGGGATCCTATAACCATTTTTTAAAAAAAATTTAGAGCAATATTTATGGTACCTACAGTTTAAATTTTGAATTATGCAAGCATTACCCAAGAAAAAACAGTATATAGCTCCACCACAAGAAAAATCCCAATCTCATGGGAATGGCCATCCAACATGACTTGCCACTCAGGGAAATTGTCGGATGGCCTTGTACATGTCGATTTCTTGCACCTCCTTTGGAAAAATCCATCCAAAATTCAAAATTATTGATACAAAGAATGGAAAATCAAGTGTGTTCCTTAGAAACCAGAAATCCATATTTGGAGAAGTTGTTTGCAAAGCCAAGAGGCACCAACCTGCCAAGTTTGGGCTCATTCAATGGAGGGGTGCCATGATTTTGGTAGTGGGCATGATAACAAGGGTGAAACCCAAGTGAACTCCTACTTGATAGACATCCGGTCGAAGGTTTGCATGTCCAAAGTAGCAGAAATGTCTTGCTTATGACTTTTACTAGTTACTAGGTCATAAACAAGGACTCCATGCACTGGTTTTCGTTTTTTTATTTTTCTTTGAATTTCATTTGGTTTGGTTAAAAAAGTCCAAATTTGTCGGTGTGCGCAGCTGTAGCATCCCAATTGTCTAACAATTGCAATGCTACTAGCCTAGTCTACATAGTTGCCACTTCATATATATAATTGTTGCATCATCATTATATCATGCTCATGTCATCATGCCACCTTGCATTTGAGCATCATATTAAACCTTCTTTGTTTTGGTTCTTATCTCATATGCATCATTAATTGTATTTGCCTCTTGATATTGTATTTGGTTCTTGATATATTGTTTAAATGCCCAAGTTGAGTTGGGGGCATATCTCTTATTAACTCCACCACCTTTTCTTTCACCACCTTATAATTCCACCATCCAACTAAATATGAGCTTTGCATTTTATTTGAGTTTACCTCTAGCTCATGTGGGGTGGGATGGATCCAATTCTTTTCCACATGCTCTCATCTTAGCATCATGTTGTTTTCACATCATTGATATATGGGAGCCACTTGGCCACCTTTGCATGCCTTGTGAGTGGAACCCTATTTCTAGCTCCCATATGTGTTGTTTTGGAGTGATCATCATGTTGGAATATTTTGTGGGCTTATTAACTACCTAGTGGCATATACACACTAGCAAGTTCCATTGTATATCAAAATGGTCATCTCCATCTACTCCACATGGGGAATCCTTGTTAATTCTTTTTGCTTGGCCTTTATTCCAATTTTGGGGATGCATAATAATAATGCCGTGTGATAATATTGTTTTCACGAGAATCAACATGGCAATAAATATTGCATGGGCCATGCAAGTGCCACCTTTTTGCTTGTCATTTGGTTTTTATTTGGATCTTGAGTGGACCATCATCTCTCTCTATTGCTATCCTTTCTTTTGGCTTGACCTATGTTGATCTTGCTTAAAACCCCATCACCATATCCATCTATGCCATCATCCCCTTCTCTTCTTCTCTCTCTTTGGCTATCTTGTTTGAGCTTGTTTTGTGCATGCTTGATCTTGTTAAAGAACCACTCCATATCTCTCTAAACCCTAAGCTAACCCTAAACCTACATCTCCATCTCCTCTAATCTACCCATACCCCATCTAAGCAAAACCCTAACCCTAACATTGCCACACCTCTTCTCTCTTTCTCTCTCTCTTTTCACCTCTTGTTTGATCATGCTCCCACCTAGCTGGCCCCACCATGCCACCTCTCTTCCTGGCCACCTCACCCCGGCCCTAGCTACCCTCTACCCAAGCCATACCTAACCCTAACCGAGCCTAGCTCCAAGCACCAACCCTAAACCCGAGCCTACCTTCTCCCCCTCTCCTTTCTCTCTGCCACAAAGGGCACCCGAGCCTGCCCTGCCCTTGGCCTCGCCCCTGGCCCCACCTGGCAGCTCCCCTACCCCTGCCCTGGTCCTGTCCGAGCCTACCACGTGAAGAAGGAGAGGAAAAAGGTGGCCGAGCCACCTTTCTATCTACCCCCCACGGCGCCTCCCTCTCCTCTCGCCTTACCACCATCCTCTGGCCTCTCGCCCCAAGATCTACCCAGATAGTCCCTCTCTCCTGCCTTCCCCGCCACCGTCTCGACACCGACCACACCGTCGGCCTCCTTCCTCTACAAACCGCCAGCCGTGGCGGCGTGGCTGGTGTCGAGGAAGGTCACGACGCTCCGCATCACCTGTGTCTGGCGGCGAGGAGGAGACGGACCGAGCCACTGAACCAGCGCACCGACGCTAACCCTAGATCTTCGGCCTCAGATCGCCGATCGATCGCGCTTTCGACCCGATCGACCACGCCGACACACTCGGTGAGCCCACGATCCCCGACATGGTCGCATCTCGTAAACCCCTAGCCTCATGGACCTTGCGTCGAACGGCCTCCGTGCATCGGCGTGCCGGCGTCTGCGCGCTTCTGCGTGGGACCCTATCTAGGCCTCGCGCATCCTCGACACCTCTAGCCCTACCGCTTGTTTGCACCCTGTAGCCGCGCCCAGCGTCGAGGATCGAACCCGCTCGCGCCACGCCCTTCGCGTCGGTCGATCGCGGCGAAGAAGAGGAAAAGGTGCGCGACGTCCTTTTGCGGATACCCTGCTTTTTTTTTGCAACCCGCGACATCAGCCACCCGCCGGCCTCCCTTTCCGTTTTGCAACGCCCCGCATCTTTTTAGCTCAGTAACAGCGTAGCCTCAGACGCCCACGTGTCGCCTCCACATGGGTGGGTAAGATGGCATGCCCAACAGCCTTTGGGCCGCTTGTCATCCACGCTCCAGCAGGTGAGAAAAAAAGCTGCTGGCCAGTCAGTCAGTTGGTCCCACTGTAGCGTCGTGGCTAGACTCCTCTGGGTATAAAAATGATTCCTGAAATCTGTTTAAATTCAAATCTTTTTCTAATTATTTCAAATTCAAATATAATTCTGTTTTTAAATAACTTTTAAAATACAAATCCAAATAATACAAATAATATATGTTTTCAAATCAGAAAAATGTGAGGATTTTAAATATGCAATCCAAAATATATTTGGAACACTTAAAAATTCCAAGTTGGTTTAATTACAATAAAATGCCCTTTTCACTAATTAATTAATAACTTTAGTTTTATAACTCCAAATTTAACAAATGATATGTCTAAAATGATTAGCTCGACGAGACCTTTCTGTTTATGCATTCCATGTGGTGTTTTGAAGCATGCATCATATAAATATAAAGAGGACAGCAACTAAATTGGGAATAAAATGGGGCCAAAGCTCAATAAAAAAATGCTTTATTATTGTTTCCACACCTCACCCATGCCATGCTACTTTAATGCCATGCAAATTGTGCATCATTCATCATGGCATGATTGTTTGCTTGATGCATTTATACATATGCTTGTGCACTTTATTTATGTGGGCCCTTGTTTGTTTGGTTCTTCTTCGAATAGACGCTGAGCAGGGGATATATCAAGAGAACCAGGAGTACTACCCAGATCCTTCTCTCGCTTCAACTGAGCTGCCAGGCAAGCACTACCACATGCTTGCATACATATAGTACCTATTGCCTCTATCTTATTCTTGCATCATTGAGTTGCGATTGCATTAAACTGAATCCCAAGTATTGCATAGCCTTTACTTTTGAACCCCACCGAAGCCTGTTTACCTCCATCCCATGAGCCATTACTACAGGAGTTGTTTGAGCCATGCGAGTCGTAGAACAGCATGAGTAGGGTATGTGAGTGTCTGATGGATAACGAGGTACCTAAACAACTTAACCTGAGTAGTAATGGGATAACTAATGAAAGTGGCATCGGTGAGCAATATCTGTTATTTGGTTTTTATGCTCACTTGTGTCCCGTAGGACCCCGAGTACTTGATTCCTGTTCCTTGAATATTCGCGCTATCCACATCCGGGAGGCTTATGAACCCCCCTGAGCCAGAGCTTGATTCATTCTTATTTCTTGGGGGCACAAACTAGTTTGAGGTTTTATTTTCTATCCTGTACTTATGCCATGCTTTACCGCTTTATTTAAGATTGTGCGAGGAGCACACTGTACTGTTTAGGAAAGCGGAGTGTTTTCGTGGTGTCGACAAGCCCAGTCACATTTTCGGGTTCCCAGTCGTTCCACGACGCAAACCTTGAGGCGTCTGGTCGGCTAACTTCGTTGCGGGTAGCTCAATGGGGTGGCCCTGAAATATTTCTGAATCCTGTAATTGCTTTGTCGCCTCGTTGGTTTTGATTTGGTTTTTCCGAGGCATATCAGTGTGTGTTGCTATTTGTGCACCCTGCGGTAAAACTTCTGAAAGCCGTGTCCGCGGTTATGGACGACTTGGAGCAGTTTCTCGATCATAGACAAGCATAACTAAAGTACCGCTTTTAATCGACTAGACTAGGTACCGACTAGTAAATAGTGCAACACTCATGGAATGGATAATAAACCGCCAGCGGATGGGGCGGTTGTTCGTCGCTTCCTCGTCGATAAGCGGGAGGAGGATGGATCTGTTAAGATTACCGTTATAACTGGTATAACTGTGTTATTAATTCACGGACATCCGCTCATCTCTGGTTAGGCGGATGGTTAGCAGTATCTATAGAATTGCTAGGTTTACCTTTTGCTGCAATTGCGTCACCCTGTGTTGTGTCCCTTTAGAGGCATAAAGACTTTGAGTACCCTAGGGTCTCACACGATAAATTATTGGTTCAGATGAACAGTACACTCGCAAGATGGATCTTTGGGTGGAAGAGACTACGATGACGATGGGCAACGATCATTCGGTGTAGAGATTCCGGGAACGGGGATCCGTGAGATCTGTGGGCGGGATGTGCTTATTTATGGGGCATCTTATGCCGATTTGCTTCTTATCCGTACTCGGATTTTGTCTTCCGCTTCCGCTTGATACTCTGTTGATTGATGTATGAGGAGATATCCTAAACTATTATATCTATCTAGGATATTTGGATCTTGCCGTATGGTGTTGCTATATTTCCTTTCTTTTTAGATGGAATGGCTCTGATGTACTGTTGTATGGTGGCTTGCATACATACTCATTTGTGTATGTAGTTGATCCCTTCGCCTGCCGATTACGCCGCCCGTTCTTGTCCCGATGTTTGGAAATGGTTGGGACGGCCGAAAGGTCTACCTGTGAGTGGCATTTGGGCCCCACCGTACTATTTCAACCATTTCCGTTCATCCAGGCTTGTAACTAGGAGCGTAATTCACCGAGGTAGTTACAATTGGTATCAGAGCCATCCCGACCTTCAGGGTCTCAGCCAAATGGTCGTTGTCTGTCTAGCAAATATTTTTGGTAGTCATGTATACTAGGAAAAACAAACGCGAGAGTAGGACTGCTTCCACTTTTCTTCTTACCCAACCACCACTCTTTTCTGGTAAGGAAGTGTAACGTTTTCAATCCTCTTCTAAAAATTCAAACTAGGATTCACGTGTTCTGGGTTTCCGTAGTACCATAGAAAGTGTGTGTGTGTGTGTGTGTAATTCCTTGTCTATCTGTTGCATCCAACTTGTTATCGCAATCTGCCTTTTGGTTATCAACTGTTGGTACATTCCATACTGACAGGCTTTTGGAAACCGGCGCGATCTATCTGACTCCTTGATAACCGGTGCCATCTTCTTAAGGGTGTCCTTCCTTCTAGCAACTCCTCATCCTGTGCAACCATCAGTTGCTAATCTCTTTCTGATAAGTGATTTTGCGCATCTATTGGTATTTTAATGCCGAAAAATGCGGAATTTTTTTCTTTGATACATCTGTGTTTCCACACTCCTTTTCAGTCGTGTGTGAAACATTATCTATCTTCCTTTTATCAGCATGTCCATGCTAGCTCATTCTTTTGTCACCGGCGCTTAATCCTGGAGTTTCATTTCATCTCTTTTTCTCTTGGGCTAATTACATAACATGTGTCGATCCGATGCTGGTGATTGTAATTTGGTTCTCAGCATAGCTATATGACACTTATAATGAGTGGAATATGGACAATGCTATCAACGCAGGTACACCGTGATCATATCTATGCATATTCAAGCATCTTTGGCAATCCGGAGTTTCTCAAGGCACTACGGCGGTCTATCATCTGTTCATCATGCTGCACATCTTTTTGAACTCCATATCTGCAAAATTCTCTTTGATACGAGGGAATTGCATCTTTTCGTCTCTGATAGCTTTGCTTAAGGTATGATCTATCATCTTGTCTTTATCCAGGATCCCTTTATCTTGTAACCGGTGGTCCGATCGACAATGTAACCAGGTGGCATTTCCTGTTCTCTTCCGAAGGACCAGATAATCTATTCTTCCAGTGCATCTTCTTCAACACGAACCCGTGCTCTTAATATTGATCTTTCCAAGGGCGTTGAGCTCAGGAAGTGTTTCGAGCATTTGTTCGTTTCTCTCGCCTTCTGAACTTGATATTCTGGGAATATCCTGCTAATCCATGGTGGTATATGTTGTTAATATGCTTACCTATTCTATATCAATGGAAGGACATGGAAGATCATCTATGTCTCTTTCTCTCAAGCTTCGTGAACACTGCCTGTGTGCAAAGTTTCCAAAGTGAGAATTCTGACTTTTTGGAAGTCACCTATCTCGACCACGTCCTTCTGCTAAATACATTGCTTCAATTCTGGAATGAGCAACTCCATTGTTAATTCCATCCTCCATCTTCAACCAACCCAGAGTTGTTCCTTGTTGGCGAGTTATCATCGTCGTTCCGCCGTAGTTTTCCTCAAGGCTGCTAAATCTTTCTCAATCTTTTCAAGGAGAACATGGAGTTCTTTCACCTCTATCTCGTTAAGTGATCTTTTGAACCCTCTCGCTCTATCATCTATGCTCAATCCACCAGAGGCCGTGAAGACTTTTCAGATCTTTCGTAATCCTTATGTGCAGTTGGTGCTATCTTTTCTGTAGCTGTTGAATCTTGCAGTTGTCTCCGTGATCTTCCTTCATATCTTTCCGGTGGCCTGGTACTTAGGACATGACGACAACATCATCACCCTTATCTATCTTGAATCCGGTGTATCGTTTGCATCAATCCTTGTTTTCTAACGGAGTTCCATGAGCTCTTCTTGTTAATACCTTCGGTCTGTTTCCGTAGTGGGTTGCATGGTTTTCTTATTCATGTACGGAGTAATGCTCTGAGTGCGGGATGGAGTAGCTACCATACCACTACTCTTACCATTCGCTCTTGTACATTGAATTGGTGAATTAATGTGATTTCACTCATTCCACGGAAGTTAGAAGTGGCCTTTATCCCTCGATACTTTTACTTCCGTCGTTGTTTTTCCGGAGTGCTCTCTCGAAGAAAGTAATCAAGAATCTCTTGTTGGTGGTCTGTCTATTCTAGGTGGAGCAAAATCTTCAATTATCTGGTGGAAACAAACGCAAACTCTTTTCTATCCTCGCCTTTCTACCGGTGCTCTATATCCCCAAACAAGATGAAAGGAAACTATCTCCCTCTTTGTTTCATCAAATCTTTTTCTGTGGTAAAGCCAATTATGGTTGAAGCCATCAGCCGCAAATCTATTGTGTTAGCCTCAAGGCTAAAGAAAGCAATAAGTATCTCTGCAATAAACTCCAGATCCTTCATATTCTTTGCTTCTCGAGATTCCACCATAATCCAGCTTCACATCCGTCTCTGGAAGTTATATCCGCGCACCTCAATTGCGTGTTCCTTTGGGTCTTACCGGCGCACGAAGAATCTAATCCGACGATGTCTAGCTAAATCTTTGTGTTGATATCAAGGGACTCTATTGTTTGAAGGCAATATTGTTTCCGCACTTCATTTCTCTAATCCGAGAGAGGATACGATGCTATTGTCATAGTGGTTCAAAACCTCTCCAATCTAGCTCTTTTCTTCCGGCGACACAAAGATCCATCCTCTCTTGTATCGGTAAATCTTTAATCTTAACGGTGTGCCTCCCTATATCCATGATACATCATCTTGTCCTTTCTTTCACAAGTGGTTCTATTCTTTTATCATGTTCTTGAGAAAACCGGAGCTATGTCCATCCTATCCTTCTTGTCTCACGACAATCCTTCAACTCTTCTAACCCGTTGTTTCTCAAGCAAAACGCAGGACTCGCAACAAGTCCATCAAGTTTTGCAAGGTGCAGTGTTCGCACCATTCCGTTCTTCATCATCTTGGGAACGTGAGGGTCACCTTCGTTCGGACACCTGCCTCTCCTTGTGTTGTTTTCTTTTTCCTAGGAATCTCGGGGCGAGATTCTTGTTTAGTGGGGGAGAGTTGTAGCATCCCAATTGTCTAACAATTGCAATGCTACTAGCCTAGTCTACATAGTTGCCACTTCATATATATAATTGTTGCATCATCATTATATCATGCTCATGTCATCATGCCACCTTGCATTTGAGCATCATATTAAACCTTCTTTGTTTTGGTTCTTATATCATATGCATCATTAATTGTATTTGCCTCTTGATATTGTATTTGGTTCTTGATATATTGTTTAAATGCCCAAGTTGAGTTGGGGGCATATCTCTTATTAACTCCACCACCTTTTCTTTCACCACCTTATAATTCCACCATCCAACTAAATATGAGCTTTGCATTTTATTTGAGTTTACCTCTAGCTCATGTGGGGTGGGATGGATCCAATTCTTTTCCACATGCTCTCATCTTAGCATCATGTTGTTTTCACATCATTGATATATGTGAGCCACTTGGCCACCTTTGCATGCCTTGTGAGTGGAACCCTATTTCTAGCTCCCATATGTGTTGTTTTGGAGTGATCATCATGTTGGAATATTTTGTGGGCTTATTAACTACCTAGTGGCATATACACACTAGCAAGTTCCATTGTATATCAAAATGGTCATCTCCATCTACTCCACATGGGGAATCCTTGTTAATTCTTTTTGCTTGGCCTTTATTCCAATTTTGGGGATGCATAATAATAATGCCGTGTGATAATATTGTTTTCACGAGAATCAACATGGCAATAAATATTTTGCATGGGCCATGCAAGTGCCACCTTTTTGCTTGTCATTTGGTTTTTATTTGGATCTTGAGTGGACCATCATCTCTCTCTATTGCTATCCTTTCTTTTGGCTTGACCTATGTTGATCTTGCTTAAAACCCCATCACCATATCCATCTATGCCATCATCCCCTTCTCTTCTTCTCTCTCTTTGGCTATCTTGTTTGAGCTTGTTTTGTGCATGCTTGATCTTGTTAAAGAACCACTCCATATCTCTCTAAACCCTAAGCTAACCCTAAACCTACATCTCCATCTCCTCTAATCTACCCATACCCCCATCTAAGCAAAACCCTAACCCTAACATTGCCACACCTCTTCGCTCTTTCTCTCTCTCTTTTCACCTCTTGTTTGATCATGCTCCCACCTAGCTGGCCCCACCATGCCACCTATCTCCCTGGCCACCTCACCCCGGCCCTAGCTACCCTCTACCCAAGCCATACCTAACCCTAACCGAGCCTAGCTCCAAGCACCAACCCTAAACCCGAGCCTACCTTCTCCCCCTCTCCTTTCTCTCTGCCACAAAGGGCACCCGAGCCTGCCCTGCCCTTGGCCTCGCCCCTGGCCCCACCTGGCAGCTCCCCTACCCCTGCCCTGGTCCTGTCCGAGCCTACCACGTGAAGAAGGAGAGGAAAAAGGTGGTCGAGGCCACCTTTTCCATCTACCCCTCCCCACGGCGCCTCCCTCTCCCCTCTGCCTTACCACCATCCTCTGGCTCGCCTCTGTCCCCCAGATCTACCCAGTCCCTCTCCTCTCTGCCTTCCCCACCATCTACCCCCCTCACGCCGACCACCGCCTCCTTCTCCTCACAAACCGCCGGTGGCGAGGCGTCCGCTGGTGTCAAGGAAGGTCACGACGCTTCCACCGCATCACCGCGGCCGATGAGGAGGAGACGGACCGAGCCACTGAACCAACGCTGACCGACGCTAACCCTAGATCTTTCCGTCATGCCCGTCGATCGCTGCCTCGCCGCCCGATCGATCCGACCACGACACACTCCCGGTGAGCCCACGATCCCGACATGGTCGCATCTCAGAACCTAGCCTCGCGGGACCTTGCGTCGAACGGCCTCAGGCGTCGGCGTGCCAGATCATCTGACGCTTCGCTCACAGGACCCTATCTAGGCCTCGCGCATCCACGACACCTCCCTAGCCCTATCACTGGTTGCCCGCAGCTGCACAGCGCGTCCCATGATCGAACCCGCTTCCGCGCCACAGACCGATCGGTCGATCGCGGAGAAGAGGAACACGGCCATGACGTCCTTTTGTGGATACCCCCTGCTTTCCTTTTTTGCATCAACCCGCGGTACATCAGCCCCACCTGCCAGCCTCCCTTTCCGTTTTGCAAAACGCCCCCGCATCTTTTAGCCCGTAACCCGCGTAGGCCTCAGACCGCCCACGTGTCGCCTCCCCGCTGGGTGACGCGCGCGCATGGCCCCGCAGCCTCTGGGCCCGCTTGTCATCCACGCGGGCTAGGCAGAGCTGCGGTGAGAAAAGCTGCTCTGCGCGCTGAGCTGCCGAGTCAGCAGTTGGTCCCACCTGTAAGCGTCTGTGGCTAGACTCCTCTGGGTATAAAAATGATTCCTGAAATCTGTTTAAATTCAAATCTTTTTCTAATTATTTCAAATTCAAATATAATTCTGTTTTTAAATAACTTTTAAAATACAAATCCAAATAATACAAATAATATATGTTTTCAAATCAGAAAAATGTGAGGATTTCAAATATGCAATCCAAAATATATTTGGAACACTTAAAAATTCCAAGTTGGTTTAATTACAATAAAATGCCCTTTTCACTAATTAATTAATAACTTTAGTTTTATAACTCCAAATTTAACAAATGATATGTCTAAAATGATTAGCTCGACGAGACCTTTTTGTTTATGCATTCCATGTGGTGTTTTGAAGCATGCATCATATAAATATAAAGAGGACAACAACTAAATTGGGAATAAAATGGGGCCAAAGCTCAATAAAAAAATGCTTTATTATTGTTTCCACACCTCACCCATGCCATGCTACTTTAATGCCATGCAAATTGTGCATCATTCATCATGGCATGATTGTTTGCTTGATGCATTTATACATATGCTTGTGCACTTTATTTATGTGGGCCCTTGTTTGTTTGGTTCTTCTTCGAATAAATAGCCGAAAGGTGGGATATATCAAGAGAACCAGAGTACTACCAGATCCTTCTCTCGCTTCAACTGAGCTGCCAGGCAAGCACTACCACATGCTTGCATACATATAGTACCTATTGCCTCTATCTTATTCTTGCATCATTGAGTTGCGATTGCATTAAACTGAATCCCAAGTATTGCATAGCCTTTACTTTTGAACCCCACCGAAGCCTGTTTACCTCCATCCCATGAGCCATTACTACAGGAGTTGTTTGAGCCATGCGAGTCGTAGAACATCACGAGTAGGGTATGTGAGTGTCTGATGGATAACGAGGTACCTAAACAACTTAACCTGAGTAGTAATGGGATAACTAATGAAAGTGGCATCGGTGAGCAATATCTGTTATTTGGTTTTTATGCTCACTTGTGTCCCGTAGGACCCCGAGTACTTGATTCCTGTTCCTTGAATATTCGCGCTATCCACATCCGGGAGGCTTATGAACCCCCCTGAGCCAGAGCTTGATTCATTCTTATTTCTTGGGGCCACAAACTAGTTTGAGGTTTTATTTTCTATCCTGTACTTATGCCATGCTTTACCGCTTTATTTAAGATTGTGCGAGGAGCACACTGTACTGTTTAGGAAAGCAGAGTGTTTTCGCGGTGTCGATAAGCCATCCACATTTTCGGTTCCAGTCGTTCCTGACCAGCGACGCAAACCTTGAGGCCGTCTGAGTCGGCTAACTTCTATGGTAGCTCAATGGGGTGGCCTCAAATATTTCTGAATCCTGTAATTGCTTTGTCGTGGCCTCGTTGGGTTTTGATTTGGTTTTTCCGAGGCATATCGAGTGTGTGTTGCTATTTGTGCACCCTACTGTGGTAAAACTTTCAAAGCCGTGTCCGCGGTTATGGACGACTTGGAGCACGGTTTCTCGATCATAGACAAGCATAACTAAAGTACCGCTTTTAATCGACTAGACTAGGTACCGACTAGTAAATAGTGCAACACTCATGGAATGGATAATAAAACCGCCAACGGATGGGGGGTTGTTCGTCCGCTTCCTCGCTTGGTGAAGCGGGAGGAGGATGGATCTGTAAGATTACCGTTATAACTGTTATAACTGTTGTTATTAATTCACGGACATCCGTCTATCTCTGGTTAGGCGGATGGTTAGCGAGTATCTATAGAATTGCTAGGGTTTACCTTTTGCTGCAATTGCGTCACCCCAGGTTGTGTCCCCTTTAGAGGCATAAAGACTTGCTGAGTACCCCTAGGGTCTCACACGATAAATTATTGGTTCAGATGAATGGTACACTCGCAAGATGGATACCGGGTGGAAGAGACAGACGATGTGGGAAACGATCATTCGGTGTAGAGATTAGGGAACGGGATCCGTGAGATCTGTGGGCGGGATGTGCTTATTTATGGGGCATCTTATGCCGATTTGCTTCTTATCCGTACTCGGATTTTGTCTTCCGCTTCCGCCTGATACTCTGTTGATTGATGTATGAGGAGATATCCTAAACTATTATATCTATCTAGGATATTTGGATCTTGCCGTATGGTTGCTATATATTTCCTTTCTTTTAGATGGAATGGCTCGATGTCTGTTGTATGGTGGCTTGCATACATACTCATTTGTGTATGTAGTTGATCCCTTCGCCGACAGCCGCCTGCTCTTGTCCCGATGTTTGGAAATGGTTGGGACGACCGAAAGGTCTACCTGTGAGTGGCATTTGGGCCCCACCGTACTATTTCAACCATTTCCGTTCATCCAGGCTTGTAACTAGGAGCGTAATTCACCGAGGTAGTTACAGCAGCCACTTGAGGGTATCTAAATTTTGAACCATCCATGCTGGTCTAGCCTAGACCACCCCTGAGGCACCCAAAACCATTTTAAAGAAATATTTATGGTTGCTATAGTTCAAATTTTGTATTATGCAAGCATTTCTGAAGAAAAAGTAGTATATAGCTCCACCGCGAGAAAAATTCCAATCCAATGGGAATGGCCATCCAACATGACCCACCACTAGGGAAAAATGTCGGATGGCCTTGTACATATCGATTTATTCTACCCTCTTTGGAAAAATCCACTCAAAATTTAGATTTCCCAATTCAAAAAATGGAAAATCAAGTATTTTCCATAGAACCGAGAAATCCATAGTTGGAGAAGTCATTTGCAATGCCAAGAAGCACCTACATGTCATGTTTTGGCTCATTCCATGGAGGATGCCATGATTTTGGCAGTGGGCATGATAACCGAGAATATCATTTTGCGGCCCGAAAGTTGGGTGTCTAGGCAACGCGGTACCCAAGTTCCCTGAAATCATCCACGATGACTATAGTTGGTGTGCCAAATACTCAAAGGGTCTTTTTCGACACGAATTCAACTTTACGTTTCAATACAAAAAATTAGGTTAATGGTCGTCAAGTTGGGCCCCTCCTGTCAGTTCTCGCTGTTATGTCGCTCCCGTCGCTTAGGTGTCA
Source organism: Avena insularis (assembly GCA_023614405.1). Lineage (NCBI taxonomy): Eukaryota > Viridiplantae > Streptophyta > Magnoliopsida > Poales > Poaceae > Avena > Avena insularis. The sequence goes on along the minus strand of CM042696.1, from coordinate 475,329,029 downwards.
ATTAGGCTTGCAGCGTTGGCGCCTACATCCATTACGCGTCTTCTTCTTCCCCGGAGCGGCAATCTGTGGGGCGTCGCAGCCATGGCGCGGAGCTGGGACATGGACGAACCTGCTCGGCCCAGCTCTCCTCCCTGTAGGTTGCAACGTTGGCGCCTGCATCCATTACACGTCTTCTTCCCCAGAGCGGCAATCTGTGGTCGCGGCCATGGCGCAGAGCTGGGAAGTGACGAAGCTGCTCGGCCTCGCTCTCCTCCCCATCCCGAGTCAGAGCTCGCCCTCACCGTGGACGCACCCATGGCACGGTCAGGGATGAGAATTGGTTCCCGGTGAGATCTATCACCTTGTCGACCATGCTCGGTTCTGTTTTCCTCCTCTAGAATCCGAGCTCGCCATCGCCGTGGTTGCACCCACACCAATTCTGCCACCTCTGCCGATGTCTCTGTGGTAGCTCAAGTTCTGGGGCTCTCCAAGTTCTGCCATGTTGGGCCTGTAAGTATTGTTGTATGTTAAACTAGCAAATCTCTTTTGTTCAAATCTCTTGAGTTGTACCAACTTCATTGTGTTTAATTATGAAAGACAAAATATAAATGACTTCTCTCAATTTCTCGCATAGAAAAATGCAAAGCTAATTTCATATTCTCGCAGGAACTGGCCCCACTTGTTGAACCGGCGGCACTGTCACGATCTCCACGTAACCACGGTGAGTTCTCGAACCGAAAGTTGTAGTTACCACGTTTCTTCTGCAGTCATTCCTCTTCCTCGGTCATTCCTCTGCAGTTTTTCCTAGGCGCTTCTTCTTCCTCTGTTCTGGAACCGTCGGTTCATCTTCTTCTTCCTCTCGTAGGCAGTTCCTTGCAGGCATTTCCTTTCACCCATTTCCTTGCAGGCATGGACGATGGGAAACGCGCAACAGAGACCCACTTGGTCCCTGCCCATGGCACCACGACTTTGAAAGTGGTGTACACAAATGATGAAGCGACCGTGGAGACAACTCTCGCTAGGTTTGAGCAATTGCTTGAGAAAGAGAAGCACAAGTTTGTGGGGCTAGACTTGGAGTACACCCGTGCAAATAAGCGAAAAAATCCTCCACAAGAGATCGTTGTCATGCAAATCGCCATACATGAGGAGGTCCTCGTTTACCACTTCTGCAGGTATGTCAAATTTAAATTTGAGATCACCACTTCTGCATCCCTTGTTCCCTTACATCCCTAGAACCATCTAAGTGCAGGAGTAAACCAACTGAAATGCGTTGTCCGGCTCTGGTCGAGTTCTTGTGTAGGAAAGGGATAATTTTCACTAGCGTGGATATCACAAATGACATAATTATGCTTTCTCGTGCGTTGATAAAAATCCCAGAGGGGCACCACATCGACATCCAAAATCTGTACAAGATCAAATCATACCCAGCGAAGGATGGCATGGGTGATCTGGCAGCGGAAATCATCGATAAATCCTATGAAAAACTAAAGAAATTGAAGTGACTCGATCATGACTACTGGGAGTGGAAGCCGATGAGCCAGGTACGCCTCGAGTATGCAGCCAGAGACGCCTACATGGCGTACGAGTTGTACAGTAAGCTCATTACCATGAAAGATGGGATGGTTAAGGCGGGGTTTTTCGCGAGAGAGCTATGCCCTGGTTGCAAGCTAGCCTAGGAGAAGAAGCGTGAGGAGGACAGATAGTGGTTTTAGGACCAGCAGGGATCTTGGGACGGTGGCGATATCAAGCGGCTGAAGGGGAAGCAAGTCAAGGACGACAACAAGTGGTGGTGATACATTATGTGTTTGAACTAGATTTTAGTTTCTAGTTTATTATGTGTGTGATACATCTAGTTACTTCAATACAAAATTTTGACCAATTTAACTTGTTGATGTATTTCTTGACAATTATAATATAATCGAGCACTAGAAATATTTTGTAGTGTGCATGAGCATGATCAGTAAATATAATTAAACACTAGAAACTTTAAGGCACTCCATATAAAGGAGTAGATTAATATAGAAGGTTCACCAGAGACACCACGGATACATTGTCTTACATGCCACACACAGGTAATAATTAACTAGAACAAAATAAAAGAAGGGACTGCAGCAGGAGGCCGGGACACGGAGACGCCTAGCAGGGCAGGGGTTTATCAGCAGGAGGCAGCGACAGCCTAGTCGATGGGATACAGCCAGTCCTGACATACTCCCGGAGGAATTTGCGTAGGCTGCGTGCCGCGCCAAGGTAATCGTCCTATGCCTTCTGCCTCCGCTTCTGCCAACGCCCTCCGTGTGCTAGATCATGCTGTTGAGGTCCATGTTGATTGCTCTACCACAGAATGGGCAAAACAGTCTCCCCCTACGGTGGAAACGGATTAGCCCACACCGTAACCACCTCAGCACGTAGCGGCTCTTGTTGTCCCTGGATACCTTGCTATCATCCACTTCATCATCATCCTCCTGTTAATTTTTAAAAACATAACTTAGAACTCATACATATGATTGAATTGTATTACAACTCAAGAATTGACAACATGTATATGTAAGACAATATATCCATGGATATCAAAGATAAAGCATCTCAGCAATAGTTTGATCGGTTCATATATCATTTCATCTCAACACAATGACAAATAATTGCATCAGAGTTAAAGTAGGAAAAATCTAGGGTACACATAAGTTTATTCAGTGATGGAATCAGCGAACCAAGTAACAATAGAACAACCTGTAATGTTGTTGTACATCGCCTGTGTTCACTAACTCATCCCTGAAAAAATCTGACACCAATGTGTCTGCCTCTCTGTTGGGACAAATTTGAATCATTGGCCACAATAAGAAATTGAAATGTAATCGTACAAAACAATATTCAGGGATATACATAGTCAGGTACAAAAACAAGCCTAAATATTGTAATTATAAATAAAAAAGCAAACAATTAATCTTCAGGTGCATGTTAAAAATACTTATGATCAAAACCATTCATATACATATGCATCATACCAATCATTAAAAGATCAGAAACAATTCAAGGATCATATATGTAGTTCCATATGAGAATAAATCAAGGGCCTCATAATTTGTTTCAGAGATGGAGTTGGAGAACCAAAGTACCAACAACACAACCTATATTGTTTGTGTGCATTGCTGCCTCAGGTTCACCAACCCATCCCTAAAACATGACACCATCATACGTGTCTCCCCTTGAACTCTTTTGGAGCAAATTTCAATCATTGGTCTCGATGACAAACTAAAATGTAATTCTTATACACTATGAATGCATGGAATAGATAATTCAAATATCATAGTTCTATGAATGTAGAATAAAGATTGCAGCCTCATAAGTTTATTCAGGGATGGCGTGAGCGAACCAAGTAACAATTGCATAGCTTATATTGTTCTTGTACATGGTCCCAGGTTCGCTCACTCATCCCTGAAAAAATCTGACACCAATGTGTCTGCCTCTCTTTGGGGCAAATTTGAATCATTGGCCACAATAAGAAATTGAAATATAAACGTACAAAACAATATTCAGGGATATACATAGTCAGGTACAAAAACAAGCCTAAATATTGTAATTATAAATAAAAAACCAAACAATTAATCTTCAGGTACATGTTAAAAATACTTATGATCAAAACCATTCATATACATATGCATCATACCAATCATTAAAAGATCAGAAACAATTCAAGGATTATATATGTAGTTCCATATGAGAATAAATCAAGGGCCTCATAATTTGTTTCAGAGATGGAGTTGGAGAACCAAAGTAGCAACAACACAACCTATATTGTTTGTGTGCATTGCTGCCTCAGGTTCACCAACCCATCCTTAAAACACGACACCATCATACGTGTCTCCCCTTGAACTCTTTTGGGGCAAATTTCAATCATCGGCCTCGGTGACAAACTAAAATGTAATTCTTATACACTATGAATGCATGGAATGGATAATTCAAATATCATAGTTCTATGAATGTAGAATAAAGATTGCAGCCTCATAAGTTTCTACAGAGATGGCATAAGTGAACCAAGTAACAATTGCACAGCTTATATTGATCTTGTACATGGCCCCAGGTTCGCTCACTCATCCCTGAAAAAATTTGACACCAATGTGTCTGCCTCTCTTTGGGGCAAATTTGAATCATTGGCCACAATAAGAAATTGAAATGTAATCGTACAAAACAATATTCAGGGATATACAAATGTATCATACAACGCATTCATAGATCAGAAACAATACAAAGATTATATATTTAGGTTCCATATGAGAGAAAAATTAGGGCTCATTTTTTCAGCGATGGAGTCAGAGAACCAAAATACCAACATCGCAACCTATATTGTTTATGTGCATTGTTGCCTCAGGTTCACTAACCATCCCTAAGAAAACTACACCATCAGATGCCCTTGCACTATTTTGGGGCAAAATTGAATCATTGGGCTCAGTAAGGAATAAAAATGTAATGTTATAGGCCTGCTGTGTATCGAAATCAACACTCAACTAGCAAACTCAACTAGATGGCAGATGAGCAGATTGGGGTTTTGTGACTAGACGGATTGGGGTTTTGTGACTAGATGGCAGATGTATCAATCAACCGATCGAATCATATATATACTACCCTACTTCAAGAGCAAAAGAATATGTTCACGATTGAGCAAATCCTATGAAAACTGCGGCTACGACTAGAGAAGCTAGCAATGTAGTACCTCAGACTCCTCATCAGGGACCTCCTCCTCAAACTCATCATTCTCCGTGATTGCGTCGAAGATTTCTTGAACGATGATGGGGTCGTCGATGTAGATCACTGGATTGCCTCCGCCTGCTTTGCCCCCATCCAGATCGCCATCTGGAACCACGGCGTTGTCCACCACCGCTGCTTTCGGCGGCGGCTACCTGCGCTTTCGGCGATGGCTACCACTGCCGCTTTCGGCGACGACTACTAGCTGGACGGATGAGCTCACACCCTCGAAGGCGCGACGACGAGCGGTGTTCGTGCCCGGAGAAGACGCATCCGCCTGCTTGGCGACGACCGAGCCATCTATTGCTGCGCCTTCAACTGGCTTAGCCTCCGGATCGTCTCCACGCGTACGCTTCATGGCGCACCAAGGGAAGGAGGTAGTGCAAACGAGGGAGCTTCGGCGCGCGCGGCAGGTGTAGATTGGGGTCTTGGGACTAGACAGACTGGGGGAAATGACACGAGCTCATGGAAGAAGAAGGTCGAGGGGGATTATAAACACCGGACCGTTCGTAGTCCTCGAATGAACACGTGTGGTGGGCGGGGACGGGGGCTACCACGATCTCCACCCTTTTTTCGGTTCCCTTTTTTTTGAAACAGCCACGATCTCCACTTTAGAGCTGCATTGAAAACACGCTCATGGCAGACCTCGATTCCACTGCATGCAAGTGGCGCAGAACTAATTTCTAGCAACGTTAGATCTACTCGAGGGGGGCCCTTGACTCATGGAATTTACTAGCGGTAGGGCCCAGTTGGAAGTGAGATTGACAGCGCTGCGTAAAAATGGGATATGTCTGATTAAAATCAAGTGGCAATAAATTGCAGCGTCCCGTCGACAACCGTGCACTTGATGACACTGTTGCCCTGTGCATGAGTTGTAGTAGCAGTAGTAGGCTTTTCAGACTTGATTAAACTTGACATGACCGCTCGACGACTTTTTCCATGGACGGCATCATGTTCCATCCTGTAGAAGTCTCACGGAGGGAGATGTCTATGTTGTCTCACGCCGTACTGTGAAGGACACGACGTGTGTAACGATCATCGTTGGATCGCACAGAATCAACGATTGGTGCGCATGATCCACGTGACAACTGTGACAACCAATCGGGGAGTAGCAGACAGGGTGAGCACAGGTTTGGGCTTCTACATAAGGATCCACTAGTGTCATTGCGTGTTTGTTCTTTTCATGAACCACACCCAGTGTCACTGCATGTGTGTTCCTCAAAACAAACCACATAAGGATCCACCAGTGTCATTGTCTGTCTGTTCTTGTCACGAACCACACATAGTGTCATTGCATGTGTGTTCTTCTAAACAAACCACATAAGTCATTGCATGTCTGTTCTTTTCATGAACCACACCCGGTGTCATTGCATGTGTGTTCCTCTAGACAGACCACATAAGGATCCACCAGTGTCATTGCATGTCTGTTCCTCTAAACAAACCACATAAGGATCCACCAGTGTCATTGGATATGTGTTCTTCTCATGAACCACACATGGATCCACCGGTGTCATTGCATGTTTGTTCCTCTAAACAAACCACATAAGGGTCCACTAGTGTTATTGCATGTCTGTTCTTTTCATGAACCACACCTAGTGTTATTGCATGTGTGTTCTTCTAAACAAACCACATAAGGATCCACCAGTGTCATTGCATGTCTGTTCTTTTCATGAACCACACATAAGGATCCACCAGTGTCATTGCATGTCTGTTCTTTTCATGAACCACATAAGGATCCACCAGTGTCATTGCATGTCTGTTCTTTTAATGAACCACACCCAGTGTCATTGCATGTCTGTTCTTTTCATGAACCACACCCAGTGTCATTGCATGTCTTTTCTTTTCATGAACCACACTCGGTGTCACTACATGTCTGTTCTTTTCATGAACCACATAAGGATCTACCAGTGTCATTGGATGTGTGTTCTTCTCATGAACCACACGTGGATCCACCGGTGTCATTGCATGTCTGTTCCTCTAAACAAACCACATAAGCATCCACAAGTGTCATTGCATGTCTGTTCTTTTCATGAACCACACCCAGTGTCATTGCATGTATGTTCATTTAAACAAACCACATAAGGTTCCACCAGTATCATTGCCTGTCTATTCTTTTCATGAACCATACCCAGCGTCAGTGCATGTCTGTTCTTTTCATGAACCACACCCAGTGTCACTGCATGTCAGTTGTTTTCCTGAACAACATAAGGATCCACCAGTGTCATTGCATGTCTATTCCTCTAAACAAACCACATAAGGATCCATCAGTGTCATTGGATGTCTGTTCTTTTCATGAACCACACCAGTGTCATTGCATGTGTGTTCTTCTAAACAAACCACAGAAGGATCCACCAGTGTCATTGCATGTCTGTTCTTTTCATGAACCACATAAGGATCCACAAGTGTCATTGCATGTCTGTTCTTTTCATGAACCACATAAGGATCCACTAGTGTCATTGCATATCTGTTCTTTTCATGAACCACATAAAGATCCACCAGTGTCGTTGCATGTCTGTTCTTTTCATGAACCACACCTAGTGTCATTGCATGTCTGTTCTTTTCATGAACCACACCTAGTGTCACAGCATGTCAGTTCTTTTCATGGACCACATAAGGATCTACAAGTGTCATTGGATGTGTGTTCTTCTCATGAACCACACGTGGATCCACCGGTGTCATTGCATGTCTGTTCCTCTAAACAAACCACATAAGGATCCACTAGTGTCATTGTGTGTCTGTTCTTTTCATGAACCACACCCAGTGTCACTGCATGTGTGTTCTTCGAAACAAACCACATAAGGATCCATCAGTGTCATTGCCTATCTGTTCTTTTCATGAACCACACATAGTGTCATTGTAGGTGTGTTCTTCTAAACAAACCACATAAGTCATTGCATGTCTGTTCTTTTCATGAACCACTCCTGGTGTCATTGCATTTGTGTTCCTCTAGACAGGCCACATAAGGATCCACCGGTGTCATTGCATGTTTGTTCCTCTAAACAAACCACATAAGGATTCACCAGTGTCATTGGATATGTGTTCTTCGCATGAACCACACATGGATCCACCGGTGTCATTGCATGTCTGTTCCTCTAAACAAACCACATAAGGATCCACCAGTGTCATTGCATGTCTGTTCTTTTCATGAACCACACCCAGTGTAATTGCATGTGTGTTCTTCTAAACAAACCACATAAGGATCCACCAGTGTCATTGCATGTCTGTTCTTTTCATGAACCACGCATAAGGATCCACCATTGTCATTGCATTTCTGTTCTTTTTCATGAACCACATAAGGATCCACCAGTGTCATTGCATGTCTGTTCTTTTCATGAACCACACCCAGTGTCGTTGCATATCTTTTCTTTTCATGAACCTCACCCGGTGTCACTGCATGTCTGTTCTTTTCATGAACCAGATAAGGATCTACCAGTGTCATTGGATGTGTGTTCTTCTCATGAACCACACGTGGATCCACCGGTGTCATTGCATGTCTGTTCCTCTAAACAAACCACATAAGGATCCACTAGTGCCATTGCATGTCTGTTCTTTTCATGAACCACACCCAGTGTCATTGCATGTGTGTTCTTCTAAACAAACGACATAAGGATCCACCAGTGTCATTGCCTGTCTGTTCTTTTCATGAACCACACCCAGTGTCAGTGCATGTTTGTTCTTTTCATGAACCACACCTAGAGTCACTGCATGTCAGTTCTTTTCATGAACCACATAAGGATCCACAATGTGTCATTGCATGTCTGTTCCTCTAAACAAACCACATAAGGATCCACCAGCGTCATTGGATGCCTGTTCTTTTCATGAACAACACCCAATGTCATTGCATGTGTGTTCTTCTAAACAAACCACATAAGGATCCACCAGTGTCATTGCATGTCTGTTCTTTTCACGAACCACATAAGGATCCACCAGTGTCACTTCATGTCTGTTCTTTTCATGAACCACATAAGGATCCACCAGTATCATTGCATGCGTGTTGTTTTCATGAACCACACCCAGTGTCATTGCATGTTGGTTCTTTTTATGAACCACACCCGGTGTCACTGTATGTCTGTTCTTTTCATGAACCACATAAGGATCTACCAGTGTCATTGGATGTGAGTTCTTCTCATGAACCACACGTGGATCCACCGGTGTCATTACATGTCTGTTCCTCTAAACAAACCACATAAGGATCCACCAGTGTCGTTGCATCTGTATTCTTTTCATGAACCACACCTAGTGTCATTGCATGTGTGTTCTTCTAAAGAAACCACATAAGGACCCACCAGTGTCATTGCCTATCTGTTCTTTTCATGAACCACACCTAGTGTCAGTGCATGTCTGTTCTTTTCATGAACCACACCTTGTGTCACCGCATGTCAGTTCTTTTCATGAACCACATAAGGATCCACCAGTGTCATTGAATGTCTGTTCCTCTAAACAAACCATATAAGGATCCACCAGTGTCATTAGATATCTGTTCTTTTCATGAACCACGCCTAGTGTCATTGCATCTGTGTTCTTCTAAATAAACCACATAAGGATCCACCTGTGTCATTGCATGTATGTTCTTTTCATGAACCACATAAGGATCCACCAGTGTCATTGCATGTCTGTTCTTTTCATGAACCACATAAGGATCCACTAGTATCATTGCATGTCTGTTTTTTTCATGAACCACACCTAGTGTCATTGCATGTCTGTTCTTTTCATGAACCACACCCAGTGTCATTGCAAGTGTGTTCTGTTCATGAACCACAGCTAGAGTCATTGCATGTCTGTTCTTTTCATGAACCACACCAAGTGTCATTGCATGTCTGTTCTTTTCTTTAACCACACCTAGTGTCACTGCACGTCTGTTCTTTTCATGAATAAGGATCTACCGATGTCATTGGATGTGTGTTCTTCTAATGAACCACACGTGGATCCACCGGTGTCATTGCATGTCTGTTCCTCTAAACAAACCACATAAGGATCCACCAGTGTCATTGCATGTCTGTTCTTTTCATGAACCACACCCAGTGTAACTGCATGTCTGTTCTTTTCATGAATAAGGATCTACCAGTGTCATTGGATGTGTGTTCTTCTCATGAACCACACGTGGATCCACCGGTGTCATTGCATGTCTGTTCCTCTAAACAAACCACATAAGGATCCACCAGTGTCATTACATGTCTGTTCTTTTCATGAACCACACCTAGTGCCATTGCATGTGTGTTCTTCTAAACAAACCACATAAGGATCCACTAGTGTCATTGGATGTGTGTTCTTCTCATGAACCACACGTGGATCCACCGGTGTCATTGCATGTCTGTTCCTCTAAAAAAACCACATAAGGATCCACCAGTGTCATTGCATGTTTGTTCTTTTCATGAACCACACCCAGTGTCATTGGATGTCTGTTCTTTTGATGAACCACACACAGTGTCACTGCATGCCAGTTCTTTTCATGAACCACATAAGGATCTACCAGTGTCATTGGATGTGTGTTCTTCTCATGAACCACACGTAGATCCACCGATGTCATTGCATGTCTGTTCTTTTCATGAACCACACATAAGGATCCACCAGTGTCATTGCATGTCTGTTCTTTTCATGAACCACACCCAGTGTCATTGCATGTGTGTTCTTTTCATGAACCACAGCTAGAGTCATTGCATGTATGTTCTTTTCATGAACCACACCTAGTGTCATTGCATGTCTGTTCTTTTCATGCACCACACCTGGTGTTACTGCATGTTTGTTCTTTTCGTGAACCACATAAGGATCTACTAGTGTCATTGGATGTGTGTTCTTCTCATGAACCACACGTGGATCCACCGGTGTCATTGCATGTCTGTTCCTCTAAACAAACCACATAAGGATCCACCAGTGTCATTGCATGTCTTTTCTTTTCATGAACCACACCCAGTGTCATTGCATGTCTGTTCTTTTCATGAACCACACCGGGTGTCACTGCATGTCGGTTCTTTTAATGAACTACATAAGGATCTACCGGTGTCATTGGATGTGTGTTCTTCTCATGAACCAAACGTGGATCCATCGGTGTCATTGCATGTCTATTCTTTTCATGAACCACATATAAGGATCCACCAGTGTCATTGCATGTCTATTATTTTCATGAACCACACCCAGTGTCATTGCATGTGTGTTCTGTTCATGAACCACAGCTAGAGTCGTTGCATGTCTGTTCTTTTCATGAACCACACCAAGTGTCATTGCATGTCTGTTCTTTTCATTAACCACACCTAGTGTCACTGCATGTCTGTTCTTTTCATGAATAAGGATCTACCGGTGTCATTGGATGTGTGTTCTTCTCATGAACCACACGTGGATCCACCAGTGTCATTGCATGTCTGTTGCTCTAAACAAACCACATAAGGATCCACCAGTGTCATTGCATGTCTGTTCTTTTCATGAACCACACCTAGCGTCATTGCATGTGTGTTCTTCTAAACAAACCACATAAGGATCCACCAGTGTCATTATGCATGCATTTCTTTTCATGAACCACACCCAGTGTCAGTGCATGTCTGTTCTTTTCATGAACCACACCTAGTGTCACTGCATGTCAGTTATTTTCATGAACCACATAAGGATCTACCAGTGTCATTGGATGTGTGTTCTTCTCATGAACCACACGTGGATCCACCGGTGTCATTGCATGTCTGTTCTTTTCATGAACCACACCCAGTGTCATTGCATGTCTGTTCATTTGATGAACCACACCTAGTGTCACTGCATGTCAGTTCATTTCATGAACAACATAAGGATCTGCCAGTGTCATTGGATGTGTGTTCTTCTCATGAACCACACGTAGATCCACCGATGTCATTGCATGTCTGTTCTTTTCATGAACCACACATAAGGATCCACCAGTGTCATTGCATGTCTGTTCTTTTCATGAACCACACCCGGTGTCACTGCATGTCGGTTCTTTTAATGAACCACATAAGGATCTACCAGTGTCATTGGATGTGTGTTCTTCTCATGAACCACACGTGGATCCACCGGTGTCATTGCATGTCTGTTCTTTTCATGAACCACATATAAGGATCCACCAGTGTCATTGCATGTCTATTCTTTTCATGAACCACACCCAGTGTCATTGCATGTGTGTTCTGTTCATGAACCACAACTAGAGTCATTGCATGTCTGTTCTTTTCATGAACCACACCAAGTGTCATTGCATGTCTGTTCTTTTCATTAACCACACCCAGTGTAACTGCATGTCTGTTCTTTTCATGAATAAGGATCTACCAGTGTCATTGGATGTGTGTTCTTCTCATGAACCACACGTGGATCCACCGGTGTCATTGCATGTCTGTTCCTCTAAACAAACCACATAAGGATCCACCAGTGTCATTGCATGTCTGTTCTTTTCATGAACCACACCTAGTGCCATTGCATGTGTGTTCTTCTAAACAAACCACATAAGGATCCACTAGTGTCATTGGATGTGTGTTCTTATCATGAACCACACGTGGATCCACCAGTGTCATTGCATGTCTGTTCCTCTATAAAAACCACATAAGGATCCACCAGTGTCATTGCATGTTTGTTCTTTTCATGAACCACACCCAGTGTCATTGCATGTCTATTCTTTTGATGAACCACACCCAGTGTCACTGCATGTCAGTTCTTTTCATGAACCACATAAGGATCTACCAGTGTCATTGGATGTGTGTTCTTCTCATGAACCACACGTAGATCCACCGATGTCATTGCATGTCTGTTCTTTTCATGAACCACACATAAGGATCCACCAGTGTCATTGCATGTCTGTTCTTTTCATGAACCACACCTAGTGTCATTGCATGTGTGTTCTTTTCATGAACCACAGTTAGAGTTATTGCATGTATGTTCTTTTCATGAACCACACCTAGTGTCATTGCATGTCTGTTCTTTTCATGCACCACACCCGGTGTTACTGCATGTCTGTTCTTTTCGTGAACCACATAAGGATCTACTAGTGTCATTGGATATGTGTTCTTCTCATGAACCACACGTGGATCCACCGGTGTCATTGCATGTCTGTTCCTCTAAACAAACCACATAAGGATCCACCAGTGTCATTGCATGTCTTTTATTTTCATGAACCACACCCAGTGTCATTGCATGTCTGTTCTTTTCATGAACCACACCCGGTGTCACTGCATGTCGGTTCTTTTAATGAACTACATAAGGATCTACCAGTGTCATTGGATGTGTGTTCTTCTCATGAACCAAACGTGGATCCACCGGTGTCATTGCATGTCAGTTCTTTTCATGAACCACATATAAGGATCCACCAGTGTAATTGCATGTCTATTATTTTCATGAACCACACCTAGTGTCATTGCATGTGTGTTCTGTTCATGAACCACAACTAGAGTCGTTGCATGTCTGTTCTTTTCATGAACCACACCAAGTGTCATTGCATGTCTGTTCTTTTCATTAACCACACCTAGTGTCACTGCATGTCTGTTTTTTTCATGAATAAGGATCTACCGGTGTCATTGGATGTGTGTTCTTCTCATGAACCACACGTGGATCCACCGGTGTCATTGCATGTCTGTTGCTCTAAACAAACCACATAAGGATCCACCAGTGTCATTGCATGTCTGTTCTTTTCATGAACCACACCTAGCGTCATTGCATGTGTGTTCTTCTAAACAAACCACATAAGGATCCACCAGTGTCATTGTCTGTCTGTTATTTTCATGAACCACACCCAGTGTCAGTGCATGTCTGTTCTTTTCATGAACCACACCTAGTGTCACTGCATGTCAGTTATTTTCATGAACCACATAAGGATCTACTAGTGTCATTAGATGTGTGTTCTTCTCATGAACCACACGTGGATCCACCAGTGTCATTGCATGTCTGTTCTTTTCATGAACCACACCCAGTGTCATTGCATGTCTGTTCTTTTGATGAACCACACCTAGTGTCACTGCATGTCAGTTCATTTCATGAACCAAATAAGGATCTGCCAGTGTCATTGGATGTGTGTTCTTCTCATGAACCACACGTAGATCCACCGATGTCATTGCATATACATTCTTTTCATGAACCACATAAGGATCCACCGTGTCATTGCATGCTGTTCTTTTCATGAACCACACCCGGTGTCCTTGCATGTCGGTTCTTTTAATGAACCACATAAGTATCTACCAGTGTCATTGGATGTGTGTTCTTCTCATGAACCACACGTGGATCCACCGGTGTCATTGCATGTCTGTTCTTTTCATGAACCACATATAAGGATCCACCAGTGTCATTGCATGTCTATTCTTTTCATGAACCACACCCAGTGTCATTGCATGTGTGTTCTGTTCACGAACCACAACTAGATTCATTGCATGTCTGTTCTTTTCATGAACCACACCAAGTGTCATTGCATGTCTGTTCTTTTCATTAACCACACCCAGTGTCACTGCATGTTTGTTCTTTTCATGAATAAGGATCTACCAGTGTCATTGCATGTGTGTTCTTCTTATGAACCACACGTGGATCCACCGGTGTCATTGCATGTCTGTTCCTCTAAACAAACCACATAAGGATCCACCAGTGTCATTGCATATCTGTTCTTTTCATGAACCACACCTAGTGCCATTGCATGTGTGTTCTTCTAAACAAACCACATAAGGATCCACCAGTGTCATTGCCTGTCTGTTCTTTTCATGAACGACACCTAGTGTCAGTACATGTCTGTTCTTTTCATGAACCACACCCAGTGTCACTGCATGTGAGTTATTTTCATGAACCACATAAGGATCTACCAGTGTCATTGGATGTGTGTTCTTCTCATGAACCACACGTGGATCCACCGGTGTCATTGCATGTCTGTACTTTTCATGAACCACACCCAGTGTCATTGCATGTCTGTTCTTTTGATGAACCACACCCAGTGGCACTGCATGTCAGTTCTTTTCATGAACCACATAAGGATCTACAAGTGTCATTGGATGTGTGTTCTTCTCATGAACCACACGTAGATCCACCAATGTCATTGCATGTCTGTTCTTTTCATGAACCACACATAAGGATCCACCAGTGTCATTGCATGTCTGTTCTTTTCATGAACCACACCCAGTGTCATTGCATGTGTGTTCTTTTCAGGAACCACAGCAAGAGTCATTGCATGTCTGTTCTTTTCATGAACCACACCCAGTGTCATTGCATGTCTGTTCTTCTAAACAAACCACATAAGGATCCACCAGTGTCATTGCATGTATGTTCTTTTCATGAACCACACATAAGGATCCACCAGTGTCATTGCATGTCTATTCTTTCGTGAACCACACCGGTGTCATTGCATGTGTGTTCTTTTCATGAACCACAACTAGAGTCATTGCATGTCTGTTCTTTCATGAACCACCAGTGTCATTGCATGTCTGTTCTTTTCAGAACCACATAAGGATCCACTAGTGTCATTGCATGTCTGTTCTTTTCATGAACCACACCCAGTGTCATTGCATGTCTGTTCTTTTCATGAACCACACCTAGTGTCACTGCATGTGAGTTCTTTTCATGAACCACAGAAGGATCTACCAGTGTCATTGGATGTGTGTTCTTCTCATGAACCACACGTGGATCCACCGGTGTCATTGCATGTCTGTTCCTCTAAACAACCCACATAAGGATCCACCAGTGTCATTGCGTGTCTGTTCTTTTCATGAACCACACCCAGTGTCACTGCATGTGAGTTATTTTCATGAACCACATAAGGATCTACCAGTGTCATTGGATGTGTGTTCTTCTCATGAACCACACGTGGATCCACCGGTGTCATTGCATGTCTGTACTTTTCATGAACCACACCCAGTGTCATTGCATGTCTGTTCTTTTGATGAACCACACCCAGTGGCACTGCATGTCAGTTCTTTTCATGAACCACATAAGGATCTACAAGTGTCATTGGATGTGTGTTCTTCTCATGAACCACACGTATATCCACCAATGTCATTGCATGTCTGTTCTTTTCATGAACCACACATAAGGATCCACCAGTGTCATTGCATGTCTGTTCTTTTCATGAACCACACCCAGTGTCATTGCATGTGTGTTCTTTTCAGGAACCACAGCAAGAGTCATTGCATGTCTGTTCTTTTCATGAACCACACCCAGTGTCATTGCATGTCTGTTCTTCTAAACAAACCACATAAGGATCCACCAGTGTCATTGCATGTATGTTCTTTTCATGAACCACACATAAGGATCCACCAGTGTCATTGCATGTCTATTCTTTTCGTGAACCACACCCAGTGTCATTGCATGTGTGTTCTTTTCATGAACCACAACTAGAGTCATTGCATGTCTGTTCTTTCATGAACCACCAGTGTCATTGCATGTCTGTTCTTTTCAGAACAACATAAGGATCCACTAGTGTCATTGCATGTCTGTTCTTTTCATGAACGACACCCAGTGTCATTGCATGTCTGTTCTTTTCATGAACCACACCTAGTGTCACTGCATGTGAGTTCTTTTCATGAACCACAGAAGGATCTACCAGTGTCATTGGATGTGTGTTCTTCTCATGAACCACACGTGGATCCACCGGTGTCATTGCATGTCTGTTCCTCTAAACAACCCACATAAGGATCCACCAGTGTCATTGCGTGTCTGTTCTTTTCATGAACCACACCTAGTGTCATTGCATGTGTGTTTTTCTAAACAAACCACATAAGGATCCACCAGTGTCATTGCCTGTTTGTTCTTTTCATGAACCACACCCAGTGTCATTGCATGTCTGTTCTTTCATGAACCACACCCAGTGTCACTGCATGTTGGTTCTTTTCATGAACCACATAAGGATCTACCAGTGTCATTGGATGTGTGTTCTTATCATGAACCACACGTGGATCAACCGGTGTCATTGCATGTCTGTTCCTCTAAACAAACCACATAAGGATCCACTAGTGTCATTGCATGTCTATTCTTTTCATGGACCACACCTAGTGTCATTGCATGTGTGTTCTTTTCATGAACCACAGCTAGAGTCAATGCAATGTGTGTTCTTTTCATGAACCACAACTAGAGTCATTGCATGTCTGTTCTTCTCATGAACCACACCCAGTGTCATTGCATGTCTGTTCTTCTAAACAAACCACATAAGGATCCACCAGTGTCATTGCATGTCTGTTCTTTTCAGGAACCACACATAAGGATCCACTAGTGTCATAGCATGCCCGTTCTTTTCATGAACCACACCCAGTGTCATTGCATGTGTGTTCTTTTCATGAACCACAGCTAGAGTCATTGCATGTCTATTGTTTTCATTAACCACACCCATTGTCATTGCATGTCTGTTCTTTTCATCAACCCCACTCGGTGTCACTGCATGTCTGTTCTTTACATGAACCACATAAGGATCTACTAGTGTCATTGGATGTGTGTTCTTCTCATGAACCACACGTGGATCCACCGGTGTCATTGCATGTCTGTTCATCTAAACAAACCAAATAAGGATCCACTAGTGTTATTGCATGTCTGTTCTTTTCATGAACCACACCAAGTGTCATTGCATGTGTGTTCTTCTAAACAAACCACATAAGGATCCACCAGTGTCATTGCATGTCTGTTCTTTCATGAACCACCAGTGTCATTGCATGACTGTTCTTTTCATGAACCACATAAGGATCCACCAGTGTCATTGCATGTCTGTTCTTTTCATGAACCACACCTAGTGTCATTGCATGTCGGTTCTTTTCATGAACCACACCCAGTGTCACTGCATGTCGGTTCTTTTCATGAACCACATAAGGATCTACCAGTGTCATTGGATGTGTGTTCTTCTCATGAACCACACGTGGATCCACCGGTGTCATTGCATGTCTGTTCTTTTCATGAACCACATATAAGGATCCACCAGTGTCATTGCATGTCTGTTATTTTCATGAACCACACCTAGTGTCATTGCATGTGTGTTATGTTCATGAACATAGCTAGAGCATTGCATGTCTGTTCTTTTCATGAACCACACCCGGTGTCATTGCATGTCTGTTCTTTTCATGAACCAGACCCGGTGTTACTGCATGTCTGTTCTTTTCGTGAACCACATAAGGATCTACCAGTGGCATTGGATGTGTGTTCTTCTCATGAACCACACGTGGATCCACCGGTGTCATGGCATGTCTGTTCCTCTAAACGAACCACATAAGGATCCACTAGTGGCATTGCATGTCTGTTCTTTTCATGAACCACACATAAGGATCCACCAGTGTCATTGCATGTTTGTTCTTTTCATGAACCACACCCAGTGTCATTGCATGTGTGTTCTTTTCATGAACCACAGCTAGTGTCATTGCATGTCTGTTCTTTTCATGAACCACACCCAGTGTTATTGCATGTCTGTTCTTTTCATGAACCACACCCGGTGTCGTTGCATGTCTGTTCTTTTCATCAACCATAGCTAGAGTCATTGCATGTATGTTACTTCCATAAACCACACATGGATCCACCGGTGTCATTGCATGTCTGTTCTTTTCATGAACCACACCTAGTGTCATTGCATGTTAGTTCTTTTCATGAACCACACCGAGTGTCATTGCATGTCAGTTCTTTTCATGAACCACATAAGGATCCACCAGTGTTATTGCATGTCTGTTCTTCTCATAAACCACATAAGGATCCACCAGTGTCATTGCATGTCTGTTCTTTTCATGATCCACACCTAGTGTCATTGCATGTGTGTTCTTTCTATGAACCACAGCTAGAGTCCACTAGTGTCATTGGATGTGTGTTCTTCCCATGAACCACACATGGATCCACCAGTGTCATTGCATCTCTGTTCTTTTCATGAATCACAGCTAGAGTCATTGCATGTCTGTTACTTCCATAAACTACATATGGATCCACCTAGTGTGATTACATATGCATTCTTTTTCTGGCCGTTAGAGAGTCTTCTAGAAACGCCCTAACATAGTTGTTACCTTGGCGATTGTTACATATCGTTCGATTGGCGCTTGGGCGATTGGGATGGTCTTCGTGAGAAGCGATCATGAGTAGGCTGTTCTGCGGCATGATTAGCCACGCTTGCTTTGGACAAACTGACAACACCGGGCGCTCCCCTATTGCGAGTGTCACGTCTCACGAGTTCAGTGGGCCACATCCCAGTGTCACGTCCCCATTACTTCTCTTCCTCCCCGTACTTATCTTCCTTACCCTTGAAGCCACTTTCCCCACTTCACTCCCATCCTGCCGTAGCCGCAAGCCGACGGCGCCTCCATCAATCCCTCTCCGGCTTTCACCTCCCTCTCGCCATGGGTTCAAGGGAGGCGGCAGAAATGCGTCATGACGGCAGGATGGTGATTCGATGTGAGTCGTCTCATCTCTATTTCTATCATCCGTGGCGATTATCTATTTTTGAGCTAGATCTAATCATTTACTCATGCGGCGTATGATGTGTTAGGCCAACGACGATGTATGACTCCGACTATCACGGTTTAGAGGATGAAAACGGTCCTACGGTATGTAAACATGGATATGTGCCGCTAAATTTGTAGCGTTGAAGGGCGAAGCAGGCGGAGGTTTCTACGGTGTCAAGGACATCGTGCAATGATGCAAGGTGGAAGTTGCGGTGTTGTCAAATGGGTAGATCGAGTGGCCCAAATCGATGTAAGCAACGCTGGACAAACTATGGGAAATATTGCCGAGTTGAAAGAATCCGTATTCAGATCACTTCTTGGTGTTGAGATGAAGCTATGGGAACGATTGACACGACCAAGCATAAGCGAGATCTCAGGTGGGTGCAAGACAAGGTTATCAAAGTCGAGAAGGAGAGGGACGCAGCGTTGGCCCTGAAGGCTAAAGCAGAGCAAGAACTGACTCAAGCAAGGAATGATCTCCACCTGGCCAAAGTCCTGTAGTACACAACTATGAGTATTGACAAGTGCATGAGGAACAATGCAGAGAAACAATTGAAGCTGTGCAAGGAAGATGCTAAAAGGAAGGAGCAGAAAATTCGATCCTTGATCTCGCAGGAAGATGTGCATCGGGCCAAGATTAGGAAGATCAAGGAGATGTGTGATAACTAGTTCTATTTAGCTTAAGCTCCGTGCCTTTTTAAGTTGTAATATTTGTACTTGTTGACCTAGCGGTCTGAACTATTGGTCCCAGATTCTAGGGAGGAAAAAAATTGCTCTGACCCCGCATTACTTCTTTTGTCTGACCCCGCATTACTTCTTTTGTCTGACCGTCGCTTCGTCGTCCTCGTGTACAAATAGGAGGCGCCACAGCACGCCGCTTCGTCGTCCATCCCCTCGTCCTCTCCAATCTCCACCGTGCCGCCAAGGATATGCCCGATCTGAACTTGTACGAGGCGATGATGTTCGCGAACTTCAACATCCTCGCGCCACCAGCCGCGAAGGTACCCCACGGATGGCGCATCAGCTCTGCGGGGGTACCGGTGGCTCCGCTACCTGGCCGAGCCGAGATGGAGAGCGAAATCGCGGCCGCCGCCCGGATGCCAGCGTGGAAGAGGCGCTGCCCGATCTGGCCAACCCATTCGTCTTGGCCGTATTCAAGAAGGAGCGGAAGGCCAAGATTGGCAACCGCATCGTTGACAGGCGCATGGTGCACCGGGATCTCCACAACCGAGAAGGGCCGGAGAGGTTCTGGTCTGTCCCTAGACGGACCAAGTACACCTTCATCGCTACCGCTCGACGCGAAGAGGTGCTCCATCTCGCGAACAATGCGGACATCATGGAGGTTCCGTCCGACAGCGACGAGGAAGCCAGCTTGGTGACGGAGGGCGATGGAAATTGTTGACTAGTGGTTGAATTAATGTAGGATGTGAAATCCGCACCTTTGTTTAGAAGAATTTGTGGTTGAAGTAATGAAATGCCTCGATTTATATCTTTGTCTCGATTAATTTGTGGAAGAATTTGTGATTTAGATCAATTTCTGCCTCGATTTAGATCTTTGTCCCAGATTGGGAACGTGACCATGGACCAAAGACACCTTTTCTAGTAGTGTATTCTGACATTGGTGGCTTGTTTAAACGTAATCTACGTGGATTGTGCCGCATGCAAATGGCACAACCACAATTTATAAAGTGGAAGCACATACACCCAGTTACTGGAGATCCGGGAGCTTCGCGGATGCGGGATGCAGGGGAAGAGGCGGTGAGATACGGGCTCAAGATTAGGCCAGAAAGTGGTACCCATTTCCTCCTCATCTGGGCATTATCGGTGAGAACATTGCTGTTTATGTTGCCACGTCGTTGTGCAGCATCTGAAATAAGTTGCTGCTTCGTGGAGTGTGGCAGCTTAAATAATTTATTGCTGTGCCACTTACATTCCGTCGTATTTGGAGACCTCCTGCCCCTCGGCAATCGTGGAATCGGTGGATCCTTGTTTTCAGATAGCAGTGGCACAATCACAATTTCGGATTCAACTACTGACTCGGGCGTTTCCAAACCCTAAGTCGCGATACATTTTACTCAGAGAACGTGGGTAGATTGTTTCGCCCAGCAACGTGCCACACATAGAGCGATCAGAATTTAACAGAATTACATATATAGGTTCAAGTTCAACACATTACTATGAATCTTCATTGCCAGCAGTCTTCTTCCACAGCTTGGTGCCAAGCCTTCACGTCCAATGGCTTCTTCATTTCCTGCCTTCTTCCTCTTCCTTGGTGCCAATTTTCTTAGCTTCACGTACTCTCCATCGCCGGGACAATGGGCGCCAGAATCATGTCCAGCATCATCTTTCCACTCGTTTTTAATTTCTTCGGGCAGCAAAATGACATCTTTCCACTCATTTTTAATTTCTTCGGGCAGCAAAATGACTGACCCGGCAGTCACGTTTCTAACCTTGCGGCGCTTCCTGTCAAAGAAACAAGACTGTTGCATAACTGCACAATATCTACAGAGTAAATAAAACAAAAATTACAATTCAACACAAACATGCGAACCCCAAGAGACCTTTGCTTACTAGGAGCTAATTGGCTTCGAGCAACCACCCTGTCCAAGAATAGAAGGCGACTCGATTGCAGCTTCCACATCCAGTACATCACATTTCAGCTCAAACATGGTAGCCGAAGCATACCTTTTCATCAACCCAATTAGCTAACTGTCACACGTTATAGGAACCATGATGCCACGTTCATCCTAGAAGCTGAACTTTGCAGTCTGCTTTGGCCATAATTCAACATGATTACGCAGAGTAGCAACCATACCAGATATAGTGCAGATCTGCGCAAGCGCTTCTTCCATCTTGAAACAATGGTGTCCATACCTCTTGCCCTTAGAGTCGTACCTATAGAGGACTACCGGAACCAGGTAAGGGGGGTCCGCGCAGATCCCACTTGATAGAAAACTATGGACAAACTATGTTTGTCAGCGTTGGGCTAACAAACAATTTGAGGTTCAGTAGCCAGCTAGCAGTTGTAACTAGTGCGAATAGCAAAGAGAAGGGTAGATCACCCGCTTGTAGACAGAACTTCTTCTTTCTTAATAGTAGGATCTGCCATCCTCCGAGCTGCTCGGCTCATCGGCGGCAGAGGCGGGCTAGAGCCTCGCAACGGCGGCTACGGCATGCGCCATTGGAGCTCGGGATCAGCGACTGGGCGCAACAACTTGGCGCCAGAAGTCAAATGTCCGAAGGGATCGTCCTGCCTGGAGGGTGGATTCCGACGCCGCCGGTGCTAGGGGAAAGCTGGGAATGGATTTGTGAAATTGGTCAACGCATCCAATCCACTTAGCTGCTCGATTTTCCTAAGAGGTTGCCGCGTTGGCGCCCGCGTCACGGACAGATGACCGACATGAGGGTCCCGACCGTCTACTTCACGGGGCAGTTTAACAGAATGTTTGAATTTGGCAGGGGCGAGATGAGTTTGCCTCGAAATAGCCCCTCTCAATAGTTGGCGGCCCAACTTTTCGGAACGCGGTAATTTCAGGCAACTTAGGTACCGCCATGCGCTGGCCTGCCAACTTTGGTACCGCAGACGAACAAGCCCATGATAACTAGCGTTGAAACCCAAGTGAACTCCTACTCGATAGACATCCGATTGAAGGTTTGCATGTCCAAATTATCAGGTGTTGGGTCCGCAGCATAGAAAACAAAAAATTTCCTACGGTGTGACCTACACGCCAAGATCTATCTACTAGGTACAAAGCAACGGGTGGACATACGTCCAACGAGAACTTACCCTCGTAGAAAACGAGCTTTGTTAACGAGTAGGAACTCGTGGTTGATGCAGTCGTACACTTGCCGATCTCAAGATCGTGATGAAGTCCAGCAGGTCCGGCTCCGGCACGTCCATCAGATCCAGCTCCAGCACCACCAAGTCCAGCACCACAAAGTAGCGGTGCATCTGTGATCGCACACACGTCCGGTACCCCGACAACCTCCGTCCCTCTCTCCAGCAAAGCAGCGGAAGCAGCAACTCCTTTCCAGATAAAGCCACCAGGAACATGTATCTCGCTAATCCGAGACCATGGGGGAATAATACTAGAGGGGGAGAGAGATCCTTCACAAGGAGGTGTGTGTGAGAAGTGAGGAGGGGGTGGCCTTTTATAGGAGGAGGGGGGTGCCCCTCCTTCATGGCCGGCGCATGGAGGGGGTGGCCCTTCACCTCCTCCATTCATGTGGTGGTAACCCCTCCACATTAAAATGCCCCTTCACATTCTCTTTTAAAGTCTCCACTTTAAATGCATTAAATTTCTCCAAATTTAATGCTCTCTCATTTAATAAAATTCTTTTATTATTTTTATTCAGAATTTTGTTAATTACTTTAATTAACAAACATTCACATAAAACCCCCTGCAACATTTCAATATTACATGCAGAACCAATTTCAGCAATTTCACCCGAAACAGTTTCGATGTCTATTGAAATAATTCCAGCGCTTTCTTAAATATTTATCTGAAACATATTTGCTCCAAATGGTGTCGGTATCCCTTAAGTGTGTCACCCTACGGTTCACGAATAATGCAGACATGATCGAGACCCCTCTCCGATCAGTAATCAATGCGGACACGGAGATCCATCGACTCCTACACATTCAACGATGACTTCTGTGATCGTGAGAACCTTTAATGCTAGTAACTAAATCCCTTTGTCCCGCGATATATTACATGTCCGAGATTCGATCATCGGTATCTCCATACCTAGTTTGATCTCGTTACCGACATGCACTCTTTTCTCGTTCCCGTGATATAACATTCTAGTGGTCACATCACTTGCTTGCAAGCTATTTCAATGTGATATCACCGAGAGGGCCCAGAATATATCTATCCGTCATCGGGATGGACAAATCCCACTCTTGATCCATGAGCCTCAACATAACACCTTCGTAGCACTGAACCCACCTTTATAGCACCCTGTTACGGTGTGACGTTTGATGTTATCAAGATACTCTTCCGGTGTTAGCAATTAACATGATCTCATGGTCTAAGGATAAAGATTACTTCGTATGATGTTATAGCAATATAAACATAATGACTTTGATCGTAATGCTATACTTCGGATGAATGTTCATCACATCATTCCACCAATGGTGTGACCTTGTTATTAACAACATCCAATGTCCATGATCGAAAACCTTGATCATCTTGTTAATCAACAAGCTAGTCTATAAGAGAGGCATAACTAGGAACCCTTTTGTTTATTAAACACACATGTATTGATGTTTACGATCAATACAATTCTAGCATGTAAAATAAACATTTATCATAAACATGGAATAAGATAATAACCACTTTATTATTGCCTCTCGGGCATATTCCTTGATCTCCACTTGCGGTAGAGTCAATAATCTAGTTTGAAAAACTTTGCGTATTGAACACCTATGACTTTACGGTGTTGCATATACGCTATTGCTAGTGGTTAACATAATCTCTAGATCCAGGTTTCAGGTCCGTGTGTATTTGCATGTCTGTGCGTCTCTATGCATCACTCATTCTCAAATGAGATGGCATTGTATAGATTTGGTCCTTTGGTGAGACCTTTAGTTCGTTCGGCTCAAAATATGTTGATATTATTGTCACACAATATATCTTCATAGTATTAGCCCACTTTGAACCACACCTAGTTTGATAACAAACTACTTAACACAAATGCCCTCCTTTTTGCTGCTACTATAGCAGTCATATACTTAGCCTTTTGTTGTAGTATCCGTCACAATGTCTCAACTTTGGAACTCATCCAAATCCATCATGGAACATCCTTTCCATTACATTGTGCCACCCATAGTCTAAATTGAGATAAATTTAATTTGTATCTTGTGACAAAACTAGTATCAATGTAACACTTTACAATGAACTACCTTTAACTATTTGTCACTTATACATTATATATTCTTAGTTCTTCCAAAGCTCATAAGAATATCTTTACTATTGTCCAATGATCATCTTATGAATCATTCTGGTATATGCTCATAACATTTAGAGCATAGGACATTCTGGATATATACATATCATGGTATAATCGATCAAAATCTTCATGTGATTTTACTCACCAAGTGTTGAAACACTTGAATTTTGATACAATCCTTTCCATGCAGCAAGAACCTTTCTTGTTGTTTCCATATTGAACTCTTTCAATATCTCATATATGTATGTCTGGCACAACCATATTAGCGCCTTAATCTATCCATATAGATATTGATGCCTAATATTTCGCGTTTGCCCAAGTCTTTCATCGAAATCTTATTTTAATGAAATTCTTAACTTGTGTCAATACAAGATACATCATTTCCAATCAACAATATGTCCTCTACATAATGTATTAGAAATATGTCTCAGTGCCCCACTTAATTTCTTGCAAATGCAAGCATCTTCATCATCTCCGATGAATTTAAACTCTTTTAACAGTTTCATCATGGTGAAGATTCCAACTCCGCTATGCTTACTTCAACTATTGAAGTTTACATGCCCTTTTAGCACCCTTTGAATTAACAAAACCCTTCGGACCATGTCATGTACATGTCCTAGGTTACCGTTCTGTTAGAAGAACCTTGTTTTGTTTATTCAACTACCATATACCAAATTATATGTAGTGGTTGCTACATTAATCCGTCAAGACTATATATCGCTATGAAAGATCAAATCTTGTCATAGTCAACTCCTTGAACATTGTCGTAAACTTCTTTCCGACATGTCGACTATTTCATAGATGTTAAACATCCATGTCTATTTCTTTATAGATCCAAACACGACCGATAGGCTTCATGCCTTTCCGGAGGGTCTTGCAAGTTCAGAAACTTGTTTTCTCGTGTATGGATACTATCACGGATTCTATGACTTCTAGTCATTTTATGGAGTCAGGGCCCATCATCGCTTCTTTGCATGTAGTCGGTTCATCATTGTCAAAACAATAACGACTTGGTTATCAAATCTTACTATTTGATTCTTACCGACCCACACGGTTCTATAGGAACTCTAATCTCCGAGATCACACCGTTTGTAATCACGAGAGCCATGAGCATTGTGGCCTGCTACCGGGACACTTTCCGGCGCTGTGCTACTTAGCACATATAACTAAGGTTCAACAACCTTATCAAAGTTCTATTGTCCTCCCACTTAACTTTTCACGAAAAAATCCTTCTCAAGAAACTTGACGTTCCAAGTAACAAACTCTTTTGTCCTCGGTGTTATGGAGAAATTCCCAACAAATTCTTTGGGATAACCTACAAAGACATGCTTATCCGACTTTGGTTGTAAACATTTTACATATGCATAGCATACCAAAATTTAAGAAAAGACAATTCGGGTTTTATCCCAAACCATAACTCATATGGTGTCATTTCAATGGATCACGATGGTGCTCTTTTCAGTGTAAAAGCGGTAGTCTCTAAAGCTTCAATCCTTAAAACATAATGGCAGTTTTATAAATGACACCCTTGATCTTACCATGTCAAACATGGTTTGATTTTATCTCTCGAATATGCCATACTCCTATGGTTTATCGGTAAACACAAATAATGGAATAATTCCTCAAATCTTAGGTGTTTTTTGCTAAACATGTAACTCAAATATCTTCCTTTATGATCGAATCAAAAAGTCTTTATTTTCTTGTTACAATGATTGTCCACTTCATCTTGAAAGTCTTTGAACAATTTTCAAATGTTTCATACTTCTTCCTTATTAAGTAAATATATAGATATATTCACTTAAATTTCTAGAGAAAGCATATGAAGCAAAAATATCCATCGCATATGGCTACACATAATGGACTATATACATCAACATGCATAATAGCCAATAATTTAGTCATCCGTTCCTCTTTGGCCTATGGACGGAGTTTCAATTATCTCGAGGAAAGTCTCACATGCGTCAATTGATCAAAATCAAAGACTCCAAAAATCCCTCAACATGGAGTTTATTCATGTTTTCTTTCAAATATAATTTAAACAGCGATGTCACTTTATAAGTGATCTTTCAATCATTTGTCTTGCGACATTTTAGCAATAGTGTTTATGGATGTGATTTCTCCAACTAGACTTGTAAAAGTTCATCCATACTTTATGGAATACGCTAATTATTTGAACAGCCATTGTTCTCATGATACCGGAACAAAATAACAATTATTTAAACAAATCTTGAAGGCTTGGTTTGATGACAACGAAAAACACAATAACACTTTATTTGTTTTCGATGAACATCATCACTCATTCTCTTGCTGGTTACTTAGGCCATTGTAGTTCATGAATTGCGTTGTCCTGTATGACACTTCATACCAACCAATTCGGTATCCAATACCGATATCCAATACCTAAGAACCACATTGTTTAACAAGCAAGGAATATAGCCATAACATGTATATCTTCTATATACCTAAGTTGGACATCTCCAACCTTTTATTTTCTACCAAATATTTTGTAGATTCTCTTTTAGCAATTCCTTTTCTTTTAAAAGAATCTATCAACACCAATAGTGGTGTCATCAACATGACACATGGTACAAAGCGTATATAGTCAAATACTAATACCTTTGGACTTGCACTTTGAAGTGGATCACCATCATCAAATGTTTGGTGTTCTTTCAAAAATCCATTCTTTAGTAATCTATTAGTGCAGTAAACATTTTACTTACATCTTCTATTCATCCTTATCATGACAACTTTCATGATCAAGCTACTATAGCCTATAAGGAAGAATCGCGAGTATAATATCAGTTCCCAAAACCTTTTTGGTAGATTCGGATGCCTAGCATCTCCATCCTTCACAAATTCTCATACAATATGAGAACATGTATTTTGCTAAATTATACTCTATCATAATGCAACCAAGAAACATTGTTTCAGATATCACAATATCTTTCACACATGATGGTTTCTGAAACAATTTTCAGCTCCAATATAATCTTGATATTAAAACAACCTTTTGAATATCAATAATCATGGAGGCAAACATGATACTTTAGATACTAACATTGGAATTCTTACTCTTGATTTAATACTACTTATTAAACTTCATGGAGTAAATAGAGTTTGCTGAAAGTTTGCAATAGGACTTATAAACTTTAAATTGACATTCGAAAAACAATATGATACCAGTTCGTAAAGTAAATATCCAAAATTCTATAGTTCTATTATCTCAAATAAAAACTAAGCATAAGGTAGAAAACGAACGCCAATGACTACAACAAACTATGCAAATTCACTTTGATTTAATTTATGAAAAATTTGGTTCGACTAATCCAAATTAGAAATGAACTCCCACTCAAAAACGACATTCCTCGTGCCTTTTTGGTGATTACATGAACTAAATCCACTACACCAAGTCCGATCATCACGTGAGTTGATGTAGCTTCAAAGGCGAGCATCTATATGGGCATCATATCAACTATATGACTCATGCTTGACCTTTCGGTCCGTGTTCCGAGGCCATGTCTATACATGCTAGGATCGCCAAGTAAGAACCTTAGTACCCGCATGTGTAAAACTGTCTTACACCCGTTTGTATGAAAGCGTAGAGTCGAGTACACCCGATCATCACGTGATGTCTCGAAATACGATCCACAAAATGGTGCATACTAAAGGAAGAACACATTTTTATCTTGATATCTAAAAGAGGGATCATCTTACAATGCTACAGAAAGCGCCAAACTAGCAGTATAAGATGCTAACATCTAATGTGTAAAGTGAGATGATATGGTTCATGCATTTGATCTCTATCACTTGCATCGTGGTATGATCTCTATCATTCCTTTGTGTGTAAGGCCAAGGTCTATGGAACTTACACATTGAGTGTGTTGTAAGAGTATCTATCATACATCTACTTACAACAATACCATATCAATACACTAGCCCAGCAATGATCTAAACTAGACGCCTCTAATTTATCAATTGCAAGTTTTACGTGGCTTAGGGCTTTCAGAGATAGAACCGTTCTTACCTACGAGCATGAACCACAACGAGGATAACCAAGTTATTAGCAACTCGTTGTAAATCAGATATTGACTATAGTAGGAGAGACAGACACCCGCCAGCCACTTATGCAAAACTAGTTGCATGTCAGTCGTGGAACCGGTCTCATGTACGACGACATGTAAGGTTGGTCCGGGCCGCTTCATACCACTATGCCACCAATATCCAAAATACATAGAAGATGCAATAACATGATCATCATCGCCCACATATCAACATATGTGTACTACCCGTGCTAAGCACCTACGCATAGGTCAGGCTCTGATACCACTGTTGGGTCCGCAACATAAAAAACAAAAAATTCCTACGGTGTGAACTACACACCAAGATCTATCTACTAGGTACAAAGCAACGGGTGGACATACATCCAACGAGAACTTACCCTCGTAGAAAACGAGCTTTGTTAACGAGTAGGAACTCGTGGTTGATGCAGTCGTACACTTGCCGATCTCAAGATCGTGATGAAGTCCAGCAGGTCCGGCTCTGGCACGTCCATCAGATCTAGCTCCAGCACCACCAAGTCCAGCACCGCAAAGCAGCGGTGCATCCGTGATCACACACACGTCCGGTACCCGGACAACCTCCATCCCTCTCTCCAGCAAAGCAGCGGAAGCAGCAACTCCTTTCTAGATAAAGCCACCAGGAACATATATCTCGCTAATCCGAGACCATGAGGGAATAATACTAGAGGGGGAGAGAGATCCTTCACAAGGAGGTGTGTGTGAGAAGTGAGGAGGGGGTGGCCTTTTATAGGAGGAGGGGGGTGCCCCTCCTTCATGGCCGGCGCATGGAGGGGGTGACCCTTCACCTCCTCCATTCATGTGGTGGTAACCCCTCCACATTAAAATGCCCCTTCACATTCTCTTTTAAAGTCTCCACTTTAAATGCATTAAATTTCTCCAAATTTAATGCTCTCTCATTTAATAAAACTCTTTTATTATTTTTATTCAGAATTTTGTTAATTACTTTAATTAACAAACATTCACATAAAACCCCCTGCAACATTTCAATATTACATGCAGAACCAATTTCAGCAATTTCACCCGAAACAGTTTCAGTGTCTATTGAAATAATTCCAGCGCTTTCTTAAATCTTTATCTGAAATATATTTGCTCCAAATGATGTTGGTATCCCTTAAGTGTGTCACCCTACGGTTCGCGAATAATGCAGACATGATCGAGACCCCTCTCAGATCAATAATCAGAAGCGGGACCTGGAGATCCATACTGACTCCTACACATTCAACGATGACTTCTGTGATCGTGAGAACCTTTAACGCTAGTAACTAAATCCCTTTGTCCCGCGATATATTACATGTCCGAGATTCGATCATCGGTATCTCCATACCTAGTTTGATCTCGCAGACATGCACTCTTTTCTCGTTCCGTGATATAACATTCTAGTGATCACATCACTTGCTTGCAAGCTATTTCAATGTGATATCACCGAGAGGGCCAGTATATCTATCCATCATCGGGATGGACAAATCCACTCTTGATCCATGAGCCTCAACATAACACCTTCGTAATTGAACCCACCTTTATAGTCACCATTACGGTGTGACGTTTGATGTTATCAAGATACTCTTCTGGTGTTAGCAATTAACATGATCTCATGGTCTAAGGATAAAGATTACTTCGTATGATGTTATAGCAATATAAACATAATGACTTTGATCGTAATGCTATACTTCAGATGAATGTTCATCACATCATTCCACCAATGGCGTGACCTTGTTATTAACAACATCCAATGTCCATGATCAGGAAACCTTGATCATCTTGTTAATCAACAAGCTAGTCTATAAGAGAGGCATAACTAGGAACCCTTTTTGTTTATTAAACACACATGTATTGATGTTTCCGATCAATACAATTCTAGCATGTAAAATAAACATTTATCATAAACATGGAATCAGATAATAACCACTTTATTATTGCCCCTCGGGCATATTCCCTTCATCAGGATGTATTGTTTATAATTTTTCCTGGGTATTAGGTAACCAAAAAGGACTCCATGCTCTGTTTTTCAATTTTTTGGTTTTTAAATTCATTTTGTTTGGTTCAAAAAAGGGCCAAACTTGTCGGCGGGCACAGCCTCATGAGGGTATCTAAATTTTGAACCATTCGCGCTGGTCTAGCCTAGGACACCCCTAGGGCACCTAAAATCATTTTTGTTTGAATTTAGAGTAATATTTATGGTACCTACGGTTCAAATATTGAATTGTGAAAGCATTACCTAAGAAAAAATCGGTATATAGCTCCATGACAAGAATAATACTAATCTCACAGGAATCGCCGTCCAACTTACTTGCCACTGGGGAAATGTCTGATTGCCTTGTACATGTCGATTTCTTGCACCTCCTTTGGAAAATTCCATCCAAAACTCGAATTTTCTGATTCAAAAAATAGAAATCATGTTTTTCCATAGAACCCTAAAATCCATAGTTGGAGAAGTTGTTTGCAATGCCAAGAGGTGCCAACCTGCCAATTTTAAGCTCATTCCATGGAGGGGTGCCATGATTTTGGAAGTAGGATTTGGGAGCACTAAACATAAAAATTTGGGACCATCGCAATATCATTGAACAGACCAAACTAGTTTGGAAAATTTGTTTCAGGTTTGACCACATCAGTAGAGGGTCCTTGTCATTGATGTTTCTTAAAATCTTGGATTTTTTATGTGATAAACAAAAACTGCAGATTTTTCCTGAGGAATATTTTTCTCTAGGTGTCTTACTCGAGAAGGATCAACATGCGGCATACCCACCTCGAACAACACGCAGCATGCCAGCCACCGAGGGCCTCCACTAACACACACCAAAATTATGGTTGTGCCATTATGATTTCAGAATAGAGAGCTAGTGAGCAGTGAGGCGTCCCATCATCTTCGCTTCCTCTTGATTACTGATAGCGATTCTCCACAATCCTCGGTTCCGCTCATCTGCCCCATTAATCCCTTCTAATCTCCCCATATTTAACTTAGCCCCTTCACCACAATCCTAGTGCACCTTACCATGTCCAATACCTCTCTCCGTGGAAATACGGATGTTCTCCATCCACAATAGTGCAACCATGTCCACCATCAAGGAGCTCCAGCCGTTCGAGGTCCGGGAGCAAACTTCACTGTGCATCTAGGCCTTCAGCCTGCAGAGGATCAAGTTCCAGCTGGCATGTGCCTTCCTCGACGAGGGCTATAGTCATCATCACGATTGCCACATGTACAACCTCAAGAACAATTCTAATAAGACGCTGATGGCCTGCTTCGTTAACCCAAGGATGCCACACTGCTATATGGCCGCGCCTACTATGGCTACGAGCTAGTGGTGTTTACCTGTGCCAATATGCACACCTCCAATGCGTCTTGTTGGAGCTATCAATGGCGGAGGTGGCAGTATTGGTGCTAGAGGACCAGTTGGTGGAGGTGGTCGTGGTGCCAAGGGATGCGCCACACCAGCAGTAGTGCAGATTTGAAATTTATATCGTCAGTTCTACCAGCATCGAGTAGTCATTTACTTGGATTGTAAACTTCTGCTCGTATATTAATGAAGAATCTAGTTTTAGTTTATAATCGAGTAGTGTTCTGCTCGTAATCTTATATTTCAGTTTAGTTAGATAAGCGCAACATATTTTTTTATTTGAGTTCTGTTAGAAGCCGATAGTTAAACACACCTAAACTTGGTCCCTTAGCATCATATACTAACCAACTTGGTCCTTTAGAGACAAATGCCAACGAACTCGAATCCGTGATCGGCCATCGGCTAGATGCCACTCATTCCAGCTCTGCCTCAATCCAAAAAAACTAGTTGTTTCACTTCCCATCCACTAGATGCTTCGAACGATATGCTTGCCATCGGCACCCATATGATCTATGATGGTTTAATAAATCATGGATTTTATGATCTATATATTTAGTTGCCATCTAGTTTGTCATCAAACACCTAATGTGCAGTACTCACATTGGATCAAAACCAGGCTCTAAGTCTTTTCTTTCCTCGGATCTAATGTCCATGTACCAATAGACGCGTGCTTATATGTGGGCACAATCACCTATACCATGGTAATTGAAGGGAATATGTCCTGAGAGGCAATAATAAAGTTGTTATTATATGTATTCCAAGTATATGATAGATGTTTATTTTGCATGCTATAATTGTATTAATATGGAAACCTTAATACATGTGTGTTTAATAAACAAATAGAAAGTTCCTAGTTATGCCTCTCTATAAAATAGCTTGTTGATTAACAGGATGATCAAGGTTTCCTGATCATGGACATTGGATGTTGTTAATAACGAGGTCATAGCATTGGTGAATGATGTGATGAACATTCATCTGAAGTATAGCATTACGATCAAAGTCATTATGTTTATATTTCTATAACATCATACAGAGTAATCGTTATCCTTAGACCATGATATCATGTTAATTGCTAACACTGGAAGAATACTTTGATAACATCAAATGTCACACCGTAACAGGGTGACTATAAATATGGGTTTGGGTACTCCGAAGGTGTTATGTTGAGGCTCATGGATCAAGAGTGGAATTTGTCAATCTTGATGATGGATAGATATACTTTCGGCCCTCTCAGTGATATCACATTAAGACAGCTTGTAAGTAAGTGATGTGATCACTAGAATGTTATATCACGGGAACACGAAAGAGTGCATGTCGGTGACAAGATCAAACTAGGTATTGAGATACTGATGATCGAATCTCGGACATGTAATATATCGCAAGACAAAGGGATTTAGGTACTATCGCTAAAGGTTCTCTCGATCACAGAATCCATCGTTGAATGTGTGGGAGGCAGTATGGATCTCTAGGTACCGCTTCTGATTATTGATCTGAGAGGGGTCTCGATCATGTCTGCATTATTCGCGAACCATAGGGTGACACACTTAAGGGTTACCAACACCATTTGGAGCAAATATGTTCTAGACGAAAGAATTGCAAAGCGCTGGAATTATTTCAATGGACACCAAAATTGTTTCAGGTAAAATTGCTGAAATTGGTTCTGCACATGATATTGAAATGTTGCAGGGGGTTTTATGTGAATGATTATTAATTAAAGTAATTAACAAAATTCTGAATAAAATAAATAAAGGAGTTTTATTAAATGAGAGTTGCATTAAATTTTGTGGAAATTTAATGCATGTGAGGTGGATTTTGAGTGGAGGCAAAATTGATGTGAGTGGAGCTTCCACCACATGAATGGGGAAGAGGTAGGGGAACCCCCCATGGGCGCCGACCATGGGAGGGGGCATCCCTCATCTCCTATAAAAGGCCCCCTCTCCTCCCTCTCAAAGTACACCTCCTCGTGAAGGATCTCTCTCCCCCTCTAGAATTATTTTCCCATGGTCTCGGCTTAGCGAGATACATGTTCCTGGTGGCATTTCGTCTGGAAGGAGTTGTTGCTTCTGCTGCATCGCTGGAGCGAGGAGGTGGAGGTTGTTCGGTGGCCTGAACGTGTGTGCGAGGATGGATGCGCTGCTGATTTGCGGCGCTAGGATTTCCACACGATCTTGAGATCGACAAGTGTTCGACTACATCATCCACGAGTTACATCTCGTTACACTTTGTAGGTCTTTGAGGGTATGTTCTCTATGGATGTATATCGACCCGTACCTTGTATCTAGTAGATAGATCTTGGCGTATAATAGTTCCCATCGTAGGAAATTTTTGTTTTCTATGTTGTGAACCCAACAGTGGTATCAGAGCCTGATCTATGCGTAGGTGCTTTGCATGGATAGTACACATATGAGTATGTGGGCGATGATGATCATGTTATTGCATCTTTTATGTATTTTGGATATTGGTGGCATAGTGGGATGAAGCGGCCCAGACTAACTTTACATGTACTTGCACATGAGACTGGTTCCACGCTTGACATGCAACTAGTTTTGTATAAGTGGCTAGCGGGTGTCTGTCTCTCCTACTATAGTCAATATCTGAGTTACAACGAGTTGCTAATAATTTGGTTATCATCGGTGTGGTTCCATGTTCGTAGGTAAGATCGGTTCTATCTTCGAAAGCCCTAAGCCACGTAAAACTTGCAATTGATAAATTAAAGGCGTCTAGTTTAGATCGTTGTGGGCTGGTTTCATGATATGGTAATGTTGTAAGTTGATGTATAGTTGATACTCTTACAACACACCTAACGTGTAAGTTCCATATACCTTGGCCTTATACACAAAGGAATGATAAAGATCATACCACGATGCACATGATAGTGATCAAGTGCAAGAACCATATCATTTCACTTTACACATTTGATGTTTGCATCTTATATTACTTGTTTGGCATTTTAGTATCATTATAAGATGATCCCTCAGTTAGATATCAAGATAAAAATGTGTTCTCCCTTAAGTACGCACCGTTTTATGTTTTGCTGCTTCAAGACATCATGTGATGATCACGTGTACTTGAATCCACGACCATAAACGGGTGTAAGATAGTTTTACACATGCGAGTACTAAGGTTCTTCTTGGTGAGCCTAGCATGTACAGGCATGGCGTCGGAACACAGACCAAAAGGTTAAGCATGAGTCATATAGTTGATATGATGCCCATATAGATGCTCGCCTTTGAAGCTACACAGACTCACGTGATGATCAGACTTGATGTAGCGGATTTGGTTCATGTAATCACCAAAAAGACACGAGGGATGTTGTTTTGAGTGGGAGTTCATTCGTAATTTGATTAGTTGAACTCAATCTATCATAACTTAGTCTAAACTTTACAAATTCTTTTGTAGATGGCACCACCTGCTTTTAATTTCAATGTGTTCATGGAGAAAGAGAAACTTGCGCAAATGGTAGCAACTTTACCAACTGGGCCATGAATTTGAGGATTCTCCTCACTGATGCACAAAAGCAATATGTGCTAGAAGCGCCGATAGGCCCCCCACCAGCTCCTGGTGACCCTGACGAGGAAAAGAACGCATATTTGACTCATCAGGAGGACCATAACTTAGTTCATTGCGGCATACTGTATGGGCCAGAGCCGGAACTTCGAAAGCATTTTGAAAACAGTGATGCCTTTGATACCATGGGTGAATTGAAAATGATTTTCGATACCCATGTCGCCGTAGAGAGTTATAATTCTTCTGAAAAGTTCTTTAGCTGCATGATGGAAGAGAACAGCTCTGTTAGTGAGCATGTACTCAAAATGTCTGGGTACGCCGAGAAGCTTGTGTCCTTGGGAATAACGATTCCCATTGACTTAGGAATACATCGTGTTCTCCAATCTCTAACACCTAGCTACAAGAGCTTCGTGATGAACTATAATACATGTTATTGATGGGTACTTGACTAGTACTCGCTGTAGCACCTGTGTATTTGATACTGGATCGGTTGCTAATATATGTGACTCGATTCAGGGTATGCGTAACAAGCGACCGCTAGCAAGGGGTGAGGTCAAGATGCATGTAAGCAATGGATCAAGAGTTGATGTGATCATCGTTGGAATGCTACCTCTCCACCTACCATCGGGATTAGTTATAAATCTGAATAATTGTTATTTGGTGCCTGCACTAAGCATGAACATTGTATCCGGATCGTGTTTGATGCAAAGTGGTTATTCATTTAAGTCTAAAAACAATTGTTGTTCGATTTATATGAATGATATCTTTTATGGTCATGCACCTATGATGAATGGTTTATTTTTGTTGGATCTCGATAATAGTGTTACGCATATTCATAATGTTGATGCTAAAAGGATTAAAATTGATGATGATATATTTGCATATATGTGGCACTGCCGTCTAGGTCATATTCGCGTTAAACGCATGAAGAAACTCCATTCTGATGGACTTTTGGAATCACTTGATTTTGAATCATTTAATACATGTGATCCATGCCTTATGGGAAAGATGACTAGAACATTGTTTTCCGGTTCAATGGAACGGGCGATAGATTTATTGGAAATCATACATACTAATGTATCTGGTCCAATGAGTGTGTCGGCGCGAGGTGTATATCTTTATTTTGTTACTTTCACCGATGATTTGAGTATATACAGTTATATCTATTTGATGAAACACAAGTCTGAAACCTTTGAAAAGTTCAAGGAATTTTAGAGTGAAGTGGAAAATCATCGTAATAGAAATATTAAATTTTTGCGGCCTGACCGTGGAGGTGAGTATCTTAGTTACGAGTTTAGCGCACACATGAGAGATTGTGGAATAGTTTCACAACTCAGACCTACCAGAACACCACAACGTAATGGTGTGTTGGAATGTCATAATCGTACTTTATTGGATATGGTTCGATCTATGATGTCTCCGAATGACTTGCCACTGTCATTTTGGGGTTATGCACTGGAAACTGCTGCATTCACTTTAAATAGGGCACCATCTAAATCCGTTGAAATGACACCATATGAATTGTGGTTTGGAAATAAACCTAAGCTGTCATTTCTTAAAGTTTGGGGTTGTGATGTTTATGTGAAGAAAATTCAACCTGATAAACTTGAACCCAAAGCGGAAAAATGCGTCTTCATAGGATACCCTAAAGAAACAATTGTGTATTCCTTCTATCATAGATCCGAGGGAAAGGTTTTTGTTGCCAATAATGGATCCTTTCTAGAGAAAGCATTTCTCGCGAAAGGCATGTCTAGTCAGAAGGTAAAACTCGAAGAGGTTATTGAACTTTATCTTCATGAAACGGCGAGTGGCACATCG
This sequence comes from Avena insularis, assembly GCA_023614405.1. Classification (NCBI taxonomy): domain Eukaryota; kingdom Viridiplantae; phylum Streptophyta; class Magnoliopsida; order Poales; family Poaceae; genus Avena; species Avena insularis. The sequence goes on along the minus strand of CM042696.1, from coordinate 475,291,271 downwards.
CCGGAAATTGTTCCGGAGTTGACTTCACCGAATGAAGAAGGAACTAATGATAATGATCGTGAAACTCTGAAAGAGGACACTACTGAACCTCGCAGGTCAAGAAAGACACGTGCAGCTCCTGAACTGTACGAAAATCCTATTATGAATTTCATGGTTGATGAAATAGATGACCCTGCGACGTATGAAGAAGTGATGATGAGCCTAGATCCCAACAAATGGCTAGAAGCCATGAAATCCAAGATGGAATCCATGTACGAAAACCAAGTGGACCTTGGTAGACTTACCTCATGACCGAAAGGTCGTTGAGAATATATAGATTTTCAAAAGAAAAACTGATGATGATGGTAATGTGACCATCTATAAAGCTCGACTTGTCGCAAAGGGGTTTCGACAAATTCAAGGAGTTAACTATGATGAGACATTCTCTCCCGTAGCAATGCTAAAGTCGGTTAGGATTATGTTAGCAATTGCTGCATATTTCGATTATGAAATATGGCAGATAGATGTCAAAACTGAGTTCCTCAATGGTAATATTGAAGAAGAGTTGTATATGATACAACCTAAGGGTTTTTTCGATCCTAAGGATGTTGATAAGGTATGCAAGATTCATCGATCCATCTATGGACTGAAGCAAGCATCTCGGAGTTGGAATCTCTGCTTTGATGAGGTGATCAAAGAGTTTGGAGTTGTCCAAACTTATGGAGAGGCTTGTGAGTGGGAGCAATGTGGCATTTCTGATATTATATGTGGATGATATATTATTGATTGGAAATGACATAGATCTTTAAACAGTGTTAAAATTTATCTAAACAGCTAATTTTCGATGAAGGACCTTAGTGAAGCATCATATATATTAGGCATTAAGATCTATAGACATAGATCAAGGGGCCTAATTGGGATATCGCAAAGTACCTACCTTGATAAGATATTAAAGTAGTTTAGTATGGACAGAAGTAAGAAGGGGTTCTTACCTATGTTGCAAGGCAAGACATTGAGTAAGACTCAAAGTCCGGCTACGGCGGAAGAAAGAGAGATAATGGATAAGATCCCCTATGCTTCAGCCATAGGCTCTATAATGTATGCCATGCTATGTACAAGACCTGATGTGGCACATGCTATTAGTTTGACTAGTAGGTACCAATCCGATCCAGGTTCGGAACATTGGATAGCGGTCAAGAATATCGTTAAGTACTGAAGAAGAATTAAAAGGATATGTTTCTTATATACGGAGGTGAAGAAGAGCTGGTCGCTAAGTGTTATGTTGACGCTAGCTTTGACACCGATCCAGATGACTCTAAGTCTCGATCCGGATACGTATTTCTATTGAACGGAGTAGTAGTTAGTCGGAAGAGTTCCAAACAACCTGCGGTGGCTGGATCAACAACGGAGGCGGAATATGTTGCTACTTCAGAAGCGGCACAGGAAGCGGTTAGGATGAAGGAGTTCATAACGGAACTAGGTGTGGTTCCTAGTGTTGGAAATATGCCCTAGAGACAAATAGTAATAAGGACTATTATCATATTTCATATAGTTTATGATTAAGTTTTATATCATGCTATAACTGTATTGAGTGGAAACATCAATACACGTGTGATATACAAACAACCAGGGGTTCCTAGTGAAACTCTAGCCACTGGTTCATTGGTCAATAGATGATCAAGTTTCCTGATCATGTGGCATTTATGCCAGTTGGAAATGGAGTCAACTCATTCTGAGAATGAGATGATGAACCAATACCCAACCTAAACATCGTGACCTGATCATGTCACGAAGTTCAAGTTACGATGATTAGAAATGGATCCTCGTAGACTATTCCTTAGACCGTGAGGCTATATCAATCACGGTCTCCCGAGAATGCTTAGATAGCATCAAGCGCCACTTGGTAATACAGTGGTTATAAAGGTGTGTTTAGGTACTCGGAGGAAACCGTAGAGGCAATATATGTCAAGAGCAGGATTTGTCCATCCACGTGACAGAAATATACTCAAGGGCCCACTCGGAGAAGTTATATCCAATAGCTGCGTAGCGTGTGATTTGATCATAGGGATATCACTTGTCGGAACGAGTCAAGTAGCATTGTTCAGTAACGAGATTGAACACGACATGGTGATGTCATTGATCAGATCTCGGGCAATTGCAAGTATCGAGAGACAAAGGGAATAAGACATGACTGTCCCGATTCAAACGACGAAAGATCTTCGTGGAACGCATAGGGGTCACATAGCCATCCAGGTCCCTATGTCGATCATTGGTGCGGGAGTGTCCCGACCATGTCTGGAGTGTTCCCGAACTGTGGGATATCACGCTTAAGGGCTTTATGATGCTTAGAGAGTGTTTATAGGATCAGAAGAATCGTCGAAGAATAGTAGAGAGAAAACTGGAAGGGTTTCGGTAAGTCCGGAAGATGTCCAGAGTGGAGGTGGAAGTGTTCCATATCCACGGAGGTTGAATAATATGTGAATGAATGTTAAATATTGATTTAATCATTTATTCATAATTATTTAATAAAGAGAAAATCAATTTAAAAGGTCAAAAGGCTTAATGGGCCAATTCCGAAGGGAAGAGGGCCCATTAGGGAAAAGGCAAGAGGGAGAAGGGCCAAGAGGGGAGGCCGACGCCCTAGTGGGACAGCCCCCACGCGGGGCCCATGGGGTGGCCGGTGGCGCCACCCCCTCTCCCCTCCTCTCCTTTAGTCCCACCCCGGGACTTTGAGGGAGGTAGTCCCTCCCCTCCCCCTATATATAGTGGGGGTATTTGGCCAGATAAATACACACAATATTCAATAAAGGTCTTCTCACTTTTGGGAGGACCTCCAGTTGATATTCTCTCTCTCTCTCTCTCTCTCTCTCTCTCTCTCTCTCTCTCTCTCTCTCTCTCTCTCTCTCTCTCTCTCTCTCTCTCTCGGGTCATCGTCAGCCTGGGCCGGACATGTGTAACTCCCCGCGAGGTGTCGCACTTGAGGCACTAAAGTCGTTGGAGTCACAGGAGCGCAAGGACTTCATCATGACCTTGAGGTCGGCTTCGGCTCGTCTACATCAACCACGCTCTCCTGAGCATTAACAACGCTTTTCGGTCCTCAAGGGTAAGTTCATGAAAAGCCCCTCCCATTACTGTATTACTAATAGATAGGTCCTGGCAACTTCAGGGGTTCAGGGACATAGGGTAAAAATTTATTGTTTTCATACGCGGAACCCCTATAGTGGTATCAGAGCTAGATCTATGCGTAGTAATGCTAGTACGGGTAGAACAAACGAGATGTATCATGTGGGCGTTGATATTTTAGTTGTTACCCTCCCACGTGTACTTGTGTATACCGCAGTAATGCTTGATGAAGCGGCCCCCAACCGACTTTACGCGTTCATTCGCGAGACTCGTCCACGCTTGACATACGGCTTGTACCGTATAAAGTGGCTTAGGGGCGTGTCTGTCTCTCTCGCATTAGTTGGTATGCCATTTACAATGGAGGGCCCCGAAAGGGGTGTAGTAGAGACAACTACTTGATCAGTGTTGTGCTGAAAGTTCGTAGGTAAGAACGGTTCTTGTGCGAAAGCCCATTCAGCCACATAAAACATGCAAAAGATAAAGTAGAGGCGTCTAACTTTGTTTTGCAGGGGGGCGTTGCTTTGTGATATGGTTGTGGAAAAGGTAAAGTGATTACCTTATGTTACGTAGTAGTATATAGTCACGTAAGTGATGGACTACCACGCCGGAAAGACACCGGTACCCTGGTGTCTACGGCTCCGAAACCCTGGTGCCGGAATCCGGTGACGACAGATGGAGATCACGACGTGAAGGACCATATCACATCGCATTTACATTCAATGTTATTGTTTGTATATCTTATTGTGTGCTAGTATTAGATACCCGACGGTAGCCTAATAAGATGATCCCTATTAAAATAACCAATGATTGTGTTCCCCCTTAGTGTGCACCACCAAGAAAGTTCTTCGGTATGAGGCAGGCTGTGATGATCAGGTGTCAGACATATCAATGTTCGCATAGAGTGGGTGTAAGCCATGTTGCACAGCGAATACACTAAGGTTGAGTTGGTGAGCCTAGCATGTACAGACATGGCCTCGGAACATGGATGTGAAGGGTTTCGCAACATAGTAAATCAAAATTTTCTACGGAAGCGAACAGAGGGAAAGCCAAGATCTAATCTAGGAGATGCAAACAACGAGAGAGATTGGATTAGATCTTCATACCCTTGAAGATTCGCACAGCGGAACGTTCGTCGGAACGTGGGTGATGTAGTCGTACTCGCTTCTCCTCCTCGCGATCCGATCCGATCTAGCACCACAAGTGGCGGTGCCTCCGTGAGATGCACACGTGCAGCACCTCGACGTCTCCTTCTTCCTCAGACCAGCAAGTATGGTGGAGAGATGGATTGGATCTACAACACGACGGCGTGGTGTATATGGTGGAGAATTTCTGCAGCAGGGCTTCGCCCACAAACAGTCGGGAGGGAGAGAGGAGGGCAGCAGGGCAACTAGGGTTTGGAGGAAGGTGTGTAGTGTGGGGAGGGGGCGCACCAGCCCTCTATATATAGAGGGGGGGGGGTGCGGCCAGCCCTTGCCCATCCTCCAAGCCTATCTCTAGTTTAAACGATTTAAACTCTCCCTTCTAGAAACCCTATCTTATCTCTAGTTTAAACGATTTAAACTTATCTAGGATCGGCTGGGCCCTATGGGGCCTTGTGCCCCTGGCCCAATGCGGCCAGGACACTCCCTCATAGGCCCATGCCCCTCCGGAAGGTGGGGCCACGTTGGTCCCCTTAGGAAGGTTCTAGAAGCTTAGACAATACCGATTAATCCTAACAATTCGAACTCCAAAAACTGCCTTGCCTTATATGAATCTTATTCTCGGACCATTCCGGAACCTCTCGTGATATCCGGATCCCATCCGAGACTCAACAAAAATTCATAAACCAATTATCCAATCTATCCTAGCGCCGAGACACGTTAAGTGTGTGACCCACGGGTTCGAGAATATGCGACATGATCTTCTATCAATAATCAACAGCGGGTGCAGGCACCCATATTGACTCCCACACATTCATCGATGATCATATCGGATGAACCACGATGCCAGGATTCAATCAATCCCATATATATATTCCCTTCGTCTCGCGATATTTTACTTGCCCGAGATTCGATCATCTGTACCGTCATACCTAGTTCAATCTCGTTCACGTTAAGTACTTTACTCGTTCCGTAATCCGATATCACTTTGTGATTAACTCCTTAACCACATGCTTGCAAGCGGTGTTGATATCGATTACCGAGTGGGCCCGAAGTATATCTCTCCGACTTGGGAGGGACAAATCCCATCTCGATACATACAACCCAACAGATACTTTCCGATCACCTGAGAGACACCTTTATGATCACCCTCTCATAGGATGACGTTTATGACCTCAAAGCTTTCTTCCGATACCAGGAGTTGTATTATCTCATGGTCTAAGGAATACAATATTTGACATAGGAAAAGCTTCTCAAAGATGAACACAATGACACGATCTAATTGCTTCGCTTAGTTTGGGTCTATCCACCATATCATTCTCCAATGATATGATCTCATTATCAATTGACAACTCATGTCTATGGTTAGGAAACCTTAACCATCATTGATCAATGAGCTAGTCCATAGAGGCGTATTAGGGACACGACGTTGTTCACAAACCACACAAGTATTAATGTTTCCGCTTAATACAATTCTAGCATGGAATATAAACTTTATCATGAACAAGAATTATAATAATAACATCTTTATTATTGCCTCTAGGGCATAATTCCAACAGTCTCCCACTTGCACTAGAGTCAATAATCTAGTTTACATTTGGCAACAATCTCACACCCATGGCACTGAGGTGTTGATCATGTTTACGTGGAAGAGGTTTAGTCAATGGATCTGCGACATTCAGATCTGTATGTACTTTGCTGATCTTCAGATCTCCATCTGCTATATAATCTCGGATTATATGAAACTTGCGGTTGATATGCTTGGTCTTTGGATGATATCTTGGTTCCTTAGCAAGTGCTATGGCGCCAGTGTTGTCACACAATATCTCCAGTGGGTCCAATGCACTTGGAACCACGCCAAGCTCAGTGATGAAGTTCCTGATCCAAACTCCTTCACTTGACGCTTCTGCAGCAACCATGTATTCCGCTTCTACTGTAGATCCCGCGATCACGCTTTGCTTGCGACTTCTCCACTCTGACTCCTCCATTCAAAATATACACGTATCACGTGTGAGATTTAGAATCATCCTTGTCGGTGTCGAAACTAGCATCGACGTAACCTTTCTGACGAGCTGTTCATCACCCCATAGACTAAGAACATTTCTTTAGTCCTATTTAGGTACCTTAGGATGTTCTTCATGGCTGTCCATGTTCCACTCTGGATCACTTTGATATCTGCCGTCAAACTAAGAGCATTGGACACATCCGGTCTAGTACACAAGATGGCATACATGATGGAACCTATGGCCGAGGCATAAGGCACTTTGCTCATAGCTTCCTATCATTTACCATCAGAATGGACCTTTGAGCCTTGCTCAATATCTTACTCGACAACATAGGCCTTTGAACCTTTCAATGCCTTATCCATTCTGAACCTTTTGAACTTTGTCTAGGTATGTACTGGTTTAAAGCTATCGAGCGTCTTTGTCTATCTCTATAGATTTTGATGCCCAATATATAAGCAGCTTCACCTAGGTCTTTCATTGAAAACACTTGTTCAAATAACTCTTCACATCGTTAAGCATGTTGATGTCATTTCAATAATCAATATGTCATCCACATATAGTACCGAAGCGTCACCGAGCTCCCTCACTTTCTTGTAGATGCAAGCTTCAGAGCAATTCGGAACAAATCCAAAACTCTTGATCACTTGGTCAAAATGAAGGTTCCAACTCGAGATGCTTGCTTGATCCATAAATGGAACGCTGAAGTTTGCATACTTTATCAGCATCCTTAGGATCGACAAAACCTTCGGGTTGCATCGTATACAACTCTTCATCAATGTTGCCATTGAGGAAAGCAGTCTTGACATCCATTTGCCATATTTCATAATCATGAAACACAGCAATTGCTAATAAAATCCGAATGGACTTAAACATCGCTACGGGAGAGAAAGTCTCATCGTAGTCAACACCTTGAACTTGTCGAAAACCTTTTGCGACAAGCCGTGCTTTATAGACGGTAACATTACCATCCGCGTCCGTTTTCTTCTTGAAGATCCATTTGCACTCAACGGCCTTTCTGTCGCTAGGAGGGTCCACCAAAGTCCATACTTGGTTTTCGCTCATGGATCCCAATTCGGATTTCATGGCTTCTAGCCATTTCTCAGAGTCTGGGCTCATCATCGCTTCCTCATAGTTTGTAGGTTCACTGTCTTCTACTAACAAGACAGTCAAGACAGGGTTGCCGTACCACTCAGGAGGGGCACGCGACCTTGTCGACCTGCGACGTTCAGTAGCAGCATCGTCCAAAGCTTCATGATCCTTATCATTGGCTTCCTCTATTGTTGGTGCAGGCGGCACTGGAACAATTCCAGGTGCTGCGCTACTCTCCAATTCAAGAGAAGGTTCAATAACCTCGTCTAGCTCTACTTTCCTCCCACTCACTTCTTTCGAGAGAAACTCCTTCTCAAGAAAGGAACCGTTCTTCTGACAAACACTTTGCCTTCGGTTCTGTGATAGAAGGTATACCCAATAGTTTCCTTAGGGTATCCTATGAAGACGCATTTCTCCGCTTTGGGTTCGAGCTTGTCCGGCATCAACTTCTTGACGTAAGCTTTGCATCCCCAAACTTTAAGAAACGACAACTTAGGTTTAGCACCAAACCACAGTTCATACGGTGTCGTCTCAACGGATTTAGATGGAGCCCTATTTAAAGTGAATGCAGCGGTTTCTAATGCATAACCCCAAAATGATAATGGCAAATCAGTAAGAGACATCATCGATCGGACCATATCTAATAGGGTTCGATTCCGGCGTTCAGACACACCATTGCGCTGTGGTGTTCCGGGTGGCGTGAGTTGTGAAACGATTCCACTTGCTTTGAGATGCGTGAGAAAATCATAACTCAAATATTCGCCTTACGATTGGATCGTAGAAACTTAATCTTTCTGTTACGATGGTTCTCCACTTCATTCTGAAATTCTTTGAACTTTTCAAACGTTTCAGATTTATGTTTCATTAAATAGATATACCCATATCTACTTAAGTCATCGGTAAAAGTGAGAAAATAGCGATATCCACCGCGCGTCGAAACACTCATCGGTCCGCATACATCGGTATGTATGATTTCCAACAAGTCCGTTGCTCGCTCCATCATACTGGAGAACGGGGTTTGATCATCTTGCCCATGAGGCATGGTTCGCATGTGTCAAATGATTCAAAATCAAGAGACTCCAAAAGTCCATCGAATGGAGTTTCTTCATGCGCTTTACACCAATATGACCTAGCAGCGATGCCACAAATAAGTAGTAATATCTATATCTACTTTGCATCTCTTAGCCTCAATGTTATGGATGTGTGTTTCATCCCTTTCGAGATTTAGAAGAAATAAACCATTCACAAGAGGTGCATGACCATAAAAGATGTTACTCATGTAAATAGAACAACCATTATTCTCCGATTTAAATGAATAACCGTCTTGCAATAAACACGATCCAGAAATAATGTTCATGCTCAACACAGGCACATAATAACATTTATTAAGGTTTAAAACTAATCCCGAAGGTAAAACTAAGGAGAGCGTGCCGACGGCCATCACATCAACTCTTGATCCGTTAACGCCAAGCGCCGTCACCTCATCCTCGCAAGCCGTCGTCTATTCCGTAGCTCTGTTTGAGTTACAAATATTAGCAAAACCGATATTAAATACCCAGGCACTACAACGAGGGCTAGTAAGGAAAACATCAATAACATGTATATCAAATATACCTTTGATGGTGCCAGCCTTCTTGTCCGCTAAGTACTTCGGACAGTTGCGCTTCCAGTGACCCTTGTCCTTGCAATAGAAGCACTTCGAGTCCGCTTAGGACCAGACTTGAGGTTCTTCTCAGCGAGGCAGCGCTTACGCCGCTTTTCTTGAAGGGCTTCTTTGCACCTTTACCTTTCTTAAAGGAGGGCTTGTTGACCATCAACACATGATTATCCTTTTGATGTCCACCTCCGCAGCCTTCACTTTTGCGAAGAGCTCGGTGATCGATCAGTGGAACCAATCTGATTGTGAGTCACTACAAAACTTTTGTATGGGAGGGAGTGATTGCAGAACCTGTCAATCTTGAGCTCCTCTGGAATCTTGCGATCCGCTTGCTCAAGGCGTTGAGTGTAGGCATCTTAATGGCATGCTCACTAACGGAACTCCCTTCCTCCATCTTGCAGTTAAAGAACTTCTCGGAGATCTCATATCTCTCGAGCGGGCTGAGTCTGAAACATGGTTTTCAGCTCTTGAGAATCTCAAAGGGCTGGGATAGTTTTCAAAACGATTTTGAAGTTCGGTTCCATAGCAAACAACATGGTGCTCTTAATCATACCATAATCATCTTTCTTGTTGATAGATAGCTTTCTCATCAGCCGGCGCAGTTGCAGCAGGGGGGTTACCTAACGCTTTCTCAAGGACATAGTCCTTTTGTCCGCCAGACAGAATGATTCTTAGATTGTGGAACCAGTTGGTGAAGTTAGACCCATTGTTTCTAAGCTTTTCTTTCTCAGCAAAAACGTTGAAGTTGAAGTTGGACTTGGCCATGTGATCTACAGTATTTGCAAGTACAATTTAGACTATGTTCATGATAAATAGTTCAACTTAATCAAATTACTAGATGAACTCCCACTAAATTCAACATCCCTCAAGTTGTTTAGTGAACAAGATCCAAATTCACCACACCTAATCCAATCATCACGAGAAGAGATGTGGTTTCAATGGTGGACAACGAGGTGTCGATCATATCATTCATATGACTCATTCTTAACCTTTCGGTTCTTGTGTTCCAAGGCCATGTCTGTACATGCTAGGCTCGTCAAGTTAGACCCAAGTATTTCCGCGTGTGCAAAACTGGCTTGCACCCGTTGTATGTGAGCGTAGAGTCTATAGCACCCGATCATCACGCGATGCTTGGACACGACGAACTTTCGCAACGGTGCATACATGGGGAGAACACAGTTTTATCTTGATCTTTAAGTGAGGAATCATCTTATAATGCTACCGTCGCGATCTAAGCATAATAAGATACATAAAAGGATAAACATCACATGCATATAACTTTATGTGACATGGTATAGCCAATCTTCACGCAATGATCTCCATCTTGTGTGTTCCGGCATGATCTCCATCACTCCACCATGATTGCCTCCACCACGAATAGCAACTACAACTATTGCTAACTACTTAGCGATAAAGTAAAGCTATTACATGGCGTATAAGAAGTTGACTCGCAGGTCATACACAATTATAAAGACAACCATATGGCTCTGCGGTTGTGTACTCATCGACATGCAAGTCGTGAAACATTACAAAACATGATCATCGCATACAATATACACATCACATCTTGGGCCATACCATATCATAGAAAACACTCCCTGCAAAAACAAGTTAGACGCCTCTACTTTGTTGTTGCATGTTTTACGTGGCTCATGGGAGTAGATGCTAAGAACGATTCTTACCTACGGAAAGCCACAACGGTGATATTATGGTTGCCAAACTCGGTGTTAATCCCATGACAACTATAGTGAGAGCGACATCCACCGGCCGCATGTGTGGTACAAGCCACGTCAAGCCTTGAGCCGGTCTCATGACGGCGTCGTAAGGTTGGCTGGACCGCTTCAATCTCACTATCCCGCGTCATAAGAAGAACACGAACAAGAGGCTTGCAACAGAAAACATCAACGCGCAACAACCATGTTGCGTTACTCGTGAATCACATCTACGCATAGATCTAGCTCTGATACCACTGAAAGGGTTTCGCAGCATAGTAAATCAAAATTTTCTACGGAAGCGAACAGAGGGAAAGCCAAGATCTAATCTAGGAGATGCAAACAACGAGAGATTGGATTAGATCTTCATACCCTTGAAGATTACGCGCAGTGAACGTTAAATCCGGGCGTGGGTGATGTAGTCGTACGCTTCTCCTCCTCACGATCCGATCCGATCTAGCACCACAAGTGGTGGTGCCTCGTGAGATGCACACGTGCAGCACCTCGGCGATCCTTCTTCCTCGGACCAGCAAGTATGGTGGAGAGATGGATTGGATCTACAACACGGCGTGGTGTATATGGTGGAGAATTTCTGCAGCGGGCTTCGCCCACAAGCAGTCGGGAGGGAGAGAGGAGGCGGCGGGGCAACTAGGGTTTGGAGGAAGGTGTGTAGTGTGGGAGGCGCACCAGCCCTCTATATATAGAGGGGTGCGCCAACCCTGCCCATCCTCCAAGCCTATCTCTAGTTTAAACGATTTAAACTCTCCCTTCTAGAAACCCTATCTTATCTCTAGTTTAAACGATTTAAACTTATCTAGGATCGGCTGGGCCCTATGGGGCCTTGTGCCCCTGGACCAATGCGGCCAGGACACTCCCTCATAGGCCCATGCCCCCTCCCGGAAGGTGGGGCCACGTTGGTCCCCTTCCGGAAGGTTCTAGAAGCTTCCGGTACAATACCAATTAATCCGGAACAATTCCGAACTCCAAAAACTGCACTGCCTTATATGAATCTTATTCTCCGGACCATTCCGGAACCTCTCGTGATATCCCGGATCCCATCCGAGACTCCGAACAAAAAATTCATAAACCAATTATCCAATCTATCCTAGCGTCGAGACACGTTAAGTGTGTGACCCTACGGGTTCGAGAATATGCAGACATGATCTTCTATCAATAATCAACAGCGGGGTCTGGGCACCCATATTGACTCCCACACATTCATCGATGATCATATCGGATGAACCACGATGCCAGGATTCAATCAATCCCATATATATATTCCCTTCGTCTCATGATATTTTACTTGCCCGAGATTCAATCATCGGTACCGTCATACCTAGTTCAATCTCGTTCACAGCAAGTACTTTACTCGTTCCGTAATCCGATATCACTTTGTGATTAACTCCTTAACCACATGCTTGCAAGCGGTGTTGATATCGATTACCGAGTGGGCCCGAAGTATATCTCTCCGACTTGGGATGGACAAATCCCATCTAGATACATACAACCCAACAGATACTTTCCGATCACCTGAGAGACACCTTTATGATCACCCTCTCATAGGATGACGTTTGATGACCTCAAAGCTTTCTTCCGATACCAGTGAGTTGTATTATCTCATGGTCTAAGGAATACAATATTTGACATAGGAAAAGCTTCGCAAAGATGAACACAATGACACGATCTAATTGCTTCGCTTAGTTTGGGTCTGTCCACCATATCATTCTCCCAATGATATGATCTCATTATCAATTGACAACTCATGTCTATGGTTAGGAAACCTTAACCATCATTGATCAATGAGCTAGTCCATAGAGGCGTACTAGGGACACGGTGTTGTTCACAAACCACACAAGTATTAATGTTTCCGCTTAATACAATTCTAGCATGGAATATAAACTTTATCATGAACAAGAATTATAATAATAACATCTTTATTATTGCCTCTAGGGCATAATTCCAACAGGATGGTCGAAAGATCGAGCACGAGTCGTATGAATGATGTGACCGACGTTTAGCGTCCACCCTTGAACCCACATTGATGGTCGTGATGATCAGGGGAGATGTGGCTGATAGGGGTCGTGTTATCACTAGGAAACCTTCTAGGGGTAGGTGTTTTTGAGTGGAGTTATTATTAACTCATTTAATTATAAACTTAGTCTAAATTCCTTTTTGCAATTGTAAATGTAGAAAAGTTCTCCCCGATGCCACCTTTCCTGTTGACGATTGATTGGTTAGAAGGAGAGAAGCTCAGATTAGATGGATCAAACTTCTCTATATGGGTTGCGCGTCTCCATGTTCTCCTTAGCGAGAATGACATGGTCGACTACATACTCGACGGGATGGATTTGGATCAGCCCATTGACTTAGAGACCCCAGAGTAGCGGGAAGACCACTATCTCCGTCGGGAGATGGCCTCCTTCATTTTAGTTACAATGCGTTTCGGAATGGTGGACGAGTTGTGGCCTTTCGTGGGTGATGTCAACCCTCGTATGGTAATGTTACAGTGTACGACACATTTCGTGGAATAAGCACGCATATGGGAGCATGAGCTGATGGGAGACTTACTCTCCATTAAGATGGAGGGGAACTCATCACTTGACAACCACTTGGAGCGCATGCATGATGTGTACATGAGGCCTGCATACTTCCTGGATAGCTCGATGACGGGCTCTTTTGCAAATGGCGTTGTGCTGCGATCGCTGCCACCAAGCTACCAAGCACAAGTCAGGACTTGCATTATGAGAGGCGACACAGAATCAATGGAATTCCACCGGGTTGTAACACATCTCAGGAATGTGTTGGTTGAACCAGATGTCGCTGAGGTCATCAATAACAAAGGTATATATTTGATATACAATTTTATAAATGTTATAATCTTGCAAACACATTTGCAGTGTTAAGTATATTTGATACTTGTTCTATTTTACTGAAAACATGTCCTTCTGCATGAGAGGTGCTTGCTGGAGAGGAGGTGACGTTGCGTGTTGATTGCGAACATGAAGATGATGGCCGACGACGCTCTCCCTCAACATTTATCATTTAGTTTATGTTTAGGATGATTATTGTAATCAAAAGATTATGAACTTCTTTAGTATGTCTCACACTTTGTGAGACGGTTATTCATATGAGCTTGTAACAAACAGTTGTTCCACTTTTATGAATAATTTCTATTTGTGTTCATATCTTGTTTGATTATATGTGAATTATCCTTGTTGTTTGAAACTAATTGATAATGCATGAACATTTGTAAAATATTGAAATGCCTTAAAATACCCAACTTAATGATATATTCATTAATGAATGAAACCATTGTTTAAAATTCAAACTTATGTGATAATATGTGAGAGTCATTCGACTTCTTATCACATATAAATCATGCCCAAGTTCGGCAAATTAACTTGAACACCGTTTATTACTTGAATACAAAGTGTTTAATGAATTGTTAAAAGTAAATACATATTCGATGTATTGTGTTTTAACGAAAATGGTAATTATCATTACATGATTGTTTTAAAAGTGTAAAGTAGTTTACCAAAGGAAACATGAGTATGAAACTATTTGATTTGATCAAAGTGTTTCATCAACAAATGGTATAAATGTAAAAGAGAATCTAATTACTATGATTTGATCAAAAGTAATGAAATTCAACTTTATGAGATTGGCATAAAGAAATTGTGAAATGCAAAGCGTTTTGAAACATCAAAATGCAAAGCATCACAATGTGATATTAGATATCAAAATGGGTAAATAGATGGCACCAAATAAATCGTTGTAGTGCAGATGTAGAGACCATTAGTTAGAAATAGTTAGCACTCAATTAGAATATATAGTGAACCATTTGAATTCATGAAAGTGGCTCCATATCTAGTATGGATCGTCGTAAAAGTTTTGGGGTTATTCGATATAACCAAAACAATAGCGAATAAGTCCTTGTAGAGTATTCATTGGAAACTTTGAATACGAAATCCATAGCTGAAACCAAAAGAGAAGCAAAAGTAGTATTGCTTGAATTTTGGTGCATTCTTGAGAAAACTCACTTTCAGTGATATTTCTCGATTATGGAGCAATTGGAAGGTAGTGTGAAACACGATGAGGATTCAAAACCCTGCATCAGAGTGTTGAGAAGCGCAACGGAAAATTTTCCTAAAAGATTCTCTTCACAAAGGAAAGAATCAATGATATTGATCATTGTGTTTTCCCCACTAGTGTTTTCACTACATGAAGTAGGATTCAAAATGTAGCCCATATCTTGTATGGAGACATTTGTGAATCATTTTTCATGATTTTTGGAATATGACATACCTACGAACTACTAAGGAAATAATGGTAAACTAGAATTATGAGAAATCCTAGAAGTAAAATTCCCTTGAGATTAGAAAGCAATTCGTTGCCGAATCTCACAAGTAAAAAGGGTTACTTGAATTTTCCCAAATGACTGCAAAGCCATAGTGGAAAAGGGGGTGAATGACAAAAGCACAATTTGTCAAGTATTGGACGAATTCAAATGAATTTGATTCAAGTGTGCTTAATGTCTAGTGGATTTAAAACAAGTAAAAGTAATAGCGTCTCATAGTAAATCTCCAAGTTTGATATTTGATCAAAGGATTTTGAAATTGTTCAAAATAGTGAGTAGATATGCAATTTGCATGAAATTGAGTGGGAGCTATGAAAGTCTTCCTAAAACAATATCTGAATGACATATTTTTGAGTGGGAGCAATATAAGTCTCAAATTCAAATATGTATGAAAATAGTTTGAGTAAGAGTACTGACTCATACCCAAATATGGTAGGAACATATTTTGAGTGGGAGCCTATAGAGTGATTCTTAAGTGTGTTAAGAATAAAAGTGCAAGTGCCAATAAATAATGATTTATGAGGTGTAGAAGTTGATAATAAGTGTATTATGATATTATGTAGTATTCCTTAAGGGATTCTGAAAAGGGTTTCAGAATAGAAGTTAATTAAGGAACTGGTCCTTAATAACTCAAATTAGGATTAGTATTAAGTTTAACATCAATGGTTGAAAGAAAGAAAAGGATGATCATCATCCACTATGTTGAGACATAGGTTCTATCTTAGAAAACCATGATGATAAATTAACATAATATGTAATCCAATAAGGAACGTTTGAAAGTGATTAAGTTCGAATCAAAAAATGTTGAGCTAAGTTTGTCCGCAATGTCTAATAGAGAACTGTAGATATATTTTCCAAATCCATGAAGGATGACATATCTTAAAGCATAAAGGGTTATGTTATAAGGGAATATGTTGGAAACTCCTGTAAATACCGATTAAAGTCAAGTAGGAAGCAAGGAGAACAAAACATCGAAAGTTGCACAGAGTGCACTAGTGTTTCGATGAATACATTTATAATAATAGATAAGGGTACCATCTAAAGTGTTGTATAAAGTTATGGTGGGGCTAGTTCGCTTTTAACGTAGAATAATGTGTCCTAGGGCACAATGCCCATGAGAAAGCCCTCGAGGTTGATCTAAAGTCACTGTAGGCTCCTGGAATCAGGCCTCGTTCTGTTGTTATAGCAACAATGCATACACATAGATGTTATCATGTGATGATAAAGTATTAATGTCAATCAAGGTGACATTAGTAAGTTGCAAAGTATTTGGGACTGTAAAGTACAGACCCAAGACTCAACCTCTTCCATGAGCAAGCATGTTCAGGGTACCAGATATGGTGCCAATGATTAAATAACAAATGCAGCTAGTGTATTTGTACTCTAGTGCAAGTGGGAGGCTGTTGGAAATATGCCCTAGAGACAAATAGTAATAAGGACTATTATCATATTTCATATAGTTTATGATTAAGTTTTATATCACGCTATAACTGTATTAAGTGGAAACATCAATACACTTGTGATATACAAACAACCAGGTGTTCCCAGTGAAACTCTAGTCACTGGTTCATTGGTCAACCGATGATCAAGTTTCCTGATCATGTGGTATTTATGCCAGTTGGAAATGGAGTCAACTCATTCTTAGAATGAGATGATGAACCGATACATAACATAAACATGTGACCCGATCATGTCACGAAGTTCAAGTTACGATGATTAGAAATGGATCCTCGTAGACTATTCCTTAGGCCGTGAGGCCATATCAATCACTGTCTCCTGATAGTGCTTAGATAGCATCAAGCGCCACTTGGTAATACAGTGGTTATAAAGGTGTGTCAAGGTACTCGGAGGAAACCGTAGAGGCAATATATGTCAAGAGCGGGATTTGTCCGTCAACATGACGGAAAGATACTCAAGGGCCCACTCGGAGAAGTTATATCCAATAGCTGCGTAGTGTGTGATTTGATCACAGGGATATCACTTATCGGAACGAGTCAAGTAGCATTGTTCGGTAACGAGATTGAACACGACATGGTGATGTCATTGATCAGATCTCGGGCCATGCAAGTATCGAGAGACAAAGGGAAAAAGACACGACTGTCCCGGTTCAAACGACGAAAGATCTTCGTGGAACGCACAGGGGTCACATGGCCATCCAGGTCCCTCTGTCAATCATTGGTGCGGGAGTGTCCCGACCATGTCTGGAGTGTTCCCGAACCGTGGTGTGATGTCTACGCACTTCTATTCTTGTAGACAGTTGTTGGGCCTCCAAGTGCAGAGGTTTGTAGAACAGCAGCAAGTTTTCCCTTAAGTGGATCACCCAAGGTTTATCGAACTCAGGGAGGAAGTGGTCAAAGGTATCCCCTCTCAAGCAACCCTGCAATCAAGATACAAGAAGTCTCTTGTGTCCCCAACACACCCAATACACTTGTCAGGTGTATAGGTGCACTAGTTCGGCGAAGAGATAGTGAAATACAAGTGGTATGGATAATTATAAGTGGTAACAGTGATAGAAAATAGCTCGATGGCGTGGAAAAGACTAAAGGCAAACTGAAATAAAGATGGAAGCAAGCAAACATGTAAGAGATCTAATTGGAAACGATGTATCAATGCTTAGAAACAAGGCCTAGGGATCATACTTTCGCTAGTGAACACTCTCATATAAATATATCATCTTCATGACACTATGCTGAACTACTCTCCGGTTGGACACTCTAATCCATGGTAGGGCTATAACAGCACACCTCAAAGTAAGCCTTTCCCATCTAGAAAACCCCACACTGTCACCTTGAGTACTAGATGAGTCCAACAAACACCAAAATTTCATAAAGACATCCAACTTCAAATATAACTCATAACAAGTATTTGTAATCTCTAGCCTAAGTGCCACCATGGTGTGCATGCGGTCACTTTCACACACATGGGGAGAGCAGAGATCTATTAAAGCTCTTGAGTAGCAAGGTAGATCTATAGATTACAAGCTCATGATCACAATATGATCATGCATAGAGAGAGATGAATACATAGCTACCGGTAGAACCCTTAGCCTCGAGAGAGAACTACTCCCTCCTCATCATGGGAATCAGCAATGGTGATGGAGATGGTGGTGGAGATCGATGGAGATGGCTCCGGGGGCACTTCCCCGTCCCGGCAGGGTGCCAGAACAGAGACTTTATGTCCCCTGAATCTCCCCTTCGGTGGCGGTGGTGCTGCGGAACTTTTCGTGGCAGGAGGCTTGACGATTTAGGGTTTTCGTATCGGAGGCTTCTTATAGGCGAAAGGGCAAGGTCGGTGGAGTGCCAGGCGGCCCACACCACCTGGTGGCACGGCCAGGGCTAGCCCGCGCCACCATATGGTGTGGCTAGGCCCTGGCCCTCCTCCGCCTCTGCTTCTGGCTCCGTGAGTCTTCCGGTAAACTAGGAACTTTGGCTTTTGTCCAGTCCAATTCCGAGAATATTAATTTTCTGACTTTCCTGGAACCAAAAACAGCAGAAAACAGGCAACTGGCACTATGGCTCTTGTTAATAGGTTAGTCCAAGAAATCATATGGAAAGTACTCCAAAGTGTGGACAAAACATAAGAAAGTAGATAAAACCAAGCATGGAACATCAAAAATTATAGATACATTTGCAATGTATCAACATCCCCAAGCTTAACTCCTTCTCGTCCTCGAGTAGGTAAGTGATAAAAAGAAAGAATAATTTTTGAGGTGACATGCACCATCAAAGACTTGATCAAAGTATTTATAAAACATTCATAGCTGGGATCATAGTACTTCAATCATAGCATGAAAGACAAAGTTCTAGCAATAAGACAAAGAAACTATGATGCAACATGAAATGGCACAAACAAAAGATTCATGAATAACAATGCTTTGCAAGACGTTTGTTTGTTTCACATAAAGAAAACATAGCATATTGCATTCAGCTTGTCCCTCATAGAGTAGTAAACATAAATGCATAGGACACCTTCAAAGTTCATAAGAGTGACTAGATACAAATAGTTTAAAATAAGCAATATCAAAGTTATGCATCAATCAACAAGTCTTGGGACAATGCACATAGAACTAAGAATGGCCACTATGCTCTCAAAGTAGGTGCATAAAGATAGAAGGTGGAGACTCAACATAAAAGTAAAAGAAAGGCCTTCATAAAAGGAAGTAGGGATTCAAGTCTCATAAAGAGCTTCCAAAAATTATGGTACTTATAGCTTTCAGCTCTCATTGCCCCTATCATAAGAATCTTGAAGTGATTAAGGTTAAAGTGAACAAACTATGGTGTATATGCTTGACGAAGTATAAGTTAGAAATCTCATATCCCTTGTATACGAGGGCCGCTCCTCATGCTACTCAAGTTTAGTCACCGGTAAGTTCTTGTCATTGTAAGTACATGTGTATCATAGAGAACCTCCAACGGGGTACCCCTTGCCCGATGATACGGAAGAATCCCCATATCAAAATGACAACGCAAGCAGACAACGAGCATCTCAGCAATCTTCTTATTTACCATGGGAATATGGTGCTTTTTTCTCTCTTTCCTCTTTTCATAATCTTTTTTTTCTTTTTCTCTTTTTTCTCAATATAGGACTCTTTTTTATAAGAAGAATGCTTCATAGACAGCTCATTATGGTTACGCTGCAGGTTTCCACCATGTCAGCATGGATTAGACCAGCGGCCCAGGCGTTTCTCTAACACATATACATAACTCCATGGACTTACAAGCTCCCCTTTCATTTCACACCGACGACATCCATAGACAAAAGAGCATGATATCAACTAGGTACAAATTACCCGTGCAATGTTGAAAGCGTTCCCCATGACAGCATGGTTCTGCTAATCCCCAACAAATAAGTGCAAGCATATACAACATAGACGACACAATGGTTCAAGTTTATTAAGGGCAAGAAAAGTAAATTGTGCCATCAAGTTCGTGAGAGCTTTAATCACTAGTTTTCTCATAACAAGTTCAATTTGGAAGGTAAACAAAAACATGAATATACTTGGAATAGCATATGCTAGTAGGTAGGTATGGTGGACTCTTTGGAATAACTTGGTTTAGGGAGTTAGATGCATGAGTGGAACTCATACTTGGTTGTGGAGGCTAGCAAAAGACTGAGAGTGACAAACTAAGAGAGCAATAATGGCCATAATCATGCAGAGCGACAAAACATCATTGATCAAAGCATAAAGTGATACTACAAGTTGAAAACTAAAGGATCATAAAGGCTTATGGTGACTTGCGATAGTCATAACATGGTGTGAGCATGCGCCAAGTCAACCCAAATAAAACATCAAAGGAGAATACCACAATACTATGCTTTAATATGCTAAAACAACGCATGATTCTTCAAAGGCACATTAAGCAATCTCAATTGTTTATAACAAGTCATGCTACAGCAAAGAATACTAAGCATAAAGACAAAACAATATCGAGCATGGCATGACAAAGCATAGGCCACAGTCAAAAACAAGCTCTCTTTACCACTTAAGCATGAACTTTCCTACCCTTTTCCAAACCAAACCAAACTATTTGAAAACCAATGTATGAAAGAGGGGGTCCAACCAATTTATTCAGAAAACTAAGAAAACCAAGCAAACGAAAAAACAAAACAAAAAACAAAAGAAGACGCTCCAAGAACAACACAATTGTGCATGAAACAATAAAAATGAAGCGTTTGGAAGAAACTTGGGAATTTTATTGATGAAGAGGGGGATGCCTTGGGCATCCCCAAGCTTTGATGCTTGTACTTCTTGGATATTTATTGGGGTGACACGCGTGGCATCCCCAAGCTTGAGCTGTAGTCCATCCTTCATCTCATTACTCATTCCTTCCATACACCTGAAATTTTTCCTTCATACAAAACTGCACACAATTTTTATTAGCAACATTAGTGCACTCAAGATAAATAAGTCTTAAGGTTCTGTTCTAACACCAAATAAACTTCCATTAGAACACTAGATACTGTAGCACTTCCATCAAAAAGCTCAATTCCCCAAAAGAACTCAAAAAGGAACCAACAAGAAGCAAATGCAGAAAATGGCAGAAATCTGTCAAAACAGACCAGCAGGTAAAGACGAATTTTTTCGAAGACCTTCTGTTGCTCAAATCAAAAACTGTTGAACTAATGAAAGTTAGATAACAACCTGGGGCAGAATCACAAAACATTACAGCTCAATCCGACATACAGATCTCTCTCACGAATTTTTATGGTGAAGCACAAAAATCTGTTTCGGGACAGCAACTTTTCCAATCATTACTTTACTCTCATTAGAGGTTACTCTTGGCACAAAAAGCAAATAAAAAGGATAAGGAGAGGTTATTACAGAGGTAATAACTTCCAAGACTCATCTAAAACTTTTGGGTTATCTCCCAATAAGTACTTTTCTTTAACGCCTTTAAGTTAGGCATAAGAAGCAAAGAAAGAATCAAGTGTTCTCAAATGAAGAAGCATTAAAACCAACTTTCTTGCCCTTACCTCTCTTATTTTTATTCTTAACCTTTGGAAAAATGTGATTGTTTGGTGGATAAGAAAGGTGCATGGTCCCCCTTCCCACATCTATTATTGCTCCAAGGAGTTCTAATAGGGACCTTCCAAGTGTAATTTGTCCTTTTCCTGCACATTCAATAACAAGATAATCAGTAGAAATCATTTTCTCAAGGATCTTTGTAAACACTCCTTCAGCTATTCCAATAGGTAATATGGTAGCATTATTAGCAAGAGATATTTCTTTTTCTCCTTCAGTAAGCCCCCAAAGATTCAAAGATTCATAAATATCTTTGGGCATAAGACAAAATTCAGACATGATATCGCAGCGGGCATGAAAAGTTTCAGTGTTTATCTCAATCTTTACTGTAGGGAGCCACTTTGATGGTTCAGATTTTATTGGAACATAATTGTGATGCTCCCTAAGCGTATTATAGCAATCTTTTAAGCTAGCAGTGTCAGTCTCAAGAGTGTTCAACCTAGCAAATATTTTTGCGAAAGAAATATCAGTTTGGCTAGGCATGTTGTAAGTGAGAATCAATTTCTTTATAGAATTAATAGCATCGTCCTCATTACATTAGAGGAAATCTCCTCCCACAACAACATCTAAAGCATATCTATAGCAAAGAGCAATCCCAAGGTAAAAACTGCTAAGGAACAAGCTTTGAGTCATTTTAGGCTCAGTTTTTTCATGTAGATCAGAGATTTCTAGACCAAGCTTCCTTAAAACTTTCCTCAATTCCTGGTTTAAAAGTGAAAATCATTTCCTCGGGTGACATAGTGATTGGAGCAAGGCTAGACATCAAGGCAACTTAAGATAGGAACTAATTTTTTGTGTTTTTCAAATAAGAAAGCAAACAAGCAAAACTAATTTTTTTGTGTTTTTGAAGAACAAAACAAGCAAACAAAGCAAAAAGAAACTAAGCAAAACAAAAACAACAAAGTAAAGAGATCGGTTATGAGGGACTCCCCTTGTGAAGATGTCCTTGACTCCCCGGCAACAGCGCCAGAAAATAGCTTGATGTCTACGCACTTCTATTCTTGTAGACAGTTGTTGGGCCTCCAAGTGCAGAGGTTTGTAGAACAGCAGCAAGTTTTCCCTTAAGTGGATCACTCAAGGTTTATCGTACTCAGGGAGGAAGTGGTCAAAGGTATCCCCTCTCAAGCAACCCTGCAATCAAGATACAAAAGTCTCTTGTGTCCCCAACACACCCAATACACTTGTCAGGTGTATAGGTGCACTAGTTCGGCGAAGAGATAGTGAAATACAAGTGGTATGGATAATTATAAGTGGTAACAGTGATAGAAAATAGCTCGATGGCGTGGAAAAGACTAAAGGCAAACTGAAATAAAGATGGAAGCAAGCAAACATGTAAGACATCTAATTGGAAATGGTGTATCAATGCTTAGAAACAAGGCCTAGGGATCATACTTTCGCTAGTGAACACTCTCATATAAATATATCATCTTCATGATACTATGCTGAACTACTCTCCGGTTGGACACTCTAATCCATGGTAGGGCTATAACAGCACACCTCAAAGTAAGCCTTTCCCATATAGAAAACCCCACACTGTCACCTTGAGTACTAGATGAGTCCAACAAACACCACAATTTAATAAAGACACCCAACTCCAAATATAGATCATAACAAGTATTTGTAATCTCTAGCCTAAGTGCCACCATGGTGTGCACGCTGTCACTTTCACACACATGGGGAGAGCAGAGATTTATTAAAGCTCTTGAGTAGCAAGGTAGATCTATAGATTACAACCTCATGATCACAATATGATCATGCATAGAGAGAGAGATGAACACATAGCTACCGGTAGAACCCTTAGCCTCGAGAGAGAACTACTCCCTCCTCATCATGGGAATCAGCAATGGTGATGGAGATGGTGGTGGAGATCGATGGAGATGGCTCCGGGGGCACTTCCCCGTCCCGACAGGGTGCCGGAACAGAGAATTTCTGTCCCCGGAATCTCCCCTCGGTGGCGGCGGCGCTGCGGAACTTTTCGTGGTAGGAGGCTTGACGATTTAGGGTTTTCGTATCGGAGGCTTCTTATAGGCGAAAGGGCAAGGTCGGTGGAGTGCCAGGGGGCCCACACCACCTGGTGAAATGGCCAGGGCTAGCCCGCGCCACCATATGGTGTGGCTAAGCCCTGGCCCTCCTCCGTCTCTGCTTCTAGCTCCGTGAGTCTTCCGGTAAACTAGGAACTTTGGCTTTTGTCCCGTCCAATTCTGAGAATATTAATTTTCTGACTTTCCTGGAACCAAAAACAGCAGAAAACAGGCAACTGGCACTATGGCTCTTATTAATAGGTTAGTCTAAGAAATCATATGGAAAGTACTCCAAAGTATGGACAAAACAAAGTAGATAAAACCAAGCATGGAACATCAAAAATTATAGATACATTTGCAATGTATCATGGGGTATCATGCTTAAGGGCTTGATGATGCTTAGGGAGTGTTTATAGGATCGGAAGAATCGCCGAAGAATAGTAGAGAGAAAACCGGAAGGGTTTCGGTAAGTCCGGAAGATGTGCGGAGTGGAGGTGGCAGTGTTCCATAGCCACGGTGGTTGAATAATATGTGAATGAATGTTAAATATTGATTTAATCGTTTATTCATAATTATTTAATAAAGAGAAAATCAATTTAAAAGGTCAAAAGGCTTAATGGGCCAATTCCGGAGGGAAGAGGGCCCATTAGGGAAAAGGCAAGAGGGAGAAGGGCCAAGAGGGGAGGCCAGCGCCCTAGTAGGCCAGCCCCCCTGCGCAGGGCCCATGGGGTGGCCGGCAGCGCCACCCTCTCTCCCCCTCCTCTCCTTTAGTCCCACCCCGGGACTTTGAGGGAGGTTGTACCTCCCCTTCCCCTATATATAGTGGGGGTATTTGGCCAGATAAATACACACAATATTCAATAAAGGTCTTCTCACTTTTGGGAGGACCTCCAGTTGATATTCTCTCTCTCTCTCTCTCTCTCTCTCTCTCTCTCTCTCTCTCTCTCTCTCGTGACCGTGGTCCCAAGTTCGGACTGCGCGAACGAGAGATATCTTCACCGCGGAGTGTTGTCGCGCTGCGGGATTCGGATCCAGGAGCTCTACTTCCACAACTGCTGCTGGATCGGGGAAGTGGGAGTCATCGTCAGGCACCGTACGTGTGCAACTCCCCGCGAGGTGTCGCACTTGAGGCACTCAAGTCGTTGGAGTCACAGGAGCGCAAGGACTTCATCACGACCTTGAGGTCAGCTTCGGCTCGTCTACATCAACCACGCTCTCCTGAGCGTTGACAACGCTTTTCGGTCTTCAAGGGTATGTTCGCGAAAAGCCCCTCCCGTTACTGTATTACTAATAGATAGGTCCTGGCAACATCAGGGGTTCAGGGGTGTAGGGTAAAAATTTATTGTTTTCATACACGAAACCCCTACACCTAGTGCGTTGGAACCAATGGTGATTTATTGTGACAACAATGGAGCCATAGCCAACGCCAAGGAACCAAGGTTTCACAAGAATTCCAAGCATATTAAGCGCCGATTTCACTCTATCCGCGAGCATGTCAGGGATGGAGATATAAAGATTTGTAAAGTACACACAGGCCTAAATGTAGCAGATCCGTTGACTAAAGTTCTCCCTAGGGAAAAACATGATCAACACCAGAACTCCATGGTATTAGATTTATCACTATGTAAACTAGATTATTCTCTCTAGTGCAAGTGGGAGACTGAAGGGAATATGCCCTGAGAGGCAATAATAAAGTTGTTATTATATGTATTCCAAGTATATGATAGATGTTTATTTTGCATGCTATAATTGTATTAATATGGAAACCTTAATACATGTGTGTTTAATAAACAAATAGAAAGTTCCTAGTTATGCCTCTCTATCAACTAGCTCGTTGATTAACAGGATGATCAAGATTTCCTAATCATGGACATTGGATGTTGTAAATAACGAGGTCACAACATTGGTGAATGATGTGATGAGCATTCATCCGAAGTAGTGCATTACGATTAAAGTCATTCTGTTTATATTGCTATAACATCATACAAAGTAATCTTTATCCTTAGACCACGAGATCATGTTAATTGCAATCACCGAAAGAATACTTTGATAACATCAAATGTCACATCGTAACATGGTAACTATAAAGATGGGTTTGGGTACTCCGAAGGTGTTATGTTGAAGCTCATGGATCAAGAGTGGAATTTGTCAATCCCGATGATGGATAGATATACTCTGGGCCCTCTCGATGATATCACATTAAGATAGCTTGCAAGCAAGTGATGTGATCACTAGAATGTTATATCACGGGAACGAGAAAAGAGTGCATGTCGGTAACGAGAGCAAACTAGGTATTGAGATACTGATGATTGAATCTCGGACATGTAATATATCGCAAGACAAAGAGATTTAGTTAGTATCGTTAAAGCTTCTCTCGATCATAGAAGTCATCGTTGAATGTGTGGGAGTCAGTATGGATCTCCAGGTCCCGCTTTTGATTATTGATCTAAGAGGGGTCTTGATCATATCTGCATTATTCGCGAACCGTAGGGTGACACACTTAACGGTTATCAACACCATTTGGAGCAAATATGTTCTAGACGAAAGAATTGCAAGGTGCTTGAATTGTTTAAGTGGATACCAAAATTGTTCCGGGTGAAATTGCTGAAATTGGTTCTGCATGTGATATTGAATGTTGTAGGGGTTTTTATGTGAATGTTTGTTAATTAAAGTAATTAACAAAATTCTGAATAAAATAAATAAAAGAGTTTTATTAAATGAGAGTTGCATTAAATTTGGTGAAAATTTAATGCATGTGAGTGGGATTTTGAGTGGATGCAAAATTGATGTGAGTGGAGCTTCCACCACATGAATCGGGAAGAGGTGGGGGCACCCCCCATGGGCGTCGGCCATGGGAGGGGGCAGACCCCCCTCTCCTACCTCTCAAAGTACACCTTCTCGTGAAGGATCTCTCTTCCCCTCTAGAATTATTTCCCCATGGTCTCAGATTAGTGAGATACATGTTCCCGGTGGTATTTTGTCTGGAAGGAGTTGCTGCTTCCGCTGCATCGCTGGAGCGAGGAGGTGGAGGTTGTTCGGAACGTGTGTGCGAGGACGGATACGCTGCCGATTTGCGGCGCTAGGACTTCCACACGATCTTGAGATCGTCAAGCTTTCGACTACATCATCCACGAGTTCCATCTCATTACACTTTGTCGGTCTTCGATGGTATGTTCTCTATAGATGTATATCTACCCGTTGCTTGTATCTAGTAGATATATCTTGGCGTATAATAGTTCCCATCGTAGGAATTTTTTTAGTTTCTATGCTGCAAACCCAACACTAATGAGATAAGCAGAACGTGACTGGCATGGGTGTGTAGCCATTCGGGATGCCCAGAGCAGACGCGTCGGGGATTGCAAGTCCTCGGGGTAGATTTTCTTGAGGATTCTTTGGACGATGCTGATGCGGATACATGTTGGGTCCCTCAGGTCATGTGTCCCCGTCTAGTTGAGTTGATGGACACCTAAAATGCATTACTCACATTTGCTCTAAACTGAACACAAACTTGTGTCTTTCCATGCATCTGACGTTCATGTACCAATAGACGCGTGCTTCCGGGTGGGCACAATCAACCTTACCATGACACCGAGATCATCAGAACGTGAACAATATAGCCATGTAGCCGTTCGGCATGCCTAGAGCGGTCGCTATGAGGCTTGGGAGGGCTCGGGGATAGCATTTATGAAGCGTTCTTTCGATCCTACTGATGCGGCTATGTGTTGGGTCCCTTGGGTCCTGCACTCCCGTCTAGTTCAATCGATAAACACGTAAAATGCATTATTTACGCCTGCTGTTGAGATCAAACTCGTGTATTTCCATGAATCTAATGTTCCTTAGCCAATAGACAAGTGTTTCTGAGTGGGCACGAGCAACCGTATCATGATACCGAGATCAACAGAAAGTGACATGCATTGTTGTGTAGCCATTCGGCATTCTCAGGGTGGCGGCGACGGGGCTTCCGACGTCTCGGGATAGACTTTGCTGACCATTATTTTCCTGCTGCTGACGGAGGGTCCCATATATCATAAGAAATACATATCTAATTGTTTTTGGCTCCGCTGGTGGGTTGTGTGCTTGGTCCTGCATATCAGAAGATAAAATACCTATTTACTTCCATTGTTGCTGACAGGGCAAAGACGAGGTCCCACATGTAGGAAAATGAGTTAAATAGACGGCAAGCAAGCCCAACGTAATTGCTGCCGACGTCACGTATGTCCAAGGCATAGATGTAACGGAACTACGTCGGCTGATGGCATATCTCCAATTGCCCGATTCGTAGTGGCACAATACCAATTTCCGGGTGAACTAGGGTTGCAGAAGTAATAAACCCTTTTTTTCCTATCTGTGAAAATGTTTTTGTCCGTGCATCACTTTGGTTTGCTCATAAAAGTTTTTGTACAAATGAGAAAAATTATAAACAAAAGTTCTATACAAATGAAAACAAAAAATCCAGTTTTGAAAACAAAAGTTTGAATACAAATGCTTATACTTATAAAAATTCTACATATCAAAATAAAAACCATTCTTGTATAAATATAAAATTTGATAGAAATAAGATGTTCAATATGGAGATTGGCCAAACAAATATAAAGATCTAATAAATTTAGAAAGTTCAGAAAAATGAAGAAATATACCAAAAAAGTTCTAAAGTACTTAAAAGATCAAAATGAAAATATGGAAATGGATTTTTAATCAACTCCCATTTATTTTCAGAACATAGGAGTTTTCTTGGGATTTCAAAATTCATGGGAGATCTCTAGCATTTCAAAATATTTTGGTATTTTATGTGTTTTTTCCTTTTTTTTGTTGTTCAAAATTTCTTGTCAATCTGTTGTAATATGTCTAAAACTGGCCCCACCATTGATCATCAAAACCCAGTTGTATTTCGGTTGAAGAAGTTTCGATGGTTCTGATATTTCAGGAACAAGGATATCCGGTACAAATTTAGACATAGCTAATAGTCGACTGACCTACCCAAGTTAAGAAAAAAATATAATTGGGAAATATGTGATAAAATTTAAAATTCAGTGGGCCAATCTAATTATTGAAAAAAAATCATATCTATATATAGTCAAAGCTCTAAAAGTTTAGGTTCGGTGTTTCCATATCATCATGTTTTTAATTTGTAACCGATCGAGATATTTGTTGTTTCTGTCTTTCTATGGTTTCTTAAACTCATACTCTCTCCATCCTAAAATAAGTGACTAGGGTTTGTCTAGATTCATGTATCTAGTTTTAAAATATATTTAGATTTTGTGACCGAGGAAGTACTATGTTTTTCAATGGGAAAACATAGTGGAAATTATTTGGTTGGTTCTTCGAGAAGAAAGAGAAGCCGTGGATACGGTATGTATGGCCAGAACAAGTTGTATACGGCCGGCGGAGGGGGGTTGATGAAAGCGAGGGATCTGTGAAAAGATGACAGCGGTGGATACGATATGTATGGCCCGGATCAATCAACGCAGAGAACACAGGACTGGACAATGCATTTTGTTTGGCCTTTCCGCCATCTTTCTCCAACCTACGTACCTCAGCGGCAACATGAACAGGTTAGCGTTCCGTCCCGGTCACTACTCACTACCACTGTCTGGTCTTAGTCTTGCCGAGAGCTATCAACATCTTTTGAACCTGAAAGTCACGGGGGCAAATCATTTCTAGAATCTCGACAAATGGAATTTTGATTGTAGCTAGGTTATCTCCTCTCACCCTGTCTCACGCCCTTTTGGATAGCGATATATCATGGATGTGCAGTCGGTAGCCCAGTCCTCTGCTGCATGTGTGCTGCTAATTCTCATCTTGTAGTGAAGAAAGTCCAACTTTTTCGTTTGTAATCTCTTGTGAAATTTCATTGTGTGTACTTCCGTGTAGGAGTTTGTTTTTCCATAGCGCGCACTCGCCACATCGGGTGGGTACGATACTCCCTTCATTTACAATTATCTCGTGATTCTAGGTTCAGTCAAAATAAAAAAAATTAAACTTTGACCATATATATAGAAAAAATATCAACATCAATAATGTAAAATCTGTTGTATTAGAATTTTCATATTATGTGCATTTGGAAATATATGGGTGTTGATATTTCTTCTTATATTCATGGTCAAACTTTTACTTTCACTAAACATGGAACGCGGGGTAATTGTGAATGGAGGGAGTAGGTGCTTCTCATGTTTTTTTTTTTATCCCATATGTGTACTTCCATGTTGGAGTCTTGTTTTTTCCTTCTTTTTTTTTTGCAAGTAGCAGCGTGCACTCATCAGTGGCGGGTATGAATATGATATATACGCTTCTTTAAAGAGATTCAAAATTAATAATACAACATCATTGGAACCGTTCGAACGAGTTACAAAGTGTTTTCACCGTTCTGATGTTGTGATACTCGTGTCGAGATCGTAGAAGTTAAGATCCCATATTGATTGGTTATGACAGAAAAAAATTCCGGTCGTGCGGTGTACTTCCCACATTTGTATGAATGTACTCACCGTGATAGTGTAGATATGTACGTTTCATATTTAATGTGAGTACTTCTTATGGGTTTTCTGCATGTATTCCCATGATTTTTTGTGTGCTATTCCCTATGTTTTGTGTGTTTATTTTCGTGTAATGATACTATGGACACACGTAAAATGTGTAGGTGGGACATGTGTAGTGTAGTTGGTTCTTATTGGAGCTGTAAAACTACTCGTATTTCCTCTGATGTTAACTGAATCATGACATAGAAACTTTTTCCGAAAAGAAGCTTAAAACCGCTGGTATCCGCATCAAAATGATGCATATAACCTTTTATTATATCATTCAACAAAGGCAGACAAAACCAAGTACATCGATCAACCCAAAGTCACCATCCATGCGATCTCTGTCGCTACACCTACAAGATTGATGATAGGGTAACTATGATCGGGGCCATTGCCTAGACCTCTCACCAACTCACGCCATCTAAACCAGAGGCCTCGCAAAGCAGCCCAACGGCGAGCCATGAGCATAAATTGGTCTAGATGATGCTCAACCTGCACGACATGCACACAATCTAGAATCCGCTGTTGCCACCTTCCGCTGGCCCATCTTTAGGAGGGATCAACACATTGACCTACGTGTCGTCGACTCTGCCATGACGCTAGACAACGCCACCGCTATGCATGCATCTGTCACTGAGTCACCATTGCACCATACCATTGTGACTCACCGTTATTGATGCGGTAGATGCCATGCCGCTCCACCTTCTGATCCTTCCAACGTCTGCTCCAAAAATGATGTCCGATCCTCGGGAGGGATAAAGGTGTCGAGCATCGCCATCGTTCTATCCGGATACCCAGATATGGGGTTTCCCCTGAAATAGCCCGAGTGAAGAGACGGGAGATGCAAAGAAGTTATCACCGCCCACCGTGACCGAAGTCGGCTCGATTTTCACAGGCATCCACGTCTCCCTAGTCTCGCCGCCGACAAATGGCGGACTGGATTGGACCAGACCCAGCCGAAACAGACGCAATGCCGTGACCCCTCCACAACCAACTAGGACCTCCACGAGCAGTAATGGGGGCTTTCCCACCCCATCACGGCAGGGTGGAGCCGGAGCACCAGCCACCGCCATGACGAACACTAGTCGCATTGGAGGAGATTGCGTCGCGAAGATGGTCTGAGCCAACCTTCCCAAGATCTTCGAGCCACCATGGGAAGGGCCGAGCTGCGTGAGGGAAATCCTCGCCGCCCCCGGCCACGCAGGCTTCGCCAGCTCCAGGCGGCGTCCGCAGCGGCAGGCGGACGGGTTCCGGTGGATGGGATCTAGATTCCCCGATGTCACCTCTTCTGAGACTACGCAGGGTCGTTTTCTTTTGGCCTCTCACATTTTTGTAACTCTGTAGTACACATAAACAGGAAATGAAATCATCAATAAGCTACAGTGTTTTCTTTTTTTTTTCCAACCGGGCTAACCCCTTTCCATTAATTGCTTAACGGAAATACAAAGTTCACTATTAGAAAGAGAAGAAATAGAGGGAAAGCGAGTTGGGACACTAGTAGGAAACCTTCCAAAACTGCTCGATCTCGAAACAGCTTCTACAGGACGAAAACCTACTACCACCATAACCCAAAACATACTAAACCTACAAGAGCTAAGGAGCCAACCACATCATCCCGCAGTTCAAAACATAAGAACATCCAGCGGAGCTGAAACATCAGCAGCGCAACCTACAAACTCCAAGTCGAAACGGACCGCATCCAGAGCAGGAGAGGCAAAAACACCACATAGTCACAGCCACGATCATCATTCGCCAATCCTCAACGTCTCATCTGACCTCCACCTGGAACGCCTCGCCACATCAGCAGCCATCTTCATCATCTTCTTAGTGTTATCGATCATCAGCTCCTTATCTTCCCCTTTCTGTAGGCCTGCCCAGTAAAGCAAAAAGAGCAAATTGTAAACACTGCCTCGATAGGGGACCGTAGAGTGTACCCATCGAAAGTAACTTTGTTTCTGAGAGTCCAGATGGCCCAACAAACCGCAGCAATCCCAATCAGATAAAAAAATTCCCCCAGGAAGAAAATGATACAGCCACAACAAAGTTTGCCAATAATTCCTAGGACACGAAGAAGTGTCAAAGAGCTTGCCAAAGGTTCCCCAGACAACTGTGGCAACAGGACAGGTGAAAAAAATGGTTCACAATTTCCACTTGATTACAGAAAGAACACACAGGATTCCCAAGCCACTTCCTCTTACGCATGTTATCTCTCGTGGGAATAGCGTCCCTAAGCATCTGCTAGATAAAAATCTGAATTTTCAAGGGGATTTTTGCTTTCCAAAAAAGTTTGTTGTTTGCCCCAGCCAAATTTCTTTCCAAATATTCATAAACAGATTTGGTAGAAAACTCCCTATTCCCAGTAAACTTCCACTCAACCAATTCAGACCCTTCACACAAATGGATATTATGTGCCTTTGACAAAATAGAGTCCCACTGAACCCGAAGCTCTCCATGAATCCTTCTCCGCAAAGGAATAGAAAAACCATGGTCAACCACATCACCAACAGTGCACTCCTGATTCTACCAAACATTAAAAATTTCAGGGAACTGATCACTCAAAGGCCCCCCAGAATCCCAGTTGTCTTTCCAAAAACGAACTAAATTACCACTTTTGAGAACCAGAACCCTCCCAGCTAAATAAATCTCTTTGACCTGAAGCAAAGACTTCTAGCAAGGAGAATCTTTAAATCTAGGAGATACAGTACTAATGGTCTTGTTTCTAAGATATCTAGCCCTGACAAGCTACAGTGTTTTCTAAATGCAAGAAAATTTCTTTTCGTAGACGGGAGGAATCACTTAACTAGGTGCTGGTTGCTGGGCAATTAAACCGAGTCTAATGCTTCCTTACATGTAATCTCCGATGGGATGGCTGTTGTTATGTGATGGTAGATGGTGATATTTTTGTTGCCGGTTCTTATGTATAATGTGGTGAAGTTGTGAGTTATCAAGTTCCGTGTTGGAACTGGAGATATCAAAGTGTGGTTGCGGGAGCGTTTCAGTGCATACAGTACTACGCTCGGCTGAATTTGTATATTGATCATCGTTAATCATAGTGAGAGGAATCGAGCGAGTTACAATGTTCTCCTCTTGGATGCAAATAACTATGGTTGTACCATAGGGCAGACGGCCATTTTCTGGACAGTCTATATTTGGCCTTAAGATTCGAGGAAGTTGACAGAAGACTCGTGTGGAAACAATTTGTCTCGGAGAAGGCTTCAGGGCATAGAGCAGAGCAAGGAAAAAAAGGACTTCAGGACTGAACGATCTGAATATCATAGAGTCTACGTCGACATACTTGGATCAGAGCTCATGAACCAAAGCGAAGTAAGTGTACGAAAATTGTGCTATTGACCCGTTGACTTGACTAGTAATTGCGCCATCAGTGGCATTAACCATCATATACATTAGTTTGTTTGGTTTGCAGCTCACAAAAGACCGGCGGTATGGTACACAATAACCAACTTTTCGTTAAATTTGCAAAACGAAAACACCTTTTACTTACGAAAGATTTTTACTGATTAGAAAAATGGTTTTGCTAATTCTCATTCTCTTAATATATTTATAGTTATATATATGAATATATTGATTTCCTCCAAACTCTTCAAATTACTATATAAAGACAAACATGATAAATGAAACATGATTTGTGAACTGGATGGATATATACATACATATAGATAGATAACGCTATGTTTCTCTTTTGTTGTCACCTCACATAGTTTGTGTGATGGTTAGTGTGAATGTAATACTTGCCTCACACTAATCATGAAGTAAGCTCCCACACGGACCATGTGAGGCAAAAACAAGAACAGCTTAAATCCTCACGATGAAGCCACCATCGATATATAGATATATTCATTTAAGCACATCGCTCATGTGTATCATATATTCCTAGTTCCCAAATCATATTTGACTTAACTTGTTCTTTGTTTAGTTATTTTAGGACTTTGGAGGAAACCAAAACCATGCTCGTAGTGAGATGGACGTCTACCGACATTGTTACAGCTGTGCGTGTGTGTCTCAAAGGTGTACTTGGTATTTCTCAATTCTTTGCAGAGAAGTCCAACTACCCACTTATGAGGACTAGCCATCTCACACGCCTAACAGAAGGTTAGCGCAACTGGAGAGTTGCTGCCAAGGCTACCGCAAGGCGCTCAACACCATCAACGAGATACCCCTTTGTGACGTTACCAACAAGGAACGTTCACTAGGCATCCGATAATGAGGGGTTGCAAACTAATGATGATCACATGTATATTATTCCTACCGTTGCTAACTCTCCACAGAAGATACAACTGAAGAAAACATAGCAAATAGTTAAGAAATTTCCAAAATTGATGAAGGGATGGGTGTATCTAGCAATTGGCAATCAAAAGATGATCCCCATACAAATTCTGGTCCGAAATCTCTCTTGGATCGGGAGAAAACATTCTCCCTGCCGTGACAACAACGTGCAGTCGAGTCCCGCGCTGCCACATCACAATCCACCATGGACGACCGAATCTCCCTCGTGGCTCTCGCCCGCTCAGGACTCTGCGCATGACTCCAGCGCATCCACGTCGTCAGGCGAGTCACCACTTCTATCCCTCGTGAGCAGATCCTCTATGCCCCACTCCCCCAAATTCTCTCGGCCACATAAAGGCCACGACACTTCTTTCAGATCTCCTGTGACAGGCGGGCCAAGTGGATCTGACCACACCAGTTCTTCTAGATTTTCTGCGCCAATGAACCCTGTAGTACCTCATGTTGATGTACAGAATTCTCCTATTGCTGCCCGCACTCGTCTACAAAAAGGTATACGCAATCCAAAACATTACACTGATGGTACAATGCGATATGGCATGCTCACTGTTACAGAAAAACCACAAAATCTCACCGAGGCTATTCGTAATAAACATTGGCGTCATGCTATGGAAGAAGAATATAAGGCGCTTATGCATAACAAAACTTGGCATCTTGTACCCCGAGTTCATACAAAAAACTTGATTCATTGCAAATGGGTCTACCGCATCAAAAACATTAGAGGGTATGGTTGATAGGTATAAAGCTCGTCTTGTTGCAAAAAGATTCAAACAACGATATGGTATTGATTATGGGGATACTTTTAGTCATGTCGTCAAGGCAGCTACTATTCGTCTTGTGTTGGCTATCTCAGTTTCTCGTGGTTGGAGACTACGATATCTAGACATTAAGGATGTGTTTCTTCATGGAATTCTAGAAGAGGAAGTTTATATGAAACAACCTCCTGGGTTCGAAAATCCTCAAACTCCACATCCTATTTGCAGGCTTGAGAAAGCCCTTTATAGTTTGAAACTGTTGGATAATTAGGTACAATTTTCATGATTAATTCCAGAATATTAAACATGACGAAACCAGCTACTAGCACATGTAACTTGAACATACTAGATGTACTAAACAACAAGATGGACGGAAACAAGTAGCAGCTAAACATGTACTTGCAGAACATGGTGAATAACCAGACAGCAGCACGTCGCACGTACCATTCGCTTGCTGATGTGTTCGCAGCAGTAACCTTGGGGAAGACTGATCGAAGCAGACGGCGGCGAAGACGACGATAGGCAGCACTGTCCGACTTGGATGGAAGACGACCCGTGATAAAGAACTCGAACAGTCATGCAGAGTGCTTTCCAAAAACCTTATTCGCCCTCTCGCGTACAGAATTGCAAAGGCGAGTTATTCCGGAGACCTGCTCTCTCGTCCGCCGGTGCACGCCCGCAAGCGGGACGGAGTAGGCTACGGTGGCGACGCAAGCAGAGAGGTTGGCAAAACCCTAGTTTTAATCCAGTGTATTCTGTGGCAGTAGCCACGCATGCCTTTATATAGAACGGCTCAGGAAACCCTAAACGTGGGCCGAGTCCATGTTGCACATGTTTGGGTCGGTTACAGTACCCCACGATCCAGGAGCGACCCGAATAGACTGGTTGTTGACACGTCTGTCAAAAACTTCACAAGTTTTTCTAAGTAGCAAAAATGACGTGTCAAAAACTTCACAAGTTTTCCTGAGTAGCAAAAATAAAGCTCGGCTCGGCGAGATTCCCGCAACCCGCAGCGCGCGCACGTCGTGACGAGACGGGCGGGTGGTGCATGCGTGCGAGTGGAGGCGTCGTTGGAGGAGGAGCGCGCGTGTAGCTCTCTTATTGTCACTCACTTACAAAGTGGTGTAACACTCTACCTTATAAGGTGGTGTAACTCTCCTCCAATTTTCCATGTGGGACTAAACTTTAGCTCCCACTCCACTCATGTGAGTTGCCACCAAATTAGGCCAAATCACACATGGCCTTCCACACACATGTGCTTTGAGATTTAGGGAAAATCTAAAATCACACATGGGTCTAATGCCTTAGGCCATTATTTCTAATAGAAAAAGCTCCTCATACATGGTATGCTCGACTTAGATCTAAACTTCATGATCTCGGCTTCATATCATATAAAGCACATACGTCCTTGTTTCTTTACAACAAGTTAGGTATCACTATTTATATGTTGATCTATGTGGATGGTATCATTGAGACCAGCTCCTCGGATCATGTGGTCTCTGCTATCCTAAATGATTCAAGACAAGATTTTTCACTTAAAGATTTCGGTGATCTTTGATGGCTCAAACTATATTCAAGCTCGTTGGGGAACCCCAAGAGGAAGGTATGATGAGCACAGCAGCAAGTTTTCCCTCAGTTATGAAACCAAGGTTATCGAACCAGTAGGAGCAAACAAACACCTCCAAGGTGTTGTTCCAACTTGGAATCCTGCACAACACAACCACAGAACTTTGGCCCCAAATTATAGTGAGGTTGTCAATCTCACCGGTTTTGCTGAAAACAAAAGATTAAACGTATTGTGTGGAAGATAGTAATTGCTTATAGAAAGTAAACAGAAAACAGTAAATAGTAGATTGTAGATTGATAGTAAAAAAAAGGACCGAGGTCCATAGTTCACTAGTGGTGATTCTCCTTAAGATAGATGACATGTTGGGTGAACAAATTACAGCGGGGCAATTGACAAACATCGAGAAAGCATACATGCATATACTAATCATCTTGACTCCTATGAGATTTGATTGGGCATTACAACATTATATATAGACCGTAATCCAACTTCATCTATGACTAATAATCCACCTTCATGTTATCATCCGAACCCCCTCCAGTATTAAGTTGCGAGCAACAGATAATTGCATTAAGCATTGTGTGTAAAGTAAACAATACGATTGTTCTATGAACAAAGGATTGTTGTTTTCTCCCTAGTAGCAACAACACATCAAGTACCTTAGAGATTTCTGTCACTTCCCCAGATTACTAGAGACATGAACCCACTATCGAGCATAAATACTCCCTCTTAGAGTTGCTAGCATCTACTCGGCCAAGATAGCTACTAACAACGGAGGGCATGCAAGATCACAAATAACAAAGACATGATAGAGTCAATAATCAATCTAAAATAGCATCTCAATATCCATCGAATCCCCGCAAACACAACATGTATGATTACAAATAGATGATCTTGATCATGAAAGGAGCTCACAAGATCTAGACATGGTAGCACAAAGGAGAAGAACCAACCATCTAGCTACTACATGGACACGTAGTCCAGGGATGAACTACTCACGCATCACACCAGAGGCAGTCATGGTGATGAAGAAGGCCTCCAGGGTGAATTCTACCCTCCGGCAGGGTGCCGGGAAGAGCTTCAGATCCCTCCCGATCTAGGGATGGAGATGACGGTGACTATAGACTCTTTCGTGGAATTTTTGATCTGGTACTTAGGGTTTCTGTATCGGAGGCAATATATAGGCGAATGGGGAGGCTGAGGGGGTGCCCTAGGCAGCCACACCACCCCCTGGCGCGGGCCAGGCCTGGCCACGTGGGCCAGGCCTAGCCACGCGGGCCAGGTGGTCTGGCCGGCCTCTGGCCCCTCTCCGTCTTGTCTTCTGGCTCCGTGTTCCCCTCGGTGAAATATTGACTTTGGATTTTGTCCCGTCCAATTCCGAGAATATTCATTTTCTGACTTTCCTGGAACCAAAAACAGCAGAAAACAGGCAGTTGGCACCGTGGCATCTTGTTAATAGGTTATTCCAAGAAAGTGTATAAAAATACACCAAAGTGTGGATAAAACATAAGAAAGTAGATATAAAACAAGCATGGAACATTAAAAGTTATAGATACGTTTGCAACGTATCACCATCCCCAAGCTTAACTCCTGCTCGTCCTCGAGTAGGTAAGTGATAAAAAGAAAGAATAATTTTTGAGGTGACATGCACCATCATAAACTTGATCAAAGTATTTTTAGAACATTGATAGCTGCGATCATAGTACTTTAACATAGCATGAAAGATATAGTTCTAACAATAAGACATAGCAACTATATTGTAACATGAAAAGATACAAACAAAAGATTCATGAATAATAATGCTTTGCAAGACGTTTGCTTGTTTCACATAAAGAAAGCATAATGAGAATGGTATTTAGCTTGTCCCTCATAGTGTAGCAAAACATAAATGCATAGGACACCTTCAAAGTTCATAAGGGTGACTAGATACAAATAGTTTAAGAAAAAGCAATATCAAAGTTATGCATCAATCAACAAGTCTTGGGACAATGCACATTAAACTAAGAATGGCCACTATGCTCTCTCAATAGGTGCATAAAGATAGAAGATGGAGACTCAACATAAAAGTAAAAGAAAGGCCTTCATAGAAGGAAGTAGGGATTCAAGTCTTATAAAGAGCTTCCAAAAATTATGGTACTTATTAGCTTTCAGCTCTCATTGCCCCTATCATAAGAATCTTGAAGTGCTTAAGGTTAAAGTGAACAAACTATGAAGTATATGCTTGACAAAATATAAGTTGGCAATCTCATGTCCCTTGGATACGAGGGCCGCTCCTCATGCTACTCAAGTTTAGTTACCGGTAAGTTCTTGTCATAGTAAGTACATGTGTATCATAGAGAACCGCCAACAAGGTACCCCTTGCCCGATGATATGGAAGAGTCCCCATATCAAAATAACAAGGCAAGCAGACAACAAGCATCTCAGCAATGTTCTTATTTACCATGGGAAAATGGTGCTTTTTTCTCTCTTTCCTCTTTTCTCATCTCTTTTTTCTTTTTTTTCTCAATCTCTTTCTCTTTTTTTATAAGAAGAATGTTTCATAGATTTCTCATTATGGTTACGCTGCAGGTTTCCACCATGATTAGGCATGGATTAGACCAGGCGTTTCTCTAACACACATACATAACTCCATGGACTTACAAGCTCCCCTTTCATTTCACACCGGTGACATCCATAAACAAAAGAGCATGATATCAACTGGGTACAATGTACAAGTGCAGTGTTGAAAGCGTTCCCCATGACAGTATGGTTCTGCTAATCCCCAACATATAAGTGCAGGCATATACAACATAGATGACACAATGGTTCAAGTTTATTAGGGGCAAGAAAATTAAATTGTGCCATCAAGTTCGTGAGAGCTTTAATCACTAGTTTTCTCATAACAAGTTTAATTCGGAAGGTAGATAAAAACATGAATATACTTGGAATAGCAAATGCTAATAGGTAGGTATGGTGGACTCTTTGGAATAACTTGGTTTTATTTGGAGTTGGATGCATGAGTGGAAATCATACTTGGTTATGGAGGCTAGCAAAAGACTGGGAACGACCAACTAAGAGAGCAATAATGGCCATAATCATGCAAAGTGACAAAACATCATTAATTAAAGCATAAAGTGATATTACAAGTTGAAAACTAAAGGATCATAAAGGCTATGGTGACTTGGGATAGTCTTAACATGGTGTGAGCATGCGTCAAGTCAACACAAATAAAGCATCAAAGGATAATACCACAATACTATGATTTAATATGCTAAAACAACGCATGATTCTTTCAAGGCACATTAAGAAATCTCAATTGTTTATAACATGTCATGATACAGAAAAAATCACTAAGCATAAAGCCAAAACAATATCAAGCATGACATGACAAAGCATCAGCCACAGTCAAAAACAAGCTCCTTATTTACCACTTAAGCATGAACTTTCCTACTCTTTTCCAATCCAAACTAATCTTATTTGAAAACTAATGTATGAATGAGGGGATCCAACCAATTTATTCAAGCAAACTAAGCAAACCAAACAAACAAAACCTAAAACGAAAACGAATACGCTCCAAGAACAACACAATTGTGCATGAAACAATAAAAATGATGTGTTTGGAAGAACCTGAGATTTTTATTGATGAAGAAGGGGATTCCTTGGGCATCCCCAAGCTTTGACACTTGTACTTATTGGATATTTCTTGGGGCGACACGGGTGGCATCCCCAAGCTTGAGATTTAGTCCATTCTTAATCTCATTACATCATTCTTTCCTTACACCTGAAATTTTTCCTTCATACAAAACTTCACACAATCTTCATTAGCAACATTAGTGTACTCAAAAGATAATAAACCTTTTGGGTTCAGTTCCAACACAAGTAAAACTTCCATTAAAACACAAGCTATTGTAGCACTTACCTCAAAAATCTCAATTTCCCAAAGAGAACCCAAAAAGGAATCAACAAGAAGCAAATGCAAATAATGACAGAAATCTGTCAAAACAGACCAGCAGAAAGAAACCGATTTTTTTGAAGACCTTCTGGTGCTCAAATCGAAAAGTGTTGATCTAACGAAAGTTGGATAACAACCTGGGGCAGAAGCACAAAAAATTACAGCTCACACCTACGTACAGCGATTTTACACGAATTTTTACAGTGAAGCACAAAAAACTGCTTTGGGACAACAACTTTCCCAAGCATTACTTCTCTCTCATTAGAGGTTACTCTTGGCATAAAAAGCAAATAAAAAGGATAAGGAGAGGTTATTACTGAAGCAATAACTTACAGGACTCATCTCAAACTTTTGGGTTATCTCCGAATAAGTACTTTTCTTTAACGCCTTTAAGTTAGGCATAAGAAGCAAGAAAAGCATCAAGTATTCTCAAATGAAGAAGCATTAAGAGAAAATTTTGTTTTCATAGGAGAGGAAAAAGGAATCTTCTCTCTCTTCTCAGGGAAGTGTTCTATACCTTTCTTGAGTGGGAGTTGATATTAATGGTGTCTTCTTTCATATCAATAATGGCACCAACAGTTCTAAGAAAAGGTCTTTCCAAAGTAATAGGACAAGAATCATTGCATTCAACATCCAAAACATAGAAATCAACGGGGACATAGGCATTGTTAACCATAATAAGAACATCATTAATACTCCCCATGAGTTTCTTTTTAGCATTATCATCAAGTGGGACATTTAAATAACAATCTTCCAATGGTGGCAAGTCAAGCATTTTATAAATCTTTGTAGGCATAATAGAAACACTACTATCAAGATCACATAAATCTTTGAAATCAAAATCATTTACTTTCATATTAATGATGGGTTCCCAACCATCTTCTAATTTCATAGGAATAGAAGCTTTATGTTTCATCTTTTCTTGTTTAATTTTTATGAGAGCATCAGTAATGTGTTTTGTAAAAGCCATATCCGTAGCACTAGCATTAGGACTTTTAGCAAGATTTTGTAGGAACATAATTACTTCAGAGATATTCCAACCATCAAGATCAAAATCATAATTATCATCTAAAGTAGTAGAGCTATTGTTTCCCATATTTCGAAGAATTTCAGCATTTTTATTAGAAAAGGTTCCATTGGGTTTACTAGCTTCAACATTAGTGGTAGTGATAGTAGAAATACTAATATTTGTAGCAATTTCATCTTCTCTTTCCCACTTAGCATGCAATTCAGCTAATAGTCTAACATTTTCATCAATTCTAACTTGTATGGCATTAGTATTAGCAAAGGGATTTTCAATAGTTTCAGGTTTAGCAGCCATTTTATTAATCAAAGATGATCGTGCGTCAGACAAAGATGATATATTTCTTTCAGCGTTAGAAAGTTTTAATTCCAAACTAGGAATTTCCTATTTAAACTCTCAAGTTGATGACTAATATTTTTCAGAATAGTAGATTGTTCTTCCATGGTTTTAGTAAATAATTTATTTTGTTCATATTGCATTTGCATGAAGTTTTTAATGGATCTTTCGACTTCTAAAATTCTTCCTTCACTAGGTATTCCAGGTTTACCATGATAACCATAAGTATTATTAGGAGGGTAAGGCCTATAATTGTTATTACCATAAGCATTGTTACCAAAATTATTATTTCTTATAAAGTTCACATCAACTTGCTCTTCTTAAGCAACCAAAGAGGCCAAGGGAACATGATTTGGATCAATATGAGCTTTCCCATTAACAACCATAGACATAATGACATCAATTTTATCACTGAAGGAAGAGGTCTCTTCAATAGAATTTACCTTCTTACCTTGTGGAGCTCTCTCAGTGTGCCATTCAGAATAGTTCACCATCATATTATCAAGAAGTTTCATTGCAGCACCCAAAGTAATGGTCATAAAGGTACCTCTAGCAGCAGAATCCAGTAGATTTCTTGAAGAATAATTCAGTCCTGCATAAAAGGTTTGGATAATCATCCAAGCAGTCAGTCCATGAGTGGGACAATTCTTTACCAAAGATTTCATTCTTTCCCAAGCTTGAGCAACATGTTCATTATCAGATTGTTTAAATTTTATTATTTCACTTCTCATAGATATAATCTTAGTAGGAGGATAGTATTTTCTAATGAAAGCATCTTTGCATTTAGTCCAAGAATCAATACTATTTCTAGTTAGGGATTGCAACCATTCTTTAGCTTTTCCTCTCAAAGAGAAAGGAAACAATTTAAGCTTAATAATATCTCCATCTATATCCCTATGTTTTTGCATCTCACAAAGTTTAACAAAGTTATTAAGATGAGCAGCAGCATCTTCAGTACCAATACCAGAAAATTGTTCTCTCATAACAAGATTAAGCAAAGCAGGTTTAATTTCAAAAAAAAGTAGCTTCAGGAACATGTGGAGCAATAGGTGTGCACATGAAATCATTGTTGTTGGTGCTAGTGAAGTCACACAACTTAGTGTTTTCAAGAGTAGTCATTTTTTTGTGTTTTTAATAAAGAAAGCAAACTAGTACAACTAATTTTTTTGTGTTTTTGACAAAGAAACAAGCAAACAAAGCAGAGATAAACTAAGCAAAACAAAAATAACAAAGTAAAAAAGATTGGTTATGAGGGACTCCCCTTGTGAAGATGTCCTTGAATCCCCGGCAACAACGGCACCAGAAAAATAGCTTGATGGCTTAAAATATATTCAAGCTCATTGGGGAACCCCAAGAGGAAGGTATGATAAGCACAGCAACAAGTTTTCCCTCAGTTATGAAACCAAGGTTATCGAACCAGTAGGAGCAAGGAAACACCTCCAAGGTGTTGTTTCCAACTTGGAATCCTGCACAACACAACCACAGAACTTTGCCCCTATCTTACAGTGAGGTTGTCAATCTCACCGATTTGCTGAAAACAAAGGATTAAACGTATTGTGTGGAAGATAGTAATTGCTTGCAGAAAATAAACAGAAAATAGTAAATAGTAGATTGTAGATTGATAGTAAAAGAAAGGACCAGGGTCCATAGTTCACTAGTGGTGATTCTCCTTAAGATAGATGACATGTTGGGTGAACAAATTACAGCGGGGCAATTGACAAACATCGATAAAGCATACATGCATATACTAATCATCTTGACTCCTATAAGATTTGATTGGGCATTACAACATTATATATAGACCGTAATCCAACTTCATCTATGACTAATAATCCACCTTCATGTTATCATCCGAACCCCCTCCAGTATTAAGTTGCGAGCAACAGATAATTGCATTAAGCATTGTGTGTAAAGTAAACAATACGATTGTTCTATGAACAAAGGATTGTTGTTTTCTCCCTAGTAGCAACAACACATCAAGTACCTTAGAGATTTCTGTCACTTCCCCAGATTACTAGAGACATGAACCCACTATCGAGCATAAATACTCCCTCTTGGAGTTGCTAGCATCTACTCGGCCAAGATAGCTACTAACAACGGAGAGCATGCAAGATCACAAATAACAAAGACATGATAAAAATCTGAAATAGCATCTCAATATCCATCGGATCCCCACAAACACAACATGTATGATTATAAATAGATGATCTTGATTATGAACGGAGCTCACAAGATCTAGACATGGTAGCACAAAGGAGAAGAACCAACCATCTAGCTACTACATAGACCCATAGTCCAGGGATGAACTATTCACGCATCACACCGGAGGCAATCATGGTGATGAAGAAG
Organism: Avena insularis; assembly: GCA_023614405.1. Taxonomy (NCBI): domain Eukaryota; kingdom Viridiplantae; phylum Streptophyta; class Magnoliopsida; order Poales; family Poaceae; genus Avena; species Avena insularis. Next base: position 475,246,886 of record CM042696.1, on the reverse strand, counting down.
GCCTCCAGGATGAATTTTCCCCTCTGGCAGGGTGCCGGGAAGAGCTTCGGATCCCTCCCGATCTAGGGATGCAGATGACGGCGGCTATAGACTCTTTCATGGAATTTTTGATCGGGTACTTAGGGTTTCTGTATCGGAGGTGATATATAGGCAAAAGGGGAGGCTGAGGGGGTGCCCTAGGCAGCCACACCACCTCGGCGCCAGGCTGCCGCAGCGTGGCCAGGTGGTGTGGCCGGCCTCTGGCCCCTCTCCGTCTCGTCTTCTGGCTCCGTGTTCCCCTCGGTGAAATATTGACTTTGGCTTTTGTCCTGTCCAATTCCGAAAATATTCATTTTCTGACTTTCCTGGAACCAAAAACAGCAGAAAACAGGTAGCTGGCACTGTGGCATCTTGTTAATAGGTTAGTCTAAGAAAGTGTATAAAAAGACTCCAAAGTGTGGACAAAACATAAGAAAGTAGATATAAAACAAGCATGGAACATCAAAAATTATAGATATGTTTGCAACGTATCAATCTTCACTTCTTTTTGGGCATGGAAGTTAAGAAAGTAAATGGTACACTGGTCTTAACACAAGAAAAATATGTTGTTGATTTGCTTAATAGAGTAGGCACGCATAACTGTACACCATGTACTACACCACTATCTTCTGTGGAAAAGTTGTCACTTACATAAGGCACACCTCTTGGTCTCGATGATAGTACACATGACAGAAGTATTATTGGCGCTTTGCAATATTTAACCCTCACATGGCCTGATCTATCCTTCTCGTTCAACAAAGGTTCTCAATTTCTTCATGCACCTACAACAACTCATTGGACAACAACAAAAAGATTTTAAGGTATATTAAGGGTACCTTATCAATTGGCCTCACATTTCAAAACAAAAATCCTTCTATCCTCCTTAGTACCTTCTCATATGCGGATTGGGCAGGATGTCTTGATGATCTACGCTCTACAGGTGGTTTTGCTATCTTTTTTTGTCCCAATCTTATTTCCTAGAGTGCTCGCAAGCAAGCAACAATATCACGTTCTAGTACTGAGACGGAACATAAAGCTCTAGCTAATGCCACCACTGAGCTAATTTGGGTTGAGGCCTTGCTCAAAGAACTTAGTGTGCATCTCAATGAAAGACCATGTTTGTGGTGCGACAACCTTGGTGCTACATATTTGTCTGCAAATCCAATATTTCATGCTCGCACTAAGCACATCGAGATTGATTTTTATTTTGTCCTGTGAGAGGGTTTCCAGTGCATACAGTACTACGCCCAATTGAAGAAGTACTTAATGTGACACTGCGGACAAATTTGTATCTTGATCATCGTTAATCATAGTGAGAGGAATCGAGCGAGTTACAATGTTCTCCTGGTGGATGCAAATAACTATGATTGTACCATATGGAAGTCGAACATTTTCTGGTCAATCTATATTTGGTCTTGAGATATCGAGGAAGTTGACAGAAGACTCGTATGGAAACAATTTGTGTGGGAGAAGGCTTTAGGGCACAGAGCAGAGCGGGGGCTTCGGGACTGAACGTTCTAAATATCATAAAATCTACGTCGACATAACTAGATCGGAGCTCATGAAACAAAGTGAAGTAGGTGTTCGAAAATTGTGATGTTGACCCGTTGATTTAAGTACTTGCGCTATTAGTGGCATTAACCCATCGCAGATATTAGTTTGTTCGGTTTGCAGCTCACAAAAGACCGACGGTCTGGTGTGCAATAACCAACTTTTCTTTAAATTCGCAAGTAGAAAATACCTTTTACTTACAAAAGATTTTTACTGATTAGAAAAACAGTTTTTCTAATTCTCAGACTCTTAATATATTGATTTCCCCCAAAGTCTTCAAATTACTATATAAAGACAAATATGATAAATGAAACATGGTTTGTGAACTAGATGGACATATACATACGATATATATAGATAACCCTATGTTTCTCTTTTGTTTTCACCTCACATAGTTTGTTTGTGTGATGGTTAGTGTGAGTGTAATACTTGCCTCACACTAATCATGAAGTAAGCTCCAACATAGACCATGTGAGGCAAAAAACAGAACAACTTAAATCCTCGTGATAAAGTCCCCACCACTATATATAGATATATTCATTTAAGCACATCGCTCATGTGTATCATATATCCTTAGTTCCCAAATCATATTTGACTTACCTTGTTCTTTGTTTAGTTATTTTATTAGGACTTTGGAGGAAACCAAAACCGTGTTCAAGGTAAGATGGACGTGTACCAACATTGTTACAGCTGTGCGTGTGTGTCTCAAAAGGTGTACTTGGTATTTCTCAATTCTTTGTAGAGCAGTCCAACTACCCACTTATGAGGACTAGCCATCTCACACGTGTATCATGTCCCACTCTTGGAGAAGCCTAGCGCTACCGGAGAGCTGCTGCCAAGGCTACCGCAGGGTGCTCAACACCAGCAACGAGATACGCCTCCGTGACGTTATCCATATGATTGTGAGTGAAGCTTGATGTCAGCTCCAACAACTCTGTGTGTGACAGTTCAACACAAACCCCACAGAACCAATGGTGCAAAGAAGGATCATCTTGGTTCTTGCCGGAGGCGATGGCCGCGTCACTGAAACAAGCAGATGGAAGGGTAAACTCCGTAGCTTCCGGCAGGAAAGGAAGCAACAGCTCCAGGTATTGCCGTCAGCTTGCCAAAGATACAACCAATAGCTTCGCCGTCCTCCCCAACCTTCGCGGCAGCAAACAATGCAGTGCCTGATATATCGTGTGAATGTATTCTCGTGTTTACCTTACCTTACACTTGCCAGCCCAACGCCTCCAAGCACACGTTGCCTTCACCTTCAACCACTTTTGTGTGCTTATTAGCAACGCAAGTATACGGCTCTGCCATATAATCAAGCCAACCCCGCCCGCCTGAGACCCTTTATTTCTGAAGTTTTATACCGTGAAACGCCGTCAAAAAAGGTTGGAAACCTCGTAGAACACAGGGTTTCAGAAACTACCGAGCAAGAATATCTACGCCTAGGATCCTAGTCCTGAACAAGCAATAACTATATGAAAGTACATATATGTCATGGAAAATATAGGCAGCAAGACTGAAAGTATGGTTCAGGTTCTTGTCCTAGGTTTCAACACCAGTAGCTTCCCCTATGCTACTACAGTTCTTCTATACATACTGATGAAATGGCAGTATGGTGACAATTGTTTGTCCATCCTACAAAACTGGCCACTCCTTACAAAATTTGCAAGAGACATTATTCTCTCTGGACATCTACTCACTAAGATCATTATATGTGATCCGTGCTATATGCGTTCAATCGGGGGCAACAAGATGTTGAAACCCCCCTCCCTCCTCCTCTTCCCAGGATCACACTATGGAGTAAGCACTGCTGGACTCGTTTTCGGGCTCTACTGCCCGTCTTGGTTTCTGGTCCTCTGCGACTTTCCGGGGCGATGCCAAGGGCGACGACGGCGAGGAGTGTGATGGGGATGACAAAGATCTGCGCACCGGGCTCGGTGGCATGTGTAGCCTCCGCAGTTCTCTCATCGAGCTATTGGGGCTCAGGAGTAGCGGTGGCTGTGGCTCCGGAGCTTCGGCAGCAGCCTGAGGGCGGTGTTGCTGTCCTTGTTGTCGCTGCTGTTGTCTTTGTTGTTGCTGCTGCTGCCCTTGTGGTTGCTGCTGATCAGTTGTGACTTTTCTTAGAAGGTTCTGCATACTAGGTAGTAGTTTCACTGAAACGGAAAGAATCCCAGGAACCTGCAGAGGAACATAAATGGGGTTCAGTTCAATTTGTCACAACATTATCTCAAAATGAACATAGTTCAAGCTAATGAATAGGTTTCTTTTGTCTCCGTGAAAAGGTTGTTCAATGTTAATAACAACTTATTTTACAAAGATAATACATTTTCTGGTCCCTTAGCTCATGCTTGCGCCACAATATTATGCTTTGTGATATAACATAAGCAGTGATCAAGAGATGTAAAGACAAGTACGAAATTCGTCGACATTCTGTATTTTTTTTTGCCAACGCACCTTAGATACAGATGATTTTCACAGTAACTTTCTACAACAACAAAAATTAGTATATTCTTCTTAATAACAAATATTCAAACTTTACCATGCCGTTCTGGAATTCTCTGCCGATATCTAGCTGCACTGCTAAAGCTTTGGCAACTAAATAACCAACAAATACCAAGAGCAGGTATATGGGGTTCCTGCATAGCAGAAGAAGAGAATGGCAGCACCATGTTAATACTTAGTAGTTTTCAGTTTGTGCAAGAAACCCCTGCACATACTGCAGGTAATAAGCTAGGTACCTCAGTAGCGTCATGATCTCATTGAAGCCAAGAATAGCGATAGCAACCATCGCCCAAGGAGGAGGCATTCCGCCATTAGCGCGCCTGTGAGCTTGCTGGAGTGATATAAAAATAGTCCAAGTCAATAATAGAATAAGAATCTATTTCACCCACTAGAAAAAGGAATGCACCATCAGAAAACAGAAATCTAATTAACCCACTAGAAAAAGGACACAGTCACAATTGATCCAATTTATGTTGGGGGACACTAAATTCTTCAAACTGCAGGCTTCTCTGAATGCAAAATTACAGGCATCCCGAAGCTCTTTATTTCTTAATACAAAGGCATCACACCTTCCATGGTTCCTCAAAGAGGCATTCAAAGGAAACAAAAATTGTGCTAGCACAAAACCTCTGAGCCATATTACATACAATATCAGAGACCGAAGTGATGTATGAAATGCACACCTGTGTCGTTACTGCTTGTGTAATGGTGAATTCAGTTTCTGATTTGAATTGCTTCCACAGTGACTTGCACTGAGCTGGAGTAACAAGTGCATGCATTGGATGAACCTGTTTCAATTGTTCCACAAAGTGATATAAGCATTCTCATTTATTGCTGCATGGAGAACAAATAAACACAAAGCTACCTCTTCCCAAGTAGTTGAGGCAAGTGGGTCACTAGAAGCACTTGAACTCTTTGATTCAACAGGACTATCTAGAAGTGTTGAGGTGAGAATGTTTTCAATCCTATCTGGCTTGTCATCCCAGCGAATGACAGCTAACACGGACATAAGTTTGAGAGCCTGCAACATCAGTGTAAGAGCACTTAACAACAAAACTAAGTGATACAGTATATTCTTTGTCATGTTAGAAGGGCGTGAGTCCTATACAGAAGATCGGGCATCCCTGGCAATTGCACGGACATCTTCCTTTCCTGTCCAAACCCTTGGCATTGAATCCTTGTCATGACTAAACACCGTCGTGAACCTGGCAATAACAGGAAAATTTATCTCAAGGTTGTAAAATTGAATTGTACAAGGAAATAAGTAAATTTGTTAACCTCTCCTTCATATGCATCAAAACTTTGTTAGCTTCTTCTTTAGCTTTATTTTCCACGATACTTCGGGCATAATCCCTTAATTTTGACACCATTCCTTCTGACACTGCACTTTCCATTTCAAACCCAGAAAGGCTATTCAGAAACTCAGGCAGAATGGCCTCAGTCTCACGTTTATAAAGATTTCTTATTGATTCCCAAGTTGTTTGGCTGGCGGCATCAAAAAGAGTCTCCACAGGATCAACAAGTGTTTTTCTTAGTTTCTCCTGCACGTACATGGAACTTAAATTATTATTACTCCCTCCATCTAGAAATATAAGACGTTTTAGCTTTGTGAAACGAATGTATCTAGACAAGTTGTGTGTATAGATCAGAGTGAACCTATACACTACAATTCATCTAGATACATTCGATTCACAAAGCTAAAATGTCTTATATTTCCGAACAGAGGGAGTATATGGTAAATGCTATATAGCATGTGTCAGAAATATTCAGATGCAGGGCATGTATTGAAAAGCTTATAAAAAATTCTTCTAGGTTGCTGTACTTAACCTTAGCACGGCTTGTTAGTTCTGATAGCTTGCGTTCGCGCATTGAAACTGCATGGTCTTCAATATCACGCCGAACTTTCTCTAACATTTTAGAATAGTCCCAGTCGGCCTGCTTAATTACAGCATCTAAAATCAAAAGACTTGTCAGATTGCAGTTTCACTTTAAAGGGTTAGTACACCAAGAAACAGTCAAAGAATGCCTCATAAATTGCAGGTCTTAAAGTCACATTAAGTAGATAAAGGGTTGTAATTGATGCAACATCAGCACATAGAAGTACACCGGCACTAAACAAAATTAATGTACTACTTAGACTCCCAAAATAGAATATTGAACTTGTACTTTGCAGGACATCATACCACTTCAATACAAGTATGTGATGAGTATTACATCTTTAATGTGATGGTAATCCTGGAACCTATTCTACGATCATGGTATAATTTTACCTGCACACCCTTGATCAAATTCATTGAGAGAGGATTCAGTAGATTCCCGAACAGATGCTGCAAAACCTTTTCCACTCTCCAGAGACAAATTAAGATCGGTTTTAAATTTTTCAAGAGCTTTACTACGTAGATAGCTCAACACTTTCAGGAATGCAGGTTGGACAAGCTGCAAGAATGTAAAACAAAATTAGTTACATGACAAGGCAAGATGTAGCAGGAAAGGACACATGCCCAATATGAGTGCTAGTATATAGGATAGGGAAAGTATCTTGGAATATGCGGGCTTTCGAGAAATAAGAATTTTCACGAAATGCACAAAACAAAACAGATCTATACTGTTATTTTGTTGTGGTTAAAGAATACTGATGTACAAAAGCACCTTACATTGAGTACTCTAGATTCCAGCACTTGCCGTTTGGCTTTCCTAACAGCTTCATCAAAATAGACAGCTTCTTTGTCATACCTAAAAAAAATCATGATTTGCATATCAGTTTTTGTCATGAGCAGAAGTTTCCTGACATCACTAAGTAATACCAAGATTTACTCATGCGCTCTCATGAAAGATGAATTAACTAGGACTAAGACAACCGGCAAAGTAGAAAATTCTAGCTTCAATGTCAGTACTTTGGTAGTGGGATCAAAGAGGAAAGAAAGATAACAAGATTTTTATGTACAACTCTAAAAAAAGTAAGCTAATATTAATTCTTTAGTAAAAACATTTTCCATATGTCAGGACTGCTGGAAATTTTAGGGATTGTCTCTCTGAAGTACATGTCTATCAATCTACTAGTAGATGTACTGAAGATAGAAGGCATACTATGTGACCAATAGATCAACTATATATTATGTACTAACTTCTTGTGCGGTTTCAAGGAATATGAATCATGTTGAACAAACCACCAGAATGAACAACTTAAATCACACAAGGCTTACTCTTGCATGTGAACGTCCACAATGTAGCCAAGTTTTTTCCCAAAACCTTGTACTGAACCTGACTGCACAGCATTCTCCAATTCAAGCCATTCCTAAAAATCGCAAACATATTAGTGAACTGGAAACATCTATGAATATTATATTATCTTGAAGTGACAATTTCTTACTGGATCCGATGCTAGGCAGCCAAACTTCTCGTTCGCTATTTCATCACACCTAACTGTAGCAACCATTACCTTGGATGATGAAGCAAACGGAAATAAATTAGCAAAAAACATGTTGGAGTTGGTTTCTTCCACTAAATTGTTGGTGGTTACTTCACCTCAGAATACACTTAGATGTATACTTGCAGCAAACTATTTTAACTAATCATGTATGTGATTCATGTAATATCGATCCAGTGTACAACAACTGTCTTAGTACAAGTTTGTACCTTGTGAGCAGGAAGATCGAGATCCTTATTCTCCCGAATAATTTTCCAAATCTGTTGTGAACTAAACAAAAAACCTGAAGCAGGAACTACTCCTCTCCTATCACCTGCAAGACCTCCTGGTGCAATTGAATTTGCAAATCTCTGCCTAAGTTGTTGAACCTGGTCAAGGTAAAAGTAAGGTGCTTGAAAAGCAATGCCTTAATATTTCTTTTTGATTCAGAAAAGTTATTTTGAATTTAATGTAAGAAGATATTTACAGAACCAAGTTTCAAATGGTTTTCGAACTACCTGCTCTCTGAATTGCTCTTCTTTTTCTTCAAAACTAGGCAATGCAGTGACTTCCACCTTTGTATTTACAAACAATGTTATAAGCATTAAAATATTTAAACAAGATTGCATAACGAAATTTAAAAACTCACATTAAAAAATTCACTGAGAGGAGTATCCTTGTGTGCCTCTGGCTTAGGAACCGAGTTCCATATCTGACCAAATGTGAGACAATATTAGAAATTGAAAAATGCAACAAATATAAACAAAGATGAAAGGCTGAAAAGTGTGTGTTCGAGAAAAAAAAGATGAAATTTTTAAAAGGAAGAGGATGCCAGCACCTTTTGAATATCCTCCCTTAGAACTGGTTCTAGATGTTCAAGTGGAGTCTACATGAAAACAATGATGTGTTTGAGATTCACCCAGGTAAAAGGATCAAAGACAATATTACCAATAGCTTGCATAAAACATTGTAAAACCTCCAATCCGATTTAATTGTTGAAGGTTTAGCAAGGTTTAGGAAAAACTTTGCTTAAACCTGCGACAATTAAATCGGATCGGAGGTAGTAGTAAATATTTTCAAAAGAGGAAGAGAAAAAAGGAGAGGCAAACCCTGGTTTTATCACGTATAACAAATAATAATGTTGTCTTCCGGGGACTGAACAAACGCATCATGACCTACATACCGAGTTGTTCGAATGTTACAAGTACATCAGGACTATATATCCATTTGCAAGTAAGGGTATAGTTGAAAGAACAGAGAGATTACACCTTGGTACCTGAAATACTGTCTTTAGAAGAGGCTTATTAGCAGCTTGTTCCCGACCGATATCGTGGCACCACCTATAATTCAAAGACAGTGAGTAAGTGCACAAACTAAAGCGTCAACCTATAAGCCTGGTTATTATAATAATATCAAAATATTTTCCCAGCATCAAAGAGAATGACTCACATGTTAATCAGAACTATATCTGAAATTGCAAGAGCAAATAACGCACTTTGCTTCTCAAATGCAGTATCATCCTGAAATGAGGCAAAACACACAGATTATCAGAAAAGGAAAGTGTGCCCGCTAACCTTGCAACACTATCTGTAATAAGGCTCATCCATACGACATGATCAACTTGCTTCAACCCACGCATAGGTCACCCTCTAAATGTAAGTACTAGTCAAGCATCTTAAGTTGATTTTTACTCATTAGAAGATCATCCATGTTTACATTTGTTACTTAAAAGACAGGAAAGCCAAATGAGTTGACAATGTAAAGCACTGTTTGTAAACTAAATTATGCAAACTGTTCAGAGATAATGTCGAACAACAGGAGGAAAGCGTGCCTAGTAATGTGAAACTTCTTTTCCCATGCACTTAACTGAACCTGATGCCCTGACTGTATGTAATTTAGATACCATATCACGAAGGACAAAATGAAGCTCTTCTCTTAACATCATGTATATTTTCTTAAACATGCCCTGCTCCATATATAAATTCCAAAATTTTCTGTTCAGGCCTTCATGGCACTAAACATTCACAGAAAGAAGTGTTTGGAGATTTCTGTGAGAAACCGTATCATAGAATAACTATAGTAACCTATCCAAAAACTACCCACAGCTCTGCAACGTTGCACTTCTCTACTAAATTTTCTTTGTTAAAGCTATGAGACCTACTGCTAGCCAACTCCCAACATCTTAACAAGGCTGAAATCTGGAAGCTTGCAGGGGCAGTTGCATTAAGATATGTTCCTCGGGTCCTGATTGCAGCTTTGCAGGGGTGGTGTTTTGAGCTTGGTCCTGGTTGTTCTTGGGTCTTGAGTGGGCTTGGCCCTGTGGTGAAAGTGGGTGTGGCCCTGTGGTGTGGTGTTGTTGTATGGTTTTTGCCTGGTTTCCACTAATTAACTGGGCACTTTCATCTTAATTAATGGATAACGCAACTATTTTGCCTTTGTGTTAAAAAAAAGATACGTTCCTCTACACACAATGCCGCCTAAGGTTCCCTCTCCTTAACCCTCCTATGCTGCTGTGGTCGAGCTCTTCTGTTTTCCTAGTTAAAAAAAATGTTGCCAACGGGGGAATGATCCCTCCCTTGGTTATACTTTTTGTTAGGTAGGTGAGACACCCGGTTTATTCATGCCTTAGCGGCGACTCAAAAGTCTGCCAATGCTGGAGAACTCGAACCCGGGCGGGCTGGCCTCCACACCCGGAGTATCAGCCACCAAGCCAGCGCCTGGTTCTCCTATTTTCCTAGTTAGTTCGGGTCTCTTTTAGTTTTCTAGGTTTTGCTTTCCTTTCTTTGTTCGGTTTTGTTGCTTTGCACATATTGAGACATGTTCTTATAATACAATATGACACACATTTAGATGTGTGTTCCAAAAAGTGAGAGTTGCTAAAAAAAATAGGGAACTCCCATTGTGTAAGTAAGCGTACCTCTCCTCTTTCTCTTCCATCAGTACCTTCCAAATCCATTACAACTGTACAAGGCTCGATACCAACACAGTGTGCCATCCATATACCTTTGGTAGTTTGGCTCCTAAATAAATACATAAATATACTATCAACATTTCTACTCAAAACAGAAATCGAAATCTAAGGGGGTATACTACATTTGACAACTGCAGTTTCATGATAAAAGAAGGGAGCACTGTAAGAAATAGAACTATTTACTCATTTATTTATCCAAAAAAATAAATAAACAAAACAAACAACACGAGGCACAAATATGTAATCATGTCTGGTAAACAAAATAAAAAACTGTTTATACCTTCCCCTGAATGCATCCATCTCCCTAAAATTAGTTCTGAAGAGTTGGTTCAACAAGGTACTCTTTCCTGCTCAAAATAAAAAGTACGATGGGTCCCAATTAAATTCTTACCAATGTACTGTCTATTTGTCGAAAAGGATAGAAGAACCATAAGTCACACATATCAGACAAAAATACATGTTTAGTTTCAGTGCTAACTGGTAACCTTATGTTGTCACTGTCACTCTTGCAGCTACACAAATCATCCAATAATGCTGCACATGGCCCAGCAGAACATATGGTGGCTTACAAATAAGGCGCTAGAAATACCACCATAACTTCAAAGAAATAGAAAAACCGCACAACAATACGGATTTACACCAATGCAGTATTGAAGGAAAGAATCAATCATTCCCCGTGCAACCCTCTACGAAATTACCCTCTTAACTGGCAATCTTATGCAGTCTGTTTGAGTTCGATCGGAATGTTATTGATGTACTAACAAAGCCAACTGAACCTCTTCATGTTACAGGCGGAGCGTCAGTTACCGAAGGCAGCGCGGGCACCAAAACAATGAAAACATTGACGAACTCGAGCCACCGTCTATCTAACAACCGCACCAACCTAGCGGTTAACCTGATCGATCGACCAATGCATACTGAAGACAGAGCACGCAACAGATCGGCCGCAATGCGGATGCCAAGCGAAGTTCGCGAGAACCGGAGCATTTGATCAAACAGGTGGCGGCCAACGCCGCGCGCGCACGGGAGCGCGCCATTCGATCGATCGATCGATCGGAGCGCGCGCTTGGTACGTAACGCACGTACCGCTGCTCTGGGGCCCCATGATGGCGACAACGGCGTAGGAGAGGCCGCACCCGGAGACGTCCGCGGCCGCCATGAAACGCTCTGCCGATTCGACCGCGAACCCGCCCTCGCCGTCGATCAGCTGCACCGCCGCCCCCGCCGCCACCGCCGCGGCATCCACCTCCGCCATCTCCGCTCGATCCGACGCTCGCCGGCAGGTTTCGTGTGGGTGGGGTGGACGGAGGCGATCGATGGGTGACGCGGCCGGTCCGTCCGCCCAGTGCCGCGGCTCTCTCTCTCTCTCTCTCCGGCCTCTCTCGGCTTTCGCGGAGCGCCAGTCGAGTGGCCTCCGCCGAGTCTTTTGCATATATACCCACGCCCTCGGAATTCCTTTTCTTTCTGCGCCCTGATAACTTACGGTATTTACATTTTGATTATTGGTGTCTTACACGCAAGTCCTTCTGACACACGGGCACCACCTCTAATCCTGTCTTTTCTATATGCAAATTCTCAAAAAATATATATACAAGCACATATACGTGCCTAGTACGTATAACCAAATTTGCACTGAAATATATTTTTATATATGATTTGCACAAAAACGAAATGTTCAAAGGAAAAATACGATCTTTTTGCCTTTTCATATCCACAATTTTCTTATTTTTTATATAGTCTGTAATACTCTAAGTGACTTGCATTTGTATAGATCCACGTGTATTTATACACTAAAATACGTCTAGATACATGCGGATCTTAACAAATCCACATCACTTATTTCTGGACAGAGCGAGTATAACATACTCCCTTTGTTCCAGAATATAAGCATTTTTAGCGAGCTAGAGAGTATTATCTAGCAAAACTATGCACATATGCAGATAACATGTGTATCTGTCTATGTCAATTTATTTGGAATATTTTGAAAATTTAAAGCACCAAATTTGATTTTTTTAAATACCAAGATCATTGGAGCATGGGAGCCAAACCACCTCTCTCGCTATGTATTAAGGCACCTGCAGCGGACCGATCCATTCGACCACGGTTGCTCGAATCAATCTGCGCGGATATACGCTAGGAGAAAACCCGCCCCAGCTCGCGACCCGTTCGATCACACGTGTCCGGGCTAATCCATTCCTCGTCTAAAAATGGGATGGGAATGTGTCGCTGCTGATGCCGCACGCATCTGTTGGAGATATGCCCTAGAGGTAATAATAAATGTGGTTATTATTATATATCTTTGTGTTTATGATAAATGTTTACATTCATGCTATAATAGTATTAACAAGGAAACCATTAATACTTGTGTGATTTGTAAACTTAAATTGAAGTCCCTAGTATGGCCTCTATACTTCACTAGCTTGTTGGTTGATTGATGATGTGGTTTCTTTGTCATGAACATTGAGATGTTATCAACAACAAGATCATATCGTTAGGAGAATGATATGGTGGACATACTCCTATAGACAAGCGTAGCATAAAGATCAAGTCATTTCAATAGTTCAATTGCTATATGCTTTCTGATACATAGTAACCTAATTCCTTCGACCATGAGATCATGCATATTGCCTTTACTGGATGGATGCTTTGATGTCATCAAACACCACACCGTAACAGGGTGGCTATAAAAGTGGCATTGGGTGTTCGGAAAGTATTGGTTGAAACACATGGATCAAGAGTGGGATTTGTCCATCCACATGACGGATAGAAATACACTGGGCCCTCTCGTTGAAATTGCAGCCAATTAGATTGCAAGCATGTGACTTGGTCACAAGGGATCACATATCACGGAACGAAAAGAGTACTTATCGATGCGAGGATGAACTAGGTATGCAGAGATACCGACGATCATAACCTCGGATAAGTAACATATCGTGAGACAAAGGGAAATTGGTATCGTATGTAAGTGGTTCATTCGATCAAAGTAATCGTAGAAATATGTAGCCATATGAATGTCCAGATTCCTCTATTGGTTATTGTTCGGAGAAGTGTCTCGATCATGTCCGCATAATTCACGAACCGTAGGGAGACACACTTAAGGATTCGACGTTGTTTGAGTAGTTATGGTATTATGAGAAAGAGACCGAATGTTGTTCGAGTCTCGGATGGGATCCGGAGATCACGCGGTGATCCGGAAGGGTCCGGAGAATACGATTCATATAAGGAAAGTCCCTTTTCGGAGTTGGGGAATGGTTCCGGTGTTTTCATCGGGCACAGTCTAGAAGGTCCCGGAATGTCCGGCACTCCGGGGAAGGGTACATGAATGTGTCATTGCAAGATGGAATGATTGCATCATGTACTAAGTGTTCTCGCTGTCCAAAATAAAGGGTTTATTTAATTCCTAAATTGGAAAAGTCAAACGCCAGTTTTGATCATTGCCGATTTTAGGAAGAGGAGAAGTTGGAAACCGACTTGGGGGTGGAGTCCTCCTCCCCAAGCCGGCGGCCAGCCCTAGGCGAGTTGGGGAGGACTCCTCCCTCCCTGGCCAGCCAGCCCTCCCACCTATAAAGGGAGGCGGGCCTCCCTCTAGAGACACACAAGTTCCTATCCTCTAAACTAGAAACTAGACCTAGACCCGGTTTAGAGCTGTTTGGTTTAGAGCCTTCTAATTGGTTTAGAGCCCTCTAATTGGTGTGTCTAATTACTAGACCACTAATAGCCTCTCTCATAAGCTCCACCATACTGCACCGGCTTAAGCGAAGCCTGCGGGATCTCCCTCTACCTCCGGTACCACGCCCGTTGTCTTGGGAATCGCGAGGAGAGTGCTACAACCTCCAGCCTCTTTGGAACAAGGAGAGGAAGGTCTTCGTCGAAACCGAACGTGTGACCGACTCTGGAGCGCTTGGGAACGCTGGCCGGAAGGATCGTCTCACGCGATCTTGAGATCGGAAGAATGCGACTACATCACCCACGAGAATCTGCTCTCGTTAAACACTTTGGAATCTTGAGGGTGAGTTATTCCATCGACTCGTTGCTGCAATCTAGTAGATAGATCTTGGCTTGTTTGTTTGTATGCGATAGAAAATTTTTGTTTTCCATGCTACGAACCCCTACAAAGGGTATCGAGCCGTGTCTATATGTAGATCATTGCAGACGAGTAGAACACAATGGTCATTGTGGGCGTTGATGCTTTTATTGTAGATTGCTTTTGTGTACTTTGCATCTTGCGGTATGTTGGGATGAAGCGGCCCGGGCTAACCTTACATGACATCGTTCATGAGACTTGCTCCACGCTTAACATGCAACTTGTATTGCATAAGTGGCTTTGCGGGTGCCTGTTTCTCCTAGCATAGTAAAGATCCAATTTACAACGGGTAATCAACAATGCTAGTATCAATGTTGTGGTTCTTGTTCGTAGGTTAGAACGACACCTATGGAAAGCCCCAAACCACGTAAAATATGCAAAGAAAGTAGAAGCGTCTAACTTTGTTTTGCGAGGGTGTGCGATGATGTGATATGGCCATGATTGTGATTATATTTGATGTATGCAATGTTCCTTATTGTAAGTTGGCAACGGCGGGGAAATATATGGTTGTCTTTAATTTACATTAAGACCTGCGTGTCTATTCAAAATAGTTGTAATAGTTGAAGCTGGTGGACGACAACCATGAAGAAGCGTCATTGACCTTGATGCTATGCCGGAGATGATGGAGATCATGTTCGTGCTTGAAGATGGAGATCGGAAGCACAAAGAAGAAAGGCCATATCATATCACATATTATGAATTGCATGTGATGTTAATCCTTTATGCATCTTGTATTGCTTAGTAGACGACGGTAGCATTATAAGATGATCCCTCATGCACATAAATTTCAAGTTCTAAAGTGTTCACCCTTAGTATGCACCGTTGCCAAAGCTTGCGCTTCGAAGCACCACGTGATGATCGGGTGTCTTTGATTCCGCGGGTGAATACAACGTAAGCAAGCCAGATTTGCTTATGCGGAAGCTAAGGTTGATCTTGACGAGCCTAGCATGTACAGACATGGCCTCAGGAACACGGATCGCCGAAAGGCAAAGCATGAATCATATAGTAGATATGATGAACATGATGATTGTTCGCCATTAAAACTATATCAGCTCTCGTGATGATCGGTGTTGATGTAGTGGATTTGGTTCTGTGATCACTAAAACAATGTGAGGGATGTTGTTTTGGTGGGAGTTCACCTAGTTTAATTTCATTAATTAATTTGAACTCAATTTATCATAAACTTAGTCTAAACTATTGCAAATATGTTGTAGATCAATGGCAGCCCCTACCATCAATTTTAATGCGTTCCTAGAGAAAGAAAAGTTGAAAAACAATGGAAGCAACTTCGCGGATTGGTTCCGCAATTTGAGGATTGTCCTCACATTTGGTAATTTGACCTATGTCTTTGGATGCACCGCTAGGTGACCCACTGCAGCTGATGCTACCGATGAAGTAAAGAATGTTTACCTCGCTCGGAAGAATCGGTACTCCATAGTTCTGTGTGCTATCTTGTATGTTTTAGAATCGAGCTTGGAAAAGATTTGAAGAGTCGATCCATATGATATTGTCGAGGATCTCAAATTAATCTTTAAGACTCATGCGGCAATTGAAAGTTATGAAGCTTCGAAAAGTTCTTTAAGCGCAAGATGGAAGAGGGTAGCTCCGTCGGTGAGCATGTGCTTAAGATGTGCAGGCACGCAAATAAACTTCAAAGTTTGGGTATAGTGATTCCTAATACTTTGGGGTTTACCGCATCCTCCAATCACTACCACCAAGTTACAAGAACTTTGTGATGAACTACAACATGCGAACATGAACAAAGAGTTGCGAACTATTTGCTATGTTAAAATCTGCAGAAGTGGAGATCAAGAAAGAGCACCAAGTGTTGATGGTCAATAAGACCACCAAATTCAAGAAAGGCAAGTCTAAGCAAAAGGGACACTTCAAGAAGGGTGGTAAGAAAGTTACCACGCCGACGAAGAGGACCAAGGCTGGACCCAAGCCTGATGTTGAGTGCTTTTACTGCAAGGGAGAAGGTCACTGGAAGCGGAATTGCCCAAAGTACTTGGCAGATTTGAAGAACGGCAACATCAAGAAGAAAGGTATATCTGATATACATGTTATTGATGTGTATCTCACTAGTATTCGTAGTAGTGCCTGGGTATTTGATACTGGTTCGGTTGCTCATATTTGTAACTCGAAACAGGAGCTGCAGAATAAACGGAAGCTAGTGAAGAACGAGGTGACGATGCGCGTGGGAAACGGATCAAAGGTTGATGTGATCGCGGTCGGCACACTACCTCTTCATCTACCATCGGGATTAGTTTTATACTTAAATAATTGTTATTTGGTGCCTGCGTTGAGCATATCGGGATCTTGTTTATTGCGAGACAGTTACTTGTTTAAATCCGAGAATAATGGTTGTTCGATTTATATGAGTAATGTGTTTTATGCACATGCACCTTTGATAGATGGTCTATTCATATTGAATCTCGATAGTAGAAATACACATATTAATAACATTGAGGCTAAACGTTTGAAATCAAGCGATAATTTGACCTATATGTGGCACTGTCGTCTTGGTCACATTGGAGTGAAGCGTATGAAGAAACTCCATTCCGATGGACTTCTTGAATCACTTGATTTTGAATCACTTGAAAGATCTGAAGCATGTCGATGGGTAAAATGACTAAGACTCCATTTTACGGTATGATGGGCGAGCTCTGAGACTTATTGGAAATCATACATACCGATGTGTGGTCCAATGAGTGTAGCATCATGTGATGGTTATCGTTATGTTCTTACCTTCACGGATGACTTGAGTAGATATGGGTATATCTATTTCATGAAACATAAGTCCGAAACTTTCGAGAAGTTTAAGGAGTTTCAAAGTGAGGTAGAGAATCAACGTAACAAGAAGATTAAATTTCTACGTGGAGGTGAATATCTAAGTTACGAGTTTGGCGAGCATTTGAAGAAATGTGGAATACTTTCGCGATTGACACCGGAACACCACAGCGTAATGGTGTGTCCGAACGTCGTGTCGAACTCTCTTAGATATGGTTCGTTCTATGATGTCACTTACAGATTTGCCACTATCATTTTGGGGTTATGCATTAGAAACAGCCGCATTCACTTTAAATAGGGCACCGTCTAAATCCGTTGAAACGACACCGTATGAATTATGGTTTGGGAAGAAACCTAAATTGTCGTTCCTTAAAGTTTGGGGATCGAAGCCTATGTAAAGAAGTTACAGCGGACAAGCTTGAACCCAAAGCGGAAAAATGCGTCTTCATAGGATACCAAAGGAAACTATTGGGTATACCTTCTATCATAGATCCGAAGGCAAAATCTTCGTTGCTAAGAATGGATCCTTTCTAGAGAAGGAATTTCTCTCGAAAGAAGTACTGGAAGGAAAGTAGAACTTCGACGAGGTTGTCGAACCTTCTCTCGAAATTGCGAGTAGCGCAGCACGGAAGAAGTTCTGTGGTGCCTGCACCAATAAGAGAGGAAGCTAATGATAGCGATCATGAAACTTCGGTTGAAGTTGCTCTGAGCCTCGGAGGTCAACGAGAACCCGTACCACTCCAGATTGGTATGATTCCGTTATGAATGTCATGTTGGTGGACAACACCGATGACCCCGAGACATATGAGGAAGCAATGATGAGCCCAGATTCCAATAAATGGCAAGAAGCCATGAAATCCGAGATTGGATCCATATACGAAAACCAAGTATGGACTTTGGTGGACTTACCGGATGGCCGGAAGGCTGTCGAGAACAAATGGATTTTCAAGAAGAAAACAGATGCTGATGGTAATGTTACTGTCTATAAAGCTCGACTTGTCGCAAAAGGGTTTCGACAAATTCAAGGAGTTGACTACGATGAGACTTTCTCACCGGTAGCGAAGCTAAAGTCTGTGAGGATTATGTTAGCAATCGCTACATATTATGATTATGAGATATGGCAGATGGATGTCAAAACAGCATTCCTCAATGGAGACATTGATGAAGAGTTGTATATGATACAACCCAAAGGTTTTGTCGATCCTAAAGATGCTAACAAGGTATGCAAACTTCAACGGTCCATCTATGGATTGAAGCAAGCATCCCGAAGTTGGAATCAACGTTTTGATAAGGTAATCAAAAGTTTTGGTTTTATACAAACTTATGGAGAAGCTTGTATATTACAAGAAAGTGAGTGGGAGCTCTGTAGCATTCTTAATACTGTATGTGGATGACATATTGTTGATTGGGAATGATGTAGACCTTCTTAATAGTGTCAAAGAGTATTTGAATAATAGTTTTTCAATGAAGGATCTTGGCGAAGCAACATATTAGGCATAAAGATTTATAGAGATAGATCGAAGCCAAATATCATTGTCACAAAGTACATATTTGGACAAAGTTCTAAAGAGGTTTGGAATGGAAGATAGCAAGAAAGGGTTCTTGCCCATGTTGCTAATACGACCTTGAGTAAAACTCAAAGTCCGACATCGGCGGAAGATAGAAAAGATGAGTAAGACTCCTATGCATCAGCCATAGGATCTCTAATGTATGCCATTCTATGTACTAGACCCGACATCGCATATCTGTTAGTCTAACTAGCAGATATCAAAGTGATCGAGTGGATCATTGGACAATCAAAAACATCCTTAAGTACTTGAGAAGAACTAAGGATATGGTTCTTTCTTATGGAGGTGATGAACAGCTCGTTGTTAATGGTTACACCGATGCTAGTTGGAACACCGATCCGGATGATTCTAAATCACAACTGGATCGTATTTATTTTGAATGGTGCAGGATTAGCTGGAGGAGTGCAAAGCAAAGCGTTGTGGCGAGATCTTCAACTGAATCGGAATACATGGCTGCTTGGAGGCTTCACAAGAAGCGATATGGATGAAAGAGTTCATTCTGAGCTGGGTGTGGTTCCTAGTCTGGACCCAATGTCTATCTCTGTGATAACATGGGCGCTATAGCCAATGCGCAAGAACCAAGGTCACACAAGAAGTGAAGCATATCAAGCTGCGTTTTCACGCTATTCGAGAACATATCCGGGATGGGGATATAAAGATTTGCAAAGTACACACAGATCTGAATGTGGCGGATCCATTGACTAAACCTCTCCCAAGGGCAAAACATGACCAACACCAAACTGCCATGGGTGTTCGGTATATTACCATGTAATCTAGATTAGATGACTCTAGTGCAAGTGGGAGACTGTTGGAGATATGCCCTAGAGGTAATAATAAATGTGGTTATTATTATATATCTTTGTGTTTATGATAAATGTTTACATTCATGCTATAATAGTATTAACAAGGAAACCATTAATACTTGTGTGATTTGTAAACTTAAATTGAAGTCCCTAGTATGGCCTCTATACTTCACTAGCTTGTTGGTTGATTGATGATGTGGTTTCTTTGTCATGAACATTGAGATGTTATCAACAACAAGATCATATCGTTAGGAGAATGATATGGTGGACATACTCCTATAGACAAGCGTAGCATAAAGATCAAGTCATTTCAATAGTTCAATTGCTATATGCTTTCTGATACATAGTAACCTAATTCCTTCGACCATGAGATCATGCATATTGCCTTTCTTTGGATGGATGCTTTGATGTCATCAAACACCACACCGTAACAGGGTGGCTATAAAAGTGGCATTGGGTGTTCGGAAAGTATTGGTTGAAACACATGGATCAAGAGTGGGATTTGTCCATCCACATGACGGATAGATATTCTCTGGGCCCTCTCGGTGAAATGTCATCCAATTAGCTTGCAAGCATGTGACTTGGTCACAAGGGATCACATATCACGGGAACGAGAAAAGAGTACTTATCGATGCGAGGATGAACTAGGTATGCGAGATACCGACGATCATAACCTCGGATAAGTAACATATCGTGAGACAAAGGGAAATTGGTATCGTATGTAAGTGGTTCATTCGATCAAGTAATCGTAGAAATATGTAGAGCCATATGAATTTCCAGATTCCTCTATTGGTTATTGTTCGAGAAGTGTCTCGATCATGTCCGCATAATTCACGAACCGTAGGAGACACATAAGGATTGACGTTGTTTTGAGTTGTTATGGTATTATGAGAAAGAGACTGAATGTTGTTCGGAGTCTCGGATGGGATCCGGGATATCACGAGGTGATCCGGAATGGTCCGGAGAATAAGATTCATATAAGGAAAGTCCCATTTCGGAGTTGGGGAATGGTTCCGGTGTTTTCATCGGGAACATTCTAGAAGGTCCCGGAATGTCCGGCACTCCGGGGGGGAAGGGGTACATGAATGTGTCATTGCAAGATGGAATGATTGCATCATGTACTAAGTGTTCTCGCTGTCCAAAATAAAGGGTTTATTTAATTCCTAAATTGGAAAAGTCAAACTGCCAGTTTTGGTGTTGCCCGATTTGGAAGAAGGAGAAGTTGGAAACCGACTTGGGGGCGGAGTCCTCCTCCCCAAGCCGCCGGCCAGCCCTAGGCCGAGTTGGGGAGGGACTCCCTCCCTCCCCTGGCGCGCCAGCCCTCCCACCTATAAAGGGAGGGGCAGGGCCTCCCCTCTAGAGACACACAAGTTCCTATCCTCTAAACTAGAAACTAGACCTAGACCCCGGTTTAGAGCTGTTTCGGTTTAGAGCCTTCTAATTGGTTTAGAGCCCTCTAATTGGTGTGTCTAATTACTAGACCACTAATAGCCTCTCTCATAAGCTCCACCATACTGCACTTGGCTTAAGGCGAAGCCTGCGGATCTCCCTCTACCTCCGGTACCACGCCGTTGTCTTCGGAATCGCGAGAGTGCTACAACCTCCGCTGCTTTGGAACAAGGAGAGGAAGGTCTTCGTCGAAAATCCGAGCGTGTGACCGATTGCAGGGAGCGCTTGACGGCGCGCGGAAGGATCGTCTACGCGATCTTGAGATCGGAAAATCGACTACATCACCCACGAGAATCTGCTCTCGTTAAACACTTTGGAATCTTCGAGGGTGAGTTATTCCATCGACTCGTTGCTGCAATCTAGTAGATAGATCTTGGCTTGTTTGTTTGTATGCGATAGAAAATTTTTGTTTTCCATGCTACGAACCCCTACAGCATCCGATTCTGTCCGCGTGTTAGCTGAGCGGCCCCATATGGCAGTGGCACATTAATGGTTAATAAAGACTAGATCATTAATTAAGTCTTCCAATGATTACAAAGACCCAAAGTACGACGACGGAGATCCAAAAACCTGCATGTCATCCTGCCCTACTACCTACGATGGAACTTGCTCAAAGCATTGCTTATCGTCATGCCCCACGCTGGCGACACCCGGCGCCGCCATCTACTGCTTAGCGTCGGCGGAACCCTCATTGTCGCTACCTTGCCCGGCGTAGCGTGACGGTCCGGTGATGTTGTAGCGTGCCCTCCGGATGACGGCGGACGCCACGTCAGTCCCGACCTGCAAGGCCGCCTGCTTGACGACCGCATGACGTCGGCTCGTCTCGTCGTTGTGCGTCGTAGCGACGCGCTATGACCGGCTCTCAACACCGCATGCTCCTTTAGGCAGCGACGCGTGATTGGCCGCTCCATCTCGGAGTTCTAGAGCGCGCTCGCCTCGGCCTACGCCTTCGCTGCATCCGTCGTGGCATGGGCCAAAGCAAAGACCACTAGCGGAACATCCTCTTCGGTGTCATCGTCCTCCTCTGCCGCGTCCTCCATCGCCACCTCATCCGTGGCCTCCACCACCTCCTCCTCCGTTGGCGCGTCCTCCATCGTGGCCTCTTCCTCTGGCTACTGTTGCTCTGCCTCCTCCACAACCTCCATCATGGCCTCCTATGTGGCATGGGCCACGCACATAGTTGCGGCGCATCTAGCCGACCTGGCCTTGAGGATGACCTCCCGCTCGGCTTCCATGAGTGTGCGGCCTGAAGCGTCATGCTTGGCGGTGTCGAAGGAGGCGAGCAGAACCCGCTGCTCCTCGCTGACGTCCACCACGCCGACCTCGTCATCGAGATACTCGAACCATTCATCATCGGCGTCGTTCATAACGACCGAGTCGGTGTCCGATGCCTCCATGGCCGCTGCGGCCGCATCATCCACCACGGCCACCATCAACTCATCGTGCGACGTCCGAGATGCCGCTAGCATATCCCTGGCCACCCCGCGACATGCATCGATGGTGACTTGTGTTGCGTTCAGCTTGGTGTCAACCTCGCGCGAAACCTCAGCGTTGTGCGCCACCTTCGCTACAATCGTCGCCAGCTCCTCCTCCGCCACCACCGGCTCCTCCTCCCGCTCCAGTGAGGTGATGAAGTCCATCAGAAAGGACACAGATGCCGCCTAGAGGGGGTGAATAGGCGGTTTAAAACTTTTACGAGATGGTCTTAACAAAGGTGGAATAAAACTAGTATTTACTTTGTCAAGCACAAAACCTATATATACTATGGTTCACCTAAGTACACTAACAACTTATGCTAAGAAATATAAGCAACTATGTGATAGCAAGATATATGACTTCAAGCACGAAGGCTATCACAAAGTGAAGTGAATAAGAAAAGGCTCGGGTATAGAGATAACCAAGGCATGCGGAGAAGACAATGTTTTACCGAGTTCCTCCCTACAAGGGAGTACGTCTTGTTGGAGGGGTGGGTGGTACTAAGACCACCAACACCACAAGAGGCCTCACCCTATTCTCCCGAGCACCCGCTGCACGACAAGCTCCCGGTCCACTATGGGACACTTGAGGGCGGTCATCAAACCCATACAAGATTGGGGCAATCTCCACAACTTAATTGGAGGCTCCCAATAAACACCACCAAGGCCACTAACTTGGGGAGAACTCCATAACTTAATTGGAGGCCCCAAGAACTTACCAAAAAGGACACACAACCGTCTAGGGTTCCAAGAACCCAAGAGTAACAAGCTTCTTGATTTCACCAACCAAATCCTCCGAGGATAACTCAAACCAAAGCGCATAATGCAATGGCAAGTCCTTCACTCTCAAATTCCACCAAAGCTACAAAAGCTATTGGGGGAATAAGAGAGGAAAAACACAAAAGGAAAACCACAAAAGTCCCAAGATCTATATCTCAAGATGTTCCCCTCACTTAGAGGAGAGATGAATTAGTGGGATTGTAGATCTAGCTCTCCTCTCTCTTTTCCCTCAAACAGATGCAAGAGTCGTGGGAGAAAGAGGGAGATGACAAGCTCAAGAGATTCAACAATGGAAGGGAAGAAGAGCTCAAAGGGATAAGGTGCAATGGAGAAGAAGGGCCCCTTTATAGGTGGCAGGGAAAACTGCATGTTACCCACCTGCGACGACCGATACTAACGGACTTGGCAGCGGTAGTACCGGACAAGTACGGTACTACCGACCAAGTACTAGATACAACAACTGGGCAAGCCATAAGAGGAGACAGGGAGGCAAGCTAGCCTGGACAACCACCGGTAGTGCCGGGTCCAGGGCGGTACTACCACTACCGGTAGTACCAGGCCATGGAGCGGTACTACCACACAGAACTCCGGTTACTAGTGGGCGGTACCGGATGCTCCAAAGTAGGATCCCAGCTCTCTGTTGGGCTTAGATTGAAGGAGATATGCCCTAGAGTCAAATAATAAAGGGTGTTTATTATCATATCTCAATAAGTTCGTAATAATTTAGTATCATGTTATAACTATATCAAGCGAAAATGTTGATACACGTGTGATATTAAATAGACCAGAGTCTTTAGTAGCCTCTATTTACTAGTTCATCTGATGATCAAGGTTTTCTAATCATGGTGCATTTATGCCAACTAACAATAAAGTCATATCATTGATGTGATGGGCATTACCCATATTAAGTATTGCATGACAACAGATTCACACATTCATTCGTATCAATTGTTAGAAGTGCAGTATCCTTCTCCTTTGACCATGAGAGCATATTAATCACTATCTTCATAGCTGCTTTGACTGCATCAAACGCCATGAACGTAATTGGGTGGTTATAAAGATGTATTTTAGGTATTCGAGAGGAATGGTTGAGGCTTATGCATTAAGATTGGGATTTGTTCACCTGCATGACAGGAAGATACACTGGGCCCACTCAGTGAGATTACATCCATAAATATTGTGCAACATGTGATTAGGTCACAAGATGGAATATCACGGAATGAGTAAATCTGCACTTGTCGGTAACAGGATTGAACAAGGTATTTGGATACCAACGATCAAATCTCGGACAAGTCATGTACCGAAGTAACAAAGGGATTTGGACTCGACGTTTATGGTTCAAATGATAACAGACTCATGGAATGCGTAGGGGTCATTATGGGCATCCTGGTCCTGCTAATGATCATTGATCCAAGAGAGGTCCCGATCTATAATACCCCGTATTTCATAAAATGTACCTTTTGGACAAAATGAAGATAGTGGATATAAATCGTGGGGAAATTTTAGACCGCGTCCCTAGTGTGTAAAACCAAAACATATTTGGACTGAAAAAACAAATATGTGAAGCCTAGCGTAGCTTAGCCGGATCCTTATCCTCACCTAATGCCTCTGCCCTCATGAACCAGACCCACGTCAACACCCCTCAATTGCCGCCGCCACCCAGGGTTGAACCCTTCGCTGTTCGCCATCGCTGTCGTAGGAATCCGCCATTGTTTGATGGGAGCCTTGCCTGGTCGGCCTCGCCTCATCATCGACTTGTTTCAGCTACTGCTTGAAGAGTCACTCGACCCATCCAGTAGTTGCATGCTGGTTTTCTATAGCAGATCAGTAGTACGGCTTGGTTTTAATCGATCCTAGTTCTTTTCTTAATCCCATTAGCTAGCTCCTTACACTAGAAGAAAACGTTGGATGTTGTAATGTGTATTTTTCCTTGTATGATTTTCTCCTGTGTCCATTGTTGCCGCTGCGCTCTTCATCATGTCGAGACTGCTCTCCCTGATCGCGTATAACAATGTAGCCCTAAGGGCGTCTAGGGGGTGGCATGCTCGTACGGTGGCGTGGCTGTGGGTCATCACGATGTCTGGACTATGGGGGTGGTGGCGAGAAACGGGAGTGAGCCTTGTCTCTATTGCCGAAGGATATTGGGATAGCATCAACCCTGTTGCGTGCGTCCCTCCATCTTCGTTCCATGGAATCTGTGTTGGATCCTTCATAGTGAGGAGATCTTGGTCTGCGACGGTTGTTCATGCTATACTAGAAAAGCTCCGAGTTAGACTCGAGTGCGGTGATCCAGCATATCACTGCATGATGTAGTACACCATAGTCGCTGACATAACACTAATGAAACACCGTTCACTAGTATTACATCCCTCAGATTGGTACAACAGAAACACAACAAGTCCAAGACATGACTATAGATTACAACTCAACTCTTTACAAAAGATCCAACGACACTCTAGGTTTAAGAGGAAGGAAGAATCTTCTTACAAAGAAGAACTAGAAAGAACAACTCAAAACTATCTGGCTAAAAAGACTATCATCTAAACGATCTGGCTTGCAATTTCTACTAAAGCAATGCTCTATAGAAATAGGTTTTGTGGCTAGATAATCTATTCCTATCTACTCAGGAGCTTTGTCTTCACTCCGGTTGATCTATATATGCCGACTTCGTTGAATTTATTGAAGGACTTGAGCTGACGATGATGGTTTCTTGAGCAGAAATTGATGTTGACGTCGTCTTCAATGGCTTAGATCCAAGGGTTAAGAAGGTACGGTTGAGTACGAGCGTACTCCGCAAGTTCACTAAGAGTAGTGTATGATGTACTATCTCTACAGCCACAGACCAAAGGTCATAGGCAATGCAGGTTTTCATAAACATTTCTTCAAAGGTTGCTTCTATTTTGAAAACTATGTCCATCAGCCTTCACAGGTTTACCAGAAGTTTCAAGGAGTTCCTTTCCTACAGCGTTCGTAGCTCCTTCCCGGAACAGGGAGTAACATGTTACAGTTCTTTCACTCTGTAGAGGTGTGTCACTTTTTCCATAAGAGACCTTAGCCTTGTTGCACATCCGAGTTGCAGGCTCGTCCACACTTCCTTGGTATGGGGCCTAGTCTAAGATCCAAGCCAGTACTGCCCTCTCCATGGCTTTGCAAGAAGACACGATCCCCCAAGAAGGTTTACCATGAGTACAGTTCGGGTAGCCTCTCGAAGACTCTATAAGCAGCTCTGCCTGGCAGCCACCATCAGCTATGGTGAACCTCTGCCAAGACAGCTATGAACAGATAAACTAGACACCAATATCGCGGGGCACTGAGGGGTCCCACCCATGTGCTGGATTCTCCATGAGAAATCTACATATTCATAATAAGGTCATCCGTCCATGTGTTGGAGGCCTTCTTCATCACCATGCCAGCCTCCGGAGTGATGTGTGAGTAGTTCACCCTTGGACTATAGGTCCATACAGTAGCTAGATGGTTGGTTCTCCTCCTTTGTGCTATCATGTTTAGATCTTGTGAGCTCCGTTCATGATCAAGATCATCTATTTGTAATCTTATATGTTGTGTTTGCAGGGATCCGATGGATATTGAGATACTATGTCAGATTCATTATTGATTCTATCATGTCTATGTTATTTGTGATCTTGCATGCTCTCTGTTGCTAGTAGATATCTTGGCCAAGTAGATGCTTGTGACTCCATGTAACACCCCAAAAATACTAATCAAGATTATCAAGTTCTAATCACCCAAGTTTAGGGTTAACAAAAACTTTTATTACTAAATTGAATATGAATGCATGTGTGATTTGCATTAGTGTATGATTGAGTGAAATTGCCATGTTTGATTGCTACAAATGATAAGAAATGGTTTAAAGATGAATACTACATCATCTAGGTCAATTACAAACAAAATCCAAAGAAAAAGAAATCAAATATGAATCAAATAAGCAAATGGTCATTTTGATGTTAACCACTAGGCCACTTTGAGTGTTCCTAGTAAAGAATTTCTAACAGAAACATTTCCACTTCTTTTCACCCCTTGGTAGACCAAGTAAAAGTGAACCCAAGCCCACTTTACAAACTCACAAAAACTATTTTCAAAGCTATTTAAAGGACAATTCAAAATTGAATCAAGTTCATATGGTAAGATCACCATTTTGCAAAAACCATCCAAATCAATTCCCCTTGGCAAACCCAAGCAACCAGAGACTACCAAGCATAAGATCAAAACACTCACCAAATTTCATTAAAAAATTTCAAATTTAAATTCTTGCGGCCATTTAGTCGAACACCTGGCAGACACAGATCAATTACTGCCTAACTCCACTGTTTGGAGTAGTGGTCACTCGACCACTTGCCCTCATTTCACTCCCATGTCTCCCCTAGAACCTAGCAATGCAGTGGACAACCTCCCCCCTTTGTCGTAGCGCCAGTGCAGCGCCGCCCAGAGGTTGCCACGCCGGCCGTCCATGGACCGCTTGCCAGAGACCATGTCGCCCTTGTCCATGATGTCCAGCAGGTAGGCCACCGTCCGCCGCCACCCCCTGTCCAGCCCTTGACCGCAGCCAGGCCATTGACCACCCCAGCATCACCGCGCCCACTTTCTCTGCGCCATGCCAAGAGCGCGCTAGAGTGCCGCAGCCGACCAGCTCGCACGCGCCGCGCCTCGCCCTCGCCTCGCGTGCACACCCTTGCCATAACACCAGCTAGCTCCCAGACATCCCTGTTCGCCGCCGCGTGACCCGTAGCCCCCGTGCCCCGTCTTGAACACTACCAGTTCCGCACAGAGCACCGCACATGCCCGACCATCCTCGATCGCCCCATGCCACGCCTTTAAGCCCGTGATGACCGCCAGGGAGCACCGCGTCGCCCCCTACCCTCAGCCATGCCGATAGCTCACTGTACCGCCGTGGGAGGAGGAGCCAGCCCATGTCGCAATGCCCCCTCGTCGATGTATAAATAGAGGCCCTCT
Organism: Avena insularis; assembly: GCA_023614405.1. Lineage (NCBI taxonomy): Eukaryota > Viridiplantae > Streptophyta > Magnoliopsida > Poales > Poaceae > Avena > Avena insularis. The sequence goes on along the minus strand of CM042696.1, from coordinate 475,218,527 downwards.
CCGCCTCATTTCTCCACACCACCTCACTCCCCACTCCTCACAACACCTCCCACACCCTTTCCCGGAGCAAGGCGAGCACCGCATCACCAGAATTTGACCGGAGTCCGCCGCTGTAGAGGAGAAGAGGAGCCATTGATTGGAGCCACCCTAGGAGCCCCCGTGACCACCGTTCGAACCGCAGTTGTCTACAACATCGTTCGCCCCCATCGCCGATCCTAGCTGGAGCCCTGGTGAGCCTCACACGACCCCCACTGCCGCGTTAGGGTTCAGACCTCGCTGGAGCTATTCGTCGTCGACAATGAACCTCAGCCGTTAGATTAGGTTCCGATCGTAGGGCCTAGATTGAAAGTTACCGTTTCGGTTAGATAGAGTCGCTGACTAGTGGGACCCCCTTGTCAGCAGCCCGCAGCACCGCGCTGTGCAGATTGGGCTGGCCCAGTTAGTTTCCCGCGTAGGCTTGTAAATTCAAATAATTCTTTTCCATTTTAGTTAAACCAGTTTCTATCAGTAGATTCCAAAATCAATTCAAAGAGATTCACTGAACCAAATTGCATGATTCCAATTTTGTTAGAAAGATATTTAAATTCTCTATCCAAGCCTGTTGGATTCAAATCATTTGGAGTTAGAGATCACCTATACTGAAAATAACAAGACGGAGACTTTTCCAACTTCAAACATTTTTCAAAAATCAACCATAAATGTTTTTGAGTTGATTCCAACTCTGAAAAATCACATTTGACAAGATCTATCTGAATATGTAAAAATATTTAGGTTTGCATGCAGTGACATTGGACTAGTACCAAACGAATGTTATTTAGGCATTTCTAGTCACTTTAATTGTATTAAATAGTAATTTTAAACTTTATACAATATGACTGATACATCCATAACGTATCTATAATTTTTGATGGTTTTATGCTAATAATATGCTTTTGATACTCCTTTTTATATAAAGTTTATGATTTATTTGGACTAACGTACTAATAGTTGCAAAAGTGCATAATGTTCTTGTTTTACACTTTGATGTACAGGAATTACCAAGAATACAAGTGGAAACCTTGTTGGAGTCAAATTGGGAATTTTCAGAAATCTGTCTCAGAACTCTTTTTAAAGATGGTCACGTTTCGGGTCGAAGACGGCGTCAAACGGAAAACTCTTCAACTACAAAGTTGTTGGAAATTTCGCGACAAACATTCTGGACATAAAATTTCGCGACAAACATTCTGGACGGGCCCAATAGGCCCGATTTACTAGATCCCAAGATGGGGTGACGGGAATGCGAGAAGCTCTATAAAGGAAGGAAACCTAATTCGTAGGAGACACCTCCACCCACGAATTTGCAGCCACCAAAGCCATGTTTTTTGCCTCCCCCATGGATCCCATCTCCATGGGGAAGGGCTCCCAAGAAGCATGAAGGAAGGGTGCTAAGGGGCGGTGCTCCCCTGTGATACCGGCGGCGAGGAAGGAGTCCTCTGCGCCGCCGCCGCTGCCGCCGCCTCTTCACCGCCATCTCCATCGACTCCACCACCATCTCCATCACTGTTGCTGACTCCCATGATGAGCAGGGAGTAGTTCTCTCTCAAGGCTAAGGGTTCTACCGGTAGCTATGTGTTCATCTCTCTCTCTATGCATGACCATATTGTGATCATGAGCTTTATAATCAAGTAGATCTACTTTGCTACTCAAGTGCTTTAATAGATCTCTGCTCTCCCCATGTGTGTGAAAGTGACAGCGTGCACACCATGGTGGCACTTAGGCTAGAGATTACAAATACTTGTTATGATTTATATTTGGAGTTGGATGTTTCTATGAAATTGTGGTGTTTGTTGGAACCATCTAGAGCTCAACGTGACAGTGTGAGGTTATCTATATGGGGAAAGCGAACTTTGAGGTGCGATGTTATAGCCCTACCATGGATTAGAGTGTCCAACCAGAGAGTAGTTCAGAGTAGTATCATGAAGAGAAGATATTTATATGAGAGTGTTCACTAGTGAAAGTATGATCCCTAGGTCTTGTTTCTAAGCATTGAAACACCGTTTGCAACTAGATATGTTTCATGTTTGCTTGCTGCCATCTTTATTTCAGTTTAAATCACATTCCCAAGTATTAGAATATGTGGTGATGACATGTATCAACATGATCCCATATTTTAATCAGAGAATATTAAATCTTAAGTATTTTCAATGAGTAGAAATTACTTTTCTAAAATAAGATAAACAAGATTAAGTCTTTATTTAATGTGATGATTGTGATGATGCTAGATCATCAAGTGTGAGCCTTAGTGTGCTAAATAGAAATAGTTAAGTATTGTTTGGTGATTGTGTACCCTGTATTCATTTATAGACGATAGTAGCGACCCGGGATACGAGGAGGAGGAGTACTACAAAGAAGAAGAAGAGGAGAACTTCAATCACTTCACTACTCAAGGCAAGCTAACACTTTCAAGTATTATACCTATGCAAGCCTAGCACTACAATTTAACTATGCAAGTTAACACTTGTCCACTTGATAACTTAAGCAAAATGCATTACGCATGCTTGGTTATATAACTTTGATTATACCAATCCCAAGTTGTACTTGTAAGCTTTATTCTGTTATTTTACCAAAGTTCTTTACTTGTAATTCATGCTTTGTGAGTATTGGAAAAATAGGATAGATACCATAAAGAGTATAAAACTAGGCCTAACTAGTTATACTTAGATGTCATTTCAAGGCATGAGATTAGAGTTGGATAGTTACACTTGATTAGCACCCCTCATTAGTGAATACTCTCAACTTTAGTGGCTAGTGCTAAGCATAAAAGTTGATCACTTTAGATGGGAATACTTGGTGAAAATGGTTATGAAAACCTTGGAATGATGATTCATTCTATTGAAATGTTTTGAAATGTGTTGAGAAACACAAAAGGATTTGATGATGAAAATGTTGAGGCATGAGCCTTATCCCTTTATAAAAATTGATGGTTGGGTTCGGATGCGATACCGTTCCAATTTTACCGTACAACCACAATACCTGAATTGGGTAGGGCTTAACTGGAAGTTTATATGCCTTAGTATGGGTTCCCTCGCGGAAAGAGGTTGAGCTGAGGCTACCTCGTGAGTGTGAATGTCCACCTATGTAGTGCCTAGGATGGCAGATGGCCATGGCTGGGAGGCCAAGCTCATAGGGGAGGTGCCTATACTAGAGTGTGTAATTAAAAGGTTATGATTGATTATCCGCATACTAAGTATGATGATTCATGGTTATCCCTAATAGATGTATCGAATTTTGTGGTGAAAGTGTACCACCTCTGCAGAGTGTCAAACTATTCGAATAGCCGCGTCCGCGATCATGGACAGTTGGAGTGGCCATACTGTTCCATCGTTAGATGTTTTCAAAATGACTTATGAATTGAACTATGACTTTGACTTGACCACAACAGGGTTGTGGATATGAAAACTAGGTTCCCACTTAAGTGATTTAGAACATTAACTTAGTTTTCTTTACTTCTAAACTCAGTATGAGATAAACCTGAATTTTTGCAAATAAACCTAGAGCTTAAGATTCCTACTAGAACTACCTTACTTGTTAGTGATAGTTTGCAGTACTTAAAGAGTACTCATGGATTTGTCCCTAGCTATGCCCGTGGCAAGACTATGAGGAGGACTACCAGGATGATGGACAGCAGGAGGTCTACGACAACTAGGATCATCTTCCATCGTCAGCATTGCCTGTGACCCTGAAGATGGAGCCCCTACTACGTTTCTTTTCCGCTGCTTGATTTGTATTAACACTGGATCATGAGATCCTTTATTGTGTAAGACCTTATTATGGTTTGTAATGGATGATGTAATGTGGTACCAATTCTGTTATGTCTCGCAAAAATGGTAATCCTGGGATTGCGAGGTATGGCATAACAGGCATCTGGGATTAAAAATCCGGGTGTTGACAAGTTGGTATCAGAGCCATCCTGACCATAGGAGACCCTAGTTAGAATGGACGTCTGAACAAAAAACTTAGTTTCAAAACAAAAAAAGTGAGTATTTATAAAAACTTATTCCCACTCTTATGATTCTTTCAAAAAAAATCATGTTCCCCAAAAATTCTTGCATTCCTACATAAAATTTGACACACTTGATCACCTCACTAACTTACTCACCCTAAATTATTATAGATGGAAGTCCAGTATTGCAAGTTCTACCAGCTGGGCAACGGAGGCCAACTGATCTTTGAGAGGGATCTAGATGCATTGTCAGAGTATCTGGAGCGCCCGCACCCGGAATTCTTCGGGGCACAACTCAAGATCACATAGGAGGAGATCTACAATGGCTGATAGTTGCAGATCTCAGAGGGAAGATGGAAGCACCCACTTCGGAGAAGATCCAATTCACCTTGTGTGAGAACAACTGGCTAGATGGATTAGCCAGGGCTATGCATGAAGCTCTTGCCCGTCTGTGTGGGCAAAACATCAACCTGATCTAGGGAACTCATTTTTCTCACTTCACAAGGCATGATTCTATGGGAATGCCCTTGGAGATGCCAGGACACCCGAAGCTGAAGCACCAGGTGGAAAATCTTGACTTCATGCTGTATGATAGGCAGAAGGAGTTGGACAACGCCCGTGCCTACGCCAACCACAACCATGCCATTGCCGTCAAGAAGGACCAGACCCTCACCATTCTTGCCAAGGAGCGTTAATCACTTCGTCGTCAACGTGACAAGAAGGATCGCACCATCGATCATCTTCGCAAGAAGGTGGCCGCTCTCGAGAAGACCATCCATGAATAGGAAGTCCAGCTTGAAGCGAAGGAGGAGGAAGGTGAAGATATCCAGGGAGATCTTTACTCTTACCTCAGTGATGACAACGACTACCTGGAGGATGATGCCATGGAGTTCCACACTGATTATGATGATTCCAACTTCATTGATCATGGATGGTCTTGATCACTATCGTAGGAATGAGTTGTACCGGTCCCACTATATCGTAGTTTCACAGAATGGTTCTTAAAACCATATGTTTTCTATTTTGTGTTGTGGTGTGTGTTTATATTGTGTGCTTTGAATGAATGAGAAGAAGTTGTTAGTTTGCCGAACCTGAGTCAAACTCAAAGTTTAGAGCTTTTGAAACAAAACCATGAACCCTAGAGATTTCCCTCTTATCTCATTATCTATCTCAATCTTCAGATGACTCGTGGAAACCCCAGAGGAAGCAGCTCATCTCAGGACCCAATGCTACAGATTCTGCAAATGCTAGTTTCTAACCGTGAAGCTAGTAGAGCCGAACGCCAAGCTAACCTAGCCACTTTTCAACAGATAGCTCAGATGACCCACAATAACCAAGGTCACGGAAACTAGGATCACCATGGATCCAAGCTCAAGAACTTTCAGAATACCAACCCACCTATCTTTAATAAGTCTAGATCCCTTAGATGCCGATGACTGCTGCAAACCATGGAGAACAACCTGGAGGTCACAGGAGTTGAAGCCAATGAAAAAGTATTGTTTGCCACCCATTATCTAGCAGGAGATGCAAGAGCCTGGTGGAATAGCACCCGTACCATGACGAAGGTCAGATGATGACTTGGGAAGCATTCAAGATCAAGTTCAACCGCACCCATGTGCCCCAAGGTTTGGTCACCAGGATGAGGGATGAGTTCAGGGAACTGAAGCAAGGAAGGATGACGGTAGTTGAGTACCATGACAAATTTCTGTCACTAGCTAGATATGCCCCTGATGAGATTAACACCTAAACAAAGAAGAAGGAAAGGTTCCTAAATGGATTACATGATGAGATGTAGACTGTGTTAGTCAACATCCGTTTTGGAGATTGATACATTGCAAATATATCTATAATTTTTGATGTTCCATGCTTGGTTTTATCCACTTTCTTGTGTTTTGTCCACACTTTGGAGTACTTCTCATATGATTTCTTGGACTAACCTATTAATAAGAGCCACAGTGCCAGCTGCCTATTTTCTGCTGTTTTTGGTTCCAGGAAAGTCAGAAAATGAATATTCTCGGAATTGGATGGGACAAAAGCCAAAGTGCCTATTTTTCTGGAAGTCATCAGATGCCAGAATACGAGATGGAGAAGGGCTGGGGGCCGGCCACACCACCTGGCCACACGACCAGGCGCCCGAGGTGGTGCAGCCCAACCCTCGGCCTCTCCTTCCGCCTATATATTGCCCTGGACGAAAACCCTAAGTACCCAATCAAAAATCCACGAAAGAGTGCAGAGTCAGCGTCATCTCCATCCCTAGATCGGGAGGATCAAGCTCTTCCGGCACCGTCAAGAGGGAATTCACCCTGGAGGCCTTCTTCATCACCATGCAAGCCTCCGGTGTAATGCGTGAGTACTTCATCCATGGACTATGGATCCATGTAGTAGCTAGATGGCTGGTTCTCCTCCTTTGTGCTTTCATATTTAGATCTTGTGAGCTCCATTCATGATCAAGATCATCTATTTGTAATTCTGCATGTTGTGTTTGCGGGGATCCGATGGATATTGAGATGCTATTTTAGATTGATTATTGATTCTATCATGTCTTTGTTATTTGTGATCTTGCATGCTTTCCGTTGTTAGTAGCTATCTTGGCCAAGTAGATGCTAGCAACTCCAAGAGTTAGTATTTATGCTCGATAGTGGGTTCATGCCTCTGGTAATCTGGGAAGTGACAGAAATCTCTAAGGTACTAGATGTGCTATTGCTACTAGGGATAAAACAACAATCCTTTGTTCATAGAACAATCGTATTGTTTACTTTACACGTAGTTCGTAAAGCAATAATCTGTTGCTTGCAACTTAATACTGGAGGGAGTTCGGATGATAACCTGAAGGTGGATTATTAGTCATAGATGCAGTTGGATGGCGGTCTATGTATAATGTTGTAATGCCTAATCAGGTCTCAAAGGAGTCAAGATGATTAGTATATGCATGTATTGCTTTCTCGATGTTTGTAAATTGCCCCGCTGTAATTTGTTCACCCAACATGTTATCTATCTTAAGGAGAGCCACCTCTAGTGAACTATGGATCCCGGTCCTTTTCTTTACATACAATCTATAAACTGTTTACTGCTTTGTGTTTACTTTCTACAAACTATTACTTCCTTCCATTCGATATGTTTAATCCTTTGTTTTCAGCAAAACAAGGTGAGATTGACAACCTCATCGCAAGTTGGGGACAAAGTTCTGTGGTTGTGTTGTGCAGGTCTCCATGTTGCTACTAGCACCGGTAGTGCGCCCTGCCAAGGCTTAGCTAGTAACACCTTTGGGGTGTTTCCTTGCTCCTACTGGTTCGATTAAACCTTGGTTTCATAACTGAGGGAAACTTGCTATTGTGCTCATCATACCTTCCTCTTGGGGTTCCCAACGAGCTCTACATCAACACCGAGCCATCAAGCATTTTTCTGGCGCTGTTGCCAGGGAGTCAAGGACATCTTCACAAGGGGAGTCCCTCATAACCAATCTCTTTACTTTGTTATTTTTGTTTTGCTTAGTTTCTTTTTGTTTCGTTTGCTTGTTTCTTTATCAAAAACACAAAAAAATTAGTTTTACTAGTTTACTTTCTTTATCAAAAACACACAAAAAAATTAGTTCTTATCTTAAGTTGCTATTATGTCTAGCCTTGCTCTAGTCACTATGTCACCTGAGGAAATGATTTTCACTTTTAAACAAGGAATTGAGGAAAGCTTCAAGGAATCTTGGTCTAGAATCTCTGATCTACATGAAAAAACTGAGCCCAAAATGACTCAAAGCTTGTTCCTTAGCAGTTTTTACCTTGGGATTGCTCTTTGCTATAGATATGCCTTAGATGCTATTGTGGGAGGAGATTTCCTCCAATGTAATGAGGATGATGTTATTAATGCTATAAAGAAATGGATCCTCACTTACAACTTGCCTAGCCAAAGTGATATTTCTTTCGCAAGAATATTTGCTAGATTGAACACTCTTGAGACTAGCACTGTTAGCTTAAAAGATTGCTACAATACGCTTAGGGAGCATCATAATTATGTTCCAATAAATTCTGAACCATCAAAGTGGCTCCCTACAGTAAAGATTGAGATAAACACTGAAACTTTTCAAGCTCGCTGTGATATCATGTCTGAATTTTGTCTTATGTCCAAAGATATTTATGAATCTTTGAATACTTGGGGGCTTACTGAAGGAGGAAAATAAATATGTCTTGCTAATAATGCTACCATATTAACTATTGGAATAGCTGAAGGAGTGTTTACAAAGATCCTTGGGAAGATGATTTCTACTGATTATCTTGTTATTGAATGTGCAGGAAAAGAACAAATTACACTTGGAAGGTCCCTATTAGAACTCCTTGGAGCAATAATAGATGTGGGAAAAGGGACCATGCACCTGTCTTCTCCACCAAACAATCATATTTTCCCCAAGGTTAAGAATAAAATTAAGAGAGGTAAGGGCAAGAAATTTGGTTTTAATGCTTCTTCATTCGAGAACACTTGATTCTTTCTTGCTTCTTATGCCTAACTTAAAGGCGTTAAAGAAAAGTACTTATTGGGAGATAACCCAAAAGTTTTAGATGAGTCTTGGAAGTTATTACTTCAGTAATAACCGCTCCTTATCCTTTTTATTTGCTTTTTGTGCCAAGAGTAACCTCTAATGAGAGAGAAGTAATGATTGGGAAAGTTGCTGTCCCGAAACAGATTTCTATGCTTCACCGTAAAAATTCGTGTAAAATCTCTGAACGTCGTTTTGAGGCGTGAATTTTTGTGTTTCTGCCCCAGGTTGTTATCTAACTTTCTTTAGTTCAACACTTTTTGATTTGAGCAACAGAAGGTCTTTCAAAAAATTCGTCTTTACCTGCTGGTCTGTTTTGACAAATTTCTGCCATTTTCTGCATTTGCTTCTTGTTGGTTCCTTTTTGAGTTCTTTTGGGGAATTGAGCTTTTTGAGGGAAGTGCTACAGTAGCTAGTGTTCTAATGGAAGTTTATTTGGTGTTATAACTGAATCTTAAGACTTATTTATCTTGAGTGCACTAATGTTGCTAATAAAGATTGTGTGAAGTTTTGTATGAAGGAAAAATTTCAGATGTATGGAAGGAATGAATAATGAGATGAAGGATGGACTAAAGCTCAAGCTTGGGGATGCCACGTGTGTCACCCCAAGAAATATCCAAAAAGTACAAGTGTCAAAGCTTGGGGATGCCTTGGGCATCCCCTTCTTCATCAATAAAATTCCAGGTTTCTTCCAAAACGCTTCTTTTTTTATTGTTTCATGCACAGTTGTGTTGTTCTTAGAGCGTCTTCTTTTTTGTTTTCGTTTTGGTTTTTCGTTTGCTTGGTTTTTTTAGTTTTCTGAATAAATTGGTTGGACCCCCTCTTTCATACATTGGTTTGCAAATAGTTTGGTTTGGTTTTGAAAAGAGTAGGAAAATTCATACTTATGTGGTAAAAAGAGCTCGTTTTTGACTGTGGCCTATGCTTTGTCACGCCATGCTTGATATTGTTTTGGCTTTATGCTTAGTATTCTTTGCTGTAGCATGACTTGTTATAAACAATTGAGATTGCTTAATGTGCCTTGGATGACTCATGCGTTGTTTTAGCATATTAAAGCATAGTATAGTGGTATTCTCCTTTGATGCTTTATTTGGGTTGACTTGGCACATGCTCACACCATGTTATGACTATCTCAAGTCACCATAGCCTTTATGATCCTTTAGTTTTCAACTTGTAGTATCACTTTATGCTTTGATCAATGATGTTTTGTCGCTCTGCATGATTATGGCCATTATTTCTCTCTTAGTTTGTCGCTCCCAGTCTTTTGCTAGCCTCCACAACCAAGTATGAGTTCCACTCATGCATCCAACTCCTTAAACCAAGTTATTCCAAAGAGTCCACCATACCTACCTACTAGCTTATGCTATTCCAAGTATATTCATGCTTTTGTTTACCTTCCAAATTAAACTTGTTATGAGAAAACTAGTGATTAAAGCTCTCACGAACTTGATGGCACACTTTACTTTTCTTGCCCTTAATAAACTTGAACCATTGTGTCGTCTATGTTGTATATGCTTGCACTTATTTGTTGGGGATTAGCAGAACCATGCTTTCATGGGGAACGCTTTCAACATTGCACTTGGTACTTGTACCTAGTTGATATCATGCTCTTTTGTATATGGATGTTGTCGGTGTGAAATGAAAGGGGAGCTTGTAAGTCCATGGAGTTATGTATATGTGTTAGAGAAACACACGGGCTGGTCTAATCCATGCTGACATGGTGGAAACCTGCAGCGTAACCATAATGAGCTGTCTATGAAGCATTCTTCTTATAAAAAAAGAGTCCTATATTGAGAAAAAGAGAAAAAGAAAAAAAAGTTGTTATGAAAAGAGGAAAGAGAGAAAAAAGCACCATATTCCCATGGTAAATAAGAAGATTGCTGAGATGCTCGTTGTCTGCTTGCCTTGTCATTTTGATATGAGGATTCTTCCGTATCATCGGGTAAGGGGTACCCCATTGGCGGTTCTCTATGATACACATGTACTTACGATGATAAGAACTTACCGGTGACTAAACTTGAGTAGCATGAGGAGCGGCCCTCGTATACAAGGGACATGTGATTTCTAACTTATACTTCGTCAACCATGTACACCATAGTTTGTTCACTTTAACCTTAATCACTTCAAGATGCTTATGATAGGGGCAATGAGAGCTGAAAGCTATAAGTACCATAATTTTTGGAAGCTCTTTATGAGACTTGAATCCCTACTTCCTTATATGAAGGCCTTTCTTCCACCATTATATTGAGTCTCCACCTTCTATCTTTATGCACCTACTTTGAGAGCATAGTGGCCATTTTTAGTTCTATGTGCATTGTCCCAAGACTAGTTGATTGATGCATAACTTGATATTGCTTGTTTTAAACTATTTGTATCTAGTCACTCTTATGAACTTTGAAGGTGTCCTATGCATTTATATTTGCTACTCTATGAGGGACAAGCTGAATGCTATTATGCTATGTTTTCTTTATGTGAAACAAACAAACGTCTTGCAAAGCATTGTTATTCATGAATCTTTTGTTTGTGCCTTTTCATGTTGCATCATAGTTTCTTTGTCTTATTGCTAGAACTTTGTCTTTCATGTTATGATTGAAGTACTATGATCCCAGCTTTGAATGTTTTACAAATACTTTGATCAAGTCTTTGATGGTGCATGTCACCTCAAAAATTATTCTTTCTTTTTATCACTTACCTACTCGAGGACGAGCAGGAGTTAAGCTTGGGGATGTTGATACATTGCAAATGTATCTATAATTTTTGATGTTCCATGCTTGGTTTTATCCACTTTCTTGTGTTTTGTCCACACTTTGGACTACTTTTCATATGATTTCTTGGACTAACCTATTAACAAGAGCCACAGTGCCAGCTGCCTGTTTTCTGCTGTTTTTGGTTCGAGAAAGTCAGAAAATGAATATTCTCGGAATTGGACGGGACAAAAGCCAAAGTGCCTATTTTTTCGGAAGTTATCAAGTGCCAGAATACGAGACGGAGAAGGGCTAGGGCAGCCACCACCACAGCCACGCTGGCCTGGCCCGCGCCAGGGGTTGGTCTGGTCGACCCCAGCACCCCCTCAGCCTCTCCTTCCGCCTATATATTGCCCTCGGGACGAAAACCCTAAGTACCCGATCAAAAATCCACGAAAGAGTCTGTAGCCGCCGTCATCTCCATCCCTAGATTGGGAGGGATCGGAAGCTCTTCCCAGCACCCTGCCGGAGAGGGGAATTCACCCTGGAGGCCTTCTTCATCACCATGCAAGCCTCCGGTGTGATGCGTGAGTAGTTCATCCTTGGACTATGGATCCATGTAGTAGCTAGATGGCTGGTTCTCCTCCTTTGTGCTTTCATATTTAGATCTTGTGACCTACGTTCATGATCAAGATCATCTATTTGTAATTCTGCATGTTGTATTTGCAGGGATCCGATGGATATTGAGATGTTATTTCAGATTGATTATTGATTCTATCATGTCTTTGTTATTTGTGATCTTGCATGCTTTCTGTTGTTAGTAGCTATCTTGGCCAAGTAGATGCTAGCAACTCCAAGAGTTAGTATTTATGCTCGATAGTGGGTTCATGCCTCTAGTAATCTGGGGAAGTGACAGAAATCTCTAAGGTACTAGATGTGATATTGCTACTAGGGAGAAAACAACAATCCTTTGTTCATAGAACAATCGTATTGTTTACTTTACACGCAGTTCGTAAAGCAATAATCTGTTGCTTGTAACTTAATACTGGAGGGGGTTCGGATGATAACCTGAAGGTGGATTATTAGTCATAGATGCAGTTGGATGGCGGTCTATGTATAATGTTGTAATGCCTAATCAAGTCTCAAATGAGTCATGATGATTAGTATATGCATGTATTGCTTTCTCGATGTTTGTCAATTTCCCCGCTGTAATTTGTTCACCCAGCATGTTATCTATCTTAAGGAGAGCCACCTCTAGTGAACTATGGATCCCGGTCCTTTTCTTTACATACAATCTATAAACTGTTTACTGCTTTGTGTTTACTTTCTGCAAACTATTACTTCCTTCCATTCGATACGTTTAATCCTTTGTTTTCATCAAAACACGGTGAGATTGACAACCTCATCGCAAGTTGGGGACAAAGTTCTATGGTTGTGTTGTGCAGTTCTCCACGTTGCTACTAGCACCGGTAGTGCGCCCTGCCAAGGCTCAGCTAGTAACACCTTTGGGGTGTTTCCTTGCTCCTACTGGTTCGATTAAACCTTGGTTTCATAACTGAGGGAAAGTTGCTGTTGTGCTCATCATACCTTCCTCTTGGGGTTCCCAATGAGCTCTACATCAACACCGAGCCATCAAGCATTTTTCTGGCGCCGTTGCCAGGGAGTCAAGGACATCTTCACAAGGGGAGTCCCTCATAACCAATATCTTTACTTTGTTATTTTTGTTTTGCTTAGTTTCTTTTTGTTTTGTTTGCTTGTTTTTTTATCAAAAACACAAAAAAATTAGTTTTACTAGTTTGCTTTCTTTATCAAAAATACAAAAAAAATAGTTCCTATCTTAAGTTGCTATTATGTCTAGCCTTGCTCTAGTCACTATGTCACCCGAGGAAATGATTTTCACTTTTAAACAAGGAATTGAGGAAAGCTTCAAGGAAGCTTGGTCTAGAATCTCTAATCTACATGAAAAAACCAAGCCTAAAATGACTCAAAGCTTGTTCCTTAGCAGTTTTTACCTTGGGATTGCTCTTTGCTATAGATATGCCTTAGATGCTGTTGTGGGAGGAGATTTCCTCCAATGTAATGAGGATGATGTTATTAATGCTATAAAGAAATCGATCCTCACTTACAACTTGCCTAGCCAAAGTGATATTTCTTTCGCAAGAATATTTGCTAGATTGAACACTCTTGAGACTAGCACTGTTAGCTTAAAAGATTGCTATAATACGCTTAGGGAGCATCATAATTATGTTCCAATAAATTCTGAACCATCAAAGTGGCTCCCTACAGTAAAGATTGAGATAAACACTGAAACTTTTCAAGCTCGATGTGATATCATGTCTGAATTTTGTCTTATGCCCAAAGATATTTATGAATCTTTGAATACTTGGGGGCTTACTGAAGGAGGAAAAGAAATATCTCTTGATAATAATGCTACCATATTAACTATTGGAATATCTGAAGGAGTGTTTACAAAGATCCTTGGGAAGATGATATCTACTGATTATCTTGTTATTGAATGTGCAGGAAAAGGACAAATTACACTTGGAAGGTCCCTATTAGAACTCCTTGGAGCAATAATAGATGTGGGAAAAGGGACCATGCACCTGTATTCTCCACCAAACAATCATATTTTCCCCAAGGTTAAGAATAAAAGTAAGAGAGGTAAGGGCAAGAAATTTGGTTTTAATGCTTCTTCATTCGAGAACACTTGATTCTTTCTTGCTTCTTATGCCTAACTTAAAGGCGTTAAAGAAAAGTACTTATTGGGAGATAACCCAAAAGTTTTAGATGAGTCTTGGAAGTTATTACTTCAGTAATAACCGCTCCTTATCCTTTTTATTTGCTTTTTGTGCCAAGAGTAACCTCTAATGAGAGAGAAGTAATGATTGGGAAAGTTGCTGTCCCGAAACAGATTTCTATGCTTCACCGTAAAAATTCGTGTAAAATCTCTGAATGTCTTTTTAAGGCATAAATTTTTGTGCTTCTGGCCCAGGTTGTTATCTAACGTTCGTTAGTTCAACACTTTTTGATTTGAGCAACAGAAGGTCTTGGAGAAAAATCATCTTTACCTGCTGGTCTATTTTGACAGATTTCTGCCATTTTCTCCATTTGCTTCTTGTTGGTTCCTTTTTGAGTTCTTTTGGGGAATTGAGCTTGTTGAAGGAAGTGCTACTAGCTAGTGTTCTAATGGAAGTTTATTTGGTGTTATAACTGAACCTTAAGACTTATTTATCTTGAGTGCACTAATGTTGCTAATAAAGATTGTGTGAAGTTTTGTATGAAGGAAAATTTTCAGATGTATGGAAGGAATGAGTAATGAGATGAAGGATGGACTAAAGCTCAAGCTTGGGGATGCCACGCGTGTCACCCCAAGAAATATCCAAAAAGTACAAGCGTCAAAGCTTCGGGATGCCTTGGGCATCCCCTTTTTCATCAATAACAATTCCAGGTTTCTTCCAAAACGCTTCTTTTTTTATTGTTTCATGCACAGTTGTGTTGTTCTTGGAGCGTCTTCTTTTTTGTTTTTGTTTTGGTTTTTCGTTTGCTTGGTTTTCTTAGTTTTCTGAATAAATTGGTTGGACCCCCTCTTTCATACATTGGTTTGCAAATAGTTTGGTTTGGTTTGGAAAAGATTAGGAAAGTTCATACTTATGTGGTAAAAAGAGCTCGTTTTTGACTGTGGCCTATGCTTTGTCACGCCATGCTTGATATTGTTTTGGCTTTATGCTTAGTATTCTTTGCTGTAGCATGACTTGTTATAAACAATTGAGATTGCTTAATGTGCCTTGGATGAATCATGCGTTGTTTTAGCATATTAAAGCATAGTATAGTGGTATTCTCCTTTGATGCTTTATTTGGGTTGACTTGGCACATGCTCACACCATGTTATGACTATCTCAAGTCACCATAGCCTTTATGATCCTTTAGTTTTCAACTTGTAGTATCACTTTATGCTTTGATCAATGATGTTTTGTCGCCCTGCATGATTATGACCATTATTTCTCTCTTAGTTTGTCGCTCCCAGTCTTTTGCTAGCCTCCACAACCAAGTATGAGTTCCACTCATGCATGCAAATCCTTAAACCAAGTTATTCCAAAGAGTCCACCATACCTACCTACTAGCTTATGCTATTCCAAGTATATTCATGCTTTTGTTTACCTTCCAAATTAAACTTTTTATGAGAAAACTAGTGATTAAAGCTCTCACGAACTTGATGGCACACTTTATATTTCTTGCCCTTAATAAACTTGAACCATTGTGTCGTCTATGTTGTATATGCTTGCACTTATTTGTTGGGGATTAACAGAACCATGGTTTCATGGGGAACGCTTTCAACATTGCACTTGGTACTTGTACCTAGTTGATATCATGCTTTTTTGTATATGGATGTCGTCGGTGTGAAATGAAAGGGGAGCTTGTAAGTCCATGGAGTTATGTATATGTGTTAGAGAAACGCCTGGGCCGCTGGTCTAATCCATGCTGACATGGTGGAAACCTGCAGCGTAACCATAATGAGCTGTCTATGAAGCATTCTTCTTATAAAAAAAGAGTCCTATATTGAGAAAAGGAGAAAAAAAAGAGATATTATGAAAAGAGGAAAGAGAGAAAAAAGCACCATATTCCCATGGTAAATAAGAAGATTGCTGAGATGCTCGTTGTCTGCTTGCCTTGTCATTTTGATATGGGGATTCTTCTGTATCATCGGGCAAGGGGTACCCCATTGGCGGTTCTCTATGATACACATGTACTTACGATGACAAGAACTTACCGGTGACTAAACTTGAGTAGCATGAGGAGCGGCCCTCGTATACAAGGGACATGAGATTTCTAACTTATACTTCGTCAAGCATGTACACCATAGTTTGTTCACTTTAACCTTAATCACTTCAAGATGATTATGATAGGGGCAATGAGAGCTGAAAGCTATAAGTACCATAATTTTTGGAAGCTCTTTATGAGACTTGAATCCCTACTTCCTTATATGAAGGCCTTTTTTCCACCATTATATTGAGTCTCCACCTTCTATCTTTATGCACCTACTTTGAGAGCATAGTGGCCATTTTTAGTTCTATGTGCATTGTCCCAAGACTAGTTGATTGATGCATGACTTGATATTGCTTGTTTTAAACTATTTGTATCTAGTCACTCTTATGAACTTTGAAGGTGTCCTATGCATTTATATTTGCTACTCTATGAGGGACAAACTGAATGCTATTATGCTATGTTTTCTTTATGTGAAACAAACAAACGTCTTGCAAAGCATTGTTATTCATGAATCTTTTGTTTGTGCCTTTTCATGTTGCATCATAGTTTCTTTGTCTTATTGCTAGAACTTTGTCTTTCATGTTATGATTGAAGTACTATGATCCCAGCTTTGAATGTTTTACAAATACTTTGATCAAGTCTTTGATAGTGCATGTCACCTCAAAAATTATTCTTTCTTTTTATCACTTACCTACTCGAGAACGAGCAGGATTTAAGCTTGGGGATGTTGATACATTGCAAATGTATCTATAATTTTTGATGTTCCATGCTTGGTTTTATCCACTTTCTTGTGTTTTGTCCATACTTTGGAGTACTTTTCATATGATTTCTTGGACTAACCTATTAACAAGAGCCACAATTACTGCCTGCTTTCTGCTGTTTTTGGTTCCAGAAAGTTAGAAAATGAATATTCTCGAATTGGACGGACAAAAGCCAAAGTGCCTATTTTCCGAAAGTCATCGATGCCGAATCTGAGATCGAGAAGGGCTGGGGCAGCCACACCACTGGCCGCTGGCCAGGCCCGCCCGTGCTGGGGTGGTCCGCCGACCCCAAAGACCTCGGCCTCTCCTTCTGCCTATATATTGCCCTTGGGACAAAAACCCTAAGTACTCGATCAAAAATCCACGAAAGAATCTATAGCCGCCGTCATCTCCATCCCTAGATCGGGAGGGATTGGAAGCTCTTCCCGGCACCCTGCCGGAGAGGGGAATTCACCCTGGAGGCCTTCTTCATCACCATGCAAGCCGCCGGTGTGATGCGTCAGTAGTTCATCCTTGGACTACGGATCCATGTAGTAGCTAGATGGTTGGTTCTCCTCCTTTGTGCTTTCATGTCTATATCTTGTGAGCTCCGTTCATGATCAAGATCATCTATTTGTAATTCTGCATGTTGTGTTTGCGGGGATCCGATGGATATTGAGATGCTATTTCAGATTGATTATTGATTCTATCATGTCTTTGTTACTTGTGATCTTGCATGCTTTCCGTTGTTAGTAGCTATCTTGGCCAAGTAGATTCTAGCAACTCCTAGAGTTAGTATTTATGCTCGATAGTTGGTTCATGCCTCTGGTAATCTGGGGAAGTGACAGAAATCTCTAAAGTACTAGATGTGTTGTTGCTACTAGGGAGAAAACAACAATCCTTTGTTCATAGAGCAATTGTATTGTTTACTTTACACGCAGTTCATAAAGCAATAATCCGTTGCTTGCAACTTAATACTGGAGGGGGTTCGGATGATAACCTGAAGGTGGATTATTAGTCAGAGATGCAGTTGGATGGCGGTCTATGTATAATGTTGTAATGCCCAATCAAGTCCAAAGGAGTCAAGATGATTAGTATATGCATGTATTGCTTTCTCGATGTTTGTCAATTGCCCCGCTGTAATTTGTTCACCCATCATGTTATTTATCTTAAGGAGAGCCACCTCTAGTGAACTGTGGATCCCGGTCCTTTTCTTTACATACAATCTATAAACTGTTTACTGCTTTGTGTTTACTTTTCTGCAAACTATTACTTCCTTCCATTCGATACGTTTAATCCTTTGTTTTCAGCAAAATACGGTGAGATTGAAAACCTCATCGCAAGTTGGGGACAAAGTTTTGTGGTTGTGTTGTGCAGGTCTCCACGTTGCTACTAGCACCGGTAGTGCGCCCTGCCAAGGCTCAACTCGTAACACCTTTGGGGTGTTTCCTTGCTCCTACTGGTTTGATTAAACCTTGGTTTCATAACTGAGGGAAACTTGCTGCTGTGCTCATCATACCTTCCTCTTGGGGTTCCCAACGAGCTCTACATCAACACCGAGCCATCAGAGATCTAGAAGATCTAGTAAACTCTACCATTCAGATGGAAGGGAAGATCAACCAGGCCAATGACAACCATAAGCGTCGCATGATGCACCAGACTAGATCCCACCATACCCAGAAGTATCACCCCAACCCGTCTGCAGGATATGCCCCAAGAAACACCAGACCCCCTATGTCCCATCCAAACTATCCCAATCGTAGCGGAGGAAACCTGAAGTCTAGAGGAAACCACAACAACAACCCGGCAACTCCAACAACTTCAACCGTGCACCGCCCAAGTCCAACAACAACAATACTGCCCCAAGGACTGGAAGCAATGTTGTGCCTGTTGCAGGAAAAGACAAGTCCCAGATTACTTGCTTTGAATGTGGAGTCAAGGGTCACTACTCCAATGAGTGCCCCAAGAAACTTGCAGCAGCCACCAATGTGAATGCACCCACTCATCAGCAATGTCGTGTTTATCCTGGAAGGAGATTTTCCCCAGGGAACTCGCTCAACCGCAACGGTCGTCTGTTCCACATGAATGCTGAAGAAGCTCAGGAAGCACCCGATGTCGTGCTGGGTATGTTTTTTGTTAACTCGGTACTTGCAAGAGTGTTGTTTGATTCTGGAGAATCACACTCGTTTGTTACAGAAGAATTTGCATGCACTAGTAAGATTCAACCAACAAAATTGAAGCATGTTATGATAGTTCAAATACCTGGTTCAACCACCAAAGCTAGAAAATTTTGCAAGGCTGTACCTATCAGAATCCATGGAATAGATTTTTATGCTAATCTAATAGTACTTGGAACCAAAGGTTTGGAAGTAGTACTAGGAATGGATTGGATGTGGAAACATGAAGGATTGATCGATTGTGCCAAGAAAGCCATAACCATGACCAGTAGCTCTAGAATATCAGTAGAGCATGTATCTGAGACCTTGCCCCGTCAATTAAAATGCAACAAGAGTCTAGCCCAACCAACCCTAGACCAAGTAAGAGTAGTGTGTGAATACCCCGACATATTCCCAGATGAATTGCCCGGTATGCCCCCAAATCAGGACATCGAGTTCATCATTGAACTAATTCCTGGAACTGGACCCATAGCTTAGAGGCCTTATAGTATGAACCCCTCTGAATTAGTGGAGTTGAATAAGCAACTTGATGCTATGTTGGAGAAAGGTCTAATTCAACCAAGCGCATCGCCATGGAGATCGCCTGTATTGTTTGTGGATAAGAAAGATGGAGGTAACCGTTTGTGCACGGATTACCGGAAGCTGAATGATGTCACCATCAAGAACAAGTACCCACTGCCAAAGATAGAGGAGCTGTTTGACCAGTTGACTGGTGCCAGAGTGTTTTCTAAGATTGATCTTAGAACTGGTTATCATCAACTCAAGATTCGTGCAACGGATATTCCAAAGACCGCCTTTACCACTAGATATGGATTATATGAGTATATGGTCATGTATTTTGGATTAACCAATGCCCCCGCTTATTTCATGAATCTCATGAATAACATTTTTATGAACTTCCTGGATAAGTTTGTCGTTGTTTTTATCGACGATATTCTGATCTATTCCAAGTCAGAAGAAGACCATGAGCTACACCTGAGAACCATCCTTGAAACCCTTAGAGAGCATCAGTTGTATGCCAAGTTTAGCAAATGTGAGTTCTGGTTAAAGGAAGTAGGATTCCTAGGACATATTGTGTCGGCAGGAGGAGTCACTGTTGATCCCGCCAATATCAAAGATGTTGAAGAATGGAAAGCCCCAACCACTGAAACCCAAGTCCGTGCATTTCTCGGATTAGCGAGATACTACCGTAAGTTCGTTGAAGGATTTTCGAGCATCGCAAGACCAATGACCCAATTGTTAAAGAAAGATAAGAAATTATAATGGACGGATAAATGTGCAGCAAGTTTTCAAGAGCTCAAGAAGAGATTGATTTCAGCCCCAATCTTGATTATGCCGGATATCAAGAAGCCTTTTGATGTGTATTGTGATGCATCCAAGATTGGTCTCGGATGTGTGTTGATGCAAGAAGGCAAAGTCATAGCCTATATGTCCCAACAACTAAAGCAACATGAGAAAAACTACCCTACACATGACCTTGAACTAGCAGCCGTAGTTTTAGCCTTGAAGACATGGCGTCATTAACTTATGGGTAACCGCTATGAGATTTATTCGGATCACAAGTATATTTTCACCCAGAAGGAGCTGAATATGAGGCAAAGGAGATGGATAGAGTTAATCAAGGATTATGACCTTGACATTCACTATCACCCCGGCAAAGCCAATGTGGTAGCGGATGCTCTTAGCAGATTGTCGTGTAGATTAAACACCATGATTAAAGAAGCATAGCCAAGTTTGTATGAAGAGTTGGAGTAGTGTAGAATGGATCTAGTTAGCAAAGGATTTTTTAGCTAGCATTGAACTTCAACCCACTTTGATCAGTCAGATCAAGGAGGCGCAGAAAGCAAATGCAAGTATCGATGGAATCAAGCATCATATCGGTACAGGGAAGGTACCTGGATTCACCGAAGATGAAGAAGGAGTTTTGTGGTACAAAGGACGTATCTGTGTGCTAGCAGATTCCGGGCTGAAGCAAGTTATCATGCAGGAAGCTCAAGATACTCTTTATTCTATCCACCCCGGAGGAACAAAGATGTATCAGGATTTGAAGGAGCAATTTTGGTGGCACAAGATGAAGAGAGAAATCGGAAGCTACATAGCTAAGTGTGATATCTGTCAGAGAGTCAAAGCAGAACATCAGAGACCCGCAGGACTTTTGTAACCATTGCAGATTCTAGAATGGAAATGGGATTCTGTCGGAATGGATTTCGTCACTGGATTGCCTACTTCTAGTAGGGGAAATGACTCTATTTGGGTCATAGTTGATAGACTGTCCAAGGTAGCCCATTTTATACCTGTCAAGACCACCTACCAGAGTTCGAAGCTAGCAGAGCTGTACATTGCTAGGATCGTAAGTTTGCATGGAACCCCTAAGACCATAGTGTCGGATCGAGGAACCCAATTTACCTCAAGATTTTGGTAGAAAGTCCAAGAAGGATTAGGAACCAAGCTGAACTTCAGCACAACTTATCACCCGCAAACCGATGGACAAACTGAAAGAGTCAACCAAATCTTAGAAGATATGTTGAGAGCTTGTGTGTTAGAATATGGATCAAAATGGGAAGATTGCCTTCCTTTCGTACAATTCTCATACAACAACAGTTATCAAGTCAGTTTGCAAATGGACCCATTTGAGTTCTTCTATGGAAGAAAGTGTCGTACTCCCGTTGAATTGGTCGCAAGTATGAGAGATTCCAATTTTCGGACCCGACATCCTACGAGAAGCCGAAGAGAAGGTTCACAAATTCCGTGAACACCTCAAGACCGCCCAATCCAGACAGAAGAGTTATGCTGACAAGAGACGCCGAGACCTGACCTTCAATGTCGGAGATTTCGTGTATCTCAAAGTATCATCCTTGAAGGGAATGCAACATTTTCAACTGAAAGGGAAGTTAGCCCCCAGATATATTGGACCCTTCAAGATTTTGAATCGCCGACGATAAATATCATATCAACTAGAACTGCCAGAGGAGATGTCAGCCATACATAGTGTGTTCCATATCTCGTTACTTCGCAAATGCTTAGAAGTTCTGGAGAAGACCAAAGTGTTCAAGAACATCGATCACCGAGCCATAGATAACAACAAGGATCTGACGTATCGTGAAGTACCCATTTGTATTTTGGAAGAAGCCTTCAGAACCACCAGGACCCGGAGTATCAAGTTTCTCAAGATCCAGTGGAGCAACCATACCGAAGAAGAAGCTACTTGGGAGCGAGAGGATTACATTAGGACTGAGTTTCCAAATATCTTTAGTTCCTAGTTTTTCTTATATCTCGGGACGAGATTTTGTTTAAGTAGGGAAGGTTTGTAACACCCCAAAAATACTAATCAAGATTATCAAGTTCTAATCACCCAAGTTTAGGGTTAATAAAAACTTATTATTACTAAATTGAATATGAAAGCATGTGTGATTTGCATTAGTGTATGATTGAGTGAAATTGCCATGTTTGATTGCTACAAATGATAAGAAATGGTTTAAAGATGAATACTACATCATCTAGGTTAATTACAAACAAAATCCAAAGAAAAAGAAATCAAATATGAATCAAATAAGCAAATGGTCATTTTGACCAAAGTTCACCACTAGGCCACTTTGAGTGTTCCTAGTAAAGAATTTCTAACAGAAACATTTCCACTTCTTATCACCCCTTGCTAGACCAAGTAAAAGTGAACCCAAGCCCACTTTACAAACTCACAGAAACTATTTTCAAAGCTATTTAAAGGACAGTCCAAAATTGAATCAAGTTCATATGGTAAGATCACCATTTTGCAAAAACCATCCAAATCAATTCCCCTTGGCAAACCCAAGCAACCAGGACTACCAAGCATAAGATCAAAACACTCACCAAATTTCATTCAAAAATTTCACATTTAAATTCTTGCGGCCATTTAGTCGAACACCTGGCAGACACAGATCAATTACTGCCTAACTCCACTTTTTGGAGTAGTGATCACTCGACCACTTGCCCTCATTTCACTCCCCTGTCTCCCCCATCACCTAGCAATGAAGTGGACAACCTCCCCCCTTTGCCATTGCACCAGTGCAGCGCCGCCTGGAGCTTGCCACGCTAGCCGACCATGGACCGCTCGCTAGAGACCATGTCGCCCTCGTCCATGATGTCCCGCAGGCAGGACACCGTCCACCACCACCCCCTATCCAGCCCTTGACCGCAACCAGGCCATGGACCACGCCAGCATCGCTGCGCCCACTTTCTCTGCGCCGTGCCGAGAGCACGCCAGAGTGCCGCAGCCGACCAGCTCGCACGCCTCGTGCCTCGCCCTCGCCTCGCGTGCACACCCTCGCCATAACATCAGCTAGCTCCCAGACATCCCTGTGCGTCGTCGCGTGACCCGTAGCCCCCGTGCGCCGTCTCGAACACCGCCAATTCCACGCAGAGCACCGCACACGCCCGACCATCCTTGACCGCCCCGTGCCACGCCTTTAAGCCCGTGATGACCGCCAGGGAGCACCGTGTCGCCCCCTACCCTCAGCCACGCCGATAGCTCGTTGTACCGCAGTCACTAGACGAGCCAGCCCATGCCGCAATGCCCCCCTCGTCAGTGTATAAATAGAGGCCCTCTCGGCCTCATTTCTCCACACCACCTCACTCCCCACTCCTCACAACACCTCCCACACCCTTTCCCGGAGCAAGGTAAGCACCGCATCACCAGAATTTGACCGAAGTCCGCCGCTGTAGAGGAGAAGAGGAGCCGTCGATTGGAGCCGCCCAGGAGCCGATGCGACCACCGTTCGAACCGTCGTCATCTACAATGTCGTTCGCCCCCATCACCGACCCTTGCTGGAGCCCTGGTGAGCCTCACACGACCCCCACCGCCGTGTTAGGGTTCAGACCTCGCCGGAGTTGTTTGTCGTTGATGATGAACCTCAGCCGTTAGATTAGGTTCTAATCGTAGGGCCTAGATTGAAAGTTACCGTTTCGGTTTGATAGAGTCGCTGACTAGTGGGACCCCCTGTCAGCAGCCCGCTGCACCGTGCTGTGTAGATTGGGCCGGCCAAGTTAGTTTCCCGCACAGGCCTGTAAATTCAAATAATTCTTTTCCATTTTAGTTAAAACCAGTTTCTGTCAGTAGATTCAAAAAATCAATTCAAAGAGATTTACTAAACCAAATTGCATGATTCCAATTTTGTTAGAAAGATATTTAAATTATCTATCCAATCCCGTTGAATTCAAATCATTTCGTGTTAGAGATCACCTATACCAAAAATAACAAGATAGAGACTTTTCCAACTTCAATCATTTTTCAAAAATCAACCATAAATCCTTTTGAGTTGATTCCAACTCTAAAAAATCACATTTGACAAGATCTATCGGAATATGTAAAAATATTTAGGTTTGCATGCAGTGACATTGGACTAGTACCAAAAGAATGCTATTTAGGCATTTCTAGTCACTTTAATTGTATTAAATAGTAATTTTAAACTTTATAAAATATGACCAACACTTTAAATCACATTCCCAAGTATTAGAATATGTGGTGATGACTTGTGTCAACATGATCCCATATTTTAATCGGAGAATATTAAATCTTAAGTATTTTGAATGAGTAGAAATTACTTCTCTAAAATAAGATAAACAAGATTAAGTCTTTATTTAATGTGATGATTGTGATGATGCTAGATCATCAAGTGTGAGCCTTAGTGTGCTAAATAGAAATAGTTAAGTATTGTTTGGTGATTGTGTACCCTGTATTCATTTATAGACGATAGTAGCGACCCGGGATACGAGGAGGAGGAGTACTACAAAGAAGAAGAAGAGGAGAACTTCAATCACTTCACTACTCAAGGCAAGCTAACACTTTCAAGTATTATACCTATGCAAGCCTAGCACTACAATTTAACTATGCAAGTTAACACTTGTCCACTTGATAACTTAAGCAAAATGCATTACGCATGCTTGGTTATATAACTTTGATTATACCAATCCCAAGTTGTACTTGTAAGCTTTATTCTGTTATTTTACCAAAGTTCTTTACTTGTAATTCATGCTTTGTGAGTATTGGAAAAATAGGATAGATACCATAAAGAGTATAAAGCTAGGCCTAACTAGTTATACTTAGATGTCATTTCAAGGCATGAGATTAGAGTTGGATAGTTACACTTGATTAGCACCCCTCATTAGTGAATACTCTCAACTTTAGTGGCTAGTGCTAAGCATAAAAGTTGATCACTTTAGATGGGAAAACTTGGTGAAAATGGTTATGAAAACCTTGGAATGATGATTCATTCTATTGAAATGTTTTGACATGTGTTGAGAAACACAAAAGGATTTGATGATGAAAATGTTGAGGCATGAGCCTTATACCTTTATAAAAATTGATGGTTGGGTTCGAATGCGATACCATTCCAATTTTACCATACAACCACAATACCTGAATTGGGTAGGGCTTAACTGGAAGTTTATATGCCTTAGTATGGGTTCCCTCGCGAAAAGAGGTTGAGCTGAGTCTACCTCGTGAGTGTGAATGTCCACCTATGCAGTGCCCAGGATGGCAGATGGCCATGGGTGGGAGGCCAAGCTCATAGGGGAGGTGCCTATACTAGAGTGTGTAATTGAAAGGTTATGATGGATTATATGCATACTAAATATGATGATTCATGGTTATCCCTGACGGATGTATCAAATTTTTTGGTGAAAGTGTACCACCTCTGCAGAGTGTCAAACTATTCGAATAGCCGCGTCCAGGGTTATGGACAGTTGGAGTGGCCATACTGTTCCGTCGTCAGATGTTTTCAAAATGACTTACGAATTGAACTATGACTTTGACTTGACCATAATAGGGTTTGTGGATATGAAAACTAGGTTCCCACTTAAGTGATTTAGAACATTAACTTAGTTTTCTTTACTTCTAAACTCAATATGAGATAAACCTGAATTTTTGCAAATAAACCTAGAGCTTAAGATTCCTACTAGAACTACCTTACTTGTTAGTGATAGTTTGTAGTACTTAAAGAGTACTCATGGCTTTGTCCCTGGCTATGCCCGTGGCAAGACTATGAGGAGGACTACCAGGATGATGGACAGCAGGAGGTCTACGACAACTAGGATCATCTTCCATTGTCAGCATTGCCTGTGACCCTAAAGATGGAGCCCCTACTACGTTTATTTTCCCCTGCTTGATTTGTATTAAGACTAGATCATGATATCCTTTATTGTGTAAGACCTTATTATGGTTCTTAATAGATGATGTACTGTGGTACCAATTCTGTTATGTCTCGCAAAAATGGTAATCTTGGGATTGCGAGGTATGGCATAACAGGCATCTGGGATTAAAAATCCGGGTGTTGACACTCCAAGAGGGAGTATTTATGCTCGATAGTAGGTTCATGCCTCTAGTAATCTGGGGAAGTGACAGAAATCTCTAAGGTTGTAGATGTGATGTTGCTACTAGGGAGAAAACAACAATCCTTTGTCCATGGGGCAATTGTATTGTTTACTTTACACACTTTGTTTAATGCAATTATCGTATGCTTGCAACTTTATACTGGAAAGGGTTCATATGATAACCTGAAGGTGGATTATTAGTTATAGATGCAGTTGGATTATGGTCTATGTATTATGTTGTAATTCCCAATCAAATCTCATAGGAGTCAAGATGTCTAGTATATGCATTGTTATGCTTTCTCAATCTGTCAATTGCCCCGCTGTAATTTGTTCACCCAACATGCTATTTATCTTTAGGAGAAACACCTCTAGTGAACTGTGGACCCTAGTCCATTCCTTTACCATTGATATACCATCTATTGTTTACCGTTTACTGTTTACTTTCTGCAAGCAATTACTATCTTCCACACTATACGTTTAATCCTTTGTTTTTAGAAAAACCAGTGAGATTGACAACCTCACTGTAAGTTGGGGCAAAGTTCTGTGGTTGTGTTGTGCAGGATTCCAAGTTGTTAGCAACACCTTGGAGTTGTTTCCTTACTCCTACTAGTTTGATAACCTTGGTTTCATAACTGAGGAAAACTTGTTGTTCTGCTCATCATACCTTCATATTGGGGTTCCCAACGAGCTCTACATATCTTGAGCCATCAAGCACTTTTCTGGCGCCGTTGCCGGGGAGTTAAGGACAGCTTCGATCTCTTCCTCCTCGTCAATCACTTTTCAGGGAGTAAGAAGATTCTTGTAAGGGGAGTCTCTCACAACCAATCTCTTTACTTTGTTTTTGTTTTGCTTAGTTTATTTTTGCTTTGTTTGCTTGTTTCTTTTTATCAAAAACACACAAATAATTAGTTGTACCGGTTTGCTTCTTTTATCAAAAACACACAAAAAATTAGTTCTTTCTGTAGTTCTCACCTTGTTCTTAGCTCACCATGTTGATCCCTAAGTTCACCCTAAAAGACCTTTCAATAGGTAGTGGCTCTATAATTGGGAAAGATAATATTGAAGAATTGTTTAATCATGTTAGTAAGCATGAGGAGATCGAGGATAGATCCTTAGCAGAACTTGCTCCAAATTATGAAATTGTTGTAGCTTCTTTAATTTGCATGTTGGAGGCTAGGTTTGTTAACCTTAACCCCATGATGCAAGTAATGTTTCTTAAACTTAAAGATATTGAGGATACTGAAAAGAGAGATTTTATTCTAGAAACTTTGCTTAAAGAATTCAATGATGTTGCTAAGGAAGCTAGAAAAGGTCTTTGATCATTTTAATCTACTAGGCTCATGTGTGATGTTATTGGTACACTAGCAAAGTTGGACAAAACCAAACCCAAAAATGGAGAGGAAATTAAAATACCAATACCTTTTAAACTTGTAGGAATGCATGAAGCCTTAGAAAAGAATTTTGATTGGATTGTTCCTAAAAACCCGTTTGATGAAAATAGTAAACCCAAGAGTATTGAGAGAGAATCCTCTAGAACTTATTTGGATGAGATACCTTGCCTCATTGAAGATATTTCTAGTATCGATCTTAATGCTTCTTCATTGGAAAATACTTGAATCTTGCTCCTATGCCTAGCTAAAAGGCGTTAAAGAAAAGCACTATTGGGAGATAACCCAAATTATTTTTACTTTTAGTAAGTTTTTCTTTTGTTGAGTCTTGGAAGTTATTGCCTCATTAATAACCTCTTCTTATCCTTTTTGTGTGGTTTTTGTGCCAAAAATAACCTCTAATGAGAGAGAAGTAAGACTTGGGAAAGTTCCTGTCCCGAAACAGATTTTTGTGCTTTACTATAAAACATCGTGAAAAATCCTTTTATGTTGGATTGAGCTATAATTTTCTGTGCTTATGCCCCAGGCACTTTTCGAATTGAGCAACATAAGATCTTCAAAAAAATCGGTTTTTACCTGTTGTTCTATTTTGATAGATTTCTGCCATTATTTGCATTTGCCTCTTAATCTCTTTCTCTTTGAGTTCTCTTTGATCACTTGAGATTTTAGAAGGAATTGCTACAGTATCTTGTGTTTTAATGGAAGTTTTTCTTGTGTTGAAACTAAACCCAAAGACTTATTATCTTGAATACACTAATGTTGCTAATAAAGATTGTGTGAAGTTTTGTATGAAGGAAATTTTCAAGTGTAGGGAAGAATAATGTGATGAGATGAAGTATGGACAAAATCTCAAGCTTGGGGATGCCACCCGTGTCACCCTAAGAAATATTCAAGAAGTACAAGCGTCAAAGCTTGGGGATGCCCAAGGCATCCCCTTCTTCATCAATAAAAATCTCAGGTTTTCTTCCAAAACACTTTATTTTTATTGTTTCATGCACAATTGTGTTGTTCTTGGAGCGTCTTTGTTTTTGTTTTTAGTTTTATTTTGTTTGGTTTGCTTAAATAAATTGGTTGGACCCCCGCATTCATATATTATTTCAAATAAGTTGATTGGTGTTGGAAAAGAGTAGGAAGCTTCATGCTTATAAGTGGTACAAAAGGAGCTTGTTTTGACTGTGGCCTAGACTTTATCATGTCATGTTTGATGTTGCTTTGACCTTATGCTTGTCATGTCATGTTTGATGTTGCTTTGACCTTATGCTTAGTGATTATTATTGTAGCATGACTTGTTCCAAACAATTGATATTTCTTAATGTGCCTTGAAATAATCATGTGTTGTCTTAGCATACAAAAGCATAATATTATGGTATTCTCCTTTGATGCTTTATTTGGGTTGACTTGGCACATGCTTACACCATGTTAAGACTATGAACCAGTCACCTTAGACTCTATGATCATTTAGTTTTTGACTTGTAATATCACTTTATGCTTTAATTGATAATGTTTTGTCGCTTTGCATGATTATGGCCATTATTGCTCTCTTAGTTGGTCGCTCCCAGTCTTTTGCTAGCCTCCACCTGTACCAAATATGAGTTCTACTCATGCATCCAACCTCCAAGAAAACCAAGTTATTCCAAAGAGTCCACTATAAATTCCTATGCATGGTGTGTTACACCATTCCAAGTATATTCATGTTTTTATCTACCTTCCAAATTAAACTTGTTATGTGAAAATTAGTGATTAAAGCTCTCACAAACTTGATGGCACACTTTATTTTCTTGCACTTAATAAAATTGAACCATTGTGTCCATCTATGTTGCTTATATGCTTGCACTTCATAAGTTGTGAATTAGCAGAACCATGATACCATGGGGAACGCTTTCAACATTGCACTTATTATTCAGTTGATATCATGTTCTTTTGTTTATGGATCCCGGCGGTGTGAAATAAAAGGGGAGCTTGTAATCTCATGAGTTTGTATGTGTATTAGAGAAATGCCTAGGCGGCTAGCCTAAGCCATGCCTAATCATGGTGGAAACTTGCAGCATTACCATAGTGAGCATTATGTGAAGCATCCTTAATAAAAACCTATGCAAATAGCAAATAAAAATATCGCTGAGATGCTCATTGTCTATTGCCTTGTCATTTTGATATGGGAAAGCTCCTGTGTCATGGGAAAGGGGTACCCCGTTGGCGGTTCTCCATGATACACATGTACTTACAATGACAAGAACTTACTTGTGACTAAAGTTGAGTAGCATGAGGTTCGGTACTCGTAAGCAAGGGGCATGCGATTTTCAACTTATAACTTGTCAATCATATCCTCATATTTGTGTTACTTTAACCTTAATCACCTCAAGATGCTTATGATAGGGGCAGTGAGAGCTGAAAGATAATAAGTACCATAATTTTTGGAAGCTCTTTATGAAACTTGAAATCCCTGCTTTCCTCTATGAAGGGCCTTTCTTTTTTACTTTTATGCTGAGTCTCCATCTTCTATCTTTATGCACCAATTGAGAGAGCATAGTGGTCATTCTTAGTTTAATGTGTATTGTCCCAAAACTTGTTGATTGATTCATAACTTTGATATTGCTTGTTCTTAAATTATTTGTATCTAGTCACCCTTATGAACTTTGAAGGTGTCCTATGCATTTACATTTTGCTATACCATGAGGGACAAGCTAAATACCACTCTTATTATGTTTTCTATATGTGAAACAAACAAACGTCTTTCAATGCATTGTTATTCATGATCTTTTGTTTGTACCTTTTCATGTTACAACATAGTTGCTATGTCTTACTGTTAGAACTCTATCTTTCATGCTTATGTTTAGAGTACTTTGATCCTAGCTGTCAATGCTTTACAAATACCTTGATCAAGATTGTGATGGTGCATGTCACCTCAAAAATTATTCTTTTTATCACTTACCTACTCGAGGACGAGCAGGAGTTAAGCTTGAGGATGCTTGATACATCGTAAACGTATCTATAATTTTTGATGCTCCATGCTTGTTTTATATCAACTTTCTTATGTTTTGTTTACACTTTGAGGTATTTTTATACATTTCTGGAACTAACCTATTAAAAAGATGCCATAGTGCCAGTTGCCTATTTTTTGCTGTTTTTGGTTTCAGAAAAGCTAGTAAGAAAATATTCTCGGAATTGGACGGGACAAAAGCCAAAGTCAATATTTTACCAGAAGGAACACGGAGTCCGAAGGGCAGCCGAAGTGGGGCCACGAGGCGGCCACACCATAGGGTGGCGCGCCTCCTGGGCGCACCAGCCCCTGGTGTGGGCCCCCTCGGGCGGCCATCGACCTTGCCCCTTCACCTATAAAAGTACGACAATGTAGAAACCCTAAGTACCCGATCAAAATTCCACGAAAGAGTCTGTAGCCGCCGCCATCTCCATCCCTAGATCAGGGGGATCTGAAGCTCTTCCCAGCACCCTGCCGGAGGGGAAAGATCATCCTAAAGGCCTTCTTCATCACCATGCCAGCCTCCGGAGTGATGCGTGAGTAGTTCACCCTTAGACTATGGGTCCATACAGTAGCTAGATGGTTGGTTCTCCTCCTTTGTGTTATCATGTTTAGATCTTGTGAGCTCCGTTCATGATCAAGCTCATCTATTTGTAATCCCATATATTGTGTTTGCGGGGATCCGATGGATATTGAGATACTATGTCAGATTGATTATTGATTCTATCATGTCTATGTTATTTGTGATCTTGCATGATCTCCGTTCCTAGTAGCTATCTTGGCCAAGTAGATGCGTGTGACTCCAAGAGGGAGTATTTATGCTTGGTAGTAGGTTCATGCCTCTAGTAATATGGGGAAGTGACAGAAATCTCTAAGGTTGTAGATGTGCTATTGCTACTAGGGAGAAAACAACAATCCTTTGCCCATGGGGCAATTGTATTGTTTACTTTACACACTTTGCTTAATGCAATTTTCTGTTGCTTGCAACTTAATACTGGAAGGGGTTCTAATGATAACCTGAAGGTGGATTATTAGTCATAGATGCAGTTGGATTATGGTCTATGTATTATGTTGTAATGCCCAATCAAATCTCGTAGGAGTCAAGATGTCTAGTATATGCATTGTTATGCTTTCTCAATCTGTCAATTGCCCCGCTGTAATTTGTTCACCCAACATGCTATTTATCTTTAGGAGAAACACCTCTAGTGAACTGTGGACCCCTGTCCATTCCTTTACCATTGATATACCATCTATTGTTTACCGTTTACTATTTAGTTTCTGCAAGCAATTACTATCTTCCACACTATACGGTTGATCCTTTGTTTTCAGCAAAACCAGTGAGATTGACAACCCCACTGTAAGTTGGGGCAAATTTTTGTGGTTGTGTTGTGCAGGATTCCAAGTTGTTAGCAACACCTTGGAGTTGTTTCCTTACTCCTACTGGTTCGATAACCTTGGTTTCATAACTGAGGGAAACTTGTTGATGTGCTCATCATACCTTCCTCTTGGGGTTCCCAACGAGCTATACATATATTGAGCCATCACTAGGTGGTAGTGGTGCTTGTAAATTCCTGCTAATGAGCTATAGGTTCTAGTTGTGATAGTTAATGGTCTGGCCAATGATTCATAGTGTTCATCTGTGTAGTTTTTGGTTGTGCTAAAGGTTATGGTGTTGCTGGTAGTTTGGCCAGTAAGCCAATGTTTGATGCTATTTGATCCAAGACTAGTTGTAGTAGATTATTCTCTGGGATTGGAATTGTGGTGTTGATAGCTTGATACAAATAGAATTAACTAGTGATTTATACACAATTATCTCTAGTTTCTAATCTATTTTGGAATGTATGTTCTAATGGATATAGTGGAATATATCTTGTATATGTAGTTATAAGGTATAACAGTTCATAAGCATGAACACCTAGATTAGTTGATTACTCCTTGAGTCAATGGCATGGTCCTAGTGTCAGTATTATACATACTATATCTCTGGAATACTAATAAGAGCATGATCTAATCCAACATGCCTAATAGATTCTTGTGTTGCTTCTTAGCCTCTATACTTTTAAAATAGAGAGAACATATTGTATTCTTTATGCAAAGATTTATTTAATATGTAATACTGTATAGATGGTTGTTGTTTGGCTATGCTAACATGCTCTAGTGGCTCTTGATGATAAGTATTATGCTAAACAGTAATTTAACTTGATCATGGTAATGCTTTTGTTAATAGTAGCTGCGAGTTTAATTATTTGCTAAACCATGTTACATCAGTTGTAAATCACATACTAGACTGGTCTAGGATAACAATGCTACTAGTAGAGAATGATTTAATTTGTTCCATATGGTTCTAAGTGTTATTACTTGCTAGTTTAATCAGAGTGGAGCCTATTCAAATCGCTAGAATTTATGCTTGTTGTGTTGTTGACTAAAAGAATTCAGTAAGATTCATGTTTGACTCACTCTTGAATTTAAACATGGTAGAGAACAAGCACTACTATATGTGGATGAATTGTTTACTTGATGGCTTCCTGTTTAAGTTGTATATGCCTGATTCTTGTGGCTTAGCTCTTTGACTTGTAAAATTGGTTGATAATGTGTACATGCAAGAATAAACTTGCAAGAATAGATGCTTAACTAGATCATAGATTAGCAACCCGCTGCTTGTAGAGTTGTTGTTGTATCTTCTTAGATTGTTCTTCAGGATCAAGAAACAATCTTCTAATGGTTAACTTGATCAGTAGCTGGTGCAATCCTACTCCTCCCTATTCCTAGCTTGATCTGTTTCATTTGATCCTGCTATTCTTCTGGTAAGCCTTCTCCTCCTCGCTGATGGATAGTTCCTAGATATCTAGTGGTTGATCTAGGCATGTTCTAATGGATCATTACTATAGCTGATGTTGTGGATGAGCAATTGGTGAGTTCCTAGGGTTCTTGCCATTCTAGCTACTGTCCTGAGGTTGTTAGAGTGAGTTATCTTCTAGGAACAAAATGGAGTGTGGCTGGATGATGCTTTGCTTTTGTACTACTCTACTTGCTCTCTAGTTATGCCAACACACCACATGCAGGTGATGAGGGTGTTGCTTGAAAGTGGGGCCTAGTATTGTGGTTGTCAACAAATGCCTCTTCTCTTCCTACTAGTGCAAGCCATAGCATGGACTTGTTCTTATCCTGGTATTTGCTTTCCTTTCTTTTATGGTGGTCAAGTGAGTCAATCATTGCTGGTTGTTGTGTTAGTGAATGGACACTAACATCTGGTTTGATTACTTTTGCAGGGATCAAATAAAGAAGAATGATCAAGAGTATGGAAGAATCATCTTAAGATTAGTGTAGGATTTTCATTTATTCAAATGTATTTTTTATTCATATACTTTTAATTTTCCTTTATCTCATTTGTTAATGGTACTAGCTGAATGCCCGTGCGTTGCTACGGTTCTTATTTTTCCCCGCAACATATCAATACAATGTGTTCCAAAATAACATGTATAGAAAAGATAGCTACAAGATATTCCAAAAAACCATAATATTTGATAACATGTTTAATTTGACATCATTCAGATATGAAATAAGCACTCAAGCTAATTGATTTTATTAACTATTTTCTACTCCTCGATGCTCTTACATATTGCCATAGAAAGGGCCGAATGCTCTGCTTCAATTTCATGATACCTAAGCAAGTGCACCAAAGAAAATTCTTTCTCAGTTCATAACATCTTGCACAAATAGTACTTATTATTAGCATATGTGTTTTATGTGGACAAAATTAAAATATACAAGATAGAATACCCACCGTGCATGTTGGATGAACCAAC
This sequence comes from Avena insularis, assembly GCA_023614405.1. Classification (NCBI taxonomy): domain Eukaryota; kingdom Viridiplantae; phylum Streptophyta; class Magnoliopsida; order Poales; family Poaceae; genus Avena; species Avena insularis. The sequence goes on along the minus strand of CM042696.1, from coordinate 475,184,140 downwards.
ATAAAATTTTCAAAGTAAAGAAACAGAAGTTTCTAAATTTATTTTAGAACATTTGAAAAAAATGAATTTCCGTATTGTAGATTTGTAGTAGTGCTTTCGTTGCTTTAATCGGGCTCTGAATTTTACATCCTCTGATAACTTGATAAAAAAATACAACCATATTTCTTTTGATCGAGCAATACAGCTATGGTAGTATAACATTAATGACAAGAACTTTCTTTATTTTGGAAGACTTACAAACACTAACAGTTGAACATTGGTGTTGTATGGACATATAGTGGTTTTTTAGTTACAGTGATACTACGTCGCTCTGATATTTATTTTTTCTATGTTTCTTGACCGTGGTTGACTGACTTGTGTATAACTACTCTAATAATTGAGCAGAAACAATGACCAATTTAATTTCTCTCAAAAAATAATCAACCAATTTAATTAGCTTACAAAAATTTCAAAGTGCCACATATCTAAAGACCTACATACGTTGAATTATTCCGTCGCCTTACGATGGGACCAACACGAGCACCAAAGCCAGCACAACCACGGCAGGAGCCACCCGCGCCGGGCACCGAGATGGGGGCGTGGAATCCGCGGCCACGATCTCAACCGTCGCGCACGACTCTGCGGCCTCTACGCTGAAGTAGCAGAAGCTGGGACACATCCTTGTCGGTGAACACGACGAGCCTCTGGAAGTCGCACACCGATGCCACCTCCACCCGCGCCTCGTAGTAGATGTTGGATGTGTAGGAGGCGTTCGGCGCGTGGCCCAGCCGACCGCATTGCAGCCGTATCCGAGTGTCGCGATGACGACGAAAGCACGAGTCGACGTTGTCCGGCGCCGTCGTGTTGGTGCCGTTCGGGTTCAACACACTCCACCACCACGGTAGGTATTGCACGTCCTGGTCGGTGCCGACATGGCCAGACGCCCGTTGTGCTGCATGTCCAGCAGGAACTTGGGACGCCCGTCGAATATATGGCCTAGTGCCGCTCGAATTTTCCCGGTGTATCACTCTTGGCATTCTTGTCCATGAGCCTGAACAAGTACACCTGGATCGTGCGCACAGCTAGAGCAGTGTGCCCTGCCGTGCCGCTAATAGCAGCGTGCCCTGTCGTGCCGTGTTCACCGTGGTGTGCTCGTCGCCTTCCATCGGCTAAAAAAACAAAAAAAAGAGCAGCGTGCCCTGCCGTGCCGCTAACAGCTTGGGTAGATCGGCGTAAAACCGCTGCACGTATGGCACCGTGGTGTGCTTGTCGCCTTCCGTTGGCTAGTAGACCTCGCCGATCACGGCCGGCAGGTCTCCGAGCATGATTGTATCAAGCGCCGATACAAGTGTGTTGAAGTTGGCGACAGACACGTTGATGTACGTGATGCCACTGTCGATGATAGGCTTTGGTGGGGCGCCGTCGAAGAAGGTGTAGTCTATGGGGAAGTCACTCATTGGATGTAGAGCATGAGGAACAGGTAATGTTAACACTGAGCAGCGCCCTACTTTGGTTAAGGAACTTAACCATGTCGGTCATAGAACTTTCCCACGAGGGGACAGGGTTGCTCGCTGGTGAGTCATACAAGTTGGCGTTCATAGGCACCATCGTCTTGATCGCCGACCCGTGCCTCGCGTCGTTGAGAGCATGCTAAATGTTCTTTTGCGGAGGCACGGTGACGTTATCGTACGTGCCGTTGTACACCATGAGGGATGGCTCGCTGCCAGCCGCCACAAATTTGATTGATCTAGCTAACACACGGAGAAAAAAGAAAACCAATAATAGGAACAAACGGAGACGTCCATGTAACTGCAAGCTTGATGTCATGTATGGACGTACTTGATGGTGCCACCGCCGTTGAAGTCATCGTGTTTTGGTTGTCCAAGCATCAGTGGCATATGACGATACAGTGACGACTGCTTGCGGCACTCGAGGTTGGACCGATGACGATGCCGAAGAAGGTAGCGGCAAGTCCCTGGGTTGATGCTAGGGGGTGGGCACATAACCTGAAAACCAATTTTGCGAACCAAATTGATCCGGACCGAACCTGATAAGACGGAAACCGATTTTCTCAGTAGTGTTCTCGGTTAGTAGATCTGAAAAACTGAAATTATTTATGTGACTTCGGTCTTGGCTCTCGGTCCCTCGAACGGACCGAAGCACCTTGACTATTACCACTTTCACGGATGCCCCAAGAACTGACAGCCACCCCCTCCCAAATCTCCTACAGTAATTGAATCAATCGATGCCATGCGGATCTCCAAAATCCAATTTGCGTCCTTCCAAATTCGTGTGATTTTCGCACACCCCAGCTCCACAAGTCTCGCATGTCGCCTGGTCTTTCACCTTCCCACAACTTGTCGACTGATCTCTCACAGTTCCCGCGAGCCCAGCGATCATTCTACATCGTCCTCCAGCCCCGCTAGAGGCATATATCATCTCATCACCCTCGCTCCAATACGGCAATCTCTAGCCGTGTGCCGCGGCACAATCTGCCTCAATACAGTAGAACAATGGCTGCAACTTCAAAGAATTGGAAACAGCCAGAAAATTATTCGCCTAGCGCCGCTACAAGGCAGGAACATAACTCCCTGATATGTACGATCCTAGTTTTTTTCTTGATATATAACTATATTGTCGGCTGTCAAACTGGCAGCAGTGTAGTTTTTCTAGCCCAGTCACAAAAGAAACCGGTAGAAAAATATTAAGAAATGATGGGAACAGATCCTTCTAAGCCCAGCTTAATATGGAAAAAATACTACCATTAATTACCGTGATTTCTTTCCCGCGGACGTAAGGTGATTGCCGTTTGCTTTACATATTTGGGGTTGATTGATTACCACGATTGTAGTAAGGAAAGTGTTTGCTCAGGTCCACATGATTGGGTGATCTTGATTGCTCGATGTTTAGTGAGAACGATTTGATGGTCCAGATTGCTCCAATGTTTGATGTTTGAGGGCGACCTATGATCACCAACTTCCTTTGAATAGTAAAGATTATTCCATAAATGATGTAAGTTATTCAGTTGAGGATAACTATTTGTAATTTTTTACTCTTTTTGCTGTACCTCCCAAGTACTTGTATTATTAACATTCTAGAAGTGTCAATTCTGTTCTTCTGGAACAATAATTCCAATGTGTTTATTTATATTCCATATAATGTGGTGATCTATTATTATTTCATATACCAATTCAATTTCAATTCTCATTTGAATTATTATTATTTTTGTTCATATTTTAATTGAATTCAAACTGTTTCCTCCCAAACCATAGATGTGCCACAAAGGTCATGTCAAAATCTATCGCACTTGATCTAATGTTCCCATCAGTACAAGAGAGATATCAATCCCTCTACAGCTTGTTTAGTTTTGCTCGAAAATTCCCCGGATTTTCTTATGCATGAATGCAATGCACACACACCTGATCTCAGCTTATTTCTAAGCTCTAATGTTGGGATGTTATATCGAGCCTCTGGGAGGTGGCCTTTTCCTGTTTCTTGCAAGCCTTTGCGACAAGGTCATAGACCTGATCCACCGCTTTAGGTGATCTATCCTGCTCGAGTAAATTTTTGGCGACGACCATGTTGAGGGCAGGGATTGGCATTACTTGCTTCCCAGCCTTGTCTATGTAAGGGGTAGCTTTTGCCGGTTTAAACGGAGCCCACCCCAAGTTACATCGAACACCGGTATCACTAACAATGTGAGCCGGATCTTTCTTTGCCTTGTGCTACAGTAGCAGTTGCTTGTACTCAGCCTCCATTGCTTTTATCGCGTTGATCAATTGCTGTGCCTTGGCCATATCCCTCTCCAGCTGGGTGCCCTGCTCTGCGACGCACTTGGCCTCCACGAGGATCTCCTGGCACTTCTCGTCAAGATGTGTAACGTTCCGAATATGGGCAACCGTTAGCGGTTGAACGAGGAGCTCGGTATAGATCACCTTGTCGGCTGGAGTAACCAAGGGGTTGTCTGCCGCTGACGTGAATGGTGGAGGCAGTAGGTTTGTTTGGTTGGCAGCACTGGGCCCTATGGTAAGTTCTTGCGGCTGCTGCAAGAGGGTAGCAGGAGGGGGCATGGACTTTGCCGGACCCGGAGGATCGACAATGTTTTTTCCATTGGCCACCACAATTCCGTCATCGACCGCTGCTGGTGGAGCTCTTCTGGCTCCCTAGTTCTACTGATCTTCTGCCGTCACGATCCCGATGGTCACCAACACTTGGCGGGAGGTGACGGCTTTATCGAAGCAGTCCTCCTAATCAAAATCCTTCTCGATCTCCCTCATGGAAGCTGATGACTACAAGTGCACAGATCCATTGTAGCTAGTTTCGAAGTAAAGATATCGAACCCACAGAGACCTATTGGTAAAGGCCTTTATGCCCCTCGTTACTATCTACCAAAGAATACTTGTAAGTTGTCTTTGATCTTAAGTAAAGGGTATTTGAATGGTTTATGGTTGTTTGCAGAAAAGTAATTAAAACAAGTAAAAGAAAACAAGTAACAAGATTGTATGAAAGCGTGGTTGAACTCAATAGGGCTAAAACATTCTCGGAGATGTAGGATACACTGCTAGCATAGTACTATACTACTATCATTATATGTAATCAAGATAACATACTTCTTATGTCATGATATGTGTGGGGAGAGCCCCATAATAAGATGTTCATGACAAGACTCGTAGGAAGCCACTTTGTTGAGCCAAGTGTGAGGTCACCTCTAGATAACCACTGCAATGCCTGGGAGAAATCACCCATACAGGCCACCACAATTAAGGGTTTCCCCATGGATATCGTAATTAGCTTAGGGAGTCCCTCTTTATCCCCCTTTGACTGTGTGGGTTACGAGCCGACGCCAATCTGTCACGGGGCACTCCGGGTATGCTTCCACAACACGTCCAAAGGGTTTCTTCCTCCCTTTAGTCCCGAAGGCAAATGATATGTGGTCGACTTCACATATCATCTAAAGAGAGAAATCAAACACAAGTCATGGTTATATCATAGACAAGCAAGTCATATGGACACAAGAATAGATCATCTTTATTACAAGTTCATAGTGGTGCTAGGGTTTCTCCATCTCCCCAAGAACAAAGGAACTACTCACTCATGGAAGCAATCAACAACATCATCATAATCAAATGGATAGATTAAAGTACGGGTGTAGATTTAATGCAAACCACAATTGTATCTGGAATTACGAAGAGATCTAATAGATGAAAGATGGAGTAATGGTGGTGATGAAGATGCAGCGGTTGATGGTGAAGGGGATGATGCATTGTCCTCCGATGATCCGCGAAGCAGCTGGGATTTTACCCCAGCCAAGTTCCTCCTTCGGATCCCTCTCGGATGTGGTGTTTCGTGGTTTCTGGTGGATGTGAATGTCGGATCCGTATCTCATCTTCGCCAGGAGAAACTATCTGACGAGGCGGTCCTGATGGCGCCTGGTACGGGCGGACAATACCAGTGGTCGTTATTGGTACTAATGCCTCCTCCTTGTTTGCTATTCTTCTAGGTGCGAAGGTAAATTCATAAAATGACTTTTATCACTTAGAAATATCATATAATTATGCAATATGACAACTCTAATTGCTATGTTCATATATGACTCCATGATTTGAGATCCTGTTGAAAAAGAACGAAATAGCGCGCGTAGGCGTGGTGAAATACAAAAAAAACCCTACTCTATTCATGCAAAAACAAGAGGTAAATATGCTTCAATTTTGGACGCATCAACTCCCCCAAGCTAGGTTCTTGCTCGTCCCCGAGCAAGATGGTGGATTATGGACAAGATCATCATGTTCATGAGACATGCGATGTTAAAATAAATGAGGAAAAATTGAAACAAGAATACAACATCAGATGTAAAGATACATCGGAGGTATTACCATACCCTTACACATACATAACTTAGAGGATTGCACACCCTTTTTCTAGTATTAATGAAATTATAAGAAGCTACTAGTGATTCAACATATCATATAATCACAGAGTTTAGAGATTTGTAGCTCTAAGTTTAATAGTGAAGATTCATGATCATTTTCTTTTTCTTCTTCCTCTCTTTTTATATGCTTGATTCTTTTGATAGCTGCTTTATTTTTATTTTTCTATACTTGCGTGTCTATATTTTTCCTTGATCTCTTTTTCTCTTCTTCTTTTCAGCAAGCTATTTGATCACGCTCACTACTTCAATGGCTTTTGAAAACCCTTAATCATAATATGCTACCAGAATACTTCTTCTCATAACTTAATCAATACTTCTACAGGTGTGGAGGTCCCTAAAATTATGACAGCTGTACAAGTATCATAACACTCAACCTAGTTCAATCATCTAATATAGTAATCATGAATCAAACACAACTTTAATTATCATAAAGTCTCATAACTCAACGGATATAATTCTTCTCTTGAACAAAGGGAACTCGAAGTTGATGCAACTAATGCAAATTCGGGAATTTAAGCCTAACCATGCATGCAGAAAAGTAAACATGCTAAAATGGTAAGATAGATTACAAGGTTCTCACAGATCCTCCAAGCTTGTAGTCAAGCCGGGTGGATCAAATAATTCCTTGTGATTACTTACTCCTTTTTGGTAGTAAAGAAGTCATCATCTTCATCTTCTTCATCTGCCTTGAGGTTGCAAGCTTGAGAAATACATGCAAATCGTGCAGACATATCTATGATGCTGACATGTAATTCCTTGATTACTTTATTTAGAGTCCTTCTATCATCTGCCATCTCCATAATGATCTGGGTAAGGAGTTCTACTCTATCGTCGATGTCATTGACCTTCTTTTCGAGGTCTTTGCCCATCATCTAGTAAGAGTCAACCCCTTCCCCCAATGGTCTCAACACAAGCCTTAGAAATATTTTCAAGGTTCTTGATCTTTTCTCGTATCTCATCTTGGTCTCCCCTTTTCTTGGAAGAGGTTTCCAGAGGTGATTTAAGAGAAGATCCATGAAGGTTATACCTGTAGGGGTTGAGCGGAGATTCTTCTTTGTTCCTTCCTTGTTCCATGTGCCTAAGCATCTCCAATTTCTGCGGGACCATATCTTCCCAATTGGGGAGTAGAACTACACGCACGGGCTCGCGATTGGAGGAGGACAAAGTATCTCCTTTAGATCCCTCCTTCTTGACTCGTTCCTTGGCGGTGTGCTCCTTCTTGGCCCAGATCTGCTTGATATGAAAAGGCTATACGGACCTCGAGTAATCAAGTGAGATCTGAGGTTTCATTGTAAAAGGACACGAAGAAGTTCTAGATCTGAAATAGGACGGAAAAGAGCGAGAAAGAAGAAAAAGTGCAAACTCGCAAATAAATTCGTGGTTTTCAAGGGGTCAGAGTCAGTCGCGAGCTGCGGTACAGGCGGGCTCCGCCCGTACCGCGCCCCCGTACGGACTACTTACCGACTTCACCTTTCATCTTTTTTTACACAAATGAATTTATCGCAAGGTGAACAATACCGATGGTGACCATCAGTACAGGCGCGTTAGCCCGTATGGTCCAGTCGTACCATAATGGCAAAAATCGGAGTTGGTTACCCAAATGGTTAACGACCAGTGTTACAGGCGCGTCCGATCGTACGGTCCACCTATACCAGGTCGAAAAACCATTCAATTTAACCATAAAAAACAGACGAGTTCAAAACAAAAGTTAGAACCATCCAAAAAGGTTTCCAAAGAAGCGGAAATTAAGTAATTTACACTTCGTTACCTAGCCTCCACTTGTTGTATTCTTCAGCTGGGATTACGGAGATCAATTCCATAGTGTTTACTTCGCCAACTCCATAATGCTTCAATCGCTGCCCATTAACAATCCAGGATGAAGAAGAGGGTGTAGTATTTTTCAGTCTCACCGCTCCTGATGGATATTCTTCTTCAACATCATATGGTCCTTCCCACCTAGATTTCATCTTTCCTGCAAAAATCTTAAGCCTAGAGTTGTAAAGCAAAACTTTATCTCCGTTTTTAAATCACTTGCCTTCTAACTTTCTGTCATGCCATATTTTAACTTTTTCTTTAAATAGTCTTGCATTTTCATAAGCCTCATTCCTTAGTTCATCTAAAGCATGAATATCCAAGAGTTGTTTTTCACCTATAGTTTTAAAGTCGAAATTCATAGTTTTGATAGCCCACCGAGCCTTATGCTCGAGTTCTAGTGGAAGATGACAATTTTTACCGTAAACCATTTTATATGGTGTCATTCCCATGGGGTTCTTGAATGCCGTGCGATACGTCCACAATGCATTATTAAGCTTCAAAGCCCAGTCTTTTCTTAATCTGTTCACCGTTTTCTGAAGTATGACCTTGATTTCTGTGTTTGATAATTCCACTTGTCCACTAGTTTGAGGATGGTAAGGTGAAGCTACCCAATGGTCTACCCCATATTTTGAAGTATTTTGTCAAAAGTCCCTTTCATAAAATTAGTTCCACCATCAGTAATCAAAAATCGAGGTACTCCAAACCTGGGAAAGATGATGTCCTTGACCATCTTGATGGAAGTGGCTACATCTGCATGAGCTATAGGTATAGCTTCAACCCATTTAGTAACATAATCAACAATAACAAGAATATGAGTATAACCATTAGAGGGAACAAATGGTCCCATAAAATCCATTCCCCATAATCGAATGGCTCTATTACTAAGTTATATTTCATATTCAGCTCTTGTCTTTTTCCTATATTACTCATACATTGACAGCCATCACAATTTTTAACATATTCATGAGAATCTTTGACTAAAGTAGGCCAGTAGAAGCCTGACTATAAAACTTTGGCTACACTATGATTACCAACGTGGTGCCCACCGTAGGGACTATCGTGACAGGTTTTAAGGATGTCTTTAACCTCGTGCTCAGGCATGCATTTTCAGATTATCCCGTCTAGACCATGTCTATATAAGTAAGGATCATCCCAAAAGTAATGTTTTAAATCATTGAAGAATTTCTTTCTTTGATTGTAATCCATTCGTTTTGGCAGAAACTTGCGTACTAGGTAATTAGCATAGTCTACAAACCAGGGATCATGAGATTCCACGACTACAAGATATTCGCCCGATATAGATTCGTTAATAGGAGTAGGATCTTCCATGATTCCTTCCATTTGTGACAAATGGTCGGCCACAGGGTTATCCTTTCCCCTTCTATCCACTATTTGTAAATCATACTCGTGAAGTAACAAGACCCATTTGATTAGACGGGGTTTAGCATCCTTCTTAGCTAGAAGATGTCTTAGAGCTTGATGATGAGTATGAACTATTAATTTTGAGTTGATGATATAATGTCTAAACTTATCACAAGCAAAAACAACGACAAGGAATTCTTTCTTGGTTGTTGCATAGTGTTTTTGATCATCATTAAAGACTCGACTAGCATATTGAATAACATTAAGATTAGGGCCATCTCTTTGTCCTAAAACAGCCCCAATAGCATAATCACTAGCATCACACATAATTTCGAATGGTTTGTCCCAATTGGGTGCTTGAATAACCGGTGCAGAAATTAGATCTTTCTTTAACTATTCAAAAGAACCGTGACAATCTCTATCAAAAGCAAAAGGAATATCTTTATCTAGGAGATGAGTTAAAGGGGTGGCTATTTTAGCAAAATCTTTGATAAAGCGCATGTAAAAACCAGCATGCCCAAGGAAATTCTTTACTCCTTTTATATCTTGTGGAATTGGAAGTGTTTCTAAAGTAATTAAGTTCGAACTATCAATCTTAATATTCTTCTCAGAAACTTTATGCCCAAAAACTATACCTTCCCTTACCATGAAGCAGCAACGCTCCCAGTTTAGAACCATCTAGGTTTGTTTACACCTCTGCAAGACTCTATTAAGATTATATAGATATTGTTCAAATGTAGATCCATAGACAACAAAGTTATCTAGAAGAACTTCCATGGAACTCTCCACAGAACTATCAAAGATTTTTAAAACGCACTCTTGAAAAGTAGCAGCTGTGTTACACAATCCAAAAGGCATTAATCGATAAGCATAGGTTCCATAGGGGCATGTAAAAGTAGTTTTTTCTTGATCTTCAGGTTGGATAGCTATTTGAGAATAACCGGAATATCTGTCAAGAAAACAAAAGTAAGAATTAGTGGACATCCTATCCATAATATCGTTAATGAGGGGAAGTTGCTTATGAATTTTCATGGTTTCTTTATTCAACTTTCTAAAGTCAACACACATTCTATATCCTGCTATTGTTCTAGCTAGAATTAGTTCAACCTTATCATTATTAATTATTATTATGCATCCTTCCTGAGGTATGCAATGAGTTGGACTCACCCATTTGCTATCTAAAATTGGGTAGATAATACCACTATCTAACATACAGATTACTTCCTTTCTCACTACCTCTTTCATTTTGGGATTTAACCTTTTTTGATTATCAACAAATGGTTTAGCACCCTCAACCATAGGAATCTTGTGAGTTACTATGGTAGGATCTATACCTTTTATGTCATTAAGAGTATATCCAGAAGTTTATCGTTGTTTGAAAAGTACTTCTAACAACTTCGTGCTTTCATCTGGAGAGAGATTATCGTCAAAAATTACTGGACATTTACCTTCCTTGTCTAAGAATTCATACCTGAGTCCTGGAGAGAGAGAGGTTTTAGAACAATTGGGGGCGGATCCTCGTCCCCTTTCCTTTCAAGCTCTTCATATTCATCCCTGAGCCCTTGTTCAGCCTCTGGTGTGGTGTTGAGGATTTCATCCAAATCTTTTTTTGCAGAGTCGTTGGCAAGGGAATCATCACTTGTCAAACTTCTCTCCAATTCGGATTGGGGTGTGCAAAAGTAGATTGCTGCCAATTCTTCAATAGTCTTCTCCTCCTTAATCTCGATTTTCTTCTCATAAGGTAGTCTCGTGAATTGGTTGTAGCTTATTTCTATAGTTTATTCACCAAGTTGTAAAGATAAAGCCTGCCTTTTTTGTCAATATGAATATTCATAGAATTGTAAAAACGATAACCAAAAATAACTAGGCAACTGGAGTTCAAAGGTATTTCGATAATATGAAAATCAACTGGATACACAAAAGCCCCAATAGAGATGCAAACAATGCAAAGTATTCCACGAGTAGGATGCAAAGTTCGATTAGAGAACATAAAAGTTGCTTCTTAGGGCTCAAGGTAGGATTCATCAAGGTGATCGCACAATTCTTTATAAGTGGTATAAGGCATTATGTTTATAGAAGAACTTAAGTCACAGAACCCTACGTAAGTAATCCCTCCTAAAAAAAGGAAATTTTTGTTGAATTTTGTTCTTACCATCAAAATTTCCTCCTATCATTTCGGAGGATTCTTTGCTTACCATTATAACCTCTTCCTTGAACAATTCAGGTTTCAAAAGTTCTTTTACTATCCCAATGTTTTCTTTAATGGCTCCTAAATTTCTAGTTAATCTTCCTATTCTTTTATTCTCTTCATCCCTTCTATCCATTACCTTAGTAAGAATAGTTTCCTCTTCAGCTAACATTTTCGTTTGCATTTTTGAATATCTATCATTGCGGCTAGTTTTAGAGGGTTTTTCTTCCATAGGTGGTGTATAGCATTCCCAATCTTTTGGAATTTGTAGGTAGTCAGCATATGATCTAACAATTTGAAAGATCATGCGATGGTCAAGATTAAAATTCCCAAGCAATTTTTCTACCTTTCCAGAAGCTAGAAACCTCTTTAAACAGTCATACTCCATGGGGTTCTATTTCTTAAACTCTGCCTCACAATAGGCTTTCTCTGTCCTATTCACCATATCTAACAAATTCCATGCCCTCTCAATACTGAATTCGGTGAACAACCCATTAGTAAGGGAATTGAGTTCATTTATATTATTATCATCCAAATCCGCGTAGAAGGTGTGTATCACTAGCCAAGGTGGGAAATTATGATACGGACAGCCGATCAAGCAATCCCCGAAACCTTGTATATCCTTCATGCAAGTTTTCTTCAGATTTTCCCTTAAAATTTGTGATCATGCGTCTCATGCCGAGAGTTTTTGTCTTGGGAAAGAAATCAACTAAAAATAGAGAGGCTAGGCTCTCCCAGGAATTAGTAATCTTTGCGGAACTTCGAATATACCAAGAACGAGCCTCATCAATGAGGGTTTGAGCAAAGAGATCAAATTTAACCTCATCCTCAGTTTGTAAATTAAGATGGAAAGTCCCACAAATATCTTCGAAGAACCCTACATGCTCAGACGGATCCTCCGTACCATCTCGTGCAAAAAAATATGCATGCAAAAGATCTAAAAGCATGGGGTTAATATCATACCCTCTTGGGTTATTGGATTTTAAATATGCATCCATGGGCGGACCAGAATTCCTCACAGCCTCAAGCTGGATTATATGTTGGTACTTGCCCATAATGTATCACCTGAAACTAATAAATAACTTCATTAAAACAATGAGTAAAATGAGTAACTAAGAACAAAGACCAAAAGCGCTTAGCTCCCCGGCAACAGCGACATAAAATAGGTTGATGACTGCAAATACACAGATTAATGGTAGCTAGTTTTGAAGTAAAGATATCGAACCCACAGAGAGCTATTGGTAAACGTCCAAAGGGTTTCTTGAAGGGGATCCGCAGCAGAAAACAAAAAAAATCCTACGTTGAAACCCCCAAAACTGCATAGGATCTATCTATGTAGTAATGCAGTAACGGACGAGCATATAGAATACATACCCTCGTAGACCGTACGTGGTTAACGTTCCGAGGGGAACGTGGTTAATGTAGTCGTACTCGTAGCTGACCTCAAGGTCGTGAAGCTCCTCGCAGTTCACCCCTTGCTCCATCTTCATCGTGCAGCAGCTCCAGATCATGACATTTAAGCGCCCCAAGTATTGCGCCTCGTGTCTTCGTACACATCTGGTATACGATGAGACCTCCGTCTCCCTGATCCCGCCAGGAGTGTGGAAGTTGATATCTGGCTAGGAATTCCTGTAGCGCAACGGCGTGCTGCAGGTGTGCCTCGTTCGCATAGTCCAGACTTGGGGCCATGGTCACAAGGTATAGAGAGAGGGAAGGAGGAAGTCAACCAAAGGACTTCTCAAAATATTGGTGTGTTTAATCCCACCCATGGACACCCCTTTATATAGGCGGAGGGGGTGTGCCCTCCCCATTAGGTTAGCCATGTGGGACTATTAGTAAAGGAAAATCAGCAGGAATTTTGTCCTGGCCGAATGGGCCAAAATCTCCAGCCCAACACGCAGCAACTGCACACACAGCAGCAGTGAGCAGCAGCTAACCGCGTCGGCCGGGTGGGCCTTTGGCCGCGGCCCACCCCGCGCCCCTGAGCCAGCCCGCGGAGGCGGCAACCCGGCTAGGCCGGTCTGGCGCATGTCAGCCCTCTGCCCGCAGCGCCCTAGCTCTCCACCCCGGGTGGGCCTGATGCCGGCCTGCCCGGGTGGGCTGGTGGGCAGCTACGGCCCGCGGCTGCATGGGTAGCCATGTCTGCCTGCTGCGTGCGCGCGGCGGTTAATATCCGCCGCCCACATTGGCCTGCAGCTATTTTTCCTTTTCCTTTTTCTACAGCTTTTCTCTTAGGCTTTTTCCCTCCGGGGATTTGGCCTAATATAAAAGTTGCTTTTATAAATCTTAATTTAAATATTATTTAGAACATATTAATTTATAATTAACATATACTAAATGTATATTCAAATTCCCATTCATCCGAAAACACTTTTCCGGTCTTTTCCTTTATTCCTTCTCCGAATAGCTTCAGATCTTTCCGCGGAACATTTCCGGCTTTCTCTTTCTCTACTATGATTTCGTCTTACGAATGATCGCTCTCATCGTACCCTTAAGTGTATCCTCTCAGGGCTCGAGAATGCTCTAGACATGATCTATATCAATGATCAACAGAGGGACCAGGGATATCCATGTGACCCCTATGTATTCCTGATGACAATGTCGTTTGAACCGGTAAATGTAGCATCCAATTTCCTTTTGTTTCTTGATATGACTTATCCGAGATCCGATCATTGGTATCTCATACCTTGTTCAATCTCGTTAACAACAAGTTCTGTTTTCTTGTTACTGTGATACTACATCCCCGTGACCAAGTCACATGTTGCAACATTTATGGATGTAATCTCACCAAGCCGGTTGTATGTATATTTACCCGTCATGTGGACGAACAAATCCCGCTCTTGACATATATTGCCTCTACAGTTCCTCCGAGTACCTGAACAAACCTTTATTGCCACAGTATTACCAAATGACGTTTGATGCTATCTAAGCACTCTCGGGAGACAGTGATTGATATAGCCTCACGGTCTAAGGAATTAGGAGTCTAGATTTAGTTGTTGCAACAATGAACTATATGACTTGATCGTGTTGCAATCCTTCGAGGAATGTCCATCACATCATTCTCCAATGATATGACCTCGTTGTCAATTGGCATAAATGCCCATGATCTTGAAACCCAGATCATCCTCATGACCAACGAACTAGTATGAATAGAGGCTACTAGGGACTTGGTTATTTCATACCACACTTGTATCAATGTTTCTACTTGGCACAGTTATAGCACAATATGAATCTATTATAAACTAATTGAGATATAACAATAAAAACCTATTTATTATTTGTCTCTAGGGCATATCTCCTTCATTTCTTTCTCCCTTTAGTCCCGAAGGCAAATGATATGTGGTCGACTTCACATATCATCTAAAGAGAGAAATCAAACACAATTCATGGTTATATCATAGACAAGCAAGTCATATGGACACACGAATAGATCATCTTTATTACAAGTTCATAGTGGTGCTAGGGTTTCTCCATCCCTCCAAGAACAAAGGAACTACTCACTCATGGAAGCAATCAACAACATCATCATAATCAAATGGTTATATTAAAGTATGGGTGTAGATCTAATGCAAACCATAATTGGATCTAGAATTACAAAGAGATCTAATAGATGGTTATTGTGTTCGCGTAGTTAGAATTTTTTTGTTTTCTGATGCGGAACCCTAGAATTTCCCCCCGATCCCCCGCCTCCTCCTGCTAACACGTATTCCCTAAAAGTCTCCAAATCCCGCTTTTGCTACAAACATACCCTATTTTTCTAAAAAAAAGTCTCGCTTTTGCTACATGTAGCAAAAAAGGTTCGTTCGCGAGACAAGAAGTTAAAAAGACAGATTTTGCTAGAGGCCTCGCTGGAGTTTCACCAGAGACTATGTAGCAAAAACATATTTTAATTGTAGCAGAACTGACCTCGCCGGAGACTCGCCAGAAATCTTCGACGGGAGACCTCGCCGGAGACAATGTAGCAAAACATTTGCGCTATTGTAGCAAAACGAGATAACAATTGTAGCGAAATAGTAGTTGTACTAATATAGCAACAACCGATATCGTCGGAGACTCACCGGTGACTTTTGCTGGTAGACCTCGCCAGACCGTGTAGCAAAAACTTGATGCTATTGTAGCAAAAACACAAAACAATTGTAGCAAAAAAATTATACTGTAGCAACCCCTGACTTCACCGGAGATCTCACGGGAAAAACCAAGACACCAGAGCACCGCCACACACACATGTAAAAACCCACGCCGCGCTTGTAGCTTCGCTTGGTCGACGAGTCGCACCGCCAACCCCGGTAGCACGCTGACGTTGGTAGAAAGCGTTCGTGGCCTTCGTTAGCAGCACATGTGGCCTTCGTGTAGCTAGGGCGACGGCGGCAACACCACCAGTGCGGTGCTCCGTGTCACCGTACGGCCCGTACGTAGCGGCGTCGTCGACCACGTGTAGCAAATCCAAACCATGGTGAGGGATTTTGCACCGCACCGGCAGCGCGGCCAGGGCCACGAGGATCCAGCGCGCGGGAAGCTGCAGCGAAGCACCAGCGGCGTGGCCAGGGTAGCGACGACGCACGACAAGGGGCACGCCGAGCCAGCGGCGAGAAGTTGGGTGGCTGCGCTGCGCACGACGATGATGCGGCATAACGAGGTTGCCGGGAGGAAAGAGGTAGTCAGGAGAGGAGATAAGAGTAAGACTAGCAGTCCCTATACTCTGCAAACCCATATTTCGCGAGTACATGGCACTGTTGGAGATATGCCCTAGAGGCAATAATAAATGTGGTTATTATTATATATCTTTGTGTTTATGATAAATGTTTACATTCATGCTATAATAGTATTAACAAGGAAACCATTAATACTTGTGTGATTTGTAAACTTAAATTGAAGTCCCTAGTATAGCCTCTATACTTCACTAGCTTGTTGGTTGATTGATGATGTGGTTTCTTTGTCATGAACATTGAGATGTTATCAACAACAAGATCATATCGTTAGGAGAATGATATGGTGGACATACTCCTATAGATAAGCGTAGCATAAAGATCAAGTCATTTCAATAGTTCAATTGCTATATGCTTTCTGATACATAGTAACCTAATTCCTTCGACCATGAGATCATGCATATCACCTTTGCTGGATGGATGCTTTGATGTCATCAAACACCACACCGTAATGGTGGTGGCTATAAAGGTGGCATTGAGTGTTCGGAAAGTATTGGTTGAAACACATGGATCAAGAGTGGGATTTGTCCATCCACATGGCGGATAGATATTCTCTGGCCCTCTCGGTGAAATGTCATCCAATTAGCTTGCAAGCATGTGACTTGGTCACAAGGGATCACATATCACGGAGCGAGAAAAGAGTACTTATCGATGCGAGGATGAACTAGGTATGCAGATACCGGCGATCATAACCTCGGATAAGTAACATATCGTGAGACAAAGGGAAATTGGTATCGTATGTAAGTGGTTCATTCGATCGCAAAGTAATCGAGAAATATGTGGGAGCCATATGAATTTCAGATTCCTCTATTGGTTATTGTTCGAGAAGTGTCTCGATCATGTCCGCATAATTCACGAACCGTAGGGAGACACACTTAAGGATTCGACGTTGTTTGAGTAGTTATGGTATTATGAGAAAGAGACCGAATGTTGTTCGAGTCTCGGATGGGATCCGGGATATCACGAGGTGATCCGGAATGGTCCGGAGAATAAGATTCATATAAGGAAAGTTCCGCTTTGGAGTTGGGGAATGGTTAGGTGTTTTCATCGGGAACATTCTAGAAGGTCCCGAATGTCCCAAGACCGGAGGGAAGGGTACATGAGTGTGTCATTACATATTGGAATGATTGCATCATGTACTAAGTATGCTTGCTGTCCCAAATAAAGGATTTATTTAAATACTCAATTGAAAAGTCAATCTGCTAGTTTGAAAGTCAAGCAGCGATTTTGGGAAGTGGAAAGAGGAGGAGAGGTGGAGGCCGAGTTGGAGGAGGGTTCCTCCCTTGGCGGCGCACCTCCCTAGGCCGAGTTGGGGAGGAACTCCTCCCTGGCCGCCAGCCCTCCCACCTATATAAGGAGGGGCAGGGCTCCCCTCCTAGACACACAAGTTTCCTATCCTCTAATCTAAACCCTAGATCTAGACCCCGGTTTAGAGCTATTCGGTTTAGAGCCTTCTAATTGGTTTAGAGCCCTCTAATTGGTGTGTCTAATTACTAGACCACTAATAGCCTCTCTCATAAGCTCCACCATACTCGCACCGGCTTAAGGCGAAGCCTCGGGATTTCCTCTACCTCGGTACCACGCCGTTGTCTTTAGGAATCGCGAGGAGAGTGCTACAACCTCCGCTGCCTGCTGGAACAAGGGAGAGGAAGGTCTTCGTCGAGTACCGAACGTGTGACCGACTGCCGGAGCGCTGCGGGAACGCGGCGCCGGAAGGATCGTCTACGCGATCTTGAGATCGGAAAGAGTACGACTACATCACCCACGAGAATCTGCTCTCGTTAAACACTTTGGAATCTTCGAGGGTGAGTTCCACTATCGACTCGTTGCTGCAATCTAGTAGATAGATCTTGGCTTGTTTGTTTGTATGCGATAGAAAATTTTTGTTTTCCATGCTACGAACCCCTACAAAGGGTATCGAGCCGTGTCTATATGTAGATCTGTTGCCTGAGTAGAACACAATGGTCATTGTGGGCGTTGATGCTTTTATTGTAGATTGCTTTTCGTGTACTTTGCATCTTGCGGTATGTTGGGATGAAGCGGCCCGGGCTAACCTTACATGACATCGTTCATGAGACTTGCTCCACGCTTGACATGCAATTTATATTGCATAAGTGGCTTTGCGGGTGCCTGTTTCTCCTAGCATAGTAAAGATCCAATTTACAACGGGTAATCAACAATGCTAGTATCAATGTTGTGGTTCTTGTTCGTAGGTTAGAACGACACCTATGGAAAGCCCCAAACCACGTAAAATATGCAAAGAAAGTAGAGGCGTCTAACTTTGTTTTGCGTGGTGTCAAATGATGTGATATGGCCATGATTGTGATTATATTTGATGTATGCAATGTTCCTTATTGTAAGTTGGCAACCGCGTGAGCCATATGGTTGTCTTTAATTTACATTAAGACCTGCGTGTCTATTCAAAATAGTTGTAATAGTTGAAGCTGGTGGGCGACAACCATGAAGAAGCGTCATTGACCTTGATGCTATGGTGATGATGGAGATCATATTCGCTTGAAGATGGAGATCGGAAGCACAAAGGAGAAAGGCCATATCATATCACATATTATGAATTGCATGTGATGTTAATCCTTTATGCATCTTGTATTGCTTAGTAGACGACGGTAGCATTATAAGATGATCCCTCATGCACATAAATTTCAAGTTCTAAAGTGTTCACCCTTAGTATGCACCGTTAAAGCTTGCGCTTCAAAGCACCACGTGATGATCGGGTGTCTTTGATTCATGGTGAATACAACGTAAGCAAGCCAGATTTGCTTATGCGGAAGCTAAGGTTGATCTTGACGAGCCTAGCATGTACGGACATGGCCTCAGAACACGGATCGCCGAAGGCAAAGCATGAATCATATAGTAGATATGATGAACATGATGATTGTTCGCCATTAAAACTATATCAGCTCTCGTGATGATCGGTGTTGATGTAGTGGATTTGGTTCGTGTGATCACTAAAACAATGTGAGGGATGTTGTTTTGAGGGAGTTCACCTAGTTTAATTTCATTAATTAATTTGAACTCAATTTATCATAAACTTAGTCTAAACTATTGCAAATATGTTGTAGATCAATGGCAGCCCCTACCATCAATTTTAATGCTCCTAGAGAAAGAAAAGTTGAAAAACAATGGAAGCAACTTGGATTGGTTCCAATTTGAGGATTGTCCTCACAAATGGTAATTTGACCTATGTCTGGATGCACCGCTAGGTGACCCACTGCGGTGATGCTACCGATGAAGTAAAGAATGTTTACCTCGCTCGGAAGAATCAGTACTCCATAGTTCAGTGTGCTATCTTGTATGGTTTAGAATCGGAGCTTCAGAAAAGATTTGAAGAGTCAGATCCATATGATATTGTCGAGGATCTCAAATTAATCTTTGAAGACTCATGCAATTGAAAGTTATGAAGCTTACGAAAAGTTCTTTAAGCGCAAGATGGAAGAGGGTAGCTCACAAGAAGCATGTGCTTAAGATGTGCGGGCACGCAAATAAACTTCAAAGTTTGGGTATAGTGATTCCTAATACTTTGGGAGTTTACCGCATCCTCAATCACTACCACCAAGTTACAAGAACTTTGTGATGAACTACAACATGCAGAACATGAACAAAGAGTTGCCAGAACTATTTGCTATGTTAAAATCTGCAGAAGTGGAGATCAAGAAAGAGCACCAAGTGTTGATGGTCAATAAGACCACCAAATTCAAGAAAGGCAAGTCTAAGCAAAAGGGACACTTCAAGAAGGGTGGTAAGAAAGTTACCACGCCGACGAAGAGGACCAAGGCTGGACCTAAGGCTGATGTTTAGTGATTTTACTGCAAGGGAGAAGGTCACTGGAAGCGGAATTTCCCAAAGTACTTGGCGGATTTTAAGAACGGCAACATCAAGAAGAAAGGTATATCTGATATACATGTTATTGATGTGTATCTCACTAGTACTCGTAGTAGTGCACGGTATTTGATCTTTGGTTAGGTTGCTCATATTTGTAACTCAAACAGAGCTGCAGAATAAACGGAAGCTAGTGAAGAACGAGGTGACGATGCGCGAGGAAGCGGATCAAAGGTTGATGTGATCGCGATTGACGCGACCTCTTCATCTACCATCGGGATTAGTTTTATACTTAAATAATTGTTATTTGGTGCCTGCGTTAAGCATGAACATTATATCTGGATCTTGTTTATTGCGAGACGGTTACTTGTTTAAATCCGAGAATAATGGTTGTTCGATTTATATGAGTAATGTGTTTTATGCACATGCACCTTTGATAGATGGTCTATTCATATTGAATCTCGATAGTAGAAATACACATATTAATAACATTGAGGCTAAACGTTTGAAATCAAGCGATAATTTGACCTATATATGGCAATCGCTGTCTTGGTCACATTGGAGTGAAGCGTATGAAGAAACTCCATTCCGATGGACTTCTTGAATCACTTGATTTTGAATCACTTGAAAGATGCGAAGCATGTCGATGGGTAAAATGACTAAGACTCCATTTTCGGTATGATGGAGCGAGCTACGACTTATTGGAAATCATACATACCGATGTGTGTGGTCCAATGAGTGTAGCATCATGTGTGGTTATCGTTATGTTCTTACCTTCACGGATGATTTGAGTAGATATGGGTATATCTATTTCATGAAACATAAGTCGAAACTTTCGAGAAGTTTAAGGAGTTTCAAAGTGAGGTAGAGAATCAACGTAACAAGAAGATTAAATTTCTACGTTACGATCGTGGAGGTGAATATCTAAGTTACGAGTTTGGCGAGCATTTGAAGAAATGTGGAATACTTTCAGATTGACACCGGGAACACCACAAACATAATGGTGTGTCCGAGCGTCGAATCGAACTCTCTTAGATATGGTTCGTTCTATGATGTCTCTTACAGATTTACCACTATCATTTTGGGGTTATGCATTAGAAGCACCGCATTCACTTTAAATAGGGCACCGTCTAAATCCGTGAAACGACACCGTATGAATTATGGTTTGGGAAGAAACCTAAATTGTCGTTCCTTAAAATTTGGGGATCTGAAGCCTATGTAAAGAAGTTCTGGGACAAGCTTGAACCCAAAGCGGAAAAATGCGTCTTCATAGGATACCCGAAGGAAACTATTGGGTATACCTTCTATCATAGATCCAAAGGCAAAATCTTCGTTGCTAAGAATGGATCCTTTCTAGAGAAGGAATTTCTCTCGAAAGAAGTGACTGAAGGAAAGTAGAACTCGACGAGGTTGTCGAACCTTCTCTCGAATTGCGAGTAGCGCGACCGGAAGAAGTTCTGTGGTGCTGCACCAATAAGAGAGGAAGCTAATGATAGTGATCATGAAACTTGGTTGAAGTTGCTCTGAGCCTCGGAGGTCAACGAGAACTCGTACCACTCCAGATTGGTATGATTCCGTTATGAATGTCATGTTGGTGGACAACACCGATGACCCTGAGACATATGAGGAAGCGATGATGAGCCCAGATTCCAATAAATGGCAAGAAGCCATGAAATCCGAGATTGGATCCATGTACGAAAACCAAGTATGGACTTTGGTGGACTTACCGGATGGTAGGAAGGTTGTCGAGAACAAATGGATTTTCAAGAAGAAAGCAGATCTTGATGGTAATGTTATCTATAAAGCTCGACTTGTCGCAAAAGGGTTTCGACAAATTCAAGGGGTTGACTACGATGAGACTTTCTCACGATGGCGAAGCTAAAGTCTGTGAGGATTATGTTAGCAATCGCTGCATATTATGATTATGAGATATGGCGATGGATGTCAAAACAGCATTCCTCAATGGAGACATTGATGAAGAGTTGTATATGATACAACCCAAAGGTTTTGTCGATCCTAAAGATGCTAACAAGGTATGCAAGCTTCAACGGTCCATCTATGAATTGAAGCAAGCATCCCGAAGTTGGAATCAATGTTTTGATAAGGTAATCAAAAGTTTTGGTTTTATACAAACTTATGGAGAAGCTTGTATTTACAAGAAAGTGAGTGGGAGCTCTGTAGCATTCTTAATACTGTATGTGGATGACATATTGTTGATTGGGAATGATGTAGACCTTCTTAATAGTGTCAAAGAGTATTTGAATAATAGTTTTTCAATGAAGGATCTTGGCGAAGCAGCTTACATATTAGGCATAAAGATTTATAGAGATAGATCGAAACGCCAAATATCATTGTCACAAAGTACATATTTGGACAAAGTTCTAAAGAGGTTTGGAATGGAAGATAGCAAGAAAGGGTTCTTGCCCATGTTGCTATCGACCTTGAGTAAAACTCAAAGTCCGACATCGGGAAGATAGAGAAAGAATGAGTAAGACTCCTATGCCTCGACCATAGGATCTCTAATGTATGCCATGCTATGTACTAGACCCGACATTGCATATCTCGTTAGTTTAACTAGCAGATATCAAAGTGATCCAGAGTGGATCATTGGACAATGATCAAAAACATCCTTAAGTACTTGAGAAGAACTAAGGATATGGTTCTTTCTTATGGAGGTGATGAACATTTCGTTGTTAATGGTTACACCGATGCTAGTTGGAACACCGATCCGGATGATTCTAAATCACAATCTGGATACGTATTTATTTTGAATGGTGCAAAGAAGCTTGGAGGAGTGCAAAGCAAAGCGTTGTGGCGAGATCTTCAACTGAATCGGAATACATGATCGCCGGAGGCTTCACAAGAAGCGATATGGATGAAAGAGTTCATTACGGCTGGGTGTGGTTCCAAGTGCTGGACCCAATGTTCATCTCTGTGATAACATGGGCGCCATAGCCAATGCGCAAGAACCAAGGTCACACAAGAAGTGAAGCATATCAAGCTGCGTTTTCACGCTATTCGAGAACATATCCAGGATGGGGATATAAAGATTTGCAAAGTACACAGATCTGAATGTGGCGGATCCGTTGACTAAACCTCTCCCGAGGGCAAACATGACCAACACCAAACTGCCATGGGTGTTCGGTATATTACCATGTAATCTAGATTAGATGACTCTAGTGCAAGTGGGAGGCTGTTGGAGATATGCCCTAGAGGCAATAATAAATGTGGTTATTATTATATATCTTTGTGTTTATGATAAATGTTTACATTCATGCTATAATAGTATTAACAAGGAAACCATTAATACTTGTGTGATTTGTAAACTTAAATTGAAGTCCCTAGTATAGCCTCTATACTTCACTAGCTTGTTGGTTGATTGATGATGTGGTTTCTTTGTCATGAACATTGAGATGTTATCAACAACAAGATCATATCGTTAGGAGAATGATATGGTGGACATACTCCTATAGATAAGCGTAGCATAAAGATCAAGTCATTTCAATAGTTCAATTGCTATATGCTTTACGATACATAGTAACCTAATTCCTTCGACCATGAGATCATGCATATCACCTTTTTGGATGGATGCTTTGATGTCATCAAACACCACACCGTAATGTGGTGGCTATAAAGGTGGCATTGAGTGTTAGGAAAGTATTGGTTGAAACACATGGATCAAGAGGGATTTGTCCATCCACATGACGGATAGATATTCTCTGGGCCCTCTCGGTGAAATGTCATCCAATTAGCTTGCAAGCATGTGACTTGGTCACAAGGGATCACATATCACGGAGCGAGAAAAGAGTACTTATCAAGAACGAGGATGAACTAGGTATGCGGAGATACCGACGATCATAACCTCGGATAAGTAACATATCGTGAGACAAAGGGAAATTGGTATCGTATGTAAGTGGTTCATTCGATCGCAAAGTAATCGTAGAAATATGTGGAGCCATATGAATTTCCAGATTCCTCTATTGGTTATTGTTCGGAGAAGTGTCTCGATCATGTCCGCATAATTCACGAACCGTAGGGAGACACACTTAAGGATTGACGTTGTTTGAGTAGTTATGGTATTATGAGAAAGAGACCGAATGTTGTTCGAGTCTCGGATGGGATCCGGATATCACGAGGTGATCCGGAATGGTCCGGAGAATAAGATTCATATAAGGAAAGTTCCGCTTTGAGTTGGGGAATGGTTCCGTGTTTTCATCGAACATTCTAGAAGGTCCCAATGTCGGCACTCCGGAGGAGGGAAGGTACATGAGTGTGTCATTACATATTGGAATGATTGCATCATGTACTAAGTATTCTTGCTGTCCCAAATAAAGGATTTATTTAAATCCTAAATTGAAAAGTCAAGCGGCTAGTTTGAAAGTCAAGCAGCAGTTTTGGGAAGTGGAAAAGAGGAGGAGGTGGAGGCCGAGTTGGAGGAGGGTCCTCCCCTTGGCCGCACCTCCTAGGCCGAGTTGGGGAGGAACTCCTCCCTGGCCGGCCAGCCTCCCACCTATATAAGGAGGGCAGGGCTCCTCCTAGACACACAAGTTTCCTATCCTCTAATCTAAACCCTAGATCTAGACCCCGGTTTAGAGCTATTCGGTTTAGAGCCTTCTAATTGGTTTAGAGCCCTCTAATTGGTGTGTCTAATTACTAGACCACTAATAGCCTCTCTCATAAGCTCCACCATACTACACCGGCTTAAGCGAAGCCTCGGGATTTCCCTACCTCGGTGACCACGCCGTTGTCTGCCGGAATCGCGAGGAGAGTACTACAACCTCCATTTTCTTGGAACAAGGGAGAGGAAGGTCTTCGTCGAAGAGCGATGTGTGACGTGGGGACCGCTATGAGGAAACGGCGCGGAAGGATCGTCTACGCGATCTTGAGATCGGAAAGAGTACGACTACATCACCCACGAGAATCTGCTCTCGTTAAACACTTTGGAATCTTCGAGGGTGAGTTCCACTATCGACTCGTTGCTGCAATCTAGTAGATAGATCTTGGCTTGTTTGTTTGTATGCGATAGAAATTTTTTGTTTTCCATGCTACGAACCCCTACAGGCACTGCACTCCAGTTTTAGCGCGTGTGAAATCATCCGCGCAGATCAGAAACTCTAAACTCAACCCGTATTTTTAAAATTAAGAAACGCAGAAAGATTTCTCGATTAATCAGTGCATAATTTACATAATTAGCAAAATCTACCCATATTCTACCCGTCGTGCTTGGCCGCGCTATTCCCCTCCGCCTCCGGTACCTCTACTACAGCCGACGACGCTTGGTCGCGTGCTCCGCCGCTTCACGGGCGTGGATGGCCGCCATGGCTGCCGCGACCTCCTTGGCGTCGTGGAGCATCATCTCCGCCACCAACGCCTCGGACACGGCGATGGCCTCCGCATCCGCCGATTCGTCCCCGCGAACCACCACTCCGTGGCCTCCGGGGGCTGTCGCACCCACCCTCCCTCCCCCCGCCCGACACGGGCGCTCATCTTGCGGTGCAGTTCGCGAAATCGCTCGCAGAGTTGGTACAAATGGGGTCGGCGGCGCAAGGGATGGGGGGGAGGAAACGAGGGTTTTGACCCTTGTCCTCTACCGCAGCCGCTACTTAGACCGACCGAGGTGAATTTTACACGGGCCCCCGTGAAATTGCAAAACACGCTGGCATGTTTACGGTTAGATACGCGGACACGAGCCCAGACCCGTAAATTCGCCGGATGTTTAAGGATCCGCAGGGTTATATGTGAACTGCTAGTCTTGCTCTAAGATCGATGGGCCCACGTCACTGTGTCCACGGAGAGAATGTGCGACACGAGTGTCACGCGACCCCGAACCGGGATAAAAGTCACGGGATCCTGGGAGGACTATCGTTTTCCTTTCTTGTGTGGGCCGAAAAGGCAGCGCAGCGCCGCGGCTGAAGGTCCATCCGGAATGGACGTCACAGTGGCCTGGACGTCCACGGCCTCCCTGTGCCGCCGCCTCCTCGTCCGCATCACCCCTGTCTGCCGCCGCGCTCCCCGCCGGACCTTGTGCTCCGCCGTGAGGAGCACCGACGCGGTGGACAGAGAGTACGCCGACCTCAACCTTCGGCCCCTCTACCCCAATGTCTGCCCCCAATCCCTTCTCCCTCCCCGTCTCCCCCCTCCGTCTCTTATTCGAAATCGCCTACCAGCCTCACCGCCGCTGATTGGTGTATGCAGCGGGGCCATCACCTTCGCATCCGGCAGCACGTGAATCCACTCAGTGCCTTGTTTGTTGTAAGCCTTCCCCAAATCCATCGTCCCCACCTTCCTCCTGCCCCCTCCCTCCCTTCACTCCATGTTCTGCCCTACCTGTAGGCACCCACGGAGCCGCCTGAGTGGAATGAAGTGTTCGAGGATCCCCTTCTGCCCCTCATGGTGGACATCGGCTGCGGTGCGCGAATTTCTCTTCCATTGCATCTCCCATTGTGCTGATATATCTCCTCAGCCTCAGCTATTAGGTAGTAATGTTTACGTGCAGGGAGTGGCAGGTTCTTGGTTTGGTTAGCCAAGAACTCCAGCGTAAGGCAGAACTACCTTGGACTGGAAATCCGGCAAAAGGTTCCTCTGATTCTAACCTTAATGGAGGATGCGGTCTGGGAGCTTTGGTGTGATGATGATGCTTTGATTGTTTTTCTTGTGTAGTTGGTGGAGCGCACACAGTTCTGGGTAACAGAGCTGCGGCTTAGGAATGTGTAAGCTACTACCTTAGATCTTCTGCACGTATATATGCACAATTGAGGGTTTCATGTTATCACAAGGATTTTGACCCTGCTTGAAATTGTTTTGTCGGCACAGTTACTTTATGTTTGCAAATGCAACGGTATCTTTCGAGCAAATCGTGTCATCGTACCCTGGTCCATTATCACTTGTTTCAATACTGGTGAGCGTAGGGATGCCTATGTGGTGCAGTTCCTCATTTTATTTTATGTTTATGGAATTGACAATCGAGTTCCCCGTCATATTGTTTGTAGTGCCCTGATCCTCACTTTAAGAAGAAGCATCACAAGAGAAGAGTTCTACAGACACCACTAGTGGATTCAATCACACGGAACCTTTGTCTGGGTGGACGGGTATATCAATTTTCTTTGACTTTCATGTAAAGTATTCCCTGTTAAACATCATCTCCATAATTCGATCAGGATCCCTTTATATGCATCAGTTTTATCCGGTGACTGTTTAACTTAGGCTAGTCAAGATTTTATTAGTTCTACCTGTGCAAGGGATTTGCTTAGGTATTAAGGTATGATGGATGTTTTATTGACTGGACCGTTAAAATTGTCCTGATAAAAAGTACTAGTAAAGGTACATCGTAGGCTTGAGAAATCTATCATTTACAAAATAATCCTAATAATTAAATGCTGTTCTTGACTGCTGACTAAATAAAAGAGATGTTTGGCTTAGTTTCAGCATCATCACTATGAGATGCCAAGATGCACTATAAACTCAATTTGTACGTGTCCAGCTTTTCTTGCCTCCATGTTGTCTATGCTCCCTCTAATACTACCTCCATTCCATAATGTAAGCCTTTCTAGCAGTTCAAATTGAACTGCTAAAAAGGCTTACATTTTGGAAAGAAGGTACTCCCTCCGATCCATATTAATTGTCGCTGAATCGGATGTATCTAGTACTAAAACATGTAGATACATTCGGTTCAGTGACAATTTATTATGAACCGGAGTAGTAGTAGTTATTATTGCTCCACTGCTAGTAATAGTGTACATGTATGCATTCTATGCCGTAACTATTCAGACCATCTATTTTCTTTATTTTTGATGAAAACTAGTGTTCTCTGTCTATCATGGCAGGTCACATACTCTCCTGCAAGTTGACATCTCATATTATATTTCCTTGCTAGGTTCTTGTACAATCAGATGTGCTTGATGTAGCTGCAGACATGAGAGAAAGGTTTGATGGATACTCAGATGTGTTTGAACATGTTGATTCCATTGATAAAGATCTTCGGTGTGACACCGAAGGTTGGCTTCTGGACAACCCTATGGGAATACGTACGGAGAGGGAAATCCATGCTGAGTTAGAAGGAGCAACCATATATAGGAGGATGTACCAAAAGACGAGATATTTCTCTTCAGATTACTCCATTAGTTCAGTAGATGCAAGTGTTGTTAAGTTAGTTGAGGGGCCGATGGCTGATGGCTGATTGCTCTCTGCTTGATTCGTGTACCTCGCTCAGTGATCACCAACCTTCACCCTCCCTGGCATACTCAGTGAACTGGGCCTTGTTTTGCTTGTGTAGGGCGAGTGGCTGTTTAGAGTGTTTGATATTCTGAGATCATTGTTGTGGTTAAGGAAGAAAGATCATTTTCGTTTTGATACCAATGCTAGCGATACACGTGGTTTTTTTATATCTGCAATTGGCATTCCATGCTGAATAGTTCTCTATTTATCAAAAGCAAGCAAATTATGTCATGTCAATCAAGATTATTGCTGTTTGGTCAATGGTATTGGTAGAGTTTAACCAAACTTTGCTCTCGTTGAACAGAAAATGGCGATGGGCTATTTGAGCTTGCACTTTTCATGTTTGAGTTGTAGTAACATGCAACTCTAAATGTGTACTGAAGATTTTGTTGCTCATCCACTGCAAGCGGAAGTAGCAAACTGTTTTACTGATATGACCATGTTGTTGCATCAGTTCCCGCAGTTGAATAGTAACTTCATATTGTTTCTTACTGAAGTTCGGTACTATGCTTGCATCCAGAGAGGGATACATGATAGAATGCCACATGACTGTTTTGCTTTATACATAAAACGATAAAATTATGCACACGATAATACTAGTCAGTTGATAAAGAGTAGGGTTGCAAAGCGGCACCTGATCACCTAATCCACCCCGCTTCGTAGTCAAAATTGTTTAGTCTAGTTCATTTTTTTAGCAAATTTAGTTTAGTTTGAATTAATTTTTGATTTCGCTGGCTTATGCGGGTTGCCGCTTGCTAGTAAGTTCGTCCTGTTTACTAGAAGCTTCATCTTTAATGCTAGAAAATTGCCTCATATAGTATCATCTTCAAGCTGGTAAAACACATACTCTACATAAATTTGGAAGTAAAACAGCACCAAATAATCAGTAGTACTATACATCATATCACCCTGGCACTAAACAAAATGTACACTCTGAATGCTCTTTGCGGTTACCACATTCTAAATCCTTTCCCTACTTTATGACAAAGACAGACTGGACGACCAGTTCAATCGAGCCATCTCAGAGCAGGTACAATAGATCCTACTCAGCAGGCTATAAGTAAATCCACGTCATCAAAATCCTAGTTGGAAGTGAGAGAAAGCAGGAGAGAGATTGAAGCGGGTGCTTCATCTACCGTCAGCGGCAGCACATGAAACAATGCCCTGCAGCCCGCATGCAGCTTAGTATTAGCGCTTGGACCGGCTGCATGCATTAAATTCAAATTCTGTTGAGTCTTGCATGCATCCGTATCAATGCAAGAGTCTAATATTTAAATATTCACTAAAGTTAAACTAATAGCCAGCCTATTGTATAAGTAGTTGTTTACTGTGTCTCTTGATGACATGGTGAGGACATACAGCCGGTAGCTAGCTACACTATTGTTCTTGCTCTCACAGAACTCTGGTACTGTGCACTGATGGCCGCAAAATTAATACTGTACCAGTAGCTAGTAGTGCATTGCAGGATATACGGCGTGGCATTATGGTGTACCATTTACAGGTGTATGCAGAAAAGAATGGTACATGTGCGAGCAAGCAGCTCCAACCTTATTATACTCTGAAGTATCACCAGCAGATCTCTGTAGCTCCACCATGAATATTGATGGTGCAACCCCAAAAATATGGAACCGGAGAAAAATATGAAGTAAAGGTAGGAGCAAACTATAAAGATAGAACAAGAGGATATATGTGAGTACAGAGAGAGCAACACTCACTTGAAGCATAACTGTGAGATGAATAGTCTTGTCCGCATTTGGAAAGTCTTGTTCACCCTCATCCTATTTATATTAAAAGTGAAACTAATTATAAGCAATAAAAAAATGTTAACAGTAATGGAAAGTCATTAGCAGTAAAAAGGGTATTAGCTTAATACAAATCCAGATAAGAAAATACTTTCTATTTGTTATTTGGGATATATAGAGTGCATAACATTACGATGAGATCTCAACAACTTGTATTATGCAAACTAACATTATGCAAGAATCTTACAACACAATAGATCAACAACAAAACAAAGAGTTGTCTCACTCATCACTGGCAATACAATTCAATACTAGTTTAAACCAGTGTTAGAATGATTGGAAATTGAGAACCTTTTACTCAAATTTAAATCCAAATAATGGCAGTAGGGCTAACGAAGATAGCAATCATTTCGTGATGAAATATAAAATATGCAAGTCTGTATATTCATACTGACAAAAACAAGTTTCTCTTTTTCAAAATATAGGGCATATTTTGACTGTCCAACTTCATCCTTTGACTGATAATTAATCCAAAAATATGTGAACTATGATGACATGTATACCATTGGATTCATATTCGAAGGAGCCTCTGTAAATATTAATGGAACATTATAGGAAGAATTTATGATCAAAGGTTAAAATTGAAGAGTCAAAATGCACTTTATATTTGATACAGAGAAAGTATATGCTAACCATCATAAAAGGAATAAAAAATCACTTGTCTGTTACGATCTCAAATCACAAGGTTTGTAATGTCTTCCGATATGATAAGCAAAATGTACCTTATAATTGAGAATATGTGTCTTAAACCCCATGGATTGAGCAACAAGCTCCATGCTTGACAATATAACATTTGCCGGTTTGCGCGACAGAAATCTATTTTGAAGCTTGCCATTGTCTTGCAGATCAAACAGTTATTAGGTCTGAGAAATATTTATTAATTTATAAAATATCAAAATTCCCAAATATCAGAACCATGGCCATGTTGGTAATGATTACAACAGACCAGATTTCTCTACAGTAAGTGTTGTCCAAATATAAAAAAAAAATCTGAATAGTACAATACTATGAATTATTTCCGCCTGGGAAGTAACAATCATGTTATTGCGACTATCAAAACTTCAATAAGAAGGTATGACCATATTTGTCGAATGAGAGAATACTATTGATACTATCGACACACTTAAATTCCTTTATTTGGACTACTTTCTTGCTTATTTGTTGTTTTTATCTAGTAAAACATGCAAACACTACTAGGGTGCACAAGATACAAGTGTTAAGCTTCATACACTGGCCAACGCAACCAAACGTCCGAACTGATGGAAAGGGCTAGTGCCTAGTGCAATCCACTTATGCACTTCAACACCCCCTCTCATGTGTGACAGGGAGAAGTCAGCGCGTGCAACCGGAAGAGAGCGACATCGTGAGTTGACTCAAGAGGCCTATACATGACATAGAGGGGGCAACAACAATTTTAGTAAAAATTGCGAAAACCAGGACTTGAACTCGAGACCTTAGAGCATTTCCACTCATTCCCCCATACAACGTCCTCTTCGGCAGATCGCTTAGCCCCGTTCGCGACTGTTATTTTGGCCCGCATGGGGGTGCGCCAACACTAATTTTATTATGGGGAGGCGCCAACGCCCAGTCATTTACCTCATTCGCACACATATACTCAATTTCAATTAAAAGTTTTACATAAAATCAAGAAACAACTACGGCCCACGGCGGCGGTAGGTCCTTCTCTCGCCAGGAGAGCACGGCGTCCCGCGGTGGCGGGAGGTGCTGCTCTCGCCAGGAGGACGCGGTAGGGACGGCCCGTGGTGGCGGGAGGTGCTGCTCTCGCCAGGAGGACGTGGTAGGGACGACCCGTGGTGGTGGGAGGTGCTTCTCTCGCCAGGAGGACGTGGAGGCGGCGACCCACAGTGGCGGGAGGTGCTGCCTCGCCAGGAGGGCGCGGCAGCAGCAGTCCTCTGGCGACACCCCACAACTCAAATAGGGAATTGTCGATCGCCAGCTGTGTGTCGGCCTCCTCCTTAGCCTGATCGTGAAGGGCACGCATGGTGGCGTCGCCGCGGTTTCTACGCGCCGCAAGGACATAACATGAGTAGACGTCGTCGAGTTCTTGCAGCCGAATGTGCTCCGGTAGGAAAGCATGGCCAAAGACGTCCCACCCGTAAGGCTCGCCGTTGGTTCGGTAAGCTGGCCCTAGGGGTGGTGGCTGTCGCGGCTCCAATGACTCCTCGGATTCGGGGTCGAAGGAGGCGGCCCCGTCCAACTACTCGGTGTTGGCATTGTCGAAATCGTCGGAGGCGATCCAGTCCTCATCCTCGGAGTTGGTGTGGTTGGGGCCATTTGGGTCGGGTGGGTGAGTTGGAGGAAGACGGTGGCCAGGCATGGAGGCGGCTACATGTGGGCGTGCGATGCTCCTCCTGGTGAAAACAGCACCTCCGGCCGCCGTATATATAGCTGGAAAGGGTGTGGAAGGGAGCTGTGCAGGGCAGTGTGGATCTGTGGGTGGCAATGGCGGCCTCCCTAAATATAGCGGGAAAGGACGGGAAAGCTGGGCGGGAAGTATTGGAAAGGGCGGAAAAGAAAGGGCGTGCTGCTGCGTGGCCAGTCGACAGGGCACATCAGGTCTGAAAACGAAGCACCTATCTCACTGCCAAGGCTGGCCCATGACATTTTCAGCTCCATCCGACGTCCCCACTAGCCCCCCGGTGGGTTGAGTTCGGTCTGGGGGCGCTGAATAACAAAATGGGCCGTGCCGGGGCCAAAAAAGAATGTGAGGGGGGGGGGGGACTGGGCATGATTTCGAATGCCGACACCCGATAGCCCTTTAGGGGGGGGGGGTTAGGGTCCCTGACTGGAGATGCTCTTAGACTCTGATACCAAAAGTGCAAACTGATGAAAAGGACTAGTGTAATCTACTTATACACTTCAACAACGAGCATGTTTGAATATCACTGCATATTGTTCTATTAAGAAACTGTTAGTTTTGTCCTGTTCTACCCATTATGTTGTAGAGTATTGATGGGATATTACGAGATCTCGTGATAGCAAGTGATACAGAATTGAGCCAC
The DNA here is from genome assembly GCA_023614405.1 of Avena insularis. Classification (NCBI taxonomy): domain Eukaryota; kingdom Viridiplantae; phylum Streptophyta; class Magnoliopsida; order Poales; family Poaceae; genus Avena; species Avena insularis. The sequence continues at coordinate 475,151,285 of CM042696.1, read as the reverse complement.
ATAGCATACCAACTTGTAAGAAAATATATCATCATCTTTTTTGCTATTCCTTATTCATGTAAAGTTGGAGAATTTCTTATTTATTTCAGTGATTTCATGAGTGGGAACACGAAATAGTGGTTCTGTCACACCTAACCAAAACTGATTTTTTGTATACTTGAATACCAATGAAAGGCTCCGAAGTTCTGTTCCGACAAATGTTTCAGGGAAAAACCTTGAGAGAAGACACTGATATCTTTCTTTTTTAATATTAGAACAAATCAACCAGGAGCAAGGTAACAGCACACATGGGACGAGCCAATGGAGGGGAACCAACCAGGAACAGGCCCTTGATATGATTTCATGGACGATGGAGTAAAATAATCAGTACAGCAACACGGGGAAAATCCTACTGTAGATAGCTCTACCCTGTGAGGAGATATGCAACTTGCATTTCCATGAGACCATAGGGTGATACTAGATGGCGTGCCGACCTCTGGTCTTGGCGTTTAAATTCTTTGCCAAGGTTGCTTGTTTAATTTTTATTTTTTTGCCGTGACCTCGGCTTGGAAATAATACACAAGTGTAATGGATCGTCAGGGCATGTATCATCGCATACACCACACCAACTACCACAACAGCGAACGCATCCCACAAATCAAAGCACCGGCTAGAGCTAATAGGTAATGCAACTCGCGAATCAACATAGTAAAAGAAAAATTCAGAGCAAAGAAAAGAGGAAACAAACCAGAGCGAGAAACAGACAACCCGGAAAACGCAAGCGGTCGCACCTAGAACATAGTAAAGACGGTCTCGATGGTCAAAGCAGCAGCGTACCAACCCAGCAGCCTGTGTCTCTCTTCCATGTAAAGCACATATGGATACAAGCGACCCGCCGCAATGCCACTGATGCAGAAGCTACTCAGACAGGCTCCTCCGCAAGAAGAACAATAAGACGCTGTCAGGTAAGCCGAACCTAACTCCGACAGGCGAAGCAACCACATGATGTCATTTTCGTGAGCAGCGAAACATGGGCCAGGTGGTCCCTGTCCAGCGGGACACGACCGAGCAATCACTGAATCCCAATTCCATGAGTAGTAGCAAACCGGTAATACACCCACATATGGCCCCATACAGCTGGAAAACTGTACTATATGTGGTAGGAAAATACAATATGTTTTCATTTAGAATTATAATTCAAACAAAGAATTAATTGACCGAGTGGTATTTAGCAAGTAAATATATCATGAAAGTAGAAGTTTAGCCAAAAAATATCTGAACAATACAAATCTTAATCCAGTATAGAGTCGATATGCCCGTCTTTAACAATTTAAAAAAATTGATGGCGGGAATTTTTAACTGGAAAAAATTAGCGGGGTCCAAATATTCACTTCTTATGAGGCTACGAAAATCGGATATGGGCAGATTTCAGACCATTTAAGCCTACAAAATCATACTCCCTCCGTTCCGTAATATAAGGTGTATAGTTTTCTTGCACGAATATTAGCGCACAGGCTAGGAGGGCAAATTTCGTTGCTTTCGGATGTGAATACCCCAGGTAATTGACATGATATAGAGGGAACATACGAAATCTGGGTATCCTCTCTCTCCTGATCGGATTAATTGCCTCCTAAATAAGAGGAAGAAATCCTAGAATTCTCTATACACCTTATATTATGGATTTTTTCAAAAAAAACTATACACCTTATATTAAGAAACGGGGAGAGTATATTGTAAAGGTAATTGATCAATCGGACAGGAGTTTAATTGGTGCATGTCCGAAAGTGAGAGAAATAATCTAATTCAATTTTAAATATAAAAACACCAGGTCCCATGCAAGCAACATCCACACTACATCTACGGACGAGTTCTACGGTATTTGCTTGCGGACTCACCACCCAGCACTGCATGCAAAACAGAAAAGAGGAATGTGGCCCGATTTTTTAGGGAGAAACAAAATTTCAGCCAACCAACAATCCGCACGTCATTCCGTAGGCTATGCAGTCAGTAAGTCTAGTGTTATTGCGCTCAACGTGCTCTTGCCGGGCATCAGTCACTGTCATCGATCGGGGTTGTTTCACACGGTCGACACACGCACGCGCGCACTGAGCCTGTTCGATGAAATGCATGCACACAACGACCAGACACGAGCATTTCATCCGGACAACGCACACTAAACTAACAGTGCACCAACGCGTGATCACTATTCAGAGTTTCATCTACCTAAAGAATACTACCTAGCTAAGTACATGAAAAGTTATGCTATCTATAACTGTCAGAACCGATCATGGAATCGCCCGGCCGCCGACGGCATATACTAGTCCTCGCGCTCCATGTCTGTGATCGTGGCAAACGCCAGGTTGACAAGGTGGAGCGCGCAGCCGACGGCCAGGGAGCCCGTATATTTCAGAAAAATGAAGGAGCGGATACCATATTTTCATCGAAATTACATTTATTTCATCCCAAAATGTAGACTGGAGACAAAGGGACGTATCACCATAAGTCCGAGAGGCCGGTAGAGGTGACCGAGACGTCGTGAAGCGTGTCATTGGTGACATTGATTAGGGGTCAAGGTGGCTAGAATCAGGGTCGGTGTCGTTGATTTTGGAAGCAACGGTGAAATAGGAGAGAAGCTCGGGGAGATACCTTTGAGGAAAAATGTCGCCCATGCTCGCTGAATTTGGGCATGGGCATCGCCTTGAATTGACCCAGCGACCCACCTTACACTCAGATTCGTACGTATGTGCATAGCTAGCAATAACCAATTTTATACTTAGAGACACGAGAGAAAAACCAACTTTGATACTTGGACGTATGAGAGGCCACCAATTCTAGGGAGCTTTCTTAAGGATGCCGGGCATCAGTCACTGTCATCGATCGGGGTTGTTCACGGTGGACACACACACACGTGCGCACTGAGCCTGTTCGATGAAATGCATGCACACAACGACCAGACACAAGCATTTCGGGCTCGTTTGATTCATAGGATAGGAAAAGTATAGGAATAGGAAAAACATAGGATTGAGATGTCATGCCAACTTGAATCCTATGGAAAGAGGAATTTTGTTTGATGTAGCAAAGGAATTTTTCCATTAGGTTTGAGCTAATGTTTCTTTCCTATAGGAATTGCACTATAAGATTCCTATAGGATTAATTCCTATAGAATGTGTTCCTATGAATCAAACAATTATATAGAAAAAATTCTCATAGGATTTAAATCCTACACAATTCCTATGCAATTCCTATGAATTAAACGAGCCCTTCATCCGGACCACGCACACTAAACTAACAGTGCACCAACGACATGGTCACTATTCAGAGTGAACCTAGGATTCTACTAATGGGTATGCCTCTCTAAAAATTTGACGACTATTTTTATAAATTATATTTACCTATTGAACAAATAATTGTACTTTTGCATTGTAATACAGTACATAAGCAATAAATAATATACAATTTAAATATAAAGCTGCAAAGTTACATATATTACCATACAATGTTTCTAAAAAGACGAAGAAAGATTCGAAGCAACATCAACCTTGGTTGCTTCGTATTTCTAAAAAGGGCTCTGCAATATCTCTGGTTTCTTCGCCAATGTAAGTTAGACAATTGGCAATATGTGTGATGTGCGTAACAAAACTATGCGATGATAGAATCATAGTTCAGTCCTAGAGGATACATTTCTTTACAAAAATACATATAATCAATCATAAAATATATATAATCCCTCTTTAATTAAATGTCGGATATTCGTCTAAAGTCGCATGTATATATATATATATATACTTAAACACATCAAGATACATGAATATAGACAAATCTGAGACATCTAATTCAAGGAGGAGGAAGTACATACTCCCTCCGATCCATATTAACGTTATCAGATTTGTCTAGATTCAGATTTATCTAGTCAAGTTTTAGTGCTAGATACATCCGAATCTAGACAAATTTGAGAATATTAATTTGGATTGGAGGAAGTAATTGATTTGTATCTAACTATTCAGGGATATATGTAATTCTAGAATTAAAATAGAAAACTGTCTACTTGGATCGAGGATGTAGCTCGCGACGTCGATCACCCGCGTAGTCACCTACTTGTCGTGGTCCTGCCCTTCCGTTGGACGGCGTGAACGCGGTCTCAATCGAGTTGATAGCAGCGTAGTGGGCTGCTGGATCCGCATGCGCTGGGGGTGTGGGAGATCGGTAATTTTCCGCCAGCTGATACGTACGAGGGACAGACTCCAGATTAAAGCAGAGTAATCTTGATCGGACTGTGTTTGCACTATACTGGTACATGGCACGACTCGACCGCAGGGTATGCCGCGGCATACCCGGCATAGCCTGTAGGTCCGCCTGGTTTCATCTACCTAAAGAATACCTAGCTAGTACATGAAATTAAAAGATATGCTATCTATAACTGTCAGAACCGATCATGGAATCGTGCGGCGGCCGCCGACGGCATATACTAGTCCTCGCGCTCCATGTCTGTGATGGTGGCAGACGCCAGGTTGACAAGGTGGAGCGCGCAGCTGACGGCCAGGGAGCCGGTTGTCTCGTGGGGCTCCAAGCGGGCGCAGAGCTCCTCGTACCGGGCCTTGACGTCCCCGATAGCGGGCCTGCAGCCACAGGGCGGCACCACGACGCGTAGGACGGCATAGCACTGGTCATCCTCGCCATTCCTGTTGCCGGAGGCGGCCAGGACGTCGTAGGCGGCGCACGCTCGCATGACCTCGGGGAAGCCGGAGAAGGGATCTACCTCCATGGCCATGCGCACGAGGCTCCTGGCCGACTCGAGGTCGCTGCGGGCCCAAAGATCCTCCGCCGCCTGCAGCAGCTGCCTCGCGCCGTCGCGCGTCTCCGCGAGCTCCGTGTCCGGCGGTGTCACGGTGGTGTCTCTTGTTAGTATGATCTTTCCACGTCCGTCCCAATGGCGCAGCGCTATATAGAAGGGGTGCGGGGTGGGGGCACGACTCTCGAGGTTCGTCGCCCGTCTCACCCCACCGATACATCCAAGCTCAAACCACCGATCAGGCTAGCGCTGTAGCGGCGGGAATAACCCACTTCACCGCCGCCACCACTCCGTCGAGCTCCATGACGAGCTCGTCGTCAACCTCGAAGGCCGACGGTACGTTTTCTCTAAAACCCTATTCTCTCTAGATCGACGACTAGTGATCCAATTTAGCAAACAATGGTATCAGAGCCGCTAGTCCTAGTTGATCTAGTAGAGAAAGTGGTAGATCCGAGGAAGAAAAGCAAAAGGCTAGGGTTTTCAGAAGCGCCGCCGCAAGGCCGCGCCGTTCCTCTCGACCCCGACGCATCGGCAAGCCGAGGTCGGGAAGAAGAACATAACCCCTTTGGGGTGAAGAAAATCGAACCCCAAAGCCACAGATCCCCTTCTCCTCGGATCAAATCGATCTAAAAAAATCGAACAGAAAAGGAAAGCCCCGTTTTTTCTTTAGTTTTCCCCATCCCCGAACCCTAGATGCAAGAGAACATCCTCTGTTTCCCCTCCCGAATCCGAATCAAACAAGAACAAAAAAAAGGGGGGAGGGGAACCGGCCGCCGCCATGCACCGTGCGCCGGCAGAGGGCGCCGCCGCTGCGCCGCTTGACGGCGGTGCGCCCACCCGCGGGTGGACGCACAGTCGGCAAGGGGGGCAGGGGGACGCCGCCAGTCGTCGCCGTTCTCGTCCTTCTCGTTGCGGGGTGGGGTGTGGACGGGACAAAAGGAGGGGAGGGGCTGACGCGGCCTCGCGGCCGGCGGAGCCACTCCTCACCGGCGCTCGTTCGAGCACAGCAGAGGAGCAACGCCGCCAGAGAGCGGGCTCTTGTGGGGAGACAGCTGCGGGGTGGGGGACTGAAGTGAGCTAGGGTTGAAAGGGGGGGCGGTCGCTGGCGGGCCTTATATGCGGCCGAGAAGTGCGCTCGTCCGTTCGATGGCGACGGACGGCTGAGATCGAGCGGCGGCCGCTGGCTCCTGCGTGCGTGGGCCGTGGGCCTGCGGGCTGAAAGGGGGCGCCAGACAACGCGCGCTGTGCAAGATACAACGCCAAGCGCTGGCTGGGCAGCGATAAAAGGCCCAAGAGGGCATAACAGAATAGTCCACCCAGTTTTTATTTACAGAAGCCTTTTTGCCAATTTTAATCATCTGTTTTTGATGTTTTTTACACAATTTTTTCTATAGCAAAATTATCCAACGAAATTTTGTGTAGAAAAATATTTAAGTAACAATAAAGTTTCTGTAAATTGTAAAGTTGATGAATTTTGTTCATATTTTTTCCGCTGCAAATAGTTAAATGTTTTTGCTTAATTGCAATAAAGTGAGGATTTTATTTGATGACCAACGTTGTTAGTAAGATTTTCACTATGGATAGTAAGTTTTATCACTATTAGTTCTATTTCTGTCCAACGGTGATGTAGAATTAATATTAAGAAGTTTCATGTTTTAATTTGACCAACGTTGAATTAACTCATTTTGGTGATATTTTCAGGCAATCCTATAAGTTTCATCTCGGCTATTGAGCCCCTCAATGGAGAGAACTACGGCTCATGGCGAGAGAAGGTTGAGATGGGGCTTGCTTTGCTTGACCTCGACTTGGCACTGATTGAGCCCTGTCTCAAAGAACCTGAGGACCCCGTGAGGGGCGAAAAAGAAAGTGAAAATGACTTCAACAAAAGGGTCCATGACCATGGACCAATAAGAATGAAGTACGACCTTAATCGTGCAAAGTGGGACTCGTCCAACAGAAAGTGCTTAATGGTCATTAAGAGCTCCATTATGGAAGCGATAAGGGGAGCAATCCCAGAATGTAGCACTGCCACAGAGTACCTGAAGAAGGTAGAGAGTCAGTTTACTGGGTCTTCAAAGGCCTATGCAAGCTCTCTCATTAAGAAACTTGTTACTACAAGGTACACTGGTGGTGGAGTAAGGGACCACATATTGCGAATGAGCAACATGTCTTCCAAGCTGAAGCCCATGGGCATGGAGCTCTTAGTCGAGTTCATCATTCACCTGATCTTTGCCTCACTACCAAACCAATTTGAGACTTTTGCTGTGAACTACAACACACAGCCAGAAAAGTGGGGCATTGAGAAGATGATGGCCATGTGCGTACAAGAAGAAGAGAGGCTCAAGGGGCAATCTGGTAATTCTGTGAACTACCTGAGCCCAACCAAGAAGAGGAACTTTTAGGGTTCCAGGCCACAAGGGAGGCCACAAGGGAAACCTCTGTAGGGGTTCGTAGCATGGAAAACAAAAATTTTCTATCGCATACAAACAAACAAGCCAAGATCTATCTACTAGATTGCAGCAACGAGTCGATGGAATAACTCACCCTCGAAGATTCCAAAGTGTTTAACGAGCTGATTCTCGTGGGTGATGTAGTCGTACTCTTCCGATCTCAAGATCGCGTGAGCGATCCTTCAGCGCCACGTTCCAGCAGCGCCCAGCAGTCGGTCACACGTTCGATTTTCGAAGACCTTCCTCTCCTTGTTCCAAAGAAAATGGAGGTTGTAGCACTCTCTCGCGATTCCAAGACAACGGCGTGGTACCGGAGGTAGAGGGAAATCCCAGGGCTTCGCTTAAGCCGGTGTAGTATGGTGGAGCTTATGAGAGAGGCTATTAGTGGTCTAGTAATTAGACACACCAATTAGAAGGCTCTAAACCAATTAGAAGGCTCTAAACCGAAATAGCTCTAAACCGGGGTTTAGGTCTAGGGTTTAGTTTAGAGGATAGGAACTTGTGTGTCTTAGGAGGAGAGCCCTGCCCCTCCTTATATAGGTGGGAGGGGCCGGCGGCCAAGGGGAGGAGTCCCTCCCCAAGTCGGCCTTGGGAGGCGCGCCGGCCAAGGGGACTCCTCCCCCAAGTCGGTTTCCTCTTCTCCTCCTTCTCCTCTTTCCGAAAACTGGCAGTTTGACTTTTCAAACTAGCCGTTTGACTTTTCAAATTAGGATTTGAATTAACCCTTTATTTCGGACAGCGAGAACACTTAGTACATGATGCAATCATTCCAATATGTAATGACACATTCATGTACCCCTTCCCCCTCCGGAGTGCCGGACATTCCGGGACCTTCTAGAATGTTCCCGATGAAAACACCGGAATCATTCCGCTACTCCGAAACGGGACTTTCCTTATATGAATCTTATTCTCCGGACCATTCCGGATCACCTCGTGATATCCCGGATCCCATCCGAGACTCCGAACAACATTCGGTCTCTTTCTCATAATACCATAACTACTCAAACAACGTCGAATCCTTAAGTGTGTCTCCCTACGGTTCGTGAATTATGCGGACATGATCGAGACACTTCTCCGAACAATAACCAATAGAGGAATCTGGAAATTCATATGGCTCCCACATATTTCTACGATTACTTTGCGATCGAATGAACCACTTACATACGATACCAATTTCCCTTTGTCTCACGATATGTTACTTATCCGAGGTTATGATCGTCGGTATCTCCGCATACCTAGTTCATCCTCGCATCGATAAGTACTCTTTTCTCGTTCCGTGATATGTGATCCCTTGTGACCAAGTCACATGCTTGCAAGCTAATTGGATGACATTTCACCGAGAGGGCCAGGAAGAATATCTATCCGTCATGTGGATGGACAAATCCCACTTGATCCATGTGTTTCAACCAATACTTTCCGAACACTCAATGCCACCTTTATAGCCACCTGTTACGGTGTGGTGTTTGATGACATCAAAGCATCCATCCAGAAAGGTGATATGCATGATCTCATGGTCGAAGGATTTAGGTTACTATGTATCAGAAAGCATATAGCAATTGAACTATTGAAATGACTTGATCTTTATGCTACGCTTATCTATAGGAGTATGTCCACCATATCATTCTCCTAACGATATGATCTTGTTGTTTGATAACATCTCAATGTTCATGACAGGGAAACCACAATCATCAATCAACCAACAAGCTAGTGAAGTATAGAGGCTATACTAGGGACTTCAAATTAAGTTTACAAATCACACAAGTATTAATGGTTTCCTTGTTAATACTATTATAGCATGAATGTAAACATTTATCATAAACACAAAGATATAATAATAACTACATTTATTATTGCCTCTAGGGCATATCTCCAACCTCCCACTTGCACTAGAGTCATCTAATCTAGATTACATGGTAATATACCGAACACCCATGGCAGTTTGGTGTTGGTCATGTTTTGCCCTCGGGAGAGGTTTAGTCAACGGATCCGCCACATTCAGATCTATGTGTACTTTGCAAATCTTTATATCCCCATCCTGGATATGTTCTCGAATAGCGTGAAAACGTAGCTTGATATGCTTCAGCTTCTTGTGTGACCTTGGTTCTTGCGCATTGGCTATGGCGCCCATGTTATCACAAGAGATAGACATTGGGTCCAGCACTTGGAACCACACCCACTCTGTAATGAACTCTTTCATCCATATCGCTTCTTGTGAAGCCTCCGGCAGCCATGTATTCCGATTCGGTTGAAGATCTCGCCACAACGCTTTGCTTTGCACTCCTCCAGCTAATCGCTGCACCATTCAAAATAAATACGTATCCAGTTGTGATTTAGAATCATCCGGAGCGGTGTTCCAACTAGCATCGGTGTAACCATTAACAACGAGCTGTTCATCACCTCCATAAGAAAGAACCATATCCTTAGTTCTTCTCAAGTACTTAAGGATGTTTTTGACATTGTCCAATGATCCACTCGGATCACTTTGATATCTGCTAGTTAGACTAACGACATATGCGATGTCGGGTCTAGTACATAGCATGGCATACATTAGAGATCCTATGGCTGAGGCATAGGAGTCTTACTCATCCTTTCTCTATCTTACGCCGATGTCGGACTTTGAGTTTTACTCAAGGTCGTATTGAGCAACATGGGCAAGAACCCTTTCTTGCTATCTTCCATTCCAAACCTCTTTAGAACTTTGTCCAAATATGTACTTTGTGACAATGATATTTGGCGTTCGATCTATCTCTATAAATCTTTATGCCTAATATGTAAGATGCTTAGCCAAGATCCTTCATTGAAAACTATTATTCAAATACTCTTTGACACTATTAAGAAGGTCTACATCATTCCCAATCAACAATATGTCATCCACATATAGTATTAAGAATGCTACTGAGCTCCCACTCACTTTCTTGTAAATACAAGCTTCTCCATAAGTTTGTATAAAACCAAAACTTTTGATTACCTTATCAAAGCGTTGATTCCAACCGGATGCTTGCTTCAATCCATAGATGGACCGTTGAAGCTTGCATACCTTGTTAGCATCTTTAGGATCGACAAAACCTTTGGGTTGCATCATATACAACTCTTCATCAATGTCTCCATTGAGGAATGCTGTTTGACATCCATCGCCATATCTCATAATCATAATATGCAGCGATTGCTAACATAATCCTAAGACTTTAACCGCTACGGTGAGAAAGTCTCATCGTAGTCAACTCCTTGAATTTGTCGAAACCCTTTTGCGACAAGTCGAGCTTTATAAACGATAACATTACCATCGCATCTGCTTTTCTTCTTGAAAATCCATTTGTTCTCGACAGCCTTTCGGCCATCCGGTAAGTCCACCAAAGTCCATACTTGGTTTTCGTACATGGATCCAATCTCGGATTTCATGGCTTCTTGCCATTTATTGGAATCTGGGCTCATCATCGCTTCCTCATATGTCTCGGGGTCATCGGTGTTGTCCACCAACATGACATTCATAATAGAATCATACCAATCTGGAGTGGTACGAGTTCTCGTTGACCTCCGAGGCTCAGAGCAACTTCAACCGAAGTTTCATGATCACCATCATTAGCTTCCTCTCTTATTGGTGTAGGCACCACAGGAACTTCTTCCGGTGCTGCGCTACTCGCAATTTCGAGAGAAGGTTCGACAACCTCGTCGAGTTCTACTTTCCTTCCAGTCACTTCTTTCGAGAGAAATTCCTTCTCTAGAAAGGATCCATTCTTAGCAACGAAGATTTTGCCTTCGGATCTATGATAGAAGGTATACCCAATAGTTTCCTTCGGGTATCCTATGAAGACGCATTTTTCCGCTTTGGGTTCAAGCTTGTCCGGCTGTAACTTCTTTACATAGGCTTCGCATCCCCAAACTTTAAGGAACGACAATTTAGGTTTCTTCCCAAACCATAATTCATACGGTGTCGTTTCAACGGATTTAGACGGTGCCCTATTTAAAGTGAATGCGGCTGTTTCTAATGCATAACCCCAAAATGATAGCGGTAAATCTGTAAGTGACATCATAGAACGAACCATATCTAAGAGAGTTCGATTACGACGTTCGAACACACCATTCTGCTGTGGTGTTCCCGGTGTCAACTGCGAAAGTATTCCACATTTCTTCAAATGCTCGCCAAACTCGTAACTTAGATATTCACCTCCACGATCAGAACGTAGAAATTTAATCTTCTTGTTACGTTGATTCTCTACCTCACTTTGAAATTCCTTAAACTTCTCGAAAGTTTCGGACTTATGTTTCATGAAATAGATATACCCATATCTACTCAAGTCATCCGTGAAGGTAAGAACATAACGATAACCACTGCGCGATGCTACACTCATTGGACCACACACATCGGTATGTATGATTTCCAATAAGTCCGTAGCTCGCTCCATCATACTCGAAAATGGAGTCTTAGTCATTTTACCCATCAGACATGCTTCGCATCTTTCAAGTGATTCAAAATCAAGTGATTCAAGAAGTCCATCGGAATGGAGTTTCTTCATACGCTTCACTCCAATGTGACCAAGACGATAGTGCCACATATAGGTCGAGTTATCGCTTGATTTCAATCGTTTAGCTTCAATGTTATTAATATGTGTATTTCTACTATCGAGATTCAACAAGAATAGACCATCTATCAAAGGTGCATGTGCATAAAACACATTACTCATATAAATCGAACAACCATTATTCTCGGATTTAAACAAGTAACCGTCTCGCAATAAACAAGATCCCGATATAATGTTCATGCTCAACGCAGGCACCAAATAACAATTATTTAAGTATAAAACTAATCCCGATGGTAGATGAAGAGGTAGCGTGCCAATAGCGATCACATCAACCTTTGATCCGTTTCCTACGGCGATCGTCACCTCGTTCTTCACTAGCTTATTACCGCTGCGGCTCGCTTCGAGTTACAAATATGAGCAACCGAACCAGTATCAAATACCCAGCACTACTACGAATACTAGTGAGATACACATCAATAACATGTATATCGATATACCTTTCTTCTTGATGTTGCCGTTCTTCAAATCCGCCAAGTACTTTGGGCAATTCCGCTTCCAAAGGACCTTCTCCTTGCGGTAAAGCACTCGGTTTCAGGCTTAGGTCCAGCCTTGGTCTTCTTCGGCGTGGTAACTTTCTTACCACCCTTCTTGAAGTGTCCCTTTGCTTAGACTTGCCTTTCTTGAATTTGGTGGTCTTATTGACCATCAACACTTGGTGCTCTTTCTTGATCTCCACTTCGCAGATTTTAACATAGCAAATAGTTACGCAACTCTTTGTTCATGTTACGCATGTTGTAGTTCATCACAAAGTTCTTGTAACTTGGTGGTAGTGATTGGAGGATGCGGTAAACCCCAAAGTATTAGGAATCACTATACCCAAACTTTGAAGTTTATTTGCGTGCCTGGACATCTTAAGCACATGCTCACCGACGGAGCTACCTCTTCCATCTTGCGGTTAAAGAACTTTTCAGAAGCTTCATAACTTTCAATTGCCGCATGAGTCTCAAAGATTAATTTGAGATCCTCGACAATATCATATGGATCGACTCTTCAAACCTTTTCTGAAGCTCCGATTCTAAACCATACAAGATAGCACATTGAACTATGGAGTACTGATTCTTCCGAGCGAGGTAAACATTCTTTACTTCATCGGTAGCATCAGCTGCAGGTGGGTCACCTAGCGGTGCATCCAGCACATAGGTCAAATTACCAGCTGTGAGGACAATCCTCAAATTGCGGAACCAATCCGCGAAGTTGCTTCCATTGTTTTTCAACTTTTCTTTCTCTAGGAACGCATTAAAATTGATGGTAGGGGCTGCCATTGATCTACAACATATTTGCAATAGTTTAGACTAAGTTTATGACAAATTGAGTTCAAATTAATTAATGAAATTAAACTAGGTGAACTCCCACTCAAAACAACATCCCTCACATTGTTTTAGTGATCACACGAACCAAATCCACTACATCAACACCGATCATCACGAGAGTTGATATAGTTTCAATGGCGAACAATCATCATGTTCATCATATCTACTATATGATTCATGCTTTACCTTTCGGCGATCCGTGTTCCTGATTCCATTTATGTACATGCTAGGCTCGTCAAGATCAAAACTTAGCTACCGCATAAGCAAATCTGGCTTGCTTACGTTGTATTCACCCGCGGAATCAAAGACACCCGATCATCACGTGGTGCTTCGAAGCAGCAAGCTTTGGCAACGGTGCATACTAAGGGTGAACACTTTTAGAACTTGAAATTTATGTGCATGAGGGATCATCTTATAATGCTACCGTCGTCTACTAAGCAATACAAGATGCATAAAGGATTAACATCACATGCAATTCATAATATGTGATATGATATGGCCTTTTCTTCTTTGTGCTTCCGATCTCCATCTTCAAGCATGAACATGATCTCCATCATCACCGGCATAGCATCAAGGTCAATGACGCTTCTTCATGGTTGTCGTCCACCAGCTTCAACTATTACAACTATTTTGAATAGACACGTAGGTCTTAACTGAAATTAAAGACAACCATATGGCTCCTGCCGGTTGCCAACTTACAATAAGGAACATTGCATACATCAAATATAATCACAATCATGGCCATATCACATCATCAAGACACCCCTCGCAAAACAAAGTTAGACGCTTCTACTTTCTTTGCATATTTTACGTGGTTTGGGGCTTTCAATAAGTGTCGTTCTAACTTACGAACAAGAACCACAACATTGATACTAGCATTGTTGATCACCGTGTAAATTGGATCTTTACTATGCTAGGAGAAACAGGCACCCATAAAGCCACTTATGCAATACAAGTTGCATGTTAGCGTGGAGCAAGTCTCATGAACGATGTCATGTAAGGTTAGCCCGGCCGCTTCATCCCAACATACCGCAAGATGCAAAGTACACAAAAAGCAATCTACAATAAAAGCATCAACGCCCACAATGACCATTGTGTTCTACTCGTCAACAGATCTACATATAGACACGGCTCGATACCCTTTGTAGGGTTCGTAGCATGGAAAACAAAATTTTCTATCGCATACAAACAAACAAGCCAAGATCTATCTACTAGATTGCAGCAACGAGTCGATGGAATAACTCACCCTCGAAGATTCCAAAGTGTTTAACGAGAGCAGATTCTCGTGGGTGATGTAGTCGTACTCTTTCCGATCTCAAGATCGCGTAGACGATCCTTCCAAATACCACGTTCCAGCAGCGCTCCGCAATCGGTCACACGTTCGGTACTCGACGAAGACCTTCCTCTCCCTTGTTCCAGCAGGCGGAGGTTGTAGCACTCTCCTCGCGATTCCGGCGACCTGGCGTGGTAATGCAGGAGGTAGAGGAAATCCCAGGCTTCGCCTTAAGCGGTCGAGTATGGTGGAGCTTATGAGAGAGGCTATTAGTGGTCTAGTAATTAGACACACCAATTAGAAGGCTCTAAACCAATTAGAAGGCTCTAAACCGAAATAGCTCTAAACCGGGGTTTAGGTCTAGGGTTTAGTTTAGAGGATAGGAACTTGTGTGTCTTAGGAGGAGAGCCCTGCCCCTCCTTATATAGGTGGGAGGGGCCGGCGGCCAAGGGGAGGAGTCCCTCCCCAAGTCGGCCTTGGGAGGCGCGCCGGCCAAGGGGACTCCTCCCCCAAGTCGGTTTCCTCTTCTCCTCCTTCTCCTCTTTCCGAAAACTGGCAGTTTGACTTTTCAAACTAGCCGTTTGACTTTTCAAATTAGGATTTGAATTAACCCTTTCTTTCGGACAGCGAGAACACTTAGTAAAAGATTCAATCATTCCAATATGTAATGACACATTCATGTACCCTTCCCCCTCGAGTCTTGGGACATTCCGACCTTCTAGAATGTTCCCGATGAAAACACGGAATCATTCCGCTACTCAAGCAGGACTTTCCTTATATGAATCTTATTCTCCGGACCATTCCGGATCACCTCGTGATATCTCGGATCCCATCCGAGACTCCGAACAACATTCGGTCTCTTTCTCATAATACCATAACTACTCAAACAACGTCGAATCCTTAAGTGTGTCTCCCTACGGTTCGTGAATTATGCGGACATGATCGAGACACTTCTCCGAACAATAACCAATAGAGGAATCTGGAAATTCATATGGCTCCACATATTTCTCGATTACTTTGCGTCGAATGAACCACTTACATACGATACCAATTTCCCTTTGTCTCACGATATGTTACTTATCCGAGGTTATGATCGTCGGTATCTCGCATACCTAGTTCATCCTCGTTCTTGATAAGTACTCTTTTCTCGTTCCGTGATATGTGATCCCTTGTGACCAAGTCACATGCTTGCAAGCTAATTGGATGACATTTCACCGAGAGGGCCCAGAATATCTATCCGTCATGTGGATGGACAAATCCCACTCTTGATCCATGTGTTTCAACCAATACTTTCCGAACACTCAATGCCACCTTTATAGCCACCCTGTTACGGTGTGGTGTTTGATGACATCAAAGCATCCATCCAGTAAAGGTGATATGCATGATCTCATGGTCGAAGGATTTAGGTTACTATGTATCAGAAAGCATATAGCAATTGAACTATTGAAATGACTTGATCTTTATGCTACGCTTATCTATAGGAGTATGTCCACCATATCATTCTCCTAACGATATGATCTTGTTGTTTGATAACATCTCAATGTTCATGACAGGGAAACCACAATCATCAATCAACCAACAAGCTAGTGAAGTATAGAGGCTATACTAGGGACTTCAAATTAAGTTTACAAATCACACAAGTATTAATGGTTTCCTTGTTAATACTATTATAGCATGAATGTAAACATTTATCATAAACACAAAGATATAATAATAACTACATTTATTATTGCCTCTAGGGCATATCTCCAACAACCTCAGGGGCCTCCCCCTCCTTCTAAGTCTCATGGAAAGGATGATGATCACCGACGGCAGGAGGTAGACAAGGACACATGCAGGTGGTGCAAGGAAAAGGGCCACTACATGAGTGGCTGTGTGAGCTTCCTAAAGCATCTGTGCAAGAAAGGTGAGGATTTAATTACTTTTGTTGATGAATCACTATTTTTAATTTATGCAAAATCTACTTGGTGGATTGACTCAGGTGCAACTGTCCACGTTGCAAATTCATTACAGGGATTCCGTATGAGAAGGACCCTGCAAAGAGGAGAAAGAAGAATTAAGGTGGCAAATGGCGTCGAAGCTGAAGTCGAAGCTATTGGAGATCTCCCATTAGAATTATCAAATGGCTTTGTACTTTTACTAGTAGATGTACTTTATGTACCCTCTTTGCATCGAAACTTAATAAGTGTATCGCGCTTAGATGATGATGGTTTTGCTTGCCATTTTGGTGATGGACAATGTAAAATCAAGCGTAATAATGAGATTGTTGGTCTTGCCTTCAGACAAGACAAGCTTTATTTGTTATCACTTTGTGAGAATGTGTATGCATTAAGCGCTAAGAATGAGAGTGCCTCCTCATCCCTGAATGGAAAGAATAAAAGGAAAATAATTGATGATGTCTCTTCGAAATTATGGCACTGTCGTTTAGGCCATATTTCGAGGGGGGGAATAGAACGCTTAGTAAAAGAATCAATTCTACCGCCTTTAGAATTTTCAAATTTAGATCAATGCATCGATTGCATTAAAGGAAAGTTCGTAAAGAACATTAAAAAGGGCGCCATTAGAAGCACAGGAGTCTTAGAAATAATTCATACGGATATATGTGGTCCGTTTCCTGTGACATCTGTGGATGGATATGATTCTTTCATAACATTCACGGATGATTATTCGCGTTATGGTTACATTTATCCAATTAGAGAGCGTTCTGAAGCATTGGATAAATTTAAGATATTTAAGGCTGAAGTTGAAAATCAGCATAGTTTAAAAATTAAAGTAGTAAGGTCCGATCGTGGAGGCGAATACTACGATCGGCACACCCCATATGGCCAGGTTCTTGGACCCTTTGCAAGGTTTCTACAGGAACATGGTATAGTAGCCCAGTATTCAACGCCGGGCGAGCCTCAGCAGAATGGAGTAGCTGAAAGACGTAACCGTACCTTGATGGATATGGTAAGAAGCATGTTAAGTTACTCCACCTTACCGGTTGTCTTGTGGATGGAGGCGTTAAAAACCGCCATTCACATACTTAATCGAGTTCCTAGTAAGTCGGTGTCTAAAACACCATATGAGTTATGGACTAGTCGCGAACCTTCACTCAATTATTTGCGAGTGTGGGGCTGTCTAGCTGAGGCTAAGCTCTTCAACCCAAACCTTAGAAAGTTAGATCCTAAAACAGTAAGTTACCATTTCATTAGCTATCCAGACAAGTCAAAAGGTTATCGTTTCTATTGTCCAGACAGATTTACCAAGTTTGTGGAAATGATACACGTTGTGTTTCTGGAGGATCAGATGATCAGGGGGAGCACGGTTTCGCGAGAAATCAACCTTGAGGAGAAGCGGGTGCATGCACCCACTCCGATGATTCAGGAACCGTTTTTCTCGATACCTGCTGCTGCACCGACACAGGAATATGTCGATGTGCCACCTGTTGTTAGTTCTCCTGTGGCAACAATGAATGAAAATGAAGACCCTGTTGTCACACAAGAGGGGGAGCTGGAACAGCCCCAAACAGAGAATGTACCAGAAGACGAGACCCTCAGAAGGTCTCAAAGAACAAGAAAGCCAGCTATTCCTAACGATTTTGAAGTCTATGCAAGTGAAGAAGTTCAAATGGAGGGTGATCCCACCACATTTGAAGAAGCCATTAAAGGTGCTCACTCATCAAGGTGGCTTGAAGCCATGGAAGATGAAATGAGATCCATGAGCAGTAACAAAGTCTGGGATTTAGAAGAAATTCCTAAAGGAGCCAAAATAGTAGGCTGTAAATGGGTCTACAAAACAAAATGTGACTCTAGAGGGAATATTGAAAGATATAAAGCACGACTTGTTGCTAAAGGTTTCACCCAAAGAGAGGGAATAGATTATAATGAGACATTCTCTCCAGTCTCAAGTAAGGATTCTTTTAGAATCGTAATGGCTTTAGTGGCACACTAAGATTTAGAATTGCATCAGATGGATGTAAAGACGACTTTCCTAAATGGAGAACTAGAAGAAAAAGTTTACATGGCACAACCCAAGGGTTTTGTTGTGGAAGGAAAAGAACGTATGGGATATCGTCTGAAGAAATCCATTTATGGATTAAAACAGGCCTCCAGGCAATGGTACTTAAAGTTCCATGAAACGATAAGAAAGTTTGGGTTCGATGAGAATGCAGAGGACAATTGCGTATATGCAAAGTTCAAGAATGGGAAATTCATTTTCCTTATCCTGTATGTGGATGACATTCTACTTGCCAGTAGTGATGTTAGTCTACTATTGGAGACAAAGAAATTCTTGTCCTCGAATTTTGATATGAAAGATCTCGGTGAAGCTTCATTCGTTCTAGGAATTGAAATTCTCCGAGATAAAAAAAGGGGTTTTAGGATTATCGCAAAAGGCATACTTAGAAAAGGTTCTGAAGAAGTATGGTATGCATGCGAGTAATGCTACGCCTTCTCCCATAGTCAAGGGCGATAGATTTGGGAATTTCGGTGTCGAGAACCAATATGAGATCGATCAAATGAAAGCGGTTCCATATGCTTCTGCTGTCGGAAGTTTGATGTATGCTCAAGTATGTACACGTCCTGACTTAGCTTTTGTTACCGGGGTACTTGGCAGATTTCAAAGCAATCCAGGAATAGATCACTGGAAAATGGTGAAGAAGGCATTGCGTTATACAAAAGGCACAAAAGGCCTCATGTTGACGTACAGAAGATCTGATTCCCTTGAGATAGAAGGGTATTCAGATGCAGATTATGCGGGAGATATAGATGAAAGAAAGTCCACGTCAGGATATGTATTTACTCTCGCAGGAGGGGCTATATCGTGGAAAAGCTCCAAGCAAACCATCACGGCATCATCCACGATGGTGGCTGAGTATGTAGCATGTTATGAGGCCACGGGGCAAGCAAACTGGTTAAAGAAGTTTATACCCGGGTTGAGAGTGGTAGACAGCATTCAAAGACCACTCAGAATGTACTGCGACAATGAGCCAGCAATATTCTATGCTCACAACAATAAGTCAAGTGTTGCTGCCAAACACATTAATATTAAGTTTTATGTTGTGAAAGAAAGAATCCAGGATCATACCATAAGTTTAGAGCATATAAGTACAAAGGAAATGCTCGCGGATCCGCTCACAAAAGGCTTACCACCCAGTGTGTTCAGAGAACACTTAGCCGGCATGGGTTTACGGGAAAGCCTATGATACCTAGATATTAAGGGCCTAGAACTAGAACCTATTCCAAAATAGAAAGACGTATAGTGGCTATTGAATCTATGGTGCGTAACTGACCATTATGACGAGACATGCCCTACATGTTGATCTATGGTGGAATGGGTGCCAAAGTATAAGTTTAAAGTAATGAGTTAAATGAAAGATGAGATCAAGGGGGAGAATGTTAGTATGATCTCCCCACGTCCGTCCCAACGGACAGACGACTTGGTCCAGCGCCCAACGTTATCATCGTTGGTGGGCCCCTGTCACGCAGCGCTATATAGAAGAGGTGGGGGCCGGGGGCACGACTCTCGAGGTTCGTTGCCCGTCTCACCCCACCGATACATCCAAGCTCAAAGCCACCGATCAGGCTAGCGCTGTAGCGGCGGGAATAACCCACTTCACCGCCGCCACCACTCCGTCGAGCTCCATGACGAGCTCGTCGTCAACCTCGAAGGCCGACGGTACGTTTTCTCTAAAACCCCATTCTCTCTAGATCGACGACTAGTGATCTAGTTTAGCAAACATCTCTGCGGTGGCGGCGGCGGCGGGCTACACACCCGACGACCTTGTGTAGCCGCTGGATCCCTGGCGGCCCCCCGGTGAGAGCCTCCTCCAGTCGCATCTTCACGAGGGCCTCCGCGGTATAGTGTCCGCGACGCTACTGATGCCGCCGTCGCGCATAGTGGCCATCGAGTGATAGCAAGAACTGAGGATTCTTGTATGACTTGACGACCGTTTTCCTAGGATCGATGACGACGACCGACGAAGATCCCGAGATATGATCGGTCTGTCTCCTGCGGCTACAGGCTGGTCATCGTAGTAGTGGAACGCCTGCGGCAGATGGATTATCTTGTCGTCATCCGCCGTACCCTCGCCTAGCCGGATCGTCGTGAGAGCGGCCGCCGTGGTGTCCGTGCTGTCGTCGTTGTTCCCGTAGCTGCCCAAGCCCATCATGTTGAAGATTCTTTGCAGTCGTTCCATCACCGACCGATCCTCCGCCGACCGATCCATCGCCGGAGGGTTGTTGCAGTCGTTCAATCGATCCATCATCTGCTGCTGCTGGTGGCTAGTTGATCGATCTGTTTGTCGTGGGTGGGCGTGTGAATTTAAACACTCATGGTCCACCACGACTCGGCACGGGACTCCGACGCATGATCCGTGTTTGTTCCTGTCAAACCATACTCGATAGCATCTCGGACTCCAATTAACAAACTCTCACTAGTGGAAAAAGGGCCTCCAGTCCCGGCCCGTAAGGGGCTTTAGTCTCGGTCCTGATAACCGGGACTGGAGGGGAGGGACTAAAGGCCACTCTCACTAGTCCCGGACCACTTACCATCCGGGACCAATAGGTATCCACGTGGCCGTCTCTGCGGGCGCTGGGTGCCCCCCCATTAGTCCCGGTTCATATTACGAACCGGGATAAATGGTTCTCTGCCGTGGCAGAAGTTTAGGCACTTTCTCTGCCGCGGCAGAGAATTCAATTTGTATCTTTTTTTCTCTTTCTCATTTCAAAATAGTTTTCTACGCTACCACATACCGTACACGTTCGTACATAAATAAGATAACCTCTCTTAAGATCGAGCATACAAATATATACATGATCATGATAGTTATATGGAGATCACAATTTGGTGATTTAATTACACGGTCGGGGATCATCGGTAGCGCCTATTCACGCTAAATTCTCCGGAGTCATCTATCATCTCGTTCATCAAGAATTCTGCCAGTTCTTCAGCAATTGCTACTACGCGTTGCTCTGGTAGGAGCTGATCCCGCATTCTCTCGAACTATATAAGAAAAGGAGATCAATATGAATATCAATCATGATAACAAAAAGTAACGGTAATAAAATAATGTTGTGAATGTATTGCTTAAGTCGACTCTATTATCATTGTGCTCAGTGGTAAACGTGCGAATGAACTCGCAAACATAGTATCCACATAGATTCGTCCCCTGTGGCTGCCTCGCGCACTTTACGAGAATAGAATTCAATCAAAATTATAATCTAGCATCATAATTGTCTTGAAACTAGAAGTAAAGAGATGCGCGAACATATCACGTATTACTTACCGAGACCGGAGTAAACGACATCTCCTTACTAAAGGAACCCGTAACCCTACTCTTGAACATGCTCCAAACCCTGCCCGACAAAGAAAATGAATGAGTTATTTATTACGTGATATCTCAGGAAATCAAATAAAGAGACCGATGTAGCACGGAAATTACCTCTGGAGCATGTCCTGCATGTCCCTAAACTGTTCCAAGGGTCTCTTCAATGGGTCCATGACTTCAACTCTTCCCTTATCAAGTTGAATGTCCATGAGAATCCAGTGGAAACTGCACACGTTTATATATACGTCAGTAACTCATCAATTACATTTAACATCGAGTAAGAAAAAGTGAATGTGTACAACATAGTAAGACCCTCACCGGAAATTGTAAGGAAACAGTATGTGGTCACAGAAATATTGCTCTATTAGAAACCTTAGAAGGTTTTCCTGCGTCTCCTCGGGTTTATCCTTTAGCGTCTTACAATGTATTTTATCTGGGTCAATGAACCCAACACTAAAGAGTGACCTTCTTTTACATTCCATGATCTTCATTCTGTATAATAACAGAGTACAAAAGGATATAATGAGGATAATTATATGCAATGAACCGAACAACTGAAAAAATGAACAACTTATATATAGACAATGAATTCAACAACTTATAGACAATAGCAACTCATGAGACTTTTGTCGAGGGCGTCAAAACTGTATAACTGGAAGAGTTCTGGAAACTCAACATGGACCTCGTCGACTCAGAAGTAGTAGTCATGTGGGACTTTTGCCACGATCATTATTCTGTCCTCATTTACGGCTTTCATGTACCATTTATGTAAACTCCGCATGTGTGTTGGCAGTTGTTGGAACTGCTCAAATGGGACCAGCTGCTTCCCTGGGACATATTTAGGGACTACCTGAGCCTTAGGTAACTTGTCGTCCTGGGCACCTAGCAATTCCTCAACAGTCAGATTCATAGCGGTCGCAAGCTTCTTAGCTTCTTCCATATCCTGCTGGAGAGTGTCATAGGATAACACCTGGAGGGGTGGGATCGATTTTTTGGCCTGTTTCCCGAGCTGGGGGACGTCCATTCTTTTCCCGGTTGCACTTTGACCTGATGATTTGCTCCCACTTGCACTTCTACTTGATTTGCTCTTCTTTGCTTCCTTCCGAAGTGTGCGTACATAGTCATCTGGCTTATGGTGCAACTCATACTGAGATTTTGTGTTCAGAAAAGAATGTGCATACGCTTTTTGCTTCTTTGTGTATACCGAGGTGGGCTCGGGTTTCTTCTTTTGAAAATGCGCATCACAATGGGCCTTTGTGATTGCTGCATTTTCCTCATCAGTACGATCGTAAGGTCTGATGGGAAGATTCTTATGAGGTACTCTGGGGAGGGGCGACATTTGTCGTTTGGGCTGCTGCGTCCTTTAGTACTAATTGGAGGCTGCGGCGGAGATCGACATGGACTCGGGCTGTGGTGGTCGTAGTCATGGGGTGGGCTTCTTGGAGGTGATGGAGGTGAAGGTGACATGCGACGACTCGGAGGCGGTGTTGGCTTTGGCGTCGATCCTGGAAGCTTGATGTTGTTCTTGTCCCATAGAATGATACCACCTAGTACTTCTTCGAGTGTCCTCTCACCTTCAGGTCCAGGGATGTCAAGCTCCATTGAGTCCCACCCTTCATCCACAGCAACTTTAGCATAGCCAGCTGGAATCTCACGGCCATGCCAGCGTGCGCCAGGTGGACAAGGTAAAGCACATCCGACCGCCACCTTGATGGATAGGTTCTTCACCTTCTGATGGAGCTCACAAGATGCCTGCTCCTTGATTCCATCCACGGGGTAGCCGGGACCGCCATCTACCATACGTGCATCGTCAGAAGGGACCTCCGATTTAGCCATGCTGCTTCTCCGCTGAGATGGGACGACAGTAATATCGAGTACAGGATCTTGCAGGCGCGCTGCTCCTCGAAGTTCGTCAATCTGGTGTTGTTGCGATTCAAGTCTTCCTAGCAACTCCTTGAACCTGTCTCCCTCCTCGTCCTGTCGTCGCCTATTTGCTCTCTCTCGGCTCCTATAAGTATCTCTGTCTTTGGGAAACCCCATCTCCCACGTATAACTAGGGCCAAGGCCTCGTACACGCCCTCCGCGTTCGTCATTCCCGATGACCTTTGTCAGCAAGTCTTTCTCTCTATCGGGATGGAACTTTTTTGTCCTCGCTTTAATCTCCTTCACCACTTTCTGCCATGTATCCCAGGGTATCCTAATCCCGTCACTGCAAATAAGGTCCCTTGTACTTTCGTCATACTCACTCCCATGCCCAAGGAACCAATTCCTTGCCCTCAGATCCCATTCTTCGCGTATTGGTTCTGAAGTGATCCCTTTAGCAAGCAGCTCATTCTCTTTAGCATCCCACTTTGGCATGGCAGTCGTGTAGCCCCCTGGCCCCAGGTGATGGTGATATTTCTTCATCGCAGCATTTTTCTTGTTTTGTTCCGACATTTCCTTACCAGGTTTTGAATCCTTATACTTCACAAATGCATCCCAGTTAGCCTGCTGCTTCGATAGATAACCTTCGAATTTAGGAGGAGTCTTCGTCTTCTGATACTTTTGCCATAATGCTTTCTTCCAGTTCTTGAATAGTTCGGCCATCTTCGTATGCACCTGTGTCGGCTTCATCCTCACATTCTGGCAGGGTGAAATGTGCCATAAGGTCATTCCAAAGACCCTCTTTGTACCTGTCGGCGACATACTCACCCTCTTCCACCCCTTTGGTCTTATTCCACTCTCGAACGGAGATCGGGATGCGATCCCTAACCATAACTCCGCATTGTTATACAAATACACTTTTAGCCTTTTCAGGTTCCAACGGTTCACCCCGTGCTGATACCAGCGTAATTGTATAGCACGTAGAAGCATCCAACTTTTTGGCCGGGCCTCGTTTGGAATATTTTTTGCTCGATGTGGAGGCCTAAGAGAAGAAACATTCGTCAATTTATATATATACAACTCAGTTAATGCATCTACTGATCACCAGACTTCATATGTATACCTCGCCGGACTTCGTTAAGGGTCCACCGAATCCGTTGGCTTCTCCAGCACCGGAGTCGTCGGCTTCTCCACCACCGGAGCCATCGGCTTCTCCTTGATCATTTCTGTCAACCTCCTCTCCCTCACCGGAGGGGTTCAGATAAATCGATGGAGATTCGGGTGGATCAACATGGGGGGTGTCGTTGATCATATCCTCGAGAATTTCTTCATGTGCTAGGTCTCTCTGGATTGGATCCATAGTTTTCTACAAAATGTACACAATAACATTTTTCATTCAATATTGCTGCATAAAATAATACTAAACAATAATATGAACACGCAATTTGCTACAATAATACTAAACAATAGCAAAATTCTAGTGATGCCCTAACCCTAACCCTAAGTCCGGGCGGCCCGCGAGCACCACTACCCTAACCCTATCTCCGGGGACCCGCGAGCACCACCACCCTAACCCTAAGTCCGGGGGCCCGCGAGCACCACCACCCTAACACCGGTCTCCCGCGAGCACCGTGCCACCATAACCCTAACTCCGGCGACGTAATATATACTCTCCACAAACATATACTATATACTATACTATAGACTATACTGTATACTATACTATACACATAAAAAAATACACATAAATACCATATACTATACTATATACTATACCATATACTATATTATACACATAAAAAATAAACATAAATACTATATACTATACTATACACATATACTATATACTATACTATACACATATACTATACACATAAAAAATACACATCAATACTATAAACTATACTATACTATATACTACTATACACATATACTATATACTATACACATAAAAAAATACACATAAATACTATATACTATATACTATACTATATACTATCAAGGCGCTGAAAAGCGGCAAGTGCGCATGGGATACCTAGCCGGCGGCCTTGGCCAGTGGAGAAAGCGGCACGGCTGCTCGGCAGAGGCGGCGCGGACGACGGCCGGAGAGGCGGCGCGGCCGGAGAAAAAATCGGGCAGCCTGGCGGCGCTCGGTGTGCTCCTCGCGCGATTGCTCCCGGTCGATGGATTCGACCGGGGGAAGAAGGGGGCGGTTATATACCCCCGACCCTTTAGTCCTGGTTCGCGGCTGCAACCGGGACTACAAGGGGATCTTTGGTCCCGGTGCGTGCCACGGGCCGGGACCAAAGGGTTTTCGGCCATGCGTGCCAAACGGCACTCCTTTAGTCCCGGTGCGTAGCACGCACCGGGACTAGGGACTAAAGGTCCTTTTGAATGTTTCCTCGTTTTTACAAGAATTTATTAAATGATCAGAAAATATATGTAACCTCTAATAATTATAGAAAGAGATCTACATGTCCAAAAATAGCAAATGATATACCGCTGGATTCACAATTGTGTGTAGAATATTAATCTGTAACTCTATCCGACTATTACTGTAAGTATTTGTCGTAATTATTTAAATAGGATTAATACCCTTTTTGGAGTAATAAATTCATAAGAAAATAATTACTAATCAGAAAATTGCAAATAATATGACTACGGAATCACAAGAAAGATTAGAACCTGTTTATGAATTAAAATTGCAAGTTTACTGTAAGAATATCCTACGGCGACCGTTAGGGTTTCGGGTTTCGGCGCACATATGTATCTCAACATGGAAATCAATGTCATATTTGTTCCCCTTTAGTCCCGGTTTTGGGTTTCGACCGCATTTTTAATTATTTTATTACAAAAAATAAGTCCCTTTAGTTCCGGTTGATAAAAAATTCGCGCGAAACTGGTACTAAAGGTCTATTTCTTCCCGCCTTATTTCTTCCCGCCTTATTTTTTCCCGCCCATTTTCTTCCCGCCTTTTCTACCGCTTCCCTCCTCTAACTTCCCGCCATTTCTCACTATATATATGTAGGCTTGGTCGTTTCCATAGCATATCTAGACTCATATCTGCCGCCTCTCTCCAGTCTCTCCTATGGCTTCCACCATACCTCTAACCCCAAGGGAGGCGGAGGCGCTTTGCGCCTCGAACTACCCCTGCCCACCGGGCTACCGCGTCCGCACCGGCTAGATGCTGAGCGCGTGAGGCATGCCGGTCCCTCCTGTCCCTCTAGGTGTGGAGCGCCGGATGGCCATCACGAACCACTACTATCTCGAGCTCACGCCAGAGCAGCGGAGGAATCCCAACTGGCCTCCCGACTATTTCCCGACTTGGGAAGCCTTCTTCATCAATCGGCGTGAGAGGACGCTCGCCAGGCACGAGGAGGACGACCCACCTCCTTCGAAGTTCAACGAGGCCGGCCGTCGGCTGTGTGGGCGCGGCCGGACTCTCCAGAGTGTCATGGCCTACAACACGACCGGCAATAACCCCCGCCTGCGGTACCCTCAAATCCAGCCCACGTGTGCCCAACCTTCAAGGTTCGACTACGGCGACCCCGACGACGACAGCGACGACGGCGCCGGCAACTACGACGACTACAGTGGCACGTATTACAGGGCTAGGCAGGAGCATGACTGAATCACTCCAACATTAGGCATGTTTCTTAATTTTCAGTTGTGCTATGTATCTTAATTTTCAGTTGTGCTATCTATCCTTAGTGTTTGTGGGTTCCTTCTCTTGTGATGGTTCCTTCTCTTTGGGTGATCACCTCCCGCGGCTCAGAACCCGGTCGTCAACGTCTAGTTTGATTGAGCAAGATGTATTACATGAAAGGGGACCTTTATGTCTCAAATAAAAGGTTTAATACATTACATAGATTTATGTCTCAAATAAAAGGTTTAATACATTATTGCACATCACCAACATCTAGTGTTGTGGTTTTCTTCTGCATCGTAGCCATAGAGAATCTTCATCATTTAACAGGATGCTTGGGTCAGTTTTCACTTTGAAGGGCGGAATTTCATGAAACTTATTGTAATCTTCTAACATGTCTGTCTTGTCATCCACTCCCACGATGTTTCTTTTCCCTGAAAGAACTATGTGGCGCTTTGGCTCATCGTATTCTGTATTCTTTTGCTTATCTTTCCTTTTTCTCGATTTGATATACATGTCCTTCACATAGAAAACCTGAGCCACATCGTTGGCTAGGACGAATGGTTCATCCATGTACGCAAGATTGTTGAGATCCACTATTGTCATGCCGTACTTTTGGTCTACATGTACCCCGCCTCCTGTCAGCTTGACCCATTTGCACCGAAACAAAGGGACCTTAAAAGTAGGTCCATAGTCAAGTTCCCATATATCCTCTATGTACCCATAATATGTGTCCTTCTGCCCATTGTCATTTGTTGCATCAAAGCGGACACCACTGTTTTGGTTGATGCTCTTTTTATCTTGGGCGATCGTGTAAAATGTATTCCCATTTATCTCGTACCCTTGGAAAGTACATATAGTCGAAGATGGTAACCTGGCCAACGAGTACAACTCATCTCCAATAGTGGTGTTATTCATGAGATGTGTCTGCAACCAACTGCCAAAATTCTTTTCGTGTTCCCCTTTAATCAAGGTTTCAGGCTTCCCCAGGTTTTCAGAGCATAGAATATTCTTGTGTTTCTCTATATACGGAGCCACCATGGTGGAATTGTGTAGAACTGTGTAGTGTGCTTGAGTGAAAGAATGCCCGTCCCTACATACCATTGATTTCCTTCCTAGTGTGCCTTTTCCAGTCATCCTCCCCTCATACCGAGATTCAGGAACACCAATCGGCTTAAGGTCAGGAAGAAAGTCAACACAAAACTCAATGACCTCCTCTGTTCCATAGCCCTTGGAGATGCTTCCTTCTGGCCTAGCACGGTTATGAACATATTTCTTTAAGACTCCCATGAACCTCTCGAAGGGGAACATATTGTGTAGAAACACAGGACCGAGAATTCTAATCTCTTCGACTAGGTGAACTAGGAGGTGCGTCATAATATTGAAGAAGGATGGCAGGAACAACAACTCGAAGCTGACCAGACATTGGACCACATCAATCTGTAACCCTGATAGACTTTCTCGATCGATTACCTTATGAGAAATTTGCATTGAGGAATGCACATACCTTCACAATGGCTAGTCGAACATTTTCTGGTAGAATTCCCCTCAATGCAACCGGAAGCAATTGCGTCATAAGCACGTGGCAGTCATGAGACTTTAGGGTTTGAATTTTTTTATCTTTCATATTTACTATTCCCTTTATATTCGACGATAAGCCAGACGGGACCTTGATACTAAAAAGGACTTCAAAAAAGATTTCCTTCTCTTCTTTGGTAAGAGCGTAGCTGGCAAGCCCTTGAAACTACCCTGGATGCTTGCTGTCTCGTCATTTATGATGTTGCTGGTCCTCCCATGCTGCCGGGGTATCTTTTGACTTCCCATACAAGCCCAGGAAGACTAGAATATTCACGCAAAGATTCTTCGTCAGGTGCATCACGTCGATTGCAGAGCGGACCTCATGCACTTTCCAATAGGGTAGCTCCCAAAATATAGATTTCTTCTTCCACATGGGTGCGTGTCCGTCAGCGTCTTTCGAAACAGGTTGTCCTCTAGGACCCTTTCTAAAGATTACATCCAAATCCTTGACCATACCAAATACATCAGCACCACTACGGGGGACAGGCTTCGTCCGGGTTTCTGCCTTACCATTGAAATGCTTGCCTTTCTTCTTTAAGGGATGACTGGGCGGAAGAAAAGCGATTATGCGGGTACACATTCTTTCTACATTTATCTAGATATATACTTTCAGTCTCATCTAAACAGTGCGTGCATGCATTGTATCCTTTGTTCGTACGTCACGAAATGTTACTAAGAGCAGGCCAATCATTGATGGTTCTGAACAACAACGCTTGTAGGTCAAATTCCTGTTGTTGTGCTCATCCCACACGTACACCTGGTTTGGCCCACAACTAGAAGTTCATCAACTAATGGCCTTAGGTACACATCAATGTCGTTGCCGGGTTGCTTCGGGCCTTGGATGAGCACTGGCATCATAATGAACTACTGCTTCATGCACAACCAAGGAGGAAGGTTGTAGATACATAGAGTCACGGGCCAGGTGTTGTGACTGCAGTTCTGCTCCCCAAAAGGATTCATGCCATCGGTACTTAGACCAAACCATAAGTTCCTTGCGTCACCAGCAAAGTCCAGGAAGTCTCTCTCGATTTTTCTCCACTGCCGACCATCAGCAGGGTGCCTCAACATCCTGTCTTTCTTACGGTCTTCCATGTGCCATCGCAACAACTTGGCATGCTCTTTATTTCTGAACAAACGTTTCAACCGTGGTATTATAGGAGCATACCACATCACCTTGGCAGGAACCCTCTTCCTGGGTGGCTCGCCCTCAACATCATCAGGGTCATCTTTTCTGATTTTATACCGCAATGCAGTGCATACCGGGCATTTATCCATATTCTCGTACTTCTCACCGCGGTAGAGGATGCGGTCATTAGAGCATGCATGTATCTTCTGCACGTCTAATCCTAGAGGGCAGACAAGTTTCTTTGCTTCGTACGTACTGGAGGGCAATTGGTTATTTCTTGGAAGCAGTTTCTTCATTATTACCAGCAACTTTTCAAATCCCGAGTCAGTCATATACCGGTCTCTGCCTTTCACTTCAACAATTCCAGTGTGCTACCCAGTTTCTTCTGGCCATCTTCACAAGTTGGGTACAACAATTTGTTGTGGTCCTGTAACATCTGCTCGAATTGCAACCTCTCCTTTTCTCCAGTCTCGCCTTGCATCACTAATGATCCGACCAAAATCATCAACGGGCTCATCTGGTTCCCGTTCTTCACCCCCTTCTTCTTCATTATCTTCAACTGCGGTATCATCGTATTCAGGGAACATAGATCGGTAGTTGTCATCATCGTTCTCTTCTTCATCGTCGTCTTCCATCATAACCCCTCTTTCTCCGTGCTTTGTCCAAACATTATAGCCGGACATGAAACTGGACCGAAGCAGGTGGCTCTGAATGACTCTTGAGGAAGTGTAAGCCTGCTCATTCCGACATTCAACACATGGACAACACATAAAACCATCCTTCCGCTTGTTCGCCTTGGCCACAAGGCGAAAAGAATGCACGCCTTCTCTATAAGCGTCAGAGCGTCGGTCACCGTACATCCATGGGTGGCTCATATGCATCATACAACCATGCATATATATCAAACGCAATCACCATGCTTAAATTAGTACCACGCGGTCAAAACGAGAAAATAGTTGCTAACCTTTTAGGACACTTCAAAACAAAGAGGAGAAAACTTAAGTGTCGCTCTGGCACCTCATATCATGTTTTGTCTTGTGTGAACTCAAGTGGCATCGCTCTAACAGGTATTTCACCGAACACCTCTAGTGCATATGAAGAAAAAAAGTTAGCACAAAGTTATACCCACCTCACATAGAAAAAAAAAACAGGAGAGAGTGAAGGGCTGGGTACATATATATAGGGCCAGACCATTAGTCCCGGTTTGAGACACAAACCGGGACTAATGGTTCTGCCAGAACCACGCGGGCGTGCCCAGACCCACTAGTCCCGGTTTGTGTCTCAAACCAGGACAAGTGGCCTCTTACGGACCGGGACACAGAATTCGACGACCCTGGGCCATCCGATTTGGACCATTAGTCCCGGCCCCAGCCACGGCCGGGACTAGTGGCCCGAACCAAAGGCCCTTTTTCTACTAGTGTCTTGTTTTTTCGGGTGGACTTTAACTAACTTGGGAGTAATTCCGCGTCGATGTAAAGATGCCAATATATGGTAGGAGTAGAAAACAATTCTTGACGTTTTAATATCTAGTCCTCCTCTTGCTTGTATTTTTTCGTGTGGAAAGAATAAACGCCATGTTTTTATTAAGCAACCAGTAGAAGCACTCATTTTCTAGTAGAAGAAGAGAATTAGCCGGTTTAGAAGGAAAACCGGCTGAAATACGTATATACACATGGATCCGGTTAAAAGGGGAATCGGACCAAAAAACCAAGCGGCACGGTTTTCAAGAAAAAACGGTAAAACCAAGGTGAGGTCACACGACTTAGCTCACCTAGGTCTGAAGCACCAACACCAGCACAATGGCAACAGCGCCGCCACGCAGACAACCACACCGGTCCCGAGACCGCGCGCACTCCTAGCCGACGATGCGGCAACCAGACAACACAAGCCCAATCGCTTAGCGGAGCACCAAACCTCCAAAGACATCGCCCCCAAGAGGTAAAAGGACGGTGGCGCCGCCGATGCCAGCTCCGGTAGAAACCAGAGCTCAGGCTTTCACCCGGAGAGTCTGTGACCCGAAATAACGAGGGAAGTGAAGGAGCTCCTCAACAATGCCTCCAACAAGGGAAATGACATCCGCGGACACCGACATCGCTGGCATCAACCTAGGTCGATGCAGTGCTTTCGCGTGGAGAACACCAAACCTGAAGCAGAACAAGCCGATCTACCAAGGCGAGGAAGCTATGCCCGCCTTGCAGCGCACCGCCGCCACCACCTCATGCCGTAGGGAACCCACCTGGGTACCTCCTCCCGTGGTGCCCCCGTGCCGGGGCCGTCGCCCCGACGTCCACTCCGCACACCATCCGCCCACCACCGCCAACCGCCACCAGACCACCAAGCAGGGAGGAGGAGATCCCTCCTAGCCGGCTCCAGAAGCATCGTACCATGCGGAGAAGACCGAAACCATCCACCACGGCTCCGCCCAGCACCTCACTGGCTGGAGAACTGCCCCGTGACATAAGGGCACGCGAGCATGGTTGGCGTAGCCTCTTCAAGTAGGGCCCCGACAGCTTGGAGGCTTCACAAGCACCCCCCCGCCCCCCACTTACCTGTTCGTCCATGCCATGGTTGTCTCTGATGTCGTGTGCCGTTGAAGGCGCTAACGGTGGTGGTCTATGATCCTCCACCTCCTTCTCGGACTATTCCGCAGAATGGACGGCTACATTTTCTCTTTTCTAGCACCCATGTGAAACCTTGGATCAAAGGTATACATTTGTTCTTGACAATCCATTGTTCTTGACAATACATTTGATCAAAGCTAAAATAATAATGTGGAGAGAAGTTGTCAGTTGGGTAAGATAATTAGGTATTGCTATTTTTTGGTTTTCTGGTACCATTTTGTTAAATGTTTCGGTTAGATGCAAAACAACACCATGAGAAATCTTCTACCAGGTGATTGTTCTTTCTAAGGTCAACCAGGTGACACTGCTGACACAATAATAATGGGGCTCTTTTATCACTTGATTTGATCGTACCTTGGTTCTATTTTATTTCAGGCCTGGGCAAGGAGAATAACATTAAGGGTTCTTTAGCTAGGTAGTTGTCATTCCTATACTGAAAATTTTGTCGATGCAATGATACAGATATCTAAACTTGCACTTATGAATGTTTTTCAGTATCCCTTTGAACCAGTCTTGTCTGATCTTTTTCAGGGCATCTTGATTATGTTTATCTTGTGTTGTTCTCTAGTCCGGATTTGTTCTCCACATTTTCTCGATTCATATTGTCCCATGTATCACTGGGTTGGTGTCATTATAAATGCTATTTGCACTTTCTGATATTTTAAATCATGCTATGTGTGGCGGTTGTATGTGACGGTTGGGGTCAGAGTCATTGGTGTACTACAGCATACAATGTGCCCTTAGCACATACGAGTTGAGTTGGGTACAAACTTCGGTCCATAGATGGATTTGGTGGCGTGGGGAAAACAACTATTGCATCAATATTTGTATCGGGAATCAATTTGAACTAGATGGACCCGACGAGCTTTGCCGCGCCGACCTCTGGTCTTGGCGTTTAAATTCTTTGCCAAGGTTGCTTGTTTCATTTTTGTTTTTTGCCGTGGCCTGGGCTTGAAAATAATACACAAGTGTAATGGATCGCCAGAGCATGTGTCGTCGTATACACCACACCAACTACCACAACAGCGAGCGCATCCCACGAATCAAAGCACCGACCAGAGCTAATAGCTAATGCAACCGCGAATCAAAGCACCGGCCAGAGCCAACCGCCACAACATAGTAAAAGAAAAATTCAGAGCAGAGAAAAGAGGAAACGAACCAGAGCGAGAAACAGACAACCTGGAAAACGCAAGAGATCGCGCCTAGAACATAGTAAAGACGGTCTCTCGATGGTCAAAGCAGCAGCGTACCAACCCCGCAGCCTGTGTCTCCCTTCCATGTAGAGCACATATGGCTACAAGCGATCCGCCGCAATGCCACTGATGCAGAAGCTACTTAGACAGACTCCCTCGCAAGGAGAACAATAAGACGCTGTCAGGTAAGCCGGACCTAACTCCGACAGGCGAAGCAACCACGTGACGTCATTTTCGTGAGCAGCGAAACAACAACACTCAAGCATATGGGCCAAGTGGTCCCTATCCAGTGGGACACGACCGAGCAATCACCGAATCCCAATTTCATGAGTAGTAGCAAACCGGTAACGCACCCACATATGGCCCCATACAGCTGGAAACGTGTATTGTATGTGGTAGGAAAATACAATATGTTTTTCTTTAGAATTATAATTCAAACAAAGAATTAATTGACCGAGTGATATTTAGCAAGTAAAATAATATCATGAAAGCAGAAGTTTAGCCAAAAAATATCTCACAAATACAAATCTTAATCCAGTATAGAGTCGATTTGCCCATCTTTAACAATTAAAAAAATTGATGGCAGAAATTTTTAACCGGAAAAAAATTAGCGTTGTCCAATTATTCACTTCTTGTGAGGCTACGAAAATCGGATATGGACAGATTTCAGACCATTTAAGCCTACAAAATCATATATTGTAAAGGTAATTGATCAATCGGGCAGGAGTTCAATTGCTGCATGTCCGAAAGTGAGAGAAACAATCTAATTCAATTTAAAATTGGAAACACCACACACCAGCAGGTAGGCCCCATGAAAGCGACATCCCACTCAATCATAGGTGCTCAAATCTAGGGATCTTAGATCTCTTTAGAGATATGCATGTCCGGTGTGGTAAATATGCAGGAAGACAACGGGGAAAATACATGGAAAGTCTATACAACTCTTAACACAATCCATACCAATCCTGCTGCCCAGATCATCATCAGATGCTCACCCCCGATCATCGAGAGTATAGATTAATTAGATCAAAGGGTACAGGGGGTTTATATAGTACAAAACTAGGCCGAGTCACAACCGACTTGGGCCAGATTTAATCGTGCAAAACAAGTAAACCAACACCGAGTCAATATAGTATAACATCCCCCCATAGTGTCAACGGCGGGTTCAACAACGTTGTGACTGGAGTGAATGTCATTAAAAGAGTGGTGCCAATCGCCTTGGTAAAAATATCTGCAAATTGCGCTGTAGTCGGTACATGAAGTACACGAACTTGCCCCAAAGCCACCTTCTCACGAACAAAGTGTATATCAATATCAATATGCTTAGTTCGCTGATGCTGCACTGGGTTTCCTGACATATAGACTGCAGAGATATTATCACAGTCAACAATAGTAGCCTGCTGAATGGGGTGATGAAGCTCAGCCAAGGGCTGGCGCAGCTAGACAGTTTAAGCAACCGTATGTGCAACCGCTCTATACTCAGCCTCTGCAGGCGAATGAGAGACTGTGAGCTGACGCTTCGAAGACCATGAAATCAAATTGTTACCTAAGAAAACACAGTATCCTGAAGTAGATCTCCGAGTGTTTGGACAACCAACCCAATCAGCATCGGAATATGCTGTCAAAGTGAAAGGTATAGAAGTGTTGATGTGAAGACTGTGATCTAGAGTTCCTTTGAGATAGCGAAGAATGTGTTTGACGTGATTGTAATGAGGAAGACGGGGATCATGCATGTAGAGACAAGCTTGTTGACCAACATAGGAAATTTCTGGTCGAATTAAAGTGAGATATTGAAGAGCACCAGCAAGACTACGATAGAGAGTACCATCATAAAAAGGTTCGCCATCCGAAGAAATCTTAGTAGAAGTATTTGCAGTAGTACGTGATGGTTGACAATCAAGCATACCGGCACGAGAAAGAAGATCAAGAATGTACTGCCGCTGAGAGATCTAAAGCCCATGAGAATCACGAGTAACAACAATACCCAAAAAATGATGAAGGATGCCTGGATCGGTCATGCAAAATTTGGCGCGAAGAAGAGAAATGCCATGATCCAGAAAAGTTTGAGTAGATGCAGTAAGGACAATATCGTCAACAGAAAGTAAAAGATAAGCAACATGATTGTTTTTGTGAAAAATAAAGAGAGAGGAGTCGGAGACAGATGGAACAAAACCGATAATTCAAATGAACGAAGAGAAACATTGATACCAAGCACGTGGTGCCTCTTTTACACCATACAAAGATTTCTTGAGTAGACAAACATGATTATGGGTGGAAGGATTTTCAAAACCGAGAGACTATTGACAGTAAACTATTTCCTGAAGAGAACCATTGATAAAGGCATTTTTTACATCGAGTTGATCAATGGGACATGATGAGGACACATCAATGCTCAGAACAGTGCGAATGGTGCTCGGTTTGACCACAGAAAAACAAGTTTCATCGTAATAAACACCGTGTTGCTGAGAGTAACCACGACAAACCCAACATGCTTTGTAGCGAGCAAGAGTACCATCGGAGTGGAATTTTTGAAAAAAACCCTTTTACCGGAGACAATGTTGACATTGGAAGGACGGGGGACAAGATGCCACGTGTCATTAGTAATTAAAGCATGAAATTCCACTTTCATAGTAGCAGCCCAATTTGGATCTAAGAGAACGGATTTATAAGTTTTTGGTAATGGGGAAATAGTCAGATTAGCAAAAAGATTTAGCCGTTTGGCGGGTAAACAAAAACCTGATTTAGCAAGTGTATGCATGACATGGTTGATGACCCACAAGTATAGGGGGTGTATCGCAGTATTTTCGAGGGAAGTGAAACTCAATTTATTGATTCGACACAAGGGGAGCCAAAGAATATTTATAAGCCTTAACAACTGAGTTGTCAATTCAGCTGCACCTGGAAACAATCTTGCTCATAGCTGTTTATCAGTAGCAATAGTTTTGTAGTAGGAATAGTAAAATAACAGCAGTAGTAAAGCAAAGACAGTAGTAACAAAAGCAGTAAATAGTGGGATTCGAGTGCGGTAGGCATAGGGATGGATGGACGGGCGTTGCATGGACAAGACAATTCACGTAGCAATCAGAACATAGGGCAATTGCAGATAAATAAGATAAAGCATCCAAGTACTAGACAATCCTAGACATGTGTTCTATATATAGTCATACGTGCTCGCAATGAGAACTTGCACAACATCTTTTGTCCTGCAAGCCCGTTTGCAGCGGGGCCTCTAGGGAACTACTGGCAATTAAGGTGCTCCTTTTAATAGAGCACCGGAGCAAAGCATTAACACTCCGTGAACACATGTGATCCTCACATCAAAGCCATTCCCTTCCGGTTATCCCGATTTCTGTCACTTCGGAGCCATAGGTTCCGGACAACAACGTGTGTATACAACTTGTAGATAAGACAAAAAACAATACTATCATAATGAATCAATAGCATGTTCAGATCTGAAATCATGGCACTCGGGCCTTAGTGACAAGCATTAAGCACAACAAGTCGCATCAAAGTCATAAAGCACTAATAAAAGATACTAGGCACCATGCCCTAACAATCTGATGCCATTACATGAACGATCTCATCCAATCCCTACCATCCCCATAGCCTACAGTGGGGGATTACTCACTCATAGATGGGGGAAACATGGATGGTCGATGGAGAAGCGATGATGATGATGATGGCGGTGATCTCCTCCAATTCCCCGTCCCGACAGGGTGCCAGAACGGAGTTTCTGGTGCTGTTGTTGGAATTATGCCCTAGAGGCAATAATAAAGATGTTATTATTATAATTCTTGTTCATGATAAAGTTTATATTCCATGCTAGAATTGTATTAAGCGGAAACTTTAATACTTGTGTGGTTTGTGAACAACACCGTGTCCCTAGTACGCCTCTATGGACTAGCTCATTGATCAATGATGCTTAAGGTTTCCTAACCATAGACATGAGTTGTCAATTGATAATGAGATCATATCATTGGGAGAATGATATGGTGGACAGACCCAAACTAAGCAAAGCTATTAGATCGTTTCATCGTGTTCGTCTTTGCGAAGCTTTTCTCATGTCAAATATTGTATTCCTTAGACCATGAGATAATACAACTCCCTGGTATCGGAAGAAAGCTTTGAGGTCATCAAACGTCATCCTATGAGAGGGTGATCATAAAGGTGTCTCTCAGGTGATCGGAAAGTATCTGTTGGGTTGTATGTATCGAGATGGGATTTGTCCCTCCCAAGTCGGAGAGATATACTTGGGCCACTTTCGGTGTCGATATCAACACCGCTTGCAAGCATGTGGTTAAGGAGTTAATCACAAAGTGATATCGGATTACTGAACGAGTAAAGTACTTGCGTGAGCGAGATTGAACTAGGTATGACGATACAACGATCGAATCTCGGGCAAGTAAAATATCGCGAAGAAGGAATATATATATGGGATTGATTGAATCCTGGCATCGTGGTTCATCCGATATGATCATCGATGAATGTGTGGAGTCAATATGGGTGCCTGCACCCGCTGTTGATTATTGATAGAAGATCATGCGCATATTCTCGAACCCATAGGTCACACATAACGTGTCTCGGCTAGGATAGATTGGATACTTGGTTTATGAATTTTTGTTGGAGTCTCGGATGGGATCCGGGACATCACGAGAGGTTCGGAGTGGTGGAGAATAAGATTCATATAAGGCGGTGCAGTTTTGGAGTTGAATTGTTCCGGATTAATCGGTATTGTACGGAAGCTTCTAGAACCTTCGGAAGGGGCCAACGTGGTCCCACCTTCGGGAGGGCATGGTCCTATGAGGGAGTGTCCTGGCCGCATTGGGCCAGGGGCACAAGGCCCATAGGGCCCAGCCGATCCTAGATAAGTTTAAACTCGTTTAAACTAGAGATAGATTTCTAGATAAGGGATAAGTTTAAATCGTTTAAACTAGAGATAGGCTTGGAGGATGGGAAAGGGCTGGCCGCACCCCCCCCCTCTATATATAGAGGGCTGGTGCGCCCCTCCCCCCCAACCTACACCTTCCTCCAAACCCTAGTTGCCTGCGCCCTCCTCTCTCCCTCCCATTTGTAGGCGAAGCCTGCTGAAATTCTCCACCATATACACTGCCGTCGTGTTGTAGATCCAATCCATCTCTCCACCATACTTGCTGGTCCAAGGAAGGAGGAGACGTCGAGTCTTTGCGTGTGCATCTCACGGAGGCACCGCCACTTGTGGTGCTAGATCGGATCGGATCGCGAGGAGGAGAAGCGAAACGACTACATCACCCACGTTCCGCGAACATTCCGCATGCGAATCTTCAAGGGTATGAAGATCTAATCCAATCTCTCTCGTTGTTTGCATCTCCTAGATTAGATCTTGGCTTTCCCTCTGTTCTTCCGTGAAAATTTCAATTTACTATGCTGCGAAACCCTTCTGGTATCATCGAGCTAGATCTATGCGTAGATGTGTTTCACGGGTAGAGCATAACATGGTTGTTGAGCGTTGATGTTTTCTGTTGCAAGCCTCTTGTTTGTGTTCTTCTTATGGCGGGATAGTGAGATTGAAGCGGTCCAGGCCAACCTTACGCGGCGTCGTTCATGAGACCGCTCCGCACTTGACGTGTGGCTTGTACCACACACATGCGGTGGTGGATGTCATTTCTCTCACTATAGTGTTCATGGGATTAACACGGAGTTTGGCAACCATAATATCACCGTTGTGGCTTTCCGTAGGTAAGAATCGTTCTTAGCATCTACTCCCATAAGCCACGTAAAACATGCAACAACAAAGTAGAGGCGTCTAACTTGTTTTGCAGGAGTGTTTTCGTGATATGGTATGGCCCAAGATGTGATGTGTATAATGTATGCGATGATCATGTTTTGTAATGTTTCACGACTTGCATGTCGATGAGTACACAACCGGCAGGAGCCATATGGTTGTCTTTATAATTGTGTATGACCTGCGAGTCAACTTCTTATACGCCATGTAATAGCTTTACTTTATCGCTAAGTAGTTAGCAATAGTTGTAGTTGCTATTCGTGGTGGAGGCAATCATGGTGAAGTGATGGAGATCATGCCGGAACGCACAAGATGGAGATCATTGCGCGAAGATTGGCTATACCATGTCACATAAAGTTATATGCATGTGATGTTTATCCTTTTATGTATCTTATTATGCTTAGATCGCGACGGTAGCATTATAAGATGATTCCTCACTTAAAGATCAAGATAAAACTGTGTTCTCCCCAAGTATGCACCGTTGCGAAAGTTAAATCGTGTCCAAGCATCACGTGATGATCGGGTGATATAGACTCTACGCTCACATACAACGGGTGCAAGCCAGTTTACTGCACGGAAATACTTGGGTCTAGCTTGACGAGCCTAGCATGTGAGACATGGCCTCGGAACACAAGAACCGAAAGGTTAAGCATGAGTCATATGAATGATATGATCGACACCGTTGTCCACCATTGAAACCACATCTCTTCTCGTGAAGATCGGATTAGGTGTGGTGAATTTGGATCGTGTTCACTAAACAACTTGAGGGATGTTGAATTTAGTGGGAGTTCATCTAGTAATTTGATTAAAAGTTGAACTAGTTATCATGAACATAGTCTAATTTGTACTTGCAAATACTGTAGATCACATGGCCAAGTCCAACTTCAACTTCAACGTTTTTGCTGAGAAAGAAAAGCTTAAGAACAATGGGTCTAACTTCACCAATTGGTTCGCATAATTTAAGAATCATTCTCTCTGGCGGTCAAAGGACTATGTCCTTGGGAAGCGTTAGGTGACCCCACTGCAAGCTAGCGGCTGATGAGAAAGCTGTCTATCAGTCGCGCAAAGATGATTATGGTGTGATTAAGAGCACCATGTTGTTTGCTATGGAACCGGAACTTCAAAATCGTTTTGAAAACTATCCCGGGCCCTTTGAGATTCTCGAAGAGCTGAAAACCATGTTTCAGACTCAGGCCCGTTCTGAGAGATATGAGATCTCTGAGAAGTTCTTTAACTGCAAGATGGAGGAAGGGAGTTCCGTTAGTGAGCACGCCATTAAGATGACGGGCCACACTCAACGCCTTGAGCAAGCTGGACTGCAAGATTCGGAGGAGCTCAAGATTGACAGGTTACGCAATCACTCCTCCCAGCTACAAAAGTTTTGTAGTGACTCATAATCAGATTGGTTCCATCGATCGATCACCGAGCTCTTACATAAAGCTGAAGGCTGCGGAGGTGGACATCAAGAAAGATAATCATGTGTTGATGGTCAACAAGCCCTCCTTTAAGAAAGGTAAGGTGCAAAGAAGCCCTTCAAGAAGGCGTGACAAGCGCAATGCCCTGCTGAGAAGAAGCTCAGTCTGGTCCCAAGCCGGCGAAAGTGCTTCTATTGCAAGGACAAGGGTCCTTTAGGCATATTGTCCGAAGTACTTAGCGGACAAGAAGGCTGGCACCATCAAAGGTATATTTGATATACATGTTATTGATGTTTTCCTTACTAGCCCTCGTTGTAGTGCACGGTATTTGATACCGGTTCGATTGCTAATATTTGTAACTCGAAGCAGGGCTGCGGAATGAGCGGACTTGCGAGGATGAGGTGACGATCTTGGCGTTGTAGCGGATCAAGAGTTGATGTGATGGCCGTCGACGCTCTCCTTAGTTTTACCTTGGGATTAGTTTTAAACCTTAATAAATGTTATTATGTGCTGCGTTGAGCAT
The DNA here is from genome assembly GCA_023614405.1 of Avena insularis. Classification (NCBI taxonomy): domain Eukaryota; kingdom Viridiplantae; phylum Streptophyta; class Magnoliopsida; order Poales; family Poaceae; genus Avena; species Avena insularis. The sequence continues at coordinate 475,109,869 of CM042696.1, read as the reverse complement.
GAACATTATTTCTGGATCGTGTTTATTGCAAGGCGGTTATTCATTTAAATCGGAGAATAATGGTTGTTCTATTTATATGAGTAACATCTTTTATGGTCATGCACCTCTTGTGAGTGGTTTATTTCTTCTAAATCTCGAAAGGGATGAAACACACATCCATAACATTGAGGCTAAGAGATGCAAAGTAGATAGTGATAATACTACTTATTTGTGTAATCGTCTAGGTCATATTGGTGTAAAGCGTATGAAGAAACTCCATTACGATGGACTTTTGGAGTCTCTTGATTTTGAATCATTTGACACATGCGAACCATGCCTCATGGGCAAGATGATCAAAACCCGTTCTCGGTATGATGGAGCGAGCAGCGGACTTGTTGGAAATCATACATACCGATGTATGCGGACCGATGAGTGTTTGACGCGGTGGATATCGCTATTTTCTCACTTTTACCGATGACTTAAGTAGATATGGGTATATCTATTTAATGAAACATAAATCTGAAACATTTGAAAAGTTCAAAGAATTTCAGAATGAAGTAGAGAACCATCGTAACAGAAAGATTAAGTTTCTACGATCCGATCGTGGGGGCGAATATTTGAGTTATGATTTTCTCACGCATCTCAAAGCAAGTGGAATCGTTTCACAACTCACGCCATACCGGAACACCACAGCGCAATGGTGTGTAATACGAGCAGCGGAATCGAACCCTATTAGATATGGTCCGATCGATGATGTCTCTTACTGATTTGCCGTTATCATTTTGGGGTTATGCATTAGAAACCGCTGCATTCACTTTAAGTAGGGCTCCATCTAAATCCGTTGAGACGACACCGTATGAACTGTGGTTTGGTGCTAAACCTAAGTTGTCGTTTCTTAAAGTTTGGGGATGCGAAGCTTACGTCAAGAAGTTGATGCCGGACAATCTCGAACCCAAAGCGAATCGTCTTCATAGGATACCCTAAGGAAACTATTGGGTATACCTTCTATCACGAGAACCGAAGGCAAAGTGTTTGTCATGAAGAACGGTTCCTTTCTTGAGAAGGAGTTTCTCTCGAAAGAAGTGAGTGGGAGGAAAGTAGAGCTAGACGAGGTTATTGAACCTTCTCTTGAATTGGAGAGTAGCGCAGCACCTGAAATTGTTCCAGTGCCGCCTGCACCAACAATAGAGGAAGCTAATGACAAGGATCATGAAGCTTCGAACGATGATGCTACTGAACGTCGCAGGTCGACAAGGTCGCGTGCCCCTCCTGAGTGGTACGGCAACCCTGTCTTGACTGTCTTGTTAGTAGAAGACAGTGAACCTACGAACTATGAGGAAGCGATGATGAGCCGGACTACGAGAAATGGCTAGAAGCCATGAAATCCAATTGGGATCCATGGCGAGCGAAAACCAAGTATGGACTTTGGTGGACCCTCCTAGCGACTGAAAGGCCGTTGAGTGCAAATGGATCTTCAAGAAGAAAACGGACGCGGATGGTAATGTTACCGTCTATAAAGCACGGCTTGTTGAGAAAGGTTTTCGACAAGTTCAAGGTGTTGACTACAATGAGACTTTCTCTCCCGTAGCGATGTTTAAGTCCATTCGGATTTTATTAGCAATTGCTACGTTTCATGATTATGAAATATGGCAGATGGATGTCAAGACTGCTTTCCTCAATGGCAACATTGATGAAGAGTTGTATATGATGCAACCCGAAGGTTTTGTCGATCCTAAGGATGCTGATAAAGTATGCAAACTTCAGTGTTCCATTTATGGACTAAAGCAAGCGTCTCGGAGTTGGAACCTTCGTTTTGATCAAGTGATCAAGAGCTTTGGATTTGTTCCAAATTGCTACAAAGCTTGCATCTACAAGAAAGTGAGTGGGAGCTCGGTGACGTTTCTAGTACTATATGTGGATGACATATTGATTATTGGAAATGACATCGACATGCTTAACGATGTGAAGAGTTATTTGAACAAGTGTTTTTCAATGAAAGACCTAGGTGAAGCTGCTTATATATTGGGCATCAAAATCTATAGAGATAGACAAAGACGCCTGATAGCTTTAAGCCAAAGTACATACCTAGACAAAGTTCTGAAAAGGTTCAGAATGGATAAGGCATTGAAAGGTTCAGTGCCTATGTTGTCAGGTAAGATATTGAGCAAGGCTCAGTGTCCAGCTACGGTAAATGATAGGGAAGCTATGAGCAAAGTGCCTTATGCCTCGGCCATAGGTTCCATCATGTATGCCATGCTGTGTACTAGAACGGATGTGTCCAATGCTCTTAGTTTGTGGCGGATATCAAAGTGATCCAGGAGTGGAACACTGGACAGCCGTAAAGAACATCCTAAGGTACCTAAATAGGACTAAAGAAATGTTCTTAGTCTATGGGGGTGATGAACAGCTCGTCGTAAAGGGTTACGTCGATGCTAGTTTCGACACCGACAAGGATGATTGTAAATCTCAGACAGGATACGTGTATATTTTGAATGGAGGAGCTGATTTGGAGAAGCTGCAAGCAAAGCGTGATCGCGGGATCTCTGATGAAAGCGGAATACATGGCTGCTGCGAAGCGTCAAGTGAAGGAGTTTGGATCGAAACTTCATCATGAGCTTGGCGTGGTTCAAGTGCATTGGACCCACTGGAGATATTGTGTGACAACTGGCGCCATAACACTCGCTAAGGAACCAAGATATCATCCAAAGACCAAGCATATCAACAAAGTTTCATATAATCCGAGATTATATAGCGGATGGAGATCTGAAGATTAGAAAAGTACATACAGATCTGAATGTCGCAGATCCATTGACTAAACCTCTTCCACGTGTAAAACATGATCAGCACCTCGATTGCCATGGGTGTGAGATTGTTGCCGGATGTAAACTAGATTATTGACTCTAGTGCAAGTGGGAGGCTGTTGGAATTATGCCCTAGAGGCAATAATAAAGATGTTATTATTATAATTCTTGTTCATGATAAAGTTTATATTCCATGCTAGAATTGTATTAAGCGGAAACTTTAATACTTGTGTGGTTTGTGAACAACACCGTGTCCCTAATCGCCTCTATGGACTAGCTCATTGATCAATGATGGTTAAGGTTTCCTAACCATAGACATGAGTTGTCAATTGATAATGAGATCATATCATTGGGAGAATGATATGGTGGAATGACCCAAACTAAGCAAAGCTATTAGATCGTTTCATCGTGTTCGTCTTTGCGAAGCTTTTCTCATGTCAAATATTGTATTCCTTAGACCATGAGATAATACAACTCCACAGTATCGGAAGAAAGCTTTGAGGTCATCAAGCGTCATCCTATGAGAGGGTGATCATAAAGGTGTCTCTCGGTGATCGGAAAGTATCTGTTGGGTTGTATGTATCGAGATGGGATTTATCCCTCCCAAGTCGGAGATATACTTCAGGCCCACTCGGTGTCGATATCAACACCGCTTGCAAGCATGTGGTTAAGGAGTTAATCACAAAGTGATATCGGATTACGGAACGAGTAAAGTACTTCGTGAGCGAGATTGAACTAGGTATGACGATACGGCGATCGAATCTCGGGCAAGTAAAATATCGCGAGACGAAGGAATATATATATCGGATTGATTGAATCCTGGCATCGTGGTTCATCCGATATGATCATCGATGAATGTGGAGTCAATATGGGTGCGGACCCGCTGTTGATTATTGATAGAAGATCATATGCGCATATTCTCGAACCCGCGAGGTCACACATAACGTGTCTCGGCTAGGATAGATTGGATACTTGGTTTATGAATTTTTGTTGGTCTCGGATAGGATCCGGGACATCACGAGAGGTTCGGAGTGGTGGGAGAATAAGATTCATATAAAGGCGGTGCAGTTTTTGGAGTTGAATTGTTCGGATTAATCGGTATTACGGAAGCTTCTAGAACCTTCGGAAGGGGCCATCGTGGTCCCACCTTCCGGGGAGGGCATGGGCCTATGAGGGAGTGTCCTGGCGCATTGGGCCAGGGCACAAGGCCCATAGGGCCCAGCCGATCCTAGATAAGTTTAAACTCGTTTAAACTAGAGATAGGGTTTCTAGATAAGGGATAAGTTTAAATCGTTTAAACTAGAGATAGGCTTGGAGGATGGGCAGGGCTGGCGCACCCCCTCTATATAGAGGGCTGGTGCGCCTCCCCTAACCTACACCTTCCTCCAAACCCTAGTTGCCCTGCTGCCCTCCTCTCTCCCTCCCGACTGTTTGTAGGCGAAGCCCTGCTGCAGAAATTCTCCACCATATACACCACGCCGTCGTGTTGTAGATCCAATCCATCTCTCCACCATACTTGCTGGTCCAAGGAAGGAGGATACGTCGAGGTGCTGCACGTGTGCATCTCACGGAGGCACCGCCACTTGTGGTGCTAGATCGGATCGGATCGCGAGGAGGAGAAGCGAGTACAACTACATCACCCACGTTAAATGAGCGTTCCATGCTTGAATCTTCAAGGGTATGAAGATCTAATCCAATCTCTCTCGTTGTTTGCATCTCCTAGATTAGATCTTGGCTTTCCCTCTGTTCGCTTCCGTAGAAAATTTCAATTTACTATGCTGCGAAACCCTTCAGCTGTTTCGTGGACTCTGGTGGTGGCGGCGGAGCGGAACTCCTTCTAGAAAAACGTCGAACCCCCCGAAGTTTTTAGGTCAGAAGGCTCCTTATAGGCGAAGAGAGATCTTGGGGGTGCAGGGGCCCACCACCTGGCCAGCCTGGCCTGGCAGCCAAGCGCCAGTGGTGTGGCCACCCCGGCTCTTCTCCGTCTCGTATTCGCTCTGAGTCTTGGTGAAATAGGATTTTTGGCATATTTTCTGGGATTTTTCCTCATAGTTGATTTTCTGCACAAAAAGTAGACACCAAGGAAATTCTGCTGAAAACAGCGTCAGTCCGCATTAGTTGTATCCAAATCACACAAGTTTAGAGGAGAAACAATAGCAAAAGTGTTCGGGAAAGTAGATACATTTTGGACATATCAACTCCCCCCAAGCTTAGCTTATTGCTTGTCCTCAAGCAATTCAGTTGAAAACTAAGTGCGATAAAATAACTTTCACGAACACATTTGCTTCATATGATGTAAATATTCTCAGCAATGTGATCAACTACCTGGACAATTCATAATAAAGAGTATGCAACCAAGTCTACTTAATAGTCTTTGCAAGCTATGAAGAGATTCCAACTCAAGAATAATAAGTAGCATGAAGCACGAACATAAGCAATATTACAATGCTCATAAAAAGGTATGATAGAGTGGTATCTCGCTTGCCTTTGATTATGAATGCCAAGGCACCTCCAAAGTTCAAGTGGTGACTAGAAGTAAAGATATTAAGAATATAAGCATCAAAGTCATAACACAAATAATAAAGTAATGGAACAAACATAAAGAATGACAACTATGCTCTCAAGAAGGTGCTCAAAGAATATGTGGAGACTCAACAAGTGGAAGAAAAAGGTTTTGAATAATTTGAAAGGCTTCCAAATGCTGAAAGTATGGTACTTGTTAGCTTTGAGCTCTCATTGCCCCTATCATAAGCATCTTTAATGTGGTTAAGGTGAAAGTGACACAACTAAGAGGATATGCTTGACAAGTTATAAATCGAAGTCTCATGCCCCTTACTTACGAAGACCGATCCTCATGCTACTCAACTTTAGTCACAAGCAAGCTCTTGTCATTGTAAGTATATACGTATCATAGAGAACCGCCAACGGGGTACCCCTTGCACATGACACGGGAGCTATCCCATAATCAAAATAACAAGGCAAGCAGACAATGAGCATCTCGGTGATCTTTTTATTTACTATGTGCATAGATTTTTATTGAGGATGCTTCATAGAATGCTCATTATGGTTATGCTGCAAGTTTCCACCATGATTAGGCATGGCTTAGGCTAGCGGCCCAGGCGTTTCTCTAACATACATACAAACTCCATGATCTTACAAGTTCCACTTTTATTTCACACCGCCGGGATCCATAAGCAAAAGAACATGATATCAACTAGGTATAAAGTACCTATGAAGCGTTGAAAGCGGTCCCCATGATACATAAATCTGCTAACTTCAACTCATAAAGCGCAAGCATATGCGCAACAAAGAAGGACACAATGGTTCAGGTTTATTAGGTGCAAGAAAATAAAGTGTGCCATCAAGTTCGTGAGAGCTTTACTAACTAACTTTCTCATAACAAGCAAACATTTTATTCGGAAGAAAACAAGGCATATTAAATATGCACGGAGGTAGCAAATGATGCTAAAGGGTAGGTATGGTGGACACTTTGGAAATATTTGGTTTAGGGAGTTGGAAACTTGAGTAAAACATACTCAGAAAAAGTGAAGGCTAGCAATAGTAAGGGAGCGACAAACGAGAGAGCAATAGCTGTCATTATCATGCTTGCAACAAAACAGGACTACCCATGGCATGAAAGTGATTCAAGATCCTCAAGGCAAAATAATTCATCGAGGCTTAACTGATTATTACAGTCATATGCATGCGTGAGCATGTGCCAAGTCAATCAAATGAAACATTCAGAGGAGGATGCCACGGTGTCATACCAATTTATGAATAGAGCAATGCAAGCAAACATTCATAAGACATGCTACAAACTATTAGCGAGCTGGAGCTAATCATAAGAAAGCAAGAACTACTAAGCATCCAAAGATAACATACACCCTACTTGAACGGACTAAGCAAGCTCACAATGATGAGTATACATACACAATGAAAACAAATAGAGTTCGTTACCAGCCTCTTACCATGCCTCAAGTTGTCATTGATCCTCATTATTGCTCTTCACTTGTGTGGCTTGAATAATAATATGAAACCAATATCCACTGAGGACAGCCGAACCCTGTAGCAAACTCGCAAAAACCAAAGAAGAACGACAAATATTTTTGGTGTTTTCGATTTTTAAATAAGAACCAAAAGAGAGAAACAAGCAAAGCAAAATCTTTTTGGGTTTTTTGAATAGTTCAAACGAAGCAAAAAGGGGAAAGCAAACCAAGGCAAAAAGAAGAAGCAAACCAAAGAGAAACAACAGAAATATTTTTGGTCTTTTTGTGGTTTTTAGAAAGCAAAAGTAAAGAAAGAGAACGAAAACTAAAAAGAGAACGAAAACATGAATATACAAAGTATCGACGCAACATGATATGGAGATGAGTGCGGTGTCGGCGTACCTCCCCCCAAGCTTAGGCTTTTGGCCTAAGTGGGTATCAATCCCAAGCTGGCCAGGATGAAGTGTCACCACAGTGCAGTGAAGAGGTCCCCTCATCCTGGTGCGAACTCGAGTACGTCCCTCTGTAATGCACAGAGTAATCATAGGAGGGCACATCCTCCTGGTGCTGCTCGTGGAAACCCAGCAAGCGAACCTGCTCGTCCACCTCCTCCTTGGAGCATGACCACGGTCTCCTGTGAACACTAAACAAAGTAGGCTGTGGCCAAAGGATCTCCCTTTCATCCCCGTCAGTGAAAAGCATCCTATATACTAGATTGTTCAAATCAGAGGTAGCAGTGAAAAAGTGATGAGTTTTCATGGCAACAAGGTCAAGCCTCTATGGTGCCAACATAGCATCATAGGGATCCACTGAAAGACCTAATGCATTGACTATACGCGAGGCAATGATGCCCCCATAGATAGGCCCCCTAGCAGCTAGGCGGCGAGCAATAAGCGAGCCAAGATTGTACCGAGTATCATTGTTAAGCGCAGCAGCAAGGAATGCTAAATGATAGTTGGAGATATTACTTGTGTTCTCCCTACCCAGTACACTAGTAGCAAGATAATATGCAAAGTATCTGAGAGCAGGGAGTTGGATATTTCTTATCTTTCCACGCTGCGCCACGCGGTCAACATCATTGGTTACCCCTCGGTAAAGCTCCAACAAATCAGCGGGTCGCCCTTGAATTTTCTTCATGGTCCCTGTCATACGCACACCTACAATACTGCAAAATCTCTCCAAAGGCATGGTGAATGGCAGATCATAGATTTTAAAAGAGACAGTAGACTGATAGGGTGTGTTAGTAAACGTGAAGCTCTCAACAAAAGTTTTGGTGAGCATAGCATATTGTGCACTCTCATCTTGCATATATGAGGTCAAACCAACCCTCTCAATCAGTAGCAAGAAATCATCAAGAATACCTGCAGCTTGTAAGAAAGTAAAACAAGGAAAAGAGGATGGGTGAGCATCCCCATCATCCCTTTCACTGCCAATACGAGTTGCAATCAGATCTTCATTGTATGATGACCTAGCTTGAGAGGTTGTCCTCGAGGGCCTCAACCTCCTAGGTGCATCACTCTCAAATATCTCTCCAAAAGTATGGTTGTTCATGCTTGGTATTTTGAAATTTAAACACCTATTAAACAAGTGATTGCAAAGTAAATATAATGAAGGATTCTACTCATAGGGACTTGCAAGAGGCCTAAACATGCATCAAAACTATATCTCTAAGCATCAAACAAGCTTACAAGCTCTCATAACTAGTCACCTATAGCAGCAAAATACTCAACATATAATCCACTAAACACAAATCTACTTGGACAAGGGGAGGAGTCACATACCAGGGAACAATTGCTCCAAATTTCAGCAAGAAAGATGGGTTGAGCAAGGAGATCGAAAAAATCGGGAGAAAGCACAGCAAGAACGCGATTTTGAGATATGAACTGGAGCTTACTCGGGAGAGAGAAGAAAGTGGCAGGTGAGAGAGTTAGTGGGGGGGCCAGGGGTGGCCCACACCAGGGCATGGCGCCACCCAAGGCTGGCCGCGCCACCATGTGGTGTGCCTACTGTGGGCCCCAGTACCTCCAGTACTCCTCTGCCCCTTTTTTCACGTAAAGATTTAATATGAATTTTCTGGAATTTTTCGAGACACTTTTTTTTTGGGCATTTTTCAGAAATAGAAGAATGATTTTCGGACAGACAGACTTTTTTTCTTCTTTTGGAAACATGATGCAAAGACAAAACAAGGCTAGAACTACAGAAGTTCTAGCATGCAAGAAACTAACAACACAAAGAAAACTAAACAAAAACAAAAACTAAAATGCAAAGGATAGAAATAAACGGAGATAATCATAATGAAAACATTGTTTTGTTCAATGGAATCCTTTTGTTAACAAGGTTGATCAAGTCTTGTTACCAAAACAATTGCATATGAGACAAAACTTTGTACTCCACTAATGATTATGTTACCTTAACCTTGATAGCAATGGTCCCAATCATAATAGTTTCAAATTTTTCTCTTGGTATGGGACAATATATTTCTCCAACTTGAATGCCTCCAACATGTTCAATTGAATTCAAACCATAAGTCTTTTCAATCTTCTTGGGGAAATAGATAGTATGTTCCTTGTCATTAACATTGAAAGTCACCTTTCCTTGATTACAATTAATAACAGCTCCTACAGTATTAAGAAAAGGTCTCCCAAGAATAATAGACATATTATGATCTTCAGGCATTTCAAGCACAACAAAATCAGTCAATATCAAGCAATTGTGAGCCACCTAAACAGGTACATCCTCACATATACCCACAGGAATAGTGGTAGATTTATCAGCCATTTGCAAAGATATATCAGTTGGTATTAAGTTTTCAAGTTGAAGCCTCTTATAGAGAGAGAAAGGCATAACACTAACTCCAGCTCGCAAATCACACAAAGCAGTTCTAACATAACTGTTCTTAATAGAGCAAGGGATAGTTGGAATCCCTCGATCTCCAAGTTTCTTAGGAACCTTACCATTGAAGGAATAATTAGCAAGCAAAGTAGAAATTTCTTCATTAGGGATCTCCCTTTTATTCGAGACAATGTCCTTCATATACTTTGAGTAAGGAGGCAATTTAATAGCATCAGTCAAAGGAATTTGCAAGAATAAAGGCTTCATCCACTCACAAAACTTATTATAGTGTTCATCTTTCTTTGACTTGTGTTTCTTATCAGGGAAAGGCATAGGTTTTTGGACCCAAGGCTCTCTTTCACTACCATGTTTCTTAGCAATAAAATCTTCTTTGGTGTATTTAGTATTCTTAGTGTGGTTTTCAGGTTCTTCTTGAACTTTTTCTTCATTAGGAACAACATTTTCTTCATTACCACTTTCAGTTTTAGCATCAGAGATAGATATACTATTAGGATCTATAGCTGGTTCAGAGGGTTCTACAACAGTTTTATGTTTATTTTTCCTTTTCTTACGAGTACAACCACTATTTTCAGCTTGTTGATAATCCTACTCAATTCTTTTGGGATGCCCCTCAGGATATAGGGGATCCTGGGTAGCAGCACCACTTCTAGTTCTAATTTCATAAGCATGTTTTTCTTTAGCAGCATTAACTAGCAAGTTGTTTTGCACTTTAACGAGTTGATCTATTTGAGTTTGAACCATTTGAAAGTGTTTAACAATCATTTTAACATCATTAGAGGTTCTTTCCACAATATCTTTCAACTCAACAATAGCTCTAGTGTTTTCCATTAGATGATTTTGCACCCTTTTATTAAAGTTATCTTGCTTAACAATAAAGATATCAAATTCTTCTAAGCATTGATCAGGAGGTTTAGAGTAAGGGATATCACCTTCATAAAAGTGTTGGAGAGAGTGTACCTCAATAGTGGGTGAGTAGGGAATGAAGCACATAATTCTTCTATAGGAGGTAAATTCTTGACATCTGCAGCTTTAATTCCCTTCTCCTTAAGACATTTCTTAGCTTCCTTCATCACTTCATCATTTAATTCAATAACTCCCCTCTTCTTTGATGTTCGAATAGGCACGGGAATAGATAGTTCAGGTACAATTACTTTCGGTATAGCTTGTTTAGGAGGAGTCCAATCTTCATAATTCTTACTTATTTTAGCCATTAATTCCTCAGCTTCCTTAGGAGTCCTATTCCTGAAAACACAATCAGCACAACTATCTAGGTATGTCCTAGATTCCTCGGTTAGTCCATTATAAAATATATCAAGAAGCTCATTCTTAGATAATGGACTTCCAGCCTGTGCATGAATCAAAGCACAAAACCTTGCCCAAGATTCGGGCAATACCTCTTTTTCTCCCTGTTTAAAATCAAAAAGTTCCTGCAGAATAGCATGTCTAGCACTGGGAGGAAAATATTTCTGCAGGAAAGTACTAATCAAGCACTCAGGGCTATCAATAGATCCAGGAGGTAAATTACTAAACCAAGTTTTAGCTTCTCCTTTCAGTGAAAAGGGAAAAATCTTAGCAACAAAGTAAGTACGCATCTTAATATCATCAGAAAACAAGCCACTCATGGTAGAAAGTTCATTCATATGTGCTACCGCACTTTCATTCTTAGTCCCATAAAAAGGTTCTTTCTCGATAATAGCTATGTAAGATAGATCGAGAGAGAAATCATAATCTTCATCTATAATGTTTATGGGAGAAGCAGCAAACTTAGCATCAGGAGATAATTTGGGTCTAATAGTACGCCTCTCAAGGAGACTCTTAGCAGCGCTCCTATCATGGGTGTTCTTACATTCTTTAATAAACTCATCGGTCATCTCAACATAACCATCTTCAATATCATAATTCTCACTAGACTCAGGTGAGCTAACAGGTGTGGTAGTGTCTTCATTAGGAGTTTCGATATTTCCAACTCTAGTTCTAGCAATCGTAGCATCTAGGAAAGGACCTAATGAACCACTCTTATCAAGCACAGTAGAAGCAACATCATAAGCATCAGAAGTTTCAGATTCAGCAGTAGTAGCAGTGTGTGTAGCATGTGTATGTGGTGGTGTAAGGAACTTACTCAAAACAGACGGTGAATCAAGAGCAACAAAGATGTTAAGAACCGTACCTCTTCTTGTAGTGGATGGTAAAATAGGAACCTTGCCATCACGAGACTTACCCATGATGGATGGATAGCAGCGAACAATAGAGAATCCAAGTGAACTTGATAAATAAAGCTATGCTCCCCAGCAACGGCGCCAGAAAATAGTCTTGATGACCCACAAGTATAGGGGGTGTATCGCAGTATTTTCGAGGGAAGTGAAACCCAATTTATTGATTCGACACAAGGGGAGCCAAAGAATATTTATAAGCCTTAACAACTGAGTTGTCAATTCAGCTGCACTGAAACAATCTTGCTCACACAGTTTATCGAGTAACAGTTTTGTAGTAGGAATAGTAAAATGCAATGATAGTAAAGCAAAGACAGTAGTAACAAAAGCAATAAACAGTGGGATTCGAGTGCGGTAGGCATAGGGATGGATGGATGGGCGTTGCATGGACAAGACAATTCACGTAGCAATCAGAACATAGGGCAATTGCAGATAAATAAGATAAAGCATCCAAGTACTAGACAATCCTAGGCATGTGTTCCATATATAATCATACGTGCTGCATAATGAGAACTTGCACAACATCTTTTGTCCTGCCAGCCCGTTTGCGGGGCCTCTAGGGAACTCTTGGCAATTAAGGTGCTCCTTTTAATAGAGCACCGAGAAAAGCATTAACACTCCGTGAACACATGTGATCCTCACATCAAAGCCATTCCTTCCGATTATCCCAATTTACATCGCCGGGGCCATAGGTTCCGGACAACAACGTGTGTATACAACTTGTAGATAAGACCAAAAACAATACTATCATAATGAATCAATAACATGTTTAGATCTGAAATCATGGCACTCGGGCCCTAGTGACAAGAATTAAGCAAAACAAGTCGCAACAAAGTCATAAAGCACTAATAAAAGATACTAGGCACCATGCCCTAACAATCTGATGCCATTACATGAACGATCTCATCCAATCCCTACCATCCCCATAGCCTACAGCGGGGGATTACTCACTCATAGATGGGGGAAACATGGATGGTCGATGGAGAAGCGATGGTGATGATGATGGCGGTGATCTCCTCCAATTCCCCGTCCCGGCAGGGTGCCAGATCGGAGTTTCTGGTGCTGTTTCGTGGACTCTAGATGTGGCGGCGGAGCGGAACTCCTAGAAAAACGTCGAACCCCCCGAAGTTTTTAGGTCAGAAGGCTCCTTATAGGCGAAGAGAGAGGCCGAGGGGGTGCCTAGGGGGCCCACACCACCTGGCGGCTGGCTGGCAGCGCTAGCAGTGGTGTGGCCACCCCGGCTCTTCTCCGTCTCGTATTACGGCTCTGGAGTCTTCGGGTGAAATAGGATTTTTGGCATATTTTCCGGGATTTTTCCTGATAGTTGATTTTCTGCACAAAAAGTAGACACCAAGGCAATTCTGCTGAAAACAGCGTTAGTCCGCATTAGTTGTATCCAAATCACACAAGTTTAGAGGAGAAACAATAGCAAAAGTGTTCGGGAAAGTAGATACGTTTTGGACGTATCAATGGTCATTAGATGGAGGCACAGTAGGGACAACTTTAGGAGGAAGAGGAAGGTATGGAGTAGTGGAGATAGGTCTAGAAGATGTGGATGAAGCTGGCAAGGCGGCAAAGAAGTCTGAAGTGGCAGAGGTTTGGGATGAATCTGGTGCCGCGGCAGGGCTCTCGGCAGGAGGTCAGGGCAGGAGTCGGCATGTCCGGTGCAGCGGAGGTAGAGTCGGGCGCGGGATATAGATGATTGACACTAGGCAGAGGTTTAAGGAGGGAAGATCGTGACATGGAGGTGGGGAGGTTAGGTTCGATGGAGGATGGACGCGTGGCGTAGGGAAAAATATGTGAATATGGCCTATAAGAAGATCAAGACAGCGATAACCTTTGTGTTCGTTGGAATAGCCTAGAAACACACATAGAGTGGAACCAGGTGCAAATTTGTTTGGGGCGATGGAAGAAGCATTTGGAAAACACAAATAACCAAACACACGAAGTTCAGAGTAATTAGAATAACAAAGAAAAAGAGAATAGAAAGGCGTGATGTTTGGGTTAACTTTGGTTGGACGAATAGTAAGAAGATATGTGGCGGTGTGCAAAGCTTCAACCCAAAATTTGGGACGAAGCAAAGACTGAATTAACATAGTGCGAATGATGTCATTGAGGGATCGAAGGACATGTTTTGCTTTGCTGTTTTGAGGGGAAGTATAAGGACATGTAAGACAAAGTAAGATGCCATGTTGAAGGAATAAATTGTGGTTTCTGAAATTATCAAATTCACGGTCATTGTCAGATTGAATATAATGTATTGGAGAAAGAAGTGAACAAAAACATAGCATTGGAAATTCAGAAATATGTTGTGTAAGGAAAAAGTCCACACAAAGTGAGTACATCAAGGATGACAAGGTAATATTTGAATCCAGAAATATTTGCTATAGGAGATGTCCATAGCTCATAATGCAATAATTCAAAGGGAAATGTGCTAGCAGAGCTAGAAGAACTAAAGGGGAGGCGCACATGTTGGTCTGCTGACAAGACTCACACATGGCCGAATCATGAGTGTCCCGATTACAAGGAATAGAAAATCCAATAAGCAGAAATGATAGGGTAACACTATATTATAATGTAATGTAATAGAGGAAAAAGGAGATGAAGTAAAGGAAGACAGCATATTACGCGAGGAGGACACATGACTAGAAGCACCAGAATAAAAAATCCAATCAGTACCTGAGTTACCTTGGGTAGAAAAGTTGTTCATGGCCTAAAGAAACGTAGCTTGATCCCAGTTCAATGTCAAGGTAGGTGGATGAGATGGTGCAGGTGTTGGTTGTCAACACCCGGATTTTTAATCCCAAATGCCCGTTATGCCATACCTCGCAATCCCAGGATTACCATTTTTGCGAGACATAACGGATTGGATATCACAGTACATCATCCATTACAAACCATACATAAGGTCTTACACAAATAAGGATCTCATGATCCAGTCTTTAATACAACAAGCAGCGGAAATAAAAGATAAGCGTAGCGGTGGGGTCCATCTTCAAGGGCACATGCAATGCTAACGAAGGCAGATAGTCCTAGTTATCATAGCCGTCCTGATGACCATCCTCCTGATAGTCTCCTTCATAGTCTGGCCATGAGAATAGCCAGTGACAAAAGCCATGAGTACTCTTTAAGTACTCGCAAACTACTATTAATAGGTACTATAGTTCTAAGTTAAAGTGCTAAATCTAAGTTTAACTCTAAAGTTAAGTTTGAAACCTAAGCTGAGTTCAGAAGCAAAGAAAGATAAAGTGAAGTTCTAGAATCACTTAAGTTGGGAAGCTATTATCATAAACACAACCCTGTTGTGGTTAAGTCAAAGTTCATCATTCATTTCAAGTTATTTGGAAAACATCTGACAACGAAACAGTATGGCCATTCCAACTGTCCATAACCGTGGACGCGGCTATTCGAATAGTTTAACACTCTGCAGAGGTGGTACACTTTCACCACAAGATTCGATACATCTGTCAGGGATAACCCTGAATCATCATACTTAGTATGCAGATAATCAAACATAACCTTCCCTTTACACACCCTAGTATAAGCACCTCTCCTATGAGCATGGCCTCCCAACCATGACCATCAGTCATCTTGGGCACTTCATAGGTGGACATCATTGAGAAGTAGCCTCAGCTCAGACCTCTCCCGTGAGGGAACTAATACTAATGCATATAAATTTCCAGCTAAGCCTAGCCCAATTCAGGTAGTGTGGTTGTACGGTAAATTTGGAATGGTATCGCATCCAAATCCAACCATCAGTTTTATAAAAGGGTTAAGGCTCATGCCTCATCATTTTTCATCATCATAAACCAGTTGTGTTTCTCAACACATGTCAAAACATCTCAATAGAATGACTCATCATTCCAAGTTTTTCACAATTCATTTTCACCAATTGTTCCCATCTAAGTGACTCAAGTTTTTGATCTACTCTAACTACTAAGTTAAGAGTGTTCACTAAGGTGGAAGGATGGGATCAATCTCATGCCATAGAATGACATCTAAAGGTTTCTAAGTAGGTCAAGTTTTATACTTTTTATGCTACCTTCAAAACAAGTAAAGAACTTTGTGTAAACTAAGGGAGGTAAAACTTGTCAATAAGACTTGAGGTACTAATAGTTAAAAGGGGATGTGATCAAAGCATGCTTAAGGCATCTTTGCTAAACCATCTAGTTTGTTTCTAGTTTGCTAAACACTAAACTTGCAAGGGTTAATCTTGGGTATTGCTAGCTTGCTAAGGGTAGCTTGCACTGTTAATGGTGGCTTACCTTGGTTGGTGCAGTGGTTGAAGTTTTCTTTGTCTTCGTCTTGATAACACTCCTCCTCCTCGTAAGCTTGGTCGGTACTATCTTCTATAACAATATAAACGGAGTAGACAATCACCAAACAATACTTAACTAGGCTAGATAGCATTCTAAGACACACCATTGATGATCTATTATCATCACAAGCATCAAAAGTTTAATTCAATAGTTTCTTTCTTTTTATTTTAGAAAAGTAATTTCTACTCATTGAAAAATTAACTAACATTTAATATTCACCACTTAAAATATGGGATCATATTGACACATGTCATCACCACATATTCTAACCTGCGGAAATGAGATTTAAGGGTTGGATTAATATTACTTTGGTTTAACTTCATTATTTAATGATTCAAAGTGACTAGAAATGCCTATATAGCATTATTTTGGTACTAGTCCAAATTCACTACATGTAAACCTTAATATTATTTCATATTTAGATAGATATGATGAAATGTGATTTTTGAGAGTTGTAAACAACTCAAAAGCTAACTTGGTTGATTTTATAAAAATGTTGCAAGTTGCAAAGCTTCTGTTTTGTTATTTTTATTAGGAGAGATCTATAACTCTAATTGAATTAAATCCAATGGGCTTGGATAGATCATCTCCATACCTTTCAGACAAAATTGGTTTCATGCAATTTGGATTTATAAAACTCTCTGAATTGATTTTCAAACTAGGGGACAGAAACTAGATTCAAATTAAAAAGAAAAATCCAGATTTGAACGGGTGGGCTAGCGCGGGAAAAGACTTGGGCCAGCCCAGTGGCGCTCCGTGGCACGGGCTCGGTGACAGGGGTCTGCTGCACTGCTCGGCTCAATTCGTGAGCTGCTGCTCCCCTTTCTCCGGCTAGACGTGGGTGAGGTTCAGAGAGGTGAGGGGAGTGGAATGGTGTGGAGAGAAGAGGCTGGGGAGGGCTCCTTTTATAGGCCCGACGGTGAGACCGAGCGGGATGGGCAGGCGACTCCGGCGACAAGGCTACCGCGGGGTAGAGGCATGGCTGAGGGTGGCAATCGACAGGCGGTCTCCTGGCGGTGCTCTAGGAATTGAATGCGGATGTAGGGGCGGTGGCATGCGGTCTGGGCGAGGTGGCGCTCTGAGCGGCAGAGGCGGCGGTGTCCACGGCGAGCGGTGGTTGTGAGGCGTTGGGCGGCCAGCGGGGGTGTCTTGGGTGTTCTCCAGGTCGTGGCGGGCCGGCCTTGGCTGCGTCAAGGGGTGGTCTGCGGCGGGGGCAGGCAGCTCTGGGGGCGGCACCGGCATGGTGCGGTGGCACTGGGTGCGTGGTATCCTCAGTGGTCCACTGCAGGGCTAGGCTCGGGCAGGGGACAGGGGGTGGCGGTGAGCTCCTGGCTACCTCCTAGACATGGAGAGAGAGGGGGAGATGATCTGCTGCGGTGGGGCAAGGTTTGGCCAGCGACCATGCCCTCGGGTTGGCATGGCATGGGGGCTAGGGACAAGGAAGAGGGGTGTTAAGGGCCTGGGTAGACTAGGAGGGGATAGAGGAGATAAATGTAGATCATTTGGGGGCAAAACCCTGTTCAAAATAGTGAGCAAGGATTAGGGTGGAAATTATGCATGCCAAGTGTTTGATGAAATGGCCGCATGAGGTTTAGTTTTGAATTTTGGTTTCAAACTTTTTGAGTGATCTCCACTAGTGCTAGGTAGTCTCTGGTTGCAAGGGTTTTGAAAGTGGAGCTCAAATGGATGGGTTTTGAAATAGGGGTGATCTATGCATATGCATTAGATTCAATTTTTAAATGCCAATTAAAATAAGTAAAAGAATGTTTTTAGCAGATCCAAAAGTGGTCCTTGGTACCTCATTATGTGTACTAGCAAGGGGTACAAGGATCAAGGATTGTTTCTGTTAAGAATTGAGTGCTAGGAACACTCAAAGTAGTGTAGTGGATTAAAATGGCCAAAATGACCATTCCTCCTTTTTAATTCTTTTTGATTTGATTTTCTTTAGGAAAAGTTTGGGAATGATGTAGATGATGTTTAAATCACCTAAGAAACATTTTACAAGCATTGGATCACTTAATCATGGCAATTCAAACAACTCCTATTTTAAATGCACACACATATATGAATGCTTTTATTTTTAATTTGAAAAAGTTTTTGTTAACCCAAAATTTGATGATTTAGATCTTGATAAGCTTGGATTGAAGTTTTTTTGGGATGTTACAAACCTTCCCCCTTAAACAAAATCTCGTCCCGAGATTTACAAAGAAAACTAGGAACTAAAGAGATCTGGGAACTCTGTCCTAATGTAATCTTCTCGTTCCCAAGTAGCTTCCTCCTCGGTATGGGTGCTCCACTGAATCTTGAGAAACTTGATGCTCCTGGTCCTGGTGGTTCTGTAGGCTTCTTCTAAGATACGGATGGGTACTTCCCAATAGGTCAGGTCATTGTTGATTTCTACAGCTCTATGATCGATGTTCTTGAAAACTTCAGTCTTCTCAGGCACTTCCAAGCATTTGCGAAGTAACGAGATATGGAACACATTATGGATGGATGACATCTCTTCAGGCAGTTCCAGCTGATACGATAATTCTCCTCGGCGGTTCAGAATTTTGAAAGGTCTGATATATCTAGGGGCTAACTTTCCCTTCAGACTAAAGCGTTGAGTTCCCTTCAATGGTGAAACCTTGAGATATACAAAATCTCCGACATTGAAAGTCAGGTCTCTCCTTCTCTTGTCAGCATAGCTCTTTTGTCTGGATTGGGTGGTCTTGAGGTTTTCATGGACTTTGTGAACTTTCTCTTCTGCTTCTCGGAGAATGTCGGGTTCGAATATCTGACTCTCTCCTACTTGCGACCAATTCAAAGGGGTACGACACTTTCTTCCGTATAGGATTTCAAATGGTGCCATCTGCAAACTAGCTTGATAACTATTGTTATATGAGAAGTCTGCGAAAGGCAGGCAATCTTCCCATTTTGATCTGTATTCCAACACACAAGCTCTAAGCATATCCTCAAAGATCTAGTTGACTCTCTCAGTCTGTCCATCTGTTTGCGGGTGATACGCGGTACTGAAGTTCAACTTGGTTCCTAAACCTTCCTGAACTTTCTGCCAAAATCTTGAAGTAAACCGGGCTCCTCGATCTGAGACGATGGTCTTAGGGGTTCCATGCAGACTAACAATCCTAGCAATATAGAGCTCTGCTAGCTTTGCACTCTGGTAGGTTGTCTTGACCGGTATGAAGTAGGCTACCTTGGACAATCTATCAACGATGACCCAGATTGAGTCATTTCCCCTACTAGAAGTAGGCAAACCGGTGATAAAGTCCATTCCGACAGAATCCCATTTCCATTCCGGAATCTGCAATGGTTGCAATAATCCTGCAGGTCTCTAGTGCTCTGCTTTGACTCTTTGACAGATGTCACATTTGGCGATGTAGCTTCCGATCTCTCTCTTCATCTTGTGCCACCAAAATTGCTCTTTCAAATCCTGATACATCTTTGTTCCTCCGGGGTGGATAGAATAAAGAGTATCATGAGCTTCCTTCATGATAATTTCCTTTAGCTCCAAATCTGCTGGCACACAGATACGTCCTTTGTACCACAGTACTCCTTCTTCGTCTTCGGTGAATCCAAGTACCTTGCACAGCCTGTCTGATGTTTGATTCCGTCGATACTTTCATTCCCCTTCTGGGCTTCCTTGATTTGGCTAATCAATGTGGGTTGAAGTTCAATGCTAGCTAGGAATCCTTTGCTAACTAACTTAGTTCTGAACTACTCCAACTCCTCATACAAACTTGGTTGCTTCTCCTTGATCATGGTGTTAAGCCTACACGGTAATCTGCTAAGAGCATCCGCTACCACATTGGCTTTGTCGGGGTGATAGTGAATGTCAAGGTCATAATCCTTGATTAACTCTATCCATCTTCTTTGCCTCATATTTAGCTCCTTCTGAGTGAAGATATACTTCAAGCTCTTGTGATCTGAGTAAATCTCATAGCGATTACTCATCAAATAATGACGCCATGTCTTCAATGCTAGCACCACAGCTGCTAGCTCAAGATCATGGGTCGGATAGTTCTGCTCATGCTGCTTCAGTTGTCGAGACAGATACGCGATGACTTTGCCTTCTTGCATCAGTACACATCCTAGACCAATCTTGGATGCATCACAATATACATCAAACGGCTTCTTGATGTCTGGCATGACCAAAATTGTGGCGGATATCAATCTCTTCTTCAGCTCCTAGAAACTGGCTTCACACTTGTCTATCCATTCAAACTTCTTGTCCTTCTTCAACAATTGGGTCATTGGTCGGGCCATGCTCGAGAATCCTTCTACGAACTTGTGGTAATATCCCGCTAATCCGAGAAATGAACGGACTTGGGTTTGAGTGGTTGGGGCTTCCCAATCTTCGACATCTTTGATCTTGGTGGGATCAACAGAGACTCCTCCGGCAGACACAATATGTCCCAGGAATCCTACTTCTTTCAGCCAAAACTCACACTTGCTAAACTTGGCATATGACTGATGCTCTCTCAGGGTTTCTAGGATGATTCTCAGATATTGCTCATGCTGTTCTTCTGACTTGGAGTAGATAAGGATGTCGTCGATGAACACAACTACAAACTTATCTAGGAAATTCCTAAAGATCTTATTCATGAGATTCATGAAATAAGCAAGGGCATTGGTTAACCCAAAAGACATAACCGTATACTCGTATAAACCATAGCGAGTAGTAAAGGCGGTCTTCGGAATATCCGTTGCACGAATCTTAAGTTGGTGATAACCAGTCCTAAGATCAATCTTTGAGAATACCTGGGCTCCAGTCAATTGATCAAATAGATCCTCTATCTTTGGCATGGGGTACTTGTTCTTGATGGTGATGTCATTCAACTTTCTGTAATCTGTACACAGACGATTGCCTCCATCTTTCTTGTCGACAAATAACACTGGTGATCTTCATGGCGATGCGCTTGGCTGAATCAAGCCTATTGCTAACATGGCATCCAACTGCTTCTTCAGTTCCACTAACTCTGAGGGGTTCATGCTATAGGGTCTCTGGGCTATAGGTCCGGTTCCGGGGATTAGTTCGATAATGAACTCAATATCCCTATCCGGGGGCATACCTGGCAATTCATCTGGAAATACATCGGGGTATTCACAGACTACTCTGACTTGGTCTATGGTGGGCAGGGCTACACTCTTGTTGCACTTAAATTGACGGGGTAAGGTTTCAGAGATATGCTCTACTGTGACTCCAGAACTACTGGTCATGGTGATGGCTTTCTTAGCACAGTCTATCAATCCTTTATGCCTTGACATCCAGTCCATACCTAGTACTACTTCCAATCCTTTGGTTACAAGTACAATTAGGTTGGCATAAAAATCTATCCCATGTATTCTGATAGGTACAACTTTGCAAATTTTTCTAGCTTTTGTAGTTGAACCGAGGATTTGAACTATCATGATATGCTTTAGGTTTGTTGGGTGAATCTTACTAGTGCATACAAATTCTTCGGTGACAAATGAATGCGATGCTCCAGAATCAAACAATACTCTTGCTAAAACTGAGTTGACAGAAAACATACCCAACACTACATCTGGCACTTCCTGGGCTTCTTCTACGTTCATGTGGAAGAGACGACCGTTGTGGTTGTGAGGGTTCCCTGGGGCAAATCTCCTTCCTGGTTGAACACGACGCTGCTGCTGAGCTGGGGCATTGGCGGCAGTCTTCTTGGGACACTCATTGGAGTAGTGACCCTTCACTCCACACTCGAAACAAGTGATCTGGGACTTGTCCTTGACTGCGACAGGCACGGCATTGCTACCAGTTCTAGGTGCAGTGTTGTTGTTGTTGTTGCTCTTGGGAGGGGCACGGTTGAAATTGTTGGCATTACCAGAGTTGTGATTGTTTCCTCCGGACTTCACATTACCTCCGCTATGGTTGGGGTAGCTTAGGCGAGGATTTGGGGGTCGGTTGTTCCTTGGTGCATATCCTGGTGAGGGGTTGGGACGGTACTTCTGGTGACTACTGGATCCAGACTGCTGCATCATACGACGCTTGTGGTTGTCATTTGCCTGGTTAATCTTCCCTTCCATCTAAATGGCAGAGTCGACTAGCTCTTTGAGATCCCGAAAACGGATGTTGACGAGGACAGTCTGCATCTCATCATGCAGTCCGTTCAGGAATCTCTCCTTCTTCTTGGCCTCTATGTTGATCTCATCCGGTGCATATCTGGCAAGTGACAAGAATCTGTCACGGTACTCCACCACAGTCATTCTTCCTTGCTTCAATTCGCGGAATTCATCTCTCATCCTGTTGACGAGACCTTGCGGCACGTGGGTGCGGCTGAACTTGACTTTGAATGCTTCCCAGGTCATCACCTGGCCATGGTTCATATTGCGGATGCTATTCCACCAAGCTCTTGCATCTCCCGCCAGATAGTGGGTGGCGAAGAGAACTTTCTCATTTTCATCAACTCCTGCAACTTCAAGGTTGTTTTCCATGGTCTATAACCAGTCATCAGCATCTAATGGGTTCTCGGATTGGTTGAAGATTGGGGGATTGGTGTTCTGAAATTTTTTGAGTTTGGACCCATGGTGATCATGATTTCCATGTCCTTCGTTGTTGTGAGCCATTTGGGCGATTTGCTGCAATGTTGCTAAGTTGGCTTGACGTTCGGCCCTGCTTGCTTCACGGTCCGCGATGAGGTTCTGCAAGATCTGCAACATTGGGTCCTACGACGAGCTGCTCTCTCCTTGGTTTCCACGAGTCATCTGAAGATTGAGATAGATATAGGGGTAAGAGGGAAATTCTAAGGTTCATGGTTTTGGGTTTTCAAAGCTAAAACTTTGAGTTAGACTCAGGTTTTTCAACTAACTTCATTTTCATTCATGCAAGCAAGCACCCGATACAACACACACCACAACAATCAAAGGGAAAAACAGATGGTTTGATGAACCATTATGTAAGCTACGATACAATGAGATGATACATCTCATGCTACGACAGTGCTCTAGTGCATCTACTCATCATCGATGAAGTCAGAGTCTTCATCATCAGTGTAGAAGTCCACAACATGCTCCTCCAGAAAGTCATCATCGTTGCTGAGGTAAGAATCCATATCTCCCTGGATGTCTTCACCCTCATCTTCTTCTTCCTTGGCGGCAAGCTGAGCTTCCTGCTCCTTGATGGTCTTCTCGAGGTCGGCCACCTTCTTGCAAAGACGGGCGATGGTGCGATCCTTCTTTGCACGCTGGCGGCAAAGAGACTGGCGATCTTGGACGAGCAGTGCGAAAGTCTGGGCCTTCTGGTCGGCAATGGCACGGTTCTGGTTGGCTAACTCCCTAGCATTGTCCAGTTCCTATTGTCTGTCATGAAGCAAGAAGTCAAGGTTCTCCACTTGACGCCTCAATTCTGGGTGACTTGGCATCTCCATCGGCATTCCCATGAAGTCACGTCTTGCATAGTGGGCAAAACAGGTTCCTTGGATCTTGTTGACGCTGAGGGCACATAGACGTGCGAGGGCTTCATGCATTGCCCTGGCTAATCCATCTAGCCAGTTGTTCTCTCTCACGAAGAACTGAATTCTTCCATAAGTTGGTGCTTCAATGCTTCCTCTAAGATCTGCGGTGACTAGCCACTGTAGGTCTCCTCTAGGGGGTCCTGGAAGTTAAGATCCAAGAAACTCCGGATGTGGGCGTCCCAGTAACTCCGACAGTGAATCCAGATCCCTCTCAAAGATCAGCTGACCTCCGTTTCCCAACTTGTAAAACTTGCTGAACTGAGTCTCCATCTACAAGAATTAAGGATGAGGAAGTTAGTGGAGTGATCAAGTGTGTCAAGTTTTAAGTCATAATGTAAGAATTTTGAGGAACATGAACTTTTGAGAAAGAATGAGTTCACAAGGGTAAGAGAGGAAATAGTTTTTCATAAATACTCACTTTGGTTTTGAAGCTAAGTTTTTGGTTTGGACGTCCATTCTAACTAGGGTCTCCTATGGTCAGGATGGCTCTGATACCAACTTGTCAACACCCGGATTTTTAATCCTAGATGCCTGTTATGCCATACCTCGCAATCCTAGGATTACCATTTTTGCGAGACATAACGAATTGGATATCACAGTACATCATCCATTACAAACCATACATAAGGTCTTACACAAATAAGGATCTCATGATCCAGTCTTTAATACAACAAGCAGCAGAAATAAAAGATAAGCGTAGCGGTGGGGTCCATCTTCAGGGGCACATGCAATGCTGACGAAGGCAGATAGTCCTAGTTATCATAGCCGTCCTGATGACCATCCTCCTGATAGTCTCCTTCATAGTCTAGCCATGAGAATAGCCAGGGACAAAAGCCATGAGTACTCTTTAAGTACTCGCAAACTACTATTAACAGGTACTATAGTTCTAAGTTAAAGTGCTAAATCTAAGTTTAACTCTAAAGTTAAGTTTGAAACTTAAGCTGAGTTCAGAAGCAAAGAAAGATAAAGTAAAGTTCTAGAATCACTTAAGTTGGGAAGCTATTATCATAAACACAACCCTGTTGTGGTCAAGTCAAAGTTCATCATTCATTTCAAGTTATTTGGAAAACATCTGACAACGAAACAGTATGGCCATTCCAACTGTCCATAACCGCGGACGCGGCTATTCGAATAGTTTGACACTCTACAGAGGTGGTACACTTTCACCACAAGATTCGATACATCTGTCAGGGATAACCCTGAATCATCATACTTAGTATGCAGATAATCAAACATAACCTTCCCTTTACACACCCTAGTATAAGCACCTCTCCTATGAGCATGGCCTCCCAACCATGACCATCAGTCATCTTGGGCACTGCATAGGTGGACATCATTGAGAGGTAGCCTCAGCTCAGACCTCTCCCGTGAGGGAACTAATACTAATGCATATAAATTTCTAGCTAAGCCTTACCCAATTCAAGTAGTGTGGTTGTACGGTAAATTTGGAATGGTATCGCATCCGAATCCAACCATCAGTTTTATAAAAGGGTTAAGGCTCATGCCTCATCATTTTCATCATCATAAACCAGTTGTGTTTCTCAACACATGTCAAAACATCTCAATAGAATGACTCATCATTCCAAGGTTTTCACAATTCATTTTCACCAATTGTTCCCATCTAAGTGACTCAAGTTTTTTTATTTACTCTAACTACTAAGTTAAGAGTGTTCACTAAGGTGGAAGGATGGGATCAATCTCATGCCATAGAATGACATCTAAAGGTTTCTAAGTAGGTCAAGTTTTATACTTTTTATGCTACCTTCAAAACAAGTAAAGAACTTTGTGTAAACTAAGGGAGGTAAAACTTGTCAATAAGACTTGAGGTACTAATAGTTAAAAGGGGGTGTGATCAAAGCATGCTTAAGGCATCTTTGCTAAACCATCTAGTTTGTTTCTAGTTTGCTAAACACTAAACTTGCAAGGGTTAATCTTGGGTATTGCTAGCTTGCTAAGGGTAGCTTGCACTGTTAATGGTGGCTTACCTTGGTTGGTGCAGTGGTTGAAGTTTTCTTCGTCTTCGTCTTAAAAGCACTCCTCCTCCTCGTAAGCTTGGTCGGTACTATCTTCTATAATAATACAAACGGAGTAGACAATCACCAAACAATACTTAACTAGGCTAGATAGCATTCTAAGACACACCATTGATGATCTATTATCATCCCAAGCATCATAAGTTTAATTCAATAGTTTCTTTCTTTTTATTTTAGAAAAGTAATTTCTACTCATTGAAAAATTAACTAACATTTAATATTCACCACTTAAAATATGGGATCATGTTTACACATGTCATCACCATATATTCTAACCTGTGGGAATGAGATTTAAGGGTTGGATTAATATTACTTTGGTTTAAGTTCATTATTTAATGATTTAAAGTGACTAGAAATGCCTATATAGCATTATTTTGGTACTAGTCCAAATTCACTGCATGTAAACCTTAATATTATTTCATATTTAGATAGATATGATGAAATGTGATTTTTGAGAGTTGGAAACAACTCAAAAGCTCACTTGGTTGATTTTATAAAAATGTTGCAAGTTGCAAAAGCTTCTGTTTTGTTATTTTTATTAGGAGAGATCTATAACTCTAATTGAATTAAATCCAACGGTCTTGGATAGATCATCTCCATACCTTTCAGACAAAATTGGTTTCATGCAATTTGGATTTATAAAACTCTCTGAATTGATTTTCAAACTAGGGGACAGAAACTAGATTCAAATTAAAAAGAAAAATCCAGATTTGAACGGGTGGGCTAGCGCGGGAAAAGACTTGGGCCGGTCCAGTGGCGCTCCGCGGCACAGGGCTCAGCTGACAGGGGGGTCCCGCTTGTCAACGACACTTAACACGCTTGATGCAGCTATGGGTCGTAGAGGATTAGAAGAGGAATCTACTGGTGAGGGTCGTCGTCGATGTAAGCAGTGGCGTGACTCGAACCCTAGTGGCTCGGTGGGGTTTCTTTGAGGACGTACCAGGGCTCCAGCGGGGTCTGCAAGGCGGGCAAACAAACTGGAAGACGACGGCGAGGCGAGGCGCGGTTGCGGCGGAGCTTGGGGTGGTCGCAATCAGCAACGCCCTTCTCCTCTTGCTGCGGCTGCTCCGGCTCCAATTCCCGCGAGCTGCTGCTCCCCTTGCTCCGGCTAGAGGTGGGTGAGGTTCAGAGAGGTGAGGGAAGTGGAATGATGTGGAGAGAAGAGGCTGGGGAGGGCTCCTTTTATAGGCCCGACGGTGAGACCGAGCGGGATGAGCAGGCGACTCCGGCGACAAGGCTACGGCGGGCTAGAGGCATGGCTGAGGGTGGCGATCGACAGGCGGTCTCCTGGCGGTGTTCTAGGAGTTGAATGCGGCCGTAGGGGCGGTGGCATGCGGTCTGGGCGAGGTGGCATTCTGAGCGGCAGAGGCGGCGGTGTCCACGGCGAGCGGTGGCTGTGAGGCGTTGGGCGGCCAGCGGGGGTGTAGGGTGTTCTCTGTGTCGTGGCGGGCAAGGCGCTGAGTTGCCAAGGGGCGGTCTGCAAGGGAGCAGAGACAAGGCCTGGGCGCACCGCATGGTGGTGGGCACTGGGCGTGTGGTATCCTCGGTGGTCCACTGCAGGGCTGGGCTCGGGCAGGGGACAGGGGGTGGCGGTGAGCTCCTGGCTACCTCCTAGACATGGAGAGAGATGGGGAGATGGTCTGCTGCGGCGGGGCAAGGTTTGGCCAGCGACCATGCCCTCGGGTTAGCATGGCATGGGGGCTAGGGACAAGGAAGAGGGGTGCTAAGGGCCTGGTTAGACTAGGAGGGGATAGAGGAGATAAATGTAGATCATTTGGGGGCAAAACCCTGTTCAAAACAGTGAGCTAGGATTAGGGTGGAAACTATGCATGCCAAGTGTTTGATGAAATGGCCGCATGAGGTTTAGTTTTGAATTTTGGTTTCAAACTTTTTGAGTGATCTCCACTAGTGCTAGGTAGTCTATGATTGCAAGGGTTTTGAAAGTGGAGCTCAAATGGATGGGTTTTGAATAGGGGTGATCTATGCATATGCATTAGATTCAATTTTTAAATTCCAATTAAAATAAGTAAAAGAATGTTCTTAGCAGATACAAAAGTGGGCCTTGGTACCTCATTATGTGTACTAGCAAGGGGTACAAGGATCAAGAATTGTTTCTGTTAAGAATTGAGTGCTAGGAACACTCAAAGTAGTGTAGTGGATTAAAATGGCCAAAATGACCATTCCTCCTTTTTAATTCTTTTTTATTTGATTTTCTTTAGGAAAAGTTTGGGAATGATGTAAATGATGTTTAAATCACCTAAGAAACATTTTACAAGCATTGGATCACTTAATCATGGCGATTCAAACAACTCCTATTTTAAATGCACACACATATATGAATGCTTTTATTTTTAATTTGAAAAAGTTTTTGTTAACCCCAAATTTGATGATTTAGATCTTGATAAGATTGGATTGAAGTTTTTTTGGGATGTTACATTGGTGCAGCCATCTAGAGCATTGGTGATGGGGCTATAGTGAAGAAAAGCCCCCTCCGCCGGCCCGGTAGATAGGTGCGGCTTGGTAGGGCAACTGTTGTGGGGCGTCATACGAGGGGTAGGTCGGGGCAGCATAGTAGGCGTTTAGCGGCAGCCGTGAGGAGAATAGTCTAGGAGAGTCTATGTGAGGATGCGGGCCAGGTGCCCAAGAGCTGGTGTAGGTAGGTGATAACCCCCAAGAGCAGAAGATCACTATAGTACCTCTCAATGTGGAAGTAGTGTATCGATCCACTGGAGTAAAGTGTCATAAGTTTTAGTTGATTATGTACTAAACGAGTTTAAGGAACAAGGTGGTTGATTTAAGGCTTGGAAATGTAATGTAACAAAGCAAGAATGTAAAAGTGTCCCAATCCTCTTCAATGCAAGAGGACAAGAGTAATGTTTTCTCTTATAGGAACGATGGACATGGGTTCATGGGTTCACTCAATCCTCTCTCTCCATCTATGGTGATGATCATGTTGTAGATAATAAAAGTACACACAATTGTCATGTTTTAATGGTAACTTTATGATGACTACATGTCTTAAAAAACATAGTTGAAAGAAGTACTCATTTGTGCTGCTAGATCACTCTTATATTAAGGCTAGCATTTTGTTATTATCAAACCACACATCATACTTCCCCTTTTTATCCCTAGATAAAGGATGTTTGGCTGCGTTGTGTCACTCCATACATATGTAGTTGTCACTCGGCCACCAGTTACCTACATACATCATACTTCTTAATGGAAAACATTCCAAACACTAGTGCAATGATTCATATGTTGTGTGCATTACCACATCTCTCTCATCTACCTCCACTTGGTAGTTTCAATCACCTCATGGCATGGATAAACAAGGAATTTTGTATAGATCAAATCATTGCATGCATCATCGAATATTTCCAAAGTATGATAAACCATAAAAGATCCAACACAATGATAAATGCATAACAAGTATTATCTCATACCATAATATCTACCACAGGAATTACATAGATAGATTCATACTCATGCAAGGCACATCATATGGACTTCAACAATGATCATACATAGAGATATTAGATCAAGCTACCACCAAAAACCCATAGTCTAGGTGGTGGACTACTTCCCTCTCATCATGGAGAGTTATGAGGAGGCGTTAGCGAAGGAGGAGAGGCAGCCAGAGGCGATTCCGGCAGCAGTTCCCCCTCCAATCTTCCTCCGGCGACGGCCAGCAAACTCTCTATTTTGGTGTTTTCGATCTCCGCCTCCGTGTGTGTCGAGGGCGGCTGCCAAAGGGTGTATATAGACGTTTTTAGGTCAAAACACGTCGGTGAGCGAAAGTATCAAGCGAATCGGACAACCGAGGTGCGAAAGAGGACAGGGGGCACCCCCTCCCCTCAACTAGGTGCGCCACCTGGGCTCTTTTGGGCCTCGAGACTCCTCGTGTGGTCCAAGCTCTCCAGGTTCTTCCCTTGATGAAATATTGATGCTCCAGAAATCCCAGGTCCATTTGACTTTGTTTAGGTCCCTGAAAGCTAAAAATACACAAAACCGGATTTTCCTGTCCTGCAGAGTTATAACCAAAATAAAAGGGATCATTGGTAAATCTCCAAAAATCAATGTAAAACATGAATATAACATCATATATGTTTCAAATAAGTGGGAACTCATATTAACAAACTACAAAGTTCATGCATGCATTTTACATCAACATCCCCAAGATTAACATATGCTCGTCCTCGAGCATGAAGGTGATAAAACTAACATGGACTTTAGAGTTTGGTGCTTCTTTTCACTAGCAAGTATCACAAAAAATTAAACAGTTCATTCATTAGAGAATAAAAGTATGCAAGCATAGCATATAGTAGTACCTCTCATAATATCATATTTGATAACACAATGTATATTGACTAACACAAATGCATATAGTACAATGAAACAATAGTTGCATTCTTCGCATATTGGCAAAGGAGGTTGGAAAAAATGTATGGCTGGCAAGTAGGAAATATCATATGCGAGACACAAGCTATCTTCCAAACACTATCCTTTAAGTTATGGTTGAACCATAGTACATCATTAGTGTTTGGATCCATTGCCCCTCATTACCTGATTTTTTTGGCAATTTTTGCTTCTTTACTCTCTTTGTTGTTTCTTTGTATTTCTTTGTCAATTTTTGCTTGTTTTGATTTTTGGGAAGGCCTAGCCTCTGCATACTCACTCTTCTCACAATTTGATATCATATAAATATTTAGAGGATTTTTGCCCTCATCTTAAGGCGAGGAGCGCGGCATGAAAACATGTTCAATGATCCAAGTGCATGAGCCAAATTTCAGAAGGTCCCAAAATTGGGCTAATATTCACTAGGAAGTAATGCATGGCTACAGAAGAAGAACAAGTCAACACACATATCTTAGGCATCGCCTATCAGGATTGTAGTGCCAAAAGGTTTATAGAACAAAATTATTATGTACATATGGTAGTATGTATGTTGTAAGAGCATCTCTAGCAGATACCAGATATCGGCCGGCCCGCAAAATTTTGCGCTCATATGCAGTACCGAACCCCAAAAATGGCCTTTGCAGATACCGCATCCGGCCCAAAATCGCAAAAGAATTTGCAGTTTCCACATTTCGGTCCGTCCGTCCCGCATATATTCGGTGGGGGGTAGGGGGAAGTGGGGTAAACCGCATCCCTTTCCTCTCTTCCCCACGTGTAGAAACCACCGCCGTTGCCGTCCCGCTCCGATTCTGGCCACCTCCGTCGCCGGCCGGCAAATCGCCGCCGCCCACGACCTTCCAACCACCCCTCCTAGCCATGGCTAGCCAATCATGCCGGAATTTGGCCGGACGTGGCAGTAGTTCCACGCGGCACGGAGGGAGCTCCGGCGCCCGAGCTCGCGGGCCACCGCCGAGCGAGGAGGAGGTGCGCCGACGCCGGTCTGAGCAGGTGCACGCACGCGGCGCCCGCTTGCGCATCCACTCGACCTTCCCCAGCGTGGGTCGGGTTTGGGTTTGGGCCCGCCGCGCACGATGCGGAGGCGGGAAGCTCCCGCGCGGCGGCGAGCGCTGGCCCGCGCCTCCGCGCGCCGGCTCCCACTCACGCGACGGCTCGGTGGGGCCATGTATCCTACGACAACGAGGAGGAGGACGACGACAGCGCGAAGGAGGACAACGGGCTCCATGAGGCGAAGTTCAACTCGCTCGAGACCCTCGTCTCCGACGTGTGGGACCGCGTGAAGCGCCGCTGCCTCGAGCACGACGACAAGCAGCGCGAGCTCCGCCGCGTCCTTCGTCATTCGCAGCGCAAGCACCAGGCCAGCATCGGCTTCTTCGTCGTCGACTACTCCGACGACACCAGCGACTCCGACGAGGATTAGGCGCCACTGACGCCATAGAAGACAGGTGAGTAGGTACCACGGTAGATGCTAGGGCTAGTCTAGATGCAGGGCACGACATCGATTTTTGCTGTAAATATGTCGATCTTGACGATCGAAAACCTCCCCCGTATGTATGAATTTGGCGCCAATTGATGTCTTTAAAACCACGTTTGCAGTATCTGCTAGAGATGCTCTAACGATCTAGATAGATTTTATTTGTGTTGGATCTTGGTGGAACTCTGCTTAGTGCTGACAATTTTACACTTGACCCTTGAACCATCAATCATCGACCAACTGAACAAACTGGATTCTTTATAAAGAAAATCAATTGACATCTCAACTGAACAGATTAATTATCTCAATGGTACAATGCAAACTTTAAATTGATCAGTTACCTCAGGATTCAACCTAGACTAAATGTAAGCTGAGGATATCCCACCAAGCACGCTGCTGTCCCACCAAATTAAAAAGAAAAGTATAGTAGGGTGACAAGTAGTACTAGTATACTAGCTCACCTACTGATCTATGCCAGCTTCAGCTATTGTTCTCTGCTTACCGTTGCAGAGTTACAAGGAAATTTTGAGCTCTTGTTTCATAGTATATCATCCAATCAATTCATATGTGCTGGGCAAAAATATATAAAGAACCTACCAAAGTCCTTTAGAAACAGCAACCCTAAACTTCGTCACGCATATTTATATGCAGAAAATTTCTCAAGTTCTTTGCAGCAACGATGAGCTGCAAAGCATATCTTTAGTACCTAACTGCAAATCATTCAAAAATTATAGGGAACAAATTACAAGTGCAGCTACTACAAGGAACATAGATGGCAGCGAGCATTAGAATAAAGGATGAAGCGTTGATACCCTGTTCTAAGCCCTGTACAGAAGTTTCAGAGACCACCAGTAAGCAAATGCAATGTAAAACCTGTTTATTGCTCAGTACATGACATTAAAAAATTCACAAAGCAGTGGATTGCATTGCTCATATGTAGAACAAGGCATGGTAATATGCTAACAGTCTAAGTGCAAGAGCTAAATTCAGAAGCTAGACAAAAAAATGGGCCAACATTTACTACTGCCAGTAATTAAGCACTAGGTTGCAATGCAAAGTAAAACAAGACAACTGGACACATAGAAAACAGTTAGTTGCAACACTGATGAGCTGCAAAGCACATCCTAAGTACTCCACATCGATCTCAATTCTCGAACTGGAGCGACACTAACAGTGCAAAAACCTCAAACTGGAAAAGACAGAAGTTGCCACTGTTCAGCAATGGCAAGACACCAGGACCTAACAAACACAAGCACAACTAACCACTCTAATTTCCAACACAATGATGACTATATTGCTTCAGAATCACATGGACAGCTTCTACCCATGGTGTTGGGGATATACTTTCCGGGTATCCTCACAGTTCCTCACTGACCAGGGTGGCCCACTTCGGGTTAGAGCTTTGCTTCATGGGCGGCCTAGTCAGGAAGAAAGACGGAGTCCAATCCGGCTACGGGAAGGCCCAGAAGACTTACCGACTTACCCCCATATTGTTACTTGTAGTTCAAGATGTACTATGTAACCGACTCTTAGTCGTAGCCGAATAGATTTCTCCTGTAAACCCTAGGCCGGATATCTATATAAGCTGTCCTAGGGAGAGCCTTTAGCACATCTCAATAGTCTACAATCTCAACTCGCACAGGCGAAACCTTGTAACCCATATTCCGGCTCTGTCGTATTACTGGATTGCTAGCAGGAGTAGGATCCGTCCAAAGCCGGCGGATTCGAACCTGGGTAAACTTGTGTGCTCACCGTCCCGGAACACCGTACGTCTCACACCCCTCTCTTCCGCACGCCTCGAGGACCCCCTCATGGCGTACTTGTCATCAATCTGACGACAGTTGGCGCCCACCGTGGGGCAAGTGAGCTTCGGATCTGCGTTCCGAGCGGAATCTGCAAGAATCGGAATCGGCGAGACTATCGCCGTCGGTCGCATCCTCTACGCCAGCGACGTCCCTCTCATCGTTCTCGACGAGACTTGGATTCCGGCAAGGGAGGTCGTGATTGCCTACACAATCATGTCTTTTGGTGAGATCGATGTTTACATCGGTTTCGCTGAACCTGCCCAACCCACCCCAGCGGTGATGATAGAGGCAGAAGAATTTTCTGGGTCCCCTTTGTCCGCGGAGGCGGCAGAGTTCCAGATCTCAGAAAACCCTAATCCCACCCAGCCCGCACCAGTTGCGGAGATAGTGGAGAAACCCGAACCTGAAGAAGACCAAGCGGTCCACGTCGAATCTGGAGTGGATCTTCCTGGAGGAGCCAAATCCCAGATCGACCCACCCGTGGAAGTCGAAATCCAAGAGGAGCATATCAACGACACTGATTCCGGCTCTAATGATGCCGGGACAGACAGGCCTTTCCTAAGGTACACACTAAAACGTATGATACTGCAAGGCGAAAGCACGGATGCAATCCTCGAGACCATCAAAAGTTTCGATATGGCTGATCGCGAAAGCCGCAGGTACCTCAGGAAGCACGCATCACACTTCGTCGGATACGTGGGATCCGGATCCGGCTCTGCCGATGCTGGAGAAAACACCGACTCGGTGCTGGAGACAATTCGAACAAACGCCAACGTACCCGCATCCTCGGATGAGTCGATGACGTCAGCAGATTTCCGAAAGTTCTCCGCGGAATATGAATAGGAGTATAACTCCAAAGCTGCAGAAGATGGAGAAGCCATGGATGAAGGATCCGGGGAACACTCTCCCAAAGCGCAGATGACATGGACGTCGGAGATAATCCCGAAGTCCAAATATCCGAAAGTACCGATCAGAGCTTGACTCCGGGAAACGGACCCAAAGCCGTCTTTGCTACCGGTGCTGCCAACAAGGCAAAGAAGAAGAACAAGAAAAACAAGACCCCGGCAAAAGACCCTCTGACAGAGGAGGTGATTGCCGAGGAATACGAGGAAGACTCGGATGGAGCACTTATCCCAGACGAGCTGAAAAAAGAAGCATCGGTGGATGGACACGTGATCATTGAAGGTGCGTGTAAACTCATCGATGTCGCATTAACCACACCTATCCCTACAGCTGCAGAACTTACTGCAGATGAGCTGGATGAAAGGGCGCAAGCCCTAGAAGCGCGTCGTCAACAACTCCTCGATGAAGCCAAAAACATCAAGGTGGAGAAGAAACGCATGTCGAACAAGGAGTACATGTCTCGTCTGCATCAGAAGACACGGAAGCGTCACATAGATGACAACCAATTCCCACGTGTCCGTGCCGTCCTTTTTGGAGATGAGATGGGGAAGCCACGGAAAGATAGCAACGGAGATTGGGTATACCCAACACCAGTACAAAATACCTTGGCAGCCCGAGAAATTCTATCGGCTAATCCAGGACCAGAGGAGATCCGTTTGGGTATCAAGCTACTCAACAAGGGACTAGAGCAGCAAAAGGTCGCCCTGTACGGAAGTCAAAAACTGGTCTCGGATTCTGACCAATGTCGCACAGATCCGGCATGGGCCGGCGTAAGATCCCATTAAGTTCGGGCGCAGTATCATGACCCCGAACGCAGGGAAGACAACTATTCAAGAACCAGATCTTCAGGACAGCATCACAAAACTTCGCGTAACTGGAGCAACGCGGTCAATGGGCCGAGAAAGACGCCATCGCTGCCCTGAATCCGATGAACCCTCCCCGACGAGAATCTAAGGACCGAAGGGGAGAAGATAAAGAGAAACGTCGGGAGGAGGATCGTTAGAGAATGCCACCTCCTAGATATGAGAACCGTCCGGCTGAGCCTCACCATGGTGGGAACGACGGACGAAGAAACGACGGAAACCATGCCGGTACAAGCCGGCAGGGGGCTCGTCGTAGTCAAGCTGCTCTACCCTCTCCATCACACAGTCATCACAATGGCTCCCATGGAGGGCAAGGAGGACGACATGGCAGAGGAGGTGGTGGCAGAAGCCGAAGTCCGGCTCCACGGCACCGTAGCCACAGCCGGCATTCGGGACGATCTCTATCCCCGAACGACGCAAGGCACGGGATCAACTCCAACATAGAGGCTCGGCGCTATGAAAACGATGACATGTACGTGGGCCCAAAGTGCTTCGGTCCACGCATCAGAGCTACAAAATT
The DNA here is from genome assembly GCA_023614405.1 of Avena insularis. Taxonomy (NCBI): domain Eukaryota; kingdom Viridiplantae; phylum Streptophyta; class Magnoliopsida; order Poales; family Poaceae; genus Avena; species Avena insularis. Next base: position 475,074,241 of record CM042696.1, on the reverse strand, counting down.
CCCGAAAGGATTTGCTATCTCAAGACATATCCAAGCCTACGACGGCATTGCTCGGCCAGACACCTGGTTATAGGATTTCTTCCAAGCTTGCTGCATTGCCAAAGGCGGAAACAGCCTGGTCGCAACCCGATATCTCCCACTTATGTTGCGGAAGACGGCACGATCATGGATCAATGAACTTCCGGCAAACACCATAAATAACCGGTATGATTTACAAAGCGCGTTCTTTCGGAATTTCGAAGGCACATATCGGAGGCCCTGTACGGTTGGAGACCTACAGCGTTGCACCCAGAAAGCCGGAGAAACCTTCCGGGATTACCTCGGACGATGGATTGACACCAAGAACTCCTACAAAGGAGTAAATGATCAAACTGCGATTGAAGCTTTCATCGCAGGTCTCCCTATTGGTTTACTGCGCCATTGCTTGAAGTGTGACAAGGTTACTAATTTGGGAGAGATGATAGAAACATCGAGCAAGTGTGTAGATGCTGACGACGATGCAGAAGGACTACTCAATGCCCTAGCCGTGCCTCAGTCGGCAAAACAACCAAAGCAACAAGCTCAGAAGCGCAAAAATACCTCGGAAGAAAAACCCAACGCGGAAACAGCAGTAGTCACTACTGTTTCCGGGTCTGGAGGACGAGAAGGACGTGGCGGAGGCCGCGGGCGTGGCCGTGGGACATCAAGGGTTCAAGGTAGAGGAGAACAACAACCAGGCAAAACCTACTCTTGGGCCGACATTGCCAATAACCCATGTGTGCATCACTTAGATGCCAATGGGGGCTCGTCCCACACCAACGCTGAATGTCGTTTTAATGACGACATCAAGAGAGATGATACCGCAGGCTACAAAGCTAAGCGGAAGAAGGGAAAGAAAAATCCCGAAAAGACAAAGAGACCAAGGAAGATTCCGACATGGAGGAAGCTGATGCTTCAAATCCCAAGTCGGAAGGGAAGAAGACTTTTCCCACCAAAAAGGACACTTATGTCACCTTCCTCGGATCTCAACCAGCAAAGGTCAAGAAAGCAGTTCTACACGAGCTCAATGCAACAGTTCCGGTTGTTCCCCAGTATCTGGACTGGTCGGAAGTGGCAATCACGTTTGACTGCGATGATCATCCGCCTAAGTTACACAGGCGAGGAAAGTACGCCTTAATCGTCAACCCACTTATTGACGGCTATGGTTTCTCTAAGACCCTCATGGACGGTGGTAGCAGCATCAATATTCTCTATGTCGAAACGCTACGCCGGATGAAGATCTCGGAGACCCAGCTGAACCATAGCTCTGTGATTTTTCACGGAGTTGTCCCAGGAAGACAAGCTAATTCCCTAGGAGAGATCACTTTGGATATTACCTTTGGAACTCCAAAGAACTATCGAACGGAGGCACTTTCCTTCGAAGTGGTCCTGTTCAAGAGCGCATACCACGCTATATTCGGACGTCTGGCTTACTGGGCTTTTATGGCTCGTCCGTGTTATATTTACAATATGTTGAAAATTCCAGGTCCCAACGGCGTGATCACCATCAGGGGAGACCCGAAGAAAGCGCGAGAGTGCGAGGATGGAAATGCCACCTTTGCTGAAGCCATGCTGCACGCCCAGGAGTACCAGGAGATCAAGAAGAGCATAGATCCGTCCGAGATGCCCGCGACGGAGAAGGAGGTTACCAAGCCAAATCCGAAGTTCAAGGCATCAGAAGAGACGAAGAAAGCACCATTGAAGGATGATGACCCCTCCAAGGTGACCCGGATAGGCGTAGGCCTAGATAGCGCATAGGAAAGCGCGCTCATCAAGTTCCTCCAAGCAAATCAAGATATCTTCGCATGACAGCCATCTGACATGACTGGAATACCTAGGGAACTTGCCGAGCACTCTCTAAATGTAAACCCGAACGCTAAAACCGTCAAATAGTCCTTACGACGGTTTGACGACGAAAAGCGTAAGGCAATAGCTAAGGAACTAGCACGGCTCGAGTTAGCCGGATTCATAGAAGAGGTCATCCACACTGAGTGGTCGGCCAATCCTGTAAGGACACCACTGATTTAAGGATGTGTATTTATTATACTGCCTTGAACAAGGCTTGTCCAAAAGATCCGTTCGTTCTGCCTAGAATTGATCAAGTTATCGATTCTATGGCAGGCTCGGAACTCCTCTGTTTTTTCGACGCATATTCCGGTTATCACCAAATCCGGATGAAGGAATCTGACAAAGTCAAAACTTCATTCATAACCCCCTTCGGAACCTTCTGTTTTGTTATGATGCCCTTTGGGCTGAAGAACGCAGGAGATACGTATCAGCGCACGATGCAGCGTTGCCTCTATGACCAACTCGGACGCAATGTACATGCATACGTGGATGATATCGCGGTGATGTCCAAAAAGAAGGAAACACTCATTTCCGACTTGGAGGAAACGTTCGCCAATCTACGAAAATACAACATCATGCTTAACCCGAAGAAATGTTTCTTTGGAATACCAGCCAGAAAATTGTTAGGTTTCATCGTTTCTCAAAGAGGCATAGAGGTGAACTGCGACAAAATCAAGGCTATACTCAATATTTCCAGGCCAACTCGCTTGAAGGACGTACAAAGATTAACTGGTTGCATTGTTGCGGTCAGTCGATTTGTAAGCCGGCTTGGTGAAAGAGCCGCACCATTATACAAACTCCTGAAGAAGACCAAAGATTTTATGCGGGACGAAGCTGAAGCTTTGCAAGACTGAAGAAAGTACTCTCATCTGCTCCTATCCTCGCAGCGCCGAAACCTCAGGAACCGATGTTGCTTTATATTGCTGCGACAAATAAGGTCGTTAGTATCGTCATGGTGGTGGAGAGACCAGAGAAAAATTAGGAACACTTGGTGCAGCGTCCGACTTACTTTGTCAGCAAGGTCTTGACAAAATCAAAACAGCGATATCCGCACTATCAAAAGTTGGCTTACAGTGTTTTCCTAGCATCTCGTAAGTTACGACACTATTTTCAGGAGCATCCAATTACCGTGGTGAACAAAGCTCCCATGAGAGACATAATCAACAACAGCGACGCCACAGGACGTGTTGCCAAATGGGGCATAGAGCTCTCAGCTTTCGATATTGAGTATAAACCTCGGACATCAATCAAATCCCAGATCCTTGCCGACTTTGTCGCTGATTGGACAGAGATGAAGGAGAACAAGGTCCTCCCTAAGTCGGAATACTGGACCCTTTTTTTCGATGGGTCTAAGGCTCGAGGGGGCTCGGGGGCTGGCGTGGTACTCAAATCACCTCAAGGAGATAAACTATTATACGTGTTGCAGATCCACTTCACAGCGACAAATAATATTGCCGAGTATGAAGCACTGCTGCATGGAATCCGGATTGCCAAGGATATTGGCATCCGACGTTTGATGTGTTACGGAGATTCAGATCTTCTTGCTCAGCAAGTCTCGAATATTTGTAATGCAAATAAGCACATGGCAGCATATAAAGCTGTCGTGGATGATCTATCTAAATCGTTCAAAGGGTTTGAAGTTCAACACATCCCTCGAGCAGAAAATGAGGAAGCAGATGCACTATCTCAAATAGGCTGTGCGCGGAAAGAGGTCTCGGATGGCGCATTTTTAGAGCACCTCAAAGTTCCCTCGATAAAGGGAGTAGATGAGGAATATCCGACCAAAACCGACTCACCTTTAATAGCAGTTCTGGCTGTAATTCCTAGCTGGACTCAACCCTACCTCGATTATTTGGTAGATGGAAAATTACCCGAAGACGAGGTGCTGAGCCGGCAGATTATCCGACGAGCAAAAGCCTATACTATTGTTAAGGGTGAGCTCTATAAACGGAGTGTTTCTGGCGTTTTTCAGCGCTGTGTATCTCCGGAAGAGGGAGTGGAAATCTTAAGGGAAATCCACGAAGGCGAGTGTGGTCACCACGCTGCAGCGAAATCTTTAGTGGCAAAAGCTTTTCGACGTGGATTTTTCTGGCTTACAGCTCATGCAGATGCCGAACGATTAGTCAAGACATGCAAAGGCTGCCAAAGTACGCCAAGCAAGCTCATGTTCCGGCTGATCAGCTGCGAACAATACCTATAATATGACCTTTTGCGGTCTGGGGGCTTGATATGGTAGGACTTTTTAAACGAGCTCCAAGTGGATTTACTCACCTCTTAGTGATGGTGGATAAATTCACCAAATGGATCGAGGCTAAACCTGTCACTAGTTGTGATGGAGCAACAGCCAAAAGATTTGTCGAGGATGTTATAATCCGGTATGGTTATCCGCATAGCATTATCACGGACAACGGGAGTAACTTCTCTATGGGAGAACTGACCGAATTCTGCGATGAGCAAACTATCCGGCTTGACATTGCGTCAGTCGCACATCCACAGGCTAACGGACAAGTCAAAAGAACAAATGGTTTAATTCTACAAGGCTTGAAACCAAGACGCGAAGCACCACTACGACGTGCTGCGGGGGCTTGGGCAGAGGAATTACCCTCTATAATTTGGAGTTTACGAACAACTCTGAATAGGTCAACAGGATACACATCTTTCTTCTTGGTCTATGGCGCAGAAGCAGTTCTTCCTAGTGATTTAATTCATACTTCTCCTAGAGTGGCCGCGTATATCGAAGAGGATGCCGAGATTTCTCGACAAAATGATCTCGACTTAGTCGAAGAAGTTCGCGTCGTTGCTGAAATGAGATCTACAGCCTATCAGCAGAAGTTACGCAAGTATCATAGCCAGAGAGTCTGAAATAGATCTTTCAATAAAGGTGATTTGGTTCTCCGGCTTGTGCGACAAAGAAAGCACAAACTTTTCCCAGTATGGGAAGGGCCCTTTTTAGTTAGTCGAGTATTTCACAATGGATCGTACTACTTAACTGATATGAGGCCAGTCAAAGAAAGACCTGCTACTAAGAAGAGAAAGAGAGCTGGAGGCAGTACAAATCCGGATGAGTTAGACAGACTGTGGAATATTGCTCAGCTATGTTCCTTTTATTCTTAGTTTATCCTTCTTTGTAATCATACATATGTACATGTTCTTGAGAAATAAAAGTTTTGGTTGCCTCAAGTTTTTTCTGAGAAGTTCTTAGACCATCTTATTTCCGAATGATCATGTCATAGTCAAAAATCCCAGAATGCTTGAAACTACTTTATGCTCATGTTCGTTCTGGTCTAGATTTCCGATTCTAAAAAACTGCTACCTTCGGGTATAACTCTAAAATTTCTAGTCTTTAATTTGGTTATTTGTCTGATTGCTGGATGCGGGCATTTTCCGAGTAGTGAATTGTTGGTACTGGAATCCGGCTTTGTTTCCGATTTTAAACTGGTTTAGCAATTGAACTCCGTTGCTCGACAAAGTTCCCGGCTGAAGGTTTAGCCGGCTCACGAAAGGGATGAGGCGGAAAGCTAGATAAACGATAAGTAAAGACGAAAAAATATAAGTTCTTGTGTAAACATTTCAGGCACGCAAAAATTTCAAAAGTCAAAAGTGCTGAATAGATCAAAAGCTTAGCACTTGCAAAAATAAATAGTACTTAATATTTACAATCGCATCAGTTTTTCCAGAATAATACATAAATTTCTGGTCTATGATGCAGGAGAAGATGAAGGATCTGCCGGCTCGCTGGTCACTCTGCCTTAATATCATTTCGAGATGTCCGCATCTGAGTTGGTGCATTCATCGTTGGAAACTTCTTCGACTTCTTCTACAGGAGGAGGCAGAGTATCCACGCGGGTGAAGAAGGGGATCTCGTAGCTGGTCAGATCAGCTACGTGGCACCAATATCCAGCGTAGGAGTGCATGATGGCTTGAAGGTCCTGCTCCTGGCCGTCTTCGTCTACCTTGCAGTACCCTTTAGTCACTTGCCATATTTCCATGTTTCCATGGTGGCTCATGACCATGGAAAGGGTGTTCTGCGCAGCAGTCCGCGCGTAGGACATGTTCCAGTCCCGGACAAGCTGCGGCATCTCCTTGGCCCTGTCCCGCACCTCAAAATCCAACATGCTTGGCATGTCCGGAATCCTGAGAGACTCGCCAATGTCCTCGAGGGACTAGCGGTAGTCATGAAGAAGATCACCGACTTGGATAAGCCGGTGAGTGCGGGGCTCGGACGAGGAAGAGTCCATCAACTTCAGAGGACCTATACACAAAACAAGTCAAGAAAAACCGACATTGATAAAAGTCGAAGAAAAGATAAGTCAGAGAGGTGGAATGTACCAAAAATGACGTCGTCAATCTTGGTCTTCTCCTCCCGGAGACTCTGGAGTTCAGCCTAGAGCGCCTGGGATATGTCCTTCTCTCTGCCAAGCTCATTCTTGAGGTCCGAGATTATTTTATCCTGAGCAGCAATCTTGCGATCACGCTCATCAGTGGCCATGGAGGAGGATTCAAGGACTTGAGCTATGCTCTTTTCATGATCTGCCTTGAGCTTATCCAGCTCTTGGCGAAGTCCCTTGTTCTCCACCACCAGGGTCTTGAGGTTCTCGGCCTCTTCAATCATAGCGATGGATTGTTTCACCAACGCTGTAAGTCAAAAAAGAACAACAAGTTCAGAAAAATTCGACATTGAAAAAAAGCAAAGACAAGGTTTGAATCTCGGAATGTTTACCTTCCGCTTCATCCTTGGCTACTTTGAGCTCAGCATTTTTAAGCCGGAGAGCTTTGATCTTTCTCCGCTTATCACAGACATTGTTCAATAATTCTTGGTTATAGGAACATACTTTCTGTAAGTCAGAATACCCAAAGTCAGAAAGCTACTTAAGACTCGGGCTAATGTTTTTGCTAAATATCAGCACGAGCCTTGGGGGCTACACTAGTTCGTTCTTTGGCATCCTAATGAAGCATAAACTCGGATTTTATATCCTACTTCATGCTTGGGTGCTAGAGGATATGATATAACATAGTGGAAAAAACAGGAGTTGGAATTCCGACTTACATATTGCTCGCGGGTGAGCTTATCTAAACCCGCGTTCACTTCAGCGGCCACCTTCTTGGCAAGAGTAAGAGGGATCACTGGGGCTGTTGGAAGCTCGTCAGTCCTAATCCTCTCGTTGTGAAGGCGGACTTGAGTGAGAAGGTCAGAGAACTTGACGTCCTCTGCTTCTTGCGCTTCCTCCTCGGGGGATAAATGGATTTTGTCCAGGACTTGCCTGGCCAGCCGCTGGATCTCCTCTGCAGATTTCCGGGTCAGGCCAAACTTGGCAAGACCCAAATTGTTGAGGAGGTTTTCGGTGAAGACTTCAGCCGAGGGATCATTACCCGAAGAGGGTTCACCCTTATTTTGACCTGACGCACCTACAGTGACGTCAGTTTGCGACCCAAGGATCATAGGTTCCGTTTGAAGAGCCGGATCTTCTGCAGCATCCGACGAGAGCCGAATCTAGGGTTCGCCCCTCCACTCGCGGGAGCGGAGTGAGCGAACGGTTATGTTGACCATTCATAACAAAGTTTATGTTATCCATAAACAAGGATTAATTGACATGGATAAGAAAATTAGGGACATATGTTAACTTTCGGCAAGATCAACCAACCATATGTGGATTTTACTCCTTTCACCAAATATTGCCGATACATGATTGTGACCCTAACCAATCTGCAAGTGCAATGGAAGTCCAGCTACCATTATCCCAATACTAATTTTTTTTCAATAATATGTTGAGTGGAGTAACTTAACTCTAACATACCTATTTCCACTTTTAGTTTCCACACACGGGCAAGGAATGTATCCTTATTCATTAGTTGGTTTAACTGGCTAAAGCATAAGAATCATTTCTACAACCGTTCATCCCAACTTTGTTGTGTTTTGAAGGAGTCTTGACACAAGATAAACTACTTGAGTTGTGCATGTAGAAAAAATTAGGCAAGCAACCTTCTGCCAGGGATGAGCTTTTATCATAGCGAATTTGAATTCAGAGTAGTTAAGGAAATTATTACTACTGTAAGATCACCTTATTGATATTCAGAAAGTACATGTACAACGTCATCTACAAAGTCTGGGAGCATCTCGTGAATGCACAAAGACCAAAACGTACCAATACATTTTGATTCTAGCAAATCACACACATCCTCTTGGTCCTCATTGACCTAGAAGGACGTCATGGATGGGGTGGAATTATTGCATGAAGTTAAAATTCAGAAAACAATGAGTGGTGTTGAAACTTGACTTGGAAAAGCTTACGACAAAGTTGACTAGAAATTTTTGTTTGACTGTTGTAAGTAGACGGGTTTTAGTGGTAGATGCTTGGTGTGGCTGTGAAGTGCAGTAACTTAAGGGACACTCAATGTTAGGGTGAATGATGAAACTGATCCATACTTTGGCAATCATAAAAGAGTGAGGAACGGAGATCCTTTCTCCCGTTTCCTATTCAATTTGGTTAATCACTTAGTGGATAGAGGGATAGCTTTCCTGCAATATGTTGATCATACCATTGTTTTTATCAAAGAAGATGTTGAGAGTGCAAGAAATCTGAAACTCTTGCTCTATGTATTTGAAACTATGTGTGGACTGAAAATTAACTTTGAGAAGAATGAGGTGATCATGATCTTAAAAGATGATAACAAGCACTAGCGATATTCCGAGATGTTCAATTTCTACAAGGGTCGCTGGCCAATTAAATCCATGGGGATGCTAGTCAGTGCCAGGAGAAATATTGTTCATGAGATGGATTTCCTGAGGGATAGATTAAAGAAGATGTTGGATGGGTGGATGGGAGGAGCTTTATCAATTAAAGGGAAATCAAAAAATCAATGTGTGTTTGTCCTCAGTGGTTATGTATCATATGTCTATGTTTCTACTGCATAAAACTAACTTGGAGAATCTAAATAAACCTAGAAGATCTTTTATACGGAGAAACATAAATGAGAAGAGGAAGTATCACCTTGTTAAATGGAAATTGATATGCAAACCAAAAGTCAAAGGTGGCCTAGGAGTGAAAGATCTCATGAAATTTTAATATGACTTTAATGTGCAAGTGGTGGTGGAAACTTGAGGGTGAAGATGGTCCTTGGCAACAATTTATGAGAGCCAAATATTTGGGTGAAGGGGAAATAACCAATATCAAACACATGTCCATGGATTCTACTAGCTGGTCAGATATGTTGCATGTTAGACAACTGTATTTTCTAGGGAGAATTATTGAAATTTGTAATGGTAAGAGAGAGAAAATTATGGCAAGATGCATGGTGTGGAGTTGTACCCTTGAGAGATAAATTTCCTAGGCTCTTTTATACCAGTAATGAACAAATAGTTATTTATGTTGAGATGGCAGGTAGAAGATGGAGATTGACTTTCAGAAGATGGTTGGATGTTGAAGCACATGAACAATTGAGAAAATTGCAGAGTATGCTGATGGGTGTTGCCCTGAATGATTATGTGGTAGACTTATATGGAAATGGAGTAAAAATGGAAAATTTTCTATCAAGTCAATGTATACTATTCTATGCAGCAATGGGGTGGACATGTTATTCACACATTTATGGAAAACCAAGATTCCCTGAAAATCAAGATCTGGCTCTGGCTTCTCTGGCATAATGTAATTGCAACAAAAGATAACATGACAAGGAGAAACTAGGTGGGAAATACAAAATGCCAATTCTGTGATAAACAAGAGACTATGTTGCACCTTTACTTTGAATGTGCGGCTGCAAAGTACATCTGGAGTATAGTGGCAGTTTGTGTGGGGGCAGGGAGTAGACCTGGCAGTTTCTCCGAGTTTTTCCCGTGGATACCCCAATTTCTCATTATCAGCAGGAATGTGCAGGCTACTTGTCTTGCATCGATTTTCTTGGCTATTTGGAAGCTGAGAAATAGAGCATGCTTCGAGAAAAAAACAATAAAGTCTCCTGTTAAGTTAATTTGTTATGCACGTGTCTTTATGACATATCGGACAGGTCTTCATACGGAGCAAGAGAGGCGTGATATTAGGGAAGGAGCAGCTTTTCTGCTACGAACTGCTCTGGAAGCTTCTGCTAATCGAGGCCAAATCAGAATGTTGAGCGATGTGGCTTTAGGATCTGGGAGAGGCGATGATGATGAACTGGAGGAAGATACTCCTATGAGAATGACCAGGAATTGAAGAACTATAAGAAAATGAGATGGTGGCTTTCAATTTCAAATGCTGAAGAAGTTTATCTCTGTGTGGGTTATGGAGGATGCTGATGCTTTTGGTTGGCCTTTCCCGTCAGTTGTTTTGTTTGTAAAAATATGTGATAATTCCCCTCCCCTAGAAACATGGTACTCCGTACGTTTTAAAATATAAGATGTTTTAGCTTTTGTGAAGCAAATATATTTATAGAGACGCTAAAACATCTTATATTTTGAAATGGAGGGAGTAGATTTTACTTTCTTAGGTGCACTTGGATGCTTTTATCGTGAACTTTCTGTTGAAAAGAAAGAAAGGAAACAAATTCTGCCGTTTTGCATTTTACGGCTCCAATACACGTGTTTGAACTTTAAACTGCTTCACGAAGACTATAATACGGAGTAACATTGTTCTACTCCCTCCGATCCAAATTAATTGACTTCGGTTTGTCTAGATTCGGATATATCTAGACATGTTTTAGTGCTAGATACATTCGAGTCTAGATAAATCCGAGTCAATTAATTTGGATCGGATGGAGTAAATAAATCAATAAAAGAAAGAAGGAATTGCCAGGCACGCAGTGCCACTGGCCGGGCTAAGAAGAGTGTCCCTGGTCACCCAATTCAACACCGAAACAACCGCTGGCACACGCCGACGCCGCCCGTTCCCGTCTCGCTTAAACCTGGGACTCACTGACTCAGAGCATCCGCGCTTGGAGAAGACCCGATCATCTTGCCATGCGCGCCGCGGCGGCTGAAGCCAGCAGCAGCGCGGTGCTCGACGACGACCCGCACTCGCTGCCGCTCGGCCTGTCCGGCGCCCTCACGCGCGCCGCGGCGTCGACGGAGCTCCTGCCGGGCGAGGCCGCGCGCGCCTGGGCCTGGCCCTGGCTGCCGTCCCGCGGGTCCAGGGACGCCCTGCGCCGCCCGCTCGGCGACGGCGAGGCCGGCTCTGGCCGATGCCGCGGCGCGCTCAGCGACCGCGCCTGCTTCGCGCGCGACGGCTCCGTGTTGGCCATGTAGCTCGCGCCGCCCTGGGCGTGGGCGTGGCACGCCTTGCCGCCGTGATGGTGGCGCCCGCTCGCCTCGGACCCTGCCGCGGAGAAGGAGGCCGCCGAGAACGAGCAGTGCTCCTCCTCGAACCGGTCGCTGAACGTCCGCGCGCTCGCGTTGTCCGACGCCAGCCTCGCCGGCGAGGCCCTCTGGTTGTGGCACCACAGGTCCGCCTTCGCCGGCGGCGTCGAGCCCCCGCCGCTGTCCGCCTCCTGCATTGCCACGGCCAGTGGCTTCCGTGGGGAGCGGTGGTGCTGCGGCGACCGACGGCCCGTGTGCGGCCGCGCCGCGCCGCCGACCTCGAGGACCCGGATCCTCAGCCGCTCCGCCCGCGCGCGCCTCTGGGCGGCGACGAGCGCCTGGATGCGGCGGAGCGTCGCGTCCGCCTGCCGCCGCACCAGCTGGCCCCTCACCATCGCCTGCAGCTTCACCATCCCTCGCAGCGCGCACAGCGCCTTCCTCGCCTGCACGCGCGCGCACGGATGGGTTCCACTTGAGCGCACAGACACACCATCAACCACCGATGCAGCATAAAAACAGAAGTACGTACCAGGTACGACCGGAAGGCCGACTGAATCTTGACGGCAGCGGCCACCTCTGCGTGACCACCCTCCAACGGCGCAACGATCGCGGCGTCGGGAGGCGGCGGCGGCACATCGACGACGGCATGCTCATGCTCATGCAGGTCCTCCTGCACCGCCGCCACCACGTGCACATCGGCGGAGAAGCAGTGCGACGACGACGTGGACGCGAGCTGATGTCCAGACGCCGTGCTGATCGTGTCCCTGCCGCTCACCGACGCCGCCGGACGCCGGAAGCTCCACCGCCTCTTCTCCTTCGCGGCCGGCGCCGGCAACGACGCTCCGTCGTCCCCTCTCCCCTTGTCCCTGCCCTTCTTGCCGGTCAGGAAGCTTCTCAGCCACCTGCCCGCCTTGCCCATCTGCGGAGAAAAACGCTACGATTGTGCAGCTGCGGCTGCCACTACTCCATTAAGCTAAACATTAGTATGGATTTCTCATCCCCTCATCACTGCTCCATTCTAAACATTTTCTCCAGCTGCACTCTGCTTCTGCCATGTGGGTTTGTTGAGCGGAGTGGAGGGAAATGAGGGGTTAAATACCAGTAAATTTATGTACCCAACACAAACGACTCCCGACATTTTAGTTTTACTGCAAAACTTCAAATGAAAAAAAGGTTGTCCTGGACAATTAGGGTCTGGAAAGGATTAATTGTGAGGATTTAAGTGGTGATCATTCCTGCATGTGGCGAGTAATAGTAGAGGAGTAATCTTCTACTACTAGGACTAGAACCCAGATTGTCAATGTAGGCACCACCAGATCCATGGATGGTAATTAACATCAATAACAGCAGCAGCAGTACTCACGGCACACTCCACATGGCACAACGAAGCACAAGATGGTAGTAAGTAATTCCTGCGTGGCTCATGATCCAAGGTACTAGTAGCTATAGCTAAGCTGAGCTACCTGCCCTGAATCAATCATACTACATCCAAGGTGACTGCTTTGGGGCTCATGATCCAAGGTGCAGCTACTAGCTAGCTGCCTGCCCTGAATCGCTCAGCATACTGTATCGTCCAGTGGCTGTTTCAGATCATGAGATCTGGAGCTGCTGCTGCTGGTTCAGGAGGGTTTATGAGGGTGGTGGACACCTTTGGGTTTAATGTGCTAGCCTGGACCTTGGAACCCTGTGGCAGGGACCCAAAGGAGTACACACTCCAACACTGTCCTTCATTGCAGCTGGCAATCAATGATACGTATCTGATTCCGTTTGAACGGACAATTTGAATTCGGTATATATAACTTCAGGAAAATGGTATTCTAGGTCACTAGCAGTGCTGGTTTCATCACATGTTTTTTCCCTTTTCGAAAGAGAATGTGAAAACCTACCAGTCTCTGCATCCATGAAACTAACCCAATGAAGAACAATGAACACATGTTTTTCTTTCTTCCTTTCAAAATGGAAGGTAAAATTCTCCCAGCCTCTGCATCCACGGATGAAAACAACTTCCTTCGGTAATTTTGTAAAGAAGATTCCAGACATCAAGGCTACAACGTCAACATTTCAGGTGAAACATCCACGTGAAGTCGAAGAACAGTCTTAGTGTACAGACCAGAGTTGAACAGGACACCTTCAAGACAAGATCGGTACTCCGTATAACAAAATCTGAACTGAGCACATCGTGATTCAAATCATACGCATCCAAAATCCTATACAACCAGCTCTAGAAGAAAACAATGGCCACTATCTCTCCCAAAAAAACAGTTTTTAAGTGTGAAGTTTCTTTTCTAGTAGTAAAAAAAAAACTGTGAAAACACTGTGATGACTAACCAAAAATCAAACCTAGCCCCATACAGCCTACATGATGAAATCTATCGCCTTCAGCAAGCTCGGGCCGAACCTGGTCATGTTGAGCACGATGTCCTGCTCGGACATGTAGACCTCCCCGACCTTGTCCCACCCGCCGCCGCTCCTGACGGCCTCGGGGTCCTTGATCACGGTGTGGTTCCGCCCGTACTTCTCCAGCAGCGTGCTCTCCTCCGGGCTGATGCTGTACTCGACGTGCAGCAGGCCCATGTCCCGCGCGGGGGCTCCGTAGGACGCGTCGGCCATGAACTCGACACCGTACGGCACGACGTGCACCACCACTGAACCCGACCGCAGGAACACCATGTTGGTCAGCCCTGCGCCGTGGGCGCCCATGATCGCGTCGCACGAGTCGACCAGCCTGGCGAACTCGTCGAGACTGCTGGAGTCCGTCTGGTTCTGGTCGACCTTGACCACCTCGAAGCCGAACCACTCCAGCCCTTGGACGACGTATGCTGCGTTGACGAACCTCCGGGTTTTGGCCCGGTCGATGAGCATCACCCGGGGCTTCTTGTCGGGGTCGTCTCTGTCGGCCCTGTAGGGTATGCCCACTCTGGCCGCGGGCAAACCGAAGGCTTCCCGGACAAACAGCCGGAAGTCCATCAGCGTGTAGTTCTGCGGGGACAGGTTCGGGTAGATGCCGAGGTCTCGATGGCTCTTCAGACCCACAATGACGTGCGGGTAGCACCTGACCTGGTCATCCGAATCGAAGTCGATGATCTTGTGCCGCGTCAGGTTGCTCAGGATTGTCGCGTACTTCTTGCTGAACCAGGGCTGGTTGTTGGTGATGAGGAACTGCACATCCCCGTCAAACTCGCGGGCGGTGAGGAACAGTGGGACAAGGACGTCGCTGAAGTCATGCCACACATTTGATGTGAGCCCACCGAGGGCAAAGACAATGGCTGGCATGGCATGCTTGGAGGTGCACCTTGGCACTGCGTGGGAGGTATTCAGAGATTTGACAGTCACCTTCTTGATCCAGGGAAGGTTCTTCCGGGACTGGGCTCGGATACTCCACTCTTCACCGTCGGATGTTTCTGTCTGTGGGACATACATGACAGTGGACGACTGGCCAATGGTGCGAGCATCACCGCACAACTCACATATGTCGAACCGCGGGTTGGAGAGGTCACAGACCGTTGTGCTGGATGGAGGTGTGCACTTGGTGTATGGTGCTGAACCTGTACATGTCAGTATGAAATGATTCCATGAGTATTCATTTTGATTGTATCCATTCACTGAATAGTTTTAATGGGGGTAGCTGGTAGCAATAGAAGATATTTGAATGTGATTGTGCTATTGCAAGATCTTTGTGCAAACAATAACTATAATAAGAATAAAACACCACATCATGCAGACATCTAATCTAAAAAGGAAAAAACATGAAAGAACATAAATTCAAGAAGCTAATGATGTATGTACAAAAGGTATGCGTAGGCTGACCAATCAGCCCCTACCGTCATAATATTCTGATCTAGTTAGTTTATGCCCAACGGGGTTTAGAGTATGATCATTGTATTCCTGATGATCTTCTACAGCACATTACCTACAAAATAGCAAAATCCTAACTCTCATGTTGTGTCATCAAACAATAGACCTAGATAAAGCAAGAACAAGCGATTTTTTTCATAGTGTGTACCTCTCCTGACACATAAGCATATCGTCTCTCTCTCCTAACACTAAATTACAAAGTGTGTATCTTCTACATGGGCAATATGCCTTTATGAATAAAACTATGATATCCAGAATGCCAAATAAAGTTAAGGTGTGCTACTGCTACATACTTAAATGAGATAGAAAGAAAATTTTATTTTCGCTGTCACGAGTCCAGAAAACAAACTCTAGTATAAAGAAACAACATTTGCTGTTCTATGCAAACATAGTTCAATATATTTTGGTGCAGTTCTAAAGTGACAGGTGCCCAATGAAAAAATGAGTTCTATGTTTTTGCTGCCAGAATTTAGAGATTTCTAGTGTTCCTTTCTAAATTGTTATTTGTCTATTAACAAACATTAATTTATTTATGAGCTAGAAACTTATGTGTGGTCAATATATCACGCACTCAACCAAGATTGCACAACATAAAAAATATGGTTGCCAAATATGGTCACTAGCTGAATTACTGCCACAATGTACCAAGCTAACTGTGAACTGTCTAGAAAAAAAAGTTGTCTAGAAAAATTGTTGTGCCACATTCAGATCCTCCTAAATCTTAATTTCTAGACATTCATATCATCTAGAAGCATGGAACCTTTATATGCTTAATTTTCACAGTAGAGCACTCAAGTGTTATTCCCCACCAAAGGAAAAAAGCTTTACGTTAGTGTACAGCACAAGCCATCCGCCACTAGGGTGAAAAATTAGCAGCTACCCTCTAAAAAGACAGTCTATAACAAATTAACATTTCCATGTGGTGCACTTATAGCATATAATTCACTTTAGCTTTAGTCCACCACATGGGTCAACTTTACATCTAAGCCATATCACCTTCTACTAGTTATCATCCTTACTCCTCAGTGCAGGTGAAGTTGGAACCCTCGATATGTGCTGTACTAGAAGTTCCAGAACAGTACATTTGGGAGTATCTACCTAACAGTGTAAGGACTATCTACAAGCACTGACTGGATCGCAAGCAAGCAACTCTATTGAGGATGTATCTCTGCATTACCAGCTTCCACTGCGCCTTCTTCCCCTTCCTGAACTTGCGAGGCAGATTCCTTCCCCGAATACTCTGATTGGGAGCAAAAGAAAAAGGTAAAAGATAAAAAAGATTAGCTGAAGAACTAACTTATAGACTAGCTATCCATCAAATTACGCCATGAAACAAAGAACAATGCCGCACCAGTGGTTTCATCTGGAGGCTGTTGCTGCTCTATGATTGCCTCGTCCGGAGATTCGTCAGGCTCTGCATCTCCAAAACAGAACCAATCAAATTTGGCGAATCAGGTTTGAGCTTCAGTAACAAAAAAGAATTCCCCCATTTCCTCTGTCTGTGGCTCTGTGCTTACCAACATTTCGGTCACTCCCCTCCCCTTCTTGCTTTGACAAATCCGGTGTTTCCAAGCCTGAATTGGCAGCCGTCAACAATCACAATGAAAAGATGAACAAGACACGAGCAATTGAAAAGAACTGTAAAATCGTCTGAATTTGATCTTCTTGCCTTGATCTGTGGGGACTCTCCGGAGTGTGCTGTCCTCCACATGAACCGAAGTGAATCGCGAGGAAGCTGAAAGAAATCTCCAGTTAGAACATACAAATGTCAGGAAGAAAGAAGAAGTCCACGTTTAGACTTGAGATAGGAGACGGTCCAGACTCCAGACTGACCGTCGGGGCCCTGGGCGAATTGGCCGGTGAAGACGACGAGGACGAGGACGGCCGCCACCAGGACGACGGCGAACGGCGCGCCGATCCTGCGGCGCCAGATGCCGCCCTGGCCCGCCTTGCTCCTGGCCGCCTTCGGGGACCCCATGGCTGCCCCTTCCTTCCTTCCTTGCCGGTCTTGCTGCGGCAGCTACTCTCACTCGAGCTTGTAATGTCTATGCTGGTCCTCTTCTTCTACTGCTTGCTGTGCTACGCTGCGCCATGAAGAAGCGAGGCCAGACGGGGCAGAAACAAGGTCTCCGCGGCACCCGGGCCTCGTGCCTTCACTGTGGATGCTTGTAGTGGAGGAATGATGAAGCTTTGAATCGAAGGAAGCTTGAGTGGCTAGGTGGATTGGATCATTACAAAGGGAAAAAAAGGGGATCTGGGTCTGGGGGCGGCAAGCAGCAAGAACTCAGCAGGGGTTGAGACTTAGAGAGAGAAAGATAGTTCGTTAGTACTTTTTTATTTATAATTCGACAGTGATGTGGCAGTTGTCTAGGTTTATTCATTTGACTAAGCAAATACTATACTACTAATAGTAATATAAAGTTTAAGTGTATTTTCTTCGATTCATATTACTTGTCACTAAAATAGATGTATCGGAGGAAGTACTTACTGACAAGATCTATGATATTTATAATCTAAATCTTTCAAAGTCAGTTGCCTCTAGATTTATCTTTTGCTTTTCCTTTTTTTTAAACCTTAAACTAACGAAGGACAAGCCTTTATCAGCCATACAAACATTAAAATAAGTTTTAAGACATATGCTCCTGCCTAATGAAAAGGGACATTTCATGTGCCAGAAAAAAAACTGTAAGCATTATACTACACATAAAAAATTCTGGTAAAAGGAACATTTTAACAAGTGTAAAAAAGATAACTTTGGTGCTCAAAAAACGCTTTTTTTACATCGATGTTTTTTAGTACTCCCTCCGACCCAAATTAATTGACTTGAATAGTCCTAGATACATCCGAATCTAAATAAATTCAAGCCAATTAATTTGGGTCGGAGGGAGTACTTTTTTTGCCTAGGACACAATATGTCTTTTCTTTGCGAAAGTTGGCCGACAGGTGAAAGATACAAACATATGCAACTTCGTAATAATTCAAAAAACTAACATTTAAATATTTTTTTACAAATTTTACTGTTCATCCGGAAGCATACCCAAAACACCGCGTTCATATAATCTGGCCTTCTCAATACCATTGATGCGGTATGTTCGAAAAGACACCCTTGTACTTGTATGAAGTTGTGGTACTGTCAGAGGAAAATATCAACCAAGAACCAAGCCAGACTTTGACATTACACTCTTTTCTACCACCAGCACATGCTGGATGACAACCCACCAGATTTTCTCTCTGATGTGTGTCGTCTCGACCACACTCTCCACAACACAGAAATAGAGCGATAAGACCGTTATTTCCTGCAACATACCGCCTACTCGCCTCCACCATTGAGACAACGCCATCAATCTTCATAGACACATGAAACTAACATAAAAAGAACCCATTGTCAAAAAAAAACATAAAAAGAACCCATTACTCCGGGAGAAGATGAAGGCGCCGACAGCCTGGCGCTACGCCAACGACAAAAAGTCAAGGCCGTCAATGAAGGTGACTGGGCTGGACAGCCGGACGAAGCGGCCGTCGGCCCAACTTTGCTGTCGGCGTAGGCCAGGCAAGATGGCCACCATCGGCGTAGAGAAGACTGTCAGCGTAGCGTGAGACGTGACCCAGGTTACCGGCCCATCTGACAGACGCGAGACGGCGTTAGGGCACGGGAGCTACGCCAACGGCAAGCTTTTTTATTTTTTTATTTTTCCTTTTTTGTTCAACGAATCAAATTATATAGTTGATTTATTTATTTCCCTCTATTATTTTAATGTAGATATAATTTATAAATAAATTGGAGATTGTACCTTCGAATTTCGGTATCCCGCCACCCGCATAAAATAACGACGTGAACCTTCCGAAACTCGATGCTAAAACATAAATGTAAAATAAAAACAACAAAATACATATAATATACAACTACCATATAAATATTAAATATATATATCTCAATTTATGGACCCAAGGCATCGAAGCCCCTCTTTTGTGGAAATCCTGGACCGTGCGTCCTGCGTCGTCTACCTCCCTAGACGGGCATCGAAAGAGGATAGAAAAGTGGAGTCTTATCTTGATTTGTGTTTAGTTAGGTCATAGCAACATGTCAAAACAAGGTCCCAACCGAGATATCATAAACATTTCCGTCCGCTCCGAGCTAAGAATCTTCATGCCCACCGTTTTGATCATAGTCTGAAATGGGCATAAGAAATTCAAAAACGATTCCGCATGATGTCATACTATGTGACATAGTTGCAAGGAAAAATATCAAACTTGGAATATTGCAAAAATTAAAAAAAAAATTCTCAGAAATGAGCTATCATGTTCGAGGTTTCATGGTTTTCAAGCCAAACGACCAATGTTATGGCTAGAATCGCGGCATAGTTTGTAATAATATGATCATATTATGCACACATGTGCATCTTAGGATGACGAACAATGTTGCAGGACGAAGTTTTTCGCCGCACCAAAAGGCTATTTTCCATTTTCAGAGTTCCAAAAATGAGGTGTTTTATGAAGCAACCATCAAATAAAAGTTTCAAAATGGTATCACCCCATTTTTTTAAAATACTAGGCCATCTTGCATGAACAATATCCCAGCCGGGGTATCTTAAACCTTTCCATCCACCTCTCGTAAAAAAAGAAAATTCCTGTCGAATCGGGAGGAAGTGAGTCAGATTTGAACTACAGGTACATGATCTGATGCTCATGATTTTTCAGAAAAATCATTTTTAGGTTCACAATATGTTATTTCATCAGAGATTCACTGAAAGTTTAGCGAGACTCAGCTCCGAGCTAAGAATCTTCGTGCCTGCCATTTTGACCATAGTTTGAAACGGGCATAAGAAATTCAAAAACGATCCAAAAAATGTAAAACCTTCATGTGGTGTCATATTATGTGACATAGTTGCAAGGAAAAATCAAACTTGGAATATTGCAAATATAACAAAAAAACTTCTCGAAAATGAGCTATCATGTTCGAGGTTTTATGGTTTTCAGGCCAAATGACCAATGGTATGGCTATAATCGCGGTATAGTTTTTGATAATGTGCCCATATTATGCACACATGTGTATATTAGGATGGAGAACAATATTGCAGAAGGAAGTTTTCCTTTTTATCGCACCAAAAGGCTATTTTCTATTTTCCGAGTGCCAAAAACGAGGTGTTTTGTGAAGCAATCACCAAATGAAAGTTTCAAAATGGTACCACCCTATTTTTCAAAACTATTGGGCCACCTTTCATGGAAAATTTCCCAACCGGGGTATCTTAAACCTTTTTGTCCACCCCTTGTAAAAAAACAAATTCCTGTCGAATTGGAGGAAGTGGGTCAGATTTGAACTACAGGTACATGATCTAATGCTCATGATTTTTTGGAAAAATCATTTTTAGGTTCACAATACGTTATTTCATCAAATATTCACTGGAATTTTAGCAAGGCTCAGCCCCGAGCTAAGAATCTTCATGCCTGCCGTTTTGACCATAGTTTGAAACGGGTATAAGAAATTCAAAAACGATTCAAATAATGTAAAACATTCGCGTGGTGTCATATTATGTGACATAGTTGCAAGGAAAAATAACTAATTTATAATATTGCAAATCTCTTAAAAAGCCTTATCAGAAATGAGCTATCATGTTCGAGGTTTTTTATGGTTTTCAGGCCAAATGACCAATATTATGGCTAGAATCGTGAAATAGTTTATGATAATATGATCATATTATGCACGCATGTCCATATTAGGATGGCGAATAATATTGCAGGAGGAAGTTTTCTTTTTCGTCGTACCAAAAGGCAATTTTCCATTTTTCGAGTACCAAAAAGGGGTGTTTTGTGAACCAACCACCAAATGAAAGTTTCAAAATGATACCACCCTATTTTTAAAAAAATACTAGGACACCTTGCATGGAAAATGTCCCAACCGGGATATATTAAACCTTTCTGTCCATCCCTCGTAAAAAAGACAAATTCTTACCGAATCGGTAAGAAGTGGGTCAGATTTGGACTACAGATACATGATATGATGCTCATGTTTTTTTATAAAAATCATTTTTAGATTCACAATATGCTATTTCATCAGAGATTCACTGCAAGTTTAGCGAGGCTTGGCCCCAAGCTAAGGATTTTTTAGAATCCTCAAATTTAAAAGGAAAATTTTGATATGATTTTGTCAAGATTTGAATACTATTAAATGATTTTTATTTAGAAAACCTTGCAGTATACTATTAAAAAGACATGATGCATGATTAAAAAGATGATAGGGATGTCATGTTTGTGTTTTTCTCAATTTTCTGATCGATTTAGACATATTATTTATCGAATTCGGATTTACGGATTTGAAGATATGAATTATTCACTATTAAATAGAGAAGGACAAAAAATCATTTTATTGTTATTTGAATTCAAGATCATTTTTGTTTACTTAAATAATTGTTTAAAATTTAAAAAATAAAGGTGTATGACACCATGGTCCAAGGGTTAATAGGATTGATATGGTATTATCAATAAGGTCTAATTTTATCGAAACCTCATCCGGAAGGAACATAGAAGTTAAACATGTTGGGCCTAGAGTAGTGTGAGGATGGGTGACCGATCGAAAAGTTTGACCATGAGTGCAATTTAACCGGAGATTAAGCGTACTTAGAGTAAAAAAGGACGCTTGTGAGATTAATGAGTCAAAGTATTCAAAAAAAGACGCTTATGAGATTACAAGTCAAACAATTCAAAACAAATTGAAAAAAAATAGGTCAACGGAAATACTGTCGGTGTAGCTACCACCAGACCTGAAGGTCGTCAACCGCTGATGTGAGCCCCATAGGCGCTACGCCGATGACCAGAAGGGCTACGCCTACATGGCAAGACACCGATGGCAGCTGGCCATCGGCACCTGCCTTGTTTACTGTAGTGCATAACACATTGCGGTCTTGAGTTGTGGTTCCCTCGTATCCAGGTGTTATAGTGGCTATGGCTAGCATACACGAGCGGAGCACGGAGAAACATTGGCGAGAAATAGAGTTCCCTATAGTGGTTATGGTTTTTGATGAAAATTGTTGTTTCATGGACTTCAAGTTTCACCGATAGAATAACATGCCACAAGACATATAAGAAGAAACTTGCCCGAGACTATGGTGTTGAACCGTGGATGGTCATTTTATTTACTCTCTTTGAACCAAATTAATGGAGTCTGACTTGTCTAGATTCGGATGTATCTAATCATGTTTTAGTGCTAAATGTATTCAAATCTAAATAAATCTAAGTCCATTATTTTGGATTGGAGGGAGTAAGAAAATGCCAAGTTTTCAGCCCAGTTCAACGTTGAGCATGAGGTTCCCATTTTGGTGACTTGAAGACAAGAATTTTGTCAATTCTCACACTTTTTGTTTTGGGAGAAAAAAAGGGAGTAACATCCTACCCAGCTAAAAGGACCGACTTTGGTTGACTAGAGGGGTGATTAGGCGAGTACCAATTTTTATCTTTTTAATCAAGTTTAGGATTTACAAGAGGTGAGGTTCTCCAGAGATGCATCTAGATGAACAGTCCTATATGATAGAGAACAACAACAAGTAGCAAAGCGGTAAAGGACAAAACGTAAAGGTGAGGAGCGAATAAACCGGAGAAGAGATGTGGAGATGTAATTCATGTAGTTCACTTTTAAGGAGGCTACATCTATATTAGAGAGGTGTTGGGGACACATAAGGTCACATGAGCACCACGAAAGCCTCGTCATCTTCTCCGATGAGCTCCACCATAAAGGCGGGCTCATGATCTACTAACCGGTGACCTTAAAGGCGCCAGCCAAAACCTTTATAACAAGGTTGAGAGAAGTCCCCACAACTTAATTAGAGTGCCCTCAACGGCACCACGAAGCTTCACAACGCATGCCTGAACTCCGATGATGTCCTACACCGTCTAGGGTTCCAAGAACCCAAGAGTAACAAGATCCACATAGGATGGGTGGGGGAAATCAAGATTCCTTTGGTGGAAGTGTAGATCTAGGTCACCTCTCCCACTCCTCAAACGATCAAGAGGTTTGAGTGTCTAGGGAGAGAGATCTAGGAAGATTGAGCTCTTGTATTAATGGAGGAGAGAGAAAATTGAAGAGTTAAGGAAGAAGGAGACCTTAAATAGGCCCCTTCAAATCAAACTATTGTCAGGTTTCGTGACACCACCGGTACTACCGGCGGGAAGCCGGAACTTCTGGTCAGGCACATTCCAAAAGCTCGAATGTTGTAGGAACTGCCTTGGAGTATGGGTCGGAAGTACCGACTGAGGCGAGCGGAACTTCTGACCGGTACTACCAGTCCAACTTACGATCATGTTCCGCTAAATAACACTCCCAAATTAGATAGGGTACTGAGCTGAGCGTGGGCTCATCAGAACTGGACCGGAGCTAGGCCCGGAAGTTCTGGGTCACAAAACCCCCTGACCTAAACTACTAACGTCTCGTCGGCACTACTGATAACAAGTTACATAGGAACGGGGCCTAGGAAGTGATAAGGTAGTACTACCAGTGCTTAACTGGTACTTCCGGTCAGAGCAGAATTGTAACATCCCAAATTTTTCTAAATTTTGGAATGTTTATTTTTAATAGCATTGCTTGAATGATTTGAATGGCCAAAAACATTTTTTTGAAAAAAATCTTCTCTTATTCCAAAAAACCCTATTTCCAAATTAGCCATATAGTGCTTATTAGGAAAATGCCATTTTTTGTTATTTTTTTGGTCAAAAATAGTCTCTTTAAAGCCTAAAGGGTGTATTTTGTTTTTAAAAAAATTAGAAACTAATTTTACTTTATTTAGAGTTATAAAACTAAAGTTATAAAGGTTTTCTAAAACAGAAAAAGAAAACAAGAAAAGGAATTAAAAAGGGGAAACGACCCAGCTAGGCCGACGCATAGATTCCCCACCCTATCTACGGCGCACCCTCCTCGCGCGAGAAGTGCACTGCAGCCTGGGTCGCCCACCACCAGCCTGCCCCTCTCTCCCTCTCGCTGCTAGGTGGACCCCACCCCCGGTCTCCCCCATCCTCCCGCTCGCCTCCACCTCGCCCTCGTCCCTGGTGCATGTCACTGCCGCCTCCCACGTCCCCCACTCCCCCGAGCGACTGTGGCCTCGCTCGTGCTCCCCTTAAAGCCCTGCTCCCCTCTCGCCTTTCCCCTCCTCTCTTCAACTATCCTCGCCGCTAGGCTGCCCTAATCTCTCTCTCTGGAGCTCCGCTGATCGACAGGTTGCCGACACTGATTTCCATCAAAACCTGAGGTTTCTGACCCCGTTCCCTCCTTCTTCCTTCTTCTCGCATCAGTGTGAATGCGCTCACACCCCCTCTCGCTTATTTCCCTCGCTAGGAGCTCGTCCCTGTCCTCACCGAGATTTGCCGCCGCCCGAGCCCATTCCGCCCGCGCCTTGGTGCCGCTCAAGGAAGCAACCGACGCCAACGAGGCCACCACCGCCCTCCCCTCATCGCACCGTTCATCGTCTACTGCTTCATCCACCCCTTGGACTGCCGCAACTCCGCCTCGACCGTGTCCGAGCCACCCGCCACCGTCGCCGCCAACTCCGGCGACCAAGCCATAGGTGAGCTCACCCCCATATCTCTGGTAGTGTTCGATCTCGCATCCAGGGATAGGATTAATCCTAGCAGATCCTAGCCGCTAGACGTGGCTTGAGCCGAGCTGCAAGCTAGTCCATCTCGACCATTGGTTTTATGTTAATCCGACGGCGCCAGTTGCTTCTTGTACCGAATAGGTAACAACCAGTAGAATAACGCCATGTGGCCTGGCCATTTGAAAACTGAGTCTCTCGCTCAGATCATATGGCCATTTTGCAGAAACGTCCCTACAACTTGAAACCTCATAACTTTCTACCCATAATCCCAATTGATGAAAATAATATATCCCTGGAATCCTTGTGACATGTGGAATGTTTTTAAACTACTAGTTTGTCAAATTGACTATTTAGAATTGAACAATATTACAGGATTGCCATTGTAGTATTTTGGGCATAACTTTATTTCTAAAAATGGTTTTAAGTTGATTCTTTTTTTCTAAATGCTTATATTTTAGTCCCATATCCAATAGGATCAGAGGATAAAATTGAATCTATGTTTTCAACAAATTGATGTAATTATGAAACTAAACCCTTTTAAATAACTGTTTTGAACATAACTTTAGTAATGAAAATGATTTCTAAATAAATATGTTTGCAATCATGCATGTTTGAACTTTATAAAACCTTATTCATGATTTTCAAATACACATCAATTGTTTGAATGAGCATCATTCATATATTACTAGTGCATGATGTTTGTTGTGTGAATGGGTGTTCATTGGAATTGTTTGTCTTATAGATTGTGAGGTGCACAAGCCCTGGATTGTAAACATCCGTCATTAATGAGGCAAGTGGATCTACACCATTGTCTAAATTATGCTTTCCTTGCAAGTGGAACTATCCCTTTGTCTATGTTACGCTTACTATGTGAGCGTAGAAGTAATTTAATTTGTATGCTGATATACTATGAAACCCGGATAGGATAGCCATATGGTTTCTCAAATTGTTTGTTCTGTGACCAATGTTTGTGTTGGGAAAAGCTTGGCCATACCAACTTAGAGATGTAGATTGAAAACCCAGGAATAGACTTTGACTTAGTGTGATAGCAAGATTGGATTGACCTAGTGAGAGACTGGACTTGGAAGAATGGAGGATACAAGATTTGGAAGAACGGAGGAGGAGACTTTCTAGATTGCGTGGCATGGAAGGGCTATGGCCTGACTATCTAACATGTCGAGCTAAGTCCTGATAATAGGCTGGATTGCATGGCATGCAAGGGCTACGGCCTGACTATCTAACATGTTGAGCTGAGTCCTGATAATAGGGTGGATTGCGTGGCATCGAAGGGCTACGACCTGACTTTCTGACATGTTGAGTTGAGTCTTGATAATAGGAGGGGTTGGACAAGCAACATGGTGTAGGGCTACGGTCTGACTACTGACATGTTGAGCTTGGCCCTTAAGGAGTAGTGGAACAAAGTAAGATTTTGGAATAAGGCTTTGGATTTGGAGTGAAAGATGATTTGGAAGAAGGCTTTGGATTTGGAGTGAAGGATGATTTGGAAGAAGGATTTGGATTGACCCACCAACCAATAGATCAAGAAGAGTTGATTGATTTTGCCTGATTGGTTTATTATATCTCTGTTTTAGTGATGTTTGCCAATACATTCAAAGTATTAACCCTTCATGGCTGCAACGTTTCATGTTGCAGGTTTCCCTTGAAGATGGTAGAAGTACGATGTTAGGGTCGTGAGTCTCCACTCAGCATGCTTCGCCTGTGGCATTTTGGATGGAGCTCCTTATCTATTATTAGTCTTTCGCTGTTGAACTTTGTTTATGAGGAGCTAGCCCTTCTGCTATGCAAATTGTTTTAAATTTTATTATGTTTTGGATCATTTGATGTAATATAATTATGACCTTAGTTTCGTGATATTACATCTTGAACTATGTGTGCTAGCAAGTCGATCCATGGACTAGCACTATATAGCACAGAGGCTTAGACCCCTATCGGTTTGGGTCGCTTCAAGAATACAGCTCGAAACCTCAAACGGGTCGCTCTCTCGCTAAAAAATGGGAAGGTTGTGGAGGTGCAAAAATGGTTTGTGCAAGAAATGTGATTACCCACATCCTTCCGAGGTGGAACCCCTCTTGATAGTACGGCCTCCTAAAACAACAAAATAAAGAGAAATGCAAAACAAGAAGCATTGTCTTCATGAGTCTTCAAGGTATGAGTCCACCCAAGAATGTGCACATGAATAAATCCTGCAACTTGGGCACACGATTAAACCACAGGTGGAGTTGTCATCAACACTAAAACACTTAGATCAATGCCCTTCCAATCTCCCCTTTTTGGTGTTGATGACAACCCCATAAGATTTGCATAGCTAAAGTAAATGAGGTACATATTTTTGCAAAGTAAGAGAGGCTCCCCCTAGATGTGTGCATGATATGAAATTTGCTTATGGAATGCAACATACACACACAAGGATGGACTCCCCCTTACCATTACAAAAACTAGACAAGTGCAATGATACATGAGTAAGAGAGTAGGGTCATACCTTTACACCAACAAACATATGGTGAGAGACAATAGATTGGGCAATAACATAGATAACTCCACCATATACAACCAACCACAAGAATACCACATAGATATAAACAAAGATACCATAGCACATAGTCTCATACATAGAGTAGCACAAATAACAAGGTCCACAAGCACATAAATAGAAAGAAGAATGTTCACGAGCATAAAAGGATCAAAGTAAGAACGAGCTCGTGACATATCCCACACAAATCTCGTAGCATCCTAATAGACATCTCTCCCCCTTTGGCATCAAGATGCCAAAAAGGGGGCAAAGACCAAACTACGCGCCCCAACCACCAAGATACGGAGAGGGAGGCTTAGGTTTCAAGGTGGCATGTGTTGGAAATATGCCCTAGAGACAAATAGTTATAAGGACTATTATCATATTTCATATAGTTTATGATTAAGTTTTATATCATGCTATAACTGTATTGAGTGGAAACATCAATACACGTGTGATATACAAACAACCAGGGGTTACCAGTGAAACTCTAGTCACTGGTTCATTGATCAACAAATGATCATGTTTCTTGATCATGTGGCATTTATGCCAGCTGGAAATGGAGTCAACTCATTTGGAGAATGAGATGATGAACCAATACCTAACCTAAACATCGTGACCCGATCATGTCACGAAATTCAAGTTACGATGATTAGAAATGGATCCTCGTAGAATATTCCTTAAACCGTGAGGCTGTATCAATCACTGTCTCCCGAGAGTGCTTTGATAGCATCAAGCACCACTTGGTAAAACAATGGTTATAAAGGTGTGTTCAGGTACTCGGAGGAAACCGTTGAGGCAATATATGTCAAGAGCGGGATTTGTCCGTCCATGTTACGGGAAGATACTCAAGGGCCCACTCGGAGAGGTTATATCCAATAGCTGCGTAGCGTGTGATTTGATCACAGGGATATTGAAAGGGCATGTATGCCCCATGTGTGGTTTTGGTAATTAATGACAATCCCTATGGACTAATGTGCGAATTGAGTTTCACTTGTAGGTTTGTCCATTGGCATCGCTTGGGACCATGTGTTGGTTTCAAGGATGAAAAAGAAGTAGCATTGTCCAAGGGCTTTGTGCCTATTGGAATCAAGTAGAAGAAGAAGAAGATCAAGTATGTCTTGAAGAAGAAGAAGATGGATTTCCTCATGGCTTTCTTCAAGACATCATCAAGAATTGATGTGAAAGGATGAAGACAAGTTCGAAGAAGAGGCTTCCCCATGGTGTATGGGGGAGCATGTCTCAAGACTTCATCAAGCAAGTGCAATCAAGAAAGGTGTTCCATCTTGAAGGTGACAAGATCGTCTACATCAAGCTCAAGTGGGATTCTCAAGGCAAAGGTATGATCTTGATAGGGTTTCTACTTTACCGGTCTCTTGTAGTGTTGGGAGACCGGGTTTAGGATAGATAGCCGTAGTATCAAGAGGGGCTCTCGAGTGGGTGACTCGTTCGTATCTTTCGGAGAGAGCTCAAACCTTTGCATACATAGCATCATATTTCTTGGTTGTTGTTTGGTTCTTATCCATGTGAGGATCTAGAGCTTGTGGTTAGCTTCATAACGAGCTCTAGTTCATCAAAAACGGATTTCCCTTGCATATCTTATTGCGTTTTTGATCTTGCGGGTTTTCTGGCTCCACACCTTGGGAGGTATCTCACATATATATTCATGGTATTTTCTACCTTGGTGATATCCAATATTTATTCTACATGTCGTTATCTTTCCAACAAAATTGGTTTCATCTCGTTTGGAGTTCGGATGCAAAAGTTGTGGCAGTTCTGGTTCTGAAGTTTTTGCCTGACCGGTAGTTCCGGCGGGCCACCGGTAGTACCACCAGGGAAGTTTGCCGCCGGTAGTACCGGTGTTAATTCCGGCCCAACTTCCGGTAAACCCATTTTTGGTTCAGTACTCTCTTTGCCTGGTTAGCGCTATTTGACGGAACCTGGATCGGATTTTCAGGCGGTAGTACCGCTAGGACATTCTTGCCACCGGTAGTTCCTGCGAAGCGGCGGTAGTACCGGCTAGGCTCGCGTTTTTGTTCTTTCTCTCGCTGTTTTCTGACCGTTGGCTGGGTGCCACCGGTAGTACTGGCCACCCACCGGTACTACCGGCCGTGCGCGAATCTGTGAGTAACGGGCAGATCGGGGAGCCCTTTAAAAGGAGCTCCCCTTTCCCCTTCCGCCCTAACTCGTGTTCTTCTCAGTTTTTGGCTTTCTCTCTCCTCCATTGTTGATCTTGAAGAGCTTGCCCTCTCCCCTTTCCCCTTCTATGATTCTTGCATCTGTTTGAGGGATTTGAGAGAGGAGATCTAGATCTACAAGCCCTACCAAGCCAAATCCCTTCTTTGTGAAGGAATCCTTGGGATCTAGATCTTGGAGAGTTTTGTGTTCTCCTCTTGTGTTCTTCCTCCCTTATTCCCCCAATAGCTTTTGTAGCTTTGGTGGAATTTGAGAGTGAAGGACTTGCCTCTTGCACTTGGTGCATAGGTTTGAGTTCTCCTCGGAGATTCGGCGAGTTCAAGCCCTTGGGCTTGTTTCTCTTGGGTTCTTGGAACCCTAGACGGTTGTGTGGTTGGATTGTTAACCTTTTGTGGTCTTGTAGTGTAACATCCCAAAACTTTAATCCAAGCTTATCAAGATCAAATCATGCAAAAATAGGGTTAACAAAAACTTTTCCAAATTAAAAATGAAAGCATTCATATGTGTGTGCATTTAAGATCGGAGTTGAATTGAAGTGCCTTGTTTAAGTGATCCAATGCTTGTAAAATGTTTCCTAAGTTATTTAAACATCATCTACATCATTCCCAAACTTTTACCAAAGAAAATCAAATAAAAAAGAATAAAAAAGGAGGAATGGTCATTTTGGCCATTTTAATCCCCTACACTACTTTGAGTGTTCCTAGCACTCATTTCTTAACAGAAACAATTCATGATCTTTGCACCCCTTGCTAGTACACATAATGAGGTACCAAGGCCCACCTTGTGATCTGCAAAAATCTTTCAAATGCTAATTTTAAATGATATTTCAAAATTGAATCTAGTTCATATGGGAAGATCCCACTTTTTCAAAAACCATTCAAACAAGCTCCACTTTCAAAACCCTTGCAACCAGAGACTACCTAGCACTAGTGGAGAACACCCAAAAATTTTGAAATCAAAATTCAATAGTTTTTCTCTTTCGGCCATTTTCTCAAACACCTTACTGGCAAGATCAAAGTGGCCTAACTATTACTGTTTTGGGGTTGATCTTGTCTAGCAAATTGAAGTGCTTTGATCATATTTGTCTCCCTCAAGCCCAACCAGACCCACACCAGCACATCCCCTACCGCCTAGCTGCACTGCATTGCCATGCCGAGCCACTCCGTTGGCCGACTGCACTCGCAGCAGCAGACCTCTCCAGCCTCTCTCGCCATGTCTAGCAAGTCGCCAGTGGTCCACCTCCACCGTCCAACCAGCCCCAGGCCAGAGACAGAGAGCAGAGCGGCCAGGAACTGCCGCGCCTGGAGCTGGTCGACCATGCCGACGCCGCCCGCAGAGCATGCTCTGTCCTCGCATGCACAGACCGCCCCTTGGCCATAGCCCGCGCCCACCGCTCCGCCATGACCTGGGGAACACCCCAGACACCCCCGCTAGCCGCCCAACTCACCCCAGCCACCGCTCGCCGTGGACACCGCCGCCTCTGCCGCTCAGAGCGCCAGCTCGCCCAGACCGCATGCCACCGCCCCTACGCCCGCATTCACTTCCTAGAGCACCGCCAGGAGACCACCTGTCGATCGCCATCCTCCGCCATGCCGCTAGCCGCCCGTAGCCGTGTCGCCGGAGTCGCCTGCCCATACCCTTCGGTCTCACTGTCGGGCCTATATAAACCGGCCTCCCCAGCACCATTTCTCCACATCCACTCACTCCCACCTCTCACTGATCCTTTCACCCCTCTCGCCGGAGCCAAGCGAGCTCTGCCTCGCCGGAATTGGAGCCGGAGCAGCCGCAGCAGGAGGAGAAGGGCGCCTGCGATTTAGGGCACCCCAAGCTCCGCCGCAACCGTGCCTCGCCTCGCCGTCGTCTTCCAGTTCGTTTGCCCGCCTCGCCGACCTTGTTGGAGCCCTGGTATGTCCCCAGCAGACCCCCACCGAGCCGCTAGGGTTCGAGCTCGCCGGTGACCTGTTCGTCGTCGATGACAACCCTCAGCCGTAGATCCCCTTTCTAATCCTACTACCCCGCAGCTGTTTTCTTTCACGTGTTAAGACCCATCGACAAGCGGGACCCCGTCACCTGAGCTCAAGGCCATGAGCACCACTGGGCCGGCCCAAGTTCTTTCCCGTGCTAGCCCAACCGTTCAAATCTGGATTTTTCTTTTTAAGTTGAATCTAGTTTCTGTCCACTAGTTTAAAATTCAATTCTGGGAGTTTTATAAATCCAAATTGCATGAAACCAATTTTTTATGAAAGGTATTGAGATGATCTATCCAAGCCCGTTGGATTTAATTCAATTAGAGTTATAGATCTCTCCTAATAAAAATAACAAAACAGAAGCATTTGCACCTTACAACATTTTTATAAAATCAACCAAGTTAGCTTTTGAGTTGATTCCAACTCTCAAAAATCACATTTCATCATATCTATCTAAATATGTAATAATATTAAGGTTTACATGCAGTGACTTTGGACTAGTACCAAATTAATGCTATATAGGCATTTCTAGTCACTTTAAATCATCAAATAATGAACTTAAACCAAAGTGATTATGATCCAACCTTTAAATCTCATTCCCACATATTAGAGTATGTGGTGATGACATGTGTCAACATGATCCCATATTTTAAGTGGTGAATATTAAATCTTAGTTAATTTTTCAATGAGTAGAAATTACTTTTCTAAATTAAAAAGAATGGAACTAGAGATTTAAACTTGTGATGCTTGTGATGATAATAGATCATCAATTGTGTGTCTTAGAATGCTATCTATCCTAGTTAAGTATTGTTTGGTGATTGTGTACTCCGTATGTATTTATAGAAGATAGTACCGACCAAGCTTACGAGGAGGAGGAGTGCTTCAACCACTGCACCAACCAAGGCAAGCCACCATTAACAGTGCAAGCTAACACTTGCAAGTTTAGTGCTTAGAAAGCTAGGATCAAAATAGATGGTTTAGCAAAGATGCCTTAAGCATGCTTTGATCACACCCCTTTTAACTAGTAGTTACCTCAAGTCTTTGCTTACAAGTTTTTACCTCCCTTAGTTTACACCAAGTTCTTTACTTGCTCTGAAGGTAGCATAAAAAGTATAAAACTTGACCTATTTAACTAAGCTTTAGATGTCATTCTATGGCATGAGATTGAACACCCTCATCTTTCCACCTTAGTGAACACTCTTAACTTAGTAGTTAGAGTAGATCAAAACTTGAGTCACTTTAGATGGGAACAATTGGTGAAAATGAATTGTGAAAACCTTGGAATGATGATTCATTCTATTGAGATGTTTTGACATGTGTTGAGAAACACAAATGGTCTATGATGATGAAAATGTTGAGGCATGAGCCTTAGCCCTTTTATAAAACTGATGGTTGGATTCGGATGTGATACCATTCCAAATTTACCGTACAACCACACTACCTGAATTGGGTAAGGCTTAGCTGGAAATTTATATGCATTAGTATTAGTTCCCTCGCGGGAGAGGTTTGAGCTGAGGCTACCTCTCATGATGTCCACCTATGCAGTGCCCAAGATGACTGATGGTCATGGTTGGGAGGCCATGCTCATAGGAGAGGTGCTTATACTAGGGTGTGTAAAGGGAAGGTTATGTTTGATTATCTGCATACTAAGTATGATGATTCAGGGTTATCCCTGACAGATGTATCGAATCTTGTGGTGAAAGTGTACCACCTCTGCAGAGTGTCAAACTATTCGAATAGCCGCGTCCGCGGTTATGGACAGTTGGAATGGTCATACTGTTTCGTTGTCAGATGTTTTCCAAATAACTTGAAATGAATGATGAATCTTGACTTGACCACAACAGGGTTGTGTGTATGACATTAGCTTCCCAACTTAAGTGATTCTAGAACTTTACTTTATCTTTCTTTGCTTCTGAACTCAGCTTAGGTTTCAAACTTAACTTTATAATTAAACTTAGATTTAGCAATTTAACTTAGAATTATAATACTTGTTAGTGGTAGTTTGCGAGTACTTAAAGAGTACTCATGGCTCTTGTCCCTGGCTATTCTCGTGGCCAGACTATGAAGGAGACTATCAAGAGGATGTCCATCAGGACGGCTATGATAACTAGGACTATCTGCCTTTGTCAGCATTGCTTGTGCCCCTGAAGATGGACCCCACCGCTACGCTTATCTTTTATTTCCGCTTCTTGTTGTATTAAGACTGGATCATGAGATCCTTATTTGTGTAAGACCTTATGTATGGTTTGTAATGGATGATGTACTGTGATATCCAATCCATTATGTCTCGCAAAAATGGTAATCCTGGGATTGCGAGGTATGGCATAATGGGCATCTGGGATTAAAAATCTGGGTGTTGACATGTAGCCTTTTGTGGCCTTGTTTCCTTTTGTGGCTTTGTAGCCTTTGTGGCATTGTTGTTGGGAGCTTCCAATTGAGTTGTGGAGATTGCCCCAATATTGTACGGGTTCGGTGACCGCCCTCAAGTGTCCCATAGTGGAACGTGAGTAGGCCTTTGTGGCGAGCTCACGGGAGAATAGGGTGAGCCTTTTGTGGCGTCGGTAGGTTCCGTGCCTTCGCATCTTGGGGTGAGGCCTTGTGTGGCGTTGGGTGAGCATCGAGCCACCACACCTCGAGGTGAGCCACTTGTGGCGTTCGAAGTACATTGTGTCCCCGCACCTCTCCAATGGAGACGTAGCTTCTTTGGAAGCAAACTTCGGGAAACAAATCATCGTCTCCACGTCCATCGGTTATCTCTCAACCGAACCCTTTACTTATGCAATTTAATTGTGATAGCCTTCGTGCTTGAAGTATTATATCTTGCTATCACCTTGTTGCTTGTCTTGCTTAGCATAGGTTGTTGGTGCACTTAGTGAACCTAGTGGATATAGGTTTTGGCTTGATAAATTAAACGTTAAGTTTTATTCTGCATTTATTAGAGCCTAAACCATAATATTTTTAAAACGCCTATTCACCCCCCTTTAGGCGACGTCCATTTCCCTTTCAATTGGTACCCCTCATCGGAACGATTCAAGTAGCGTTGTTTGGTAACGAGATTGAACACGACATGGTGATGTCATTGATCAGATCTCGGGCAATGCAAGTATCAAGAGACAAAGGGAATAATACACGACTGTCCCGGTTCAAACGACGAAAGATCTTCGTGGAACGCCCAGGGGTCACATGGCCATCCAGGTCCCTCTGTCGATCATTGGTGTGGGAGTGTCCTGACCATATTTGGAGTGTTCCCGAACCGTGGGGTATCACTCTTAAGGGCTTGATGATGCTTAGAGAGTGTTTATAGGATCGGTAGAATTGCCGAAGAATAGTAGAGAGAAAACCGGAATGGTTTCGATAAGTCTGGAGGATGTCCGGAGTGGAGGTGGAAGTGTTCCATAACCACGGAGGTTGAATAATATGTGAATGAATGTTAAATATTGATTTAATCATTTATTCATAATTATTTAATAAAGAGAAAATCAATTTAAAAGGTCAAAAGGCTTAATGGGCCAATTCCCGGAGGGGAGAGGGCCCATTAGGGAAAGGAGAGAGGGAGAAGGGGCAAGGGGGTTGGCCGGCTGGGCCAAGCCCCCCGTGCGGGGCCCACTAGGGCTGGTCTTTGGCCTCCCCTCCCCCTCCTCTCCTTTAGTCCCACCCCAGGATTTTGAGGGAGGTAGTATCTCCCCTCCCCCTATATATAGTGGGGGTATTTGGCCAGATAAATACACCCAATAATCAATAAAGGTCTTCTCACTTTTGTGAGGACCTCTAATTGATATTTTCTCTCTCTTCCTCTCTCTTCCTCTCTCTCTCTCGTGACCGTGGTCCCAAGTTCGTACTGCGTGAACGAGAGACATCTTCACCGCGGAGCACCGTCGCGCTGCGGGATTCGGATCCAGGAGCTCTACTTCCGCAACTGCTGCTGGATCGGGAAGCGGGAGTCATCATCAGGAACCAGACATGTGTAACTCCCTGCGAGGTGTCGCACTTGAGGCACTCAAGTCGTTGGAGCCAAAGGAGCGCAAGGACTTCATCACGACCTTGAGGTCGGCTTCGGCTCGTCTACATCAACCACGCTCTCCTGAGCGTTGACAACGCTTTTCGGTCTTCAAGGGTAAGTTCGCGAAAAGCCCCTCCCTTTACTCTATTACTAATAGATAGGTCCTAGCAGCATCAGGGGTTCAGGGGCATAGGGTAAAATTTTATTGTTTTCATACGCGGAACCCCTACAGTGGTATTAGAGCTAGATCTATGCGTAGTAATGCTAGTACGGGTAGAACACACGAGATGTAGCGTGTGGGCGTTGATCTTTTAGTTGTTACCCTCCCACGTGTACTTGTGTAAACCGCAACAATGCTTGATGAAGTGGCCCCAACCTACTTTACGCGTTCATTCGCGAGACTGGTCCATGCTTGACATATGGCTTGTACCGTATAAAGTGGCTTAGGAGGATGTTTGTCTCTCTCGCATTAGTTGGTATGCCATTTGCAACAGAGGTCCCCGAAAGGGGTGTAGTAGAGACAACTACTTGATCAACGTTGTTCTGAAAGTTCATAGGTAAGAACGGTTCTTGTGCGAAAGCCCATTTAGCCACGTAAAACATGCAAAGATAAAGTAGATGCGTCTAACTTTGTTTTGCAGGGGGGCGTTGCTTTGTGATATGGTTGTGGCAAAGGTAAAGTGATTACCTTATGTTACATAGTAGTAGATAGTCACAGAGGTGACGGACTACCATGTCGGAATGACACTGGTACCCTGGTGTCTATGGCGCCGGAACCCTGGCGCTGGAATCTGACGACGACAGATGGAGATCATGACATGAAGGACCATATCACATCGCATTTACATTCAATGTTATTGTTTGTATATCTTATTGTGTGCTAGTATTAGATACTTGACGGTAGCCTAATAAGATGATCCATGTTAAAATTACCAATGATTGAGTTCGCCCTTAGTGTGCACCACCGAGAAAGTTCTTCGGTATGAGGCGATCCATGGTACCATCATGGGTGTCAGACATATCTATGTTCGCATACCGTGGGTGTAAGCCATGTTGCACAGCGAATACACTAAGGTTGAGTTGGCGAGCCTAGCACGCCATAGAAGCATGGCCTCGGATCACGGATGGTCGAAATATCGAGCACGAGTCACATGAATGATGTGACTGATGTTTAGCATCCACCCTTGAACCCACATTGATGTCCGTGTTAATCGAGGGAGATGTGGCTGATAGGGGTCGTGTTATCACTAGGAACCCTTATGGGGATAGGTGTTTCTGAGTGGAGTTATTATTAACTCATTTAATTATAAACTTAGTCTAAATTCCTTCTTGCAATTGTAAATGTAGAGAAGTTCTCCCCGATGCCACCTTTCCTATTGACGATTGATTGGTTAGAAGGAGAGAAGCTCAAATTAGATGGATCAAACTTCTCTATATGGGTTGCGCGTCTCCATATTCTCCTTAGCGAGAATGCCGTGGTCGGCTACATACTCGACGGGATGAATTTGGATTAGCGCATTGACCTAGAGACCCCAGAGCAGCGGGAAGACCGCTATCTCCGTCGGGAGTTGGCCTCCTTCATTTCAGTTACAATGCGTTTCGGAATGGTGGACGAGCTGTGGCCTTTTGTGGATGATGTCAACCCTCGTACGGTAATGCTACATCTTAGGACACATTTCGTGGAACAAGCACGCATATGGGATCATGAGCTGATGGGATACTTCCTCTCCATTAAGATGGAGGAGAACTCATCACTTGACGACCACTTGGAGCGCATGCATGATGTGTACATGAGGCCTGCATACTTCCTGGATAGCTGGATGACAGGCTCTTTTGCAAATGGCGTTGTTCTACGGTCGCTGCCACCAAGCTGCCAGGCACAAGTCATGACTTGCATTATGAGAGGCGACGCGGAATCAATGGAGTTCCACCGGTTCGTAACACATCTCAGGAATGTGTTGGTTGAACCAAATGTCGCTAAGGTCATCAATGACAAAGGTATATATTTGATATACAATTTTATAAATGTTATAATCTTGCAAACACATTTGCAGTGTTAAGTATATTTGATACTTGTTCTATTTTGCTAAAAACAGGTCCTTCTGCATGAGAGGTGCTTGCTGGAGAGGAGGTGACGTTGCGTGTTGATGGCAAGCATGATGATGATGGCCAACGACACTCTCCCTCAACATTTATCATTTAGTTTATGTTTAGGATGATTATTGTAATCAAAAGATTGTGAACTTGTTTAGTCTGTCTCACATTTTGTGAGACGGTTATTCATATGAGTTTGTAACAAACAGTTGTTCCACTTTTATGAATGATTTCTAGTTACGTTCATATCTTGTTTGATTACATGTGAATTATCCTTATTGTTTGAAACTAATTGATAATACATGAACATTTGTAAAATATTGAAATGCCTTAAAATACCCAACTTAATGATATTTCATTACGGAATGAAAACCATTGTTTAAATTCAAAGTTATGTTGATAATATGTGAAAGTCATTCGATTTCTTGTCACATATAAATCATGCCTAAGTTCGGCAAAGTAACTTGAACACCGTGTATTACTTGAATACAAAGTGTTTAATGAATTGTTAAAAAGTTAATAGATATTCGATGTATTGTGTTTTAACAAAAATGGTAATTATCATTAAGTGATTGTTTAAATGCGTAAAGAAGTTTACCAAAGGAAACATGAATATGAAACTATTTGATTTGATCAAAGTGTTTCATCAACAAAGGGTATAAACATAAAGGAGAATCTAATTACTACGATTTGATCAATAGTAATGAAATTCGACTTTATAAAGAACAGCATAAAAGAAATTGTGAAATGCAAAGCATTTTGAAACGTCAAAATGCAAAGCATCACAATGTGATATTAGATATCAAAGTGGGTAAATAGATGGCACCACATAAATTGTTGTAGTGTAGATGTAGAGACCATTAGTTAGAAATAGTTAGCACTCAATTAGAACATATAGTGAACCATTTGAATTCATGAAAGCGGCTCCATATCTAGTA
Source organism: Avena insularis (assembly GCA_023614405.1). Classification (NCBI taxonomy): domain Eukaryota; kingdom Viridiplantae; phylum Streptophyta; class Magnoliopsida; order Poales; family Poaceae; genus Avena; species Avena insularis. The sequence goes on along the minus strand of CM042696.1, from coordinate 475,035,952 downwards.
TGGATCGTTGTAAAAGTTTTGGGGTTATTCGATATAACCAAAACAATAGCGAATAAGTCCTTGTAGAGTATTCATTGGAAACTTTGAATATGAAATCCATAGTTGAAACCAAAAGAGAAGCAAAACTAGTATTGCTTGGATTTTGGCACATTCTTGAGAAAGCTCACTTTTAGTGATATTTCTCAATTATGGAGCAAATGGAAAATAGTGAAACAAAACACGATGAGGATTCAAATCCATGCATCAGAGTGTTGAGAAGCGCAAAAGAAAACATTCCTGAACGATTCTCTTCACAAAGGAAAGAATCAATGATAATGATCGTTGTATTTCCCCACTGGTATTTTCACTACATGAAGTAGGATTCAAAATGTAATCCATATCATGGAGACATTTGTGAATCATTTGTCATGATTCTTGGAACATGACATACCTACGAACTACTAAGGAAATAATGGTAAACTAGAATGATGAGAAATCCTAAAAGCAAAATTCACTTGAGATTAGAAAGCAATTCATTGCTGAATCTCACAAGTAAAAGGGGTTACTTGAATTTTCCCAAATGACTGCAAATCCATAGTGGAAAAGGGGGTGAATGACAAATGCACAATTTGTCAAGTATTGGACGAATTTAAATGAATTTGATTCAAGAGTGCTTAATGTCTAGTGGATTTAAAACTAGTAAAAGTACTAGTATCTCATAGTAAATCTCCAAGTTTGATATTGATCAAAGGATTTTGAAGTTATTCAAAATAGTGAGTGGATGTGCAATTTGCATGAAATTGAGTGGGAGCTATGAAAGTCTTCCTAAAACAATATGTGAATGACATATTTTTGAGTGGGATCTTATATTGTGATTCTTAAGTGTGTTAAGAATAAAAGCGCAAGTACCAATAAATAGTGATTTATAAGGTGTAGAAGTTGATAATAAGTATATTATGATATTATGTAGTATTCCTTAAGGGACTCTGAAAAGGGTTTCAGAATAGAAGTTAATTAAGGAACTGGTCCTTAATAACTCAAATTAGGAATAGTATTAAGTTAAAGATTAATGGTTGAAAGAAAGAATTGGATGATCATGATCCACTATGTTGATACATAGGTTCTATCTTAGAAAACCATGATGTAACTTGACATAATGTTTGATCCAATAAGGAACGTTTGAAAGTGATTAAGTTTGAATCACAGAACGTTGAGCTAAGTTTGTCCGCAATGTCTAGTAGAGAACTGTGGATTTATTTTCCAAATCCATAAAGGATGACATATCTTATAGCATAAAGAGTTATGTTATGAGGGAATATGTTGGAAACTCCTGTAAATACCGATTGAAGTCAAGTAGGAAGCGAGGTGAACAAAAACATCGAAAGTTGCACAGAGGGCACTCGTGTTTCGATGAATACATTTATAATAGTAGATAAGGGTACCATCTAAAGTGTTGCATAATGTTATGGAGGGGCTAGTTCGCTTTTAACGTAGAATGATGTGTCCCAGGGCACAGTGTCCATGAGAAAGCCCTTGAGGTTGATCTAAAGTCACTGTAGGCTCCTGGAATCAGGCCTCGTTCTGCTGCCATAGCGACGGTGCATACACACATATGTTATCATGTGATGGTAAAGTATTAATGTCAATCAAGGTGACATTAGTAAGTTGCAAAGGATTTGGGACTATAAAGTACAGACCCAAGACTCAACCTCTTCCATGAGCAAGCATGTTCAGAGTACCGGATATGGTGCCAATGATTAAGAACAAATGCAGCTAGTGTATTTGTACTCTAGTGCAAGTGGGAGACTATTGGAAATATGCCCTAGAGACAAATAGTTATAAGGACTATTATCATATTTCATATAGTTTATGATTAAGTTTAATATCATGCTATAACTGTATTGAGTGGAAACATCAATACACGTGTGATATACAAACAACCAGGGGTTCCTAGTGAAACTCTAGTCACTGGTTCATTGGTCAACAGATGATCATGTTTCCTGATCATGTGGCATTTATGCTAGTTGGAAATGGAGTCAACTCATTCGGAGAATGAGATGATGAACCAATACCCAACCTAAACATCGTGACCCGATCATGTCACAAAGTTCAAGTTATGATGATTAGAAATGGATCCTCGTAGACTATTCCTTAGACTGTGAGGCTATATCAATCATTGTCTCCCGAGTGATTTGATAGCATCAAGCGCCACTTGGTAAAACAATGGTTATAAAGGTGTGTTCAGGTACTCGGAGGAAACCGTTGAGGCAATATATGTCAAGAGCGGGATTTGTCCATCAATGTGACGGGAAGATACTCAAGGGCCCACTCGGAGAGGTTATATCCAATACTTGCACAACGTGTGATTTGATCACAGGGATATCACTTGTCAGAACGAGTCAAGTAGCGTTGTTTGGTAACGAGATTGAACATGACATGGTGATGTCATTGATCAGATCTCGGGAAATGCAAGTATCGAGACACAAAGGGAATAAGACATGACTGTCCCGGTTCAAACGACGAAAGATCTTCGTGGAACGCACCGGGGTCACATGGCTGATGTCTACGCACTTCTATTCTTGTAGACAGTTGTTGGGCCTCCAAGTGCAGAGGTTTGTAGAATAGCAACAAGTTTTCCCTTAAGTGGATTACCCAAGGTTTATCGAACTCAGGGAGGAAGTGGTCAAAGGTATTCCCTCGCAAGCAACCCTGCAATCAAGATACAAGAAGTCTCTTGTGTCCTCAACACACCCAATACACTTGTCAGGTGTATATGTGCACTAGTTCGGCGAAGAGATAGTGAAATGCAAGTGGTATGGATAATTATAAGTGGTAACGGTGATAGAGAATAGATTGATGGCGTGGAAAAGACTAAAGTAAAACTGAAATAACGATGGATACAAGCAAACATGTAATAGATCTAATTGCAAACGGTGTATCAATGCTTAGAAACAAGGCCTAGGGATCATACTTTCACTAGTGAACACTCTCATATAAATATATTCTTCTTTATGATACTACGCTGAACTACTCTCCGGTTGGACACTCTAATCCATGGTAGGGCTATGACAACACACCTCAAAGTAAGCCTTTTCCATCTAGAAAACCCCGCACTGTCACCTTGAGTACTAGATGAGTCCAACAAACACCACAATTTCATAAAGACATCCAACTCCAAATATAACTCATAACAAGTATTTGTAATCTCTAGCCTAAGTGCCACCATGGTGTGGACGTTGTCACTTTCACACACATGGGGAGAGCAGAGATCTATTAAAGCACTTGAGTAGCAAGGTAGATCTATAGATTACTGATGACCCACAAGTATAGGGGGTGTATCGCAGTATTTTCGATAAGTAAGAGTGTCGAACCCAACGAGGAGCAGAAGGTGCTGGCTAGTGGTATGGATCAGGAATTCTCTGCAAATACTTAGAAAACGGATTTTTATGGGTTTTCGATAAAGCAAGTAAACAAAGTACGAGTAAATAAAAGACAGTAGGTATAATTGCATCAAGTGGCCCAATCCTTTATGCAGGAAAGGACAAGCCGGTTGTATTACTTAAGATGACCAAACGTTCTCGAGGACACATGGGAAGACTGTCAAGTGCTTTCGCTTCATATAGTTGATTAATCTTCTTTAGCTTGCTAAGTATTGTGTGGGTGAACCTGTGCTAATATACCGCCCCATCCAAGACTAATACATACTTGTGATTATACCCCTTGCAAACATCCGTAAGTACAAGAAAGTAATTAAGGTAGAAACCTAACCACAACTTTAAACTCTAAGACCCTTACGTCCATTGTGCAATGGTTTCCTAACGGGGGTTTAGGTTTCTGTCACTCCGGCAACCCCTATGATTAGTAGACAAATACACAATGCATTCCCCTAGGCCCATATAGGTGAAGTGTCATGTAGTCGACGTTCACATGACACCACTAGAAGAAGTACACCACAACTTAAATAACAATCTATTGAATCTTTCTCAACACAACTCCACTACTAACAACATGACTTCTCCCATGTCCTCAAGAACAAAACGAACTACTCACAAGACATCATATGGATCATGATTAGAGATGGAATAATGATGTATAACAATCTGAACATAAACAATAATTCAATGGTTCACTCAATAGCATCAACTACAAAGAGTAATCAACACCGGGAAAGTTTCCCCTATGAACTATGCAAGATTCAACGCAATGGTTACAGCAATATGGAGATGGTGATGAGGGTGCTGATAGTGATGATGGTGGTGGTGATGATGATGATGATCCCGATGAAGTCCAGCTTAATGGTGGTGTTGATGGCGATCTCCCTCTCAGGAAGGAATTCCCGGCAGAATCTGCTTGGGAGATCTTTCTCTCTCGGTGTTTTCCGCCCCGCAGAGGCGGCAGAATCTTTCTGTGGTCGCTCCCCGAGTCTTAGGGTTTCGGGAGGTAGATATACGCCAGAGGGGAGAGGCTGGAGTGGGCCAGGGTGGCCACACCACCTCCAGGCGCGGCCTAGGCCTGCCCGCGCCATAGGGTGGTGTGGGACCCCTATGGCCCATCTCCACTCCATCTTCTGGCATCCTTAGTCTTCTGGAAAATTAGGATTTTCCGTATATTTTCCCGGATTTTCTAATCTTCGCGAATTTTGCCTCCAAACAGCACCTTTTCCATCAGAATCCTGACTGCAGCGGTCCATGCTCCAAAAGTCATCAACCATGCAAAAACAGATGAAATAACATAAGTATCACCTCTCAATATGAAATATATCAATGAATAATAGTGAATTAAGACATAGAATAGTGATACAAAATGGACGTATCAACTCCCCCCAAGCTTAGACTTCGCTTGTCCCCAAGCGAAACTGAGCTCAATAAACATGGCCTCAGGTTTATGGAGTGAAGAGTCGATAAAAGAATACGGACAAGAAGCATCACATTCATCAAATACATAGATCATAATAGAAGACAACTCACTATTATATAACTCAACTTGCAATAAGTAAAGGAAACACAATAAAGATACATAAAGTGAATCATAATTGGTAATGGCAAACTTAGATCTTGGTCAAAGAATAGTTGATAATTTGCTAGAGTTCACAAATAGCTGGTTTTTCAATGATAGCTTTCAAAGTAGTAAACATCAAGATAAGAGCAATGTGCAAAACAAGGAACATAAGAAACATGAATGCATAAATCAACATATGAATGAAACACAACAACTCAAAATACTTGCTGACATAGAAGGGAGTAGGTTTACTGACTCAACTACAAAGTACAAGAAAGGCCCTTCAAAGAGGGAAGCAGGGATTGCAAGTCTCATAAAGAGCTCCCAAAAATTATGATACTTACTAGCTTTCATCTCTCATTGCCCCTATCATAGGCATCTTTAGGTGATTAAGGTTAAAGTGATCAAAAATGAGGATATGCATTGACAAGTTGTAAGTTGAGAATCTCATGTCCCTTGAATACGAGGGCCGCTCCTCATGCTACTCAAGTTTAGTCACCGGTAAGTTCTTGTCATCGTAAGCATATGTGTATCATAGAGAACCGCCAACGGGGTACCCCTTGCCCGATGATACGGAAGAATCCCCATATCAAAATGACAAGGCAAGCAAACAACAAGCATATCAGCAATCTTCTTATTTACCATGGGAATATGGTGCTTTTTTCTCTCTTTCCTCTTTTCATAATATCTCTTTTTTTATAAGAAGAATGCTTCATAGATACTCGTTATGGTTACGCTGCAGGTTTCCACCATGTCAGCATGGATTAGACCAGCGGCCTAGGCGTTTCTCTAACACACATGCATAACTCCATGGACTTACCAGCTCCCCTTTCATTTCACACCGACGACATCCATAGAGAAAAGAACATGATATCAACTTGGTACAAAGTACCAGTGCAATGTTGAAAGCGTTCCCCATGACAGCATGGTTCTGCTAATTCACAACTTACAAAGCACAAGCATATACGCAACATAGGTGAGCACAATGGTTCAAGTTTATTAAGTGCAAGAAAGTAAGGTGTGCCATCAAGTTCGTGAGAGCTTTAATCACTAATTTTCACATAAGAAGTTTAATTTGGGAGATAGATAAAACAAGAATTTACTTGGAATAGCAATAATGCTACTAGGTAGGTATGGTGGACACAAATGGTGAAGGTTTTGGTTTAAAGGAGGTGGATGCACGAGAAGAATACTCTCTCAGTACAGGTTTTTGGCTAGCAAGGCTGGGTAGCAAGTATAAGAGTTGAAGGAAACAAACAAACATACAAGTGATAAGGGAAAACATGCAGTCTTCCTTGGAAGCACAAAAGATCTTAACTAGAGAATACTAGACTTATGAGAAAATCAAGAAAGATGATGAAATTATTTTTCTTTAGAGTACTTCTATGTTTTTCATTCAACTCTCAAAAATAGTGTTGCTACTGACCGAGCCAGGTTTGCCAAAACCAACTAAATTAACTCAACGATCCCAGAGTGATACCAATACTAACAACAAGATCAATCATATAACCACGAATTGAAAACTAATATAAGCTATGCAAAAGGGTGAATGATAGAACTTCTTATTAATATTCTATAACGGCAACTCACACCAAGGGATACATATCTAACGAGAGAGGGGACACTTCCATAATGCAAACCATACTACATAATAACTCCTCTATTCATGATATGACTCTACTAAAAAGGTAAAAAGATAGAAGATAGTGATGTGATACCGCGACACTCCCCCAAGCTTGGAACAAACCAAGGGGATGCCAAACCTGATGACGAATTACTCCTTCGGTGGTGGTGGTATCCTCTCGATGAGCTTCTTGACCAATTTCCCCAAGTCCTCAATCTCAAAGGTGAGATTACGAATCAGCTGTGAGTTTTGCTCAATGCGGCTCATGATCATGTCGTGTTGAGAATTCCAGCACTTGCTATTATTTCCCCACTCTTCCTCCTTGAAGTTTTCTTTTCCTGCATGGCTAGAACGAGGCAAATCCCAATTGGAGGGTAATTTCCCCTTGGGCATATTCTGGTATTGATGCTCATGGATAAGGGTATGGAAAGGATTCTTGGTGCGTGGAGGAAGTGACCAGGGATCTGAACGGTGATGAGGAGGCTTCCCTCCAATGGCTGGATTTGCCACCACTCCAATGCTTGCAATGGTAGTGCCAGTGTGCGGATGTTGTCCTTTCTCCTCTTCACCTTCACTCTTTACCTCCTTCTCCTTCCCGGGGTCTTGGAGGTCTTCCTCCATGGGCTCCTTCCCTTTATCCTTGGCAGACACCATTGTGCTTCTAAAAACCTTTAAAGAGTATGTCCTGGCAGAAACAAATCGAAACAAAAACACGACGAAAACACGATATACGAACCTCGGAAGATCCGGGGGGGTTATATATTACGAAGTTTCATATCAAAAGGAAGGTATTGGGAGAAAACGAGTCGGAGGCGGAGTCCTGGGTGGCCTCACCACCTGGTGGCGCGGCCAGGGGTGGGCCCGCGCCATGGGGTAGTGTGGGTCACCCCGGCTCCGTTTCCGTCCCTTTTTTGCTTCCTAACTTTCCTTATTGACTGAAAACTGCAAAAATATAGTTGGATTGTATTTTCGTGGAACATTTTTCTTACCAGAACTGTTACCTAGATGAAAACAGACTCTACAGGTCTCTGAATTTGGTATCTAGCAGATTCTTTCGGAGTCACCACTTGAATAACATCAATATCTTCATCTTCATACACTTATTACTTGAGTCATAAAACCCTTCTCTTCCTTATTACACCATTGTCTCCACTTCCTGGAAATTTCTTTCACACAAATCTTCACACAATTCTCATTAGCAACATTAGTATAAGTGAAGTGATAAAACCTTTTGAGTCCAAATTCAACTGAAAACCATCAAAACAAAAGCTACTGAAAAAACGCCTTCCGAAAACCCAAAAAGAATTCAAAAAGGAAATCGAATAAAGAAGCAAATGCAAGAGTGGCAAAATCCGTCAAAACAGACCAGCAGGTAAAGATCAATTTTTTCGAAAATCTTCTGTTGCTCAAATCAAAAAGTGCAAAACTAACGAAAGTTAAATAACAACCTGGGGCAGAAGCACAAAAAATTACAGCTCAAACCGACATACAGAGATCTCTCACGAATTTTTACAGTGAAGCACAAAAAATCTGTTTCGGGACAGCAACTTCCCCAAATATTACTTCTCTCTCATTAGAGGTTGATCTTGACACAAAAACCAAACAAAACGGATAAGGAGCGGTTATTACCGAAGTAATAACTTCCAAGACTCAAAGAAACAAAAACAAACTGAAAGCAAAAACAAATTGGGTTGTCTCCCATAAAGCTCTTTCTTTATAGCCTTTAAGATGGGCATGATAATTTTGAAGAAGCTCTCATAGGGATATGAATTGAAGTGAAAGAGAGCATCAGAAGCAAAACACACACACTTTTAAGTCTAACCCACTTCCTATGCAAGGGAATTTTGTAAACAAACAAGTTGTGGAAACCAGAGGCAACTTGCATAAGAAGGCAAAAGAAGTGCAACATAAAAACTTTTAGCATAAAGCGAGGAAACTTGATATTATTGAGATACATAAGAACACTTTTCCCTCTCTCATAGTAGCTTTCAGTATCATGCATAAACTTAACAATATAGCTATCACAAGGACCATCATAGCAATGATCACTTATTCTAACAGAAAACACGGGAATACTAGCTCTCATAACACTACTTTGTGAAACAATATTAGAGGTATCCTTACAAAGGATAGGGTGTCCCTCTTTTTCATATTTAGTGACAAAGTCTTTCACGCTTGCTATTATAGGTTCATCAACCATTTGTTTATCAGGTTCAACAACTTTATTTGTACTTTCATTAACCATACTAGCTATCATAGAATGTTCCTTTACCTTAATTGGAAAAGGCATTTTCTCAATATAAGGTTCAGGTAAAACATGATTAGCAGTATAAACTTCAGTATTTCTTGCAGGAACACTCTTAGCAATATCTTTATAAGGTTCATGATACTTATTCCACTTCTTTTTAGGCACTTCAATGTATGAAGCAAAAGCCTTAAAATAAGAAGCAATAGCTTGAGAGTCTAGACCATAAGCATTTTTAATATTTTGAAAGTCATCAGTTCCCATAAAAGATTCAATGCATTCATAATCATAATTTATACATGACTTTTTACCTTTGTCATTCTCCCAAGCTTCAACATTGTCTTGAATACGGTCTAGAAGATCCCATTTAGCTTCTTCTTCCATGCGAGTGAATGATCCAGCACAAGAAGCATCCAATAAATCTTTATCATGTAGAGGGAGCCTTGCATAAAAGTTATTGATAATAATATTGTTGGGGAGCTCATGAATGGGACATTTGAGCATTAGTAACTTCAATCTCCCCCAAGCTCGAGCTATACTCTCTCCATCAAGAGGCCAAAAGTTGTATATTTGATTCCGATCTTTATGAATGTCACTAGGAGGATAAAACTTTGAATAAAAGAGAGGCACTATTTCCTCCCATTCCAGAGCTTGACCATTCTTCAGCAGCTTATACCAGTCCTCAGCTCTTCCTTTTAGTGATAATGAGAATAACTTCTTCTTAACTTGATCTGTAGTAATACCTGCACACTTGAACAACCCGCATAATTCATGTATAAAGAGTAAATGATCACCGGGATGGACAGTTCCATCCCCAACATAGTAGTTATCCATAACACGATCAATAATTCTTGTAGGTATTTTGAAAACATCATTCTCAGCAGGTGGTGGCTTATCTACTACCTTAGCAGTGGTAGTAGCATTACCAAATAAGAAACTCAGCGAATTATCCATAACGAAAATAAAGCAACTAACAGAAGTAAACAATGCTCACAGTAGAAGTTTCCTTTACCAGTTCCACTCTCCAATAGCGCTTCACTCCCCGGAAACGGCACCAGAAAATAGTCTTGATGACCCACAAGTATAGGGGGTGTATCGCAGTATTTTCGATAAGTAAGAGTGTCGAACCCAACGAGGAGCAGAAGGTGCTGGCTAGTGGTATGGATCATGAATTCTCTGCAAATACTTAGCAAACGGATTTTTAGGGGTTTTCGATAAAGCAAGTAAACAAAGTACGTGTAAATAAAAGACAGTAGGTATAAATGCAGCAAGTGGCCCAATCCTTTATGCAGCAAAGGACAAGCCGGTTGTATTACTTAAGATGACCAAACGTTCTCGAGGACACATGGGAAGACTGTCAAGTGCTTTTGCTTCATATAGTTGATTAATCTTCTTTAGCTTGCTAAGTGTTGTGTGGGTGAACCTGTGCTAATGTACCGCCCCATCCAAGACTAATACATACTTGTGATTATACCCCTTGCAAACATCCGTAAGTACAAGAAAGTAATTAAGGTAGAAACCTAACCATGGCTTTAAACTCTAAGACCCTTACGTCCCTTGTGCAATGGTTTCCTAACGGGGTTCAGGTTTCTGTCACTCCGGCAACCCCTACGATTAGTAGCCAAATACACAATGCATTCCCCTAGGCCCATATAGGTGAAGTGTCATGTAGTCGACGTTCACATGACACCACTAGAAGAAGTACACCACAACTTAAATAACAATCTATTGAATCTTTCTCAACACAACTCCACTACTAACAACATGACTTCTCCCATGTCCTCAAGAACAAAACGAACTACTCACAAGACATCATATGGATCATGATCAGAGATGGAATAATGATGTATAACAATCTGAACATAAACAATAATTCAATCGTTCACTCAATAGCATCAACTACAAAGAGTAATCAACACCGGGAAAGTTTCCCCTATGAACTATGCAAGATTCAACGCAATTGTTACAGCAATGTGGAGATGGTGATGAGGGTGCTGATGGTGATGATGGTGGTGATGATGATGATGACCCCGATGAAGTCCAGCTTGATGGTGGTGTTGATGGCGATGATCTCCCTTCTCCGGGAAGGAATTCCCCTGGCAGAAATCTGTCTGCCGGAGAGATCTTTCTCTCTTAGTGTTTTCTGCCCCGCAGAGGCGGCGGAATCTTTCTGTGGTTGCTCCCCGAGTCTTAGGGTTTCGGGAGGTAGATATACGCCAGAGGGGAGAGGCTGGAGTGGGCCAGGGTGGCCACACCACCTCCAGGCGCGGCCTAGGCCTGCCCGCGCCATGGGGTGGTGTGGGCCCCTGTGGCCCATCTCCACTCCATCTTCTGGCATCCTTAGTCTTCTGGAAAAATAGGATTTTCCGTATATTTTCCCGGATTTTCTGATCTTCGTGAATTTTGCCTCCAAACAGCACCTTTTCCATCAGAATCCTGACTACAGTGGTCCATGCTCCAAAAGTCATCAACCATGCAAAAACAGATGAAATAACATAAGTATCACCTCTCAATATGAAATATATCAATGAATAATAGTGAATTAAGACATAAAATAGTGATGCAAAATGGACGTATCAATTATAAGCTCATGATCTCAAAAAGATCATGCATAGAGAGAGAGAGATGAACACATAGCTACCGGTAGAACCCTTAGCCTCGAGAGAGAACTACTCCCTCCTCATCATGGGAATCAGCAATGGTGATGGATATGGTGGTGGAGATCGATGGAGATGGCTCCGGGGGCACTTCCTCGTCCCGGCAGGGTGCCAGAACAGAGACTTTCTGTCCCCCGAATCTCCCCTTCGGTGGCGGCGGTGCTGCAGAACTTTTCGTGGATTTTTGATTGACGATCTAGGGTTTTGGTATCGGGAGGCTCTTATAGGCGAAAGAGGCAAGGTCGGTGGCTGGCCAGGGGGCCCACACCATACCCTGGCGCGGCCTAGGGTTTCCCGAGCCTAGGGGTGGTGTGGCCACCCTATGGCCCCTCTCTGACTCTCCTTCTGGCTCCGTGAGTCTTCCGGGAAAATAGTAACTTTGGCTTTTGTCCCGTCCAATTCTGAGAATATTCATTTTATGACTTCTTGGAACCAAAAACAGCAGAAAATAGGCAACTGGCACTATGGCTCTTGTTAATAGGTTAGTCCAAGAAATCATATGAAAAGTACTCCAAAGTGTGGACAAAACATAAGAAAGTATATAAAACCAAGCATGGAACATCAAAAATTATAGATACATTTGCAATGTAGCAACATCCCCAAGCTTAACTCATGCTCGTCCTTGAGTAGGTAAGTGATGAAAAGAAAGAATAATTTTTGAGGTGACATGCACCATCAAAGACTTGATCAAAGTATTTGCAAAACATTCAAAGCTGGGATCATAGTACTTAATCATAACATGAAAGACAAAGTTCTAGCAATAAGATAAAGAAACTAAGATGCAACATGAAAAGGCACAAACAAAAGATTCATGAATAACATTTCTTTGCAAGACGTTTGTTTGTTTCACATAAAGAAAACATAGCATAAAAGTATTCAGCTTGTCCCTCAATAGAGTAGCAAATATAAATGCATAGGACACCTTCAAAGTTCATAAGAGTGACTAGATACAAATAGTTTAAAACAAGCAATATCAAGTTATGCATCAATCAACTAGTCTTGGGACAATGCACATAGAACTAAGAATGGCCATTGTGCTCTCAAAGTAGGTGCATAAAGATAGAAGGTGGAGACTCAATATATTGGTGGAAGAAAGGCCTTTATAAAAGGAAGTAGGGATTCAAGTCTCATAAAGAGCTTCCAAAAATTATGGTACTTATTAGCTTTCAGCTCTCATTGCCCCTATCATAAGCATCTCGAAGGTGATTAAGGTTAAAGTGACACAACTAAGAGGATATGCTTGACAAGTTATAAACCGAAATCTCATGCCCCTTACTTACGAAGACCGATCCTCATGCTACTCAACTTCAGTCACGAGTAAGCTCTTGTCATTGTAAGTATATGTGTATCATTAAGAATTAACGGGTACCCCTTGCACATGATACGGGAGCTTTCCCATAATCAAAATGACAAGGCAAGCAGACAATGAGAATCTCAGTGATCTTTTTATTTGCTATTTGCATAGGTTTTTATTGAGGATGCTTCATAGAGTGCTCATTATGGTGATGCTGCAAGTTTCCACCATGATTAGGCATGGCTTAGGCTAGCGGCCCAGGCGTTTCTCTAACACATACAAACTCCATGATCTTATAAGTTCCACTTTTATTTCACACCGTCGGGATCCGTAAGCAAAAGAACATGATATCAACGGGGTACAAAGTACAAGTGCAATGTTGAAAGCGTTCCCCATGAAACATGGTTCTGCTAATTTCAACTTATAAAATGCAAGCATATACGCAACAAAGAAGGACCCAATGGTTCAAGTTTATTAGAGGCAATAAAGTAAAGTGTGCCATCAAGTTTGTGAGAGCTTTAATCACTAATTTTCTCATAACAAGTTTAATTTGGAAGGTAAACAAAAGCATGAATATACTTGGAATAGCATAAGCTAGTAGGTAGGTATGGTGGACTCTTTGGAATAACTTGGTTTAGGGAGTTGGATGCATGAGTGGAACTCATACTTTGTTGTGGAGGCTAGTAAAAGACTAGGAGCGACAAACTAAGAGAGCAATAATGGCCATAATCATGCAGAGCGACAAAACATCATTGATCAAAGCATAAAATGATACTACAAGTTGAAAACTAAAGGATCATAAAGGCTATGGTGACTTGAGATAGTCATAACATGGTGTGAGCATGCGCCAAGTCAACCCAAATAAAGCATCAAAGGAGAATACCACTATACTATGCTTTAATATGCTTAAACAATGCATGATTCATCCAAGGTACATTAAGCAATCTCAATTGTTTATAACAAGTCATGCTACAGCAAAGAATACTAAGCATAAAGCCAAAACAATATCAAGCATGGCATGACAAAGAATAGGCCATAGTCAAAAACGAGCTCTTTTACCACATAAGCATGAACTTTCCTACTCTTTTCCAAACCAAACCAAACTATTTAAAAACCAATGTATAAGAGAAATCACCATCAAATTCAATACAAGACTTCAGCTATGTTCCATATAAAAATTTGGCAACATAGTACCTAAATAATCTATAATGATAAATAACAAAATTACAAAACCACAGGAATTGGTTTCACACTATTTGGAGCCATAGATAGAAAGATATGAAGGAAAGTAATTAAGTAAAAAAAAGAACCATATAGGCCAAAGTAAAGATTTATAAATGATATTGTTTGAATTGGATAATAAATAATATATATAATATCCTAAAATGATCTTGTTGATTTTACAAATTTTTGGAAATTTGAATGGATCTATTTAGAGCTCTAAATCAAAAGTTACTGAAGAAAACAGAAAAAAAACAGCAGCAGCAACAGCCGGCCTATTCGGCCCAATACCCCAGCCCACTAAGCCCAGCCCACCATGACCAGCCCTCCCTCTCTGTGTATTGTTTTTTTCTCTCTTCCTTTCATTTTTCTCTTTGGGCCAAATATTTCTGGCCCATTTAGGCCGATCGAACTAGCCAGCTCGTTCCTCTTCTTCCTCTTCACTTACACAAACAGACACTCGTGTTCATGGCTCTAGATCTTCCTCTCCTCCCCCTATTAATTCTAGTGACAGTTTCTCTTCGACTCCAAAACAAAAAACGTTTATAATCAAGTGGAGGTTCCATTCAGGCCATTAGTTTCTCACTTTAGTGCCTTAATCTCTCATATCAAATCGGTGCTCCGAATGCCAATCGGTGGCATACATCTCCCGATCTCTCTCCATAGACCACCTTAGCAAAAACCGAAGAGAGCATCATCTTCCCCTCTTTCTTCTCCATCATTTTTGTTCTCATACTTTCACCAGAGGAGGTCTGTAGATCACATACCAACGATGCCAACTTAAGCCCCAAATTCGAGTTCATCATCAGATCTTGTCGTCCACGGTGAGAATCTTATCAATTCCTTGAACCAGAATACTCTCTTCATCATTTCCTATCTCCAGGACATCATGGTTCACCTTGTTGTTGCAGTTGACCGCGCCGCCCGACATCGTACGTCACTCCAGCCGTGGATTTCCGCGAACACTGGAGAGGAACGAGCTATTCATCACGTCTCCAAGCACCGCCTCGACGTCCTCTACGTCGTCCACATCTTCTTCAACTCCGGATACGTTCCTAGCGACGAGAACGGCGACGCCAAGCCCGTGCCCGCTATTCCGGCGATCTTTCCGGCGAGCTTTTCCGGTGAGCTAACCTGGTCCGTTTGATCTTCATCTAAGGGCTATCAATAGATCACTTACCGAAGGGGTACAGGCCAATAGAAATCTGCCACTTGTCTTATCTTTTTCCATTTTCGGATTTTTAGGACATATGAACATAGGAACTTGCAAAAATCATATCTTTAGTTCTGTTTGTCCAAATTTAGCAAATAATATGTCTATGGATTTATAAAAATGAGTAGAACACAGTAGAGCAACAATCCGGTACTTTTGTGATGGTTAAAATCACGTTTTATACAGAACCAATTGTGGAGTAATTTGACTATAAAACATGTTCTAAAAATTATTTTTGAGTGAAACCTTTTGCAAATGGTTGTGTATTGAACCCTCTGACCATAAACATAAACACAAAAAATTAAACTTATAATTTTATGGCAGTAACAAATATCACATTGAATAAGCCTTATCCTAGTAAAAGAAAAATGCTTTAATTAACCAAATTGCACTAAAATAGTTCCAATTAGAATTTTAATTATATAAAAGGACCACTAGGTGTTTGTAGTATTCAGAACCTTTCTGTAACAACTTGTTTAATAAAATATCTTGTTGTATGCTTGCATGTATTTCGTTGTATTCATGTGTTGTTTTGTGATGCTAGTTTTGAGAGTGTGCTTTTTTTGCTTGATTGTATTGTTGTAGACTTTGAGGATATAATTCTTCGAGGATAAATTATTGAGGAGTTATTATTGGACTTCTTATATCCAAAAAGGCAAATGATACTTTGGTCTCATTAAATTTCTTATTATTTCTATTATGCGTTAGTGATATTTTTGTATTATACATGATATGGTGAAAACGGCTTTATAAATGGATTGTCTCGATGGATGAGTGTGTAGTCTTGGAGCAAGGATTTAGAAGGGTACACTAGGGGTGTACTAGTCTTACCATTGAGTTAGCGGCACACTAGGGATGTACTAGTGTGGCCATTTTGTGTTACGGTACACTAGGGATGTACTAGTGTTACCATTGAGTTAGCGGCACACTAGGGATGTACTAGTGTGGCCATTTTATGTTAGCGGTACACTAGGGATATACTAGTGGTACCATTGAATTAGAGGCACACTAGGGATGTACTAGTGTGGCCATTTTGTGTTAGAGGTACACTAGGGATGTACTACTATTACCATTAAGTTAGAGGCACACTAGGGGAAGTACTAGTGTGGCTATGTTAAGTTGGAGGTACACTGGGGAAATGTTAGTGTTATAGCGGAATATGCTATATCGTTTATGTTTCACTTGCCAATACATTCAACGTATTGACCTTTGTGGCTGTAACTTATCATGTTGCAGGATTATTTGATGATAGTGAAGTTTGATGAGTAGGGATTACGAGTCTGCACCCAACATGTTTGCCTGTGGCACATGAAGATGAAGGACTTCATGCTTTATAGTTATATCTGCTGCTTTGTAATAAGATAGTCATATGAGCTATGTAAGTTGTAATGTACTATTTTTTATTCCTGGATATGCGATGTAATATGGCCTTTATTTTTTGATATTACATCTTAAACTGTGGGTGCTAGCTATTCGATCTAGGGACTAGCACTATAAACACAGGGATCTATACCTTAACAGGTTCGGGTCTTGACAGATGGTCTCATTGCTCATTCCTTCCATACACCTGAAATTGTTCATTCATACAAAACTTCACACAATCTTTATTAGCAACATTAGTGCACTCAAGATAATAAGTCTTTAGGTTCAATTATAACACCAAATAAACTTCCATTAGAACACTAGCTACTGTAGCACTTCCCTCAAAAAGCTCAATTCCCCAAAAGAACTCAAAAAGGAACCAACAAGAAGCAAATGCAGAAAATGGCAGATATCTGTCAAAACAGACCAGTAGGTAAAGACGAATTTATTCTAAGACCTTCTGTTGCTCAAATCAAAAAGTGTTGAACTAACGAAAGTTATATAACAACCTGGGGCAGAAGCACAAAAATTCACGCCTCAAAAAGACATTCAGAGATTTTACACGAATTTTTACGGTGAAGCACAAAAATCTGTTTCGGGACAGCAACTTTCCCAATCATTACTTCTCTCTCATTAGAGGTTACTCTTGGCACAAAAAGCAAATAAAAAGGATAAGGAGCGGTTATTACTGAAGTAATAACTGCCAAGACTCTTCTAAAACTTTTGGGTTATCTCCCAATAAGTACTTTTCTTTAACGCCTTTAAGTTAGGCATGATAGTTTGAGAAGATGCTCACATAAGAAATATGAATTGAAGTAAAATAGAGCATCAAGAAGCAAATTCAAAACACATTTAAGTCTAACCCACTTCCTATGCATAGGAGTCTTGTAAAGAAACAAGTCATGAAAGCACAAAGAAACAAGCATAGGAAAGCAAAACAAGTGCAACTTCAAAATTTTCAACATAAAGAGTGGAAACTTAATATTGTTGAGACACATAAAACCATGTTTCCCTCTCTCATAATAACTTTCAGTAGCATCATGAATAAACTTAACAATATAACTATCACAAGAAACATTCTTATCATGAGCCACATGCATAAAAGAATTAATACTCCCCACATAAACATAGTCATTCTTATTGATTGTAGTGGGAGCAAATTCAACAAAATAGCTATCATTATTATTCTCAGCACCATAATCATCAAATATAGGAGGCATATTGTAATCATTAATTTTCTCCTCAATAGTAGGTGGACTTAAAATATCATATTCATCATTGTAATCATCATATACTGGAGGTTTGGTATCATCATAAGCAATAGAATAGCTATCTTCCAAAGATGGGGAACTAAAAAGATCATTTTCATAAAAACTAGCTTCCCCAAGCTTAGACTTTTCCATAGCATTAGCAATAATGGTGTCCAAAGAATTCATACTAACAACATTGCTATTAGCATGCAAATAAAGTTCCATAGGTTTTTTAATCTTCTCTTCAAACACTTTATGTCCTAACTCAAGATAAATACTATAAAGCTACATAATTTTGTGTTGTTTTCCATTAAGCCTAACTAGTGAAAACAAGAAACAAAAAGACAAAATTGCAGAATCTAAAGGAAATAACTTCGAGCACTCACACCGGAGGATGTGAGTACCTTTTACCTTACCTCCCCGGCAACGGCGCCTGAAAATAGGCGTTTACCGTGGGACGTTCTTCTTCTTTAATCCTCCGGTGTGAATACCTTTTACCTTACCTCCCCGGAAGCAGCGCCAGAAAATAGCTTGATGTCTACGCACTTCTATTCTTGTAGACAGTTGTTGGGCCTCCAAGTGCAGAGGTTTGTAGAACAGCAACAAGTTTTCCCTTAAGTGGATTACCCAAGGTTTATCAAACTCAGGGAGGAAGTGGTCAAAGGTATTCCCTCTCAAGCAACCCTGCAATCAAGATACAAGAAGTCTCTTGTGTCCCCAACACACCCAATACACTTGTCAGGTGTATAGGTGCACTAGTTCGGCGATGAGATAGTGAAATACAAGTGGTATGGATAATTATAAGTGGTAACGGTGATAGAGAATAGCTTGATGGCGTGGAAAAGACTAAAGTAAAACTGAAATAATGATGGAAGCAAGCAAACATGTAACATATCTAATTGCAAACGGTGTATCAATGCTTAGAAACAAGGCCTAGGGATCATACTTTCACTAGTGAACACTCTCATATAAATATATTCTTCTTTATGATACTACGCTGAACTACTCTCTGGTTGGACACTCTAATCCATGGTAGGGCTATAACAGCACACCTCAAAGTAAGCCTTTCCCATCTAGAAAACCCCACACTGTCACCTTGAGTACTAGATGAGTCCAACAAACACCACAATTTCATAAAGACATCCAACTCCAAATATAACTCATAACAAGTATTTGTAATCTCTAGCCTAAGTGCCACCATGGTGTGCACGCTGTCACTTTCACACACATGGGGAGAGCAGAGATCTATTAAAGCACTTGAGTAGCAAGGTAGATCTATAGATTACAAGCTCATGATCTCAATAAGATCATGCATAGAGAGAGAGATGAACACATAGCTACCGATAGAACCCTTAGCCTCGAGAGAGAACTACTCCCTCCTCATCATGGGAATCAGCAATGGTGATGGAGATGGTGGTGGAGATCGATGGAGATGGCTTCGGGGGCACTTCCTTGTCCCGGCAGGTCTTGGAACAAAGACTTCGTCCCCGAATCTCCCCTTGATGGCGGCCAGCTGCAAAACTTTTCGTGGATTTTTGATTGACGATCTAGGGTTTTGGTATCGGGAGGCTCTTATAGGCGAAAGAGGCAAGGTCGGTGGCCGGCCAGGAGGGCCACACCATACCCTGGCGCGGCCTAGGGTTGCCCGTGCCTAGGGGTGGTGTGGCCACCCTATGGCCCCTCTCCGACTCTCCTTCTGGCTCCGTGAATCTTCCAGGAAAATTGTAACTTTGGCTTTTGGCCCGTCCAATTCCGAGAATATTCATTTTCTGACTTCCTGGAACCAAAAACAGCAGAAAACAGGCAACTGGCACTGTGTCTCTTGTTAATAGGTTAGTCCAAGAAATCATATGAAAAGTACTCCAAAGTGTGGACAAAACATAAGAAAGTAGATAAAACCAAGCATGGAACATCAAAAATTATAGATACATTTGCAATGTATCAATGGCCATCTAGGTCCCTCTATCGATCATTGGTGCGGGAGTGTCCTGACCATGTCTAGAGTGTTCCCGAACCGTGGGGTATCACGCTTAAGGGCTTGATGATGCTTAGAGAGTGTTTATAGGATCGGTAGAATCGTCGAAGAATAGTAGAGAGAAAATCGGAAGGGTTTCGGTAAGTCTGGAGGATGACCGGAGTGGAGGTGGAAGTGTTCCATAACCACGGAGGTTGAATAATATGTGAATGAATGTTAAATATTGATTTAATCATTTATTCATAATTTTTTAATAAAGAGAAAATCAATTTAAAAGGTCAAAAGGCTTAATGGGCTAATTCCCGGAGGGGAGAGGGCCCATTAGGGAAAGGAGAGAGGGAGAAGGGTCAAGGGGGTTGGCCGGCTAGGCCAATCCCCCCGCGTGGGGCCCACTAGGGCTGGCCGGCGACCTCCCCTCCCCTCCTCTCCTTTAGTCCCACCCCGGTATTTTGAGGGAGGTAGTACCTCCCCTCCCCCTATATATACTGGGGGTATTTGGCTAGATAAATACACCCAATAATCAATAAAGGTCTTCTCAGTTTTGGGAGGACCTCTAATTGATATTTTATCTCTCTCCCTCTCTCTCTCTCTCGTGACCGTGGTCCCAAGTTCAGACTACGCGAACGAGAGACATCTTCACCGCGGAGCACCATCGCGCTGTGGGATTCAGATCCAGGAGCTCTACTTCCGCAACTGCTGCTGGATCAGGGAAGCGGGAGTCATCGTCAGGCACCGGACATGTGTAACTCCCTGCGATGTGTCGCACTTGAGGCACTCAAGTCGTTGGAGCCAAAGGAGCGCAAGGACTTCATCACGACCTTGAGGTCGGCTTCGGCTCGCCTACATCAACCACGCTCTCCTGAGCGTTGACAACGCTTTTCGGTCTTCAAGGGTAAGTTCGCGAAAAGCCCCTCCCGTTACTGTATTACTAATAGATAGGTCCTAGCAGCATTAGGGGTTCAGGGGCGTAGGGTAAAATTTTATTGTTTTCATACACGGAACCCCTACAACATGTGCCTAGCTGGATGGCGGAGGACCAGTGACGGTATCTTGATATTCATCTTCATTGTTAGTCCACTTGCAAATTCCCGTCCACCCATTGATCCTTGGGCATTGTGACAGCTCGATTTTGGAGATACATCAATGTTGAGCTTTCTCATGATGGCCTTTTCCCCATTTGACACTATGTCTCCAATCCACACAAGCCTGATACTCATGGTCTTGCACGAAGCAAAAAAGTCTTCTTGATCTTACTAGTCAAGGTCTTGTACCATGGGGGCTGCCTCTCTAGCTTGGGGAAAGGAGCATACCCCTCATGATCATCATCACTAGACACAACCTGTCCTGCAGCTTGAGCCTTTTCTTTCTCAGCCTTCCAAATGTTAGCCTCCTTTTCCTCTTGAGTCCTAGGATTATCCTATTTTTTCACACGAAGGAATTTGTCCTCATGGATGGTGAATCCATCCCCAGGAAAGCGAGTGTGTGGGTGGCTTGCAGCCACTTGGCATTGTTGAGAGGCTGAATATAGGGAGCATAGGGGGCAAGACCTCTTCTCAATCACGGCAATCCAAATCTCATTGTATAGGTAGTCCATCACATCAATCCTCTCAATGGAATTCTTGTGAAGATACGTTTGCAACATGAGGTCAATTTGGAAAGCATGGATCTTATCAAATAAAGTTGCCTGCCTTGGAAGCAATAGTGTTTTGGTACACACAGTGGATGATGTCATAGACTGGAAGAAGGTGAGCACTCTTAACATTGACTCCCCATCCTTCAATATAGATAGGCTCCAAAACTTCAACAACAGAGGCCTTGTCCCTATGGCATTTCCACCCATTGGCTTTGACACCTACTTGAATAGGATACTCCAGAAGATCTACAAACTCAAACCACTTGGAAGTCAATAGCTGGTTATGAGCCATCCATTTCATGATCACATCCACGGGGTCGGAATCCATGTGGAGAGTGGAGTAGAACTGAGCAATGGCCCTCTCATCAAAGTTTTGACAATGCTGCATAATCCTGAGTAGCCCAAACCTCCTACACATGTCAAGAGCTTCACCAAAGTAAGCAATATTCCTCTCCATGTGGCCCACTTTGACGTGCTTTTGAGGGGCGATAACCTGCTTCTTTGGCACATACACTTCAATATAGATCTCCTTTTGCTGAGTTGTGTGAAAGGAAGGATCTCCAGTGCGACGGTCACGGGGAACAATATAGGGATCTTTGCGGCGAAACTCTTCATAATCTTCCTAAGGCCACCTGGATATCTTCTTCTTGTTGGCTGCGGGTCCCTTGGTGACTTTCTTCTTGGAGGAAGTAGCCGGTTGATGACCCACAAGTATAGGGGGTGTATCGCAGTATTTTCGATAAGTAAGAGTGTCGAACCCAACGAGGAGCAGAAGGTGCTGGCTAGTTGTATGGATCAGGAATTCTCTACAAATACTTAGCAAACGGATTTTTAGGGGTTTTTGATAAAGCAAGTAAACAAAGTACGAGTAAATAAAAGACAGTAGGTATAAATGCAGCAAGTGGCCCAATCCTTTATGCAGCAAAGGACAAGCCGGTTGTATTACTTAAGATGACCAAACGTTCTCGAGGACACATGGGAAGACTGTCAAGTGCTTTCGCTTCATATAGTTGATTAATCTTCTTTAGCTTGCTAAGTGTTGTGTGGGTGAACCTGTGCTAATGTACCGCCCCATCCAAGACTAATACATACTTGTGATTATACCCCTTGCAAACATCCGTAAGTACAAGAAAGTAATTAAGGTAGAAACCTAACCACAGCTTTAAACTCTAAGACCCTTACGTCCCTTGTGCAATGGTTTCCAAACAGCACCTTTTCCATGTATTTTCTTGTATTTTCTGATCTTCCTGAATTTTTCCTCCAAATAGCACCTTTTCCATCAGAATCCTGACTACAGCGATCCATGCTCCAAAAGTCATCAACCATGCAAAAACAGATGAAATAACATAAGTATCATCTCTTAATATGAAATATATCAATGAATAGCAACAAATTATGATATAGAATACTGATGCAAAATGGACGTATCACCGGTCTCTTCCCTTCGGCCTCGGCTGCATGGCAAGCTGCTGCTGCTTTCTAACAAGCTGTCTGAGATGAGGGACTGATACATTGCAAATGTATCTATAATTTTTGATGTTCCATGCTTGGTTTTATCTACTTTCTTATGTTTTGTCCACACTTTGGAGTACTTTTCATATGATTTCTTGGACTAACCTATTAACAAGAGCCACAGTGCCAGCTGCCTGTTTTCTGCTGTTTTTGGTTCCAGGAAAGTCAGAAAATGAATATTCTCGGAATTGGACGGGACAAAAGCCAAATTCATTATTTTACCGGGGGACACCTAGAGCCATAATACGAGACGAAGAAGGGCTAGAGGACAGCCACACCACCTGGCCGCGCGGCCAGGCTTGGCCCGCGCCAGGGGGTGGTGTGGCCAGCCCAGGCACCCCCTCGGCCTCTCCTTCCGCCTATATATTACCTCTGATACGGAAATCCTAAGTAACCGATCAAAAATCCATGAAAGAGTCTATAGCCACCGTTATCTCCATCCCTAGATCGGGAGGGATCTGAAGCTCTTCCCGGCACCCTGCTGGAGAGGGAAATTCACCCTGGAGGCCTTCTTGATCATCATGCAAGCCTCCGGTGTGATGCGTGAGTAGTTCATCTCTGGACTACGGGTCCATGTAGTAGCTAGATGGCTGGAATTATTTGTTGCTTGAAACTTAATAATGGAGGGGGTTCTGATGATAACCTGAAGGTGGATTATTATTCATAGATGCAGTTGGATGGCGGTCTATGTATAATGTTGTAATGTCCAATCGAATCTCAAAGGAGTCAAGATGAGTAGTATATGCTTGTATGTTTTCTCGATGTGTGTCAATTGCGTCGCTGTAATTTGTTCACCCAACATGTTATCTGTCTTAAGGAGAGCCACCTCTAGTGAACTATGGACCCCGGTCCTTTCTTTTACATTTAATCTACAATCAATTGTTTACTACTTTGTGTTTACTTTCTGCAAACTATTACTTCCTTCCATTCGATACGTTTAATCCTTTGTTTTTAGCAAAACCGGTGAGATTGACAACCTCATCGCAAGTTGGGGACAGAGTTCTGTGGTTGTGTTATGCAGGTCTCCACGTTGCTGCTGGCACCAGTAGTGTGCCCTGCCAATGTTCAGCTAGCTACACCTTTGGGGTGTTTCCTTGCTCCTACTGGATTGATAACCTTGGTTTCATAACTGAGAGAAACTTATTGTTGTGCTCATCATACCTTCCTCTTGGGGTTCCCCAACAAGCTCGACATCAACCACGAGCCAGCAAGTATTTTTCTGGCGCCGTTGCCGGGGAGTCAATGACATATTCACAAGGGGAGTCCCTCATAACCAATCTCTTTACTTTGTTATTTTTGTTTCGCTTAGTTTATTTTTTCTTTGTTTGCTTGTTTCTTTATCAAAAACACACAAAAATTAGTTCCTACTATAGTTGGTATTTTCGTTGGTCTATTATTGTCTTGCTTTATCATGCTTACTATCAATGGTTGGTTTCTTTGAAACCGAATCTAATTGGCAAGGTGGGTTCACGGAAGAACAAAAATATTATTATAAGGAACACCGCTTGTCACAAAAAGGGAAACTCTTATGGGAACAAATTGATAAATTGAATACCATTACTAGAAACGTGTGCTCTACTTATAATGTTACTTATTGCATTGATAAATCTTGTTGCTGTAGGAGGTATAAACACCTCTCTTTTCAATGTGAGTATAATGATAATGTTACCATATCTTCTTATGTTAAAGGAAATTATGACTTTTATGATGTGGAACAAATTGAAGAATTTATTGCTTGGAAGGGTGCATTTGAACTTGCTAATTTGCTTGAAAATACTGATGATGCACCTTATAAATATGAGGTTTATGATATACTTCAATTTTGCTTTGATAATTACAAGGAAGAAAATGGCTATATTCTTGAATATCTTAATAGATGCTCTCCACCAGCGGAAGAGACTAATGCCTTGCAGGAGCCTATGGAAGAATAAATTGCTGAAATTCGAAGCTCATTGGATGAAAAAGAGGAGGAGAGTGATGATCAAGAGGAGAAAGAATGGATCTACCCATTCCTACCTTCTAATGAGAGTAACTCTTTACCCCTTACAATATTTGATTGTCCTCCATGCTTACTAAAGGAGGATGAATGTTATGTTCCTGAGGATTCTTTTGAAAATGTTTATAATAAAGCTCTAGTGCTTGTAGATCATGAAAAGCATGCTTTACGTGATATTTATATTGTTGAGTTTATTCATGAGGCTATTGAAAATTATTATAAGAGAGGAAAATATGGTTGTACAAGTTTTCATGGTACTGAAACACCTCTCTATGTGTTAAAAGTTTTGAAGTTACTTTTGTTTTATCTTCCTATGCCTGTCACTTTGTTCTTTATGAGTTTATTTGTGTATAAGATTCCTATGCATAGGAAGTGGGTTAGACTTAAATATGTTTTGAATTTGCTTCTTGATGCTCTCTTTTACTTCAATTCATATTTCTTATGTGAGCATCTTCTCAAACTATCATGCCTAACTTAAAGGCCTTAAAGAAAAGTACTTATTGGAAGATAACCCAAAAGTTTTAGATGAGTCTTGGAAGTTATTACTTCAGTAACAACCGCTCCTTATACTTTTTATTTGCTTTTTTTGCCAAGAGTAACCTCTAATGAGAGAGAAGTAATGATTGGGAAAGTTGCTGTCCCGAAACAGATTTCTGTGCTTCACCGTAAAAATTTGTGTAAAATCTCTGTACGTCCTTTTGAGGCCTGAATTTTGGTGCTTCTGCCCTAGGTTGTTATCTAATTTTCGTTAGTTCAACACTTTTTTATTTGAGCAACAGAAGGTCTTCGAAAAAATTCGTCTTTACCTGCTGGTCTGTTTTGACAGATTTCTGCCATTTTCTGCATTTGCTTCTTGTTGGTTCCTTTTTGAGTTCTTTTGGGTAATTGAGCTTTTTGAGGGAAGTGCTACAGTAGCTAGTGTTTTAATGGAAGTTTTATTGGTGTTAGAACTGAACCTAAAAGACTTATTATCTTGAGTGCACTAATGTTGCTAATAAAGATTGTGTGAAGTTTTGTATGAAGGAAAAACTTCAGTTGTATGGAAGGAATGAGTAATGAGATGAAGAATGGACTAAAGCTCAAGCTTGGGGATGCCACATGTGTCACCCCAAAAAATATCCAAGAAGTACAAGCGTCAAATCTTGGGGATGCCCAAGGCATCCCCCTCTTCATCAATAAAAATCCCAGGTTTCTTTCAAACGCTTCATTTATATTGTTTCATGCACACTTGTGTTGTTCTTGGAGCGTCTTCTTTTTCGTTTTTGTTTTGGTTTTTCGTTTGCTTTTGTTTGCTTAGTTTGCTGAATTAATTGGTTGGACCCCCTCTTTCATACATTGGTTTTCAAATATTTTGGTTTGGTTTGGAAAAGAGTAGGAAAGTTCATGCTTAAGTGGTAAAGAGAGCTTGTTTTTGACTGTGGCCTATGCTTTGTCATGCTTTGGCTTTATGCTTTATGTTTTGGCTTTATGCTTTATGCTTTGGCTTTATGCTTTATGAGTTGATATTGTTTTGGCTTTATGCTTAGTATTCTTTGTTGTAGCATGACTTGTTATAAACAATTGAGATTGTTTAATGTTCCTTTGAAGAATCATGCGTTGTTTTAGCATATTAAAGCATAGTATTGTGGTATTCTCCTTTGATGCTTTATTTGGGTTGACTTGGCGCATGCTCACACCATGTTATGACTATCCCAAGTCACCATAGCCTTTATGATCCTTTAGTTTTCAACTTGTAGTATCACTTTATGCTTTGATCAATGATGTTTTGTCACTCTGCATGATTATGGCCATTATTGCTCTCTTAGTTTGTCGCTCCCGGTCTTTTGCTAGCCTCCACACCCAAGTATGAGTTCCACTCATGCATCCAACTCCTTAAACCAAGTTATTCCAAAGAGTCCACCATACCAACCTACTAGCATATGCTATTCCAAGTATATTCATGTTTTTGTTTACCTTCCAAATTAAACTTGTTATGAGAAAACTAGTGATTAAAGCTCTCACGAACTTGATGTCACACTTTACTTTTCTTGCCCTTAATAAACTTGAACCATTGTGTCATCTATGTTGTATATGCTTGCACTTATTTGTTGGGGATTAGCAGAACCATGTTGTCACGGGGAATGCTTTCAACATTGCACGGGTACTTTGTACCTAGTTGATATCATGCTCTTTTGTCTATGGATGTCGTCGGTGTGAAATGAAAGGGAGCTTGTAAGTCCATGAAGTTATGTATATGTGTTAGAGAAACGCCTGGGACGCTGGTCTAATCCATGCTGACATGGTGGAAACCTGCAGCATAACTATAATGAGCTGTCTATGAAGAATTCTTCTTATAAAAAAAGAGTCCGATATTGAGAAAAAGAAAAAAAAGAGATTATGAAAAGAGGAAAGAGAGAAAAAAGCACCATATTCCCATGGTAAATAAGAAGATTGTTGAGATGCTTGTTGTCTACTTGCCTTGTCATTTTGATATGGGGATTCTTCCGTATCATCAGGCAAGGTGTACCCCATTGGAGGTTCTCTATGATACACATGTATTTACAATGACAAGAACTTACCGGTGACTAAACTTGAGTAGCATGAGGAGCGGCCCTCGTATTCAAGGGACATGAGATTTCTAACTTATACTTCGTCAAGCATGTACACCATAGTTTGTTCACTTTAACCTTAATCACTTCAAGATGCTTATGATAGGGGCAATGAGAGCTGAAAGCTATTAAGTACCATAATTTTTGGAAGCTCTTTATGAGACTTGAATCCCTACTTCCTTCTATGAAGGCCTTTCTTCCACTTATATATTGAGTCTCCACCTTCTATCTTTATGCACCTACTTTGAGAGCATAGTAGCCATTCTTAGTTCTATGTGCATTGTCCCAAGACTTGTTGATTAATGCATACCTTGATATTGCTTGTTTTAAACTATTTGTATCTAGTCACTCTTATGAACTTTGAAGGTGTCCTATGCATTTATATTTGCTACTCTATGAGGGACAAGCTGAATACTATGCTATGTTTTCTTTATGTGAAACAAACAAACGTCTTGCAAAGCATTGTTATTCATGAATCTTTTGTTTGTGCCTTTTCATGTTGCAACATAGTTTCTTTGTCTTATTGCTAGAACTTTGTCTTTCATGTTATGATTGAAGTACTATGATCCCAGCTTTGAATGTTTTACAAATATTTTGATCAAGTTTATGATGGTGCATGTCACCTCAAAAATTATTATTTCTTTTTATCACTTACCTACTCGAGGACGAGAAGGAGTTAAGCTTGGGGATGTTGATACATTGCAAATGTATCTATAATTTTTGATGTTCCGTGCTTGGTTTTATCTAGTTTCTTATGTTTTGTCCACACTTTGGAGTACTTTTCATATGATTTCTGGGACTAACCTATTAACAAGAGCCACAGTGCCAGCTGCCTGTTTTCTGCTGTTTTTGGTTCCAGGAAAGTCAGAAAATGAATATTCTCAAAATTGGACGGGACAAAAGCCAAAGTCATTATTTTACCGGGGGACACCTGGAGCCAGAATATGAGACGGAGAAGGGCTAGAGGGTGGCCACACCACCTGGCCGCGCGTCCAGGCTTGGCCCGTGCTAGGGGGTGGTGTGGCCAGCCCAGGCACCCCCTCGGCCTCTCCTTCCGCCTATATATTTCCTCTG
Source organism: Avena insularis (assembly GCA_023614405.1). Lineage (NCBI taxonomy): Eukaryota > Viridiplantae > Streptophyta > Magnoliopsida > Poales > Poaceae > Avena > Avena insularis. The sequence goes on along the minus strand of CM042696.1, from coordinate 475,007,331 downwards.
ATACAGAAACCCTAAGTACCCAATCAAAAATCCACGAAAGAGTCTATAGCCGCCGTCATCTCCATCCCTAGATTGGGAGGGATCTGAAGCTCTTACCGGCACCCTGCCGGAAAGGGGAATTCACCCTGGAGGCCTTATTCATCATCATGCAAGCCTCCGGTGTGATGCGTGAGTAGTTCATCTCTGGACTACAGGTCCATATAGTAGCTAGATGGCTGGTTCTCCTCCTTTATGGTATCATGTCTAGATCTTGTGACGTTCATGATCAAGATCATCTATTTGTAATTCTGCATGTTGCGTTTGCAGGGATCCGATGGATATTGAGATGCTATTTCAGATTGATTATTGATTTTATCATGTCTTTGTTATTTGTGATCTTGCATGCTTTCCATTGTTAGTAGCTATCTTGGCCAAGTAGATGCTAGCAACTCCAAGAGTTAGTATTTATGCTCGATAGTGGGTTCATGCCTCCGTAACTGGGAAGTGATGAAATCTCTAAGGTACTAGATGTGTTGTTGCTACTAGGGAGAAAACAACAATCCTTTGTTCATATAACAATCGTATTGTTTACTTTACACGCAATTCGTAATGCAATTATCCGTTGCTTGCACCTTAATACTGGAGGGGGTTCGGATGATAACCTGAAGGTGGATTATTATTCATAGATGCAGTTGGATGGAGGTCTATGTATAATGTTGTAATGCCCAATCGAATCTCAAAGGAGTCAAGATGATTAGTATATGCTTGTTTGCTTTCTCGATGTTTGTCAATTGCCCCGCTGTAATTTGTTCACCCAGCATGTTATCTATCTTAAGGAGAGCCACCTCTAGTGAACTATGGACCCCGGTCCTTTCTTTTACTTTAAATCTACAATCAAACTGCATCGCTTTGTGTTTACTTTCGCAAACTATTACTTCCTTCCATTCGATCGTTTAATCCTTTGTTTTCAGCAAAACCGGTGAGATTGACAACCTCATCGCAAGTTGGGGACAGAGTTACGTGGTTGTGTTGTGCAGGTCTCCACGTTCGCTTGGCACCGATGAGCGCCTCGCCAATGTTTAGATAGCTACACCTTTGGGGTGTTTCCTTGCTCCTACTGGATTGATAACCTTGGTTTCATAACTGAGGTAAACTTACTGCTATGCTCATGATACCTTCCTCTTGGGGTTCCCCAACGAGCTTGACATCAACCACAAGCCAGCAGGGACAAACAACCTCGAGATCTTCCTCATCAATTTCTAGTGGAGGTCCTGAGACAACAAGAGGATTTGGAGACTTGGCAATGTATGCACGAGAGCGCTTGGTACCACCACTGGAACCTCCTTGCCCTAAGAAGAAAGCATATAGGAAGGGAGGGAACAGGGGTAAGTGCATAAGTTTGACAGGAAAACAAAGTGTAGATTGAAAATATACATAGGACGAGACAAAATTCATGTTCACCAGAAGTTCCGATGAACTATCGAAACTACTGGCTAAAGTTGTCTAGCCGGAAGTATCGGTAGTACCGGTGAGGGAACGACCAAAGCAGTTCATAACAATCTACACCGACGAGGCACCCTAGTCCTACCAAGATCTTCTCATGATGTTCTAGCCAAAGAACATGCCTAGACATGGTGTGCCCTAACTCAAGACAAGGATGAGCAAGATCTCCATTAATGGAGGGAGCTAAGGGCAAATACCGGGGTCAATGGCGGGAGATCAAGGTGGGAACGAGTCCCACGAAGCCGATATAGAGAGGGAGGCCAAAGACGGAGGAGCCGGTGGTGCCTTCCGTGGAGATTCCTTGGATGGCGACTGTTATGTAAGGAGCGGGTTTGGGAGGAAATGAGGGAGAAGATCCCTCATTTCCACCTAGGCCCATTGAAAGGGAAATGGATGTCGCCTAGAGGGGGTGAATAGGCGTTTTAAAATTATTACGGTTTAGGCTCTAATAAATGCGGAATAAAACTTAACATTTAATTTATCAAGCCAAAACCTATATTCACTAGGTTCACTAAGTGCACCAACAACCTATGCTAAGCAAGATAAACAACAAGGTGATAGCAAGATATAATACTTCAAGCACGATGACTATCACAATGTAAATTGCATAAGTAAAGGGCTCGGTTGAGAGATAACCGACGGACGCGGAGACGATGATTTGTTTCCCGAAGTTCACTTCCAAAGAAGCTACGTCTCCGTTGGAGAGGTGCGGGGGCACAATGTACTTCGAACGCCACAAGTGGCTCACCTCGAGGTGTGGTGGCTCGATGCTCACCCAACGCCACACAAGGCCTCACCCCAAGATGCAAAGGCACGCAACCTACCGACACCACAAAAGGCTCACCCTATTCTCTCGTGAGCTCGTCACAAAGGCCTACTCACGTTCCACTATGGGACACTTGAGGGCGGTCACCGAACCCGTACAAGGTTGGGGCAATATCCACAACTCAATTGGAGGCTCCCAACAACAATGCCACAAAGGCTACAAAGCCATAAAAGGCAACAAGGCCACAAAAGGCTACAAGACCACAAAAGGTCAACAATCCAACCACACAATCGTCTAGGGTTCCAAGAACCCAAGAGAAACAAGACCAAGGGCTTGAACTCGCTGAATCTACGAGGAGAACTCAAACCTATGCACCAAATGCAAGAGGCAAGTTCTTCACTCTCAAATTCCACCAAAGCTACAAAAGCTATTGGGGGAATAAGGGAGGAAGAACACAAGAGGAGAACACAAAACTCTCCAAGATCTAGATCCCAAGGATTCCTTCACAAAGAAGGGATTTGGTTTGGTGGGGCTTGTAGATCTAGATCTCCTCTCTCAAATCCCTCAAAAAGATGCAAGAATCATAGGAGGGGGAAGGGGAGAGGGCAAGCTCTTCAAGGTCAACAATGGAGGAGAGAGAAAGCCAAAAAACCAAGAAAGAGCAAGTTAGACCCGAAGGGGAAAGGGGAGCTCCTTTTAAAGGGCTCCCCGATCTGCCCGTTACTCATAGTTTCGTGCACGGCCGGTAGTACCGGTGGGTGGCCGGTACTACCGGTGGCACTCATCCAACGGTACAAAAATGGCGAAGCGAATGAACACAAAACCGAGGTCGACCGGTACTACCGATGGTCATCGGTACTACCTCCTGGGCCGGTATTACCGCCCAAGATTCTGACTGAAGTACCGACAAATAGTGCAAACCAAGCAGAGAGAGTACTGAATGAAAATCGGGTTTACCAGAAGTTGGGCCTGAATTAACACCGATACTACCGGTGGCAAACTGTCCTAGCGGTACTACCGGCGGCCCGCCGGAACTACCGGCCAGGCAAAAACTCTGGAACCAGAACTGCCACAACTTTTGCATCCGAACTCCAAACGAGATGAAACCAATTTTGTTGGAAATATAACAACGAGTAGAATCCAAGGGAGAAAATACCATGAATATATATGTAAGATATTTCCCAAGGTGTAGAGCCCGAAAACCCGTAGAAACAAAACCGCAATAAGATATATCAGGGAAATCCGTTTTTTGATGAACTAGAGCTTGTTATGAGGATAACCACAAGCTCTAGATCCTCACATGGACAAGAACCAAACAACAACCAAGAAATATGATGCTATGTATGCAAAGGTTTGAGGTCTCTCCGAAAGATACGAACGAGACATGCACTCGAGAGCCCCTCTTGATAGTATGGCTATCTATCCTAAACCCGGTCTCCCAACACTACAAGAGACCGGTAAAATAGAAACCTTAACAAGAACATACCTTTGCCTTGAGCATCCCACTTGAGCTTGATGTAGACGATATTGTCACCTTCAAGATGGAACACCTTTCTTGATTGCACTTGCTTGATGAAGACTTGAGAAATGCTCCCCCATACTCCATGGGAAAGCCTCTTCTTCGAATGTGTCTTCATCATTCCATGATTGCCGAGGATGGGAAGCTCCAAGCATGAGATCTTCTAGAGTTGGCGCACCGTGAGCTTGCACATCAATTCTTGATGATGATGTCTCGAAGAAAGCCATGATGAACTCCATCTTCTTCAAGACATACTTGATCTTCTTCTTCCACTTGATTCCAATAGGCACAAAGCCCTTGGACAATGCTTCTTCTTTTTCATCCTTGAAACTGAAATGGATCGTATGGGCACCTAGAGGGGTGAATAGGTGCTACACCAATTTTTAATTCTTTTTCAATTTTGGGCTTAGCACAAAGGTAAATTCTCTAGATAAACTAATGTGTGGAATTTCCCTATATGCAAACCTATCTACTAGCGAGTAAGGAGCGAGTGGAAGAGAGCAGTGAACCAAGTGAAGCACTTGGAGACACGAGTTTGTTTGACCGCAGTTCCTTCCTTGTTAAGGGAAGTACGTCTGCGTTAGAGGGGTGGGCGGTACTAAGACCACCACGCCACAAAAGGCCTCACCCTGTTCTCCGATGGATCTCGCCACAACAGGCCTGATCCACCTTCCACTATAGGTACCCTTCGAGGCAGGCACCGGCGCCTTTACACAACTAGCGATGCAACAACTCCACAACAACTTGCAGGCTCCCGAAATGACAACAAGCTGCCACAAGAACAAAGTTGTCAAATATAATAACATGATCTAGGTATTAACGAGAATACTAGATCAGGGATTTCTCCAAGTGAATGGAGAGGAGTTGAAGCGCTTGATTCTTGATGTTGATGATGAACTTCTCCTCCTTCAATTCCACCAAAGATCAAGACCTTAGGATGGTTGAAGTGGGAGATCGAGATTTAGAGGTCTTGCATAGGGTCTGGTCAAATTCAAATGAATCAAGAGTTCTGGACATTGGGGAAGAAGGGGTACTTATACCCCTTCCAAAAACTAGCCGTTGCACACTTTGGGGGCCGGATTATCCGGCCCAAGTGAGGGCCGGATTATCCGGTCTGGGGAAACTCCGCCTGGACTGGAATATCCGGCGAAAAATCCGCCCTCTCGGCGCCGCCGAGCTTGATCAACCGGGGCGGATTATCCGCCTATATGAAGGCCGGATTATCCGGCCGAGGAAGAAAAAACCCTAGTTCGGATTTTTCGGTAGAAAATCCGACCGGATACCGGCAGCGGCGCCTTTGCTCGAAAACTGGGGCGGATTATCCAGCCTTGCGAAACCCGGATTATCCGCCTGGGAGGAAAAACGCCCGATTCGGATTTTCGGGAGAAAATCCGGACAGACCTGAGCCAGCGCCTTGGCTTCCTTGAGAGATGAGGTGGGCCGGATTATCCGGCCCTTGGAGGGGCGGATTATCCGCCCCCCTCAAAACTTCCTGCACACTTAGCACACATGAAAAGACTCCATAGTATTGTTATCTAACACGCAAAACATAGGAAAACATGAAATGTTCTTTCAATCTCCCCCTTTTTGGTGTTAGATGACAATACCAGGATTTGCAGGAGAAAGACACAAGACAAACAGAGATAACTATGGAAGGGACTACCCCTCAATGTGTGCATAATAGAGTTTTGCATTGGAATACAAATGCACACAAATAGGTGAATCTATTCCATAGACAAAAGGGCAAAAACACATACCACCGAAGTAGAGAATAGGCAGCCTTGACATAAATCACAATTATTATTGGATAACCATTATGAGCGCGCGCGCATTCCGTGATAAACCACCAACAATAGGATATGAATAGATATAACCATGAGCATAATCCCTTTCTGTTCTGCACACCAAAACCGAGTATCCCCCAGCTCATCATCACGAGGCAGCTCAGCAAACAAGTCACGGTGACGAATGGCAGAGAAGGAGACCGCATCTAGAGCCCTGTAGTTGATCTTGGGCTCCTTGCCCTTCCTCTTGGACACACTCATCATAGTACTCGTCCTCGTCCTCGTCCTCATGCTCTTCCTCATCCTCATCTTCAAGCTCCTCAGTGTCACCTTCCTCATCATCAGCATCAGCAGCAGACGCGGAGGGGAACAAGTGACGCTCCAGCTCACCATAGTTCAGCTCGGAGGAAGATTTCCACCGAGCATATGGAGTGGGAGGTGTAGGAGCCGGAGGAGCACCCAAAGCGCCAGACACGTGGTGGAGAATGAGCTGCTGGGAGTGAGCCAACTCATGGCGCTTCCTGTAGGCCTCATACTGACCCTTGAGTGTGTCCACGCCCATGCAGAGGATGTGATGCTGGAACCAGTTCAGCTGTTTGATCTCGCGGGCCACGGGAGGCACTGGGGGCCAACGAGCATCCCTCATGAGGCCCTCAGGAGCAGAGGAGGGGTGAGCAGTCTTCCGAACCTTGTTGTAAATATTCTTTGCCTTGTGCACCGAGTCAATGTGGAACTCCTCGGCAGGAAGCAGGTGGCAGATGAGCAACATAATGTAGGGCGCATAGGGAATGGACAGACGATTGAACATAGCATCACACAGCTCATGGTAAATGAAGTCCATGACATCCAGCCTGTACTGCACTGACTCGTCCTCGCAGGAGGCAACCTCATGAGAAAATTGAAGTAGCTGAACAAGGTGACCACGGATGCTGTCATTGTTGCCCCCACTCGGTGTAATAGAGTCACGGAAGAGACCCACCAATGCAGCATAGATGGGAGCAAGACCAGCCACAGTACCGACAATTCCATTGTCCACAGTGCACGGAGAGAGAGCAACATCCTTGTTGGGCTTCAACTGAGTGATGATGCGGTGGCCACTGGCTCTATCCCTGTTGTGGAAGGAGTACCCCAAAACCTCAGCAGACACGTGAAAATCAGCAGTCATGGGCCTTTCATGAGTCATCCACTTCATAGTGCGACGCTCATCACCACAAATCACCAGATTGGAGAAGAATTGCTTCACCACCTCAGAGTCAAAGGAGCACTGGAGGGACATGAGATGGTGCAGCCCCATCCTCTCAGGCACATACATCACATCCACAAGATGCGCCTTCTCCAAAGCATCAGCAAGTACCAGAGGGTGCATAGGCCTAATGTTCATCCTGGCATAGATGTCTTCATAAATCCCTTTCTGTTCGGCACACCAAAACCGGGTATCCCCCAGCTCATCATCACGAGGCAGCTCAGCAAACAAGTCATAGTGACGAATGGCAGAGAAGGAGACCGCATCCAGAGCCCTGTAGTTGATCTTGGTCTCCTTGCCCTTCCTCTTGGACACACCCTTCCTAGTCCTCTTGGATTGTTTAGCCATGCGCCTCTCTTCGTTCTTCCTTCTCCGCAATTCAACTTCGTCCACTAGGTTACCTTGACCGTCGTCCCGAAAGTACTTGGCGCGAGGACGGCGCTTGTAGGTCTTGGGAACACCGGAACCACCTGTGAGGAGAATAAGGCCGATAGCAAGGGGATAAGCATACACACAAGTCCAGGAGAGAGCATGGAACAAGTAGGCAAAAGGTTCATAGGTCAAAACTACTCAATACATACACCATAGTGAAACTGAAGCAGACTTGAATCTGCCAGGCCGGATTATCCGTCCTGGCCAGGGGCGGATAATCCGGCCCTGGCAGAAATTTTCGATTTCACCAAGACTGCATGCAAAAAAGTAGATCGGGCCTAGAAACTGTAAGACTACGATTTCTATGCGAAAACACATCCTTCTAGACAATGTTCCATCCAACAAGATACACATCTAGCCAAAGATGGGGAGACAGGGAGTTACCCTCACTCAATGGAGGAAGAACGCGGAGGAGAAGGTACCCGGAGGCGCGGAGAAGAAGATCCGGGGAGGCCCGGAAAATCCGGTGGCCGGAGAGGCTCCGGGGAGGGTGAGGGGCGGCAGGCGGCAGCTGGGGAGAAGGAGAGCGCTGGGACTATGATGAGTGATCCCATGGGGCGCTAGCATCGCTCTTCTCCCTTTTTGGTGTCTCGATGCCAAAGGGGTAGAAGTAGTTCTATTAGGTTGTCCGTGGATTTGCATGGGTCGGGCATAAGCACTTGCACTTTTTATTCGTTATTTCTTGCTTATGCCCATTTAGCGTTGAACTTTTATATTCGTGGTTTGTGATTTGTGGTTGAGACTTTATGTGGTTGTCTGGATGATACCTATGGACTTCATATCATGAGCTGTGTGATGCTATGTTCAACCGTCTGTCCATTCCCTATGCGCCCTAACATTTCATGTTTTCCTATGTTTTGCGTGTTAGATAACAATACTATGGAGTCTTTTCATGTGTGCTAAGTGTGCAGGAAGTTTTGAGGGGGGCCGGATAATCCGCCCCTCCAAGGGCCGGATAATCCGGCCTACCTCATCTCTCAAGGAAGCCAAGGCGCGTCGCTCTGTGTCCAGTCGGATTTTCTCCCGGAAAATCCGAACTGGGGCGGTTTTTCCTCCCTAGGCCGGATAATCCGGGTTTCGCAAGGGCCGGATAATCTGGCCCCATTCGAGCAAAAGGCCAAGGCGCGTCGCTCGGTATCCGGTCGGATTTTCTACCGTAAAATCCAAGCTGGCGTTTTCTTCCCAGGCGGATAATCCGGCCTTCGATAGGGCGGATTATCCGCCCCGAAGTTGATCAAGGGCAAGCTCGGCGCGACCTTCGAGAGAAGGTCGGATTTTCGCGGATATTCTGAGTGCAGGCGGAGATTCCTGCACCGGATAATCGCCCTCACTTGGGCGGATAATCCGCCCCAAAGTGTGCTGTGGCTGGTTTTGGAAGGGGTATAAGTACCCCTTCTTCCCCAACGCCCGTAACTCTTGATTCATTTGAATTTGACGGACCACTGCAAGAGCTCTAGATCTCGATCTCCCACTTCAACCACCCTAAGGTCTTGATCTTTGGTGGAATTGAAGGAGGAAAAGTTCATCATGAACATCAAGAATCAAGCGCTTCAACTCCTCTCCATTCACTTGGAGAAATCCTGATCTAGTATTCTCGTTAATACCTAGATCGTGTTATTGTATTTGACAACTTTGTTCTTGTGGCAGCTTGTTGTCATTTCAAGAGCCTCCAAGTTGTTGTGGAGTTGTTGCCCCGCTAGTTGTGTAAAGGCGCCGGTGCCCGCCTCGAAGGGTACCTATAGTGGAAGGTGGATCAGGCCTGTTGTGGCGAGATCCATCGGAGAACAGGGTGAGGCCTTTTGTGGCGTGGTGGTCTTAGTACCGCCCACCCCTCCAACGCAGACGTACTTCCCTTAACAAGGAAGGAACTGCGGTCAAACAAATCCTGTGTCTCCGCGTGCTTCAATTCGGTTCACTCGTTCCTCTTCCACTCGCTCCTTACTCGCTAGTAGATAGGTTTGCATATAGGGAAATTCCACACATTAGTTTATCTAGAGAATTTACCTTTGTGCTAAGCCTAAAATTGAAAAAGAATTAAAAATTGGTGTAGCACCTATTCACCCACCCCTCTAGGTGCCCATACAATCCATTTCAATTGGTATTAGAGCCCCGGCTCTTAATTCAGGCTTAACCGCCTAAGAGTAGTATGGGTACCAGGGATGATGGAAATGAGGCTGTGGATAAGGTCACAATGGATGATCTCAAGTCGTTGGAAACAACCTTGTTGAAATCCTTTGAGGCCAAGATGGAGGAGATGAATCAAATGATTGCTCGCCTTACATCATCCATAGCCCCATATCCATCCTCCTCTGAGGCTCCCTCACCATCATCGAAGGAAAAGGGTAACACCGGATCTAAGGATGATGATGTGGAAGGTGAAAAACTAAATGGTTCCACCTCCAAAAAGGGAAGTGGTAAGGAGGAATATAGTGAGGTTCGCCATGTATATTCCCCCGACCCACCTATCCCTCATCCTCATATAAACAATAGGGGTGATCCACCCAAGCTCACTGCATCTTCTTTTAACCAATGGCAATTTCTAATGAAATCTCATGTTTGCAGCTCCTCTATTGAATTGTGGAGGATCATTGAAGAGGGTCTTCATGTTGGAGATCAAACCAATCTAACAAGAAGGGAAGTTGTGGATAGCCAGTTGAATGCCACTGCTCTCCACATGATACAGCTGGGTGTGGGTCCCAAAGACATGCCACACATTGAACATCTCAACACGGCTAAAGAGGCGTGGGATGCTCTTACGGACCTTTTTGTTGGAAATGAAAGCATGAGAAGAAACCGGTATGATGCCCTTAGTAACGAAGCTGAGGGATTCTACATGTTGGATGGTGAAAACCATGAGGACATGTATAGAAGACTCAAGGGCATCATAACAACATTTCGAAGCATGGGGCCACTCACATTGATGATGCATGGATAAAAAGAAAGTATGTGAGTGCCTTAATGCCTTTCGAACCGACGGATTTGAAGAGCTTGCAAGGTAGACACAACTATCATCAAATGACATCCAATGAAGTCATGCAAGAAATGGCGTCATTCAAAGTGGCAGCAAAGAATGCCGAAGATGCCCGTGCTCGGGCCATTGGAATGCAAAAGGGTGTCAATATGGCTCTCAAAGCCAATGTTGTTGAGCAAGAGGATGATGAAGGAGCATTTGAGAGGGGATCCATGGACTTCCCCGATGAGGTCAAACGTGCTCATGGTGAGTACATGGCATTCTATGCAAGGAACTTTTGGAAGGACCCTGTCAAAGCCAAGTCTGAACTTGAGCGCAAGAACGGGTCAAATGGAAGAAGAGAAAGTGGCCCAAGATTGAGAACTTGCTTCAACTGTGGATATAGGTGCACTTTGTGGCAGTGTCCTTATGAAAATAGAAGACAATGGTGGCAGGCTCATTCTCAAAGAGAAATCCAAAGTTCCTAAGAAGAAGCCATTTGCTAAGAAGAATGGCCCTTTCAAGAAGCAACACAAGATGGTCCTTGTAGCTCAAGAGGAATACTCCTCCGCAAGTGAAGATGAAGAGGATGATGATAGTTCCCGCGAAGTGGCTGCTATAGCCACCACATCGACTCCCTCCTCTCTCTTCGACTCGCCGAATGAGAACGCCATCAACAACAACGCCACTTGCCTAATGGCAAGAGGATCCGAGGTATCGACTTCTAACTCCTCATTTTCTAAGACTAACATAATTTTGGATATGGATGATCATGAAAGTCTTGAAATGAAAGAAGAAGTTATTGCCTTGGATACTTTTTCACTAACCTACAAGGTGAGCACAAACTCCATTTTGATACTCTTATGAGTCAACTTGCTCGAGCCGAAGATCTCCTTGAAGAAAAGGGCAGAATTGAAAGAGAAGATGCCTTGGAGATAGCCTCTTTGAAGAATGCCTTGGAAGAGGAAGAGGAAACTCGAGTTTCTTTGGAAGAAAGACTCGAATCCCTAGAGGAGTCACAATAAGAAGCTGTAGCTCAGCTCATTAAAGAACGTGACCATGCCCTTGCCAAGGTAAAGAAACTAAAGAAAGAAAAGATTGATTTTGGGGCTGTTCATGCTAGACTTTTGGAGAAGTTTGATGATCTTGAAAGTGCTCACAAGGCATTGAAGAGTGATCATTCTACTCTAAATGAGTCTCATGACCAGCTCCAAACTCAATTGAAACGGTATAATATACCAAGTACCTCATCTCCATCCTTTGGAAAAGAAGATCTTGCAAGGAGTTCTCAACACAAAGGTAAAGGGGTTATTGATGAGATACTGAGCAGGCAAAGGACAAACAACAGTAAAGAAGGTCTTGGTTACATACCCAAGATAAAGAGCAAGAAAAACAAGAAGAAGAAGAAGAAGAAGAAGAACAACAAGACTGCTCAATCAAAGACTAGCAACATTACCAATGACAAGACTAATTATGATGGTTTTGCAGGGATCAACAATCCTAACTTCGAACTATATTGTGATGCTTATGGTGATGTTTATGCTAGTTATGTAGGGACTTATGATTGTCACATTCGTTGGTCTATTTGGGTTCCCAAGACCCTTGTTACTAACATGAGAGGACCCATTGAAAAATGGGTACCTAAAACCAAGAAGTAATTTTCTTGCAGGGCTATGCTTCCGGTGGTTCTAAATGGGTACTCGATAGCGGTTGTACGAGTCATATGACCGGAAGCAAGGAGATCATCACGGAGATGCGGCCAAACCTTGAACACATTACCATCTCCTATGGTGACAAGTCAAAATCTGAGGTATTGGGTCTCGGCAAAGTTGTGGTGGCTCACGATATCTCCCTCGTGGACATCATGCTTGTTGAGACCCTCGGGTATAACTTACTTTCAGTTCGTGCCCTTGGTAAGATGGGCTTTGCAGTTTACATTGATGCTGATTTGGTGGTACTCTTGTGGAGCAAGTCTCTAAAATTCGCTTTCGTGGGATATGTCGAAAACGACCTATACGTGGTAGACTTTTCAGGGAAAACCACTACAGGTCCGATGTGTCTTTTCGGAAAGGCTGACGCGGGTTGGCTATGGCATCACCGACTAGCCCACGTTAATATGAGAACTTTGCAAAGTCTCCACAAGGGTGGCCACATTCTTGGACTAAAAGAAAATGTCTCTTTTGCCAAAGATCGTGTCTGCACGGCGTGTGTTGAAGGGAAAATGCATGATTCTCCTCATCGAAGGAAAACTATTATCTCTTCAAAAAGGATCTTGGAGCTTCTTCACGTGGAACTTTTCGGACCTCCATCTCATGCAAGCCTCGGTGGGAAGAAGTATTGTCTAGTGATTGTTGATGATTACTCAAGATACACTTGGGTTTATTTCTTCAAGTTGAAGAGTGAAACTCAACAAACTGTCATTGACTTCGCCAACGAGGTTCAACGTCAACAAAACGTCCCCATTCTAGCTATAAGGAGTGATAACGGCTCGGAGTTCAAGAACTACACCTTAAATGAGTTCCTAAGTGAAGAGGGGATAAGACATCAATATTCCGCTGTGTACACCCCTCAACAAAATGGTGTAGCCGAGAGGAAGAATCGAACTCTAATGGACATGGCAAGATCAATGTTGGCCGAATTCAAATCTCCATATAACTTCTGGGCTGAAGCAATCTCTACTGCTTGTCATTCATCCAATCGTTTATACCTCCACAAGATTTTGGTCAAGACTCCGTATGAAATACTTACTGGTAACAAGCCAAACATCTCATACTTTCGGGTATTCGGGTGTAAGTGTTTCTTTCTTATTAAAGGAGTTCGTTTATCTAAGTTTGAATCTAAGGCTCTAGAAGGTATTTTTGTTGGTTATGGTGCCGAATCCCACACTTATAGAGTCTACAATAAGCTCTTCGGAACTGTTGTAGAATCTTGTAGTGTGGTGTTCGAGGAAAATGACGGTTCGCGTGCGGAGCAAGTTGGTGTTTGTGATGCAGATGTTGAAATACCCCAAGATGCCATAAGTAGAATGGGCATGGGATTCTTCCGCCCCATTGAGGAACCCCTTGTGGCGGACCGGGAAGGACAATGCTCTACTCATATAGAGCCCTCATCTACACATACGCAACATGCTCCAACCACGGGGGCAACTTCTACACCATCTCCATCAACTGCTGAAGGTCAAGTTGCTCGAAGCTCCATGCCGGATTTTCCGGTGGATACCGGATTATCCGGCCACCCCGCTCTAGCTGTCCATGCAGCTCCTGGTGGTGAAGATATCAACACAAGCTCCAGGCCGGATTTTCCGGCTGACCCCGGATTATCCGACTCCTCGCCAGTTCAAGCGAGTCCCAGGCTTCCTGATGATGCTGCTGCAAGTCCTCCCAGGCCGGATTATCCGACCTCTTCATCAGCCGGATTATCTGGCCCTGACTCTCCAGTTCCGCAGCCTCCTGTTATGGCTACGGACTCACCTCAAGGGCATGCATCTCCACCACCTACTACTGATGTTCCAGCTACTGATCAAGGCGGAGAAAATGTCTCCAATGAAGACTCAAGTGATGAATCTCCTCCACCAAGAGACAACAAACTTATTAAACTTTGTCGCAAGGCTCGGGCTGATCGTAACCTTGAGTTGAGGGGTCACACTCTCGACAAGGTTGTTGGTGATCTTCGACGAAGGGTGTCTACTATAAGAGAATTGGCCAGTTTTGGTGAGCATCAAGCTCATATCTCCATGGTGGAACCTAAGAAGGTCTTTGAAGCTCTTGAAGACCCAGACTGGGTTGTTGCCATGCATGAAGAATTGAACAATTTCGAGCGCAACAAAGTCTGGAAACTAGTGGAGAAACCCAAAGAGTGTCGCAATGTTATCGGCACCAAGTGGATTTTCAAGAACAAGCAATATGAGAATGGCATTGTTGTGAGGAACAAGGCAAGACTTGTGGCACAAGGTTACTCCCAAGTTGAGGGCATCGACTTCGGCAATACCTATGCTCCTGTGGCTCGTCTTGAGTCCATCCGTATCCTACTTGCTTATGCTGCTCATAACAATTTTAAGTTGCAGCAAATGGACGTCAAGAGTGCCTTCCTTAATGGTCCTCTACATGAGTTGGTATACGTAAAGCAACCCCCGGGGTTTGAGGATTCTAACTTCCCGAACCATGTCTACAAACTCGATAAGGCACTCTATGGCCTTAAACAAGCCCCACGTGCGTGGTATGAGCACCTTAAAGAGATTTTGTTAGATCGTGGCTTCGAAGTTGGGCAAATCGACCCCACTCTTTTTACTAAGAAGGTTAAGGGGGAGCTCTTCGTATGCCAACTATATGTAAACGATATCATTTTTGGTTCTACTAACAAAGCTTTTAACGATGAATTTTCAAAGCTTATGACTAACAGGTTTGAGATGTCTATGATGGGGGAATTACGGTTCTTTCTTGGATTCGAGATCAAGCAACTAAGAGAAGGAACCTTTATTAATCAAGCAAAGTACATCCAAGACATGCTCAAGAGATTCAAGATGACGGATCTAAATGGTGTTGCTACTCCGATGCAAACAAAGTGTCATCTCGAACTCAACCCTCATGGTAAAGATGTGGACCAAAAGGTATACCGGTCCATGATCGGCTCTCTTCTTTACCTCTGCGCATCTAGACCCGATATTGTGTTGAGTGTGGGAGTTTGTGGAAGGTATCAAGCAGCTCCTAAAGAAAGCCACTTAGTGGCGGTCAAGAGGATCTTTCGATATTTAGTTCATTCCCCCAACTTTGGTCTCTGGTATCCCAAGGGCTCCAATTTCTCTTTATGTGGTTATACTGACTCAGATTGGGCTGGTGATAAGGATGATCAGAAGTCAACTTCTAGAGCTTGTCAATTCTTGGGAAGATCTCTTGTATGTTGGTCCTCCAAAAAGCAGAATTGTATATCTCTCTCCACTTGAAGCTGAATATGTTCTTCTTTGCCGCTTGTACTCAATTATTGTGGATGAGGCAAACTTTAAAGGAATACGGTGTCAATTGTGACAAAGTGCCTCTTTTATGTGATAATGAAAGTGCTATCAAAATTGCGTACAATCTAGTTCAGCACACAAGGACGAAGCATATTGAGATTCGGAATCATTTTATTCATGACCATGTTGCTTGAGGTGATATTGATCTATCTTTTGTGAGCACGAAGAACCAACTGGCGGATATTTTTACAAAGCCACTTGATGAAGCGAGATTCTGCTATTTGAGGAATGAGCTAAATATCATTGATTCCGGGAGCTTGTCTTGATTACCCATGCACCCACTCGTACATCTCAATCCTTGTTTGGTCTAGGTGTGGGCATGGATATAGGGGGAGTGTGGTCCTAACTTATTGGGCTAACCCTTCCCCCATAATGCCAATAGCAAGTTATATCATTTCTCTTAATATCATGTTGTGATATGTGAGCTTATTGATGAGTATTGGTCGTGAACCCAAGATATATCTTCGCGGTGTCACACCATACACTCCAACAAGGTGGCTTCGGCCACCTCCCTCTCCTTTGTGGAGAATTGGATCTTTTTGGATGTTATTTGCTCTCTCTTGTTCTTATGGGAATCACACTCAATCTTGGCTTTTATTTGATTTGTTTTTTTTTGCAATTTTGAGTGTCTAGTACCATCCCAGTTTGGCTCTCTTAATCCTAAGCCTTCCCTACCTCTAAGCCATCTATTCTTGCACACAAGTCCCTTATACACCTTGTGGGGGTGTTGATTGGGGACGCGCGGGCCTCGTTCTGTGTATAACAATATCCCAGATTTTAGGCCGAATAATCCGGCCCAAGTATTGGCCGGATAATCTAGCCCTGGCGGATTCGATTTTAAAGGGCAGGGCTCAGGGAGAAGGGCTCATAACGAGCAGCACTTCTCCCCCAGCCCTCTCCTTCTCCCTTTTTGGTGTCTCGATGCCAAAGGGGGAGAAGTAGTTCTATTAGGTTGTCCGTGGATTTGCATGGGTCGGGCATAATCACTTGCACTTTTTATTCGTTATTTCTTGCTTATGCCCATTTAGCGTTGAACTTTTATATTCGTGGATTGTGATTTGTGGTTGACACTTTATGTGGTTGTCTGGATGATACCTATGGACTTCATATCATGGATTATGCTCATGGCTATATCTATTCATATCCTATTGCTGGTGGTTTATCACGGAAGGCGCGCGCTCATAATGGTTATCCAATAATAATTGTGATTTATGTCAAGGATGCCTATTCTCTACTTCGGTGGT
Source organism: Avena insularis (assembly GCA_023614405.1). NCBI lineage: Eukaryota > Viridiplantae > Streptophyta > Magnoliopsida > Poales > Poaceae > Avena > Avena insularis. Next base: position 474,990,903 of record CM042696.1, on the reverse strand, counting down.
ATGTGTTTTTGCCCTTTTGTCTATGGAATAGATTCACCTATTTGTTTGCATTTGTATTCCAATGCAAAACTCTATTATGCACACATTGAGGGGGAGTCCCTTCCATAGTTATCTCTGTTTGTCTTGTGTCTTTCTCCTGCAAATCCTGGTATTGTCATCTAACACCAAAAAGGGGGAGATTGAAAGAACATTTCATGTTTTCCTATGTTTTGCGTGTTAGATAACAATACTATGGAGACTTTTCATGTGTGCTAAGTGTGCAGGAAGTTTTGAGGGGGCCGGATAATCCGCCCCTTTCTCAAGGAAGCCAAGGCGCGCCGCTCTGTGTCCAGTCAGATTTTCTCCTGGAAAATCCGAACTGGGGTGGTTTTTCCTCCCCAGGCCGGATAATCCGGGTTTCGCAAGGTCCGGATAATCCGACCCCCAGTTTTCGAGCAAAAGGAGCCAAGGCCCGTCGCTCGGTATCCGGTCGGATTTTCTATCGGAAAATCCGAACTGGGGCGGTTTTTCTTCCCCAGGCCGGATAATCCGGCCTTCGCATAGGGCCAGATAATCCGCCCCCAGAAGTTGATCAAGGGCAAGCTCGGCGTGACGCTCAGAGAGGGGGCGGATTTTCTGCCGGATATTCTGAGTCTGGGGCAGAGTTTCCCCAGACCGGATAATCCGTCCCTCACTTGGGCCAGATAATCCGGCCCCCAAAGTGTGCAACAGCTGGTTTTTGGAAGGGGGTATAAGTACCCCTTCTTCCCCAACGTCCAGAACTCTTGATTCATTTGAATTCGACCAGACCCTGTGCAAGAGCTCTAAATCTTGATCTCCCACTTCAACCACCCTAAGGTCTTGATCTTTGGTGGAATTGAAGGAGGAGAAGTTCATCATCAACATCAAGAATCAAGCGCTTCAACTCCTCTCCATTCACTTGGAGAAATCCCTGATCTAGTATTCTCGTTAATACCTAGATCGTGTTATTGTATTTGACAACTTTGTTCTTGTGGCACCTTGTTGTCATTTTGGGAGCCTCCAAGTTGTTGTGGAGTTGTTGCCCCGCTAGTTGTGTAAAGGCGTCGGTGCCCGCCTCGAAGGGTACCTATAGTGGAAGGTGGATCAGGCCTGTTCTGGCGAGATCCATCGGAGAACAGGGTGAGGCCTTTTGTGGCGTGGTGGTCTTAGTACCGCCCACCCCTCCAACACAGACGTACTTCCCTTAACAAGGAAGGAACTGCGGTCAAACAAATCCTGTGTCTCCACGTGCTTCACTTCGGTTCACTCGTTCCTCTTCCACTCGCTCCTTACTCGCTAGTAGATAGGTTTGCATATAGGGAAATTCCACACATTAGTTTATCTAGAGAATTTACCTTTGTGCTAAGCCTAAAATTGAAAAAGAATTAAAAATTGGTGTAGCACCTATTCACCCCCCCTAGGTGCCCATACGATCCATTTCAATCCCTTAACAAGGAAGGAACTGCGGTCAAACAAATCCTGTGTCTCCGCGTGCTTCACTTCGGTTCACTCGTTCCTCTTCCACTCGCTCCTTACTCGCTAGTAGATAGGTTTGCATATAGGGAAATTCCACACATTAGTTTATCTAGAAAATTTACCTTTGTACTAAGCCTAACATTGAAAAAGAATTAAAAATTGGTGTAGCACCTATTCACCCCCCCCCCCCTCTAGGTGCCCATACGATCCATTTCAGAAACCAACACATGGTCCAAGTGATGCCAATGGACAAACCTACAAGTGAGACTCAATTTGCACATTAGTCCATAGGGATTGTCATTAATTACCAAAACCACACATGGGGGCATACATGCCCTTTCACCCATTACTTAAAGTCGAGTCCCCAGTCGGAACTACTGGTCAGAAAGCGGAAGTTCCGATCACACATGAGTTCCAGGACCGGTATTACCGTTGTTGGGATGGAACTCCTGGTGCCACCAAAAAAGGATTTCCTAGGTTGGAAAGAAGGCAAGGAATGAACTTGTGCATAGGTAGAGGTGTTTTGAGGGAAGGGGAAAGGCTTAGGATGGACAGAAGGTACTGAGAAGAACCAAGAGAACACCAAAAACAAAAGAAACACCAAAATGAACCAAAGAAGAAAACCAAAATAAAACAACACAAAAAGGTTGGTGGCCGAGACCACCATATATGAGTAAACTTGACTTGAAACCGCGAAGATTTATCTTGGGTTCATTACCAAAACTCATCCTTGGAACTCATTTTGTCTCCTTAAGATACCATAGAGAATGACGTTAATGTGCGCATAATAGGGGTAGTGTTGGTTCATATGAGGAACTACACACTCCCCCTAAGTCCATGCCTACATCCAAACAAAGATATTCTTTGAGACACGGGTAGGTATGCAAGCTACTCAAGCCACATTGCTCAAATTTAGGATATTTATATCATGCCTTAACTCTCAGAACCTTTCTTTATGAAGAGGCTTCATGAAGAGATCCGCTAGATTTGACTTGGTAGGTACATACTCTAATGAGATATCCCATCGAGCAACATGATCCCGGATGAAATGATGACGAATCTCAATATGCTTGGTATTGTTGTGTTGCACCGGGTTGTGAGAAATAGCAATAGCACTCTCATTGTCACAAAGAAGGGGCACATTTTCAAAAGATAGACCGAGATCCTTCAAAGTTTGCTTCATCCATGGCAATTGAGCACAACAACTAGCGGCGGAAATATTTTCGGCTTCAGCGGTAGACATAGACACGCAATTTTGCTTCTTCGACGACCAACATACCAAAGATCTTCCAAGGAATTGGCAAGCACTGGAGGTCGACTTCCTCTCCACTTTGCCTCCCACACAATCCGAATCCATGTATCCAATGAGGTCAAAGCTAGCTCCCTTGGGGTACCACAACCCGAAGTTTGGGGTATGAACCAAATATTTCACATTCTCTTGACCACCACCATGTGGAATTCTTTTGGTGCGGCTTGGAATCTTGCACACATACCCACGCTCAACATAATATCTGGTCGGGATGCACAAAGATAAAGCAAAGAACCAATCATAGAGCGATATAGCTTTTGATCCATATCCTTACCATTGGAGTCGAGATCAAGATTAACCTTTGTGGGCATGGGAGTCATGGCACCTTTCACTTGATCAAACTTGAACTTCTTGAGCATATCTTGAATATATTTGACTTGGTTGATGAAGGTCCCATTCCTCAATTGTTTGACTTTAAAGCCAAGAAAGAATTCCATCTCTCCCATCATAGACATCTTGAAGTAGTTCATGAGCTTGGCAAAATCCTCATTAAAAGTTTTATTAATAGATTCAAAAATAATGTCATCAACATAGATTTGGCAAACAAATAAGTGTCCTCCAACTCACTTAGTAAAAAAGTATGATCGATTAGCCCAACTTTAAAACCACGGTCTAACAAGAGCTCTCGAAAGCAATCATAGCACGTAGGGCTTGTTTAAGGCCGTGGAGTGCCTTGTCAAGTTCGTAGACATGATCCAGGAAGAGAGGATACTTAAAACCCGAAGGTTGCTTGACGTAAACCAATTCTTTAAATTTTAAAATAAAAGAAATTTTAAATATCACAGCAGAAAATTCAAATGCCCAATTTAAAATAATTAAGAAATAAAAAGAAGGAAACATAAAAAACAAGAATAAATGAAAAATAAAGAGGAAAAGAAAAAGAAAAAGGAAAAGGAAAAGAAAAAGGTTAGATAAAAATCGTAAAAGGTAAAGTCTAACCAAAAGAAACTTCACATGTGTTTTTTTTTGGCGGAACTTCACGCTCGTCGTTTATGTTTACAATCGCCTTGGAAGGGAAAGAACTGAAAGATAGAAAATTCAAATACCAGGTTTAAAATATGTTAATGAATAAACAGAAGGATCCTTAAAAAAGGAATAAAAAGAAGGAAATGTAAAAAAACAATAATAAAAGAAAAATAAAGAGGAAAAAATAAAAATAAAAATAAAAAAGTAACGTAAAAGGTAAGTCTAACTAAAAGAAACTTCAAATTTTTTGCCGAACTTCACGCTTCGTGTGTATGTTTGTTGTTGCCTTGGAAGGGAAAGCATTGAAAGGTAGAAAATTCAAATGCACGGTTTGAAATATATTATAAGAAATAAAAAGAAGCACCCGCAGAAAAGGAATGAGAAGAAGGGAACACAAAAAACAAGAATAAAAGAAAAATAAAGAGGAAAAATAAAAAATAAAAAAGGTACGTAAAAGGTAAAGTCTAACCAAAAGAAAGTTCACATGTGTTTTTTTGGCAGAACTTCACGGTCACGAGTCACGTGTATGTTTGCCGTCGCCTTGGAAGGAAAAGCATCCAAAGGCAGAAAATTCAAATGCTCGGTTTGAAATATGTTAAGGAATAAAAAGAGGACTTTGCTACCTGACAATCGTTTTAAAATTGGTAAAACCTGGCAAACAGTTCGGATACCCGTGTGATTAGCAAAACCCAGTGATCCTCTAACCCGCATGCATGCATGGAGAGGAAATTCTCGCCACCAACCCCGTGCATGGTAAAAGACAGTCCCTCCCATGTATTCTAAAAAAACTCTAACATCGTCAGCATTTAATGCAAAATTAGAAAATTTAAAAAGTGTTATAGCACAAACCGTTTATCCGATTAAAAATCCTTTCACCATTGGGCTACTCGCGACAAGATCTTCGAAACTAGATCAAATGTTAATATGTTTCGAGAACTTTTATTTCAGACCAAAACGTTAGCCACAGGAAATATATAAGTTATCCAGACTATACTATGTAAGTTACCCACCCTATAAAATATGTGTATGGAGTCTTTTTTCTATGATTGCAGGAAAAGTACCCAGCGACCGTTCTGAAAAAATTACATAACTCGACGGGCTTTCCGACAGCCTACACGAGTGATGTTCCGCGTGCATGCTCTTCACTAATAACATGATTTTTTTTCTCAAAACTTACCCACCATTAACACGAGACTTATCTGGACTTCAGCATGTAAGTTATCCACCTGATAACATGTAAGTTATCCACCACTACAAAAATTACTCATAGATAGAATATAAAAGTTATTCTAGCGGTTCGCTTTGTCGCCCGTCGTCGCTCTCGTGCCGTACATGCTACTCAATCTCGAAAGGCTATTGCATTAAACATCAAGCATAATTTGTTTAAAGGAACTAAATCTAAGTTTTTTGCATACGATATAATAAACGGATTTGCTAGTTCTCAGGCGCCTCTTAGTTCTCAGTCGCCTCTTTCACCGTTCGATATACCTCGTGATTCGTGCAAAGTGTAAGTTACACATGAGTTACAACTAGGGTGTAATTGAGAATTTAATGAGTTACAACTAGGTTGCAACTGAGAATTAATACAAATCTTATGAGTTGCAACTAGGTTGCAACTGAGAATTAGCACAAATATTAGGATGACATCAACGACTTAGACATAAGAAGTTCTCTGACGTCTGAGATCTAGGCACTCCCTTAAATGGGCTCTTATACCCCACCCACCCACCCACCCACCCATCACCTTAAGTCACAGTGAACAAATGTAACGAGCAACCAGTAGTCTAGCGGATCGGTGTTATCGCCTGTCGCGCATCGACGATGAGAAAGACTCAGTACCCTAACACTTAGGGTACCGAGCCTTCACGCATCGACAGTGAGAAAGTCTCAGTACCCTAACATTAGGCTACCGCGTCTCAATTAAACTAGTTTATAGCTCACATTTAATTAACTAAACTAAAATTTATGGGGAAATCGAGATTTTATGAGATGAAAAAAATACAAAAGTTACTCACATGAAAAATACGAGAACATCTCCACCCGAGCAATTTATATGGTGGGTAACTTATAGGTATCGGGATGGATAACTTAACTATTATGATATGGATAAGTCACGTGTTAGGGGTGGGTAATACGACTTTGTTTGCCCTAGAAGCCACCCACCATTAATACGAGAGTTATCCAGCATTTAGTATGTAAGTTACGCACCAAATAACATGTAAGTTATCTACCACTAAAAAAATTAGCCATAGATAAAATACAACGTTATTCTAGCGGCTCGGCTTCGTCGTCCATCGCCGCTCTTGCGACGTACGCGTGACTCAATCTCGAAAGGCTACCGCATCAAACATCAAGTATAATTTTGTTAAGAAATTAAATCTAAACTTGTTTTGCATATGATATAATAAACATGGTCTTATGCCCTACCAATCCACATTCTAAGTCGTAGTGAAAAAATATAATGCGCAACCAGTAGTCTAGCGGCTCGGGTTCATCGTCTGTCGTTGCTGCCCTTGCGTGTACGGGTGATAAAGCCTCGAAGGATTTTACTCTACCGAGTCTTCATCACTCCTCTATGCTAACGCATCGATGACGATAAAGTATTGGTATTCTAACACCTAGGCTACCACATTCAAATTAACCTTGCTCAACATATATACGAGAATGACTATACCCAACACGTTTATATGGTGGATAACTTATGTGTTACAGAATGGATAATTTATATATTATGGCATGGATAACTCATGTGTTAGGGGTGGGTAACTGTTTGGTCCAAAAAAAATATCGAAATATATCAACATGGGATCTAATTTGAAAGATCTCGTCGCGACTAGTCCAACGTGAAAACGGATTCTAAATCGGACAAACAATTTGATCTATAAGACATTTTAAATTTTCAATTTGATTTTAAGCTAGCTGACAGCGTGCGTTCACACCTCCTGCCAGGTTTAGACAAACAACGACCCATCTGAGAATAGATTTACCCTAAAAAGAAGGACCCGCAACAAAGGAATACAATGAAGGAAACATAGAAGGTATAATGTCTAACCAAAAGAAGCTTCACGTATGTTTTTTCTTTGGCGGAACTTCACGCACGCGTATATGTTTTTTTTTTCGATAAACGCGTATATGTTTGCACGCGTATATGTTTTTTTTTTCGATAAACGCGTTTATGTTTGCTGAATTGCTGTCATGTTGGTAAGTGCCATCCATCTATCGAACTGATGATCACCTATCTGCGTGTATGTTTGCTTTTTTTTTTTTTTGAGATAAACGCGTATATGTTTGCTGTCGCCTTGGAAGAATTGAAACGCAGACAAAATCCCACGTCGCTGAGCATTTTTTTCCCAAACGGCCAAACCGCTACGAAGGAAAACATAAAATCGAGTTAGATGGGCGCGCGAGTTGTTTCCCTCGTCTGTCTGTTCAATCGCATCCTTTCGATCCTGCAGATCTGGTTCTCATCTCTGCGGCGCAACTTTGGTCTTTGGACGATCATGTGGCGCAAGACCAGGGAAGCAGAGGAGAGAAAGTATTTCATGCGCTGCATCGAATCACCAAGGAGCTTCCGCGGCCAAAGATTGTCAAGCACCATGGTGAAGTTCAGGATCCATCCATCCATCCATCCGTAGTCTGCCATGCTTATTCCTCGTCACAGTCGGGATCCGTTCGACAAATTCTGATGCCGATTTCTCCTTTCTGTCTACTTGTTTCGAAAGATCTCTTGGGAAAGTTATGGGGATGGGAAAGACTGCTACCCAGGGGGGCTTCCGAGTACAAGATCCAGACGAAATCTGAATCCTTGACCGTGAGGAAATTGATCGTCCTAAGTTGCCTCATCCACCAGCGTGTACGTTCATCCATCCGCACCGGATGCAGCTTTTCTCATGTTTCCGGTGCCGCTTTGTTGGTATGTTCCTTGTTAAGTTTATATGGACTGACGAGTTGGATCGCCGGTATATGGATTATTTTGCTTGGACTTTTTTTATTATCATTGTATATACTGATGCAAAACTATGTATGGTTTCAAGTGTATCGCGAAGGAGGCTGACCTGACATGTCAGTTGCTGAGGCTTGGCGCTGATCTCGTTGACGATTACTTGATCGGCCAGGGCAGAGAGATACGCGCGTGTGCCTTGGCCCTCATGAACTGCACTCCCGACAGTTCTGTCGCTAGCGCCGCTGTCATGTTGGTAAGTGGCCATATCCATCTATCCAACTGATGATCACCTATATGAACCTTACATCCCTTCTGTACCAAACTTAATACTATTACCATCCGTACACTCGCTTGGCCTTATGAGCCGCACTTTGCACTAACTGCATATACTGATCGATGGATGGCTTCAATTCAAGGGCATGGCAAAGGAGGCTGAGATCCTGTGCGCGTGGATGAGTAAAACTAACGAGCCTGTTGATTTCGATGAAGATGATCCCATACCTGATGAGATTTTGAACAGCCATAGAATCCGGCATTGAACCTTTGATATTATGGTCAAAATACAAGAAGAGTCTTCTCCTGCTGCTAATGCTGCTGCTGGCCACGAGGTTGATAAGGAAGAACCTGCTAGTACAAATGATCCTGGTTGTGATGGGGATGGGATCACTGCTGATGGAGCAGCAAATACCACAGGGTACGGATGTTCCATTCGTCTTTTTATTCTTTCTTGATAAAGCTATATGTGGTTTTAAGAGAAATGGTGTGTTACTTCTCGATGGTAAGCATTGAGAAATACTATACGATTAACTGTATTATTTATTACCAGGGGTGGCATTTCAGATGTATTGGATTCTCACCATAAGACTAGCCCCAATGGGGGTATCATAGGTAGTATCATGCATCACATGCATGCAAAATGCTTATGTGTCATTGCAATTAATGATGAAAGAGATTGTGTTGGTATCATAGGTAGATACGGTATCATAGCACATAGAACTAGAAAAACTAATCCCAAATAAATCTTGCACACAGATTTACATTGAGATTCTACAAAGCAATAAATACACTAAGATTATGATACTACTATATGATATTATGCATTGTGAAGATGGTATCATATACTAGTATCATATGCATGATACTACTATATGATACTTCCCATTGTGACTAGTCTAAGGAAAAGACTGCAGGTGGTGACAAGAGGAAGTTGAAAAAAGGTAACTCAACACTAATATGGTTACTATGGGCTCTTCATACATATTTCCCTTGCAATATGCTTCGTATGTAATATTGTTTTTGGTATTGCTTTATTCCAGAAGATCTTTTGGAGAAACTGTGGGGGTGGGAAAGGCTGCTACCACTGTCAAGTTCTGCTAAGTGGGCCGACTACCGCAGCTATCTTGAGGAGTATTACAGACGCAACGCTTCCGAGTTTGTTGCTGGTGCTCTTGCTCACCAAAATCCCGAGGATTCGCAGTTCGCCAATAGCGGTTATATTGGTGCTGCTCTGGCCAAATCAGTAAGTAACCCTCTTGCTTCTTTTTACTAAAACCATCGATTACCTTACTGAAACTGTCCGCACCGACATAATTCAAACTCACATCAAATTCTTCCAAGTAGTGCCTCAAGATGGAGGAGGAACTCCTGTCCGAGTGGAAGACTCGAGTGGAACGTACCTTACCAGTCAGCACTACCATTCAGAGTGCCCTTATTAAGGAGCTAGCACTTTCAAAAACCTGCAGCACAGGGGGTGAACTCTTTGCTCCTGCTGACGTTGCTTTTGTGGTATGTTCCTGTCTGAATCCTTGTGGCTGAATATTTATGGTCTCTTGCCTGATGGAAAACTTTGGTTTCAAGTGTATCGCCAACGAGGCTGAGCTGATGTGTGAGCTGCTGAAGCGCGGCGCTAAGCCTTTCGACGACATGATCAAGCAGAGCAGCGTGATCCGTGTGTGCGCCTTGGGCCTTGCGAATCTCAGAGGACGCCGATCTATTGCTCCCGCTGCTGCAATGCTGGTACGTACCTGCCTGCCTGCATCCGCCCAAAATGCGCGCTGAATTTTAACATGTAATCATCCCTTTTCTGTAAACTACCTACTCATGATGAACTTCTTGGATTCAAGGGTATGGCAAAAGAGGCCAAGAGGATGTGTGACTGGATCAAGAGGGAGAAGAAGCTTGTCACCTTCAGCTTGTGTGAGCCTCATGAACTTGAGGAGTGCCGCTTGATCCGGATCAAAGCGTTAGATGTTATGACAAGGATACTGGATCATTCTTCCTTTCCTTGTCCCAAGGTTAGTGGAAACTACTACAAATTTGTGACACTTATATTTCCGAAAAGGAGGAAGTAGTAGTATTTTTCTTCACGGTGATATATATAGGTGCACATAATTGTACCGTCTTTCTGACCAAGCAAAATACTCACCATAGCAGCGACTAGCTAGTATACATGATGTTATTCTATTTTTCATTTCTGGACATTCGTTATTGTATTGGTGCAAGTGCACATACTAGTCATGTTTAGCACTACGTTCTTGTGTGGTTTGTAAGAAACATTTACCAATTTCTTATTGTCTCCTCACTTGATCAAGTCTAAATATGGCACTGGGTAATGACAAGATCAATATATGGACATCATATGTTCCATTTATTTTGTTTTTCCCCACTTGCACTGCTGTTTTGTTTCTTTAATTGATTATTAGTAAGTTTACATTTTAATGGAAAAATAAAATTACAGTTCCTGGCCATTGCAATGTTATCATGGCTTTTTTTTTGGTTGCCTGGCAACAGGAAGAATTTGTCTAATTAATTCATGCTATTGTTTCCACTGCAGATGCGGGATGATGATGCAACGGCATGCGACTAAGCAAGGATTGGACCAAAGAGGGGACCCATGGATCCTGTCACAACTTTGGTTGCATGTTAATTGAACCGGGGGTGGCTCCTATTTTTTTTTCAAAAAAGTCTGATACATCGGATAGGGATAAAATTGGAACGGAAATTTCCCACTTCTCCACGGAAAAACGGAAATGGAAGGAAATACGGAAATGAAATTTTGCCAAATGAAAACGGAATTCTTTTGGCGGAAACGACAACGGAACATCGTTTGCTAACCGAATAGACGTCGGAAACGACAACGGAACATCGTTTTCCAAAGGAACAGACGTCGGAAACAGAAATTCCCATTTTAGAGTTCAATGCTTATGACCTAATTTGTGATCTTGGAAACCCAAATTGCTAAATAGATCCGCCCTAAAACTAACGATAATGTAATCCCTTTGTGAGTTTGAGGAGGCTTCTGACCCTTCCCTATTCCCCAGTACAATGAGCAGTCGCGATAGGTTAGGAATCAGGTTTGTCGGTTTCTTGCTATGGTTGAACTTTTCTTCATGATTTAAGCGCTCTCTTCATTCCGGCAAACATCCGCTTTCGATGTCGTGTTCCCACCGTATTCGGTCTACAGCTTCCAACAATATCTTTATCCATATGTATATCCAGAATTTTTGTATTCAATTATGATTTCACAAAAACAAAATGAAAACAAATGTGTCAGCACTCTCTTCCATCGATTTCCGCGCCGTTTTCATCTCTAACATCGGATAACCGTACCTAAAAGTTCACATAATCCGCCTAGAAAAATCAGGTCATCCTATGTCAACATGTCATAAAAATCCAGACTCGTCCAGGAACGGATTTTGTATGGTAATCAAAATCTCTTGCCATGTCCTACACCGCCGGGTTCAGAATAGTTTTGGTCGGAGATTATCCTAAACAAAACAACACTCGCCGAAAACTGCGCGTATTTAGCGTAAGGTGTAAGTGTGTGAATAACCTGCAGCAGCCACGCCCTTTTGTTTAACAGTTTTTTTTAGATGGCGGTGAGACTTATACTGAAGCATGAAGGGTTACACTTACCAACCAGCATGCAGTACGCTTTGGCGGGAAAATGAATTTGACTAGTAGTTAAAAAAATAAAATCGTGCGTACTGCCGATATAAATGGGCTCAGCCCAACTATCTCAACAAAGCCTAACCTAAAGCCCGCACATGACGACATGCGGAAGTACCACAGGAAAACCCACAAACCATTGACTCTGATTATTGCCGAGAAAGCGCTGCAGTAATAGGAGTGAGGTACATTCACCATGGGAGAAAAGCATATGTTTGTGCTGTGTTTCTAGAAAAAAATATCGAACCTTAACCGAAACAATTGAGCAACAATATCTTTATTGTATTGTACATAATTGCTATCGTTGGATTTGTATTAAAAAACAATTTTTAATGATACTAATAAAAATTTATATTTTGAACTTTTGAAGTATTTCTTGTTCAAAGAGAAAACATGGCATGCGAGGAAACCTTATTTCACTGGAATGGAGGGGACTAGGCCTGATTTGACAAGATTTCAACTTGACCTCAAACTATATTTTTTTTTGAAGGGGAACTTCAAATTATGTGCAACCGCCTTTCTCCTGCCCTGTCACGACGCATCAAAAGACTAGCTCGTACTCCCTCTGTTCCATATTACTCTGCGCGTTATTGTTCATCACGCAAAACAAGGCGGTCAATTTCTCTCTTTTTTTTCATCAAAAAAATTCTATGAATTTTGAAATGGGTAGAGTAAATACGGAGCTACACATCCCAAAAAAGCGAGGAGCAAAAAAGTAAAAAATTAGAGAGAAATCGGCCACCTCGTTTTGCGTGCACTGTAGTACCGCGCAAAGTAAACTGGAACAGATGGAGTAGATTAACATTCGGTCTGAATCATGTCGAAGTTTTTGTCTCTCTAGGTGATCCAGACGTACGTACATGCCAGTTGGGCATATGCGATGATCTGAATCATGCATTCGCTCTGAGCACGCGCGGGCGCCTGACAAGGAATATCGCACGGTTCCGTACATTCCCGGCAACACGTGCCCGTCGACGCTGTCTGCCTGCTCGATCACTAAACTAACTGTCACTCCTAGGCAAGAGGACTTTTTTTTTCTGCGAAAAGTAGCCAAGAGAAGTTTGTGCTGCTGGCTGCTCTCTTCTGTCAAATATAAGATGTTTTAACTTTTTTTTGGTTAAAGTACATGTACCGAGACTATTTATAGTGTATAGATTTAATTATTTTGTTCAGAATCTACATACCAAAATGTGTCTAGATATGTAGACGAGTGCATATGAATCTATTATAAAAATCCATCCAAAAAATCGAAACCATAAAAAAAGATCTGAAACAAAATTTTGCATAGACATCACGATATTCTTTGTCGGCACACAAGTTTCGGCAGAAATATACATTTTATCTGGTTTGTGTAAAAAGATAAAAAAAAAACCATGAATAGTCATGTTAGAACCTCAACATTTGTCTTTTTTACACAGGACACAAAAATATTCCTTTTCCCCGAAAGCTCGTGTGCAAACATAGAATATCCATACGTATGTGGCGAATATTTATTTTTTGAATTTTTTACGTTTTAAAATGTGTTTTCAAACAACAGGTTCATCTGCAGTCGTGAGCCGAATAGGATTTCCGGTCTAGATACATGCATTTCAGAAACAAAGGCTAAGATATTTTAGAATTGAGGGAGTATTGTCTTCAGTATAAGATCCTTTAGTAGACTAAAATTCCAAACCTCTTACTATATTTTTAAAATTTTGAAAGAGAGTAAGCATATACTCCCTCCGTTCGAAAATATAAGACGTTTTAGATTTATGAATCGAATGTATCTAGACATCTTTTAGTGTATAGGTTCGTCGAGGTTCAAGGTAAACCTATACATTAAAAAGTGTCTAGATACACTAGAATGTCTTATATTTTCGAACGGAGGGAGTATATACTAATAAAAAGCATCATTCGATCGTCAGGCACCGACGAGGGACGCACATGCGTTGTTCCCTCTGCAACAATACGATGATCATGTCTCCCTCGATCAGCAGCTAGCTTGCAGTTGCAGGCATGCCTGCCGCTGATGGACAGGAAGATGCCGTTTGTAACTAATCGGGCTGATTAGTTAGTTCGTGCATCGTTTAGTAAAGGCCAATTCCTTTCAACTGATGATCATGATGAGGTTGGATGGCCTGGCATGGATGGGCGTGATTGGCAGTTTGACAGAAAGGGGTGTTAATGTGATGTTAAAGATGATGGATGGATGGATGGATGGAGCTGATGCCATAGGGAATTTCGATTGTGGGATCAATGATGGTGTCGTCCAGCTTCGACGTAGACGGCGCCAGTACGCGCGTACATACATCCTCCTATTGCAAATGACCCGTCATGTAGAGAGGGAGGAAAATGAAAGAACATGAACAGTAGAGACCGGAAATTCACTTTTCATCCAATACTCATATGTTCCACTTATAAAATACGCACATTTCAAATCGATTTTTGACCAGGGAGCATTATTTTAGCACCGATTTTTTACTTTTTACATAGGTCACGCAACAAGTCAATCTTTTCATGAAATTACTTTGCACGCACCCTGATTGCGGTGATGTACATGGGTATTGTTTTCCGAGTTTTTTTTGACAAATTAAAAATACATTTCAAATAAATGAAGCATATATGCACATAAGAGGCAATAAATGCAACGTTTTTGGTTTAAAATGGTGGAGCAATGGAAAAGGCGGAGGACCTTTTCTTTTGATCAGAGTTTCGAAGGAACCCACAAATCTTAATACTCACTTGAATCTCTTGTTAGAGCTTGGACGCACGAAGTATGAAATTGCGGTATCTGAATGGCATAATGACAACCATATGATACCTTTTCATGTACCCTGACTTTGAATTGATTACGTTTAGTAGTAGGATTTTCAGTGGTTTTTCATTTACCTTGGGAACGAAGATGCACATTTATACGTACTTAGAATTTATGTGTTTTTTAGTAATCTAAAAAACTTGGTCTTAGTGGGTGTTCAATTTTCTACTACATTCTTTGCTTGAAATCGTCAAAGAATATTTTCCCGCGGTTTATTCTTTACCCCATTCCTACATAGGAGAGCAATTCATTTGTTTTTTCTTCCTAATCAGAGGGGCCCTGAGTTTGAACAAGGAAACAAAAAGCTACGGACACCTAACATATATATTTGAGTTATTAGTACACGATTTCCCCTCTCGGCCATCGCTGATAGTCTTTTTAAAAAGAAATCCGTTTAGCTATCCAAATCGGGTTCCTCGATTAATTCGCTGTGAATTTGCTTGAAGAAACCACATCCAAAACTTAGCGAATACTATATTGCAACTCCATAATATAAGATCATATACTATTATGGAACAAGTGAAGTGCCGTTCTTATTTTACTGAACCTAGCAAATTATCATACTCCCTCCGTCCAAAAATGTGTGAGTCGGTTATTTCTGGACGGTGGAAGTAGTATTTTCTAAAAAAGTTATAAGTGTGAGGTTCAACTTCAATATACATACGCATGACCTTTTCAGGCTTTTTACAAAATTTCGCTCGCCCTGAAGAGGAAAAGAGTAGTACCAGCTCATCCTTAAATTGGTCCAAGCTGAATAGTAGTATAAGCAAAAGATTAGTACCAAAAACAACCCCGATAACCAGCAGCACCAGCTAGTAGCTATCCCGAGAATCTGTTAACGAAACATGGTCTAGCTAGCAGCAGCAACCCCGTGGGTGGAAATACAGAGAAATGCTGTGCAGTGCAATGGTTTGCCCGAAGCCGCGCCGGGCGGGCCCTCTCCTCCCCGGCCGACCTCTCCCTCAAGAACCTCTCGCCCGCCACCGCCGCTCGGGACGTAGCCGGGCAAAGATTTGGCGGCCTGGCGGCAGCGGCGGCGACCCTGGCTGCAATCTGGCGTGGCGGCGGCGGCGGCGTCCGCGCCCGGCGCTGGTTCGGCAGTGGCGTCGTGGCTGTCGGCGGCGAGGGGTCCTTGGTCCAGATGGCTGCACGCGGCGGCGGGAATCCATGCCTAGGGGCCGAGATCTATTTCGTTCGTCGCTGATGCCGGCGCCCAGGATCTCCGGGTCATACTCGCGACGCTAGGGCCCTTGGGGCTACTGCCCCTGGCATGGTGGTGGTGACTTCTTTCTCCGTCGGAGTGGTCGGCCGGGCGATCTTGCCGCTATGCGGCGGATCCTGCTAGTTTCTGGCGGGTAGCGTGGGGGGCGTGGGGGTTGCTGGCTCGGTTTCAATAAAGAGGGTGGTCCTCGGATCTCTCTCGTGCCAAGACGAAGATCTACTTGATGCGTGTCTCCATTGATCCGCCGAGTGTTCGGTTCGGAAGGCCGCGGCGAACTCCCATGGGCGCATATGCCTGGAGTTTGCTGGATCGGAAGGAATTCGGTCATGCGCACCTGTGGTTTTTGCTGGCCGTTTGGTTTCAGTGGAGCACGGTGAAGCTCTGCTATCTGTTACCATCACGCGACATGTCTTTGACGATACCCATGGTGAAGTCAGATGCGGAGAATGTCATGAAGGCAGAGACATGTGGACAAGCTATGGTGGATTGAGTCTTTATGGCGATGAGGATCTGGCTTGGTTATCTATGACTCGCAGCAGCGTCTGTTAGAGGGGGCGACATCACAGGAGGAGTTCACAGTCTTACCTTGCAGGGTGAAAACCTAGATCTTTGATCGGGCGATAACAACGCTTGTGCACTGTTTCCTTCTTGGAGGCGTTACTTTTGGAGGGGTTGGACTTCTGGTGCTGTTTTGGTGGTGGTAGTGTCGTTGTTGCTAAGGATTGGATTCCTGCAGCGGGCCTTTTCTTTTTTGTAATTCTTCTTCTTTTTTGGCTGTGTGCATCCGGATTGCCATTAGGGTATGCGTTGTTGCAGAATTGCTGTTCTTATTTTACACGACCTATTTACTACTCCCTCCATCTCAAAATAGATATCGCATTTAAAAAAATAAAATTGGATGCATCTAAACACTATTTAGTATCTAGGTTCGTCCGAATTTAGACAAACTTCTGACATCTATTTTGAGACGGAGGGAGTAATTTCTTTTTTAAAAAAAAGTTACAAGCGTCGTCAGGTTCAACTTCAATATACATACATATGATCTTTTCAGGCTTTTTACAACATTTTGGCTCACCCTAAAGAGGAAAAAAGAGTAGTAGTACCAGCTCACCCTTAAATTGGCCCAAACTGAATACTCCTACGTAGTATATAAGCAAAAGATTAGTACCGAAAACAACCCCGAGAACCAGCACCAGCTAGTAGCTATCCCGAGAATCTGTTGACGAAACGTGGTCTAGCTAGCAGCAGCAACCCCGTGGGTGGAAATACGGAGAAATGTTGCGCAATGCAGTGCCTGCGAACTGAAGAAGATGCTTTGCGGTCGCTTGTCCTAGCTAGACCTACGTAGGCACCCCTAGCTTTGCCCAGTTGACTTGAATGCGACTGGCCGATCGATCGATCGACCCCGGGAGCTCTGGACTCTGAAGCTCAATGCGTCCTGCTCTCCTCCTCTTTTTCCCGTCGCGTGCAGTGCAGCGGCATCGGCATCGGCGTGCAGGTGCAGCACATGTGCAGTGCTGCAGGTCGCGCGTCAACTACACAACGTAGTACATGCAGATGCCACTGCCGTCCTCTCCATCTCCACGTGTCGAGTAGTCTCCGGTCAATAACTGAAAGCCAGTAGCTATACCGTCACCAGCGGACGGTACATTGCAGCACGGCATCAGGAATTCAGGATTACATTGTTTCTCTGTTGATGGCGGCGAGAGCGAGATGGAGACCGCCGAGCTAACCCAATTGTTCCATTCCATTCAAGGCAACACAGCGAATTTTGTCTCTGGTTGCGTGCGTGCGCCGATCATTGGATCCTTGCTGTTGCTGTTGCTGTTGCTGTTGCTGTTGATAGTACATACTGGAGCTGATTAGTAGGCTAAGCCACCACTGGCTTGCGTTGCGCCTGGTGGGCCCCAAGGACAGTGACACATCGACGGCTTTATGGCTAGCAGGCAGATCAGGTAAGTGTTGGCTGGTTTTCGTGTCCACACAAGTCAAACCGGCCTGAAACGAATGCAGATTAAGGCAGCAGCATGACAATTGCGGACGCACTGATGAAGAAGCCAAGCCGGCCAGTGGATGCACCTCAGGTTCTCAACAACCAACAGGTTCTCAACAACCAGTGACCGGCCGGTGGGAGATGTTTCCGGAGGAGACGAAGCTCAACATTATTGGTGTGTGTCCTTGCTCGCTGCATGACATGTTTTACATAACAGGTGCCGGCAGATGGTTCCGCTCGCCAATCTATCCGGCACCCCCTTACCACCCACACAATCTGGGGCTGGGCTAGGGCTGCTTCCAACGCGTGCCTCTAACGCTGTCCCCCTTTGCCAGCCACATAAGCCAAACCTCATCTATTTCTCTCAACCTCTCTTCCTTCCTTCCTTTCCACCCCACGAAATCGTCATCGTCGTCGCCGCCGCAGGCATTTCTTCGATCAGCTGCTGGCCATCGCCCACCTAGTGCGCCACCCATTCCCTACAACGCGGCCCACACTCTAGCAGTCGCCCACCTCGTTCTCGCCGTCGATTCAACGGTGCCGGTGTTGCGGCCCGGAGATCGCCTACCCGGCCCTACCACCGGCTGGGGATCACGAGGTGCCGACTGGTTTTGGTGCTTTTCTCGCCATGCATAAAAAATTCTATGACGCCCAGGTGCACAGTCAGCTACAAGAAGATCTCGTCGAGCATTTATGGACGCTCAGAGTAAATGCACCTCAAAACCCCCAAGCCAACGGACACGCTATTGCTTGATACTATATTTTAAATTTGTATTTATCCCTTGAAATATTTAATTTATGGTATTAAATTTGATTGTATTTGCATTTGTTGTAACAAACATGCTCCAACTGTGTGATCTTTCCATATTTTGGTGCTTTCACCCTCGGCGTGATCGTTGGGGGTCACCGGTGTAGGGTGGCTTCCTCAAAGTGCCGACAGTTTGGATGTCGGCCCCCAAAGTCAATGCCGACAATCTTACCGGCCATCCTTTGGGGGGACGCCCGCGGAGATTCTCTAACTAGTTGTTATCAAGAGAATTGTGTATTACAACGTTATTGGTGCGAAATAGCAACAAGCGCACAGGCTCTTTTGATTTTCTTTTAGAAGTTTAAATTGACACATTACATTGGATCCTAGACTTTTTTTCTGTAATGTGAAATCCAAACGGTATTTATTAATAACTTGTAGTGTTATACATGCTCATCACAGAAATAGATCACCTTTAAGAACAAGTTAATTCTACACCTCAACCATGGAAGGTAATTGATAATGGTATGTGACCATATAAGTAACTTGTTCGAAAAGGGAGGTTATACCACCTGGCTTTTGCGAACACGATCATAAATATTACTCCCTCCGATCCATAATTAGTGTTAATGTTGATTTAGAACAAATGGTAATAAATCAACGACATTTATTATGTATCATAAGAGTATTAAATTTGTGTAGGGCAATAAGGTCAAAATGTACTCCAACAAAGAGTAGTCATTAATTCCAGTGAGTCAATAGGACAATGCATTCAAGGCTTTTTTAGAAGTTTAATTTAACATTAATTTTTCATGCTATAAATTATATCACATTTAAGCACCCCATTAATTTAACACCCCAACCATGGACAATTACTAGTGATAGCCTTTGACCATTGATTTTTAGAAGGAAGGTTACACCTCTCGTCGTTTGCATCGAAATCCAATGCAAACAACCATAATATCTTTAAATTGGTGCAAGGCGATGAGGATAAAACATCAACAAGTAGAGTACCTGATTAGATAGTTACATCATCAATTAGACGGTACTCGTATCACTTGAAGTACACACACTTTTCGCAAATGTCAACGCGGCAAGTCAAAAAGCCATGTGCATAATCTATTATGTTCTCATCTTAAGAAGTTCATTAGTAGGATGATTAGGTTGTGATTTACTACAAGAAATTAGGGCCAGGTGCTTGTATGATCCACATGCTTAGTAGAGTGTAAACCTCTTTTCTAGTCCGTTGCTTCTCGGTGTCAACACCAACATCCTTGATAAAATCTTTGAAATGACTCGTTGACCATTCGGCTATTTCCCCCTCACTATCGATAGTTACCTTATACATGGAGAATATATCTAGTGATACATGTTTGTAAACTAGACATGACACCAACCTCAAAAAATAGTGCAAATCATCATGAAAAAAAGGAGAAAAAATTCACATAGATAGTTATGATTGTATGGACTACAATGCATAATCTAAATCAAAATCGATATGTATATCATGAGAAACAGAAAAGAATAATCCATATGAAAAGGGCTTCTTGTTCTTTTTAGTTTGGAATTATTTTTCAACATGTTTTTTCTTCCTATGGAGTAGATTGAACTCTGATTAGGAACTCTTTGATTTTTTTTTGATTTAGGGTTAACTTTGTGAAGTTAAATCTAGAAATGTCCATGATAGTTTGCACTACTTTTTAATAGTGGGTATGATTATATCAGTTAGAGTCTACCATATATATTCTCCTTGTACATGCTATGCAATATTAGGGCTCCTTTGATCTGTAAAATTCTTAAAACGCAGGAACATGAAAACCACAGATTAGAGTGACATGTCCTCTTAGATCCCGCAGGATTAGAAAACTAAAGAAATATAGATAAATTATGTGTTTGAATCACAAGGAAAGCAAAGAAAAAAATCTAACATGAGGTTGAAGTGGATGAAAAATATTCTCCAAAATATAGGGGAAAAAAAACCTTTAAAAGAATTCATAAGGATTCAAATGCTTTGAATCAAACAACCAATGTATGAATATTTTCTAAGGGACCAAACCCTTAGAAATTCCTTTGAATAAAAGGAGCCCGTAACATTTCAACACCCCCTTGAAGCATGCCGAGACGATCAATGAGACATCATCATCCTAATGGTACACATGCCATCAAGCTCAGATCTCATTCATCAACGTGTTATCCTTCTATTGCATTGAAGCTACCGATGCTCACTAAGTTATGCCCATCGCAACAATGGCGGACCTAGAAACCTTTGAAAGCGGGGGAAAAAGAGGTTAAGCTGCAAAATTTTAGACGAATTCTCTATAGGAAATCACAAACTGCAAGTGTTGCGTCGCCGACAAGACCGGACATCTTCATATAAAACATAACCATGTAAATAATGAAATCAATAATAAATACCTTGCTTACAGAAAGATATAAAACATAACCATGTAAATAATGCAAGGCATAAATTGTTAGCAGTGACTTTCCTCTCTCAAGAGATCCAAAGCTGCTGTAAAAAACTCTTCTAAGTAATCACACAACAACTTTATGCCCAAACGGTTAACCCCCTCTTCTCCCTCTCGAGTCTCTACAGTTGTCACACACACACACGACTGTATAAGACCGCCCACTCTCTCCAAAAAGCCAGGCACTCTCCTCAAACCGCAGCACACCCTCCCCCCACCACCTTTACGCGCGCCCCACTCCCACAAGCACCGAGCGACCGCCGGCGATGAACTGTTCCGGCAGGCCCACCGCGAGAGGCGGCGGCGAGCTCCGGCCGCCGGAGCCACAGCGCGACCCGCTGGAGTTCCTGTCCCGCTCGTGGAGCGCGTCCGCCGCCGATGTCTCCCGCGCGCTCGCCGCCTCTGCGCCGGCCGCCATCGCGGAGGACGTCGCCGGGGAGCTCGACGACTGCTCGAGCGGCGCCGGCACCGCCTCGGGAAGCTCCTTCTCTTTCGCCTCCGCCGCCACCTCACAGCTCATCCTTGATCGGATCATGTCCCAGTCGGTGCGTTCCTCTTCTTCGCCGGCCCCTTTCACCGCTGACAAAAAAAAAGTTCGGTCTTTTTCTAATTGAACTGGCATGCCATTTTTTCCCTATCTAATTTTGTATGCCAATAAATTGCTGTTCAACCACTCGGAGAGAATTTTGTAGTAGCTTAATTATTTAGCAGTACTTGCTTTGCTTTCTTGAATGCCATCTGAACCCCCTGTACTTTTGGAGGACAAGAAGAAACGGCCAAATATTGGTTTTTTGTTTCTCGCACAGGAAAATAACACCGACCCTTTTCTAGTTGTGCAGTTAATCCCCATCTGATCATCTCTTCCGTCCCAATTGATTACTGCCGATAGATAGCACAATAATGCAGAGAGCTTACGTGCTGATTACTATATCTTGGTTTGCTGGGCAGCAAGAGGTGTCGCCGCTGACCTCCGGCCGCCTCTCCCACAGCAGCGGCTCGCTCTCCGACAGCCCTCCCGTCTCGCCGGACGTCGACGATGGCAGGGTACATATATCTTGCTCTCCTCAGCATTTTTCTTACTGTTTCAGTAGATGAACTGACAGTTCCTTTCTGACTGGCTAAATAAAACTCTGAGTAGTATTCTGCTTGATTCTAGAGTGGTTTTACTACTTGTTTTTCCAGTGATAACTACGTACAATGCATTGAAGCAAAGAATTTAAAACAATCTTCATAATTCAAGCTGTGGCCGTGGTATGAGCTGGATACTTGGTTGCTTCTGTGTTTTAGTCTCATTTTTGGCCCTTGGAAATGGGCATGCTAGTTTGTTTCCTTCTTTTTGTGCGGAGGACACTATGCCAAAGGGAGAATTTGCATGATTTAATTTTGGGTAGCAATAAGTTTCAGGATAGCAAAAGTTGCTCGGACCTGTAGCAGCACAAGCTGTCAGACTGGTTGGGACAAAAACACTCCTTACAGGCTAGCAGACTTTCCTTGATGTGGTAAAAGAATTTAATGCGGGCCTTTATCTCCACCGAATGAAACATCCAGCTACTTACATTCTACTATTTCTCCAAATCTGCATACTTTGTATTTTTCAGACAAACTTTGTAAATGAATTATTTTCGGATAAACTTTAAAAAACAAGTATTTTTCAGATAAAGCAAAATCATAGAGCTATTGTACTGTAAAATCTACATATCATTAGGATTATTCTCACTCACAAGTGTCAAGTGGGTTGTCTTGTGGACCGTGAGTTGTGAACAAATCATTTCTCTTTTACCATGCTATCTCTATGTAATCCAAATTTACCTATTATCATTTCTAGGTTATTTTTTCTCACCCACATGTGGGATACTATCTTCTGGACTGTGAGTTGTAGACAAATCATTTCCCTTTTCTACCATGCTCCCTCTTTGGTCCTTGCTCATGCTGCTTCCTCTTTCCCTTTGCTGCATTTCTCTCTCTAGCACTACAGTAGCTGTGCCTCTCTGAGAGCAATGATCACCCATAGCTTGGCATGCATCAAACTTAATATTGTCTGTGCACACCCTATCTATTCTAGCAGCTGGATCACATGCCATGTAATTAAGCAGACAGGAAGCATTCCTTGGTATGGTTAAAGAAAAGAGAATCAGCAGCTTTGTTGCACAGGCAAACAAAGCCTGGCGATTGGGCCATATCACCTGACCGACACATGCTTAAAGCATCTCCTTATTGTGATATATTTCCATGCCTTTTTCTTTCTTTAGGAAAAGATTCTGTCTTTACTGATACTCAAAGCAAGCGAGTGAAATGAATACAGTGTGCACTGTAGTACTACTACTACCACCATGTAGTCAAGTCATGCTTTGGTCTTGGTCAAGGGGATGATGAGAAGCACACACCTGTCATGACCATGACACAGAGAGAGCTCATTCATGGTCATCCCATGATTTAGCCATATTCTTAGGAAATACTGTATGTGGTTAGCAATATTCTGTAATTAAAATATGATTTGCAATTCGAAACTGAGCTATGTGTCAATCACCATGGCAATTATTTCAAAACTGAAGAAAGGCGGAACCCTCCTTGTTTGTTTGTTTGTTTGTTTGTTTGTTTGTGTGAGCATGAGGTGGCTCTGTGCTCCTGTAGCTCTGGCCAAGGAAGAGAAGAGGAAGATGGGGTGTGTCTGATTTGATGGTCTTTGGTGCTTGCTTGCCTTGCTGTGCAAAAGAGCTTTGATTCAAGCTGCCATTTCTGTCCTTGCTCTGCCACTCTGGTCTCCTCCCTCCACAAGCAAACGCTGCAGCTTGCCCACAGCCCATCATCACTGCCACACACACACACTGCAGCCTAGTCTGGATAAAAGAAGCAGCACACACAGGCTTTGCAGGCCTATGCAGCTCTTGTCCCTAATCTTCACTTTAACCTTTGGCTGCCTTTCTTATCCCTAATCTAATGATGCACTCTTTTTTTTATCTGCTGTAATTAGAGTTGTTATGCCTTGTGCTAGGTTAAACTTTCTTCCCCGCAGGCACAGAGTGCCTCCATGATTATGTTCCTGTGTCAGTGGTGTGTGCATTAATCTATGGCAATTCGTCAGGCACGATTAGATGTACCTGTCGCTGCAAGAATCATTGCTACACCGTACAGTTTGTCCATTAATTTATGACCTTGAAACTATTCTTTGATTAAAAAACTGGTATTGGGCAAGTTCGACAGGTGATTGTTACGTTATATTCTGATTTATATGGAGAAGTTATCCAGTTATATTAAACAGAAAACGTGATTAGTAGTAATTGTACTAGATGCTAATTGGAATTTTTACATTCTGGCGAAAAAAATTCAGTTCTGCAGAACAGTGAGCACGCCGAAGCCGCAGCCGCCGCCGCCGCGCGGAGGGAGCAAGACGGTGGGGCGGTGGTTCAAGGACCGGAAGGAGAGGCAGAAGGAGGAGGCAAGGGCGCACAACGCGCAGGTGCACGCCGCCGTCTCGGTGGCGGCCGTGGCCGCGGCGGTCGCGGCCGTTGCCGCCGCCACCGCGGGGTCCGGCAGGGACGACCGCGCCGCGCGCACCGACATGGCGGTGGCGTCTGCCGCGACGCTGGTGGCCGCTCAGTGCGTGGAGGCCGCGGAGTCCTTGGGCGCCGAGCGCGAGCACCTCGCCGCCGCCGTCGGCTCCGCCGTCAACGCCAGGACCCCCGGCGACATCGTCACCATCACGGCCGCCGCCGCCACCGGTGAGTTCATCATCCCAACCCCAGTTCTCGTGACCACCATCCTCTCTTTTTTACTGAACGCGGATGCACCTTGATCGGCAGCGTTGCGAGGCGCGGCGACGCTGAGGGCGAGGGTGATGAAGGAAGCGCGGAACGTGGCGGCGGTGATCCCCGTGGACAAGGGCTCCATGGGAATGGGAGGCCACCACAAGCACGGCGCTCCGAGGCAGCTGCTGCAGCATCACAAGGTGGTGCAGGATCTGGGCAGCAGCAACAGCAGCAGCTTCAGCGACGACCTGCCGGCGCTGGACCAGGACGAGAGCAACAACTTCCTCGGCATCTGCTGCCAGGAGCTGCTCGCCCGCGGCACCGAGCTCCTCAAGCGCACCCGCAAAGGTAGACTGTCGAACGATCGTCCGTCCATTTCGGCGACATATGCCTGCTTCCGTGTTCTGAATTGCTGATCATGTCATGGGCAGGATCATTGCATTGGAAGGTTGTCTCTGTGTACATCAACCGGACAGGCGTGGTACGTCTTCTCGCATTGTTCTTGATCTTGTGTTGTGTACTGTAACAGATTTTGTTAACTGACGTGTTTGTGGATCGGCCATTGAATCTTGCAGGTGATGCTGAAGATGAAAAGCCGGCATGTCGCAGGGACCATAACCAAGAAGAAGAAGAGTAAGTGCACAAGCTACTCCTACAGTACACATCATACATACAGCCATGGCATTTCGCTTGACGCCGTCATGGCCGCGGATGACATTTCACTGACGCCGGAACCGTTTGTGTAGGCGTGGTGGTGGACGTGTGCAGGGACGTGGCGGCGTGGCCTGGGCGGCACCTGCTGGACGGCGGCGAGCACCGGCGCTACTTCGGCCTGCGCACGGCGGAGCACCGCGTGATCGAGTTCGAGTGCGCGAGCCAGAGGGATCACGACATGTGGACTAGGGGAGTGGCACGCCTCCTCGCCACCGTCGATGGCCGCAAGCGCTTCGCCTGAGGCCTCATGGACGGCAGCGGGGGTGCGGCTCGTGGTATCTGATGATTGACCCTAGCGATGTGTGTTCTTGTAGTTCTTGCTATTGTTTTCTTTGTTCCTGATCTCCTGTAAGTTATGTTTCTTCTCCTCCTCTTTGGACCTGAGAGAGAGTGCAAATTGGCAATGGCAGGCGGTACAAAAACAAGCATCTCGATGTGTAGTTTCTAGCAGAATTCTGGTAGCTGCAGGGAGTCATAAAGTACTAGTTAGTCATTCCCATGTGTGTTGGATCTAATTAGTATCTTAAGGAAGAACATCTGAACATGGCACTTCACTGTACAATGTTTTTTCAGCATCTTTGTAGGTTAGATAGGTAGAATCCTTCCTGCAAGCTGAAACCAAAAGCTAAAGCAAAGGCTGGGTTGCAAGCTTGCCATGGACACCTTAACATTGGTCTGCCCCTACCAATCTAATCCAATCTAGCTCTTGGACACTATACAGATTAACAAGCTAGGGCAGAGACCAAGTTGTGTGCTGCCTCTTTGAATTTGCTGGGCCCTTCACCTCTGGATGCAGATGATTGGAGCCCTCTTTGTCTGTTTGTAAGTTATGTGTACAGGTTTGCAACAACTCTGCATCTATCTGATCAACCCTATCTATCTACATTATGATGGTATGGAGCTGGAGGATTGTTCTCTTCCTGCCCACAACTGTTTGTGGATCACTCGGGAATTGCAGGACCAGCTCTGAAATGTAAAGGCTGTTCTTGGGCAGTTCGGTGTCTGTATAGGACCACATACTTGCTTGTAGGTTCATGAGCTCCTGCATTAGCAGTCCATGGCAAGCTCTGGCCATGGATGCAGGTTGCTGTCTGTCCTGGCTGGTGAATGGCAGATTTGTAGGTATATGTGTAAACCATAATGCTGGAATGACAGAGTATAGAGCAGAATGATGCCATTGGTCGTTTTTTATTTGGAATGCAAGGTTAGTTGTGGAGTAGCCTAATTAAGCTGTCGTAAACACTGAAAGCAGAGTGAACACTGAAAGCATTTGTTGGCACGGTTTGAAGTTGAAGATCGTTGCCATGCTCTGAGATTGCCTGACTGAAGCTCCGGGGAGCGTCGAATCCGATGCAATCTCCTCAGGCTTTGTCACTCGTCTATTTGGTAAAAGAGCAAAAGGAGCTTGCTACATCGGTAGAAAGGAATAGACACTGTACGAAAGAAAATCTGTCTTATTTCTTCGCTGCAAAAAAAAAAAGAGCTGTAAATTTAGGACACTTACAAGGACCAAAAAAAAAAAAGGAAATTTCAAAGACCCAGTGTACAAGTTTCAGAGCAGAGAAGAGAAATTCAGAAAATACAATCACAGAGGAAAGTTGCATAGTTCAGAAAACTAGCGTGGGATGATCCGGGGCCGTCACCCAGATGAAGAGAGGAGATGTGCTTTGCGGCTTGTTTCAGCAAACTCGATGCCCAAAGCAAAGGCAGAGTGCCATCTCCAGCAATACCTAAGTACGTACTAGCAACCTAAGCTATGGCTGCCTGCATTAGCAGTCCATGAAAGCTCTGGCCATTGATGCGGGTTGCTGTCTGTCTCGTTGGTCAATGCTAGTATATTTGTAGATCTATGTAAACCATAATGCTGGAATGACAAAAGTATGGAATAGTTCAGTTAGGGCGGCCGGGGTGTTTTATCAGCCGTATAACGTATGCTACATGACGCACATATTCCCATAGTTCTCGTGAATACAATCGAATGCTCGAGATCGGCTGACTGCAGCTCCGCAGAGGCTCGAATCCAGTGCAGTCTCACAGTCATCTCTTTTTTGCAAAGTAAATGGACAAATAAAAGGAAGAAACAGGAACACCCTGCTGCAGTCTCGATCCTGCCGTGTTGATCCTTGCCTTGCACATGAAACAGCACTGTAAGTCTGGTGGGTTCTCACAAGAATAAAAACGGATTGTTTTTCAATAGACTTGTGTGCAAGTTTCAGAGCTGAGTAGAGAAATTCAGAGAACACACGCACGAGTTTCAGAGTTCAGAAAAACTAGTCTGAGTACGAGATGAGCAGAGCAGAGGAGATATGCTTTCCGGCTTCTTTCGGCAAAGTCGATGTGATCGGATGCCGAATCTCGCAAAGCAAAGGTAAGTAGCGCCAAAGCCCGTAAAAGGTAAGCAGCTCCTAACAACTTACTCCCTCCAATCTATAATAAGTGTAGTTGATTTAGTGTAAATCTATACTAAATCAACGACACTTATTTTGTATCAGAGTAGTACTTATAAGCAATTGCACACAAAAGTTAATTACAATTAATGTAAACAAATTAGTTTGCTGATTCCATTTAAAATTCTAGTTTATTCACACATAAAATTTCATTGATTACATTCCGCGACACTACTCCCCTTGTTAGTCGCCAAGAAAGTGGGATCCGACGGGTAGAAAACTTTTACTTATGTCATCCAAACATAGTGTCAGGTATCCAATGGGTAGAGAAGTTTTACTTATGTCATCCAAACATGGTGTCGGGTATACCCATATGTTCTTGTAGTTTTTTTTGACAAGTAGGGAAAAACTCCCTACTGTGTCATTTTCATTTTTTTTTAAATCAGACGAGTATTTACAATGGTGAGGGGGGTTAGTGAATTGTAGTGACTCTGACAAGTTGGTAGGGTCCAAGGTGTCTTCGCTCATGAAAGTAGTCAAATACCCTCTTTCAATATGGGGTTTTCTTTTGCTCGGCACTATAAATTGGATCTTGTCCAATTTTCTTTCATGTCTCACAAAGCAACTTATCCTCCTCCTGCATGTATGTTTCGGTGCTTTTGCTTTGCCATCTCGTTATGCTCGGCTTTGTTGAATGAGCTTATCATCAAACAATGCATCTTCATCAATATTGAACCCCTCTTTGACTTTCTTGGCCACCTTCTTCCCACCCGCACCCCACCCTCATTGATCATGTTTGTCCTGGCGCCTATGAATAATTGAATATTTTTACACACACTACTTAGAAAATAAATGTTGTAGAGAAAAGTTTAAAAAGATATCATGGCAGCCGGAGCCGGAGCTAGCATTTCATCAAACAAGTTGCAGGCATCAGGGAGGTTGCTGGAGGGTGACAGTCGCAGGGTATTTCTTTGCATTTGCAGGGAGTCTCCATCCACAAGTGTGGCGTTAAGATATGGGATAGAGCCATGGGGACATTAGGCACGTATTTGATGTTACGTCTCGACACCGGCGGTCTGATGGCCACGACTAGGGTTCCGGTGGAGAGGGAGAAAGGGGATCAGAGGGAGAGCAGACTTGGGGAGGAAGAAGAATAGGGCAGCACTCATTCATTTCATTTCATCGATGCCTGTCTCATTACACATCGTGGATGTTATATCGATAGTCCACCACAGCGGCCGCAGCCCACACTCGGCCCACAAGGCCCAACACTCAAACCACACGCCCCAAGGCCACACACTCGTGCCCTACTCTGGAGGCTTGTCCGGCAAAGTGGTAACACTACCTCCCCTTGAAGAACCAACTTGTCCCCAAGTTGGCGCGTGAGGAAAACGAGCACGAAGAACATCATAATCTTCCTAAGTTGCAGCATCTGGCGGCGAATTTGTCCATTTGACTTTGATCTGGGTATGTGCGGTGTTACCTTTCTTTCATAACCGACGCTCCAGAATTTCTTCTGGTTCCACATCTTAGAAATCTAATTGCACTTGTATTGGCAACTCATTAGAAGCAGCAGTGAGGTCTAGCCTAAACGGCTTCAATTGGCACACATGAAAGACTGGATGGATCAAGCTTGAGGCTGGGAGTTCTAGCTTGTAAGCCACTATGCCTACACGAGATAGGAATTTTTATGGCCCATAAAACTTGTATGACAGCTTGGGAAAATGTCAACACCCGGATTTTTAATCCCAGATGCCTGTTATGCCATACATCGCAATCTCAGGATTACCATTTTTGCGAGACATAACAGATTGGATATCATAGTACATCATCCATTACAAACCATAAATAAGGTCTTACACAAATAAAGGATCTCATGATCCAGTCTTAGTACAATCAAGTAGTGGAATAAATAGCGTAGCGGTAGGGTCCATCTTCAGAGTCACAGGCAATGTTGATGATGGAAGATAGTCCTAGTTATCATAGCCGTCCTGCTGTCCTTCATCTTGGTAATCTCCTTCATAGTCTGGCCATAGGAATAGCCAGGGACAAAGCCATGATTACTCTTTAAGTACTCGCAAACTACCACCAACAATGAAAATAGTTCTAGTAGGAAATGCTAACTCTAAGTCTATTTGTAAAGTTAAGTTTGAAACCTAAGCTGAGTTCAGAAACAAAGAAAGATAAAATAAAGTTTAAAATCACCTAAGTGGGAACTTAGTTATCATCGTCACAACTCTCTTGTGGTCAAGTCATGTCACAATTCATTTCATAAGTTGTTTTGAAAACATCTGACAACGGAACAGTATGGCCACTCCAACTGTCCATAACCGCGGATGCGGCTATTCGAATAGTTTGACACTCTGTAGAGGTGGTACACTTTCACCACAAGATTCGATACATCTGTCAAGGATAACCCTGAATCATCATACTTAGTATGCAGATAATCAAACATAACCTTTCCTTTACACACTCTAGTATAAGCACATCTCCTATGAGTATGGCCTCCCAACCATGACCATCTGTCATCTTGGGCACTGCATAGGTGGACAACATTGAGAGGTAGCCTCAGCTCAAACCTCTCCCGCGAGGGAACTAATACTAATAATGCATATAAACTTCCGGCTAAGCCTTACCCAATTCAGGTATTGTGGTTGTACGGGAAAATTGGAATGGTATCGCATCCGAACCCAACCATCAGTTTTTATAAACGGGCTAAGGCTCATGCCTCAACATTTTCATCATCATAAACCATTTGTGTCTCTCAACACATGTCAAAACATCTCAATAGAATGACTCATCATTACAAGGTTTTCACAAATCATTTTCACCAAGTATTCCCATCTAGAGTGAATCAAGTTTTGGGTTTAGCTCCAAACTACTAAGTTAAGAGTGTTCACTAATGTGGGATGCTAATCTCAATCTCATGCCATAGAATGACATCTAAGCCTAACTAGATAGGTCAAGTTTTATACTCTTTATGCTACCTTTAAACAAGTAAAGGACTTTTGTAAAGTAAAGAAGGTAAAGCTTGTAAATAAGACTTGGAGTAGGTATAAGTCAAAATGGTATAACCAAAGCATGCCTAATGCATTTACTTAGGTTATCTAGCTTAAGTCTACTTTCTAACAATATCTTGCATAGTTAAGACAGTTGCAAGTGTTAGCTTTCCTTGGTTGGTGCAGTGGTTGAAGTTTTCTTCTTCCTCCTCTTGGTAGAACTCCTCCTCCTCGAAAGCTTGGTCGGTACTATCGTCTATAAATACATACGGAATACATAATCACCAAACAATACTTAACAAGTCTACTTAGCACACTAAGGCACACATTTGATGATCTTGTATCATCACAAACATCACAAGGTTTAATGAACTAGCTTCATTCTTTTTATTTGAGAAAAGTAATTTCTACTCGTTGAAATTAACTAAGATTTAATATTCTCCATTTAAAATATGGGATCATGTGGAAACATGTCATCACCATATATTCTAACATATGGGAATGTGATTTAAGGGTTGGATCACATTTTAATAAGTTTAAGTTTAATAATTAATGATTTAAAGTGACTAGAAATGCCTATATAGCATTATTTTGGTACTAGTCCAAAGTCACTGCAAGCAAACCTTAATATTATTACATATTCAGATATGTATGGTTAAATGTGATTTTTGAGAGTTGGAATCAACTCAAAAGCTATTATGGTTGATTTTATAAAAATGTTTGAATGTGCAAAAGTTTCTGTTTTGTTATTTTTACTAGAAGAGATCTCTAACTCCAAATGATTTAAATCCAACTGGCTTGGATAGAGATTTTCAGTAGCTTTCCAAAAAAATTGGAATCACTCAATTCGGATTTGTAAAACTCCCTGAATTGATTTTTAAACTAAGGGACATAATTAAGTTTACTTCTAAAAAGAAAAATCTATATTTCAATTACTGGGTCAGCGCGGAAAACTAAATGGGCCGGCCCGTGTACACTCCGCATCACCGAGGGCTGCTGACAGGGGGGTCCCGTTGGTCAGTGACTCATCAAACGCGAAGCGGTACGGGGCGATTAGAACCACACGATTAGAACACGATCTAACGATCCACGGTCGTCGTCGATGACGGACTCGTCAACGGCGAGACTAAACCCTAGCGCGGTTAGTGGGGGTCTACTAGGGACCTACCAGGGCTCCAGCTAGTGCGGGAAGGTTGGCAAATAAACTGGATGGCGACGGCGGACTCAGGCGAGGTCGCGACAGGGGCTGAGGTGGACGAAATCGACGGGAACTTCTCCTCCTCTGCAGCGGCTACCTCCGGCGAAATTCCGGTGATGGGTTGCTCGAGCGGCTCCGGCGAGAGAGGGGAAACAGTCAGTGGAGAGAGGGGAGTGAGATGGTGTGAAGAATGAGGCTGGTGGTGGCCTCCTTATATAGGCTCGACAGTGAGGCAGTGAGGTATGGGCGCGTCTCATCGATGACGGCGATATAGGGGGCTACCGGCGTGGGCGAGGTAGGCGGACAGTGGGCGGTCTGCTGGCGGTCCTCTATGGCGTAAAGGCGACACTAGGGGCGGTGGCAATTGGTCGGGAGCTTCCCACGCTCTGGGAGACAGAGGCGGTGCTCGACGGTGATCATGGCGACTGTGGGTCGCGCGGCGATGCACGGCCGTGTCTGGTGGGTTGCTGGGTTCAAGGCGGAGCATAGTGCGCGATTTGGTGTCGAGGCGTGGTCTGGGCCGTGCTGGCGGTGAGGGCGCTCTGGCGTGTGCTGCGCATATCGTAGAGAGAAAGGGCGGCGCTGCTCTGGGGTGTTCCAGGGGCTAGCAGTGATCGAGGGGTGGACAGGGGAGTGCGGTAGGGTTGGGCGGAGCTAGTGGGCAAGCTGGTTTTGCACGGCAGTGTCTCTGGCGTGCTGCGCATGCTCGGTCGGTGGTGACCAAGTTTGGGCGGCGCGCCACTGCTGCTAGCGGTGAAGGGGGAGCTGGTTGATGGTTTAGTTGGAACAAGGGGAGACAAGGGAGAGCAGAGAGGGTCGAATGGGGGACAAGGGATCAATTGGCAACAGTATTAGTTAGGCCAGAAATTTTCTGCCTGCCAACTGTTCGATCAAATGGTCGCATGAAACTTTTGTTTAAATTTTTGAAAGATTTTTGGTGGAGTGATTCATCTTATGCTTAAGCATCTAGGTTTGCTTGGGATTTTTAAATGGAGTTCATTTGAGTGGTTTTTGAAAAAGTGGTATCTAGACATATGCACTAGATTCAATTTTCAATTGTCATTTAAAATTAGAGTTTGAATGTTTGGGAGATCACAAAGTGGGCCTTGGCACATCACTACTTGTAGTAGAAAGGGGTGCAAAGAACCACAATTGTCTCTGTTAGTATTTGAGTGCTAGGAATAGCCAAAGTGGGCTAGGTGATTAAAATGGCAAAAGTGACCATTTCTTTATTTAATTCTTTTTGATTTCTTTTTCTTTGCGATTTGCTTAGGGATGATCTAGATGATGTGTAATTCACCTTAGAGTCATTTTACAATCAATAGATCACTCAATCATGGCATTTCAAACAACTCCTATTTTAAATGCACACACATATGAATGCTTAAGGATTTTAAATAGAAAAAGTTTTTGTTAACCCTAAATTTGGTAGATTTGATCTTGATCACTTGGATTAAAGCTTTGGAATGTTACAAACCTTCCCCCCTTAAACAAAATCTCGTCCCGAGATTTAAGAAAGAAAACTAGGAACTAAAGAGATCTGGGAACTCAGTCCTAATGTAATCTTCTAGCTCCCAAGTGGCTTCTTCTTTGGTATGGTTGCTCCATTGAATCTTGAGAAACTTGATAATCCTGGTCCTGGTGGTTCTGTAGGCTTTCTCCAAGATACGGATGGGCACTTCACGATACGTCAGATCCTTGTTGATATCAACAGCTCGGTGATCGATGTTCTTGAAAACTTCGGTCTTCTCCGGCACTTCTAGGCATTTGCGAAGTAACACGATATGGAACATATTGTGGATGGCTGACATCTCCTCTGGCAGTTCCAGTTGATAAGATACTTCTCCTCGGCGATTCAGAAACTTGAAGGGTCCGATATATCTGGGGGCTAACTTTCCTTTCAGACTAAAATGCTGGGTTCCCTTTAATGGTGAAACCTTGAGATATACAAAATCTCCGACATTGAAAGTCAAGTCTCTCCTTCTCTTGTCAGCATAACTCTCCTGTCTGGATTGGGCAGTCTGATGAGCCACAAGTATAGGGGGTGTATCGCAGTATTTTCGAGGGAAGTGAAACCCAGTTTATTGATTCGACACAAGGGGAGCCAAAGAATACTTATCAGCCTTAACAACTGAGTTGTCAATTCAGCTGCACCTGGAAACAATCTTGCTCACAGCAGTTTATCAGTAGCAACAGTTTTGTAGTAGGAATAGTAAAGTAATAGCAGTAGCAAAGCAAAGACAGTAGTAACAAAAGCAGTAAACAGTGGG
The DNA here is from genome assembly GCA_023614405.1 of Avena insularis. Taxonomy (NCBI): domain Eukaryota; kingdom Viridiplantae; phylum Streptophyta; class Magnoliopsida; order Poales; family Poaceae; genus Avena; species Avena insularis. Next base: position 474,956,725 of record CM042696.1, on the reverse strand, counting down.
ATTCGAGTGCGGTAGACATAGGGATGGATGAACGGGCGTTGCATGGACAAGACAATTCACATAGCAGTCAGAACATAGGGCAATTGCAGATAAATAAGATAAAGCACCCAAGTACTAGACAATCCTAGGCATGTGTTCCATATATAGTCATACGTGCTCGCAATGAGAACTTGCACAACATCTTTTGTCCTGCCAGCCCGTTTGCAGCGGGGCCTCTAGGAACTCTCGGCAATTAAGGTGCTCCTTTTAATAAAGCACCGAAGCAAAGCATTAACACTCCGTGAACACACGTGATCCTCACATCAAAGCCTTTCCCTTCCGGCTACCCCGATTTCTGTCACTTCGGGACCATAGGTTCTGGACAACGACGTGTGTAAACAACTTGTAGATAAGACCCAAAACAATACTATCATGATGAATCAATAATAAGTTCAGATCTGAAATCATGGCACTCGGGCCCTAGTGACAAGCATTAAGCACAACAAGGTTGCAACAAAGTCATAAAGCACTAATAGAGATACTAGGCACTATGCCCTAACAATCTGTTGCCATTAAATGAACGATCTCATCCAATCCCTACTATCCCCATAGCCTACAGCGGGGGATTACTCACTCATAGATGGGGGAAACAGGGATGGTCGATGGAGAAGCGATGGTGATGATGATGGCGATGATCTCCTCCAATTCCCTGTCTCGGCAGGGTGCCAGAACGGAGTTTCTGGTGCTGTTTCGTGGAATCTGGTGGTGGCGGTGGAGCGGAACTCCTTCTAGAAAAACGTCGAACCCCCCAAAGTTTTTAGGTCAGAAGGCTTCTTATAGGTGAAGAGGGAGACCGAGGGGGTGCCTGGGGCCACCACACCAGGCCCTAGCACGGCCAGGCCTAGCCCGCGCCTGGGGGGTGTGGCCAGCCCCTGGCCCTCCTCCATCTCGTATTCTGGTTCCGTGAGTCTTCTAGAAAAATAGGCACTTTGGCTTTTGTCCCGTCCAATTCCGAGAATATTCATTTTCTGACTTTCCTGGAACCAAAAACAACAGAAAACAGGCAGCTGGCACTGTGGCTCTTGTTAATAGGTTAGTCCAAGAAATAATATGAAAAGTACTCCAAAGTGTGGACAAAACACAAGAAAGTCGATAAAACCAAGCATGGAGCATCAAAAATTATAGATAGATTTGCAATATATCACGGTCTTGTGGTGCTTACGTTCTTTGTGAACCTTCTCTTCAGCTTCTCGGATAATGTCGGGTCCAAAGATCTGACTCTCTCCTACTTGCGACCAATTCAAAGGGGTACAACACTTTCTTCCGTATAGGAACTCAAATGGTGCCATTTGCAAACTGGCTTGATAACTGTTGTTATATGAGAATTCTGCGAAAGGCAGGCAATCTTCCCATTTTGATCATATTCTAACACATAAGCTCTCAACATATCCTCTAGAATTTGGTTGACTCTTTTAGTCTGTCCATCGGTTTGTGAGTGATAAGCGGTGCTGAAATTCAACTTGGTTCCTAATCCTTCTTGGACTTTCTGCCAAAATCTCGAGGTAAATTGGGTTCCTCGATCCGATACTATGGTCTTGGGGGTTCCATGCAAACTGACAATTCTAGCAATGTACAACTCTGCTAGCTTCGAACTCTGGTAGGTTGTCTTGACAGGTATAAAGTGAGCTACCTTGGATAGTATATCAACGATGACCCAGATTGAGTCATTTCCCCTACTAGAAGTAGGTAAACCGGTGATAAAGTCCATTCCGACGGAATCCCATTTCCATTCTGGAATCTACAATGGTTGCAATAGTCCTGCGGGTCGCTGATGTTCCGCTTTGACTCGTTGACATATATCACACTTGGCGATATAGCTTACAATTTCTCTCTTCATCTTGTGCCACCAAAATTGCTCTTTCAAATCTTGATACATCTTCGTTCCTCCGGGGTGGATAGAATAAAGAGTATCATGAGCTTCCTGCATGATAACTTGCTTCAACTCCGAATCTGTTGGCACACAGATATGGCCTTGGTACCACAGAACTCCTTCTTCGTCTTCGGTGAATCCAGGTAGCTTTCCTATGGCAAAACGACGTTTGATTCCGTCGATACTTTCGTTTCCCTTATAGGCTTCCTTGATTTGGCTAATCAAAGTGGGTTGAAGTTCAATGCTAGCTAGGAATCCTTTGCTAACTAGCTCAGTTCTAAACTGCTCCAACTCGTCATACAAACTTGGTTGCTTCTCCTTGATCATAGTGTTTAGCCTACACGACAATCTGCTAAGAGCATCCGCTACCACATTGGCTTTACCGAGGTGATAGTGAATGTCAAGGTCATAATCCTTGATTAACTCTATCCATATTCTTTGCATCATATTTAGCTCCTTCTGAGTGAAAATATACTTCAACCTTTTGTGATCTGAATAAATCTCACAGCGGTTACCCATAAGATAATGACGCCATGTCTTCAATGCCAAAACTACGACTGCTAACTCAAGATCATGGGTGGGGTAATTCTGCTCATGTTGCTTTAGTTGCCGAGACAGATACGCGATGACTTTGCCTTCTTGCATCAATACACATCCGAGACCAATCTTGGATGCATCACAATACACATCAAATGGCTTCTTGATATCTGGCATGATCAATATTGGGGCTGAAATCAATCTCTTCTTCATCTCTTGGAAACTTGCTTCACATTTGTCGGTCCATTCGAACTTCTTGTCCTTCTTCAACAATTGGGTCATGGGTCTGGCTATGCAAGAAAATCCTTCTACGAACTTGCGGTAGTATCCCGCTAATCCGAGAAATGCACGGACTTGGGTTTGAGTGGTTGGGGCTTCCCGTTCTTTGACATCTTTGATCTTGGCGGGGTCAACATCGACTCCTCCGGAAGACACAATATGTCCTAAGAATCTTACTTCTTTCAGCCAAAACTCACATTTGCTGAACTTGGCATACAACCGATGCTCTCTAAGGGTTTCAAGGATGATTCTCAAATGTTGCTCATGCTCTTCTTCTGACTTGGAGTAGATAAGGATATCGTCGATAAACACAACGACAAACTTATCCAGAAAATTCATAAAGATCTTATTCATGAGATTCATGAAATAAGCAGGGGCATTGGTTAATCCAAAAGACACGATTGTATACTCGTATAATCCATAACGAGTAGTAAAGGCGGTCTTAGGAATATCCGTTGCATGAATCTTAAGTTGGTGATAACCAGTCCTAAGATCGATCTTAGAGAACACATTAGCTCCAGTCAACTGATCAAATAGATCCTCTATCTTTGGCAAAGGGTACTTGTTTTTGATGGTGACATCATTCAACTCATGTAATCTGTGCACAAACGGTTGCCTCCATCTTTCTTGTCGACGAATAACACTGGCGATCTCCATGGCGATGCGCTTGGTTGAATCAAGCCTGTTGCCAGCATAGCATCCAGCTGCTTCTTCAATTCCACTAACTCTGAGGGGTTCATGCTATAGTGTCTCTGGGCTATGGGTCCGGTTCTGGGGACTAGTTCAATAATGAACTCAATATCCCTATCCGGGGGCATACCGGGGAATTCATTGGGAATACGTCGGGGTATTCACAGACTACTCTGACTTGGTCAATGGTGGGAAGGGCTAGACTCTTATTACAGTTGAATTGACGGGGCAAGGTTTCAGATATATGCTCTACTGATACTCCAGAGCTACTGGTCATGGTGATGGCTTTCTTGGCACAGTCAATCAATCCTTTATGCTTTGACATCCAATCCATTCCTAGTACTACTTCCAAACCTTTGGTTCCAAGTACTATTAGATTGGCATAAAAATCTATCCCATGTATTCTGATAGGCACAGCTTTGCAAAATTTTCTAGCTTTTGTAGTTGAACCGAGGATTTGAACTATCATGACATGCTTCAAGTTGGTTGGATGAATCTTACTAGTGCATGCAAATTCTTCGGTGACAAATGAGTGCGATGCTCCAGAATCAAACAACACTCTTGCTAAAACTGAGTTGACAGAAAACATACCCAGCACTACATCTGGCGCTTCTTGGGCTTCTTCGGCGTTCATGTGGAAGAGACGACCGTTGCGGTTGTGAGGGTTCCCTAGGGCGAATCTTCTTCCTAGTTGAACACGACGCTGCTGTTGAGCTGGGGCATTCACATTGGCAGTGGCGACAATCTTCTTCGGGCACTCATTGGAATAGTGACCCTTCACTCCACACTCGAAACAAGTAATCTGAGACTTGTCTTTCGCTGCCACGGGCACAACATTGCTTCCAGTTCTTAGCGCGGTGTTGTTGTTGTTGTGCTTGGGAGGTGCATGGTTGAAATTGCTGGTGTTGCCAGAGTGATTGTTGTTTCCTCCGGACTTCACATTTCCTCCACTACGGTTGGGGTAGCTTGGGTGCGACATTGGGGGTCGATTGTTCCTCGGTGCATATCCCGCAGAAGGGTTGGGACGGTACTTCTGGTGACTGTTGGATCCATCTTGGTGCATCATCCGATGGTTGTCGTTTTCTTGATTAATCTTCCCTTCCATCTGAATGGCAGAGTCGACTAGCTCTTCGAGATCCTGGAAACGGATGTTGACGAGGACAGTCTGCATCTCATCATGCAGTCCGTTCAGGAATCTCTCCTTCTTATTGGCCTTCGTGTTGATCTCATCAGGTGCATACCTGGCTAGGGACAAGAATCTGTCATGGTACTCCACTACAGTCATTCTGCCTTGCTTCAACTCTCGAAATTCATCCCTCATTCGGTTGACTAGACCCCGCGGCACGTGGGTGCGGCTGAACTTGATTTTGAAGGCTTCCCATGTCATCACTTGACCATGGTTCATTGTGTGGATGTTGTTCCACCATGCTCTTGCATCTCCTGCCAAATAGTGGGTGGCAAAAAGAACTTTCTCGTTGGCATCTACTCCTGCTACTTCCAAGTTATTCTCCATTGTCTGCAACCAGTCATCAGCATCAAGTGGGTTCTCTGAAGTACTAAAGATTGGGGGATTTGTATTCTGGAAGTTTTTGAGTTTGGATCCATGATGATCCTGATTTCCATGGTTCTGATTGTTGTGAGCCATCTGGGCGATTTGCTGCAGTGTTGCTAGATTAGCTTGGCGCTCTGCCCTGCTTGCTTCACGGTCTGCAATGAGAGTCTGCAGAATCTGCAGCATTGGGTCTTGCGATGAGCTGCTCCTTCCTTGGTTTCCACGAGTCATCTGAAGATTGAGGTAGATAAAGGGGTAAGAGGGAAAGTTCTAAGGTTCATGGTTTTGGTTTCAAAGTTAAAACTTTGAGTTTGACTCAGGTTTTGCAACTAACTTCTTTTCATTCATCCAAGCAAGCACACGATACAAACACACACCACAACATCAAAGGAAAACAGATGGTTTTAAGAACCATTCTATAAGCTACGATACAATGGGACCAGTACTCATCATTCTACGATAGTGCTCTAGTGCATCTACTCATCATCGATGAAGTCGGAGTCATCATCGTCGGTGTAGAAGTCCACGGCATCCTCCTCTAGAAAGTCATCATCATTGCTGAGGTAAGAGTCAATATCCCCTTGGATATCTTCACCTTCCTCTTCTTCTTCCTTTGTTGCAAGCTGAGCTTCTTGCTCCTTGATGGTCTTATCGAGGTCGGCAATGGCGAGGTCATTGTTGGCGAGCTCTCTAGCATTGTCCAACTCCTTCTGTCTGTCATACAGCAGGAAGTCGAGGTTCTCCACTTGACGCTTCAATATTGGGTGACTTGGCATCTCTAGCAGCATTCCCATGGAATCACGCCTTGCATAGTGAACAAAGCGGGTTCCTTGGATTAGGTTGACACTCGGGGGCACATAGACGGGCAAGAGCTTCATGCATTGCCATGTCTAATCCATCTAGATAGTTGTTCTCTCTCATGGAGAACTGAATCCTCCCAGATACTGGTGCTTCTATCTTGCCTCAAAGATCAGCGGTTACTAGCCATTGTAAATCTCCTCCTGGTGGACCTGGGAGTTGAGCTCCAAGGAATTCTGGATGAGGACACACCAAGAACTCAGACAGTGCATCCAAATCCCTCTCGAAGTTCAGTTGGCCTCCGTTGCCCAACTGGTAGAACTTGCTGTATTGGGCTTCCATCTATAAGAATTTAGGATGAGAAAGTTAGTGAAGTGATCAAGTGTGTCAAAGTTTTATGTAGTAATGTAAGAATTTGAAGGAATATGAATTATTTTGAGAGAAAGAATTCCCAAGGGTAAGAGAGGAAATAGTTTTCATAAATACTCACTTTGGTTTTTAAACAAAGTTTTTTTGTTCGAACGTCCATTCTAACTAGGGTCTCCTATGGTCAAGATGGCTCTGATACCAACTTGTCAACACCTGGATTTTTAATCCCAGATGCCTGTTATGCCATACATCACAATCCCAGGATTACCATTTTTGCGAGACATAAAAGATTAGATATCACAGTACATCATCCATTACAAACCATAAATAAGGTCTTACACAAATAAAGGATCTCATGATCCAGTCTTAGTACAATCAAGTAGCGAAATAAATAGCGTAGCGGTGGGGTCCATCTTCAGAGTCACAGGCAATGCTGATGATGGAAGATAGTCCGAGTTATCATAGCTGTCATGCTGTCCTTCATCTTGGTAATCTCCTTCATAGTCTGGCCATAGGAATAGCCAGGGACAAAGCCATGAGTACTCTTTAAGTACTCGCAAACTACCACTAACAATGAAGATAGTTCTAATAGGAAATGCTAACTCTAAGTCTATTTGTAAAGTTAAGTTTGAAACCTAAGCTGAGTTCAGAAACAAAGAAAGATAAAATAAAGTTTAAAATCACCTAAGTGGGAACTTCGTTATCATCGTCACAACTCTATTGTGGTCAAGTCATGTCACAATTCATTTCATAAGTTGTTTTGAAAACATCTGACAACGGAACAGTATGGCCACTCCAACTATCCATAATCATGACGCTATTCGAATAGTTTGACACTCTGCAGAGGTGGTACACTTTCACCACAAGATTCGATACATCTGTCAAGGATAACCCTGAATCATCATACTTAGTATGCAGATAATCAAACATAACCTTTCCTTTACACACTCTAGTATAAGCACCTCTCCTATGAGTATGGCCTCCCAACCATGACCATTTGTCATCTTGGGCACTGCATAGGTGGACAACATTGAGAGGTAGCCTCATCTCAAATCTCTCCCGCGAGGGAACTAATACTAATGCATATAAACTTCCGGCTAAGCCTTACCCAATTTAGTTATTGTGGTTGTACGGTAAATTGGAATGGTATCGCATCCGAATCCAACCATCAGTTTTTATAAACAGGCTAAGGCTCATGCCTCAACATTTTCATCATCATAAACCATTTGTGTCTCTCAACACATGTCAAAACATCTCAATAGAATGACTCATCATTACAAGGTTTTCACAAATCATTTTCACCAAGTATTCCCATCTAGAGTGAATCAAGTTTTGGGTTTAGCTCCAAACTACTAAGTTAAGAGTGTTCACTAATGTGGGATGCTAATCTCAATCTCATGCCATAGAATGACATCTAAGCCTAACTAGATAGGTCAAGTTTTATACTCTTTATGCTACCTTTAAACAAGTAAAGGACTTTTGTAAAGTAAAGAAGGTAAAGCTTGTAAATAAGACTTGGAGTAGGTATAAGTCAAAATGGTATAACCAAAGCATGCCTAATGCATTTACTTAGGTTATCTAGCTTAAGTCTACTTTCTAACAATAGCTTGCATAGTTAAGACAGTTGCAAGTGTTAGCTTTCCTTGGTTGGTGCAGTGGTTGAAGTTTTCTTCTTCCTCCTCTTGGTAGAACTCCTCCTCCTCGAAAGCTTGGTCGGTACTATCGTCTATAAATACATACGGAATACATAATCACCAAACAATACTTAACAAGTCTACTTAGCACACTAAGGCACACATTTGATGATCTTGTATCATCACAAACATCACAAGGTTTAATGAACTAGCTTCATTCTTTTTATTTGAGAAAAGTAATTTCTACTCGTTGAAATTAACTAAGATTTAATATTCTCCATTTAAAATATGGGATCATGTGGAAACATGTCATCACCATATATTCTAACATATGGGAATGTGATTTAAGGGTTGGATCACATTTTAATAAGTTTAAGTTTAATAATTAATGATTTAAAGTGACTAGAAATGCCTATATAGCATTATTTTGCTACTAGTCCAAAGTCACTGCATACAAACCTTAATATTATTACATATTCAGACATGTATGGTTAAATGTGATTTTTGAGAGTTGTAATCAACTCAAAAGCTATTAAGGTTGATTTTATAAAAATGTTTGAATGTGCAAAAGCTTCTGTTTTGTTATTTTTCCTAGGAGAGATCTATAACTCTAAATGATTTAAATCCAACTGTCTTGGATAGATATTTTCAGTAGCTTTCCAACAAAATTGGAATCACTCAATTCGGATTTGTAAAACTCCCTGAATTGATTTTTAAACTAAGGGATAGAATTAAGTTTACTTCTAAAAAGAAAAATCTATATTTCAATTACTGGGTCAGTGCGGGAAACTAAATGGGCCGGCCCGTGTACACTCCGCGGCGCTGAGGGCTGCTGACAGGGGAGTCCCGCTGGTCAGTGACTCATCAAATGTGAAGCGGTACGGGGCGATTAGAACCACACAATTAGAACAAGATCTAACGGTCCACGGTCGTCGTCGATGACGGACTCGTCGCCGGCGAGAGTGAACCATAGCACGGTCAGTGGGGGTCTACTGGGGACTTACCAAGGCTCCAGCTAGTGCGGCGAGGCGGGCAAATGAACTGGACGGCGACGGCGGACTCAGGCGTGGTTGTGGCAGGGGCTGAGGTGGACGAAATCGACGGGGACTTCTCCTCCTCTACAGCGGCTACCTCCGGCGGAATTCCGGTGATGGGCTGCTCGAGAGGCTCCGCCGAGAGAGGGGAAACGGTCAGTGGAGAGAAGGGAGTGAGATGGTGTGAAGAATGAGGCTGGGGTTGGCCTCCTTATATAGGCTCGACGGTGAGGCAGTGAGGTATGGCCGCGGCTTGTCGGTGACAGTGATACAGGGGGCTACCGGCATGGGCGAGGTAGGCGGACGGTGGGCGGTCTGCTGGCGGTCCTCTACGGCATAAAGGCGACGCTAGGGGCGGTGGCAATTGGTCGGGAGCTTCCCGCGCTCTAGGGCGGTGCTCGATGGTGATCATGGCGACTGTGGGTCGCGCGGCGGTGCACGGCCATGTCTGGCGGGTTGCTGGGTTCAAGGCGGAGCGTGCGCGATTTGGTGTCGAGGCACGGTCTGGGGCGTGCTGGCGGCGAGGGCGCTCTGGCGTGCGCTGCGCTTGGCATAGAGAGAAAGGGCGGCGCTGCTCTGGGGTGGTCCAGGGGCTGGCAGTGATCGAGGGGTGGACATGGGAGTGCGGTAGGGTTGGGCGGAGCTAGTGGGCAAGCTGGTTTGGCGCGGCGGTGTCTCTGGCGTGCTGCCCATGCTCGGCCGACGGTGACCAAGTTTGGGCCGCCACTGCTGCTAGCGGTGAAGGGGGAGCTGGTTGATGGTTTGGTTGGAATAAGGGGAGACAGGGGAGAGCAGAGAGGGTCGAATGGGGGACAAGGGATCAATTGGCAACAGTATTAGTTAGGCCAGAAATTTTCTGCCTGCCAACTGTTTGATCAAATGGCTGCATGAAACTTTTGTTTGAATTTCTGAAAGATTTTTGGTGGAGTGATTCATCTTATGCTTAAGCATCTAGGTTTGCTTGGGATTTTGAAATGGAGTTCATTTAAGTGGTTTTTGAAAAATTGGTATCTATACATATGCACTAGATTCAATTTTCAATTGTCATTTAAAATTAGAGTTTGAATGTTTTTGGGAGATCACAAAGTGGGCCTTGGCACATCACTACTTGTACTAGCAAGGGGTGCAAAGAACCACAATTGTCTATGTTAGGATTTGAGTGCTAGGAATAGCCAAAGTAGGCTAGGTGATTAAAATGGCAAAAGTGACCATTTCTTTATTTAATTCTTTTTGATTTCTTTTTCTTTGGGATTTGCTTGGGGATGATCTAGATGATGTGTAATTCACCTTAGAGTCATTTTACAATCCATAGATCACTCAATCATGGCATTTCAAACAACTCCTATTTTAAGTGCACACACATATGAATGCTTGAGGATTTTAAATAGAAAAAGTTTTTGTTAACCCTAAATTGGGTAGATTTGATCTTCATCACTTGGATTAAAGTTTTGGGATGTTACAGAAAAACTCTGGAGACCACTGAGTTCTAGACATAAGGCTGTAGTTTCAAAAATACCGAATCTCCAACTTGAAATTCCCTTGGTGTCCTACTCTAATCTGCATAATGCTTTATGCGCAGTTGAGCCTTTTCCAGTTGGTACTTCAGTAATGTAGAGGCAGACTGTCTTTCTGCCAGAAAATCCTTCACCTCAATATTGGAAGTAGTAACAGACCAGGAATCATACAAAAATGAGGGTCTTCCTTGTATAGAGCATTGAATGGTGAACAATCAATTGTTGAATGGTGAGATGTGTTGTACCAGAATTCAGCTACAGGTAACCAATTGTACCACTTCTTAGGGTCAACATTTGCTGCACACCTAAGATACATCTCCAAAGACTGATTCGCTCTCTCTGTTTGACCATCACTCTAAGGGTGATAAGCACTACTCATCTGTAGCTTTGTATCAAACATGCCAAAGAGCTCCTTCCAAAGGTTTCTTGTAAATACTCTGTCTCTGTCCAGAACAATGGACACATGCATCCTATGTAGTTTAACCACATTATGGAACACTGATTTTGCCACCGATTGAGCTGAGTAAGGATGTTTCAATGGTATGAAATGGGCATATTTGGTGAATCTATCCACAGTTACAACGATGACATCATATCCAAAAGATTTGGGCAATCCTTCAATGAAGTCCGTTGAAATTTCTTGCCATGATCCTTTTGGAATTCTCAATGGTTGCAATAGTCCTGGTGGCTTGCAATTTTCATGCTTAGCTTGTTGATAGACAGTGCATTGTTGCACATATTCTTGCACTGCTACTTTTAGTCTAGGCCAGGAAAACATCTTGCTAATTCTCTGATAAGTTGTTTGTATTCTTGAATGTCCTCCCAAATCACTAGCATGGAAAGCTTTAATCAGTTTTGTCTATAGACCAACATTGGCCCCAATCCAGACTCTACCATTGAATTTCAATAAGCCTTGATGTAATTCATACCCTTCCTTGTTCTTTCCCACCACTGACAACTCTTCCTTAGGGTCCACAACATTGGAATTAATCACTTCCTAAATCCACACTAGCACCCCAGCTGACACAACATGAAGGTAAAAACATGGCCTACCCTGGATAATGCATCAACCACCCTATTTTCCTCTCCCTTCTTGTACTAGAATGAAAAATCCAGACCCACCAGTCTAGTCATACCTTTACTCTGTAGGTCAGTGTGAAGGGCCCGGCCTTCCAAATAACAAAGGCTCTAGTGAATAGTTTTAAATAAAATGGCCCTCTTGCCAAGTAGGATCTCCACTTATCTATCTAGAAACTATTTTTCATAGATGGAGATCTTTTTATTATTCACACTTAAAGCTTTTCTATAGTATGCAATTGGGTGGCCTTCTTGAACTCGTACAGCTCCAATGCCTATTGCATAGGCATCTGTTTCAATCCAGAAAGACTTGTTGAAGTCAGGTAATGCCAACACTAGGGTTTCAGTCATAGCTTGTTTCAATTGATGGAAGGCTTCCTAAGCTTCCCGTGTCCAAAGAAAAGCTTGTTTCTGTAGCAACACCATCAATGGTTTTGCTATAACTACATACCCTTTCACCATTTTTCTGTAATACCCAGTGAGACCCAAAAACCCTCTCAACTCAACCACATTAGTTGAATAGGTCAAGCTCTCATTACCTTAGTCTTTGCAGGGTCAGTAGCCACCCCATGCCAGAAATAATATGTCCTAGATACTCCAACTGAGTTTGAGCAAATGAACATTTGCTCATTTTAGCAAACAACTTATTCTCTCTTAGGACATGGAACACTTGTTGTAGATGTTGAACATGCTCTTGCAGAGATTTGCTATAGACCAATATATCATCCATAAATACCAGTACCAATTTTCTGACAAATGGTGCAAAGATAGAATTCATGACACACTAAAAAGTGGCAGGGGCATTAGTTAACCCAATTGGCATCACCCTGAACTGGTATTCTCCACTGTAGGTTTTGAAAGCTGTCTTTTCCTCATCAGCAAGCACCATTCTAATTTGATGATACCCTGCTCTCAAGTACAACTTAGAGATCAGTTTAGTGCCAGCTAGTTCATCAAGCAGTTCATCCACCATAGTTATGGAAAATTTACTCTTGATTGTCATTGCATCGAGTCTTCTATAGTCAATACATAACCTCTTCTATCCTTTTTATTTACTAGCAGCACAGGGGAAGCATATGGACTGGCACTAGAAATGATGGTGACATTTTTCAACATTTCATGCACCTGCCTCTCTATTTCATCCTTATGCAAAGGTGAATACATGTAAGGTCTACAATTTATAGGCCGATTTCCAGGAATCAAGTGGATGGCATGATCAAATTCTCTATGTGGGGGTAGAGATGTTGGTTCCTAGAATATGTCCGAGTACTCTTGTAGCATAGTTTGAATATTGTTAGGAATATCAGTAGAGACCTGAACCACATCATTCACCATAGGCAGCTCTGCCACTGCCCAAACATCATTTCCCTTGATGCATTTAGCCAGTTGCTCAACTGACAGAGCCAAGTTTTCCTGTGATTCAATGGAAGTCAATCCTTGTAGCCTGACCAATTGTTGCTTATAGGTGAACTCCACCCATTTTTGTTCCTGGTTACAATTTATCAACCTACACTTTGCTAACCAGTCCATACCCAGAATGCCATCATATCCTCCCAATGGCAACACTCTCATGGCATTCTCAAAAGTTTGTCCCTGCAGCCACCACTCCATGTTTGTCACCATAGTGTCACAATACATAAATTCTCCACTTGCTACCTTCACCTTGAGTGTTGAAATTGGAGATACTGTACAATGCAATCTATCCACCAAGGACTTGTCCACAAAGTTGTGAGAACTGCTAGAATCCAACAGCAATAACATGACATGATCGTCCACCAGTGCTCTAAACGGAATTGTTCCTAGCTTGGCAGAACTAGATAGAGCATTGAGAGATACATAACAATCTGCCCCGTCATCTACTTCATTTTCCACCAAGGTATCTAACATGTCCTGAGAGAGAATCACATTGACCTCCATGGCCTTTACTTGAGATACCACAGGTACAACACATTGATGGCCTGGAGCATAATTCTCCTCACATTTGTAGCACAACCCATTTGCTCTTCTATATTCCTTCAACTGCTTTGCCTTCCACAAATCACCCTTCTCAAACTTGTTCTGATAGGTGGCAGTATTGGAAATGTCACCTTTAGTAGAGTTGAATCTAGTCCTCTTAGCATAGGCTCTGGTGGTATTGCCTTTGCTCCTATCCAGCACAACTTCCTGACCAATGGAAAATGAAGTTGCCTTTGCTACTGTGTTTGGTAATTGCACCTCTATTGCTGCCCTCAGCTCCTCCTCCAGGCCAAGGATAAATCTCTGGACCAGCATAAGACCTCCCATATTAGGATCATACAGTCTTATCTGGTAAACCAATTTATCAAATTGCTTTTTTGGTATTCTTTCACTGATCCTGTTTGTTTTAGTGTCAACAGTTCTCTGATATTATCACGTTGTGCATTGCCCTCAAATTCCTCCACTACATCAACTGAAAATGTGGACCAATTGTGCCAAGGATTCTCCAACTTATAAGCCTGGTACCAGTGTCATGTACATTGTAGCTATTGATACTTTGAATCCTTCAACAATATTGTATAACAAAAAGAAAGTATTGCAAGTGTCAACCCAAGTTCACACATCAGTGCCATCAAACCTGGGAAAATCCATTTGGGGTATCCATCTTGGCCTACCCTCCTCACGCCCCCCACTAGATCCTGCTCCTCCAGTATCATCATACACACTTGTAGGAGTAGGTGGAGGCATTGTTACCTCAGGAGCTGTATTGCTAGTGATGACTGGCATGGGAGGCTGGTAGCCGACGCGGTGCTCAGCCTAGGTTCCCAGAAGGGTGGACACATACCACTCTGGAATCGATAGCGGTGATAACCCTGGGCCCTTCAGGATACTGCTGGATCGATTTCGCCGCCTGAACCTTTCCGAGGGTCTCCATCGTTAGGTTCACCTTCACTTGCATCTACTCAAGGGACTCCGTCTGCTTGTTCATTTTGCCTTCGATCTTGTCTAGATGAGTTCGCACCTTCTCTAGGGCACCAAACTTCACATCGAGCGCGTCAAATCTTGCCAGCATCGCCTTATGAAACTCCTTGATAGCGTCCATGACAAAACGGCTCTAGGCGGATGGGGTCAAAACTTGTGAGGGATCTATCACAGCTTCCTCTATACCACCCAAATGCCAATATCAGATTTACAGCAAATTTCTAAAGAAATCTGCAACCGATTGGTCGATGTTACTGGATGGCATCGAGTAGTGAAGCACGCCTGGGTCGCATCGAGATCTGATATCAAAGTGTTACGTCCCGACACCGATGGTCTGATGGTCATGGCTAGGGTTCTGGTGGAGAGGGAGAAAGGGATTAAAGGGAGTGCAGACTTGGGGAGGAAGAAAAACATGGCAACACTCATTCATTTCATTTCATTTCATCAATGCATATCTCATTACACATCATGGCTGTTATATCGACAGTCCACCATAGCGGCCACATCCCACACTCGGCCCACACGGCCCAACACTCAAACCATACGGCCCCAAGGACACACTCATGGCCTACTCTAGAGGCTTGTCCAGCACAGTGGTAACATTTTCCTATCTCTGATGATGTGTGACGAGGCGAGGTGGAGAACCGAGGAGGTGGAGCGGTGTGTCCGTGTATCGTCGATGACGAGATGAGAGGACAGGTGAATCATGACGTCGTGGTGCGTGTTCCGCGAGCAATCTTGATCCCGTCGCCGTGGTTGGTATGGCATTGGCCAGAGCTTTAGGCGACCGCCTTCTCCTTGAGCATGAACAAATCCTACTACGCAAATTTGGTGGCGATGGCATCAGCGGTGGCCCAAACCTGTGTGGCGGGGTGTTTTGCACAACTACAACTTTTGCCACGGCTATGGGAAACTCTTGTCTCTTCTTTTTAATCGTCTGTGTCATCCATGTTTTGGTCTCCAATGCTCCCTTCTCCATTGTGAGCTCTTTTTCGGGCTTGAGCAGGAGCACATCAATGGAGGTGGGCGGTGCATCGGCCATATCTCACTAGGATAGGAACAACGATGATGGCGACTTGATTTGGGACATGAGAGGTGTGTACTGGAGAGTGTGTCGCTAACGGGAGGGCCTGAGGCGGACATTGTTCGTCCTGTCACAAATCTGACCCTAGTTTGGTCCAAAAATGGGTCAAAACAGACGAGCCATGGGTTGCCTATCCGTTCGGGGTGTCGGGCCATTCGTTGGAGTTTCCCTTTGGACTCTCAGGTGTCGAACTGGTGTTTGGTTCTCGCAAATCTGACCCTAGTTTGGTTCGAAAATGGGTCAAAACAGACAAGCCATGGGCTGCCTATCCGTTCGGGGTGTCGAGCCTTTCGTTGGAGTTTCCCTTTGGACCGTCGGATGTCGAACTAGTGTTTGGTTCGACGCCGGTGGCAGAGCTGCCTGTTAGTTGTGTAGTCTTAGCTTTTCTAGAAACCCCTTCAGTTTGTACATATTTATGCATTGGTCCGTGCTCTCAAGATGGTCTGGCCCCTCAGACCTTTGGTGCTGGCTCTGCCACACTTCGACGCCACAATCAAAGGCACGACACGGTTTCTCCTCCGTGTGCCACACTTGCAGCAACCAATTTAACATTCCACCACGTATTGTAGGGTAGGATATGCGCACTTTGCCAATTGCCACATGCCGTGCCTACCACATGCCCATGGTTCTCTTTCTTTTCCGATAAAGTGTGTTTTTGTTACATAAAGAGTATTAAAATTACTTCCGGCCTCTGCATAGTTAGGACAGAACCGACAAAATCCCAAAGTCGTCAAGCAAAGAAAATTAAAACAATAGACGAATTACATATCTTAATGAGAATTTGTAGAAACACCTAAGCTGGAGAGCCTATCTGAAGACTATGTTGCCATCCATGACAGGATCCCGCGCCGTATCCTCCAAACACGTGCACGCCTCCATAAAAAATATCCCAGACCTTCACATGATGTAGAGATAATCATAAGCGGAGGGTACCAGTAAACCGGTAGATAACCTATAAGAGAGATGAATCTTTATTGGTAAACACTTTATCATTTCTACATAGCCAAAACGACCATACAATCGCTCCCAACCTAAGGAGATTTATGAACTTATAATCTATACCAGATACCCAATTTTCAAATATATTGGCAACGCTACGTGAAGTATACAAGCCTCAAACTGTTTGGATGACTGACCATATAGAACGATTGAGTTTACAATGAAAGAACAAATGTTAAATTGTCTCCAAAAACGCATGCTATAGTTCCATGCCAATTCCGCTTAACAAGATTGTGTTTAGTAAGGATAATCTCTGAGAAATATAGCAAGTAAAATTTTATTTGTTAAAGGTATCTTCATCTTCTAGATTTTTTTATTATTATCAATTGGCAAATAGGTCCAAACTAATGTGTTGTACATAGAACTAGCAGAGAATTGGTTATCCTTGTTTAAGTTTTATTGGAATTCATCCGCCGCAGTTACTAATTGGACCGATACCATGCCTTAAAGCAGGACATTCCAAGAAGACAAGTCTAGACAAATTAAACCTGGTCCTCTCTTACATGGAAGATAAGAATCGCGGGGCAGCTGAGTTAAGCTGGTATGTGTGAACATAGTGTCACCAGTTGATAGTTGGTGGGGTTAGGCTGGTCATAGTGGGAGTATCATATTACTAGTATCATGCATATGATACTAGTGTTTCTAGTGGTTAGTATCATCTAGTAGTATCATAGTACAATTATATTTATTTTTTTCTATAATCTCAATGCAATTGTGTGTATGAGATGTATTGGTCATTAAATTACCTAGTTTCACTAGTTTCACGAGCTACGATACGGTATCATATTATGATACTATTAACACCTCTCTCTTTATTAATTGTGGTGATTTTTGCCAAGGTGACATGCATGATACTCTTTTGAATTAATAGGGCTAGCCTCAGGAGATCTTTCCCATGCTTGGAAATCAGGTGACTAAAGATCCGCAAAATCTCGAACCCCGGTGTAATCTCACGCTTTGACAGTGATCTCTTTAGCAAAATAACATAAAGAAAGTTGCGACATCACAAAAGAGAAACAGAGATAGTACATGTACATTCTTTCTATGTACAAGTTTCAGAGCCGAGACAGAACTGTAGTACAAATTAGGGTGCTTGCAGGAAGAAAAACAGATTATATATAAGAAAAGAAAAGGAAAACGGTGTGCGAGTTTCAGAGCTGTGAAGAGAGATTCGGAAGACACGGGCGCACCGGAGTTGAGAAAACTCTGTCTCGGCAAACTCTTTCAGAATCTAGAGGGAGGAGATGTGCTTTGCGGCTTCTTTCCGCAAACTCGATGCGATTGGATATTGCCGGCTCATGCAAAAAAAAAAAAAAAGCAAAGGCATTGGCATCCACAATAGACACTAGCTAGCTTAGCCTATATTGGCCGTAGAATCGACTTGGCAGCTGAACTGAGATCCTATAACTATTTTTGTTGTAGTGAAAGTTGTTAAATTTTGTTGCGGCTCATGCAGATCAGGAAGAAAAAGTCTAAAAGCAGTGTGTGATCTTGGACGTTGGAAGCATATTGTGTGGAAACATATACAACGTCGGAAATTGGGCTTCGTTGCGCTCGAGAGACGGCGCCGGCGGCGATCACAGACTGCTTTCCAAAGGCACATGGTCAGGCACCTGGGTGAAATGCTTGTGCTGCAAAATGTAAAGTGAAGATACTGTAAAAAAAATGCTGGTCACCCCATGTCGGAGTGCGGACGCGGTACTGAAAGTAATTGAACATTAAACAGGACACTAACAAAGGCAATCGAAGGACACTGTAAGGAGAATTCATTCATTCATAATCTGAGATTTTGCAGATTGCTGATCGTGCTTGCCGCACGATGCACACCTGCCTCCGATACCAGCTTATAAACAGCGTCGGTGTCCTGTTCGCAAGCCGTGTGGTACTAAACGCGAATCGACCTGAGAAAATACTCGCACAAAAGGCTATGCTCGTGTAGTGCTAACTGGGCCGTGTTCTGGCGCTCGGTACTAACAGACCGTTAGACGGGCCAACTCGGACCAAACTAGACGGTATGGGTCCATGCAAAACTCAACATCACCTGCCCCTACTCCTGGACTGATTTTTAGAAAAAGAAAAAATCTATCTCCTGGACACGAAAGATGAACTAGCGAGAGGCCCTTTCACTTTGAATTTAATTGCTAGGGGGCCTTCACCTATCTTCTCTGCATCCACTGCATCCTCCTCGGGATACAAATGGTTGGAGCTATGCTTGTTTGTCTGATTGCTATGTGTTGGATTACTAGGCATAGTTTTCACAATTAATTTTAGAATATAGATCCGAGTACAGCAACTACAATCATGTGGAACCCTTAACATACTAGATATACTAATCAACATGAACAGTAGCGATGTATATCCAAAACCAGCCATAGTATAGCAATAGATCAGATCGCGGTATACGTACCGATCGATTGCCAATGAAGTCGCAGTGGGTGCAGATGTTGCAGTGGCCTGAGGAAGAAGACGGCGTAGCAGACACCGTCCACGCGTATGCTCTTGACAACCGGGAAGATGAGCCGTGATGACGAACTCGAGCAGTCGTGTGTTGCGTTTCCAAAAACCTTATTCGCCATCTGTCGTACAGGATCGCAAGGACGAGTGGTTCCGGAGACCTACTCTCCCGTTCGCCGGTGCATGCCGGTGCCCGGGATGGAGTAGACTACGGTGACAACGCAAACAAAGAACCTGACAAAACCCTATATTGGTTTTGGTATGTTGTGGGGCAGAGACGCTTATGTACAGCGGCCCGGCCAAGGCCACGTCATGCACGAGTTCGGTCGGTTACAGATAGGAGCAACCCGAGCCGACTAACTATTGACACGTCTGTCAAAAAAGCAGCAGTTTTCCTGAGCATCAGAAAGATAAGCTCGGCTCATTCGTAAATCGCGGGGCACGCGTTGTGATGGGCAAACGTCGTCGTCAGAGGAGCACGTGTAACACTTCTCTTCGCACTCACTTATAAAGTGATGGGACACTCCACCTTATAAAGTGGTGTAACTCTCTTATGTGAGACTAAACTTTTGGTCTAACTCCTCTTACAACACACGCACATGAGCTGTCACCAACTTTGGTTGCTTCAGACACATAGGCTTTAATGTTTAGAATTTTTTTGAAATTATATATGGATCTAATGATTTAGTCCATTATTTTTAATGCTGTGTATATTTTTTCACTTTTGAAAGAGGAAGCATTAGGCAAGGTGGCGAGAGCTGTCCCGTGTTTTGGTTTACTCCTCCGTGTGCTACAGCTCCGGGGCCCAATTTTTCTCCACAGAATTCAGGGGTTTGATAAGCACTTTCGCACATGTTTTTTTCTTTTGGATGAGGGTGATTAGCGCGGAGTAGCTCTGTAAATGAGAGTGTCATGACTTAGCAGTTGGCACGATTTGAAGGTGGAGATCGTTTCCGTGTCCAAGATTGGCTGACCGAAGATATGCAAAACGTCTAGTGCAATAGAAACACAAATTAACACCGCGTTGCTGCTATGGGAATGCTCCCTCTCCTTTTCCAAAAACTAATTGTGTTGCTCTTTGCACAGGAAACATAACTGTACATTTAGATGTACATTTAGAGTACTTAGAGCATCTCTAACCCATTCATAAAAATTTAGAGAAGAAAAAAGGTCCCTATCCTTTAGATGAAGAAATATACTCCTCTAAATTTTGTGCCGCGGAATCGATCTCCAATAGTTTAGGTGAGTAAATTTTTTTGAACAAAGTTTGCAAATTTGAGCATATGAATACATGGGAACATATCACATAAAGATCCATAGTTTATATCTATCGATAAATTAGTCATGCATAGTGATAACATCAACCTATAATTTGCTAAAATCTCACGTCAGCTCATACTTAACAAGATGAATAAGAGAGAAGCTCAATGTTCATACACCATTATTCATACTAGCAAGCTCCATTGGAGCGCATTACTAGCAAAGCCACCTGTTCATAATCGATACTAATGGCCTTGCATCTCCACTAATTTTTTATTGAAATTGGTATGTATTTCTTTCTAAAATTGTTGAAAAGACTGGTCGGCTTACAATTGTTTGATGATGCCAAGAAAAGTACAAATCATTTTCTCGTCCTCTGACCATGGAGCTTCTCTCTTCTTCACCTTTCTACGAAGAATCATCTAGATTAGAAAATTGACGAGTTTTAAACAAAAATGCTACAAAAAACCATGGAGTGTATCTCTTCCTCACCTTGTTCCGACGGTGCCGGTATGGGAAGGTGCCGATGCAGGTCCAAGGGCTAGCGCGGCTACTGGTGCCGGTGCGGGTGCCGGAGCCGGAGCAAGTGGGGTGAGGGGGGGGGGAGGGGTGGGCGGACCAAGTGACGCAACAAGTGGCGGCGGCGCTCCTGCGAGTTCGGTTAGGGAGTTGAAACGGCCGGTAGTCATGCCGGAAGGTGCTTGACCTCGAGGATCCGGTTGTATCCCGGCAAATCATTGCCATGGCGCGTCGAATCCGGCGAAGCTCGGCGGCGGATTTGGGGCCGGGGAAAATGGCTCCTGGCGATTCCGGCTATGTAGGCTACCCGGAGAAGCACAGAGGATTGCTAGCCGTCGTTGGAGGATAGATCCGGCGAAGGGCGGTAGGGAGGGCAGCTGGCCGGCGGGGGACGGGCGGGTGGGGGAGAAAAAAAGGAGGCGAGGTCACGGCCGCCTAAATATAAGAGTCGAAAACGGCAACTCCTATATTTAATCCCCTCTAAACGGCGCTAGGGGTTCGGTTCGGTGCGGCTTTGGCGTTAGAGGAGTAAATTTACTCCTCTATAGCCGTTTTGAGGATGGGTTAGAGATGCTCTTACAAGTATAAAGATTTTTTTTTAGAGCTGGGTGTTAGCGAGTTAGGCATGTACCAATATGGTGTGTGTGCGTGTACAAGTTTTGTGTGCGTGCGTGTACATGTTTGCTCACCAACAACCGGTTTTGATAAGACTTTGAGTGGTTAGCTAGAATTATCTAGAGTCCTCATTGTAACAATCTTAATGTAAATACTTTTAGAGTTGTTGGTTAAACCCCCTATATTAACACGCACGGTGATGACAGCGTGACGTCAGCCACATGTTGCCTAGAAAAACTGAAACATTTATGAAACTTATGAAATATTTTTGTACTGTTCACAGACTGTTTCAATGTTTTATTTTTAAAACTTTTGAAACTTATGAAACATTTTTGTACTGTTCACAGCTTGTTTCAATGTTTCAATAATGTGTTTGAATGTTTCAATAATGTTTCATGTTTCAATTAGTGACGTCAGCATGACGTCATCCATGTGCAGACTGAAAAAAAGTAGACAAATGCACCAATCTTAAAGAAAAAAGAGAGGGTAGATAGAACTACTTCACATGAAATTAACTTTAGAAATGCTTTTCACTATCAGAGCTTCTTTCCTCCTAAAAACACATCTAGAGCCAGTAGATCGATCGCCTTGGCAAAGCCCTGATGGCAACTCCTTCCTCCTCCTTTGCAAATCCCGTCAGCGCCTCCTTTGGTTCTAGTGTGACCGAGAAACTCGGGAAAGGAAACTTCGTCCTCTGGCAGGCCCAGGTGCTGTCGGCGGTCAAGGGTGCTCGCCTCACGGGTAAGCACCCAAGGAGGAGATCGACGTCAAGCGTGGAGAAGAAACCACCGTCAAGATCAACCCCAACTATGAAGATTGGGAGGCACAGGACTAGAAGGTCTTGAGCTTCCTCATCTCCGCCCTCTCACGAGAGATCCTGCCCCACATCGTCGGTGCCAAGACGGAGGGCAAGCTCTAGGATATTCTCCAGGAGATGTACGCGGAACGGTCCCGCGCACACACCACCAACACTCGCATCACCCTTGCCAATGCGGAGAAGGGCAACAAAACCATGGGTGAGTACGTTGCCCACATGAAGTCGCTGGAGAATGAGATGATCTCCGCCGGCAAAAGCCTCGAAGACAAGGACATGGTATCCTACATCCTTGCCGGCCTGCAAAACTCCAACTACGACTCCCTCATCGCCTCCATCCTTGCCAGAACTGAGCCTATCACGGTGAGAGAGTTTATTCACAACTTTTGTCTTATGGAAGTCGCCAGCATATGCTTCGCGGCGCCAGCCCCTCGCACTCTTCTGTCAACGCTGGTACATGCGGCGGGAGGGGTCGCTTCGGTGGTCATGCCTACCAATACCGCGTCAATCCTCACAGAGGAGGCAATGGTGGCCAAGTCTACTATAACAACAACGGTCGTGGCCACTACAACTACAACAACAATAGCCACGGTCGTGGCAACGACTGTGGTGATCACCCGCGGTGCCAACTCTGCAATGTCATTATCCATGTGGTCAAAGACTGTTGGTATCGCTAAGACGAGGACTTCATCCCCAGGGATAGGACCGCCACCCAGATCAACTACAACAACGACAACTACAACAACAATGGTGGTGGCTGGGTCATGGACATTGGCACCACCGACCATGTCACAAGTGAGCTAGAGAGGCTCCATGCGCATGAGTGCTACCACGGCAATTACCAAGTCCACGAAGCCAATGGCACAAGTATGAACATTACTCACATTGGTGACTCTATTATTCAAATCATGATCAAAATATTCAACTCAAAGATGTCCTTCATGTTCCTGATGCTAGCAAACATCTTGTTTCCTCTCATAGCTTCACTAATGACAATAATTCCTTTTGATATTCATCCTAAATTCTTTTGCATCAAGGATCAGGTCACGAGGAAGGTTCTGCTTTATGGACTAGGAAAGGACGGTCTCTATCCCCTCCCCGAGTCATCATCTTCGCCATCATCATCTTCATCCAAGAAAGTTTATTTAGTCTCCAAGCCATCCCATCATAGATGGCATAGTCGTTTAGGCCGCCTGACATCACCTATCGTTCAAAGAGTCATTAGAAAAAATAAACTTCCTTGTTATAGTGAGAATAATGAAATGGTGTGTGAAGCATGTCAAAAGACAAAAATTCATCAATTTCCTTACTCTAGATCCTCTAGTATATCACACCATCCTCTAGAATTAATATTTTCTGATGTATGGGGTCCTGCCCCCTATTCTTTTGGTCGCAAGTGTTGGTTCGCATCATAGAAATCAAAAAAATTCCTACGATATGAACAACTAAGCACCAAGATCTATCTACCTATATACAAGCAACAGGTGGATATACATCCATAAAGATCTTACCCTTAAAGACCGAAAAGCTTTGCTAACGAAATCTGATTTCGTGGTTGATGTAGTCGTACACTTGGCGATCTCAAAATCGAGTTGAAGTCCAGCGCCGCAAAATAGCAGCGCATCCGTGATCGCACACACGTGCAACACCCTGACAACCTCCGAGCCCTCGCTCCAGGAAAGCATCGAAAGTAGCAGATCCTTCCATAGCAACCACCAAGAACATGTACTTCGCTAATCCAAAGTCATGGGGAATTTACTAGAGGAGGAAGAGAACCTTCACGAGGAGGTGGTGCAAATTGAGAGGAGGAGGAGGCCTCCTTTTAAAGGGGATGGGCAGCCCCAAGGGGCATAACCAGCGGCCATGATGGTCCCCCCACCTCTCCCTCCATAATGGTGAGTGGAGCTTCCACTAAGCCCAGTCCCATTAACACAAACTCCACTCACTTTGCATTAATTACCCACTAATTTAAATGCATTTTTCTCTTTAAATAAAATATTTTTATTTATTTTATTCAGAGTTTTGTTAATTACTTTAATAAACAAACATCTGCATAAAACCCCTTACATAACTTCGATATCACATCTGAAACCATTTTCAGCAATTTGACCCAAAACAATTTCGGTGGCCATCGAAATAATCCTAACGCCTTTGAATCCTTTTTATGGTATTATATCTGCTCCAGTTGGTGTCGATATACCTTAAATGTGACACCCTGAAGTTTGCAAATAATGCAGACATGATTGAGACCCCTATCCGATCAATAATCAGCAGCGGGACCTGAAGATCCGTACTAACTTCCACACATCCAACGATGATCTAGTAATCGTGAGAACCTTTAATGTTGTAACTAAATCCCTTTGTCTCGTGATATATTACATGTCCGAGATTCGATTATCGGTATCCCCATACCTAATTTGATCTTGTTACCGACAAGTACTTCTTTCTCCTTCCTGTGATATAACATTCTTAGTGATCTTATCACTTGCTTGCAAGCTATGTCAATGTGATATTACTGTGAGGGTCCTGAGTATATCTCTCCTTCATCGGGATAGAAAAATCTCACTCTTGATCCATGAGCCTCAACATAACACTTCCATAGTACCCAAAAAACCTTTATAATCACCCTGTTACAGTGTGATGTCTAATATTATCAGAGTACTCTTCCGATGTTAGCAATTAACATAATATCATGGTCTAAGAATTAGGGTTACTTTGCCTGATGTTATAGGAATGTAAAGTATTACTATACTTTGGGTGAATGTTCATCATATCATTCCACCAATGTTGTGACCTCGTTATTAACAACATCCAATGTCATGATCAGAAAACCTTAATTATCTTATTAATCAATGAGCTAGTTTGAATGAGAGGCATAACTATGAATTCTTATTTGTTTATTAAACACACATGTATTAACGTTTTCTATTAATACAATTATAGCATGAGAAATAAACATTTATCATAAACATGGAATAAGATAATAATCACTTTATTATTGCCTCTCGGGCATATTCCCTTCAGCAAGAACTATTATGTTAGTTTCATTGATGATTTTAGCAAATTCACATGGATCTATTTGATTAAACATCATTCTGAAGTTTTTAATATTTTTATCAATTTCAAGCTCTTGTTGAAAGAGGATTTGAACGAAAAATTACTAGCTTGTAATCCGATTGGGGAGGAGAATGAGCGGTTGAATTCTTTTTTTAATAAAATTGGCATTACTCACCATTTCTCTTGTACTCATGTTCACTAGTAGAATGGATCAGCTGAAAGAAAACATCGCCACATTGTTAAGGTCGTCATGTCTCTTCTTTCCCACGCATCCATGCCCCTGAATTATTGGGATGAAGCCTTCATTGATGCGGTATACCTTATCAATCTGACTCCCACTAAGATACTTGAATTCTCTACTCCTTTAGAAGTTTTTGAACAAATTAAACCAGATTATCAATCCACCTGCACTTTTGGGTGTGCTTGCTATCCTAATCTTCGACCCTTTAATGCTAGAAATCTCTAATATTGTTTAGTCCAATGTACCTTTCTAGGCTATAGCAATATTCACAAAGGTTCAAGTTCCTAGACATTAATTCTGGTTGCGTATACATATCTCGACATGTTATCTTTGATGAAATGGTCTTTCCCTTCTCCACACTCCACCCCAACGATAGGATGCGCCTCCGCTCTGAAATTATTCTTCTACCACCAATCTCCTTAATCCACACCAATTTGATCATGGGAGCAAAATCAATAGTGATCCAATTGTGACTAATGGTTCTGTTAATCCTGTTGCTAATTCTCTCACTTATACTATAGAAAACAAAGAAGAAAATGGAGAAGAAGTTGCACCAGAACGAGACTTAGAAGCGGTGCAAACACACGTTTCAGGACATGATTTCAAGTTTGCTCCGCGACAAGGCACAAAAGACCAAGGTCGATTTGGCCCTAGCGTGGGCCAGCGTGTAGAAAACGCGTCGCAGAATCACTCTCCAGCTGAAACTGCGTCTCTGTGGACAGTGCCATAGCCAATCAGCGCGCCCCCGCCAGCACGCTCGCTCGTGCGTGAGCGCAACGTCGCCGAGGGTGGACCCCGCCCACGTGAGCCGGCCGCACCAGCATGATCATCTGTGGCTCCGCACGCGTCCTCATCGAGCCACACGGAGGAATCCGGATTGTCTGCGTCTGACAGCGATCACGAGACAAATTCTGTTCACGATCCCGGGGTGGATCCGCTTGTCGTGACCGGATCAGCGCTAGGTGCTAGATCTTCTGCTCCATCAGCACGTGGTGATCCTCATGTGTGACGTATGAACACAAGGTTGCAAACAGGTAAAATACAAGCAAAACAATACCGTAACATGGTAAGATACGTGAATCTCACCACATCTGGAGAACCGAACAATTTAGAAGAAGCTCTCGAAAATAAAAACTTGAAAAGGGCTATGGATGAGGAATACTTAGCACTTATGCAAAATAATACTTGGCATTTAATTCCACCACAATAAGCATGTAAAAATGTTGTAGATTGCAAGTGGGTTTATAAGATTAAACGAAAAGCTGATGGTAGCATAGATAGATATAAGTCTAGATTAGTTGCCAAAGGTTTTAAACAAATATATTGCATCGACTACGATGATACTTTTAGTCCCACAGTCAAGGTAGCTACTATTCATCTTGTACTATCTATTGCAGTATCCAGTGGTAAGTCTTCGACAACTAGATGTGAAGAATGTGTTTCTCCATGACGTTCTGGAGGAGAATGTTTACATGAGCCAACCACCTGGATATGAAGCTAAAGAAAAGGCTCAACACATCTACAAACTTTATAAGGCCCTGTATGGATTGAAGCAGGCCCCACGATCATGGTTCTCAAAGCTAAGCACAAAATTTCAAGCATTTAGGTTTTGTCCTTCCAAGGATGATACGTCATTATTCTTTTACTCTAAAGCGAATATTTCCATTTTTGTGCTTATTTATGTTGATAACATAATTGTTGCTAGTTCTTCTCACAATACAAGTAGAATTCTTCTTAAGGATCTTCAGGAGAAGTTTGCCTTGAAGGATCTTGGTGATGTTTACTATTTCCTTGGTATAGAAGTAAAGAAGACGAGAGATGGTTTGCTCTTGACACAGGAGAAGTACACCAATGATGTACGTAAAAGAGTAGGTATGTTACAGTGTAAGCCTACAAATACACGAATGTCAACAAGTGAAAAATTATCTGCACATGAAGGAAGCCCTCTTGGAGCTGAGGATGCCACAAGGTACAGAAGTATTGTTGGTGCATTACAATATTTGACACTTACAAAATCAGATATATTTTTCTCTGTCAATAAAGTATGTCAGATTCTCCATGCACCAACTACATCATATTGGACTGCTGTTAAACGAATCTTGAGATATCTTAAGGATACTTCTAATCTTGGACTAAGGTTCAACAAGTCCTCTTACATGTGTGTGAGTGTTTTTTCAGATGCAGATTGGCAGGCTGCCCAGATGACAGAAGATCTACAGGAGGCTTTGCTGTTTTTCTTGGTCCCAACTTAATATCATGGAGTGCCAGAAAGTAAGCCACTGTTTCAAGAGCAAGTACAGAGACGGAGTATAAATCTCTTGCCAATGCCATAGCAGAAGTTATGTTGGTACAAACTTTACTTAGTGAGCTACGGATACCACATCCTCCAGCAGCTTAATTATGGTGTGATAACATAGGTGCAACCTATCTCTCAGCTAATCCAGTTTTTCATGCTAAAACTAAACATATTGAAATTGATTATTATTTTGTTCGAGAACGTGTAGCTCGAAAATTATTGGATATAAAATTTATCCTAAAAGGAGATCAAACTGCAGATGACTTTAATAAACCCCTTATAGTTCGCCAGCTCGAAGCCTTCAGAAACAATCTCAACTTAGATAATTTGTGATTGAAGGGCTGTAGCGAGTTAGGCATGTACCAATATATGTGTGCGTGTGTGTACATGTTTGTTCACCACCGGCCGATTTTGATAAGGCTTTGAGTGGTTAGCTAGAATTATCTAGAGTCCTCATTGTAACAACCTTAATGTAAATCCTTTTGGAGTTGTTGGTTAAACCCCCTATATTAACATGCACGGTGTGCCTCGAAAGAGGTACGGCACCTTCCACCAAAATCGATGAGCAGAGGACATGTGTTTTTGCTGCATCTCTCGGCAAAATCGATGTGATCCGATGCCTAGAGCAAAGCAAGAGAATGGGAATCACACAAGGAAGAAAGGCAATGTGATCTTGGTTCTTGATGCAGGAAGCATGTGCATAACATATAGTAATATATTCGTCAGAAATTGAGCCTCGTTGCGCTCTCGCGTTGGCTGAAAAAGGCAGAGTGAAATCCTTGTATCTAGTCATGAGATGTGAAATGAAAATGCGAATGAAACGGAATAACAAAAGCTGGTCACCCCATGTCGGAGTGCTGATGCAGTACGGAAAGTTATTTAACAAGCAACTAAATAGAGGCAATCACCAACGGGAATTCATATATAATCAGAGTTTTGTAGTTTGCAGATCGCCCTCGCCGCGCGATGCCCTCTTGCTACCGAGACCAGCTTATAAACAACAAAGGCATCGTCTACAGCAGCCGTGTGGTACAAAAACGCAAATCGACCTGAGAAGTAGTAACTACAGACGCTATCTTTCTGTAGTACTATTGGGCTATATTCTAAAGGAGCCCATTAACAAAACCCTCTTCGGTAGTAGCAGAGGTTGGATGACCCAACTCTGAGCAAACAACAAATTAGGCGGAAATAGGTACAACCGGAAATTATACTATAGCTTAAGCCAGAGCAAAAACGAGAGATCTGAGGCCATCTGCCGCACGCGCGTCTCTGGCCGTCTGATCTTCACTCTGAGTCATCTCAACAATGCAGTTTCAAGTATTGGCCGAAGTCTTATGAGCTGGTCTTTCTTGTCCCCGCCCCCACCATCACCCCCATCTCGATCCCGTCCACCCGAGCTCCTGAGTCCCGAGCTCCCTCCCATCCCAGCCCCTCCCCCGTCTCTTCAGCAACCTGTGCCGCCCCCTCCGCTCCCGAGCTCTTCCCCTCACCTCCTCTCCCTCCGCCCCTTCCACTCACGAGGCCACCCGTCTAGCTCCCGCATCCAGCATCGGACGCCTCTGCTTCCCCGCCTCAAACCTGCCCAGTATTGATTCAACATCGCCCCCGACATCGTGCACCCGTCCGCGACCACGCTTTGACGATGGTGAGGAAGATGAGGAGGAGGTGAGCACGTGGGACGGTGGGGGCGAGAGAGATAGGGCGGCGTGGGTAGAGATGCTCCTATGCGGGACTACGCGAAGACGTCACATCATCCTCACTGCTTTGTGTGGAAAAACCAGGAACGGATGGCAGAAAAAAGGAATTGAAAAGGAGAATGCCCCTCCACTCCCGATCTATCCCTCTCACCTTCGCTCCCTCTGCCCCGTCCACTCACGAGGCCACCGCCTCCGTCCAGCTCCCGCATCCAGCGTCGGCCACCTCTGCTTTCCCGCCTCGAACCTATCCAGTACCAATTCGACATCGCCCCCGACCTCGCACAACCGTCCGCTGTTGGTGAGCGCATGGGATGGTGGGGGTGAGAGAGAGGGGCCGACGTGGGTAGAGACGCTCCTATGCGGAACTATGCAAAAATGTCGCATCATCCTCACCGCGTCTTGCAAGTGTCACTTTAACAATTAACAGGTACGTATTTCTAAAACAAAGCAGAATAACCTGATTTTGGTCACTCTTAGGCTCTGCAACTGAATTTGCTTTTGAATATATTAGCATATCTCGAAAATATATGAGATGTTTGTCTAAATTTATCCATGTTCTACGTTGTTTTACAATTTCTACACGAGTTAACAAAAAATTAGTGTCCTTGACTTGGAGCATGCTCTATGATTAATGAAAAAGCTGGTTCCATCGACTAAGTGCCTCCAAAAGAAATGTCATAACTTTATTTTTTATTTTAATATACAGAAATTATCAAACTTGATTACATATTAGATCTTGTTTTTATGTTAATATTCGTGGCAACTTCCAGCCATACCTTCTCTTTTAAATTTTATTGAACCTGTGAATAATTTGGAATATATCAAGTATAACTTCTGCATAGAATTAGTATATATGTAATCTGGTTGTCTATATTGACTAAACTAATTATTTAATAATCCAGTTACTTATAAGTGTTGAGTATAAAGTTGTGCCTTCCCTTGGAGCGATTTTGAGGCAGTCGAACAAGGTTATCGTATGATCTTCGTAAGTTAGCTTGTTTTGACATCATTAATTTTTTATCTTGATTATTTAACATGCTAGTCCTAAACAAATATCGACATTCACGAAGGGAAAGTCTTGTGCGTTATCGTCGCTCCAAGTAACGGCTTATCCTTCGCGCGGTCCTCCTAGTGGAACTCTGCATGCTTGCCAATTGTCGCAACCAGAATGAAAGTGGGATTATGATGAGAAAAAGGAAGGTATAGAAAGATGAGAATACATATTTTTATTTTTCAAATCTGATGATTCAAAGCGAAATATTTTGAGAACCGTTTTTAATTTTGATGTCCTCGTGCCGAGAGGTTTAAAACTAGATCCCATATTGATAGGTTCTGGACAAGTTTTTTACTTTTAAAACCGTTGCGTTCATACTTAAGGTTAGTTCAGTTTTCTATTTGTTATACTTTGGGGTCTTAGTGTATTTTGTACTTGGGTACTACACACTTGTACTTTCACATACTTTGGTAGTGAGTATACTTATACTTTTCTGTACTTTGGCTCTTAATACAATAGTACTTTTATGTACTTGGTTCTGAGTATATGTGTACCTTCGTATACTTTGACTGTGAGTATATTTGTACTTATGTGTACTTTGGCTTTTAGTATAATTATTTTTTTGCGTACTTCAACTCTTAGTATATTTGTACTTTCGCGTACATCGGCTCTGAGTAAAGTTATATTTTCGCTTATTTCGACTTCAGTACAGTTATACTTTCGTTGTACTTTGCATGTAATCATAATTGTACTTACTTTGGATATGCATACACTTGTACTCCTTAGTACAGTTGTTGTTTCACGTATTTCGACTCTTAGTACATTTGTAATTTTGCGTACTTTGGCTCTAAGTAGAGTTGTACTTTCATGTATTTTGACTTTAAATAAAGTTATACTTGGTTGTACTTTGCCGGTGAGCATAATTGTACTTCTGCGTATTTTGAATCTGCATATATTTATACTTTCGTGTACTTTGCCGGTGAGCATAATTGTACTTCGAACGCTCTAGGATAAATTGGAAAATGATAAACGGTCGCTACGACCAATGCACCCCTTTTAAGATATTTATAAAAAATGATGTGACGTAGGAGTCTTGATTTAAGGCGAAGCTGAGCCATAGGACACACAAAAAAGGAAAAAACCAAACACACGTACACGCTAATTAAACTAAAAAGGTCGAACCGCATGTACAGACCGGAAACTGGTTTGCTTGGAGCGCGACACACATCGTACGGAGAAGCGCTCGTACGCACCGGAATATACCTTCCTGAAAGTCTCCCTTTTTCTAGCGATACCCGGGTACAACTACAAAAAAGACCTACCAAACGTCTTTAGCGGGACAGATCCATTTCAAACACAAAATATGTAAGTTTTGGTTCATTTTGGTCGAACAGATTAAAGATACGGCCGTGCCCGTTTCGGTCAGGGGTACATCCGACGACATGACGCAAATTTTGCTCATAGACATCCATTGAAATCACCCAGGGTTTTACATAGGTAGAATAAAAAGAGAAAATACATAACTAATCTAGGAATATCCACATCGTCACCTACTCAGTCCTCCTCGTAAGTGTGATAGTGCTTGCGGCACATGATTTTGCCGAAGATCTTGATAGTGAGCGTGACCGTCGTAGTTGCAGACCACAAAGTGCCTGACCTATAGAGACGTGTGCGCGGGTGAACTATTCCCAGCAGTGGTGGAGGTACATTTGGCCTAGGCCATCGAACAAAACCTCCTCAGGCCAGACACGACTCCGACTACTGGCCTCCTACAGATCAATTTCACGGGGCTCCTATATATTGAGCGCACGCCCAAACTTGTCAAGGAGCCACTGTTTGTCCCATGAGTTTTGGTGGATGGGCACAATGAACTTGAAGTCGGAGAGGTCCACGGCGAACAGCGGTGGCGACTGAAATGGCGATGATGACAGAGACACAAACATCGATATGTGACGGCTTCTGCCCCACCCATGGCTCGGGGGCTTTCCCATTCACCCCTAGATCCTCTGCCTCTGGCTGAAGCTGCTCTAGTCATGGTTGTCAATTGCGTGGTGTGGAGAAGCAAGAGTGGCTCGAAGTAGCAATGGAAGGCGTGCGGGAAATATGGATGCGAGTGCCCTTTTTCAAGGGCCAAGCAGTCAGGCCATTAATAGTGGCGCAGAGGTTAAATATTTTTAAAAATTGTTATTGAAAAACATGAACATTTTTCAAAAAATTGTGACATGAAGAGATTTTCAATCTTGAATCTCCGTTTGGTTCCTTGGTGGGGTATTCAAACATTCATCGACCAACTAATTGTAGAAGAAAAAAGTCTCTAAAATCTCCATTGGCAGAAAGCCATTCCCTTTCTTTTCTCGAGGCAAGAGGAAATGAAAGGCAAATTAAAGCTATTTTTTAAACATTATCAACAAAATTTGAAAAACATGATATTTTTTCAAAAAACACAAATTGTTTTCAATTTTTTTAATCAAAATTCTTTAAAACATGGATATTTTTTTAAAATCATGAACACTTTTTTAAAGACGTGAACATTTAAAAAAATCATAAACAAATAATCAAATTCTAGACAGTTTTAAAATAAGGAAAAAGAAAAAAGAAAAAAGAAAAAGAGAAAAGGAAAAATAAATAAGAAAAAAGAATAATAACATTAAAAAAATAAAGCTAAATGGGCCAGCCCAATGCAGCGACGGGTGTGCGGCACGAGCTTCCCGCGCCGCGTTATTTGGGATCCAATTTGGCCAGAAGGGTGGGAAATTTTGAGGCATCTGAGCCAGACTCAATGGATTTTTTGAAAACTTTTTCCGTGTTCGTGTGCAAATTGATGTCTGGGAACCATTAAAAAGAGTTGTCTCATTTTTGCGTGGAGGGATGCGAGATATTTTTCGGGT
This sequence comes from Avena insularis, assembly GCA_023614405.1. Taxonomy (NCBI): domain Eukaryota; kingdom Viridiplantae; phylum Streptophyta; class Magnoliopsida; order Poales; family Poaceae; genus Avena; species Avena insularis. The sequence continues at coordinate 474,923,477 of CM042696.1, read as the reverse complement.
GCGCTATGAGCGTATTCCAAATTGGTGCGAGGTGTGTGGTTTGTTGGGGCATGGTTACAGGGAGCACGACAATGACGTGCATACTGAGAAAGATCAGAAGTTTGGCCCATGGTTGCTTGCTGAACCTGGCTGGCGTGGTCGTGGCCGTGGCCAGGAAAGTGGTGGTCAACAAAGAGGTGCGGGAAGGTTAGGAAGGGGACGTGGACATGGTTTTGCCAATTATGAGGAGGTTGATCCTGATGCTACTAATTTTGGAGCTATAGCTGAGCCCAATATGTTAGATCAGGGTGCAAAAACACCTCTAGCTAAAGAGGTGATTTCTTCGTCGGGCAAAGAGGTTGCTTTGGCCAGTGCTTCTATCTCTGATGTTGATATGGAGTTTGATCCTTGTAGGAAACGGGGGTCAACAATGGGGGAGTTTTACCCCTTTCTATGGGTAATAGTGTTGCTTCTTCTGTTAATCAGTTGGTGTCAATTTTTGATTAGTCAATGAGGACGGAGGTTTCTCCTCAACATAAGAGGGACCCTAAGAGCATCTCCACTCATCCCCCCATACGATGTCCGGCGCAACCTGATTTTGGAGCGTGAGGGGAACAGCTCACGATTGGGGGGAGCGCTGGCTCGCAGCCATGACCCCCATACAAAAAATCACTTTTTTATTAAATCAACAACTAATTTAAACATGTTCAATATAGCAAATAAATAATTGAACATTCAGATTTATTACAAATTCATGAAATTAAACAAACAATTCAAAATATTCATCAAACAAAGGCAAGAAAATAAACAAACTAGCTGGCTCCTTTGAGCCTCCACGGATACTCCACTAAATCATTCTGCAGTTGGCTATGAGTATTTGTGTCTTGAACTTTCTGCCGCCTAGCAAGAAAAGTAGCAACTGCAGGTGATACTTGGGGGTCAATATCTGCAAGAGGACCTTGGCGAAAATAGGGTTCATTGTCAAACATTGGAGCCTCTCGCTCGCTCTCGATGATCATGTTGTGCAATATCACACGGGCAGTCATGACCTCCCACATCTGATCTTTCGACCAGGTAAGGGCAGGGTACCTGACAATGGCAAATCGAGATTGCAGCACACCAAATGCCCTCTCCACATCCTTCCTGCCAGCCTCCTGCTGTTGGGCAAACCAAGCTTTCTTTCCTCTAGGCACAGGGTTTGAGATTGTCTTCACAAATGTTGACCATCTTGGGTAGATGCCATCTGCCAAGTAGTAGCCCTTGTCATACTGGTGGTCATTGATCTCGAAGTTCACTAGAGGAGCTCTTCGTTCAACAAGCTTGGCAAACACATTTGAACACTGCAGCACGTTGATGTCATTGTGTGATCCTGCCATACCGAAGAAAGCATGCCAAATCCATAGATCCTGGTCAGCCATAGCCTCAAGCACCACACTACATGATCCTTTGTGACTGATGGCCCAAAATATATCGAGCTCATTGGGGAACCCCAAGAGGAAGGTATGATGAGCATAGCAGCAAGTCTTCCCTCAGTTATGAAACCAAGGTTATCGAACTAGTAGGAGCAAGGAAACACCTCCAAGGTGTTGTTTCCAACTTGGAATCCTGCACAACACAACCACAGAACTTTGCCCCAACTTACAATGAGGTTGTCAATCTCACTGGTTTTGCTGAAAATAAAGGATTAAACGTATTGTGTGGAAGAAAGTAAAAGCTTGCAGAAAGTAAATAGAAAACAGTAAACAATTGTAGATTGATGGTAAAAGAAAGGACCGGATCCATAGTTCACTAGTGGTGGTTCTCCTTAAGATAGATGACATGTTGTGTAAACAAATTACAGCGGGGCAATTGACAAATATCGAGAAAGCATACATGCATATACTAATTATCTTGACTCCTATGAGATTTGATTGGGCATTACAACATTATACATAGACCGTAATCCAACTTCATCTATGACTAATAATCCACCTTCAGATTATCAATCCGAACCCCCTCCAGTATTAAGTTGCAAGCAACAGATAATTGCATTACGCATTGCATGTAAAGTAAACAATACGATTGTTCTATGAACAAAGAATTGCTGTTTTCTCCCTAGTAGCAACAGCACATCTAGTACCTTAGAGATTTCTGTCACTTCCCCAGATTACTAGAGGCATGAACCCACTATTGAGCATAAATACTCCCTCTTGGAGTAGCTAGCATCTACTCGGCCAAGATATCTACTAACAACGGAGAGCATGCAAGATCACAAATAACAAAGACATGATAGAATCAATAATCAATCTGAAATAGCATCTCAATATCCATTGGATCCCCGCAATCACAACATGTATGATTACAAATAGATGATCTTGATCATGAACGGAGCTCACAAGATCTAGACATGGTAGAACAAAGGAGAAGAACCAACCATCTAGCTACTACATGGACCCGTAGTCCAAGGATGAACTACTCACACATCACACCGGAGGCTTGCATGGTGATGAAGAAGGCCTACAGGGTGAATTCTCCCCTCCGACAGGGTGCCGAGAAGAGCTTCCGATCCCTCCCGATCTAGGGATGGAGATGACGACTCTGACTCTTCGTGGAATTTTGATCGGGTACTTAGGGTTTCTGTATTAGAGGCATCTTATAGGCGAAAGGGGAGGCCGAGGGGGTGCCCTAGGCGGCCACACCACCCCCTGGCACGGGCCAGGCCTGGCCGCGCAACCAGGTGGTGTGGCCGGCCTCTGGCCCCTCTCCGTCTCGTATTCTGGCTCCGTGTCCCCCTTGGTGAAATATTGACTTTGGCTTTTGTCATGTCTACTTCCGAAAATATTCATTTTCTGACTTTCCTGGAACCAAAAACAACAGAAAACAGGCAGCTGGCACTGTGGCATCTTGTTAATAGGTTAGTCCAAAAAAGTATATAAAAAGTACTCCAAAGTGTGGATAAAACATAAGAAAGTAGATATAAACCCAGCATGGAACATCAAAAATTATAGATATGTTTGCAACGTATCAACATCCCCAAACTTAACTCCTGCTCGTCCTCGAGTAGGTAAGTGATAAAAAGAAAGAATAATTTTTGAGGTGACATGCACCATCATAAACTTGATCAAGGTTTTTGTAAAACATTGATAGCTGGGATCATAGTACTTCAACATAGCATGAAAGATAAAGTTCTAACAATAAGACATAGCAACTATGTTGTAACATGAAAAGGCACAAACAAAAGATACATGAATAACAATGCTTTGCAAGACGTTTGTTTGTTTCACATAAAGAAAACATAGCATAGTCGCATTCAGCTTGTCCCTCATAATGCAGCAAATCATAATTGCATAGGACACCTTCAAAGTTTACAAGGGTGACTGATGGCTCAATACACAGCGCCCAGAAAAGTGCTTGGTAGGTGGTGTTGATGTAGAGCTCGTTGGGAACCCCAAGAGGAAGGCATGATGAGCACAACAGCAAGTTTCCCTCAGTTATGAAACCAAGGTTTAATCGAACCAGTAGGAGCAAGGAAACACCCCAAAGGTGTTACTAGCTGAGCTTTGGCAGGGCGCACTACCGGTGCTAGTAGCAACATGGAGACCTGCACAACACAACCACAGAACTTTGTCCCCAACTTGCGATGAGGTTGTCAATCTCACCATGTTTTGCGGAAAACAAAGGATTAAACGTATCGAATGGAAAGAAGTAAAAGTTTGCAGAAAGTAAACACAAAGCAGTAAAAGATTGTAGATTGTATGTAAAGACACGGACCGGGATCCATAGTTCACTAGAGGTGGCTCTCCTTAGATAGATAACATGCTGGGTGAACAAATTACAGCGGGGCAATTGACAAACACCGAGAAAGCAATACATGCATATACTAATCATCTTGACTCCTTTGAGACTTGATTGGGCATTACAACATAATACATAGACCGCCATCCAACTTCATCTATGACCAATAATCCACCTTCAGGTTATCATCAGAACCCCCTCCAGTATTAAGTTGCAAGCAACAGATTATTGCTTGATGAATTGCATGTAAAGTAAACAATACGATTGTTCTATGAACAAAGGATTGTTGTTTTCTCCCTAGTAGCAACAGCACATCTAGTACCATAGAGATTTCTGTCACTTCCCCAGATTAGCAGAGGCCTGGACCCACTATCGAGCATAAATACTAACTCTTGGAGTTGCTAGCATCTACTTGGCCAAGATAGCTACTAACAACGGAAAGCATGCAAGATCTCAAATAACAAAGACATGATAGAATCAATAATCAATCTGAAATAGCATCTCAATATCCATCGGATCCCCGCAAACACAACATGTATGGATTACAAATAGATGATCTTGATCATGAACGGAGCTCACAAAATCTAAACATGAAAGCACAAAGGAGCAGAAACCAGCCATCTAGCTACTACATGGATCCGTAGTCCAAGGATGAACTACTCACGCATCACACCGGAGGCTTGCATGGTGATGAAGAAGGCCTCCAGGGTGAATTCCCCTCTCCGGCAGGGTGCCGAGAAGAGCTTCAGATTGCCCCCGATCTAGGGATGGAGATGACGGCAGCTACAGACTCTTTCGTGGATTTTTGATCGGGTACTTAGGGTTTTCGTCCCGAGGGCAACTTATAGGCGGAAGGAGAGGCCGAGGGGGTGCTAGGGTCGGCCAGACCACCCCCTAGCGTGGGCCAAGCCTGGCCGCGCGGCCAGGTGGTGTGGCCGGCCCCTGGCCCCTCTCCGTCTCGTATTCTGGCACTTGATCCCTTCCGGAAAAATAGGCACTTTGGCTTTTGTCCCGTCCAATTCCGAGAATATTCATTTTCTGACTTTTCTGGAACCAAAAACAACAGAAAACAGGCAGCTGGCACTGTGGCTCTTGTTAATAGGTTAGTCCAAGAAATCATAATAAAAGTACTCCAAAGTTGGAACAAAACACAAGAAAGTGGATAAAACCAAGCATGGAACATCAAAAATTATAGATACATTTGCAATGTATCAGTGACTAGATACAAATAGTTTAAGAACAAGCAATATCAAAGTTATGCATCAATCAACAAGTCTTGGGACAATGCACATTAAACTAAGAATGGCCACTATGCTCTCTCAATAGGTGCATAAAGATAGAAGGTGGAGACTCAATATAAAAGTGGAAGAAAGGCCTTCATAGAAGGAAGCGGGGATTCAAGTTTTGTAAAGAGCTTCCAAAAATTATGGTACTTATTAGCTTTCAGCTCTCATTGCCCATATCATAAGCATCTTGAAGTGATTAAGGTTAAAGTGAACAATCTATGGAGTATATGCTTGACAAAGTATAAGTTGGAAATCTCATGTCCCTTGAATACGAGGGTCGCTCCTCATGCTACTCAAGTTTAGTTACCGGTAAATTCTTGTCATAGTAAGTACATGTGTATCATAGAGAACCCCCAACGGGGTACCCCTTTCCCGATGATACGGAAGAATCCCCATATCAAAATGACAAGGCAAGCAGACAAAAAGCATCTCAGCAATCTTATTATTTACCATGTGAAAATGGTGCTTTTTTCTCTCTTTCCTCTTTTCTCATATCTCTTTTTTTTCTTTTTCTCAATCTCTATCTCTTTATTTTATAAGAAGAATGCTTCATAGATTGCTCATTATGGTTACGCTGCAGGTTTCCACCATGATTAGGCATGGATTAGACCGGCGGCGCAGGCGTTTCTCTAACACACATACATAACTCCATGGACTTACAAGCTCCCCTTTCATTTCACACCGACGACATCTATAGACAAAATAATATGATATCAACTAGGTACAAAGTACAAGTGCAATGTTGAAAGCGTTCCCCATGACAGCATGGTTCTGCTAATCCCCAACATATAAGTGCAAGCATATACAACATAGACGACACAATGGTTCAAGTTTATTAGGGGCAAGAAAAGTAAAGTGTGCCATCAAGTTCGTGAGAGCTTTAATCACTAGTTTTCTCATAACAAGTTTAATTCGGAAGGTAGATAAAAACATGAATATACTTGGAATAGCAAATGCTAATAGGTAGGTATGGCGGACTCTTTGGAATAACTTGGTTTTATTTGAAGTTGGATGCATGAGTGGAACTCATACTTGGTTATGGAGGCTAAGCAAAAGACTGGGAGCGACCAACTAAGAGAGCAATAATGGCCATAATCATGCAAAGAGACAAAACATTATTAATTAAAGCACAAAGTGATATTACAAGTCGAAAACTAAAGGATCATAAAGGCTATGGTGACTTGTCTTAACATGGTGTGAGCATGCGCCAAGTCAACCCAAATAAAGCATCAAAGGAGAATACCGCAATACTATGCTTTAATATGCTAAAACAACGCATGATTCTTTCAAGGCACATTAAGCAATCTCAATTATTTATAAAATGTCATTTTATAGCAAAGATCAATAAGCATAAAGCCAAAAAAATATCAAGCATGACATGACAAAGCATAGGCCGCAGTCAAAAACAAGCTCTCTTTACCACTTAAGCATGAACTTTCCTACTCTTTTCCAATCCAAACCAAACTATTTGAAAACTAATGTATGAAAGAGGGGGTCCAACCAATTTATTCAAGCAAACTAAGAAAATTAAGCAAACGAAAACCAAAAACAAAAATAAAGACGCTCCAAGAACAACACAACTGTGCACGAAACAATAAAAATGAAGTGTTTGGAAGAACCTGAGATTTTTATTGATGAAGAAGGGGATGCCTTGGGCATCCCCAAGCTTTGACGCTTGTACTTCTTGGATATTTCCTAGGGTGACACACGTGGCATCCCCAAGCTTGAGCTTTAGTCCATTCTTCATCTCATTACATCGTTATCTCTATACACCTGAAATTCTTCTTTCATACAAAACTTCACACAATCTTTATTAGCAACATTAGTGTACTCAAGATAATAAGTCTTTGGGTTTAGTTTCAACACCAATAAAACTTCCATTAAAACACAAGCTACTGTAGCACTTCCCTTGAAAAGCTCGATTCCCCAAAGAGAACCCAAAAAGGAACCAACAAGAAGCAAATGCGAATAATGGCAGAAATCTGTCAAAATAGACCAGAAGGTAAAAACCAATTTATTTGAAGATCTTCTGTTGCTCAAATCGAAAAGTGTTGAACTAACGAAAGTTAGATAATAACCTGGGGCAGAAGTACAAAAAATTCACGCCTCAAAATGACATACAGAGATTTTACACAAATTTTTACAGTGAAGCACAAAAATCTGTTTTGGGACAGCAACTTTCCCAAGCATTACTTCTCTCTCATTAGAGGTTACTCTTGGCACAAAAAGCAAATAAAAAGGATAAGGAGCGGTTATTACTGAGATAATAACTTTCAAGACTCATCTAAAACTTTTGGGTTATCTCCCAATAAGTACTTTTCTTTAACGCCTTTAAGTTAGACATAAGAAGCAAGAAAAGCATCAAGTATTCTCAAATGAAGAAGCGTTAAGATTAATACCAGAAATATATTCAACAAGGCAAGGTATCTCATCCAAATAAGTTCTAGAGGATCCTCTCTCAATGCTCTTGGGTTTACTACTTTCATCAAACGGGTTTTCAGGAACAATCCAATCAAGATTCTTTTCTATGGCTTCATGTATTGCTACAAGTTTGAAAGGTATTGGTATCTTAATTTCCTCCCCATTAGGTTCGGTTTTGTTCATCTTTTCTCATGTACCAATAACATCTACACATGAGCCTAGCATATTAAAATGATCAAATACTTTTCTATCTTCCTTAGCAACATCATAGAATTCTTTAAGCAAGGTTTCCAGAATAAAATCTCTCTTTTCAGGGTCCTCAATTTCTTTAAGTTTAAGAAACATTACTTGCATTAAGGGGTTAAGGTTAATAAACCTAGCTTCCAACATGTGAACTAAAGAAGCTGCAGCAATTTTATAATTTGGAGCAAGTTCTGCAAGGGATCTATCCTCAATATCCTCATGCTTACTAACATGATTTAAGAATTCTTCAATATTACCTTTTCCAATTATAGAGCCACTACCTATTGAAAGGTCTTTCGGGGTGAACTTAGGGATCAACATGGTGAGCTAAGAAAGAGGTAGCAACTATAGAAAGACTTAATTTTTTTGTGTTTTTAATAAAGAAAGCAAACTTAGTACAACTAATTTTTTTGTGTTTTTGATAAAGAAACAAGCAAACAAAGCAAAAATAAACTAAGCAAAACAAATAAAACAAAATAAAGAGTTTGGTTATGAGGGACTCCCCTTGTGAAGATGTCCTTGACTCCCTGGCAACGGCGCCAGAAAAAGTTCTTCATGGCCCAAAATATATCAAGCTCGTTGGGGAACCCCAAGAGGAAGGTATGATGAGCACAGTGAAAGAACATTTCATGTTTTCCTATGTTTTGCGTGTTAGATAACAATACTATGGAGACTTTTCATGTGTGCTAAGTGTGCAGGAAGTTTTGAGGGGGGGTGGATAATCCGCCCCTCCAAGGGCCGGATAATCCGGCCTACCTCATCTCTCAAGAAAGCCAAGGCGCGTCGCTCTGTGTCTAGTCAGATTTTCTCCCGGAAAATCCGAACTGGGGCGGTTTTTCCTCCCCAGGCTGGATAATCCGGGTTTCGCAAGGGCCGGATAATCCGGCCCCCAGTTTTCGAGCAAAAGGAGCCAAGGCGCGTCGCTCGGTATCCGGTTGGATTTTCTACCGGAAAATCGAAGGGGCGGTTTTCTTCCCAGCCGGATAATCCGCCTTTGCATAGGGCCGGATAATCCGGCCCCCAGAAGTTGATCAAGGGCAAGCTCGGCGCGACGCTCAGAGAGGGGGCGGATTTTCTGCCGGATATTCTGAGTCTGGGGCGGAGTTTCCCCAGACCGGATAATCCGGCCCTCACTTGGTCCGGATAATCCGGCCCCCAAAGTGTGCAACGGCTGTTTTTGGAAGGGGGTATAAGTACCCCTTCTTCCCCAACGTCCAGAACTCTTCATTCATTTGAATTCGACCAGACCCTGTGCAAGAGCTCTAAATCTCGATCTCCCACTTTAACCACCCTAAGGTCTTGATCTTTGGTGGAATTGAAGGAGGAGAAGTTCATCATCAACATCAAGAATCAAGCGCTTCAACTCCTCTCCATTCACTTGGAGAAATCCCTGATCTAGTATTCTCGTTAATACCTAGATCGTGTTATTTTATTTGACATCTTTGTTCTTGTGGCAGCTTGTTGTCATTTCGGGAGCCTCCAAGTTGTTGTGGAGTTGTTGCCCCGCTAGTTGTGTAAAGGCGCCGGTGCCCGCCTCGAAGGGTACCTATAGTGGAAGGTGGATCAGGCCTGTTGTGGCGAGATCCATTGGAGAACAGGGTGAGGCCTTTTGTGGCGTGGTGGTCTTAGTACCGCCCACCCCTCCAACGCAGACGTACTTCCCTTAACAAGGAAGGAACTGCGGTCAAACAAATCCTGTGTCTCCACGTGCTTCACTTTGGTTCACTCGTTCCTCTTCCACTCGCTCCTTACTCGCTAGTAGATAGGTTTGCATATAGGGAAATTCCACACATTAGTTTATCTAGAGAATTTACCTTTGTGCTAAGCCTAAAATTGAAAAAGAATTAAAAATTGGTGTAGCACCTATTCAACCCCCTCTAGGTGCCCATACGATTCATTTCAATTGGTATGAGAGCCCCGGCTCTTAATTCGGGCTTAACCGCCTAAGAGTAGTATGGGTACCAGGGATGATGGAAATGAGGCTGTGGATAAGGTCACAATGGATGATCTCAAGTCGTTGGAAACAACCTTGTTGAAATCCTTTGAGGCCAAGATGGAGGAGATGAATCAAATGATTGCTCGCCTTACATCATCCATAGCCCCATCTCCATCCTCCTCTGAGGCTCCCTCACCATCATCTAAGGAAAAGGGTAACACCGGATCTAAGGATGATGATGTGGAAGGTGAAAAACTAAATGGTTCCACCTCCAAAAAGGGAAGTGGTAAGGAGGAATATAGTGAGGTTCTCTACATATATTCCCCCGACCCACCTATCCCTCATCCTCATATAAACAATAGGGGTGATCCACCCAAGCTCACTGCATCTTCTTTTAACCAATGGCAATTTCTAATGAAATCTCATGTTTGCAGCTCCTCTATTGAATTGTGGAGGATCATTGAAGAAGGTCTTCATGTTGGAGATCAAACCAATCTAACAAGAAGGGAAGTTGTGGATAGCCAGTTGAATGCCACTGCTCTCCACATGATACAGCTGGGTGTGGGTCCCAAGGACATGCCACACATTGAACATCTCAACACGGCTAAAGAGGCGTGGGATGCTCTTACGGACCTTTTTGTTGGAAATGAAAGCATGAGAAGAAACCGGTATGATGCCCTTAGTAACGAAGCTGAGGGATTCTACATGTTGGATGGTGAAAACCATGAGGACATGTATAGAAGACTCAAGGGCATCACAACAACATTTCGGAAGCATGGGCCCACTCACATTGATGATGCATGGATAAAAAGAAAGTATGTGAGTGCCTTAATGCCTTTCGAACCGACGGATTTGAAGAGCTTGCAAGGTAGACACAACTATCATAAAATGACATCCAATGAAGTCATGCAAGAAATGGCGTCATTCAAAGTGGCGGCAAATACTGCTGAAGATGCCCGTGCTCGGGCCATTGGAATGCAAAAGGGTGTCAATGTGGCTCTCAAAGCCAATGTTGTTGAGCAAGAGGATGATGAAAGAGCATTTGAGAGGGGATCCATGGACTGCCCCGATGAGGTCAAACGTGCTCATGGTGAGTACATGGCATTCTATGCAAGGAACTTTTGGAAGGACCCTACCAAAGCCAAGTCTGAACTTGAGCGCAAGAACGGGTCAAATGGAAGAAGAGAAAGTGGCCCAAGATTGAGAACTTGCTTCAACTATGGAGATAGACTGCACTTTGTAGCCGAGTGTCCTTATGAAAATATAGAAGACAATGGTGGCAGGCTCATTCTCAAAGAGAAATCCAAAGTTCCTAAGAAGAAGCCATTTGCTAAGAAGAATGACCCTTTCAAGAAGCAACCCAAGATGGTCCTTGTATCTCAAGAGGAATACTCCTCCGCAAGTGAAGATGAAGAGGATGATGATAGTTCCCACAAAGTGGCTGCTATAGCCACCACATCGACTCCCTCCTCTCTCTTCGACTCGCCGAACGAGAACGCCATCAACAACAACGCCACTTGCCTAATGGCAAGAGGATCCGAGGGCTATGCTTCCGGTGGTTCTAAATGGGTACTCGATAGCGGTTATACGAGTCATATGACCAGAAGCAAGGAGATCATCACGGAGATGCGGCCAAACCTTGATCACATTACCATCTCCTATGGTGACAAGTCAAAATCTGAGGGCGTGTGTTGAAGGGAAAATGCATGATTCTCCTTATCGAAGGAAAACTATTATCTCTTCAAAAAGGATCTTGGAGCTTCTTCATGTGGATCTTTTCGGACCTCCATCTCATGCAAGCCTTGGTGGGAAGAAGTATTGTCTAGTGATTGTTGATGATTACTCAAGATACACTTGGGTTTATTTCTTCAAGTTGAAGAGTGAAACTCAACAAACTGTCATCAACTTCGCAAACGAGGTTCAACGTCAACACAATGTCCCCATTCTGGCTATAAGGAGTGATAACGGCTCGGAGTTCAAGAACTACACCTTAAATGAGTTCCTAAGTGAAGAAGGTATAAGACATCAATATTCCGCTGCGTACACCCCTCAACAAAATGGTGTAGTCGAGAGGAAGAATCGAACTCTAATGGACATGGCAAGACCAATGTTGGCCGAATTCAAATCTCCATATAACTTTTGGGCTGAAGCAATCTCTACTGCTTGTCATTCGTCCAATCGTTTATACCTCCGCAAGATTTTGGACAAGACTCCGTATGAAATACTTACCGGTAACAAGCCAAACATCTCATACTTTCGGGTATTCGGGTGTAAGTGTTTCTTTCTTATTAAAGGAGTTCGTTTATCTAAGTTTGAATCTAAGGCTCTAGAAGGTATTTTTGTTGGTTATGGTGCCGAATCCCACACTTATAGAGTCTACAATAAGCTCTCTAGAACTGTTGTAGAATCTTGTAGTGTGGTGTTCGAGGAAAATGACGGTTCCCGTGCGGAGCAAGTTGGTGTTTGTGATGCAGATGTTGAAATACCCCAAGATGCCATAAGAAGAATGGGCGTGGGATTCTTCTGCCCCATTGAGGAACCCCTTGTGGCGGACCGAGAAGGACAATTCTCTACTCATATAGAGCCCTCATCTACACATACGCAACATGCTCCAACCACGGGGGCAACTTCTACACCATCTCCATCAACTGCTGAAGGTCAAGTTGCTCCAGAAAGCTCCAAGCTGGATTTTCCGGTGGATACCGGATTATCCGGCCACCCCGCTCCAGCTGTCCATGCAGCTCCTGGTGGTGAAGATATCAACACAAGCTCCAGGCCGGATTTTCCGGCTGACCCCAGATTATCCGGCTCCTCGCCAGTTCAAGCAAGTCCCAGGCTTCCTGATAATGCTGCTGCAAGTCCTCCTAGGCCGGATTATCTGGCCTCTTCATCGGCCGGATTATCCGACCCTGACTCTCTAGTTCTGCAGCCTCCTGTTATGGCTACGGACTCACCTCAAGGGCATGCATCTCCACCACCTGCTACTGATGTTCCAGCTACTGATCAAGGCGGAGAAAATGCCTCCAATGAAGACTCAAGTGATGAATCTCCTCCACCAAGAGACAACAAACTTATTGAGCTTCGTCGCAAGGCTCGGGCTGATCGTAACCTTGAGTTGAGGGGTCACACTCTCTACAAGGTTGTTGGTGATCTTTGACGAAGGGTGTCTACTAGAAGAGAGCCAGTTTTAGTGAGCATCAAGCTCATATCTCCATGGTGGAACCTAAGAAGGTCTTTGAAGCTCTTGAAGACCCAGACTGGGTTGTTGCTATGCATGAAGAATTGAACAATTTCGAGCGCAACAAAGTCTGGAAACTAGTGGAGAAACCCAAAGAGTGCTGCAATGTTATCAGCACCAAGTGGATTTTCAAGAACAAGCAAGATGAGAATGGCATTGTTGTGAGGAACAAGGCAAGACTTGTGGCACAAGGTTACTCCCAAGTTGAGGGCATCGACTTCGGCGAGACCTATGCTCCTGTGGCTCGTCTTGAGTCCATCTGTATCCTACTTGCTTATGCTGCTCATAACAATTTTAAGTTGCAGCAAATGGACGTCAAGAGTGCCTTCCTTAACGGTCCTCTACATGAGTTGGTATACATAAAGCAACCCCCAGGGTTTGAGGATTCTAACTTCCCGAACCATGTCTACAAACTCGATAAGGCACTCTATGGACTTAAACAAGCCCCACGTGCGTGGTATGAGCACCTTAAAGAGCTTTTGTTAGATCGTGGCTTCGAAGTTGGGCAAATCGACCCCACTCTTTTTACTAAGAAGGTTAAGGGAGAGCTCTTCGTATGCCAACTATATGTAGACGATATCATTTTTGGTTCTACTAACAAAGCTTTTAACGATGAATTTTCAAAGCTTATGACTGACAAGTTTGAGATGTCTATGATGGGGGAATTACGGTTCTTTCTTGGATTTGAGATCAAGCAACTAAGAGAAGGAACTTTTATTAATCAAGCAAAGTACATCCAAGACATGCTCAAGAGATTCAAGATGATGGATCTAAATGGTGTATCTACTCCGATGCAAACAAAGTGTCATCTCGAACTCAACCCTCATGGTAAAGATGTGGACCAAAAGGTATACCGGTCCATGATCGGCTCTCTTCTTTACCTCTGCGCATCTAGACCCGATATTGTGTTGAGTGTGGGAGTGTGTGCAAGGTATCAAGCAGCTCCTAAAGAAATCCACTTAGTCGCGGTCAATAGGATCTTTTGATATTTAGTTCATTCCCTCAACTTTGGTCTCTGGTATCCCAAGGGCTCCAATTTCTCTTTATGTGGTTATACTGACTCAGATTGGGCTGGTGATAAGGATGATCGGAAGTCAACTTCTAGAGCTTGTCAATTCTTGGGAATATCTCTTGTATGTTGGTCCTCCAAAAAGCAGAATTGTATATCTCTCTCCACCGCCAAAGCTGAATATGTTGCTGCTGCCAGCGCTTGTACTCAATTATTGTGGATGAGGCAAACTTTAAAGGAATACGGTGTAAATTGTGACAAAGTGCCTCTTTTATGTGATAATGAAAGTGCTATCAAAATTGTGTACAATCCAGTTCAGCACACAAGGACGAAGCATATTGAGATTCGAAATCATTTTATTCGTGACCATGTTGCTCGAGGTGATATTGATCTATCTTTTGTGAGCACGAAGAACCAACTGGCGGATATTTTTACAAAGCCACTTGATGAAGCAAGATTCTACTATTTGAGGAATGAGCTAAATATCATTGATTCTGGGAGCTTGTCTTGATTACCCATGCACCCACTCGTACATCTCAATCCTTGTTTGGTCTAGGTGTGGGCATGGATATAGGGGGAGTGTGGTCCTAACTTATTGGGCTAACCCTCCCCCCCATAATTCCAATAGCAAGTTATATCATTTCTCTTAATATCATGTTGTGATATGTGAGCTTATTGATGAGTATTGGTCGTGAACCCAAGATATATCTTCGCGGTGTCACACCATACACTCCAACAAGGTGGCTTCGGCCACCGCCCTCTCCTTTGTGGAGAATTGGATCTTTTTGGATGTTTTTTGCTCTCTCTTGTTATTATGGGAATCACACTCAATCTTGGCTTTTATTTGATTTTTTTTTGCAATTTTGAGTGTCTAGTACCATCCCAGTTTGGCTCTCTTAATCCTAAGCCTTCCCTACCTCTAAGCCATCTATTCTTGCACACAAGTCCCTTGTACACCTTGTGGGGGTGTTGTTTGGGGACGCGCGGGCCTGGTTCTGTGTATAACAGAATCCCAGATTTTAGGCCGGATAATCCGGCCCAAGTATTGGCCGAATAATTCGGCGCTGGTGGATTCGATCTTAAAGGGCAGGGCTCGGGGAGAAGGGCTCATAACGAGTAGCACTTCTTACCCAGCCCTCTCCTTCTCCCCAGCTGCCGCCTACCGCCCCTCACCCTCCCCGGAGCCTCTCCGGCCACCGGATTTTCCGGGCCTCCCCGAATCTTCTTCTCCGCGCCTCCGGGTACCTTCTCCTCCGCGTTCTTCCTCCAATGAGTGAGGGTAACTCCCTCTCTCCCCATCTTTGGCTAGATGTGTATCTTGTTGGATGGAACGTTGTCTAGAAGGATGTGTTTTCACATAGAACTCGTAGTCTTATAGTTTCTAGGCCCGATCTACTTTTTTGCATGCATTCTTGGTGAAATCGAAAATTTCTGCCAGGTCCGGATTATCCGCCTCTGGCCAGGCCGGATAATCCGGCCTGACAGATTCAAGTCTGCTTCAGTTCCACTATGGTATATGTATTGGGTAGTTTTGACCTATGAACTTTTTGCCTACTTGTTCCATGCTCTCTCCTGGACTTGTGTGTATGCTTATCCCCTTGCTATCGCCCTTATTCTCCTCACAGGTGGTTCCGGTGTTCCCAAGACCTACAAGCGCCGTCCTCGCGCCAAGTACTTTCGGGACGACGGTCAAGGTAACCTAGTGGACGAAGTTGAATTGCGGAGAAGGAAGAACGAAGAGAGGCGCATGGCTGAACAATCCAAGAGGACTAGGAAGGGTGTGTCCAAGAGGAAGGGCAAGGAGCCCAAGATTAACTACAGGGCTCTGGATGCGGTCTCCTTCTCTGCCATTCGTCACCGTGACTTGTTTGCTGAGCTGCCTCGTGATGATGAGCTGGGGGATACCCGGTTTTGGTGTGCAGAACAGAAAGGGATTTATGAAGACATCTATGCCAGGCTGAACATTAGGCCTATGCACCCTCTAGTACTTGCTGATGCTTTGGAGAAGGCGCACCTTGTGGATGCGATGTATGTGGCTGAGAGGATGGGGCTGCACCATCTCATGTCCCTCTAGTGCTCCTTTGACTCCGAGGTGGTGAAGCAATTCTTCTCCACTCTGGTGATTTGTGGTGATGAGCGCCGCACTATGAAGTGGATGACTCATGACAGGCCCATGGCTGCTGATTTTCACGTGTTTGCTGAGGTTTTGGGGTACTCCTTCCGCAGCAGGGATAGAGCCAGTGGCCACCGCATCATCACTCAGTTGAAGCCCAACAAGGATTCTGCTCTCAGTAATCGTGGACAATGGAATTGTCGGTACTGTGGCTGGTCTTGCTCCCATCTATGCTGCATTGGTGGATCTCTTCCGTGACTCTATTACACCGAGTGGGGGCAACAATGACAGCATCCATGGTCACCTTGTTCAGCTACTTCAATTTTCTCATGAGGTTGCCTCCTGCGAGGACGAGTAGTCAAGATGACATTTGGATGTCATGGACTTCATTTACCATGAGTGTGATGCTATGTTTAATCGTCATTCCATTCCCTATCGCCCTACATTATGTTGCTCATCCGCCACCGCTTCCTGCCGAGGAGTTCCACATTGACTCGGTGCATAAGGCCAAGAAGATTTACAACAAGGTTCGAAGACTGCTCACCTCCTCTCCGCTCATGAGGGCCTCATGAGGATGCTCGTCGGCCCCCAATGCCTCCGTGGCCTTGAGATCAAGCAGCTGAACTGGTTCCAGCGTCACATCCTCTGCATGGGCGTGGACACACGCAAGGGTCAGTATGAGGCCTACAGGTAGCACCATGAGTTGGGTCACTCCCAGCAGCTCATTCTCCACCACGTGTCTGGCGCTTTGGGTGCTCCTCCGGCTCCTACACCTCCCACTCCATATGCTCGGTGGAACTCTTCCTCCGGGCTGAACTATGGTGAGCTGGAGCGTCACTTGTTCCCCTCTGCGCCTGCTGCTGATGCTGATGATGAGGAAGGTGACACTGAGGAGATTGAAGATGAGGATGAGGAAGAGCATGAGGACAAGGACGAGGACGAGGACTATGATGAGTGATCCCATGGGGTGCTAGCATCGCTCTTCTCCCTTTTTGGTGTCTCGATGCCAAAGGGGGAGAAGTAGTTCTATTAGGTTGTCCGTGGATTTGCATGGGTCGGGCATAAGCACTTGCACTTTTTATTCGTTATTTCTTGCTTATGCCCATTTAGTGTTGAACTTTTATATTCGTGGTTTGTGATTTGTGGTTGAGACTTTATGTGGTTGTCTGGATGATACCTATGGACCTCATATCATGGATTATGCTCATGGCTATATCTATTCATATCCAATTGTTGGAGGTTTATCACGGAAGGCGCGCGCTCATAATGGTTATCCAATAATAATTGTGATTTATGTCAAGGATGCCTATTCTCTACTTCGGTGGTATGTGTTTTTTCCCTTTTGTCTATGGAATAGATTCCCTTATTTGTGTGCATTTGTATTCCAATGCAAAACTCTATTATGCACACATTGAGGGGGAGTCCCTTCCATAGTTATCTCTGTTTGTCTTGTGTCTTTCTCCTGCAAATCCTGGTATTATCATCTAACACCAAAAAGGGGGAGATTGAAAGAACATTTCATGTTTTCCTATGTTTTGCGTGTTAGATAACAATACTATGGAGACTTTTCATGTATGCTAAGTGTGCAGGAAGTTTTGAGGGGGGCCGGATAATCCGCCCCTCCAAGGGCCGGATAATCTGGCCTACCTCATCTCTCAAGGAAGCCAAGGCGCGTCGCTCTATGTCTAGTCGGATTTTCTCCCGGAAAATCCGAATGGCTGATTTTCCTTCGTGCCAGATAATCCGGGTTTCCAAGGGCGGATAATCCGCCCCGATTTCGAGCAAAAGCCAAGGTGCGTCGGTATCCGGTCGATTTTCTACCGGAAAATCCGAATCGCGGTTTTTCTTCCTAGGCGGATAATCCGCCCCAAGTTGATCACGGCAAGCTCGGGCGGACGCCGAGAGAGGGGCGAATTTTCTACCGGATATTCCGAGTCTGGGGCGGAGTTTCCCCAGACCGGATAATCCAGCCCTCACTTGGGCCGGATAATCCGGCCCCCAAAGTGTGCAACGGCTGGTTTTTGGAAGGGGTATAAGTACCCCTTCTTCCCCAACGTCCAGAACTCTTGATTCATTTGAATTCGACCAGACCCTGTGCAAGATCTCTAAATCTCGATCTCCCACTTCAACCACCCTAAGGTCTTGATCTTTGGTGGAATTGAAGGAGGAGAAGTTCATCATCAACATCAAGAATCAAGCGCTTCAACTCCTCTCCATTCACTTGGAGAAATCCCTGATCTAGTATTCTCGTTAATACCTAGATTGTGTTATTGTATTTGACAACTTTGTTCTTGTGGCAGCTTGTTGTCATTTTGGGAGCCTCCAAGTTGTTGTGGAGTTGTTGCCCCGCTAGTTGTGTAAAGGCGCCGGTGCCCGCCTCGAAGGGTACCTATAGTGGAAGGTGGATCAGGCCTGTTGTGGTGAGATCCATCGGAGAACAGGGTGAGGCCTTTTGTGGCGTGGTGGTCTTAGTACCTCCCACCCCTCCAATGCAGACGTACTTCCCTTAACAAGGAAGGAACTGCGGTCAAACAAATCCTGTGTCTCCGCGTGCTTCACTTCGGTTCACTTGTTCCTCTTCCACTCGCTCATTACTCGCTAGTAGATAGGTTTGCATATAGGGAAATTCAACACATTAGTTTATCTAGAGAATTTACCTTTGTGCTAAGCCTAAAATTGAAAAAGAATTAAAAATTGGTGTAGCACCTATTCACCCCCCTCTAGGTGCCCATACGATCCATTTCACACAGCAGCAAGTCTTCCCTCAGTTATGAAACCAAGGTTATCGAACCAGTAGGAGTAAGGAAACACCTCCAAGATGTTGTTTCCAACTTGGAATCCTACACAACACAACCATAGAACTTTGCCCCCAACTTACAGTGAGGTTGTCAATCTCACCGGTTTTGCTGAAAACAAAGGATTAAATGTATTGTGTGGATGAAAGTAAAAGCTTGCAGAAAGTAATCAGAAAACAGTAAACCGTTGTAGATTGATGGTAAAAGAAAGGACCGGGGTCCATAGTTCATTAGTGGTAGTTCTCCTTAAGATAGATGACATGTTGGGTGAACAAATTACAGCGGGGCAATTGACAAACATCAAGAAAGCATACATGCATATACTAATCATCTTGACTCCTATGAGATTTGATTGGGCATTACAACATTATACATGGACTGTAATCCAACTGCATCTATGACTAATAATCCACCTTCAGGTTATCAATCCGAACCCCCTCCAGTATTAAGTTGCAAGCAATAGATAATTGCATTACGCATTGCGTGTAAGTAAATAATACGATTGTTCTATGAACAAAGGATTGCTGTTTTCTCCCTAGTAGCAACATCACATCTAGTACCTTAGAGCTTTCTGTCACTTCCCCAGATTACTAGAGGCATGAACCCACTATCGAGCATAAATACTCCTTCTTGGAATTGCTAGCATGTACTCAGCCAAGATATCTACTAATAATGGAGAGCACGCAAGATCACAAATAACAAAGACATGATAGAATCAATAATCAATATGAAATATCATCTCAATATCCATCGGATCCCTACAAACACAACATGTATGATTACAAATAGATGATCTTGATCATGAACGGAGCTCACAAGATCTATACATGGTAGAACAAAGGAGAAGAACCAATCATCTAGCTACTACATGGACCCGTAGTCCAAGGATGAACTACTCCCACATCACACCGGAGGATTGCATGGTGATGAAGAAGGCCTCCAAGGTGAATTCTCCCCTCCGGTAGGGTGCCGGTAAGAGCTTCAGATCCCTCCCGATCTAGGGATGGAGATGACGACGGCTACAAAATCTTTCGTGGAATTTTGATCGGCTACTTAGGGTTTCTGTATCGGAGGCGTCTTATAGGCGAAAGGAGAGGCTGAGGGGGTTCCCTAGGCGGCCACACCACCCCCTGGTGCGGGCCAGGCTGGCCTTGGCCAGTGGTGTGGTGCCCTCCCCCCGTCTGTCTTGTATTCTAGCTCCGTGTCCCCCTCGGTGAAATATTGACTTTGGCTTTTGTCCTGCCCTATTCTGAGAATATTCATTTCCTGACTTTCCTGGAACCAAAAACGGCAGAGAACAGGCAGCTGGCACTATGGCATCTTGTTAATAGATTAGTCCAAAAAAGTATATAAAAAGTACTCCAAAGTGTGGACAAAACATAAGAAAGTAGATATAAACCAAGCATGGAACATCAAAAATTATAGATACGTTTGCAATGTATCAGTGACCTTTGTACATCCCTGGTGTGTGAATGGATAGTTCTTCCAAGCCCAGTACATACAGTCAATGCTTCCAAGCATTCCTGGAAAACCTCTTGCAGCATTCTGTTCCAAGATTCTAGTTGTGTCTTCTGCATTGGGTGTTCTTAGGTATTTCTTCCCATACACTGCCACAATGGCCCTGCAAAATCTGTATATGCAGTCAATGGCTGTTGACTTTGCCATGCAGAGGTAGTCATCATGTGTGTCACAACTCCATATGCAAGCATCCGGAGAGCAACTGTGCATTTTTGGATTGTGGAGAAACCAAGCGTGCCGCCGACATCTCTCTTCAGTTTGAAGTAGTCGTCGAATTCTCTTAATTCCTCGACAATCTTTAGGAAAATCTTTCGGCACATTTTGAAGCGGTGCCGAAATGTGACGTCGCCGTGCAATGGGTCGTTAGTGAAGTAGTCAGCGTAGAGCATGCAGTAGCCTTCCATCCTCTGTCTTGGTTTGCTCTTGCACCGGATAGGCTTTGAACCCTCAGCAGGCGGCTTCTCATCGGCACCGACCGTCATGCCCAGGAGGGACGTGACGATCAGGAGATGATTGTCATCACCGACACTATCACGGACGGCAGCAGCAACAGTCTTCATCGTCCATCAGAGCGGCCAACATCTCTTCCTCGTCTGAATCCATGCCTCTGGCAAACCGCTGAACACCTCGCGGGCAGGGTAGTGGTGCAGCGAGCTTGGGTCTACCGGCGGCCCTGGAGCTGGGCAGATAGTGAGTACGGGCAGTCGGGAGGGTTGGGAGAGTATTCTTGGTGGTTGCGGCATCGACTCTAGCGGGCTGAACGGCGGACGGCAGCGAGGGGTGTCGAGTGGTGGCAGTGGGCGGAAGGAAGGGTGGGTGGGTGAGACCGCGGCATTTGGGTTGCTTTCGCAGGTGTGTCTCACTGCCAGGACTGGCCCGCGTTGTTTTCAGCTCCATCCGATGCCCCCGCTAGCCCTCCCATCGGTTGGGTTTGGCTTGGGGGCGCCGGATGACAAACGGGGCCGCGCCGACGCGAAAATAACTTTGTGGGTGGGGTGGGCGCGATTTTAGGCGCCTACACCCCCATAGCCCTTTAGGGGGGATTTAGGGCCCCCGAGTGGAGATGATCTAAAGAGACACAAGGCTGCAGATGAGAAGTAAGGATGGCAATTTTACCCACGGGTATGGGTACCCGCGGGTTTCGTACCCGCATGGGTAGGGTATGAGCACAATTTTATACCCACGGGTAATGCCCATACCCTAACCCGTTAAGTCATGGGTACGGGAACGGGTATAAGTCCGTACCCATGGGTATATACCCATACCCTACCCATTTGAACTGACATAGTAAAATTTACCTATAGAGTTTCAACCTATGGGACCGAGCAACCTAGGAAGAGTTTGATATTGCTACTTCTAAACTTCGATAATTTCTACCTACTATTGAGTAGAGATAGTTATTTTTTGTCAAATATGCTATCGTTGAACATAAAATTTACGAATAACGATCTACCCACCTGGTACCCAACGGGTATGGGTACCCATCGGGTATGGGCATGGGTAAAGTTTTATACCCGCGAGTTCGTGTATGGGTAAAATTTTCTATCCATTGACTACACGGGTATGGATATGATATTGCTCTACCCTTCTCATACCCTGCCCATTGCCATCCTCAGTGAGAAGGATGATTACGATTCTAGATCAGCCAGCTCCTTCGCGGAGTACTGCTGGGAACAATGAATTCCATGAGTTTCAACTATTGTAGAGATGGCAATGCCACAACAGTTAGGGAGATGCGCGATCTCGTGCAACGCTTTGCCCTGGCGGTGTTCTCTATTTGAGAAAATTAGATTAACAAGTCACGGTTGGAAGGTTTATGACATACACTTGGGTATGATAATGCATATGGTGTTAGTAGCACCGAGAGGAGTGGTGGTATTCGTGTTTTTTGAAACAATAAAAAAAATCTAAGAGTCATTCAATTTTCATGCTACCACAGATAGTTTGATAGATGAGAATCTAACGGATCCATGGAGGATGATTTTTATGTATGGATAAGTGCGGAGGAGGGAGAGATGTAAAACATGGGATATGATGACTCGCATCCGACCTGTTAACACACTACCGTGGCTATGCACCGACGACTTCAACGAGGTGCTAAGAAGATAGGAACACATGAGTGTGTCCGATCGTGATGAAATTCATATGAGGGGTTTAGGGAAGCAGTCGATGTCTATGCCTTGTGTGACATTGGATACATCAGACTCGATTAGACTTTTGATAAAAAGGTTATCGATGGATATTTTTGTAGGGTAAGGCTGGATAGGCACTCAACGTCCCTGATGAGTCCAAAATTGAGGCATATCTAAGTATATAAATTATTCATATTGTCACTCATTACATGCTACATCTATCTACAACTATGCCTATTATATATTGATTCCTAGTTCTCATTCATTTACACATGGACTTTGCACATTAATAGTTTTATTAGGATTTTATTACCTTTTTCTTGTCTTTGATTTTTGTGTAGGTGCTATGGAGAATCATGGATAAAAAGATCCAAGAGGATTTAATATGAAGGAGTTGCAGACACCAGACTTGGCCATTTGAGGGGAGGAAAAAATGGATTTTTCCATCAACTCCAAATGAAAATCCAAGGCCATGGTGTTGTATCCCTTGTCCATACGAATCCAACGAGCCAAAGAACACCTCAATCGGAGTCCGTATGAAGAAATGACGGTCAAAACACTACGGAGTTTAGAGCGCGTAACGACCACTGGTACCGTACGGCCGTACCGCCCTCTGCCAGCTTCGTTTCATCAAACAGAAAAACATTTGTGAACTCCCAATGGGCATATTTGGCCTCTACCTCCGTCGGTTCACGAAACCGACCTCCAGATGCCTATTTATTGGGGGGAACCCTAGAACAAGGAGGAGAATCCATCCACGCCTCAACGGCGGAGCCCTACTACTCCACCACCTCCATAGCCACCACACACAAGTTCCACATCTCTACACCATCAAGCAAGAGGAGGATAAGGAGGCGCCCCCACCTTCACCGCATGCACCGTTCATCATCATCATCATCACCTCCAATAGTGTCCCCATCTCTCTCCCTTGTCTTAGATCTTGTATTTCTAAGATTGAACATGGTTGTGACTTCATTAATATATTCATCTATGTTTTGTTGTTCATCTATGTGTGATTTATTGATTAGGTTCTAGGTTGAGCTTTGATCTAGTGAACTAAGTTAGAATGTGTTTGTGATCCAAGTATTCAATTACATGAGTCACGAAGATAAGTTCACGGGATCCCTTGGTCTGGAAGTGTACATTTGCCTCAAGAGTGACACGTGAGAATCATGCATAGTACACACAGTGTGAAAGCCTGATAATCGAGTGGGGAACATTTATTTGTTTAAGGAATATCTTGTAGGTAATGTATCGCACACATATTCGCCCATCTAGTACTAGTGAGGCAGAAGCCTAAAAACCCTCTCTCATTCCATACAATCCTACGGCTACAACCCCTCTAGTTTATTTCTTGTTCTAGTTTACTTTTAGAACTTTATTTATCTTGTTACTAGTTACTTTAAATCTCTCTTGTTTTCTATTACTCTAACAACTTATAGTGTAGACTATTTCCAAACACCGTTTTGGGTGCGAACGTGGCTGCATTGACAACACAATTACGGGTTTGTGTGGTTTCCATCTTGCAAAGCTCCTTTAGGATCGATCTTTCTAATAAATAGTCTCCTCTACTACTACTGCAATAACCCAATTGTTGGACGCAGAAAACCAATCATCAACTTGGCGTTGTTGCTGGGGAGCAAAGCGTTTGGTTATTACCTACCCACTCGCACATAGTTTATTTTCGTTTTTTTCTATTTACTGCTTTTACTTATTTGAAAGGAACAAAAAAATTATAAAACCAACAACCCATAAAAAATATAAAACATTTGCTACTAATCATGTCTTCTGAGATTTATATTTTAGAACATATTAAACTTGCAAAGGAGGAGAAGAGACAAAAAGAATCCTTGTACATGGTTGCCAAAATAGAAGACGGTGCGTACAATGAAGAACTCATAACTACTAATGATATACAGGTATAGGATATGTATTATCAGGCAATCTACTGTGCTCACATATTATGTTCTTCATATCAAATAATATGTCTTCACTGTATGTGTGCCGGGCATTTTTGCTTTCAATGTTCTTATACCTATGATGAATCTGTGGCGTCTTACAATAGTAGTGATGCTAATAGGGAAGTTATAGAGTATGTTCTTTATGAAGGTGCCCATGAACTACTTTGAAAAATAAAGATACTTATGATGAGTAGTGATAATGAATTTTTACAAATGGCATACGAAACCTTGCAATATATTGCTAAGTATTGTCAAGGACATCTTAGTGAAAATGCACTTGTGTTGAAGAGTAAGGCATGGTGTAAAGCCATAGTGCCCGGAGATAATCATTTGTAGGAATCACAAGATGAAAATGAGGAGCACAAAGGTGAGGTTGACAAAGATTATCACACTACAAATACTTTGTTTGATAATGATGCCTCTCTCTATTAATGATTCTTATAATGCTAAAACTGATTGTAATTTATCTGCGGAGGCCTTGTGCCTAGATACTCATGAGGATAGCATTATTAATGATGAACTAGAGATAGGACCTTGCTATAAATCTTTCAATGCTAATGTGCAAGAACCACTTCCTGTTGCAAAGGAAGTATTCTATAAAGTGTTCCCCTACAATAATAACCAAGATAAAAATTTAAATATTATATTTGAATCTCTAATCCTCTGATTGCAGCTACATAAGGAGGCATGCTCACAAATATTGGTGCATCAGCACTCGCTTGAGAGCGAGAACCTATTTATCTATATCATGCCGATGCACCGCAAGAGGGTACGACTTCGATCGCACTCTACTATGAGATGCTCCAACTCTTTGCTAGAGGTAAGTACCGTTACACCTCAAATTGATATCCCCTAGGATCCAGGTGTATTATTTAATGGAGCATCTAAGCCTGGCTTTATGGCTTTAAAGTAAGCGCTTCCTGAGAGGCAACCCAGAAGTTTGTAGGTGTCTTTCTTAATTTTGTGTCTTGAGTTTAGTTGCATTCATGTTGTATTGACACTTGTATATATGCATGATTTCCTATTAGAGTTGGCTTAGGAGTATTTTCAACATGAAGAATTATTTGTTGCTCTAATCATGTGTTGTATATTTTGGTTAAATCTTCTCAACAAAAATATATGTTTGTTTTGCTGCTGGACTAAAGTTTCAGGTCCATAATAAAAAATTTGGAGAAAATAACTTGTTCCGGAGCTCATACTGAGCTTAACAAGCAGATGTACGGGTGCATCTGTCCGTACCGCGTGCCCGTACGGGTCACGTGATACATCAAAAGAAGTAGAACATTTTCTAGAAAAGTGACTGCAGGCTTAACGAGCATCAGTACGGTGGGACATGTCCGTATCATCCGCCCATACCGACCTCGTTACCAGGCGAAGGAAACATGAAAACGTCCGAGAGGGTGTAACGACCACCGGTACGGGCGCATCCCGTCCGTACCACATGGTCGTACCAACTTCGACAGAACCCCTCAAATTAAAAAAAGAGAGAAGACAAGGTGCAGTACGGGCGGAGCCCGTTCGTACCCCGTGCCCGTACCAAGGAGCAGCAGCGCGCAACAATGGTAGTACCAGGTACAAAAAGGCTATAACCCCTCCAATCTTTTTATTTTGACAATCTCAGGTTAGTAGGTTACCTTCTATATGTTCCATTGTACCTTATTTTCTTTTACCTACCTTTGAAACTCCCTAGCCTATAATTCTCTGTAGTATTTCATGTTCCTTTTATTTTCTTTTCATGGCTGGGTGAACGAACTCCGTTTATACACCAAATCATTTTCTTTTACTTTGTTTGTTATTTTCGTAGGGACTTAAACCTTGTGCGATGACGTGCATGGTTTATGCCAACCGTGTAAATACTTGCATAAGACACTTGGTTATTTCAACTCAACGCTTCAACAAGGAAGTATTCGTTGAAACAAAGTTCCATATCCATCAAAAGTGAGGATATTCGTACCTCAACAGTAAAGTGTGTCACCCTTATTTTATTCAAGCTTGGGGAGGTGACCACTTCTCACACTCCCTTTTGATAATTGCACTTTTTGTTTTTTCTTATAGTAATCTATTCAAGTTTGTTTCTTGCAAAAGTTCTAGCTTGGGGAAGTTACTTCTGCATGTGTAGAGTATGTGCAATGTTCTTTTTCACTGAAACATTTTGTGCAATCATGTATCCCGTTGTTTTTGAATGCTTGCTTAGGTAAGTTGTGTTTCATGTTTATATAATGGATGCACTTGCTTTTGTTAGGATTCATAAGAGTTGGGTTAGAGCTTTGATTCACTATGTTAAAATCTTTATCCTGCTTGAGAGGAACTTTGTGATCCTCTATAATACATTACCATGATTTCTACACTTAAATCCTATGTCTCCCACTATTGAAGTTTGAATTGTTTATCTTAGTTGGTTGATTTGTGAAGATGCCATGCTAGTTGGAATAGTTCAAAATAATTAGAGTAAAGCTTTTTATTGGTATGATGATTAGTTGTGGAAGCTTTTGCTCTAGTTCTTTTAGCTAACCGAGTCTTTCCTTGGAAATAATATTGCCAAACAAGTGCAACATGAAAAAGTCTGAAATTTATGACTTGTTTGATGAATGATTGTATTGAGAGTATACCCTTGAAGATACTTAATTAACCCTATAGATGTTTTGATAGAATTGATGATACTCTTGAAAGGAGTTGTTTACATAAAGTCTAGTGGTAATTGTGATGCATGCCAAAGCTAACCTTGTGGGTCAAACCATGGTACTAGCATAAAAAGGAGAAAAAATTCTATGTTCCTCATGCACACCTTTGGGATGCCAACAACTACGCTAGCTTTTGGACGATCTATGGTATAACCCTAGATTTCGGCTATGAGTTGATGAAATGAGTGGCATACGTGTCAATATATGGGCAAACGTATTGGTACTCTCAAAGGTTATGCAAGAACTTATAAAAGAAACAACCAATGATCCTTGAAAGAGGAAAAAAGAGAAGGAAAATATATGTATGAAGATCCACATAACATGTCCTTGGCATTGTCTCGTTAGTACTTTATGAATTTTCTTGAAAGACAACGATTGGATTAGAAGTGTTTTGATAGTCTTGATTTATTGATGTCGGTATCAATAAGACACTTCATTGTTATGCTACTTAGGACATGAACTCTCTTACTCAATTATGCTATTAAAACATCCTAGTGTTCCTTGGCAAACTGAGAGTTAACTAGAAGAATTGGATTGATTGTTATATATCTAGTTTTTTTATACTTATATTAAACTCTACTTTGATTGTCTTGATTTACCGAAGCTTGTATAGTGTTCTTGTCATCTCTCTAACTTTGATGAGCCTTTTAAATGGATGAAGTGTTGGACGCATATGACTGCCAACCGTAAGTTAATTCATAATATCGTTGAAGCCCTTACTTTACAAAGTGAGGAGATACAAAACATAAAAATCATAATAGGAGGATCAAAAGTTTTCTTTCAAAGCTAGATTCACTCTTGACATGGAGCATTGAAGTTTTAATTGATCTTTTATAGATTGCCTTAACTAAGATTGTGTTGCCTTGTATGAATATGTCCTTTCTTACTTTGACACTGCAGGGAAAATAAGGATACAAGGCATCGATCTTCTACATCCGATATTATACTTTTGTTTCAATTTTGGCCTCATTTTTGTTATCGATTTGTGCCTCATGAACATGATGACCTTGTCCATAAGACACTATCTTGCTTGGGGACGAGGAAGAGTCTAGCTTGGGGAAGTTGATGAGTCCAAAATTGAGGCATATCTAAGTATGTAAATTATTCATATTGTCACTCATTACATGCTACATCTATCTACAACTATGCCTATTATGTATTGATTCCTAGTTCTCATTCATTTCCACATGGACTTTGCACATTAGTAATTTTATTAGGATTTTATTACCTTTTTCTTGTCTTTGATTTGTGTGTAGGTTCTATGAAGAGTCATGGATAAAAGGACCCAATAGGATTCAATATGGAGGAGTTACAGGCACCCGACTTAGCCATTTGAGGGGAGGAAAAAGTGAATTTTTCCATGAACTCCAAATGACGATCCAAGGCCATGGTTTTGTATCCCTCGTCCATACGAATCTAACGAGTCAAAGAACACCTCAATCAGAGTCCATATGAACAAATGGCGGCCAAAACACTGCGGAGTTCAGAGCGCGTAACGTACGGCCATACCACCCTCCTACGGTTTCGTTTCATCAATTGGAACAACATTTTTGAAGGCCCAGTGGGCATATCCGGCCCTAGCTCTGTCGGTTCGCGAAACTGACCTCCGGATGCTTATTTAAAGAGTGGAAAACCCTAGAACAAGGAAGAGAATCCATCCATGCCTTAGGGGTGGAGCCCTGCCGCTCCGCCGCCTCCATAGCCGCCACACAGAAGATCCACATCTCCACACCATCAAGCAATAGGAGTATAAGGAGGCGCACCTTCACCACATGCACCGTTCATCATCATCATCATCATCATCACCCCAGTGGTGTCTCTATCTCTCTCTCCCTTGTCTTAGATCTTGTAATTATAAGATTGAACATGGTTGTGACTTCATTAATATATTCATCTATACTTTGTTGTTCATCCATGTATGAGTGATTGATTAGGTTCTAGGTTGAGGTTTGATATAGTGCGCTAAGTTAGAATGTGTTTGTGATCCAAGTATTCAATTACATGAGTCATGAATATGAGTTCACGGGATCCCTTGGTCTGGAAGTGTACATTTGCCTCGCGAGTGAAACATGAGAATCATGCATAGTACACAAAGTGTGACAGCCGGTAATCGAGTGGGGAACGTTTATTTGTTAAAGGAATCTCTTGTAGGTAATGGATAGCACACATATTCGCCCATCTAGTACTAGTGAGACCGAAGCCTAGAAACCCTCTCTCATTCCATACAATCCTACAGCTACAACCCCTTTAGTTTAGTTCTTGTTCTAGTTTACTTTTAGAACTTTATTTACCTTGTTACTAGTTACTTTAAAAATCTCTCTTGTTTACTATTACTCTAGCAACTTATAGTGTAGACTATTTCCAAACACCGCTTTGGGTGCGAACGTGGCTACATTAACAACGCAGTTGCAGGTTTGTGTGGTTTCCATCTTGTAAAGCTCCTTTGGGATCGATCTTTCTAATAAATAGTTGCCACTACTAGTACTGCACTAATCCTGTTGTTGGACGCAGGAAACCAGTCATCACTCCCCGAACTGGTGCAATCTATTCCCTTTTGCAAGCTTGAAGCATCTTACAGCTCCCACATAGGATCATTCCCCGATCATGTTGATGACTCAACGGGGTGCGGAATAACACCTACACGAACACAGAAATAAATCTTTGAGGTATGAGATCATGTGGAAAACACACACTGAGTTGTTCCCTTTAGTAGAGAAGGTGTGGAAGAATTATGGGGAGGGGAGAACATTTATCGGATGTTCAGCACAAGTTTACATCATTATCACGTGCGTTGACAGGATGGAATGCGTCAAATTTTGGGAATGTACATACAGATATCATGGTTGTGGCTGAGATTGGAGCATCTGTGTCAGGTTCCTGGACGTACGGGTCCAAGCCATGAAGAGGTAAAGGCCAGGATAGACTGGTTGAGCTCAATTACAGAGAATAAGTACTGTGGTTGCAACATTCTAGAATTCAATGGTTGTATGAGGGCGATCAAAATACCAATTTTTTCCACCTGCGGGCTAGTGGAAGAAAGAAAAGAAATAAGATTTCCACCCGGGCCAGATCGGATGGTTCTGTGACATAGAACATGGATGAGATGAAGTTGATTGTTATAAAAATCTATATACAACAGAAGGTATTGCTAGGCTAAATGAAGTGCTAGATTATGTCCATGTAAAGGTTACCTCTCAAATGATTACCAACCTGTGCAAGCCTGTAATGGTTGAAGAGATGACATCATCCCTCTTCCAGATGTAGCCATCTAAGGCTCCAGGGTCAGATGGCTATCAGACTCACTTTTTCAGAAGCATTGGGTGGTATGTGGGCTAGAAGTGACACTTGCTGTTATTCATATCTTGGTGGGAGAAGAGTGTTTGGAAAGTTTGAATGAGACTCTGATTGTTTTGATTCCTAAAGTATCTAGCCTTAGCACTCTAAGACAGTATCACCACATCAGCTTGTGTAATGTTTTGTTCAAAATAGCATCTGAAGTAATGGCGAATATGCTAAAGATTATTTTACCAGTGATAGTATCCCCTGAACAATCGACCTTTGTCCCTAGATGCTTGATCACGGATAATATTATAAAAAACTATGAATGCTTGCATTTTATGAAGAAGAAGAAGGTGAGAAACAGAGGTTTTGGGGCTCTTAAGTTGGATATGATGAAGGCCTATGATAGAGTTGAGTGGGAGTATTAGGAGGCCATCATGATGAAGTTAGGTTTTAGTAAGCGGTTAGTTAACATGGTTATGAGAGGTGTTTGTTCAATTTATTTCTCTGTTATGTTCAATGGTGGAAGGGCTGATAAATTTAAACCGACAAGAGGGGAGATCCTATTTGACCGTATTTGTTTTTTCTTGTAGTTGAAGGCTTGTTGTGTTTTCTCCAACATAGAGAGACATAGGGAAGACTCGAAAGTTTAGTGGTGGCGAATTCGGCGCCTCCCATTAATCATATATTATTTGCAGACGACAACCTTTTATTCTTTAAAGCAAATCAAAAAGTGGCGGTTGAACTTGATGCTACTCTGGAACTATATTGTAATTTTTCGGGGCACATAATTAATAGAGAGAAGTCATCTGTATTTTTTAGCAAGGGTTGCTCAGAGGGAGTCAAAAACAAGGTGAAAGGTATTCTTCTCTAAATGATAAGTACTTGGGGTTACAATCTGATGTGGGGAGATAAAAATGGCGCTTTTAAATACTTGAAGGATAGGGTTTGGAAGAAGATAAAAGGTTGGTTGGAACAAATCTTGTCAGTAGGAGGAAAGGAGGTATTGATAAAATATGTGGCACAAGCAATGGCTGTTTTCTCTATGTCATGTTTTAAATTACCTAGAGGCCTTTTTGAGCATCTCAACTTTATGATCAGAAAGTTTTGGTTAGGTAGCAAAGAGGGAAAGTGGAAGCCAGCATGGGTCTCGTGAGACATGATGATTCAACCAAAGTACATGGGAGGTTTAGGCTTCCGAGATTTAGAACTGTTTAATTTGGCTATGTTGGCATGGCAACCATGGAGAATTCTTAATGATCCGATGTCCTTGAGTGCACATGTGCTAAAAGCTATTTACTATCCTGAGTGTGATCTTTTGGATGCTCAGTTAGGCAATTCACCATCTCAAGTTTGGAGAGCTATACATGAAGGGATTGGTATCTTGAAACATGGGCTTATGATGGTAAATCTACTAAAATTTGGGAGCGGAATTGGATCCTTGAAGATCGTATGTTGAAGCCAATAACAGTGCAAGGAGACAACACTAAGTTGTTTGTATCAGAATTGATCAACCAAACAGAAGCTTGCTGGAATAGGGAGGCTCTGAATGATACTTTCTTGCCAATGGATATAAGTGCAATTTTGAAGATTCTCGTTTCAACTGTGAGTTAGGATGATCATTGGGCATGGAACCATGAGAGCAGTGGCTTATTTAGTGTCCGATCAGCTTACTGTATGCTCATTACAACAAAGAAGGTGCATGAGGATTGGTTGGAGCATAGATCTACTGGATCTAATGGGTCAAGTATTGAGAAAAATTGGTCGTTGCTATGGAAAACAAAGGTGCCCTCCAAAGTGCGAGTTTTCGTGTGGAGGTTGGCACACAACAGCCTCCCTTCGGCATAGGTCCTTCACACCCGTAACATGGCTGTTAGTGCTATATGTCAAATATGTAGTTCGGCTAATGATTCGTGGCGTCATTCATTAATCGATTGCAACATGGCTCGTTGCGTTTGGGCGCTTGTTGATGAGGAGATAACAGAGCACATGACCATGAATACAATGTCTAATGCACGGCAGTGGATTTTTGCCATGAGAGAGACACTAAATCATTCAGATTATGTTAAAATGCTTGTCATTCTATGGGCAGTGTGGAATGCTAGGAGAAAAGCAATTCATGAGGACCAATTTCAAAGCCTTTTTAGTTCTTATGATTTTGTGAACAGGTTTTTGAGTGACCTGGGAGAGACCAAAGGTGATAAACCTAAGATAATTCATGTTTCACAACGATTTGCAACACGCTGGATAAAGCCTCTGAAGGTTTGTTCAAGTTAAATGTTGATGGGGCTGTTGCTCGGGATGAGGACCATGGAGCTGTGAGTGTCGTTATGCTACACTGGAGGCCACAAGAGTTTTCTTGGGAGTTTCTGCTAGATCCATTAATGGAGTTGGTGACCCTGCTACACTGGAGGCCATGGCATGTATGGAAGCACTCTCACAGGCAGGGGCGGATCTGGGCCCTGGGCAGCCCGGGCTACAGCCCGGGTCTTGGCCCATCGAGTACATTTAATTTCTTTGTAAAATTTCGGAAAAAAAAGAGAGTCCGTGCTGTTGGGCTAGATTGACCGGGGCTTGACTTAGGAAAGCCCAGGAAGAAACCAGAACCAACGCTCGATCGCTCTCCACCAGGAAACTCGTATTCATCGGGAACTGCCTAGCGCTGTACTCAGTCTGTTCGCATTCATCGGGGAAAAAAAGGAAATTCGTATCGTATCCTATTGCCGCGAGCCCGCGACGCCGCCCCGACCTCCTCGTCTCCCTCGAATCCTCGATTGACCGAACTGCCTAGCGCTACAGCCGGCCGCCGCCCAGGACTGCCACCGCCCGCCGCCATCCTGCCAATTCGCCACCGAACGAGACGCGCCTCCGCGCCCTGCCGACCCCCGCGGCT
Source organism: Avena insularis (assembly GCA_023614405.1). Lineage (NCBI taxonomy): Eukaryota > Viridiplantae > Streptophyta > Magnoliopsida > Poales > Poaceae > Avena > Avena insularis. The sequence goes on along the minus strand of CM042696.1, from coordinate 474,890,219 downwards.
CCGTCGTCACTCGTCAGCCCGTCACGCCCACTCGCCCAGGCTTGCCGCTACCGCCGGCCGCCGCCCGCTCCCAGGACTACCGCCGCCCGCCAGTTCGCCACCGAACGAGACGCCGCCGCCCGCCCTACGCGCCCTGCCGTTTCAGACCTTCGCGGCTTCGCTGTCAGTCTACAGAACAGCAGAAGCAGAGCACTGCCCGCGCGGCACGCCCACGCCTAGAAGCGGTGCAGAGCTACGGTCCGGTGCCAACGAATCGGCACACTGGCGCTCATACTTTGATTGATCATCAGCCTATCTACTCTAATTGGTAATTTCTGTCTTTGATTGATTCCAAATTTTCAATTCAAAATCTGAACTTGAACGCACTGAAGATTGAAGCAGTGCAAATAATCAATTTCAGTGCTGATTTTGAATTGTTCCTAGGACTGATTGTTTCCTCATTTTATTTCGTCTGATTGCATAGAGGATGAAGGGAACAAAGAGATTGAAGACATGCTCATCAATCAGACCGATGTCATCTTATTTTTCATCACTATCACAACTTGCCAATTTGAAGAGACAAATTTGAAGATTATCAAGACAGATTTGAGGAACAAGATGAATGATGATTGGATGAATCATAGTATGTTGTGCTACAGTGAGAGAGACATATTTGCAACATTGAAGAGAATAAAATTTTGGATTGTTTCCAAAGTATAAGGTCACGCAAAAAACAAATACCATGTGTAGCAAGTGGTAAGTTAAGTTTTACCAATAAAACTTATGTCTCAATTCTCATGTATTCATCCATACTATTTCTGATTATTATTTTTCTTGTATTTGTAGGTTCCGGTTCTTCTCCTGTGATTGATGAGAAAATGGTAGGCTAGTATGAGAGCAAGGATTCGTTATTAGGTACTACAAATGCATCTTGATTATGCGATTATGCCACCATACTTTTTAATGCTTTTATTATTGAAATTCGGTTAACTATTTCTGTCAAAACTCAAAACTCAACTTATGCTTTTTTATCATGCTTAGGATATTATATGTTGTTATCAAGGGAGGGGATTCGAACGTATTTTTTTCATAGTTTAGGGGTATTAGAAAATAGCCCTGGTCTTTCGTGAATCTCGGTTCGCCACTGATCTCGGGATCACGAAGTTTGTGGTGTCATTTGATTGTCTTGAGGTTATTAAGAGGTTGAAGGAGAAGAACATCCGCCCTTATAGCATTATCCTTTCGGAGATTGATATTAGATCAAGAATTTTTGAGTTGGTTTCTTTCCAACATGAGAGTAGGGATTTTAATGGTGACGCTCATATTATTGCTAGAAACTCCATTTCAGAGGCTTTCGGTCGCCGTGTGTGGTTCACTGGACCGCCACATGATGTACCTATGATTGCTATATTTGAATAAAATTCCTATTCGCCTAGAAACATATAATTTGGGACCCAAACCATAGTCCACGCTGCGGTCCTGAGGGGCAGGCTCTCCTATTTAAGCAGTTCGCTACATTAACTAGGCTCGCTGGGAGTATAAGAGGGTACGTAACCCTCCATGTGCCTTGTATTCTTTCTTATTGGACGCAGGGCTGAGTTCTATATTTTTTTGGGGCCTTTGGGCGAAGTCGACTAAAAGACCCCTAATGACAATATATATATGTACGTATAACTAGATATATAGACATGTGCTAATTTTATTTGCAAAATATTTAAAAGAATATAACCACGCATTCATAGTTGAGATGTCTATAAATAATTGTCAAGCACTAAAGCATTGTGATATTTAAATAGAAAAATAAAAATGGTATAAAAATATAACAAGTATTCCATGCTAGTGAATACCTAAAAAAACAGCCTCCAATGAGCTCATCGACAATTAAGCTTCAGTGCTTTGAAAAAAGCTTTTTCGTGCATTTCTAGATGCAAAATCATCGAGGACACTATCAAGATTAATATTGTCCAATATATCATTCTCAATACAACACGTAACCAAGCCATGCAATCTGTCTTGTGACATAGTTGACCTCAAACAGTCCTAATCGAGGGATTAATTAGAAGAATTAGATGAGGGATTAAGGGCGGGCAGTCCAAGGTTGTGGATGGAGACTGGAGAGCAGCAAGGCCTGGGCCGCTGGGCATCTTGTCGATCTTGGCGAGCTTCGAGAATCGAGAGGGGCGGGGCGGCGAGAGAGATGACCGAGAGTTCGAGTCAGACTCTGGTTCGCGTCTTCGCGAGACGGGCGAGACGAGGGGTGAGGGCGAGCGTGAAGTGTCGCGTCATCTGGAATTCGATCGAGGATCGATCAATCTCCTCGACATCAGTAGGTGGGCAGGGGCCTCGCGAGTCCGCACCATCGCACGTCTGCACTAGGCTAGGCATTTAGGTCCAGGCCTTGCTGCTCGCGACAACCGACTAGGCCCTGCTCGTGACCAGGCCTACTCGCGACCCTGCTTGCCGCTCAGCGAAAAAACTCTTGGGCCCCCTTCCGGCCTGGGCCCTAGGCCGTCGCACAACCCTGTCATGGGCTAGAGCCGGGTCTGATTGGACGATGGCCACTGCTGGCTTCCAAACACGCCTTTCTTGGCACGTGCGTCGCTGGTGGTCTCCCAGCCGCTACACTGACTTGCGCCCTGCAACTATGCCGTCCCAACGGGTCATAGAATCGTTGCATGCAATCTACACCCCGTCCCTACGCACCGACGCCCCAGGCTATCTCCGCGCCACCTCCACGATGCAGGTTGTCTACGTCCGTGCATAGTCTTCGTCATGTCGGATTCTTCTTTGCCTACATCGCCGCGCCAATCTAGGCATCCAACATGACCATTCCAGGCCGTCATTGGTTTCACCGCCTTCTACGTCTTTGTCCCTGCCCTTATATGCCCGGTATTGGAAACACCGGTGCGTGCCTTCGTCCCCCACGCGTCCCCGAGCCTGGCAATCTCGGATCGGCGTCTCGTCTTCGTCGACCTCGACAAAGACTCCTTCGACATCAACACCTTCCTCTACGACTGCATCGACCACGTCACCGACAAGCTCTTCTTTGGGTACTGGGTTCTGGCAAAATCGTAGTATGCGTTCTTCCCTGACGTGCGCCTAGTTCTGGCAAAACTATGGCTGCACCTCGTCCCCAACGGCTCGGACTGTATCGACTTCGGCATCGACACCCCTCGGCAAGCTATCGCGGCCCCAAGACGACTGCCTCGATGCGTCTCCGTCATTCTCCTCGCGCACTATGCGCATACGGCTTCACGTGCGGCTACCTCGACACCGGCATCCCCGGCCACGATATCGACCATAGCGACCCCTCACAACGGCTACCCGACCTCGACACCGCCTCAAGCTCTCGGCTCCATTGCATCGGCACAAGGGCTATCACCTCGCCTGAGCATCTCACCAGCTTTCTCTACAGTCCAAGCTATCGCGACGTGACACCGTCCACGATGTTCCTGCTCGGACAGCGAGGGTATGTCAGTCTAGTGGATGCTACTTCGGTTTATATCCAGTCTGACCCTCCGCGATGTTCCAGTTGTTCATGACTCTACTGCTACGACTGTGAGAGAGTGTTAGAGTATTAGGCATATACGGTTGTTATGATAGTTTAGATAGAGTTAGAATCTGTTTACGTATAATCCTAATTTGACTTGTACTCCAAGATAATCCCCTGTACGCCTATAGATATACTCGCTCACGATGCTCAATAATATATGCATCATATTCCGTCAAACTCACACTCTTTCGCTGGATACTCCCTCAAATACTTATTTATTAGGCCCTTAGATATTTTTTAAAAAACTTTGATCATTAATTTGGCCAACAAAATATGAGATATATGCTACTCCCTCCGATCTATAATAAGCATCGCTGATTTAGTATAAATAATTTTCTTAAAGTATGTGAAGGCCCAGTAATAAAAAAGTGTATGGTGTACGAAGTGAGTACTCCCTTCCTTTCGATTTATAAGTCCTACGTGTATAACACGGTTATCAATTTAACCAATAAAAATTTAATTTTATAGCATAAAAATTATATTATTAGAAATATAACATTGAAAGTTTCTAATGGTGTAATTTTGGTGCTATATAATTTATATTTTATTGAGTAAATTGACGACCTTAATTTGGATACACGCACGCGAAACGTCACACAATAATTTGGATCACATCCTTAGAGCAGTGAAAAATTACGAATGCTATCTGAACATAATTATTCACTAAGTAAAGCAAAATTTCAAGCATGCAGAACACATCGTGACTATAAAAGACCAAACCAGTACAGCTATCGGGACATAATTATTGTCTAAGTAGAACAAAATTTCAAGCACGTAGAACACCCGACTATGAAACACCAAACCAGTTCACAATGACTACAGGTGGAAAAAAGCTATAGCGTCCAAGGAACAAAATCTCGCCTTCATGGGGAACCAGAAATTAGACTATAGGAACCAATTCACACTATTGTTGGAGCAAAAATTATAGCACGAAGGAACAAATCTGCACGTGGAACAAAACAGTACGGAGAACAAAAAGTAGAGAGCATATAACAAATTATGAGTGCAGATGGAACTAGGCTCAATGGAATAATTTTGGGCATAATGAATCATTAGACGGGAGAAACAAGAATATAATCAGAGTGGACAAAAATTAGTACTCATAGAACAAAACATATATACAAAAGAGAGAAATTGAATCATGCGAAAAAACAAAATTTTAAACACATAAAGGAACAAATTTCAAATGCGATTGGAACAAACAATAAAAACTGTTTGGGAAAACATTATGATTCATGGCAGAAAATACAACTATACATGGAACCAAAATTTTAGTCTGGAGGGAACACATCGACGCTCTAAAGAAACATAGTTTTATATTAAATGGAACAAAAATTTAAAACATAAAATAAAAAGTCAAAAACCATAGTTTAAATAGAACCATTTGAAGACGAAACGACAAAGTAAACAACACAAATAATAAAAAGGGAAATAGATGAATTTTATAAAAAAGAAAAAGCGTATGTCCCATCCGTGGGTCGGGCATACCCTGGAGCCGAGAAAGATCCACGACCCATGCGTAGTGCCCTCGCGGGAACTTGGTAGGGACATCCCCTCGAGGGCCGTCGGACCGAGCGTTCCGCGGGGTCGCGATACCGGGAGCTCTAAGCACCCACCCGAGAAGAGTATCCCAGGTATGGTTCTCAGGGGCGGGGCGCCGACAGCTACCCTGAAGAAGGAAGGACAACTGGCCGACGATGCCTGACCCAGAGGACAGTCTACCCTCTGGTCACACTTTGTCTGGCCCACCACGGACACAGAAAATACCAATGTGCCACGTTGCAGCCATGCAGGGCATGTGACTCGCGGGGTCCTGGCCGGGACCTTCTACGGGGTCCTGGCTGAGAGCCTGGGGTTGTATGCTCGGGGATCCAGCCGCCGGCAAGATCCAAACTGATGGTACAGGCTCCAGTGTCAGACTGGCCGGTACATGAAGTGAGAGACATGCGGTATGGTGGAAGGAGCGCACAACCACATTGAGGGCATGCACCCTGTGCCCACGCCGCATGGTGACCGGCCCTTGTGGCGTCCCCTTGCCTTTATAAAAGGAGGTCCAGGTCAGTCAAGGGAAGGGAAAGGATTCTCTAGCTACAGCCTTCCCGGGGAAGGAACCATTGTAATTGTGATCATCCATCTGATAGTTGATAGTTGTAGGAGGTAGGGATCCGAATGTCACGAACCTGAACCTAGGTAAAAGACCCTTTGTCTCTCTCTCTCTGTGTGTGTTTGTCTAGCTCGCTGATCGAGCTCGCGGATGTTGTGCCCCTGGCCAAATTAACAATGGGGATCCCCATCCCCGGTGTCAAAAATCAAGACACGACATCTCGCGCTAGGTAGGGGCGCATTAACGCGATCCCTGTTGGATTGTCATCAGCAAATAGCCATGCTTGAGCATGGTGAACAAGGCAAGGCTTCCGATGGCCCCGAGTGAGTAGGAGACTCGCACCGGGGCTCGGTTGAAGTTCTCGGTTTCTTGGTTTCCCCTAGATCCATCGGGGGAAGAAGGAGTATGGGCAGAGGCGCGATCCCGCTCCCAGCCCGCAAGGTGGCGTTATCCTGGGGCTTCCTGTTGCCTACATGGTTGCGCTCCCCCAGAGTGGGACATGGCTGCCCAGGCGGCGGCCGCGGCCAGGCCGCATCAACAACCTCAACAAGTTTCTTCAATGGCCAGGGGAACGCCTCCGAGATTACATGTGTTGTTTCAGTCTGATCCTTGACACCATCATGATGCGCCCCTGTTTCCCGTTATCAGCTCCCTCTGGCAAGGGACGCGATACGCGCTCCTCCGGAGGGAAATACGAATCAAGCGCATAGATACTAATGAGGGGTAACCTCGGCAATGCCCATGATGATGGACTTAGGGTTTCACGGAAAAGAGAACGCTAGGGATTTCGTTGGATGTCAGGAAAACAATGAAGTCAAAGTCGCCTGAATATTGGGAAAATCGCATTATTACAAGTTGTCTTCTAGATTTCGGTACCCTCGCTTGGGCTTCTCCTGTCCTATATATAATATGTCAGGTCTCAAAGCTGTATGCGGATAGGTTTATACACACATAATTACAATACCAACTCAATGTCGGTTCACAGTCTCTTTCCTAATACAATTAAAGCCTTTGTCGGTTGTTTCCTTGGGCTGTCATCTGAAATCTTCATGGACCGTAAGCCTTTTACCCAATATAGGGTAGCGAATCATAAGCATCTGAGTAATCATACCTATGTCAGTAGCCCCCGAGACTCTACCTGAACCGCAGTTTTAGGTTGGGTCTCAAAGTTTCTTTTTTTCCTTCTTTTATTTTATTTTTGTTCCTTGATTTTATTTTTGTAGGGATTTTAGTACAACAAGTCTGATGCTTCTGACGGATCGAGAATCAGTTAATTGCTCCTGGGCAAAAATAAGGTTGTCTTACATCAAATTCAAGTCCCCAGGCTCGAATCCAGAATTTTCTACTGGCGTAGTTCAGTTCGAGCCGCTGAGGTCCTACTGAATACTGAATTACAGTTTATATTTTTATCGGGTACCCAACGCGTCCGTCGGGATTTTTCATCGTATCGTTGATACGGATATTTTACTGGCAGAGCGCATTTTTGTGTGATTACCAGGCCACACAGAATGAATCCTGGGGTCTTACCTTCATGTTTCTAAACATGGCATTCAGATTTTTGTCGCGTTGGGTGCGATCCGAGAGTTTTCTTTTTGATTTGTGGTGGCTGAAGAACTTTTTGTTTCCTATAACCCCTCTCGATAGGAGTATTTGTTGAAGAATTTTTCACTTATCCTTTTTATCAGGTGCGCTCCAGCGCTCCTGATAGGAGTAGCCCCAGAGGCTATGTTCGGATACATGTATCAGAACATAGGCTCGAAATCTTGTATTAATATCGATGGTGTTTCTATAGATTTTGTCGGGTGCACGAGCAGTGCTCCCAATAGGAGTAACCCCGAGGCTACAGTCGTAATAGTATATATTCGATTGTAGTCTCAAATCTTCTCACGGAGGAATTTGCTTCGACTCCAGTTGTAATTTCTTCGGGTCATATCTCTTATAGTGAGCCGTAATTTTTGCAACGTCTCCATTGTAACGTCAATGATGACATATCTTATGCTGTTGATTTTCAGAAGAATACGCCCTGACGGGATGTGTCGAACGTGGGGCCATGCGACGGTAATGATGACGCGTGATAGCGTATTCAGCGGAGATTTTCTACTGCACGTCCCCTCTCCGCACGAAAATCGAGGCGTCACGTGCCGTCCTCCGTTTTTACCGCGGCCATAACTTCTTTAGATTTTCTTGTACGGAATCCTTGTAACACGTGTCGCCATCGTGTGAACTTCTGCCGGTTCAATTTTGCATCAAACGGTTCGGACCTCACGCCTTTGATCTTTATAAGGAAAAGGAGATGTGTGATTCGTTGCTAACGTATCCATAATTTTTGATGTTTCATGTTTGGTTTTATCTACTTTCTTATGTTTTGCCCACACTTTAGAGTACTTTTTATACACTTTCTTGGACTAACCTATTAACAAGATGTCACAGTACCAATTGCTTGTTTTCTGCTGTTTTTGGTTCCATGAAAGTCAGAAAATGAATATTCTTGGAATTGGACGGGACAAAAGGCAAAGTCAGTTTTTCACCGAGGGGGACACGGAGTCAGAATACAAGACGGAGAGGGGCGGAGGGCCACACCACCCACCTGGCAGGCGGCTAGGCTGGCCCGCCAGGTGGTGGTGGCGCCACGGCACCTCCTCGGCCTCCCCTTTCGCCTATAAGATGCCTCCGATACAGAAACCCTAAGTACCCAATCAAAAAAGTCCACGAAAGAGTCTGTAGCCGCCGTCATCTCCATCCCTAGATCGAGAGGGATCTGAAGCTCTTTCCGGCACCCTGCCGGAGGGGAGAATTCAACCTGGAGGCCTTCTTTATCACCATGCAAGCCTCCGGTGTGATGCGTGAGTAGTTCATCCTTGGATTACGGGTCCATGTAGTAGCTAAATGGTTGGTTCTTCTCCTTTGTGCTACCATGTTTAGATCTTGTGAGCTCCGTTCATGATCAAGATCATCTATTTGTAATCATACATGTTGTGTTTGCGGGGATCTGATGGATATTGAGATGCTATTTCAGATTGATTATTGGTTCTATCATGTCTTTACTATTTGTGATCTTGCATGCTTTCCGTTGTTAGTAGCTATCTTGGCCAAATAGATGCTAGCAACTCCAAGAGTTAGTATTTATGCTCGATAGTGGGTTCATGCCTCTAGTAATCTGGGGAAGTGACAGAAATCTCTAAGGTACTAGATATGTGATACGTCCATTTTGCATCACTATTCTATGTCTTAATTCACTATTATTCATTGATATATTTCGTATTGAGAGGTGATACTTATGTTATTTCATCTATTTTTGCATGGTTGATGACTTTTGGAGCATGGATCGCTGCAGTCAGGATTCTGATGGAAAAATGTGCTGTTTGGAGGCAAAATTCGTGAAGATCAGAAAATCCGGGAAAATATACGGAAAATCCTATTTTTCTAGAAGACTCAGGATGCCAGAAGATGGAGTGGAGGTGGGCCATAGGGGGCCCACACCACCCCATGGCGTGGGCCTTAGGGTGGCGCCTAGGAGTGGTGTGGCCGCCTGCCCACTCCAGCCTCTCTCTCTCCGGCGATATCATCCCCACGAAAACCCTAAGACTTGGGAGCGACCACGAAAGATTCCGCCTCTGGGCGTGGAAAACACCGAGAGAAAGATCTCTGTGGCAGACAGATTTCTGTCGGGGGAATTCCTTCCCGGAGAGGGGAGATCGTCGCCATCAACACCACCATCAAGCTGGACTTCATCGGGATCATCATCATCATCACCACCATCATCACCATCAGCACCCTCATCACCATCTCCATATTGCTATAACAATTGCGTTGAATCTTGCATTAGTTCATAGGGGAAACTTTCCCGGTGTTGATTACTCTTTGTAGTTGATGCTATTGAGTGAACCATTGAATTATTGTTTATGTTCAGATTGTTATACATCATTATTCCATCTCTGATCATGATCCATATGATGTCTTGTGAGTAGTTTGTTTTGTTCTTGAGGACATGGGAGAAGTCTTATTGTTAGTAGTGGAGTTGCGTTGAGAAAGATTCAATAGATTGTTATTTAAGTTGTGGTGTACTTCTTCTAGTGGTGTCATGTGAACGTCGACTACATGACACTTCACCTATATGGGCCTAGGGGAATGCATTGTGTATTTGGCTACTAATCGTAGGGGTTGCGGAGTGATGTGAAACCTGAACCCCCGTTAGGAAACCATTGCACAAGGGACGTAAGGGTCTTAGAGTTTAAAGCTGTGGTTAGGTTTCTATCTTAAATACTTTCTTGTACTTACGGATGTTTGCAAGAGGTTTAATCACAAGTATGTATTAGTCTTGGATGGGGCGGTACATTAGCACAGGTTCACCCACACAACACTTAGCAAGCTAAAGAAGATTAATCGACTATATGAAGCGAAAGCACTCGATAGTCTTCCCATGTGTCCACGAGAACGTTTGGTCATCTATAGAAATACAACCGGCTTGTCCTTTGCTGCATAAAGGATTGGGCCACTTGCTGCATTTATTCCTACTGTCTTTTATTTATTCGTACTTTGTTTACTTGCTTTATCGAAAATCCTAAAAATCTGTTTGCTAAGTATTTGCAGAGAACTCCTGATCCATACCACTAGCCAGCACCTTCTGCTCCTCGTTGGGTTCGACACTCTTACTTATCGAAAATACTGCGATACACCCCCTATACTTGTGGGTCATCAAGACTATTTTCTGGCGCTGCTTGGAAGTGAAGCGCTATTGGAGAGTGGAACTGGTAAAGGAAATTTCTACTATGAGTATTGTTTACTTCTGCTAGTTGCTTTATTTTCGTTATGGATAATTCGCTGAGTTTCTTATTTGGTAATGCTACTACCACTGCTAAGGTAGTAGATAAGACACCACCTGCTGAGAAAGATGTTTTTAAAATACCTACAAGAATTATTGATCGTGTTATGGATAACTATTATGTTGGGGATGGAACTGTCCATCCTGGTGATCATTTACTCTTTATACACGAATTATGCGGGTTGTTCAAGTGTGCATGTATTACTACAGATCAAGTTAAGAAGAAGTTATTCTCATTATCACTGAAAGGAAGAGCTGAGGAATGGTATAAGCTACTGAAGAATGGTCAAGCTCTGGAATGGGAGGAAATAGTGCCTTTCTTTTATTCAAAGTTTTATCCTCCTAGTGAGATTCATAAAGATCGGAATCAAATATACAACTTTTGGCCTCTTGATGGAGAGAGTACAGCCCAAGCTTGGGGGATATTGAAGTTACTAATGCTCAAATGTCCCATTCATGAGCTCCCCAACAATATTATTATCAATAACTTTTATGCAAGGCTCCCTCTACACGACAAAGATTTATTAGATGCTTCTTGTGCTGGATCATTCACTCGTATGGAAGAAGAAGCTAAATGGGACCTTGTAGACCGTATTCAAGACAATGCTGAAGCTTGGGAGAATGACAAAGGTAGAAAGTCAGGTATAAATTATGATTATGAATGCATTGAATCTTTTATGGGAACTGATGACTTTCAAAATATTAAAAATGCTTATGGTGTAGACTCTCAAGCTATTGCTTCTTATTTTAAGGCTTTTGCTTCTTATATTGAAGTGCCTAAAAAGAAGTGGAATAAGTATCACGAACCTTATAAAGATGTTGCTAAGAGTGTTCCTGCAAGAAATACTGAAGTTTATACTGCTAATCATGTTTTACCTGAACCTTATATTGAGAAAATGCCTTTTCCAGTTAAGGTAAAGGAACATTCTATGATAGCTAGTATGGTTAATGAAAGTATGAATAAGGCTGTTGAACCTGATAAACAAATGGTTGATGAACCTATAGTAGCAAATGTGAAAGACTTTGTTGCTAAATATGAAGAAGAGGGACACACTATCCTTTGTAAGGATACCTCTAATATTGTTTCACATAGTAGTGTTATGAGAGCTAGTATTCCCGTGTTTTCTATTAGGATAAGTGATCATTGCTATGATGGTCCTTGTGATAGCTATATCGTTAAGTTTATGCATGATACCGAAAGCTACTATGAGAGAGGGAAAAGTGTTCTTATGCATCTCAATAATATTAAGTTTCCTCGTTTTATGCTGAAAGTTTTTATGTTGCGTTTCTTTTGCCTTCTTATGCAAGTTGCCTTTGGTTTCAATAACTTGTTTGTTTACAAAATCCCCTTGCATAGGAAGTGGGTTAGACTTAAATGTGTGGGTGTTTTTGCTTCTTAATGCTCTCTTTCGCTTCAATTCATATCCCTATGACAACCTCTTCAAAATTCTCATGCCCATCTTAATGGCTATAAAGAAAGAGCTTTGTGGGAGACAACCCAATTTGTTTTTGCTTTTAGTTTGTTTTTGTTTCTTTGAGTCTTGGAAGTTATTACTTTGGTAATAACCGCTCTTTATTCGTTTTGTTTGGTTTTTGTGTCAAGATCAACCTCTAATGAGAGATAAGTAAGATTTGGGGAAGTTGCTGTCCCAAAACAGATTTTTGTGCTTCACCGTAAAAATTCGTGAGAGATCTCTGTCTGTCGGATTGAGCTGTAATTTTTTGTGCTTCTGCCCCAGGTTGTTATTCAACTTTCGTTAGTTTGCAGTTTTTGATTTGAGCAACAGAAGATTTTCGAAAAAATTGATCTTTACCTACTGGTCTGTTTTGATAGATTTTGCCAATCTTCCATTTGCTTCTTTATTCGATTTCCTTTTCGAATTCTTTTTGGGTTTTCAGAAAGATGTTGCTACAGTAGCTTATGTTTTGATGGTTTTGAGTTGAAGTTGGACTCAAAAGGTTTTATCGCTTCACTTATACTAATGTTGCTAATGAGAACTGCGTGAAGTTTTATGTGAAAGAAATTTCCAGGAAGTGGAGATAATGGTGTAATAAGGAAGAGAAGGGTTTTATGACTCAAGTAATAAGGGTATGAAGATGAAGATATTGATGTTATTCAAGTGATGACTCCGGACGGATCCACTAAATACCAAATTCAGAGACCTACAGAGTCCGTTTCCAACTAGGTAACGGTCCTGGTAAGAAAAGTTCCGCGAAAATACAATCCAACTATATTTTTGTAGTTTTCAGTCAATAAGGAAAGCTACGAAGCGAAAAAGGGACGCAAACGGAGCCAGGGTGGCTCACACCACCCCGTGGCATGAGCCCACCCCTGGCCGCGCCACCAGGTGGTGAGTCCACCCCGGACTCCGCCTCCGACTCGTTTTCTCCCAGTACCTTCCTTTTGATATGAAACTTCGTAATATATAATCCCCCGGACCCCTCGAGGTTCGTATATCGTGTTTTCGTCGTGTTTTTGTTTCGATCTGTTTTTGTCAGGACATACTCTCGGAAAGCTTAGAAGCACAATGGTGTCTGCCAAGGATAAAGGGAAGGAGCCCATGGAGGAAGATCTCCAAGACCCCAAGCAGGGGCTGGTACCTCTAGTCTCTTGCCCTGCATCAACGGAAGCCCTATGAGTCACTAAGGAGTTCTGCGATAAGTACCGAGACTTGAGGAGGAAGGTGGACATGCTTCAGTGGGAGAATAATAGGCTTCGCAAGATGCTGGAAGATTTCCTCACGTCAACTAAGAAAATATTACCACCACCACCGAAGGAGTAACTCATCATCAGGTTTGGCATCCCCTTGGTCTGTTCCAAGCTTGGGGGAGTGCCGCGGTATCATATCACTATCTTCTATCTTTTTACCTTATTAGTAGAGTCATATCATGAATAGAGGAGTTATTATGTAGTATGGTTTGCATTATGGAAGTGTCCCCTCTCTCGTTAGATATGTATCCCTTGGTGTGAGTTTCCGTTATGGAATATTAATGAGAAGTTCTATCATTCACTCTTTTGCATAGCTTATATTAGTTTTCAATTCGTGGTTATATGATTGATCTTGTTGTTAGTATTGGTAGCACTCTGGGATCATTGAGTTAATTTAGTTGGTTTTGGCAAACCTGGCTCGGTCAGTAGCAACACTATTTTTGAGAGTTGAATGAAAAAGATAGAAGTACTCCAAAGAAAAATAATTTCATCATCTTTCTTTCTTGATTTGCTCATAAGTTTAGTATTCTCTAGTTAAGATCTTTTGTGCTTCCAAGGAAGATTGCATGTTTGTCTTTATCACTTGTATGTTTGTTTGTTTACTTCAACTCTTGTACTTGCTACCCAGCCTTGCTAGCCAAAAACCTGTACTGAGAGGGAATTCTTCTCGTGCATCCACCTCCTTTAAACCAAAACCTCTGCCATTTGTGTCCACCATACCTACCTAGTAGCATTACTGCTATTACAAGTAAATTCTTGTTTTGTCTACCTCCCAAATTAAACTTGTTATGTGAAAAATTAGTGATTAAAGCTCTCACGAACTTGATGGCACACTTTACTTTCTTGCATTTAATAAACTTGAACCATTGTGCTCACCTATGTTGCGTATATGCTTGCGCTTTGTAAGTTGTGAATTAGCAGAACCATGCTGTCATGGGGAACGCTTTTGAACATTGCACTGGTACTTTGTACCAAGTTGATATCATGTTCTTTTGTCTATGGATATTGTCGGTGTGAAATGAAAGGGGATCTTGTAAGTTCATGGAGTTATACATGTGTGTTAGAGAAACGCCTGGGCCGCTGGTCTAATCCATGCTGACATGGTGGAAACCTACAGCGTAACCATAACGAGTATCTATGAACCATTCTTCTTATAAAAAAAGAGATAGAGATTGAGAAAAAAAAGAGAAAAGAAAAAAGAGATATTATGAAAAGAGGAAAGAGAGAAAAAAGCACCATATTCCCGTGGTAAATAAGAAGATTGCTGAGATACTTGTTGTCTGCCTGCCTTGTCATTTTGATATGGGGATTCTTTCGTATCATCGGGCAAGGGGTACCTCGTTGGCGGTTCTCTATGATACACATATGCTTACGATGACAAGAACTTACCGGTGACTAAACTTGAGTAGCATGAGGAGCGGCCCTCGTATTCAAGGGACATGCGATTCTCAACTTACAACTTCTCAATGCATATCCTCATTTTTTATCACTTTAACCTTAATCACCTAAAGATTCCTATGATAGGGGAAATGAGAGCTGAAAGCTAGTAAGTATCATAATTTTTGGGAGCTCTTTATGAGACTTGCAATCCCTGCTTCCCTCTGCGAAGGGCCTTTCTTTTACTTTGTAGTTGAGTCAGTAAACCTATTCCCTTCTACCTCAGCAAGTATCTTGAGTTGATGTGTTTCATTCATTCATATGATGATTTATTCAATCATGTCTTATGTTCCTTGTTTTGCACATTGCTCTTATCTTGATGTTTACTACTTTGAAAGCTTTCATTGAAAACCAGCTATTTGTGAACTCCAACAAATTATCAACTATTCTTCGACCAAGAGCTAAGTTTGCCATTACCAATTATGATTCACTTTATGTATCTTTATTGTGCTTCCTTTACTCATTACAAGTTGAGTTATATAATAGTGAGTTGTTTTCTATTATGATCTATGTATTTGATGAATGTGATGCTTCTTGTCCGTATTCTTTTATCGACTCTTCACTCCATAAACTTGAGGTCATGTTTATTGAGCTCAGTTTTGCTTGGGGACAAGCGAAGTCTAAGCTTGGGGGGAGTTGATACGTCCATTTTGCATCACTATTCTATGTCTTAATTCACTATTATTCATTGATATATTTCGTATAGAGAGGTGATACTTATGTTATTTCATCTATTTTTGCATGGTTGATGACTTTTGGAGCATGGACCTGCAATGTGGATTCTGATGGAAAATGTGCTGTTTGGAGGCAAAATTCGCGAAGATCAGAAAATCCGGGAAAATATACGGAAAATCCTATTTTTCTAGAAGACTCAGGATGCCAGAATATGGAGTGGAGGTGGGCCACAGGGGGCCCACACCACCCCATGGCGCGGGCAGGCCTAGGCTACGCCTGGGAGTGGTGTGGCCGCCCTAGCCCACTCCAGCCTCTCTCCTCTGGCGTATATCATCCCCACGAAACCCTAAGACTCGGGGAGCGACCACAGAAAGATTCCGCCACCTCTACGGGGCGGAAAACACCGAGAGAGAAAGATCTCTCCGGCAGACAGATTTCTGCCGGGGGAATTCCTTCCCGGAGAGGGGAGATCGTCGCCATCAACACCACCATCAAGCTAGACTTCATCAGGATCATGATCATCATCATCACCACCATCAACACCCTCATCACCTTCTCCATATTGCTGTAAAAATTGCGTTGAATCTTGCATTAGTTCATAGGGGAAACTTTCCCGGTGTTGATTACTCTTTGTAGTTGATGCTATTGAGTGAACCATTGAATTATTGTTTATGTTCAGATTGTTATACATCATTATTCCATCTCTGATAATGATCCATATGATGTCTTGTGATTAGTTCGTTTTGTTCTTGAGGACATGGGAGAAGTCCTGTTGTTAGTAGTGGAGTTGCGTTGAGAAAGATTCAATAGATTGTTATTTAAGTTGTGGTGTACTTCTTCTAGTGGTGTCATATGAACGTCGACTACATGACACTTCACCTATATGGGCCTAGGGGAATGCATTGTGTATTTGGCTACTAATCGTAGGGGTTGCCGGAGTGACAGAAACCTGAACCCCCGTTAGGAAACCATTGCACAAGGGACGTAAGGGTCTTAGAGTTTAAAGTTGTGGTTAGGTTTCTACCTTAAATACTTTCTTGTACTTACGGATGTTTGCAAGGGGTTTAATCACAAGTATGTATTAGTCTTGGATGGGGCGGTACATTAGCACAGGTTCACCCATACAACACTTAGCAAGCTAAAGAAGATTAATCGACTATATGAAGCGAAAGCACTTGATAGTTTTCCCATGTGTCCTCGAGAACGTTTGGTCATCTATAGAAATACAACCGGCTTGTCCTTTGCTACATAAAGGATTGGGCCACTTGCTGCATTTATTCCTACTGTCTTTTATTTACTCGTACTTTGTTTACTTGCTTTATCAAAAACCCCTAAAAATCCGTTTGCTAAGTATTTGCAGAGAACTCCTGATCCATACCACTAGCCAGCACCTTCTGCTCCTCGTTGGGTTCGACACTCTTATTTATCGAAAATACTGCGATACACCCCCTATACTTGTGGGTCATCAATGTGTTGTTGCTACTAGGGAGAAAACAACAATCCTTTGTTCATAGAACAATCATATTTACTTTACACGCAATGCATAATGCAATTATCTATTGCTTGCAACTTAATACTGGAGGGGGTTCGGATGATAACCTGAAGGTGGATTATTAGTCATAGATGCAGTTGGATTATGGTCTATGTATAATGTTGTAATGCCCAATCAAATCTCAAAGGCGTCAAGATGATTAGTATATGCATGTATGCTTTCTCGATGTTTGTCAATTGCCGCGCTGTAATTTGTTCACCCAACATGTTATCTATCTTAAGGAGAACCACCACTAGTGAACTATGGACCCCGGTCCTTTCTTTTATCATCAATCTACAACTGTTTACTGTTTTCTGTTTACTTTCTGCAAGCAATTACTTTCTTCCACACAATATGTTTAATCCTTTGTTTTCAGCAAAACTGGTGAGATTGACAACCTCACTGTAAGTTGGGGGCAAAGTTCTGTGGTTGTGTTGTGCAGGATTCCAAGTTGGCAACAACACCTTGGAGGTGTTTCCTTGCTCCTACTGGTTTGATAACCTTGGTTTCATAACTGAGGGAAACTTACTACTGTGCTCATCGTACCTTCCTCTTGGGGTTCCCCAACAAGCTCAATATCAACCACGAGCCAGCAATGTGTTTTACTATTTTTACCTCACCTTCCTCTGTTCCATCTTCTTCCTTGTGCTCTTGCCCCCTTGCGAACTCCTGCTTTGTGCTTGTGTTCCTCTTTCTCTGCCATGGGCAAAAGCAGAGCTGGGACTTCTGCCGCCGCTGCGAAGGCCACCAGGAAGAGGGCCGTCGGATGGGCTCCTACTAAGTGCATGACGCGGGAACTCCGTGAGGCACGAAACTCTAGCCATCTGGAGGAGGGTGCCTTCAAGCTTCCTGGAGACGAGGTTGCTCCCATCCCTAAGCCTGGCTGGAGGGTAATGTTTCTCTCTTTCCTCTTCCACAGTCTTTCTCTTCCTGTCCACGAATTTCTTCGTGGTCTTTTGTTCGTTTATGGCATGCAGCTGTATCAGCTCACGCCAAACTCCATTCTCCATGTCTCTTGTTTTGTCACTCTCTGTGAGTGTTTTCTTGGGATTTATCCCCATTGGGGCCTTTGGAAGCATTTCTTCTATGTCCGTCGCAATGCCACTGACACCATTGTCCACGACGTCAGTGGAGCCATTTTCTCTATTCGCTCCGACGTTGATTACTTTGACTTTAAAATCACTGATTTTGTCCAAGGCTGGAAGTCCAAGTGGTTTTATATCAAGGATCAACCACTTGAAAGCCAATCTTTTGGGTTAGCCCCCTTTGATCCTAAGAAACCTTTCCGCAAACTGGACTCCTGGGATCAGCATCCTTCTGCCGAAGAAATGGCGGAAATCCAGCCCCATATTGATCGTATTTCGAAACTGCGGCACGAAGTTGGCAAGGAATTGTCGGGTCCACGATGTCAGTGGAGCCATTTTCTCTGTTCGCTCCGACGTTGATTACTTTGACTTTAAAATCACTGATTCTGTCCAAGGCTGGAAGTCCAAGTGGTTTTATATCAAGGATCAACCACTTGAAAGCCAATCTTTCGGGTTAGCCCCCTTTGATCCTAAGAAACCTTTCCGCAAACTTGACTCCTGGGATCAGCATCCTTCTGCCAAAGAAATGGCGGAAATCCAGCCCCATATTGATCGTATTTCGAAACTGCGGCACGAAGTTGGCAAGGAATTGTCGGGTCTCCAGATTCTGGCATACTTTTTGCGGATCCGCGTCCAGCCGCTTCAAGCCCGACTTTTTGGCATGTGGGCGTACACCGGGAATAAGGACCCGGTGAGGATTTCCTCGGAAGACCTTACCCTTAAAGTGTATGAGAAAAGGGTTCAAAGCTTCACCACTCTTACCAAGAAAAGCCTGGTTCCTTCAAGCTGTCTTGTGGAGCCCTTTGGTAAGAAAAACCGGCTCCCCGAGGTAAATTTCTTTTGCATTCATCTTTCCTTCCTTGTATTTGCAGATGAATTCTACCAATTGATTGGCGCTTCTTTCATGTCTTCTGCTTGTGTATGACTTTGATCACCTAAGCTCACTTCCTCCTCTCCCTGGAAGTTATGAGCCATCCATCCCTCCGCATCCAACGATCTCCCTATGACTGGGACCGCCGCGGATGAGGAGATGGATTTCTCTACATCTGATTCTTCATCGAAGACGTAATCGCTTCCATCGACTCGCTCCGGAGGTTTTCGTGTGGAGCGTGCTGGTGAAAAGAGGAAGCGCCCCTATGCTGTGGAAAGGGTCGAAGACTTGGATGACTCGACTGCTTCCAAACCTCTCGATGCTACTCCAGTCTCGGCTACTCCCGCCTAGATGAATCTGTTCCGCTTTGCGCAGGATGTGTCTTCGTAAGTGTTTGACTGCTTCTTTTATTGTTTTATTAGGTAATTCCGCTACTGATGCTTTTCCCAATTGTATTGTTCTTTTCCCTTGTAGTGATGATGATGAAGATCCTCCTGCATCTCCTCTTTGCACATCTGTGGTCTGCTCTGCAAAGAAAACTCCTCCACCATCGATGGAGCCGAAGGAAAAGCTCATGTCTTCTATGGAGAAGATCATTCCGAAAGATACTGCCACTTCATCAAAGCCGACACCGCAAAAAGGCAGAAAACGGCGGGTAAAGGGGTGGTGATATCATAAGAGCCCGTTGATGTGGATATGAAAGATGTAAGTCACTCTGTATTTCAGAATTTTTCTGTCCGTAGCCTTTTTGATTTTGCCCTAATATCCTTTTGCTGTGCTGTTCTTGTTCAGCCTTTGATGCGCCAGATGGTCAGTATGGCCTCTCGCTATATAAAAATCCATGAAGAAGCCGAAGAGCTGAAGGGTATGTTCTATTCATCTTTGAAATCTCTTTGTGATTTTTTCTTCTTCATTTTTTCATGATTTATCCACGCAGCCGCTGCCAAGCAATCCAGAGTTATTCGAGATGAGGCGATGAAGCGTGTCGATGATCTTGAGGTTAAACTTCGAGCCGCTGAGGAGGCTTTGGAGGAGGCCAAGCAAAAGGCGAAAGCTGACGCCAAAGAAGTGGCCAAGCAAGCCACTGTTCGAGATGCAAATCTTCGATAGCGCCTAGAGGCCCTCAATAATTCGTTGACCCATAAGTTTTTTTGTCTTATGCGTCTTTATTTTGTTTCTTTCCTTCGATTATAAATCTTGTCCTCCCTTTTTATTTTTATAGCTGACTGGCCAGGACCTGACGTTGAATGAAGATAAGAAGGTTGATCCTTTGTCGGATGCTATTACCACCTTGGAGGCCAACAGTGTTCGTGGGAGCAACCTTCTTGTCCACTCCCGCCATGCCTTCAACAGCCTTCACGCTGAAATATTTCCAACCAAGGAGGTGCCGAACAATCTGAATGATCTTGTCACTAATGCCTCAAAATATGTAGAGCTCATTGGGAACCCCAAGAGGAAGGTATGATTAGCACAGTAGCAAGTTTTCCCTCAGGTATGAAACCAAGGTTATCGAACTAGTAGGAGTAAGGAAACAACTCCAAGGTTTTGCTAGCAACTTGGAATCCTGCACAACACAACCACAGAACTTTGCCCAAACTTACAATGAGGTTATCAATCTCACTGGTTTTGCTGAAAACAAAGGATTAAACGTATAGTGTGGAAGATAGTAATTGCTTGCAGAAAGTAAACAGTAAACAGTAGATGGTATATCAATGGTAAAGGAATGGACTGGGGTCCACAGTTCACTAGAGGTGTTTCTCCTTAAGATAAATAACATGTTGGGTGAACAAATTACAGCGAGGCAATTGATAGATTGAGAAAGCATAACAATGCATATACTAGACATATTGACTCCTACGAGATTTGACTGAGCATTACAACATAATACATAGACCGTAATCCAACTGCATCTATGACTAATAATCCACCTTCAGGTTATCATCCAAACCTATTCCAGTATTAAGTTGCAAGCAACAGATAATTGCATTAAGCAAAGTGTGTAAAGTAAACAATATGATTGCCCCATGGACAAATGATTGTTGTTTTCTCCCTAGTAGCAATAGCACATCTACAACCTTAGAGATTTCTGTCACTTCCCAGATTACTAGAGGCATGAACCCACTATCGAGCATAAATACTCCCTCTTGGAGTTGCAAGCATCTACTTGGCCAAGATAGCTACTAACAACGGAGAGCATGCAAGATCACAAATAACATAGACATGATAGAATCAATAATCAATATGACATAGTATCTCAATATCCATCGGATCCCCGCAAACACAACATGTAGGATTACAAATAGATGATCTTGATCATGAACAGAGCTCACAAGATCTAAACATGATAGCACAAAGGAGGAGAACCAACCATCTAGCTACTGTATGGACCCATAGTCCAAGGGTGAACTACTCACGCATCATTCCGAAGACTGGCATGGTGATGAAGAAGGCCTCCAAGATGATCTCTCCCCTCCGGCAGGGTGCAGGGAAGAGCTTCAGACCCCCCGATCTAGGGATGGAGATGGCGGCGGCTACAGACTCTTTCGTGGATTTTTGATCTGGTCCCTAGGGTTGTCGTCCCGGGGTACTTTTATAGGTGAACGGGCAAGGTCGGTGGAGGCCTAAGGGGCCCACACCACTTGGTTGCGCGCCCCTGGCCGTGCCGCCACAGGGTGTGGCCACCTCGCGGCTTCCCTTTGGACTCCGTGTTGCTTCGGGTAAAATATTGACTTTGGCTTTTGTCCCATCCAATTCCGAGAATATTTCTTTACTAGCTTTTTTGAAACCAAAAATAGCAGAAAACAGGCAACTGGCACTATGGCATCTTGTCAATAGGTTTGTTCCAAAAAATGTATAAAAATACCTCAAAGTGTGAACAAAACATAAGAAAGTTGATATAAAACAAGCATGTAGAATCAAAAATTATAGATATGTTTACGACATATCAGTTACCATCTTCGGTGCTGATCCCAACCCCTTGTTTGTTATAGCTTGACGCAGTCAGAGAGTGGTGCTGAAACTTCAATGGCACTGGCGATGGCGCACAGCGAGAAGGTCGACTGGGTGAAGGTTAGCTCCTCTGTCCCAGTCACCTCCAATGGCCAAGAAATTGACTTGAAGCCACATATTAAGATGGTCAAAAAGTACTCTCGGCTGCTTCTAGGCATAATCTCAGGCTCGAAGAAGCCATCTGCCCCTTCCTCAACTTTCGATCCTTCTTTGGCTGCTCCTGCCGCTCCCGTAGCTAGTGTCCCTTCTGCTAGTGCTACTATGTATTTGAAAGAGACGGCTTTGTAGGCTTTGTTTTGTAATTTTTATCGTGTCTCCCTTTATTGTAATGAACCTTGAACTTATTGATGCCTACGCACTTCTATTCTTGTAGACAGTTGTTGGGCCTCCAAGTGCAGAGGTTTGTAGAACAGCAACAAGTTTTCCTTAAGTGGATCACCCAAGGTTTATCGAACTCAGGGAGGAAGTGGTCAAAGGTATCCCCTCTCAAGCAACCCGGCAATCAAGATACAAGAAGTCTCTTGTGTCCCCAACACACCCAATACACTTGTCAGGTGTATAGGTGCACTAGTTCGGTGAAAAAATAGTGAAATACAAGTGGTATAGATAATTATAAGTGGTAACGGTGATACAAAATAACTTGATGGCGTGAAAAAGACTAAAGTAAAACTGAAATAAAGATGGAGGCAAGCAAACATATAACAGATCTAGTAGCAAATGGTGTTTCAATGCTTAGGAACAAGGCCTAGGGATCATACTTTCACTAGTGAACACTCTCATATAAATATATTCTTCTTTATGATACTACACTGAACTACTCTCCAGTTGGACACTCTAATCGTTGGTAGGGCTATAACAGCACACCTCAAAGTTCATCTTTCCCATCTAGATAACCCCACACTGTCACCTTGAGTACTAGATGGTTCCAACAAACACCACAATTTCATAAAGACATCCAACTCCAAATATAACTCATAACAAGTATTTGTAATCTCTAGCCTAAGTGCCACCATGGTGTGCACACTGTCAACTTCACACACATGGAGAGAGCAGAGATTCATTAAAGCACTTGAGTAGCAAGGTAGATCTAATTGATTACAAAGCTCATGAGCACAATATGATCACGCATAGAGAGAGAGATGAACACATAGCTACCGGTAGAACCCTTAACCTCGAGGAAGAACTACTCCCTCCTTATCATGGGAATCAGCAATGGTGATGGAGATGGCGGTGGAGATCGATGGAGATGGCTCCGGGGGCACTTCCCTGTCCCGGCAGGGTGCCAGAATAGAGACTTTATGTCCCCCGAATCTCCCTTCGGTGGCGGCGGCGCTGCAGAACTTTTTGTGGATTTCGGATTGATGATTTAGGGTTTTTGCCTCGGGGGAGATATATAGGCGAAAGAGGCAAGGTCGGTGGCCGGCCAGGGGGCCCACACCATGCCCTGGCGTGGCCAAGGGGGACCCGCGCCTAGGGGTGGTGTGGCCACCCTGTGGCCCCTCTTCGGCTCTCCTTCTGGCTCCGTGAGTCTTCCGACAAAATAACAACTGTGCTTTTGTCCGGTCCAATTCCGAGAATACTCATTTTCTGACTTTCTGGAACCAAAAACAGTAGAAAACAGGCAATTGGCACTGTGGCTCTTGTTAATAGGTTAGTCCAAGAAATCATATGAAAAGTACTCCAAAGTGTGGACAAAACATAAGAAAGTAGATAAAACCAAGCATGGAACATCAAAAATTATGGATACGTTTGCAACGTATCAACATACCCAAGCTTAACTCCTGCTCGTCCTCGAGTAGTTAAGTGATAAAAAGAAAGAATAATTTTTGAGGTGACATGCACCATCATAAACTTGATCAAAGTATTTGTAAAACATTGATAGCTGGGATCATAGTACTTCAATCATAACATGAAAGACAAAGTTCTAGCAACAAGACATAGAAACTATGTTGCAACATGAAAAGGCACAAACAAAAGATTCATGAATAACAATTCTTTGCAAGACGTTTGTTTGTTTCACATAAAGAAAACATAGCATAGTAGCATTCAGCTTGTCCCTCATAGAGTAGTAAACATAAATGCATAGGACACCTTCAAAGTTCATAAGAGTGACTAGATACAAATAGTTTAAAACAAGCAATATCAAAGTTATGCATCAATCAACAAGTCTTGGGACAATGCACATAGAACTAAGAATGGCCACTATGCTCTCAAAGTAGGTGCATAAAGGTAGAAGGTGGAGACTCAACATAAAAGTAAAAGAAAGGCCTTCATAGAAGGAAGTAGAGATTCAATTTTCATAAAGAGCTTCCAAAAATTATGGTACTTATAGCTTTCAGCTCTCATTGCCCCTATCATAAGCATCTTGAAGTGATTAAGGTTAAAGTGAACAAACTATGGTGTATATGCTTAAGGAAGTATAAGCTAGGAATCTCATGTCCCTTGAATACGAGGGTCACTCCTCATGCTACTCAAGTTTAGTCACCGGTAAGTTCTTGTCATCGTAAGTACATGTGTATCATAGAGAACCGCCAACAGGGTACCCCTTGCCCGATGATACGGAAGAATCCCCATATCAAAATGACAAGGCAACCAGACGAGCATCTCAGCAATCTTCTTATTTACCATGGGAATATGGTGTTTTTTTCTCTCTTTCCTCTTTTCATAATCTCTTTTTTTTTCTTTTTCTCATTTTTTTTCAATATAGGACTCTTTTTTTATAAGAAGAATGCTTCATAGACAGCTCATTATGGTTACGCTGCAGGTTTCCACCATGTCAGCACGGATTAGACCAGCGGCCCAGACGTTTCTCTAACACATATACATAACTCCATGGACTTACAAGCTCCCCTTTCATTTCACACTGACGACATCCGTAGACAAAAGAGCATGATATCAACTAGGTACAAAGTACCAGTGCAATGTTGAAAGCGTTCCCCATGACAACATGGTTCTGCTAATCCCCAACAAATAAGTGCAAGCATATACAACATAGACGGCACAATGGTTCAAGTTTATTAATGGCAAGTAAAGTAAAGTGTGCCATCAAGTTCGTGAGAGCTTTAATCACTAGTTTTCTCATAACAAGTTTAATTTGGAAGGTAAACAAAAGGATGAATATACTTGGAATAGCATAAGCTAATAGGTAGGTATGGTGGACTCTTTGGAATAACTTGGTTTAGGGAGTTGGTTGCAGAGGCTAGCAAAAGACTGGGAGCGACAAACTAAGAGAGCAATAATGGCCATAATCATGTAGAGCGACAAAACATCATTGATCAAAGCATAAAGTGATACTACAAGTTGAAAACTAAAGGATCATAAAGGCTATGGTGACTTTGGATAGTCATAGCATGGTGTGAGCATGCGCCAAGTCAACCCAAATAAAGCATCAAAGGAGAATACCACTATACTATGCTTTAATATGCTAAAACAACACATGATTCATCCAAGGCACATTAAGCAATCTCAATTGTTTATAATGAGTCATGCTGCAGCAAAGAATACTAAGCATAAAGCCAAAACAATATCAAGCATGGCATGACAAAGCATAGGCCACAGTCAAAAACAAGCTCTCTTTACCACTTAAGCATGAACTTTCCTACTCTTTTCCAAACCAAACCAAACTATTTGAAAACCAATGTATGAAAGAGGGGGTACAACCAATTTATTCAGCAAAGTAAGCAAACCATCCAAACGAAAAACCAAAACGAAAACAAAAACGAAAAAGAAGACGCTCCAAGAACAACACAACTTATGCATGAAACAATAAAAATGAAGCGTTTGGAAGAAACCTGGGATTTTTATTGATGAAGAGGGGGATGCCTTGGGCATCCCCAAGCTTTGATGCTTGTACTTCTTGGATATTTATTGGGGTGACACTTGTGGCATCCCCAAGCTTGAGCTTTAGTCTATTCTTCATCTTATTACATCATTCCTTCCATACACCTGAAATTTTTCCTTCATACAAAACTTCACACAATCTTTATTAGCAACATTAGTGCACTCAAGATAATAAGTCTTTAAGGTTCAGTTCTAACACCAATAAAACTTCCATTAAAACATTATGTACTGTAGCACTTGCCTCAAAAAGCTCAATTCCCCAAAAGAACTCAAAAAGGAACCAACAAGAAGCAAATGCAGAAAATGGCAGAAATCTGTCAAAACAGACCAGCAGGTGAAGACGAATTTTTTCGAATACCTTCTGTTGCTCAAATCAAAAAGTGTTAAACTAACGAAAGTTATATAACAACCTGGGTCAGAAGAACAAAAATTAACGCCTCAAAAGGACGTACATAGATTTTACACGAATTTTTACGGTGAAGAACAGAAATCTGTTTCAGGACAGCAACTTTCCCAAGCATTACTTCTCTCTCATAAGAGGTTACTCTTGGCACAAAAACCACACAGAAATGATAAGAAGAGGTTATTACTGAAGTAATAACTTCCAAGACGCATCTAAAACTTCTGGGTTATCTTCCAATAAGTACTTTTCTTTAACGCTTTTAAGTTAGGCATAATAGTTTGAGAAGATGCTCACATAAGAAATATGAATTGAAGTAAAAGAGAGCATCAAGGAGCAAATTCAAAACACATTTAAGTCTAACCCACTTCCTATGCATAGGAATCTTGTAAAGAAACAAGTCATGAAAGTACAAAGCAACAAGCATAGGAAAGCAAAACAAGTGCAACTTCAAAATTTTCAACATAAAGAGGGGAAAATTAATATTATTGAGATGCATAAAACCATGTTTCCCTCTCTCATAATAACTTTCAGTAGCATCATGAATAACATTAAGAATATAACTATAACATAAAACATTCTTATCATGAGCCACATGCATAAAAGAATTAATACTCCACACATAAACATAGTCATTCTTATTAATTGTAGTGGGAGAAAATTCAACAAAATAGCTATCATTATTATTCTCATCACCATAATCATCAAATATAGGAGGCATATGGTAATCATAATTAATTTTATCCTCAATAGTAGGTGGACTGAAAATATCATATTCATCATTGCAATCATCATATATTGGAGGTATAGTATCATCATAAGCAATAGAATAGTTATCTTCCAAAGTGTGTTCATTTGTAAACATATCATCATTGGAAGGAACATGGATAACACTAATAGGACATCAATTATCATCATTTTCAGAATTGGTACCGAAGAGATTTTCAATATCAAAAGTAGTGTTCTTTTCCCAATCATGATCACTACTATAGGTAATAGGCATAGGAACATCATCGAGTTCAGACTCATCAAAAACTATAATAGGAGCAACATGCTTAGGGGAAAATACCGTATCCTCTCTCCTGTTCTTCTTTTTCTTCTTCTCTTTAGGAGGGAGAGGCTTGAAAGGAAGCTTCACCATATACCCTGGTTCATTGTTAGAGACAATAGAAGAAACTTTGGAGGATTCCTCCTTTTCATTAATAAGAACAAAACACATATTAGTCTTGTCATATTTTGGTAAAACCTCATCTTGTATAATATTTTGCATGTAAGTATTTGTATAGTAATTATCAACACAATAAAGATGACAACCATGTAGGACACTATTCACATCAAAAGCACTCATATCTACCAAAGAGGTTTTTCTTGATAACTCTTCACACCCCAAAAATAATGTAAGTTGATCATGCTGATTAGGAGTGATCATGTCATCACAATACAAACTTTAAGTACTCATTGGATTAGCAGGGCTATTATTATGGCCTGAGCATTGAAAATTGAAATGACCCACTTCAAAGCAAAGTTCACAAATAAAAGGATAGAGGGCAAAACTTTTACCAAGATCATTTAGAGCCCTATACCACGTTCTAGTTTTTTCCTTCCTGTGGGTGATACAATATTCTTCTTCAATTTGATTATTCTCACAAGGTCTATGTATTCCACGAAAATTAACATGCTTATAAGAAGTAGTATTTTCAGAGGTTTGAGCATGTTTATTGCTATCATTAATAACAATTTCATTTTCCATGCAAGTGTCTTTATAAGGCTCATGATACATGTCCCATTTTTATTTAGGAGCATTAATATGAGAAGCAAAGGTTCTATAACAATCAATAAGAATTTGAGGATCAAGACCATATTTAGCACCAAGCTCTTGAAAATCAATAGTTTTAGCAAAAGACTTAATGCAATTATACCCATAGTTTATACCTGGTTCTTTACCTTTGTTGTTATCCCAATCTTCAATATTGCTTTGAATTGTTTCAAGAAGATCCCACTTAGCTTTGACATCCTTACTTGTGAAGGATCCCTCTAAACAAGTATCTAGATAGTCCTTGTAATGTCCTAAAAGCCTTGCATAGAAATTATTAATAACAATATTACCAGGGAGCTCATGAATGGGACATTTGAGCATTAGTGACTTCAATCTCCCCCATGCTTGGGCAATACTTTCTCCATCATGTGGATGAAAATTATAAATGTAATTCCTATCTTTATGAATTTCATGAGGAGGATGAAGTTTAGAGTAAAAGAGAGATTCAATTTCCTTCCACTCCAAATGATGAGGATCATCTAGTAGCTCATACCACTCCCTTGCTTCGCCCTTAAGTGAAATAGAGAATAGCTTCCTCTTAACTTGGTTCATTGAAATACCTGCACACTTGAACAACTCGCATAATTCATGTATAAAGAGTAAATGATCACCAGGATGGACAGTTCCATCTCCAAAATAGCAGTTATTCATAACACGTTCAACAATTTTTATAGGTATTTTAAAAGGGATGATTTCAGTATGTGGATTTAAAATATCACCAGTATCATTAGAATTACCACATATGGGAGATAAAGTATCATCAGAGCAAATTTTCTTCTTTAAAGCTGGGGAACTAAAAAGATCATTTTCATAAAAACCAACTTCCCCAAGCTTAGACGTTTTCATAGCATTAGTAACAAAGGTGTTCAAAAGATTCATACTAATAACATTGCTACTAGCATGCAAAGAAAGTTCCATGGGTTTTTTAATTTTCTTTTCAGACAATTCATGTTCTATCTTAGGAAAAATACTAAAAAGCTCTCTAATTTTGTTGTTGTTTTCCATTAAGCCTAACTAGTGAAAAAAAGAAACAAAAAGACAAAAATGCTGAATCTAAAGGAAATAACTTCGAGCACTCACATCGGAGGATGTGAGTACCTTTTACCTTACCTCCCCGGCAACGGTGCCAGAAAATAGCTTGATGTCTACGCACTTCTATTCTTGTAGACAGTTGTTGGGCCTCCAAGTGCAGAGGTTTGTAGAACAGCAGCAAGTTTTCCCTTAAGTGGATCACCCAAGGTTTATCGAACTCAGGGAGGAAGTGGTCAAAGGTATCCCCTCTCAAGCAATCCTGCAATCAAGATACAAGAAGTCTCTTGTGTCCCCAACACACCCAATACACTTGTCAGGTGTATAGGTGCACTAGTTTGGCGAAGAGATAGTGAAATACAAGTGGTATAGATAATTATAAGTGGTATTGGTGATAAAAAATAGCTTGATGGTGTGGAAAAGACTAAATAAAACTGAAATAAAGATGGAGGCAAGCAAACATATAACAGATCTAGTAGCAAACGGTGTTTCAATGCTTAGGAACAAGGCCTAGGGATCATACTTTCACTAGTGAACACTCTCATATAAATATATTCTTCTTTATGATACTACGCTGAACTACTCTCCGGTTGGACACTCTAATCGTTGGTAGGGCTATAACAGCACACCTCAAAGTTCATCTTTCCCACCTAGATAATCCCACACTGTCACCTTGAGTACTAGATGGTTCCAACAAACACCACAATTTCATAAAGACATCCAACTCCAAATATAAGTCATAACAAGTATTTGTAATCTCTAGCCTAAGTGCCACCATGGTGTGCACACTGTCAACTTCACACACATGGGGAGAGCAGAGATTCATTAAAGCACTTGATCTAATTGATTACAAAGCTCATGATCACAATATGATCACGCATAGATAGAGAAATGAACACATAGCTACCGGTAGAACCCTTAGCCTCGAGGAAGAACTACTCCCTCCTCATCATGGGAATCAGCAATGGTGATGGAGATGGCGGTGGAGATCAATGGAGATGGCTTCGGGGGCACTTCCTCGTCCCGGCAGGGTGCCGGAATAGAGACTTTCTGTCCCCCGAATCTCCCCTTCAGTGGTGGCGGCGCTGCGAAACTTTTCGTGGATTTTTGATTGATGATTTAGGGTTTTTGCCTCGGGGGAGATATCTAGGCAAAAGAGTCAAGGTCGGTGGCCGGCCAGGGGGCCCACACCATTCCCTAGCACGACCAAGGGGGACCCGCGCCTAGGGGTGGTGTGGCCACCCTGTGGCCCCTCTCCGGCTCTCCTTTTGGCTCCGTGAGTCTTCCGGGAAAATAACAACTTTGGCTTTTGTCCGGTCCAATTTCGAGAATATTCATTTTCTGGAACCAAAACAGCGTAAAACAGTAACCGCTTTGTGGCTCTTGTTAATAGGTTAGTCCAAGAAATCATATGAAAAGTACTCCAAAATGTGGACAAAACATAAGAAAGTAGATAAAACCAAGCATGGAACATAAAAATTATGGATACGTTTGCAACGTATCACTTATCCATCTTCCCCTTGCTTCTTTTTTCAAGAGAGCTAAGTTTTGAATATATGCATGTGAGCTTGCTTTTGTATGCTGAACATTTCATATATTTCTTGTCTTGCCAGATTTTGAATGAATCTTTGGCTCCTCTTGGATCCGCGCAACTGTCAGATGTTGTTCCATCCTCCTCCGTAGTAGGTGCGACTAGTACCACCATCGTGCGTACGGTGGACCTGCTGTTGTACCCTGAAAAGATAGAACATGTTAAAAAACTTGAGGGAAAACTTCGGGTCGTTCAATCGATGGTGGATGTTTCCCAATCGAAGACACGCTAGGCCCTCAATCGTGAGGCTTTTTTCTTGGAGGAAATTTCTAGGGCAAGTGAAAGGGTGTTGTGTAAGTCTTCTTTCCTCTTTGTTTGGTTGTTTTTTCTGGCTTGCTGGAAATTAATATTTCCTTCCTGGTTTGTAGGCATTCGATGGTGCGAGAGGGAGGAGACCCAACGTCTGCGCGACCGAATGCAGGCTCCTGTGTCTGCCTCCCGAAGTTTTGAAACATATTTTTTGACCAATCATCGCTGTTCCTGTACTGTGGCATTGCTTCAGGATCGGCTATCAGAGTTGGATCCTTATTTATAATGCCATGTTTCCTCAGATCGCTTGCCCTTATTTATCGAGTGCTGTCGTAGATCGCTTGCCCTTATTTATAATGTCATGTTTCCTCGGGATCCTCAGCCTCATACCTTGGCTGATTTGATTGTGAAGTTTCAATAAGGTGAAAAGATTCATCATTTAGTGAAGCTTCAACTTGTGGCGGGTGCCAAGCTTGTGCTTTCTTGGGTACACATGCATCATCCGACGCTGGACTTGGATGATGTATCTTCGTGGCTTCCCCCTTCTGGTGGTGGCTTTGTTGATATGGTGCCTCATTATGCTACTGCTCGTAGTCCTGCTATTAGGATTGTTCGAAGATGCCTAGAGGCAGACAAAGAATTTTTTGTAAATTTTACTATCTGATAGCTTGCTTGCGCAGCCTTTGTACTTTGTAGAAGAAATATTGTATAGAGCCATTTTATTCTTGTCAAAAGGTCATATGCTTCATACGAGATTTTGATAGTATATTGTATTCTCTTGGTGAGGACCCGACGAACTAATGTTCGCTTGTCATATAAATTCGTGTCTCGTGAAATACTCTCTTTATTCATTGATAAGCATGGATGGAAGTACATTGCGAGGGCGTGATCGCCTAGCCGTTGGCCTTTTATTGAATATAAAGTGCGTCTAAGTGAAGATTTTCTTTAGGAACTTCGGCTTCTGTTCTTCGGGGTCTTCATCATGCTCCGTGTTGTGGTGCTCTCTTCTTGTCGGCGAGTGGATCTTCTTATGCGGGACCTATAGTGCAGGCCGCATTTGTTGCCTTCGCGGGATCGTGGTGCGCTTGCTCTTTCGATGTTTGCTTCTTGTGGGTGTGCCCTTCGTGTAGTGACTCCTCATCCGCTATTTTTAGCTGTCCGAGTTCTGTCTCCATCCCGAAAGATTCTGAGATTTTGTTGAATTCCCGATCGCAGCTGTCCGCGCGGCTGAAGCTTCCTTTGACTGTTGTGACCCCATTGGGGGCTGGCATTTTCAGTACCAGATATGCGTAGTGAGGTACTGCCATGAATCGCGCGAAAGCTAGTCATCCCGGGATCGCGTGATATTGTGATGGCCAATCCATGACTTCGAATTCGAGTTTTTCACGCCTGAAGTTATTCTTTGACCCGAAGACTACATCGAGGTGTACTTTGCCCAATCGAATTTCGGCTTTTCCTAGGACTATCCCGTGGAAAGTTGTGTCTATAGATACTAGATTCGTCATGGACCAATTCATGGCCCGTAGAGTTTTGGCGTAAATCAGGTTGATACTGCTTCCTGCATCCTAGAAAACCTTGCTCATGTCGAACCCGCTGATTTGCGCTTCTACTATTAGCGCTGACTGGCCAGGTCGAGGGACCCATAGTGGATGAGCATCTCCGCTGAAGGTAATTTCTTGTTATGACCAATGGAGATATTCTGGTGTAGGAGGTGGCTTTGTTACTGCCATGTTTACTTGCCTAGTGATCAACTTCTATGTTCTGTTGGAGGGCGATCCCTTCTGGATCATTGTCATTGCTCCTTTTGACCTGGGATATTCGTCGTCTTGGTGTGTTGTGTTTTTCGGCTGTCCCGTTGGTGGATGCCCCTGTGGTGGTGGTGGCTGTCGATAGACAAGGCACCGGGTGTGGTAGCGTAGCCTCGGTTTGCTGCTTCGGTTGCCCTTGTGTTGCATAGGTCTTGCATCTTTAAGAATGTTCGGCAGTCCTTTAGGAGGTGATTTGACCGCCTTTTCCCTGTCGAGTCGACGTAGTAGTGCATATTGCAGGGTCCTTCCAACATTTGTCCTGCTGACATAGGTGGGTCTCGATTTGTCGGCTGGTACCGTTGCTGCGACTAGCTTCCACTGATGTTGTCCCTACTGCCATGATATCCGCTGTTGTAGTCGTCGCTCTGTCGATTGTCTCCTCCAGAGAAGCTTGTTGCAACATAACTTGGTGTATGGTACCCATCATTGGTTTGTCGTCTCCGATCATTATTGCGCATGTCCCTATCATCTTCGGGTGAACGAGCTCTTTTGTTGTGTACTGCGTCCTCTTCGTCAGCCCAACGGTTGGCTATTTCCATCAGCTGCGAAATTGTCTTTGGCTTGGTCGGTCCTAGTTTTTCAATGAACTTCTGCCAACAAATTCCATCGTTGAAGGAGTCGATTGGTCTTTCATCGGATATGGCTTCAGCCGATTTTTTTATGATGTTCCACCGTTGGACGAAAGCCCGTATTGATTCTCCCGGTTTTTTCTTACAGGCCCGTAATTGCTTCAAAGACGCGGGTCACTTGAACATGGACTGGAAATTCCTGATAAACTTGTCCTCAAGATCGTTCCAGCTGCTGATAGAATCTTCGGGTAGTTGTTTTAGCCAGGAGCGTGTCGCACCAATTAGGTGCAGCTGCAAGCTTTGCATTGCTGTAGCTTTGGATCTACCTTGTAGTATGACAGTTGCTAGATAATCTGTCAGCCAAGCGTCAGGTTCTTGGAGGCTATCATACTTTTGACGATCTTGAGGTAATTTAAAGTCTGTTTGTACCGAAGTCTTGCGAAACTATCGGGTAAAGCAACTGGCTCTGCATAATTCTTGCTCTTCCTCGCTTTTGCCATCATGATATCTTCGTGTGCTATGCTCTTCTCTGGACTGATCGATCCTTCTCTGAGTGATGTTATTTCTTGCATCCTTTCGCGGCTCTGACTCTGAAAAATGTACCCGTTGTGGCGATCGAGATCGTCGGGTGTGTCCCGCTTGCCGAGGGATGCCACGACGTCGTGGGGATCTATCAAGATGTCGCGTGATTCCTTGCTCTTTTTGCGCGAGAGATTCTCCTACCATGCCGAGGTTTATTAATGCGGAGCGGTGGAGGGCCGCACGAGGATCGTCGGGTGCAGGCTGAGTTGTGATCAGACATGTTTGCGTGGCCACGATAGCTGCCTGAGCCGTTTTTGCCTTGATGTTTCCTGCTTGATCAATCGACATGAATGATGGATTGAGATCTCGGATAAGTCCTCCTCTTCCTGCTTCAAAGATATTCTCCAATCGAGATATTCCTCTTCATGGCGGTGCTCCTCCTGTTACGCTCTTTGATCCTCGAGTGGAGCTTAACTGCGCTTGTTGTAGGCTAGATTCGTCGGCTACTCTTTTCCTTTCATCGAGTTGTCTCTGCATCCTGTGTAGGTCTCTCTTCTTTTGATGAAGCAGGTATTGGTATGCTAACAGATGCTCGTGTGAAGCATCTGCTGTCATCGGAACTGCTCCCGAAATTGCTTCCCTTGCTTTTTGCCATAGCGTTGCTGGTAGTCAGAGAGTTTGCCTCTCGCCTCCACGTGGTTCTTCTTCTTCTCGATTTACACGGTTGTCTGTTGGGTCTCTCCCGTTTCCTTGGCTTCCCTCGTTGCCGTGATCTCCTGCATTATGGCTTGAAAGAATATCATCAGGATTAAAAATTGGGTAACCGTTGGATTCTTGTTGGGTCGAGGTGTCCCCAATGATCACACATACTTGGTGCTGAGTGATACATGGACTAGTGATGTCGTCATATGAAATGAGGGAGACACTGTTGGGTGAACCAGTGAAGTCCATGAATTTTTGTTCTGGGTAGATTTCTGCCATCCTAATTCCAAAGTCGATGCTTTCGCTGCTTTCTTCAGATTCGGAGTTTGCCGGGCTTGCTTCGCATGGTGGGGTTAGCTGTGGGTCTGATCCAAAGGAGAGATAGTCGTAAAGAGCATCAAGGTCCCCCAGATCTATCTCGATTTGCTTGCTTTCTTCACCTGCTTCGATCTATGTTGTGGAGTCCATGGAGGACCCGACGGAAGATGCTGGTACCGCCGTAGGCGTGAGTTTTTCCACCGACGGTTCTGATGTGATTAGGGCCAAAGGGTGCTATTCTTGCAGGTCTTTTGCTTGGAAGTGGAAACTTCTGGCTATGAGATTGGATCCGCCGTTGAAATTGGCGGGTACCAATACAGGGGTGGGCGGGTGTGGAACTACTTTCATCGGGTTGATGCTTCGTGAAGAGCGGTCCATCGTATCCGTGGCTCCAGTGTTCAGGTTTCCCACAGACGACGCCAAATGACGAGGGGTAACCTCGGCAATGCCCATGATGATGGACTTAGGGTTTCACGGAAAAGAGAATGGTAGGGATTTCGTCAGATGTCAGGAAAACAATGAAGTCAAAGTCGCCTGAATATTGGGGAAATCACACTATTCCAAGTTATCTTCTAGATTTCGGTACCCTCGCTTGGGCTTCTCCCGTCCTATATATAATAGGCCAGGTCTCAAAGCTATATGCGGATAGGTTTCATACACACATAATTACAATACCAACTCAATGTCGTTTCATAGTCTCTTTCCTAGTACAATTAAAACCTTTGTCGATTGTTTTCTTGGGCTGTCATCTGAAACCTTCATGGGCCGTAAGCCTTTTACCCAATATAGGGTAGCGAATCATCAGCATCCGAGTAATCATACCTATGTCAGATACGGTGCCAGGAGGTAGACGGAGGTGTGCTAGCACTTACAAAGACTATAAAGCTATTGGAACCCCATACATATCAACTTGGGAAACCGAGGAAACTCACGAAACACTATCCATGCCATGGGATACGTCCTACGGGATTATGTCCCTTAATAGCGCAGTAACTCGATTGATGTCGATTGCTAACTGATGTGGTTATGAGGATGATGTGAGTAGTGGTTGCTGCCTATTTGTCCAAATACGGAGTTCCTCCCTGATGTCTATGCACGCTTCTATTCTTGTAGACAGTGTTGGGCCTCCAAGTGCAGAGGTTTGTAGAACAACACCAAGTTTCCCTTAAGTGGATCACCTAAGGTTTATCGAACTCACGGAGAAAGTGGTTAAAGGTATCCCTCTCAAGCAACCCTGCAATCAAGATACAAGATATCTCTTGTGTCCCCAACACACCCAATACACTTGTCAGGTGTATAGGTGCACTAGTTCGGCAAAGAGATAGTGAAATACAAGTAATATGGATGATTATAAGTGGTAGTTGTAATCTGAAATAAGAGTGGCAGCAAGCAAACATGTAACATGACTGATTGTAAACAGTGTTTCAATGCTTAGAAACAAGGCCTAGGGATCATACTTTCACTAGTGGACACTCTCATGTAAATATCTTCTGTTCATTATGCTACCCTGAACTAATCCCTGGTTGGATGATGTAGGGCTACATCACACCTTAAAGTTCGCATTCCCCATCTAGATAACCCGTCACTATCACCTTGAGCACTAGATGGTTCCAACAAACACCACAATCTCATAGAGACATCCAACTAAAATTATACTCATGATAAGTATTTTTGTAACCTTAGCCTAAGTGACACACGGTATGCACACTGTCAACTTCACACACGTGGGGATAAGCGGAGATTAATTAAAGCACTTGAGTAGCAGAATAGATCTAGATTACAAAGCTCATGATCTCAATAAGATCACGCATAGAGAGAGAGATGAACACATAGCTACTAGTAGAGCCCTTAGCCTCGAGAGAGAACTACTCCCTCCTCATCATGAGAGTCAGCAACATCGATGGAGATGGCGGTGGAGTCGATGGAGATGGCTCCGGGGGCACTTCCCCATCCCGGCAGGGTACCGGAACAATGACTTTTGTCCCCCAAATCTCCACTTCGGTGATGGCGGCACTACAAAACTTTTCGTGGAATTCTGATCTGGTATCTAGGGTTTTCATCCCGGGGTACTTTTATAGGCGAATGGGCAAGATCGGTGGAGGCTTGAGGGGCCCACACCACCTGGTGGCGCGCCCCTAGCCGCACCACCATAGGATGTGGCCACCTTGTGACCCCCCTTCGGCTGCCCTTCAGACTCCGTGTTGCTTCGGGGAAAATATTGACTTTGGCTTTTGTTCTGTCCAATTCCAAGAATATTTCTTTACTAGCTTTTCTGAAACCAAAAACATTAGAAAATAGACAACTGGCACTGTGGCATCTTGTCAATAGGTTAGTTCTAGAAAATGTATAAAAATACCTCAAAGTGTGAACAAAACATAACAAAGTTGATATAAAACAAGCATGGTGCATCAAAAATTATAGATACGTTTACAACGTATCAAGCATCCCCAAGCTTAACTCCTGCTCGTCCTCGAGTAGGTAAGTGATAAAAAGAATAATTTTTGATGTGACATGCACCATCACAATCTTGATCAAGGTATTTGTAAAGCATTGATAGCTGGGATCAAAGTACTCTAAACATGAGCATGAAAGATAGAGTTCTAAAATAAGACATAGCAACTATGTTGTAACATGAAAAGGTATAAACAAAAGATCACGAATAACAATGCATTGAAAGACGTTTGTTTGTTTCACATATAGAAAACATAATAAGAGTGGTATTCAACTTGTCCCTCATGGTATAGCAAAACATAAATGCATAGGACACCTTGAAAGTTCATAAGGGTGACTAGATATAAATAATTTAAGAACAAGCAATATC
The DNA here is from genome assembly GCA_023614405.1 of Avena insularis. Classification (NCBI taxonomy): domain Eukaryota; kingdom Viridiplantae; phylum Streptophyta; class Magnoliopsida; order Poales; family Poaceae; genus Avena; species Avena insularis. The sequence continues at coordinate 474,852,778 of CM042696.1, read as the reverse complement.
AAATTCATGAATCAATCAACAAGTTTTGGGACAATGCACATTAAACTAAGAATGACCACTATGCTCTCTCAATTGGTGTATAAATATAGAAGATGGAGACTCAACATAAAATTAAAAAGAAAGGCCCTTCACAGAGGGAAGTAGGGATTTCAAGTTTCACAAAGAGCTTCCAAAAATTATGGTACTTATTAGATTTCAGCTCTCATTGCCCCTATCATAAGCATCTTGAGGTGATTAAGGTTAAAGTGACACAAATATGAGGATATGCTTGACAAGTTATAAGTTGAAAATCTCATGCCCCTTGCTTACGAGTACCGAACCTCATGCTACTCAACTTTAGTCACAAGTAAGTTCTTGTCATTGTAAGTACATGTGTATCATGGAGAACCGCCAATGGGGTACCCTTGCCCCATGAAACAAGAGCTTTCCCATATCAAAATGACAAGGCAACAAACAATGAGCATCTCAGTGATCTTTTTATTTGCTATTTGCATAGGTTTTTATTGAGGATGCTTCACAGAATGCTCACTATGGTTATGCTGCAAGTTTCCACCATGATTAGGCATGGCTTAGGCTAGTCGCCTAGACATTTCTCTAACACACATACAAACTCCATGAGCTTACAAGCTCCTCTTTTATTTCACACCACCGGGATCCATAAACAAAAGAACATGATATCAACTGAATAATAAGTGCAATGTTGAAAGCGTTCCCCATGGTAACATGGTTCTGCTGATTCACAACTTATAAAGTGCAAGCATATAAGCAACATATATGGACACAATGGTTCAAGTTTATTAAGTGCAAGAAAATAAAGTGTGCCATCAATTTTGTGAGAGCTTTTAATCACTAATTTTCACATAATAAGTTTAATTTGGAAGATAGATAAAAACATGAATATACTTGGAATGGTGTAACACACCATGCATAGGAATTTATAGTGGAATCTTTGGAATAACTTGGTTTTCTTGAAGGTTGGATGCATGAGTGGAACTCATACTTGGTACAGGTGGAGGCTAGCAAAAGACCGGGAGCGACCAACTAAGAGAGCAATAATGGCCATAATCATGCAAAGCGAAAAAACATTATTAATTAAAGCATAAAGTGATATTACAAGTCAAAAACTAAATGATCATGGAGGCTAAGGTGACTGGTTCATAGTCTTAACATGGTGTAAGCATGTGCCAAGTCAACCCAAATAAAGCATCAAAGGAGAATACCACTATATTATGCTTTTGTATGATAAAACAACACATGATCCTTTCAAGGCACATTAAACAATCTCAGTTGTTTGAAACAAGTCATACTACAACAATAATCAATAAGAATATGGTCAAAGCAACATCTAGCATGACATGGTAAAGTCTAAGTCACAGTCAAAACAAGCTTCCTTTTGTACCACTATAAGCATGAAACTTCCTACTCTTTTCCAACACCAATCGACTTATTTGAAACAACTCTCAAAGATAATAATCAATAAAGACTAGAGAGCATGTTTCACCCATCTACAAAGAAGGGCTAAAAAGTTCTAAGCCAAAAGAATAAGAAAACTAAAGCTAAACGCAGTGCTAGCAAAGGAGAACACTCACAGAACAATAAGAGTGAAAATTAGAGTGTTCTAGGTAATGAATAACAGGGTGTGTATCTCTCTAAAAGAAGTGTCTTGGGATCCAACCAACTTATTGCAGCAAAGAAAGCAAAATAAAACTAAAAATAAAGACGCTTCAAGAACAACACATAGTGCATAAGGTAATAAAAATAAAGTGTCTTAAAAGAAGACCTGAGATTATTGATGAAGAAGGGGATAATTTGGGCATCCCCAAGCTTTGACGCTTGTACTTCTTGAATATTTCTTGGGGTGACATGGGTGGCATCCCTAATCTTGAGCTTTTGTCCATATTTCATCTCATCACATTATTCTTCCCTACACTTGAAAATTTTCTTCATACAAAACTTCACACAATCTCCATTAGCAACATTAGAGTGTTCAAAATAATAATCCTTTGGGTTTAGTTTCAACACAAGTAAAACTTCCATTAAAACACAAGCTACTGTAGCAATTTCTTCTAAAATCTCAAGTGATCCAAGAGAACTCAAAAAGAAACCGATTAAGAGGCAAATGCAAATAATGATAGAAATCTGTCAAAACAGACCAGCAGGTAAAGACCGATTTGTTCGAAAATCTTCTGTTGCTCAAATTGAAAAGTGCAAAACTAACGAAAGTTGGGTAATAACCTGGGGCATAATAAAAAAAAATTACAGCTCAATCTGACGTACTGAGATTTTTGACGATTTTTTATAGTGACGCACAAAAATCTATTTCGGGATAGCAACTTCCCCATATCTTACTTCCCTTTCATTAGAGGTTATTCTTGGCACAAAAACCAAACAAAAAGGATAAGGATAGGTTATTACGGAGGCAATAACTTCCAAGACTCAACAAAACAAAAATAAACTGAAAGTAAAAATATAATGGGTTGTCTCCCAAAATCTCTTTCTTTATAGCCATTAAGATAGGCGTGATAATTTCGATGATGCTCACATAAGAAATATGAATTGAAGTAAAAGAGAGCATCAAGAAGAAAATATGGAAAAAATTTAAGTCTAACCCACTTCCTATGAAAAATAATCTTGTAAAGAAACAAGTCTTGAAAGGACAAAGCAACAAGCATAGGAAAACAAAACAAGTGCAACTTTAAAATTTTGAACATAAAGAGGGGAAACTTAATATTGTTGAGATACATAAAACCATGTTTCCCTCTCTCATAATAAATTTTAGTAGCATCATGAATAAAATTAACAATATAAATATCACATAAAACATTCTTATCATGAGCCACATGCATAACATAATTATTACTCTCCCTATAAGCATAGTCATTCTTATTAATCATAGTGGGAGGAAATTCAACAAAATAGCTATCATTATTATTCTCATCACCATAATCATCAAATATAGGAGGCATATTGTAATCATAATTAATTTTCTCCTCAATAGTAGGTGGACTGAAAATATCATATTCATCATTGTAATCATCATATATTGGAGGTATAGTATCATCAAAGTAAATTTTCTCCTCCATGCTTGGGGGACTAAAAATATCATGCTCATCAAAACCAGCTTTCCCAAGCTTAGACTTTTCCATAGCATTAGAAATAATGGTGTTCAAAGAATTCATACTAATAATATTGATATTAACATGCAAATAAAGTTCCATAGGTTTTTTAATTTTCTCTTCAAACACTTCATGTCCTAACTCATGATAAATACTATAAAGCTCTCTAATTTTGTTGTTGTTTTCCATTAAGCCTAACTAGTGAAAATAAAAACAAGAAACAAAAAGATATAATTGCAGAATCTAAAGGAAATAACTTCGAGCACTCACACACCAGCAATAGTAATAGAAGATAGCTTAGTAGCCAGAAGATGTAAGTACCTTTTACCTTACCTCCCCGACAACGGCGCCAGAAAATAGCTTGATTTCTACGCACGCTTCTATTCTTGTAGATAGTGTTGGGCCTCCAAGTGCAGAGGTTTGTAGAACATCAGCAAGTTTCCATTAAGTGGATCACCCAAGGTTTATCGAACTCAGGGAGGAAGTGGTCAAAGGTATCCCTTTCAAGCAACCCTGCAATCAAAATACAAGATATCTCTTGTGTCCCCAACACACCCAATACACTTGTCAGGTGTATAGGTGCACTAGTTCGGGGAAGATATAGTGAAATATAAGTAATATGGATGATTATAAGTGGTAATTGCAATCTTAAATAAGAGTGGCAGCAAGCAAACATGTAACAGGACCACTGTAAACGGTGTTTCAATGCTTACAAACAAGGCCTAGGGATCATACTTTCACTAGTGGATACTCTCATATAAATATCTTCTCTTCATTATGCTACCCTGAACTACTCTCCGGTTGGATGCTGTAGGGCTATAACAGCACACCTTAAAGTTCGCATTCCCCATCTAAATAACCCCTCACTATCACCTTGAGCACTATATGGTTCCAACAAACACCACAATCTCATAGAGACATCCAACTCAAATTATACTCATGATAAGTATTTCTGTAACCTTAGCCTAAGTGCCACATGGTGTGCACACTGTCAACTTCACACACGTGGCAATAAGCAGAGATTAATTAAAGCACTTGATTAGCAGAATAGATCTAGATTACAAAGCTCATGATCTCAATAAGATCACGCATAGAGATAGATGAACACATAGCTACCAGAAGAGCCCTTAGCCTTGAGATAGAACTACTTCCTCCTCATCATGGGAGGCAGCAACAGCGATGGAGATGGCGGTGGAGTCGATGGAGATGGCTCCGGGGGCACTTCCCCGTCCCGGCAGGGTGTCAAAACAGAGACTTCTGTCCCTCGAATCTCCTCTTCGGTGGCGGCGGCGCTATGGAACTTTTCATGGAATTCTGATCTGGTATCTAGGGTTTCCGTCCCGGGGTACTTTTATAGGTGAAGGGGCAAGGTCGATGGAGGCCCGAGGGGCCCACACCACCTGGTGGCGTGCCCTTGGCCGCGCCGCCACATGGTGTGGCCACCTCGTGGCCCCCCTTTGGCTTCCCTTCGGACTCCATGTTGCTTTGGATAAATTATTGACTTTGGCTTTTTCTCCATCCAATTCCGAGAATATTTCTTTACTAGCTTTCTGAAACCAAAAACAGCAGAAAACAGGCAACTAGCACTATGGCATCTTGTCAATAGGTTAGTTCCAGAAAATGTATAAAAATACCTCAAAGTGTGAACAAAACATAAGAAAGTTGATATAAAACAAGCATGGAGCATCAAAAATTATAGATACGTTTACGACGTATCACTCCTACACATACATAGTTGAGAATGTTTATGATGATAATCTTTATCTTAGCTCCTTATAATGCTAGTGGTGTATTGGTACGCCGTAAACGTATCTATAATTTTTGATGCTCCATGCTTGTTTTATATCAACGTTCTTATGTTTTGTTTACACTCTGAGGTATTTTTATACATTTTCTGGAACTAACCTATTAACAAGATGCCGCGGTGTGAGTTGCCTGTTTTCTGCTATTTTTGGTTTTAGAAAAGTTAGTAAGGAAATATACTCGGAATTGGATGGGACAAAAGCCAAAGTCAATATTTTACCAAAAGGAACACGGAGTTCGAAGGGCAGCCGAAGTGAGGCCACGAGGTGGCCACACCTAGGGCTGGCGCGGCCACCCCTAGGGCACGCCGCCCTATGGTATGGGCCCCTCGGGCACCCACCGACCTTTCCCCTTCACCTATAAAAGTACCACGATGCAGAAACCCTAAGGACCCGATCAAAAATCCACGGAAGAGTCTGTAGCCGCCGCCATCTCCATCTCTAGATCGGGGGGTCCGAAGCTCTTCCCAGCACCCTGCTGGAGGGGAGAGATCATCCTGGAGGCCTTCTTCATCACCATGACAGCCTCTAGAGTGATGCGTGAGTAGTTCACCCTTGGACTATGGGTCCATACAATAGCTAGATGGTTGGTTCTCCTCCTTTGTGCTATCATGTTTAGATCTTGTGAGCTCCGTTCATGATCAAGATCATCTATTTGTAATCCTATATGTTGTGTTTGTGGGGATCCGATGGATATTGAGATACGATGTCAGATTGATTATTGATTCTATCATGTCTATGTTATTTGTGATCTTGCATGCTCTCTGTTGCTAGTAGCTATCTTGGCCAAGTAGATGCTTGTAACTCCAAGAGGGTGTATTTATGCTCGATAGTAGGTTCATGCCTCTAGTAATCTGGGGAAGTGACAGAAATCTCTAAGGTTGTAGATGTGATGTTTCTACTAGTAGGGAGAAAACAACAATCCTTTGACCATGGGGTAATTGTATTGTTTACTTTACACACTTTTCTTAATGCAATTATCTATTGCTTGCAACTTAATACTGGAAGGGGTTCGGATGATAACCTGAAGGTGGATTATTAGTCATAGATGCAGTTGGATTACGGTCTATGTATTATGTTGTAATGCCCAATCAAATCTCTTAGGAGTCAAGATGTCTAGTGTATGCATTCTTATGCTTTCTCAATTTGTCAATTCCCCGCTATAATTTGTTCACCCAACATGCTGTTTATCTTAAGGAGAAACACCTCTAGTGAACTGTGGACCACAGTACATTCCTGTACCATTAATATACCATCTACTGTTTACCGTTTACTGTTTACTTTCTGCAAGCAATTACTATCTTCCATACTATACGTTTAATACTTTGTTTTCAGCAAAACCAGTGAGATTGACAACCTCACTGTAAGTTGGGGCAAAGTTCTTGGTTGTGTTGTGCAGGATTCCAAGTTGCTAGCAACACCTTGGAGTTGGTTCCTTACTCCTACTGGTTTGATAACCTTGGTTTCATCACTGAGGAAAACTTGCTGTTGTGCTCATCATACCTTCCTCTTGGGGTTCCCAACAAGATCTAGATATCTTGAGCCATCATGTATCTGATACTCCCTGAGAACGACTTTTCCCTGCTGCAGTTCCAATCTCTCTTACATACGCGATACTTACTTTCTATATTAAGTTGTTTTACTTTATTTTATTGTTGTTCTTATACCTAAAACCAAAAAAAAACCTTTTACACAATACTCGCATTTTATCTTGTTATTCAGAACTTTATTTAGCACTTCTATCGTAATATTTATTTTAAGAGTTATTAGACTTCAGACTCCTGCTTGGGATCGATATCTTTATTTTGAAACTAGCTACAAACGATATGTGCACTTGCAGTCATCAAGCTACTTTCTGGCGCCGTTGCCGGGGAGCTAAGCGCTGTAGGTCTCTTAGTTTTTTGCTTATTTATTTTTGTCTTGCTAAATTTTGTTTTGAGTTATAGGTTTCCACCAACATGACTGAGTTTGAGAATATGACTAGTGCTAACCCATTCAACTACTTTGGGAAGCCCTATGATATTTATAAAAGAGACAACTCCAATGAGAAGACAAGGGGGTTCGAAATAAATCCTCTATTACTTGGTATTCTACATAAGAAGCAATTTACTGGAGATGAAGAAGATCCTGATCCATATGAGCATATTGCATGTTTTAAAGATATATGTGGCACTTTTCTATTGACGGGATATACCACTGATGAGGTAAGGGTTAAACTTTTTAGTCAAACTTTGACTAGTTCAGCTCTCTCATGGTATAGATCTCTATCCCCTAAAGCCACTACTACTTGGGATAATCTAGCCTGTGAATTTCTAGCAAAATATTATCCATTATCAAAGTCTTTTGGAATCAGGCGTCTTATAGTGACTTGGAGGAATCACTCTAATGAAGGACTAGTAAGAGCTTATATCAGATTTAAAGATTTACTACGTCTATGTCCTCATCATGATTTACCTGAATGGTATTTATTGCATGTCTTTTATGGCGGTTTAATTGAACCTAATAAAATTAAACTAGACTCTTTCGCGGAAGGAGCCTTTATGAATCTTCCTATACCTAAAGCTTGGGCTTTACTTAATAGAATTCATGATCATAGAGTTTCACGGAATTTTGGTCTAGGAAGTGAAGGAGGCGTAGAAATAGAACATGATTGTATTCATGACTATAATAAAAAGGCCATGTTAAAGAATTATCTAAAGAACTTTGGTTGGATTCAGATCTTGTGTTGCAAGTTGTTAAAGCTTTTACAGAACATATAAATGCTCCAAAAGTGGGTCCGGTCAAGTATGATCCACCACCCGAACCTAAGAAGAAAAGAGAAGATAAAACAACACTGGCCTCCCTAGAACCAATACATGAGATGCCTTTCCCTATCAATGCACAAAAGCATATTCTTGAATATGAACAGGCCAAAGCAGTATAGGAGAAGAAGGAATAAGAAAGTATGCCAAAAGTCGTGGAACATCTAGAAGAAACCAAAGATGAATAGGTAACCAAGGAAGCAATTATGGCTATGTAGGCACATTGTAACATAGTTGAACTTGATGAAAAGACTTTCATATTGGTTGAAGGTAAAAGATGTGTGTAAGCCTATTCTTCCCTACATATTTAAAGAAACCTCGCATTATGGTTTATGTGATCTTGGCACCGAAGTTAATGTTATATATTATGATTTCTACTTAGAAATAAAAGAAGAAATAAAACCAGCGACCATTGAAAATACTGATATGACAATTATGTTAGCCAATAAAAATCTTAGAATTCAAATGGGAGTAGTTGAATATGCAACTGTCACAATTGGCAACAAAAACTTTCTTATAGATTTTGTAGTTGTTGATATGCCAGCTGACACTCTTTGCCCAACTATATTTGGAAGGAATTTTTTGGGTGATATAGGTGCCTATGTTAATTTCAAGAAGGATATTGTGTCTCTTAAGCTTGGGGGAGCGGAAAATGAATTCCACTTTTGCAAATTTAAAGACAAGCCTCCACAAATACAACAAGAAGATGAAGAGAGAACTATTGAGGAAATGGCGGCTCTTTTCTTTAGTAATAAAGAAGAAGAAATAAATGAAGATCCAAATTATGAAGACATAGTTATGGAGGACAAGTCCCTAGGAGAATTAGAAGATGAATTTGATTCACTTCCTATTATGGGACCTCCAACTGATGAGGCTTTTGAAGAGACAGAAAAGAGAGGGGACGAGGAACTACCACCCTAGAGTTGAAGACTTTACTAGATAATCTTAAATACAGGTTTTTGGATGATACAAATAAATTTCCTATTATTATTAGTGCTAAACTTTCAGGAGAGGAATACGAAGAACTCATGGAGATACTTAAGGAGCATCGCAAGGCCTTTGGGTACTCAATGGATGACTTGAAGGGCATCAGTCCCATGATAGCCATCCATCGAATATTCATGGAAGAAGGTGCTAAACCAGTTGTAGAATTTAATAGAATATTGAAGCATGAAATGAAGGAAGTGGTAAGAAAAGAAATTGTACGCCTACTAGACGCAGGTATAATCTATCATGTTAAAGAAAGTGAATGGGTAAGTCATGTTCATTGTATCCCTAAGAAGGGCGGTTTTACTGTTTTTCCTAATGAAAATAATGAATTGATACCTACTAGAACTATTGTTGGGCATATGATGTGCATAGACTTCATGAAATTAAATAAAGAAACTAGGAAAGATCACTATATTTTACCGTTCATAGATCAAACTTTAGAAAGGTTAGGAAACCATACTCATTTTTGCTACTTGGACGGATACTCTGATTTTTCTCAAATAGCTGTTCATCTGGATGACCAACTTAAAACAACTTTCATTAGTCCTTATGGTTTACATGCTTACCGACGTATGCCTTTTGGTTTATGAAATGCTCCAGCTACTTTTCAAAGATGCATGACTGCTATTTTTGCAGATTTTATAGAACTTATAATGGAAGTATTTATGGATGACTTTTCTGTCTATGGAACTTCATTTACTAGTTTCTTGGATAATCTCAAAAGAGTCTTGCAGCATTGTGAAGAAACTAATCTTGTTCTAAACTGGGAGAAGTGCCATTTTATGGTCAAAGAAGGTATAGTACTTGGACACAAGGTATCAAGTAAGGGAATTGAAGTGGACAAAGCCAAGGTTGAGGCAATAGAGAGAATGCCATAACCTAGGGATATTAAAGGTATACGAAGTTTCCTTGGTCATGTGGGTTTTTATAGAAGGTTCATTAGAAATTTCTCTAGAATATCTAAACCTTTGACTAACCTCCTGCAAAAGGGAGTAAGATTTAATTTTGATGATAAATTTCTTGAAGCCTTTGACAAACTCAAAAATGCTTTATCCCGTGCTCCTATTATTAAACCACCTATCTGGGATAGAACCTTTGACTTAATATGTGAAGCTAGTGATGATGTTGTAGGAGTAACTCTGGGACAACACATTGGTCGCAAATTTAATATTATACATCATGCTAGTAGAACTCTTAATGGTGCTCAAAAGAATTACCCCAAGGAAGGAAGAGAACTTTTTTCTGCATTTTTCTCTTGTGATAAATTGTGTTCCTACATAGTTGATGCAAAGGTAAGAGTTCACACAGATCGTGATGGCTTAAAAGAACTCCTTTAGAGGAAAGACCATAAGCCAAGACTGATCCGTTGGATTCTTTCACTTCAAGAATTTGAGTTGCAGATCATGTAGAGACAAGAAATAAAGATGTTAGATGCAACCTCCATGTTTGCCTAGCAAGACACCAATCTTGTTGAGAGGAACTTTAGTCCTGGTGATTTTTGTTTACAAGAATTATTCAATGAACTAAGGTCAATTCCTCCAAGAGAAAAAGAGTCTTTGTTGCTGGAGGAACTTTTCATCCCCGAATAATAAAACGGTAAGTGCAAGGTAAGTGTTCTTACCCAAATAAGTGATTTGTTTTCACAGTTTTTACTTTTGAATTTTTTTCCTTTCAATTCCCTGTGTTTTTCTGAAGATTTAGAGGGTTTTTACCAACTATACGGGCGGAACTATACGACCAGAGAGGAAGCTCCCACCGTATAGTTGGTCATTAAACTCTCTATATCATCTTCGTGAAATTGTTTTCGATATCTGAGCCTATACGGTCGCAACTATACGACCGAAGCCAAAATTCTGGCTGTATAGTTGGTCGTTAAACTCTCAGATACTTTTGATTTTTGGTGTCTGTATCTATACGGTCGCAACTATATGACCGGAGCAAAAATTCTAGCCTTATAGTTGGTCGTTAAACTCTACAATCTTTATTGACTTATGTGTGCATTGAGCTTTACTTGTAGGATTTGTCCATAGGTAATGCTTGAACCATATGTTGGCTTCAAGGTTGGGAGAAGAAGAAAGTAAAGAAGATCAAGTGATGACCAAGGTGTTCAAGGAGAGATCCAAAGGTTGGTCATGTGAGAGTTGAGCCTATGTCAAGTGTGTCTTGAAGAATGAAGTTGGAGTGATATCGCATATGTACCTTCAAGACACCAACATAATGAAGAAAGAAGAAATGACGTGCAAGTTCAAGATGAGCCATCTCGAAGAGGTCATTTTCTTGAAGCTTGCCATCCTATGGTGATCATGGATATGGGAATATGATATGCCCAAAAGAGAAGCTTTACCATAGTGGAGTATGGGGAGCAATTTGCAAGTCTTCACCAAGCTAGCGCAATCAAGAAAGGTGTTCTATCTTGAGGGGTAGAAGATCGTCATCATCAAGCTCAACTGGAATATGCTCAAGGCAAAGGTATGTTCTTGATAGGGTTTCCTTCTTATCGGTCTCGTGGTGTTAGTTGGAGAGACCGGCTTATAGGATAGATAACCGTACTATCAAGGAGGGCTCTCGAGTGAGTAACTTGATCATATCCTTCGGTGAGAGCTCAATCCTTTGCATACTTGGCATCATATTTCTTGGTTGTTATTTGGATCTTATCCATGTGAGGTTCTAGAGCTTGTGGTAATATTCATAACAAGCTCTAGTTCATCGAAAACGGATTTCATATGCATTCTCTATTGTATTTTCGATATTGGAGATTTTACCGGTTTGTCTTTTAGAGATAGGTAAAACCTTCTATTATTTGGTTCTTACTCATGTGAGGTTTTATAGATTGTTTTAATCTTCATAACAAGCTCTAGTTCATCGAAAATGGATTTCATATGCATTCTCTATTGCGTTTTTGATGTTGGAGGTTTTACCGGTTCGTCTTTTTGAGAGAGGTCAAACCTTTCATCATTTGGTTCTGTTCTCCCTTGCTGGATTATGATGTTTTCTGTATGATCTTGTAGAGATTATTGTCCTCTTTAAAACGAGCCAAAGATCATCAAAATTGGAGTCCGGATGCAAAAGTTATGGTTGTTTTTGCATTGGTCTTTCTGCTAGTTTTTGTAAGACCAGAGATTCCAGACAAAACTTTCGGTCTATCTCCGGACTGCATACAAACTGTCCTCTAGTTTGTCCCCATTTGGCCTGGGTACACCGGAGACTCCAGTCCCAGTCCAGAGACTCCGGACCGGGCGATTCCTGGGCCTAACGGTTGGATTTCTAGGGACCTATTTAAGGGTCCTTCTTCCCAATGTTTCCCTAACCTTCCTTGCAAGTTTTCCCCTCCATTGCTGACCTTCTTGAGCTTGCTATCCCTCAATACGTCCTATAATTCTTGCATATTCTTGATGGATTTGAAAGAGGAGATCTAGATCTACAATCCCACCAATCAATCTCTCCTCTAAGTGAGGGAACATCTTGGGATCTAGATATTGGAGTCTTGTGTAGATTTCCTCCATTGTTCTTCCTCTCTTATTCCCCCATAAGCTTTTGTAGCTTTGGTGGAATTTGGGAGAGAAGGATTTGAGCACTTATTGTGTTCTTGTCATTGCATTTGGTGCATCGGTTTGAGTTCTCGGTGAGGATTCGATTGGGTGAAAGGTGAGAAGCTTTTTACTCTTGGGTTCTTGGAACCCTAGAAGGTTTGCAGGTTTGTGGATTACTTGGGGCCTCCAATTAAGTTGTGGAGCTTTCCCCCAAGCTTGTTAGTTGGTAGCCTCCAATTGAGTTGTGGAGAAGTGCCCAAATCTTGTGAGAGGTTCCGGATTCCCACCAACAAGTGCACCGATAGTGGAAGTGTGGATCGATCCCATTGGGGTGAGATTCATCGGAGAACAAGGGAGGCCTTTTGTGGCGCTGGTGGTTTGAAACCACCTCCTCTCCAAACTAGACGTACTCCATTGTTGGGAGGAACTCGGTAAAACATCGCCGTCTCCGCGTGCCTCGGTTATCTCTATACCCGAGCTCTTACTTATACACCTTACTTTGTGATAGCCTTCGTGTTTGAAGTCTAGTTCATAGGTTCTAGGTCTTGCTTAGCATAAGTTTTTGGTGCACATAGGTGAACCCTAGTTGTTCTAGGTCTTGTGCTTAACAAAGTAAACTCTAGTTGTATTCCTCCTTTATTAAGCCCATCTCGTAAAAGTTTTAAACCACTTATTCTCCTCCCCTCTAGGCGACATCCTTGTCCTTTCACCATTAGTTTTAATGGAACACATAAAGATAATTTGGTCAATATGTTGTAAGTCTATGGTTTGATTTACAAAGAATAACTGTCTATATAGTTAAGTTGAAAAACAAATCTTGAATAAAGAAAAAAAGAAAGTGCTATCAAAATAGAGTGAGAACAAGTCGAGGTAGAATCTCCAAGTCATAAGACTGCTTCATATACAATTGGAATTTGATAATTGAGATCGTTGAAATTTGAATTCCTACATGAAGTGGAATGTATGGCTAGCTCCTTTGCACATCACTTAAACAAAAGTGTGACCATATATACAAAAGAAAAAAAGAAGAAAAAGAGCGAGTGTGCAAAGAGCAAATAGGCATATACCACTGTATTTTAGTGTGACAAAAAGACACTTTTGAGATTCTGAATCCCAAGTGAATATGTTGATCCTAAAACACTTGGTACTACCTGCTAACTCATTCGGTTGATCCGGATACTTTTACATTATGTTGAAATTCATCTTTTAAAAACTGTTGATCACTAAGGTGTGGAAGCCTGCTAATACTATTCAGATGGTTCGAGTAAGGTACTATTCATGAACTCATACCTATGTATTGTACATGATAAACACATGCTGCAACTGCCTCATTTATTTTAATCGACTTAGCTTCATGAATATGAGGATCACATCCATTAAGCTAAAACTTGCTCGGGACAAGCAAGTGTCTAAGCTTGGGGAAATTGATGAGTGCATATTTGCATCATGTTTTACATTATTATTTTGCATTATAGATGTAGGATCTTGGTATTTTACGGCGCTCACGCGCACATTTTATGTCTATTTTCACCAGGATCAGGATAGATGATGGATCCAATGGATACAATTCTTGGAGCAGTTGTACTGAGGAGAAAAGGAGTAAAAAACAATGTAAAACGCTTATTTGGGAAATATTAATAATACCAGAAGAAAACCAGAAGTGAACAAAGGAGACACAGGGTTCAACGACCAACAATACGACCGGAATAAAATTTCTGGCCGTATAGTTCCGGTTGTATAGTTGGCCCCGCCTCCGCCTCCTCAAATAATTTCACCCCGTGCAACTGGATCAGAGAGACGACATACAAAACACCCAGAAATCGCAGAAACCTAACCTTTGAAAGGCATCTGGAGGGGGAACTCATCCACTGGGGATCCATCTTCGTCCTACGCAGATCCGGGAGGCTAAGGCATTGATCTTCATCACTCATCGCCGCATCATCACCATCTCCATCCATCATGTAACATCCCAATTTCAGCAACTCTAATTAATTGTCCAGAAGGCAAAAATCAGGGGGAACAAAAACTTTTCTTGATTAGTGATGATGTGTTTGCCTGCTGTTTGACTATGTTTATGCTTATGATTGTGTATTAGAAGGTATTCTCCTTACCTCAACATCTGTTGCCAAAAAGCTATTTAACAAAACTATCCTGGCTCATTTTATACATTCTCAAATGTTTTTCCATTTCAAAACATGAGCCAAGATGCTTATGTAACCAAAACTATTTTAGTAGCTTCTATTGACAAAACTATGGAGAAATATATAATATCATCTCCTTATGTTTTCAAGACAGAACCTTCAACCACTCTTACCTCTAGGATCTCCAAAACCTTTTTGTAAGCTTTTGAATTCTACTCTTGGTAGAGATACCAAGGAACTTACCTTGTTCAAACTCCAACCTATTCAAAATACCCATCCTTACCTCAAGCTAAGCTTGATGGTAACCCTAGTAGTAGTTGATGTGTTTGTAAGAGTAGTTGCCTTGATCTGCTGTTTGACTTGATTGCTTAGAAGAAGCATGAGCTACTCTAAGAGCTCATCCCCTAGGATCAAGATGTTTTAAAATCCCCAAACCCTAAGCAAGAGTACAATCTGGATCTAATCTCTAGCCACCAGGTGATCATCTAAAACCCCTACCTAGATCAATTCTGAAGTGATCCATTCTAGAAGCTTCCAAGTCAATGAAGACCAGAATCAAGCAAGGATCCTTCCTACTCATCTACACTTCAATATCATCCACTTGATGATGCTTTGGTACCTTGCAACCCCTCAAAAACATCCCCTCTCATGCTCTAGTCAAAAACCCTAAATCTGCCAAATTTGGCTGTCTGGAAAACTATTTCCAACATCACCTTTTTGGATGTCTCCCTTCCTCAACCCTTGTGCAATTTTGGTAATTAAATTGAACCATACTATTAAACATCCTAAGGACTACCAAGGGAAACTCTTGCCCTTGGTTAAATCATCCTTCAACCCCCTTGTTCTTGATGGTTTTGCATACAAGAAAATAACTTTGCCTGCAAATCTAGTCATCATGCCTACTTTGATAGAAGCTCACACCACCATCCACCCTTCTATGGACCAATTCTTTGCATGGTTGTGTTCTACTCATATAGGTATATAAAGATCTACTTCACTTGTTCCAAGAGGATCTCTGTGCTTCTTAAAACCACATGGTTTATAAGGCATCATGACTCATCTGGCATGGCAGCCTTATTTTCAACAAAGTTTGCCAACACTTCCAGACCACCTCAAAGGAAACCAATCCAAACTCCTTCTGCCATGATAATCTATATGACTTGGTCTAACTAACCATCTATCCCATGCCACAAGGGGAGATCTGAAATCCAAGATACAACCAAGTTTTGGTGGTATGAAAATAACATCACCCTAGATCCTCATTCCCTTGTATTCCACCTAATTCAAGTTGGATTTCCAATTCCAAAGGTTGAAAATGCTTGCTACACATTTTCTACATCATCTACCTTGAGCACCAAGATTTATCAAATATTATCCATAATTATTATGGCTCCAAATCTAATTAATCTCTTTAATAGACCAAATGTCCAAAACTTCTTCCATAAAGGAAAGTTTGGTTTTTGCCAAAACACTTCCCCAACTTTTGGCTCAACTGAGGTCCATACATCATACCCTACCTTCCCACTTCAAAAATAAATATTTTTGAGAAGCTTTAGTAATTCTTTTTGCCTATTTTCTTAAATGGCAGAAATGGAATAATAAATGTTTTAAATACTTTTATGCCTCAATAAATCTTGGGAAAATTCCCATAAGTGTGTATTCACATTTGGGACCATCTCACATCAAAAAATCCACCTGTCCAATGTAAAATTTTCAACTAATCTTTTAGAAACTACTTCTGCACTTTTTGGATAAAGGATTTTAAGTGAAATAAAAATCTTCAGAAAAATCTCAAATAATTCCTATATATCTACCTTGACCTCATCTATCTACCAGTACCATCTTCCCACCTTGTCCTATGCAAAATTTTGAACTTCCTTCACAATCACCTATTTACTCAATTTAGCAAATCTAGCTAGTATTGAGTTAAATCAAGACCAAACCACCACCAATCTTGCAAAGCAATGCACCACAACACCCACCCCTCCTCTGGTCGACCATCACTATAGCTAAGCTACTGTAGCACCACCTTTCCCTTGTCTTTTTTCCTTGGAAAGAGAGAAAGAGAGATATGGCATCATCCAAATCTTGGATATCTTGTGCAACAGCAAACACCACCCCTTCCTCCACCTAGTGCTCGAATCAGAGGCCCCATCACCCCTCACTCCACCTCCCTTATTGCCCAACCACTGGCCAGCACCTCCCTCCCATGTCCAAAATGGGCATTTCACATCCCCATCTCCCTCCTCGAGATAAATAGGCCACAGGCCAGTACAACCCCCTCAAGGCCTCTGATTTGCCCCCTCCCACTCCCACTCTCCTCCCCGAGCACCACTCCCTCTCCCTGCCCTGTTCTTCTTGAAAGAAGGAGAAAGAGGAGCTCTCGGCCTCCTCAAGAAATCGAGCTAGCAGCTCTCTTCTCAACCCCTCTCCTCCTGCATGTCTCTCTCCAGGCACCTCCTCACTCTCCTGCATATAACCTGGCCATTATTTTCGACATGGAGCAGGTCCTGGATGCTCCTCGGTCGAGCTCCGACGAGCCCCTCGCGGCCACCATCGTGCGAGTCCCCTACCGGGAGCAAGCACCCCACTGCCGCCCCTTGTCGGGCTCGTCACGGACTACCACGTCGCCCTGGAGCCTCTCCAGCGCCCCTCCGCACCCCAGGTGAGCTCCTCACGCCTCACCAGCCCTAGCTAGGGTTAGCTCGTGCTGCCGCCTGTTCCCACGAAGGCGACGAAGCTGCGCCGTCGGGTCCCCTTTTGCGCAGACGGCCCATATCCCTCCATACCTCTTCGCCCTCCCCGGGCCGCTGACGGGTGGGCCCCACGGACAGGCGTTTGAATGCCCTCCCATTCACAGCCTCGCCCCGGATGGGCCGAATTTGCCCTGCGCGGCCCAGTTTGACAGGATTCCCGGCCCAGCATTGCCTTTTCTTTTCTTTTTAATAGTTCATTAAAATCCAGAAGTTTGACCTTCAGTTTAAATCATTTCAAAAATTCTAAACAACTCCAAATGCCCAAATTTAAATTCTACTAGATCCCTACAGGTTTTCCTCAACCTTGAGAACCCCTGGTTAGCCCAGTTGATATATAGATTAAATATATTAAATCTATTTCCAGAAAGTAGTTAAAACACTTATTAAATACTACTGCTAGTTTTACAACACCAATTGGAGTGGATCCTTTTTGCACTGCAAGATATTAGTCATACCTTGCATATCACACCAGCCACATATTAAATTGCTTCCTAGTTTGCCTCTGGTAAAAATAACAAAAACAGACATTCCTACAACTAGGAAATTTTCTGGGTTAAACCAACAGAGGTATTGGCCCAATTCCAACTCCCTGTGAGGTGGTACACTAAGGTCTACCAAAATCCAGGAGATCAAAGTTTATGGAGACTCTGTGTAAATTTGGTGAATTAATCATCTCTGCCTAGGGTAGTCTCAGATGAAAAATCACTAAGGGAGTTTGACAACTCCAAAAATAGTGAATCCAATTCCTAAATAAGGGTATTAAAAATACCTACCAGGTGGCATTGGTTTCCTATCAAAACCTTCTGTAGATTAAACCTGGTGAAAAAGACAAGTTGTCTACAGAACTGCCTTTGGGAATTTCCTGAGGGCATTCTGGTAATGATTTTGGAGTGATTCCAACTCTCAGTAATTCAGTACATAAAACTCTACAAAATTCTGCAAGGAAATAATTTTTGGATCTCCAGAACTTTTCTGGTGATTTATTCCCTAAAACTAGAAGTTATTTCACTAGGAAAATCTTAACTATTTAAAGAAAAGTGATAAAATAGTGAAACCACTTTTGTTGGTTTCATTTTATCAACATCTACCTGTAGGTATCATTTTTATACAATGGTATCATACAGAATATGTCCTTGGTCCAAAACCCCCTCTTAGGTAGTTCCTCGACAATAAACCCTAAGGGGTGTTCATCCCCTTCTCCAAGGCCATCTCAACCTCCTAAATCCAATCCTCTCTAAAACTACTGAACCGTAACTGGAGATTATTCAACTGCTTGTTTGTTGAGTGGTATTGGTGATTGTATGCCTTGTATTGATTGTGCCCTTTTGTTTGTTTGCATGTGTTCCCTATCAACGATAGTTGCGATTATATCGGAGAGCAGAAGAAGATGGTTTTTATTGGTATTGGTATTCTTGGTTATCTAACGAAGAAGTCTAGGGACATATTGCCATATTGCTGATCATCAGGCAAGCCACCTTCTTGCTCATAAGCCTCGTCCTACTACTTTACTTATGCATGTTTTATCTACTGTTTATGAAAATTGCATTGTTTTACTATATGTTGATGTATATATGGTAGTGGTTTGGCTCCTCTGAACTATTACACTTTTGTACTATTAAGTACAACCCCTTGGTGATACCTATTTGTCTCTAGTATGGTAGATGGTGTAATACACCATACCCTTTTTGGAGACCCTGTTTCAGCCAAAGAAAAGCTAGAGGATGGGAAGACCCCGGAAAAAGTTTTACCAAATGTTTTAGGATAAAACCTTGGTGATGTGGGACCTCCCAAGAGATGTCGAGAAAGAAAAAAAGGTTTTGTTTTACGAAATGCTGGAGGAAAACTGGAGGAAAAAGGTTTACAAAAATGCACCCGGTTCTTTGCAGTTTAGCTATAACAACTTAACCCTGTGCAACCACATTACTCTGGAATGGGATAGGGCTAGATTTGATGTTTGTCTATTCTGGTATAAGCTACCTCGCAACTACTATAGGGGATGAAACTCCCTGGAGGGTGGGCCTTCTCTGGACAAACAGTCCATGTGGGACATCGATCGGGAGAAGGAACGAAGGGTTTACGGACCTCCACGCGTTACTATGAGCCCCTCATTGAAAGTGCACACTCGAAGAGTGGAAAAAGCGCTCCGGTTGGTCCTCGGTACCCAATGTCCCGGTGTTGAGGGGAACAACCCTCATAGGGTAGGCACTTATATTGGAGTGGGCATCCGGAGAGTCTTGATCGGTTACTCGACCCACGATCGGTGTACATCAGGGTAGTGTACCCGGATGGTGTGGGTAAAGTGTACAACCTCTGCAGAGTGTAAATCTATTCGAATAGCCGTGTCCGCGGTCATGGACGGGTTGGAAAAACTTCTGTAGAGCGGTGCAGGTTTTGTTTTCAAAAAGGATTTCGGAAAAGAAATGGCTTTGGAAATGTGTTGACCATGGGATGGTCATAAAGGACAAAGGTTTTAACCATGGGATGGTCGGAAGAAAGAGAAAGGAGTTTGGTCATGGGACGACCTGAAGACGGGAACAAATGGGTGACCCAGTCCTGATGTTTTCCAAAACTTTCAAAAAGGTTTCCAAAATGTTTACAAAGGTTTTCAACAAAGATATGTAGATGCTATATCTACAAGAGAAACTGTTTGGGAAAAGAACCTCTCTTGAATCCCTCCTACTACCATTGCCATATTGCATATCCTCTTGTTATTATTATTTTCTTAAGGTGATTTGCGAGTACATTCAAAGTACTCACTGGCACTGTCCCTGACTAACTTATCATGGGATCGTGCTTGTATGCATAACAGGGATTCTCGGAGGATTAATCCGAGGGCCCCACAGACACTACAAGAAATGTGTCAACTAGTGACCTTTTCATAATGACCATGGATTTTTTAGTCATAGATCTATGACCATTTCAAACCAAATGGATTTTTTAGGCACATTATCACAAACTATGCCGTGATTCTGGTCATACCATTGGTCATTTGGCCCGAAAACCATGAAACCTCGAACATGATAGGTCATTTTTGTGAAGGTTTTTTCGATACGCTTGCAGTATACCAAGTTTAATATTTTCCCTTGCAAATATGTCACATAACAATACACGACGCGAAGGATTTACCTTGTTTGGACCGTTTTTGAATTTATTATGCCCGTTTCAAACTATGGTCAAAACGGAGGGCATGAAGGTTCCTAGCTAGGGGACGAGCCTCGCTAAAATTTCATTAGATCTCTGATAAAACATCATATTGTAAAGCTAAAAATGATTTTTGCAAAAAATCATGAGCATTAGATCATGTACCTGTAGTTCAAATCAGACCCACTTCTTGCCGATTCGACACAGATTTGTCTTTTTTGCCAGGGATGGACGAAAAGGTTTGAGATATCCTACTTGTGGCATTGTCTATGTAAGGTGGTATGATATTTTTGAAAAATATGGTGGTAGCATTTTGAATTAACCATTTGGTGGTTGCTTCACAAAACGCCCCGTTTTTTGCACTTGGAAAATGGAAAATGCATTTTTTGTGCGACGAAAAGAAAAACTTCCTCCTGCAACATTTTTCGCCATCCCAAGATGCACATGTGTGTACAATATGGGCACATTATCACAAACTATACCGCGATTCTGGCCATAACATTGGACGTTTGACCCAAAAGCCATGAAACCTCGAACATGATAGGTCATTTCTGTGAAGGTTTTTTCGAGATGTTTGCAATATACCGAATTTGGTATTTTTCCTTGCAAATATGTCACATAATATGACACCATGCGAAGGTTTTAGATTGTTTGGACCGTTTTTGAATTTTTCATGCCCTTTTCAAACTATGGTCAAAACAGCGGGCACGAAGGTTCATAGATAGGGGATGATCCTCGCTAAAATTGCATCAGATCTCTGAAGAAACATCATATTGTGAGTCTAAAAATGATTTTTGCAAAAAATCATGAGCATTAGATCATGTACCTGTAGTTCAAACTGGACCCACTTCCTACCGATTCGGCAGGAATTTGTCTTTTTCGCCATGGGTAAACGGAAAGGTTTTAGATACCCCAGTTAGGACATTGTTCATGTAAGGTGGGTATATTATTTTTGAAAAATAGGGTGGTACCATTTTGAAACTATTATTTGGTGGTTGCTTCACAAAACGCCCCGTTTTTTGCACTCGGAAAATGGAAAATGCATTTTTTGTGCGACGAAAAGGAAAACTTCCTCCTGCAACATTGTTGGCCATCCTAATATACACATTTGAGTACAATATGCGCACATTATCACAAACTATGCCGCGATTCTGGCCATAACATTGGTCGTTTGACCCCAAAGCCATGAAACCTCGAACATGATAGGTCATTTCTGTGAAGGTTTTTTGATACACTTGCAGTATACCGAGTTTGGTATTTTTTCTTGCAACTATGTCACATAATATGACACCATGTGAAGGTTTTACATTGTTTGGACCGTTTTTGAATTTTTCATGCCCTTTTCAAACTATGGTCAAAACGGCGGGCACGAAGGTTCATAGATAGGGGATGATCCTCGCTAAAATTGCATCGGATCTCTGAAGAAACATCATATTGTGAGTCTAAAAATGATTTTTGCAAAAAATCATGAGCATTAGATCATGTACCTGTAGTTCAAACTGGACCCACTTCCTACCCATTCGGCAGGAATTTGTCTTTTTTGCCATGGGTAGACGGAAAGGTTTTAGATACCCCAGTTGGGACATTGTTCATGTAAGTTGGGTCTATTATTTTTGAAAAATAGGGTGGTACCATTTTGAAACTATTATTTGGTGGTTGCTTCACAAAACGCCTCGTTTTTGGCACTTGGAAAATGGAAAATGCATTTTTTGTGCGAGGAAAAAGAAAACTTTCTCCTGCAACATTGTTTGCCATCCCAAGATGCACATGTGTGTACAATATGGGCATATTATCACAAACTATGCCGTGATTCTGGCCATAACATTGGTCATTTGACCCAAAAGCCATGAAACCTCGAACATGATAGGTCATTTCAGTGAAGGTTTTTTCGAGATGTTCGCAATATAACAAGTTTGGTATTTTTCCTTGCAAATATGACACCACGCAAAGGATTTACCTTGTTTGGACCGTCTTTGAATTTTTCATGCCCGTTATGGTCAAAATGGCGGGCATGAAGGTTCATAGTTAGGGGATGAGCCTCGCTAAAGTTGCATTGGATCTCTGAAGAAACATCATATTGTGAGTCTAAAAATGATTTTTTCAAAAAATCATGAGCATTAGATCATGTACTTGTAGTTCAAACTGGACCCACTTCCTACCGATTCAGCAAACATTTGTCTTTTTCACCATGGGTGGACCGAAAGTTTTAAAATCCCCGGTTGGGACATTGTTCATGTAAGGTGGTCTAGTACTTTTTGAAAAATGGGGTGGTAGGATTTTTGAATTAAACATTTGGTGTTGCTTCACAAAACGCCCCCTTTTTAGCACTCAAAAAGTAGAAAATGATTTTCTTGTCTACAACCAATGAGATTGCAGGAATGCTCCTCCCACAGATCGTCCATCTTGGCCTGATCAGGACCGTTAAAAATCTATCCAATGCTTTGTATTCAATAGAAGAAACACACCTGAGCCACTCACTCGCGCTGCCCACTATCTCCTTCGATCCATATCGACTCTCCCACCCTAGTGTCCCCATCGAACCGTAATCCCATCGCCGCCCCCTCCTACTTGTGCGGCGCCGCGGCTCACTACAGCCCCTCCGTCTCCCCACCTCCGGCCACCACTCTCTTCCTTGCATGCGCGACACCCCTCTATCCCCCTCTGTCTCATTTCTCTGTAGCTAGGTCACCATCTCGAGCCGCACCTGCCTCATCGAGCCGCCCAGATCTATGTCTGCCGCCAACCCCCTCACTGCTCCGACCTCACCACGATGGAGCCCTCCTCCTCCTCGTCGTTCGAGGTGGCGAGGCAGATGTGGGAGCTGGAGAATAACATCCCGGCGAACACCATCAACCCAGACGCGCTGGACGAGATCTAGATCTACCACTACGAGGACAAGGCCCACCTCTTCGATCCCTTTCCTCGTGACATGCGGTGGCCCTTCCATCCCTTCGTCTCCCCTTACCCCAAGATGGATGGCATCGTTGGCGGTGGCTGTGAGATCCTCGGTGGATTAATCCATGGGGCCGCTAGATTGGTCATCAGGGTCACCGGATGTAGCAGGATGGCCGGATCTATGTCACTTCTCCCCAACTCTCTATCTCGGTTTCTCTCTAAGTCCATTTGTATTCTCTCTGCAGGCACTCTCACCGATGTTAGCACAACAGCCTCATACCTGCACGAGCTCGCTAGATCTCAGGTTCCCTCCTTTTTCGATTCAATTTGACTCTGGTTTTGGTGTTATTTTATTCCTGCAGCGATGGTTTCAATTAATTCTTTAGTTACCTTAGCTCTAGGTCATCAGATTGTTTACCCTGTTGCTATGTTAGTATTGCTTGTGGCAAGGTCTGACTGTTACAGGGTTTAATTTGGTAACAACATGTTTAACTTAGTGATATGCTAATAGGACCATATGAAATTTAATTTAGTTGCAGATATATGCACAAGGTTATAATGTTGATAACTCTAGTTTTATAATGTGGCTAGAAATTATAATGTTGTTAGCTCTGATTTTATTCTATACTATGCTCCTGATTGTATTATGGATGATATGTCTATTGATAGGAAGTAATCAAATATTGTTTATGTATGCTAGATCCAAATTTTGTGTGTGTGCTCAACTTGTTTTGGGTTCAACCTGAAAGTGTGTTCTGCTTCGAGTAAGTAGTGTAATGGTGTGCTACTAAAGTGTGAAACCTTTTGTTACTGTGTTTGGATATATTTGGGTCTGAGTTGCTACTATGGTATCTGTTGAAATATATCTGTGAAATAATAGTGGAGAAGGGGTGTAGCCCATGATGCTAACATTTGTTACTGCTACTCATGCTGGCTCAGTCGATTCCTTTGTTGCAAATCTGTATAAGTTACTCTCTACTTCCATAAGTTGTGCATGTAGGTAAATAACATATACTATTGGAATATTAATATTTTGTTCTGGATGTTCATATTCTGTATGTTTTCTACATCGCGGAGAATAGTAGTTTGCATGTTCCTGTAATTACTATCATGAATGGGAATACAAGGAATCTGGTTACTGTTATTACTATCTTGAATATTGAATTTTATGTGGCTCTTGATGTATCCATCAATGGCATAGAGGCGTGGAGAAGGAGATGGTCGGAGTCACGGAGGAGAGCGAGTTCCTGGAGGTGTTCCTGGAAGTTCTGGAGGTACTGTTGGCTAGAGGAGGATCTGGTAGTTGAAGCAGCAAGTTCGTGGAGGTGTTCCTGGAGGTGCTGCTCTTCGAGCAACCTCGAGGTACGGCCAGCAGCGTGGCAGTCTATAGTGTAGGGCGAGACAATCTGTAGGTAGAGGACAAGGGCGAGCTGAACCTGGTGATCTAGAGTTGTTTAGTTCATTGTTGTAATTGCAAGTGTTTATTTGTGAAATGACAGTGCTTAACGAGTGGGGCACTGTAATTGGAAGTGTTATCTATTGTAAATAATTGTTGTTTACTATCATATCATGGAAAGCTTTTGTTTACTATCAAATCACAGAAAGCTAAAACCTGGCATTTTTATCTCTTTGAACACTATCTATGTGGAATTGAAATTTGACGAGTGGGGCTTGTATAGAACTGACATGTGGGACCAGAAGTAGGAAACTAAAACTGTCATGGACCTACAATAAATTTAAATGGGAATAATGAAAATATTGGGCTAAACAAAATGCCACGGACCAAAAATATATGGGCTAAAGTTTTGGGCTTGGCCCATGAAATAACTTGGCAGTAAAAGCTAGGCTTATAGAAACCAAAAGGCTATAGTTGTTGGGCTTGGCCCATGTAAAGCACTAAACTGGATTGGGCTGAATTTGCTGCCACGTCACACCCCACGTCGGATTGGCTTACGTGGACATGCCAAAATGGCATGACCAAAATTTTGGTCATGGATACTATGACCATCTATTTTGGTCATAGTAGTCCATGACCAATTCAAAAAAAGGTCGTTAGCTATCTATAGTGACCCTCGCTATGTGACCTACTATTTTTGGTCATACAAAGGTCATAGATGAATTACTATGACCTTTCTATGACCAATATTTGGGGTCACTGGTTAGCACATTCCTTGTAGTGAGACTTGGTATCAGAGCCATCCTGACTGTAGGAGAACCTTAGTTAGCATGGTCGCTAGCCAGGAACCTTATTTTGAAAACCCGGCTTTCGAAAACTAGTTTCTCAATGAGTTTCAAAAAGTTCTACTTCTTCTCTTACTCTAAGTAAATCCTTTCTAAAATGGTTTCCTCTAACTCTCGTCCAAACCTCAAACCTACCAATTTTAAATAACCAGGATCTAGAACCCGAGGAAGACAAGGAGAACGAGATGAAGACAAGCAACTACCAGCAAACACAAGGAGACTACAATATCGCTCTACCAGCAGAATCCCCATAATTAGAAGACATCAAGTGTTGCACTAGCAAAAAGCGTCCAAGATACGATGAAGGCTTCATCTGCAAGATAGTGACTCCGACCTGAAGAAAGACGATTTTCTAGGGTCAATAGTCCTAAGAATAGGATTCCCCTACATCGTGAGTAGTTAACTCCTTGGTCCCTAGTGTTGACCATGTTTGCTTGCTTAAGTGCATCCTATGTTGCTTGATGTGTGTTGTTTGCCGAGGACATTGCGATCCCCTCGATCTGCTCGTCTTGTTTGTATGTTCTGGTTTGCTTTGACCTCTTTAAAAATGTGACTCGAGGAGCGATAACCCACCTAGTAACTCAGGAAACCCCTGTGTTAGCTATTGATAATAAGACCCAGACTAACCTCGAGAGTATATGAGAGGAAAAGCATCGCAAGAACCAGGAGTTCGACATCGTCAAGTCAGAATCAACTCGAAGATTTCACCTCAGCAGGGCGGCATACCTCGTCAAACTCACCTTGCAAGACTCGTCAATCGCACCACACTCCCTTGTTCCTTAGTCTACTACAGCAAGATTTCTGTTGGAGCTAGAAGTCATCACCGAAGGATCCTCAATATCCTCAAGAAACCACCTGATAATTCAACCAAGACAAGAAGTGAAGACCTAACCACACTAACCTTTAGTGTATTAGAGATTCTGACCGCCTTTGGAGACTAACTAATCTAGTCGACCCTACCCAAACTAATGGAATGTTCCTCCCAAGAAGGTCAGAACTACCCCTAAAGTCAGATGATTAGGAAGTGTGAAGACAACGAGTCCACTCTGCCATCAAGCAGAAGCAACGCAAGAAATGCCAATAAAGACAGCTTACCCGACGCTGACTCCTTCAACCCTGTCTAACTACTAGCAAGAAGAGTCGTAAACCGCCAATTTACCCTGAGCTAACCCCTTAAAGGCTGAGTTAGGAAACCACCCCACCAAGGCTGATGCAGTAGGGCATCGCTTGAAGACCTCAGCTCAAGTTTCAGGAAAATTATATCCTTCCGCTAACAGCAAGTCAGCTTTCCAAGACTGAAGATCCAAACCCTTCTTGATGAACCTTAGTGAAGCTCTAAGGTGGAAAGACTACCTCTTCCCACTCGATCTCCAGAAGACGGTCTACCAGAAGGTACTTCAGAAGAGATCTCAGGATCCGACGTCCTTTCGCCAAACAACAACCCGGGAGTTATCAGAGGAGAAACTAACTAAAGATCCTACGAAGTCCCTCTGCTATTTCAGCTGCAGACATACTGGAAGGACCACAACATCGCCAACCCCTCGGTTCCAATCTCTTAGAGGACGTAAGTCTCCGATGGCTTCAGCAGGCTAAGTACGAATAATAGTAGTATATAAGCCCAGTAAGTCATAATTCCCGGAAGACTTCCGAAGGTCTCTACTCCAGAAGGAAGATGGACGACAATCCCCAGAAACCCCCATTCAATGACTTCAAGAAGGAAGGACTATGTCAACTCTCCGATCTACCCCAGTTTAATCCTAAGGGGGAAAGACTGCGTCTTCCCACCAAAATAGAGTAACCCTTCCCTAGAAGCAAACCCAGGAGTAGCAACCGTAAAATCGTTAATTAGGATACGCTACGACCCTAAGGAAGAGCTGTGGACCCTTAGAGAGAGGTACTCCGAGCTGTAGATTCTATCCTCCGACGAGTACTCCGTGAAGTTCAGAATCAAGGTAGCCTGCCTAGCCTAAGCCCTCAAGGTATCGAGCCCCGAAGGAATATAAGATCATTCCTCGCAATCAGGACTGGACTTTTCTCAACTCTCCGTGCATCCTAGAAGATAGAAGCTCAACTTCACCGCCAGGGTAGTCACTTTCCAAGACAGAGCCCGTAAGATAGCACGCTTGAAACCAGTAGCGCTAACCTTGACTCAAAATCCCCTAATCCTACTCTCCTGAATCTCGGGACGAGATTCTTTTAAAGGGGAAAGGTCTGTAACATCCCAATTTTAGCAACTCTGATTAATTGTCCAGAAGGGAAAAATCAGGGGGAACAAAAACTTTTTCTTGATTAGTGATGATGTGTTTGCCTGCTATTTGACTATGTTTATGCTTATGATTGTGTATTAGAAGGTATACTCCTTACCTCAACATCTGTTGCCAAAAAGCTATTTAACAAAACTATCCTGGCTCATTTTATACATTCTCAAATGTTCTGGCATTTCAAAACATAAGCCAAGATGCTTATGTAACCAAAACTATTTTAGTAGCTTCTATTGACAAAACTATGGAGAAATATATAATATCATCTCCTTATGTTTTCAAGATACAACCTTCAACCACTCTTACCTCTAGGATCTCCAAAACCCTTTTGTAAGCTTTTGAATTCTACTCTTGGTAGAGATACCAAGGACCTTACCTTGTTCAAACTCCAACCTATTCAAAATACCCATCCTTACCTCAAGCTAAGCTTGATGGTAACCCTAGTAGTAGTTGATGTGTTTGTAAGAGTAGTTGCCTTGATCTGCTGTTTGACTTGATTGCTTATAAGAAGTATGAGCTACTCTAAGAGATCATCCCCTAGGATCAAGATGTTTTAAAATCCCCAAACCCTAAGCAAGAGTATAATCTGGATCTAATCTCTAGCCACGAGGTGATCATCTAAAACCCCTACCCAGATTAATTCTGCAGTGATCCATTCTAGAAGCTTCCAAGTCAATGAAGACCAGAATCAAGCAAGGATCCTTCCTACTCAATATACACCTCAATATCATCCACTTGATGATTCTTTGGTACCTTGCAACCCCTCAAAAACATCCCCTCTCATGCTCTAGTCAAAAACCCTAAATCTGCCAAATTTGGCCAAGTCTGGAAAACTATTTCCAACATCACCTTTTTGGATGTCTCCCTTCCTCAACCCTTGTGCACTTTTGGTAATGAACTTGAACCATCATGTTAAGCATCCTAAGGACTACCAAGGCCCACTCTTGACCTTGGTTAAATCATCCTTCAACCCCCTTGTTCTTGATGGTTTTGCAGACAAGAAAATAACTTTTCCTGCAAATCTAGTCGTCATGCCTACTTTGCTAGAAGCTCACACCACCATCCACCCTTCTATGGACCAACTCTTTGCTTGGTTGTGTTCTACTCATATACGTATATCAAGATCTACTTCACTTATTCCAAGAGGATCTCTGTGCTTCTTAAAACCGCATGGTTTATAAGGCATCATGACTCATCTAGCATGGCAGCCTTATTTTCAACAAAGTTTGCCAACACTTCCAGACCACCTCAAGGGCAACCAATCCAAACTCCTGCTGCCATGATCATCTATATGACTTGGTATAACTAACCATCTATCCCATGCCACAAGGGGAGATCTGAACTCCAAGATACAACCATGTTTTGGTGGTATGAAAATAACATCACCCTAGATCCTCAATTACTCGTATTCCACCTAATTCAAGTTAGATTTCCAATTAACAAGGTTTAAAATGCCTGCTACATCTTGTATACCTCATCTACCTAGAGCACCAAGATTTATCAAATATTATACATAATTATTATGGCTCCAAATCTAATTAATCTCTTTAATAGACCAAATCTCCAAAACTTCTTCCATAAAGGAAAGTTTGGTTTTTGCCAAAACACTTCCCCAACTTTTAGCTCAATTGAGGTCCATACATCATAACCTACCTTCCCACTTCAAAAATAAATATTTTTGAGAAGCTTTATTAATTCTTTTTGCCTATTTTCTTAAATGGCAGAAATGGAATAATAAATGTTTTAAATACTTTTATGCCTCAATAAATATTGGGAAAATTCCCCTAAGTGTGTATTCACATTTGGGACCATCTTAAATCAAAAAATTCCACCTGTCCAATGTAAAATTTTCAACTGATCTTCTAGAAACTTCTTCTGCATTTTTTGAATAAAGGATTTTAAGTGAAATAAAAATCTTCAGAAAAATCCCAAATAATTCATGGATATCTACCTTGACCTCATCTATCTACCAGTACCATCTTGCCACCTTCTCCTATGCAAAATTTTGAACTTCCTTCACAATCACCTATTTACTCAATTTAGCAAATCTAGCTAGTATTGAGTTAAGTCAAGACCAAACCACCACCAATCTTGCAAAGCAATGCACCACACCACCCACCCCTCCTCTGATCGACCATCACTGTAGCTAAGCTACTGTAGCACCCCCTCCCCCTTGTCTTTTGTCCTTGGAAAGATAGAAAGAGAGATATGGCATCATCCAAATCTTGGATATCATGTGCAACATCAAACACCACCCCTTCCTCCACCCAGTGCTCAAATCAGAGGCCCCATCACCCCTCACTCCACCTCCATTATTGCCCAACCACTAGCCAGCACCTCCCTCCCATGTCCAAAATGGGCATTTCACATCCCCATCTCCCTCCTCGAGATAAATAGACCACAGGCCAGTACAACCCCCTCTCGGCCCCTCATTTTCCCCCTCCCACTCCTACTCTCCTCCCCCGAGCACCACGCCCTCTCCCTGCCCTGTTCTGCTCGAAAGAAGGAGAAAGAGGAGCTCTTGGCCTCCTCAAGAAATCGAGCTAGGAGCTCTCTTCTCATCCCCTCTCCTCCTGCATCTCTCTCCAGGCACCTCCTCGCTCTCCTGCATCTAACCATGCCATTATTTTCTACATGCAGCAGGTCCTGGATGCTCCTCGACCGAGCTCCGACGAGCCCCTCGCGGCCACCGTCGCGCGAGTCCCCTACCGGGAGCAAGCACCCCACTGCCGCCCCTCGTCGGGCTCGTCACGGACTACCGCGTTGCCCTGGAGCCTCCCAGCGCCCCTCCGCACCCCAGGTGAGCTCCCCGCGCCTCGCCAGCCCCAGCTAGGGTTAGCTCGCGCTGCCGCCTGTTCCCACGAAGGCGACGAAGCTGCCCCGTCGGGTCCCCTTTCACGCAGACGACCTAGATCCCTCCATACCTCTTCGCCCGCCCTGGGCCGCTGACGGGTGGGCCCCGTGGACAGGCTTTTGAACGCCCTCCTGCGCACAACCTCGCCCCGGATCGACCGAATTTGCCCTGCGCGGCCGAGTTCAACAGGATTCCAGGCCCAGCACTGCCTTTTCTTTTTCTTTTTAATAGTTCATTAAAATCCAGAAGTTTGACCTTCAGTTTAAATCATTTCAAAAATGCTAAACAACTCCAAATGCCCAAATTTAAATTCTACTAGATCCCTATAGGTTTTCCTCAACTTTTAGTACCCCTGGTTAGCCCAGTTGATATATAGATTAAATATATTAAATCCATTTCCAGAAAGTAGTTAAAACACTCCTTAAATCCAACTGGTAGTTTTACAACTCCAATTGGAGGGGATCCTTTTTGCACTGCAATATATTAGTCATACCTTGCATATCACACCAGCCACATATTAAATTGCTTCCTAGTTTGCCTCTGGTAAAAATAACAAAAATAGAACATTCCTACAACTAGGAAATTCTCTGGGTCAAACCAACAGAGGTATTGGCCCAATTCCAACTCCCTGTGAGGTGGTACACTAAGGTCTACCAAAATCCAGGAGATCAAAGTTTATGGAGACACTGTGTAAATTTGGTGAATTAATCATCTCTGCCTAGGGTAGTCTTAGATGAAAAATCACTAAGGGAGTTTGACAACTCCAAAAAGAGTGAATCCAATTCCTACAGAAGGGTATTCAAAATACCTACCAAGTGGCATTGGTTTCCTATCAAAAGCTTTGGTAGATTAAACCTGGTGAAAAAGACAAGTTGTCCACAGAACTGCCTTTGGGAATTTCCTAAGGGCAGTTTGGTAATGATTTTGGAGTGATTCCAACTCTCAGTAATTCAGTACATAAATATCTACAAAATCCACCAAGCAAATAATTTTTGGATCTCCAGAACTTTTCTGGTGATTTATTCCCTAAAACTAGAAGTTATTTCACTAGGAAAATCATAACTATTTAAAGAAAAGTGATAAAATAGTGAAACCACTTTTGTTGGTTTCATTTTATCAACATCTACCTGTAGGTATCATTTTTATACAATGGTATCATATAGAATATGTCCTTGGTCCAAAACCCCCTCTTAGGTAGTTCCTCGACAATAAACCCTAAGGGGTGTTCATCCCCTTCTCCAAGGCCATCTCAACCTCCTAAATCCAATCCTCTCTAAAAATACTGAACCATAATTGGAGATTATTCAATTGCTTGTTTGCTGAGTGGTATTGGTGATTGTATGCCTTGTATTGATTGTGCCCTTTTGTTTGTTTGCATGTGTTCCCTATCAACGATAGTTGCGATTATATCGGAGAGCAGAAGAAGATGGTTTTTATTGGTATTGGTATTCTTGGTTATCTAAAGAAGAAGTCCAGGGACATATTGCCATATTGCTGATCATCAGGCAAGCCACCTTCTTGCTCATAAGCCTCGTCCTACTACTTTACATATGCATGTTTTATCTACTGTTTATGAAAATTGCACTGTTTTACTATATGTTGATGCATATATGGTAGTGGTTTGGCTCCTCTGAACTATTACACTTTTGTACTATTAAGTACAACCCCTTGGTGATACCTACTTGTCCCTAGTATGGTAGATGGTGTAATACACCATACCCCTTTTTGGAGACCCTGTTTTAGCCAAAGAAAATCTAGAGGATGGGAAGACCCTGGAAAAAGTTTTACCAAATGTTTTAGGATAAAACCTTGGTGACGTGGGACCTCCCAAGAGATGTCGAGAAAGAAAAAAAGCTTTTGTTTTACGAAATGCTGGAGGAAAACCGGAGGAAAAAGGTTTACAAAAATGCACCTGGTTCTTTGCAGTTTAGCTATAACAACTTAACCCTGTGCAACCACATTACTCTGGAATGGGATAGGGCTAGATTTGATGTTTGTCTATTCTGGTATAAGCTACCTCACAACTACTACTACAGGGGATGAAACTCCCTGGAGGGTGGGCCTTCTCTGGACAAACGGTCCATGTGGGACATCGACCGGGAGAAGGAACGAAGGGTTTACGGACCTCCACGCGTTACTATGAGCCCCTCATTGAAAGCGCACACTCGAAGAGTGGAAAAAGCACTCTGGTTGGTCCTCGGTACCCGACGTCCCGGTGTTGAGGGGAACAACCCTCATAGGGTAGGCACATATATTGGAGTGGGCATCTGTAGAGTCTTGATCGGTTACTCGACCCATGATCGGTGTAGATTAGGTTAGTGTACCCGGATGGTGTGGGTAAAGTGTACAACCTCTATAGAGTGTAAATCTATTCGAATAGCCGTGTCCGCGGTCATGGACGGGTTGGACAAACTTCTGTAGAGCGGTGCGGGTTTTGTTTTCAAAAAGGATTTCGGAAAAGAAATGGCTTTGGAAATGTGTTGACCATGGGATGGTCGTAAAGGAGAAAGGTTTTGACCATGGGATGGTCGGAAGGAAGAGAAAGGAGTTTGGTCGTGGGACGACCTGAAGACAGGAACAAATCGGTGACCCGGTCCTGATGTTTTCCAAAACTTTTCAAAAAGGTTTCCAAAATGTTTACAAAGGTTTTCAACAAAGATATGTAGATGTTATATCTACAAGAGAAACTGTTTGGGAAAAGAACCTCTCTTGAATCCCTCCTACTACCACAGCCATATTGCATATCCTCTTGTTATTATTATTTTCTTGAGGTGGTTTGCGAGTACATTCAAAGTACTCACCGGCATTGTCCCTGGCTATTAACTTGGTAAGATTTCGAGAAGAAGGTGAAGTGGACGAATATGCGAGCTAGGACGTTCTCCCAGTCAGTTGCCTATAGGTTAAGGCATGGCTCAGGCTCTATGCTTAATGAAGTCCGCTAATATTGATCGATGTAGCCATAATGGCAACTAAGGTATGACATGTATTCGTTATGTATTGGATGTTTACATTGATACTTGTCAGTTATGTGCCACGACTAACTGATCATGGGATCATGGTTGTATGCATAACAGGGATTCTCAGAGGATTAATCCGGGGGCCCACACATCCCATCTACATCTTGTTTAGATCTTGTTGTAATTTCCATACTCGTTGTGGATTTATACTAGTACTATTCATCAATGATAGATTCCGTTGTTATTGCCATGATGTTGATTGACTCCATCTCTAAATAGATCATTAGTTCTTGGGGAGATAGAGAAACCCTAGTATGATATTGAAATAAGATAAAGTCTATTATGATATTCATCGCTGTCACCATGTGTTAGATTCTCTGCATCTTGATGTTGAGAGAAGTCGACCTCTCAATATTTTCCTCTCATGGGGACTTGATGGAGGGAACTACTTGTTGGTAGAAGGAGGAGTGCTAGCACTTACAGTGAGTATAAAGCTGTTGGCACCCCTTACATATCAACTTGGGAAACCGACGAAACTCACGGAACACTATCCATGCCATGGGATACGTCCTACAAGATTACGTCCCTTAATAGTGAAGTAACTCGATTGATGTCAATTGCTGACTGTTGTGGTTATGAGGATGATGTGAGCAGCGGTTGCTGACTATTTGTCCAAATATGGAGTTCCTCCCACACATACATAGTTGAGAATGTTCATGATGATAATCTTTATCTTAGCTCCTTATAATGCTAGTGGTGTATCCGCTACTCCCTGAGATCGTCTTTTCCCTATTGTAGTTCCAATCTCTCTTACATACGCGATACTTACTTTCTATATTCATTTCTTTTACTTTACTTTATTATTGTTCTTATACCTAAAACCCAAAAACACCCTTTTACACAATACTCGTATTTTATCTTGTTATTCAGAACTTTATTTAGCATTTCTATCATAATATTTATTTCAAGAGTTATTAGACTTCAGACTTCTGCTCCCTGTGGGATCGATATCTTTATTTCAAAACTAGCTATAAAATATATGTGCACTTGTAGTCATCAGTCTACCTGAGCTATTTTGTCAAATGGGCGGCTCGGGGACCAAACGCTAATCCAAGTGTGGCACCTCCTTAGGACCTGACTGGGGCTACATCCGGAGCCCCGACAGACGGGCTCAAGTCGATTCACCTTGGATACTGTCCATGGGCAATGGGCTCCTCCATAAGATAAGTATTGTGTAGGCTTGGGTCGAAAGATCTATTTGTAAGAATAGAATGATTCTGACGCACTCTCTACCTTAACCCGAAGATGACTCGGCGTGTTCCTAGCCATACAAAGGGCGCCCTAGGAAGGGAACATCCCCTTGAGCGGTCTCCCGGGTCTGGTCCAGGGTCCTCAGTGCTGGGGCGCCTCCAACAGAAAGGTCAAGAGGTCGCGCGGCGGGGATGCACACCATAGTTGGTACTACATAACCCGACTCTTAGTCCTACGGCTAGTGTAGTCATGCTAACCGGCCCCCTTGAAATACATAGGGCATTAAGCATGCTTAGTTGTCATGCGCAAGGGCAGGAGATGTGCTGAAAGAATTTATTAATAAATGGAGCCTCCAAGTTGGTGGAGAAAAAGAAATATTACAAACTAGCAAAGCTCATCACTCTGCTTTTATGCGTAAACAGAAAAGAAGAAGGGGCGGCTTCAGGCAGCCGATTCATGATAGTGACAACTGACCAACTTGGCCACGATAGCCTCCATGGATTACTAGGAAGCCTGGAGGCTGTCGCTAGGGCCAGGGGCTTGAAAATCACCTCAGCGTTGAAGCCAGGGACGTTGTCAACACCCGAATTTTTAAGTCCATATGCCTGTTATGCCGTACATCGCAATCCTAGGATTACCATTTTTGCGAGACATAACAGAATTGGTACCACAGTACATCATCCATTACAAACCATAATATTCTTACAAATAGAGGATCTCATGATCCCGTCTTAATACAATCAACGCAACAGAAAGTAAGCGTAGTAGGGGCTCCATCTTCATGGTCACAGGCAGTGCTGACGATGGGAGATGATCCTAGTTATCATAGACCTCCTGCTGTCCATCTTTCGGGTAGTCTTCCTTGTAGTCTAGCCATAGGAATAGCTAGGGACAAAGCCATGAGTACTCGCAAACTATCACTAACACAAGTAAGGTAATACTAGTAGGAGTCCTAATCTCTAGTCTTATTTGTAATAAGCCAATTTTATTTCATAAGGACTTCATAGTAAGCCTATTTTAGTTCTCTAGATTACTTAAGAGGGAACCTATTTTTCATGTCCACAACTCTATTGTGGTCAAGTCAAAGTCATCCTTCAAGTCACAAGTCATTTTGAAAACATCTCACAACGAAACAGTACGGCCACTCCAACTGTCCATAACTTCGGACGCAGCTATTCGAATAGTTTGACACTCTGCAGAGGGGGTACACTTTCACCACAAAATTCGATACATCTGTCAGGGATAACACTAAAACATCATACTTGGATGCGGATAATCAATCCTAACCTTTCAATTACACACCCTAGTATAGGCACCTCCCTATGAGCTTGGCCTCCCAGCCATGGCCAACTACCATCCCAGGAACTGCATAGGTGGACATTCACACTCACGAGGTAGCGTCAGCTCAACCTCTTTCCGTGAGGGAACCCATACTAAGACACATAAGCTTCCAATTAATCCCTACCCAACTCAGGTATTGTGGTTGTACGGTAAAATTGGAATGGTATCGCATCCGAACCCATCCATCAGTTTTTATCAAAGTCAAAGCATATGTTTCAATCAGTATCATCTCCAACTCATTGTGTCTCATGACACATGTCAAAACATTTCAATAGAATGACTCATCATTCCAAGGCTGTCATAATCATTTTCTCCAAGTGTTCCCATCTAAAGTGATCAAGTTTAGTTTAGCACTAGCACCTATTCATGAGGGTATCACTATTGATGGGGGGATAATAAAGTGTAACTATCCACACCTAGTTCTGCTCTTGATAGCCTCTATCCTATTTTCCACTAATCACAATTATTTAACTAGGTAAGAAACTTTAGTAAAGAGAAAAGTAAAGCTTAGAATAAAACTAGGATTGGTATAATCAAAGTTGCATAACCAAGCATGCATGGTGCATATTGCATAGGTTATCTTGCATAATGGGCTTGCATAGTTTAGCTTGCATAGGATGGCTTGCCTTGAGTAGTGCAGCTATTGAAGTTCTCTTCCTCTTCCTCGAAGTACCCCTCCTCGTCATACCCCGAGTCGGTACTAGCGTCTATAAATACATATGAGGTACACAATCACCAAACAACACTTAACTACTTCTATTCAGCACACATGAATTCACACTAGATGATCTAGCATCATCTCAAGCATCACATGCAATATTTTCATATTTTTATTTATCTCCTTTTGGGAAAGTAATTTCTACTCATTGAAAAATACTTAAGATTTAATATCCTCAAACTAGAATATGGGATCATGTTGACTCATGCCATCAGCATATATTCCAATACTTGGGAAAGTGATTTAAAAGGGGTGATCATATATTACAAGATTTAATATTACTATTTAATAATATTAAAGTGACTAGAGATGCCTATATAGCATTCTTTTAATACTAGTCCAAGATTACTTCATGTCAAACTAATATTTTTCATATTCAGATAGAGCATGGCAAATGTGATTTTTGAGAGTTGGAATCAACTCAAAAGCATTTATGTTTGATTTTATAAAAATGTTTGAAGTTGTGAAAGTCTATGTCTTGTTATTTTAACCATAGGTGATCCATAATTTCAAATGGTTTGATTCCAACGGGCGTGTATAGAGTTTTTCAATACCTTTCTAGAAAAATTGGAAAAATTCAATTTGGATCAGTAGATCTCTTTGAATTCAATTTTGAACACAACTACTGAACTAGGTTTTGAATTAAATAGAAAAACTAAGTTTGAAACGGTGGGCTACGCGTGGGAAAAGAAATGGGCCGCCCTAGATGCACAACGTGCGTGCAACGGGCTGTTGACAGGCTGGTCCCACGTGTCAGCGACACTATCTAAACGAAACAGTATCAGCTAACATCAGCCCTACGATTAGAGATCAAATCGACGGCTCAGGTTCAGTGTCTACGT
Source organism: Avena insularis (assembly GCA_023614405.1). NCBI lineage: Eukaryota > Viridiplantae > Streptophyta > Magnoliopsida > Poales > Poaceae > Avena > Avena insularis. The sequence goes on along the minus strand of CM042696.1, from coordinate 474,815,141 downwards.
CGCAGGGGATGCGCGAGATTCTAAACCTAACTCGACGGCGAGGATCGCTGGGGGCTTACTAGGGCTCTAGCTGGGTCCGGCGATGGGGGCAAATAGGTTGGTAGACGACGACGAGTCAATTGGTGGTCATGGCGGCTCCTAGGGTGGCTCCAATCAATGGCACGCATCCTTCACTACAGTGGTGGGATCCGGCTAAATTCCGGTGATGTGGTACTCGCCTTGCTCTAGGGAATGGCCTGGGATGATTCTGAGAGAGAGAGGGAAGTGGAATGGTGTGCCGTTTGAGGCTGGGGAAGGGTCCTATTTATACACCGGCGATGGAGGCAGTGCAACATGGGTCGGGCTCGTCAGCGACGTTGCTACAGGTTGATATAGGCATGACGGAGGGCATAGGTCGACACAGTGGACTGCGGCGATCGTCACGCACGTAGTGGCGCGGCAAGGGGCATTCTTAATCGGTCGGTGCTCTGTGCAGGTACTGATGTGTTTGTCATCGCGTACGGTGGTGACGGGGCGCACGGCGGTGAACGATCATGTCTGGGAGGTTGCTGGTGACGCGGCAAGTGCGGGTACACGCGGAGAAAGCGACGCGCGGCGTGGCTGCGCGAGGCGGCTTCGGTGCTCTGGCATGCACTCGGCATGGTAGAGAAGTTAATGGGCGTGGCTGCTCTGGCTTCTCCACTGCTCGCCGTTGGTCGAGGGGTGGATAGAGAGGGGCGGTGAGGTCACGGCTACCGTCTAGGCATCATGGGCGAAGGCGGCGCGGCGTGTGGCATCGTGTCCATGGTCGACCGACATGGACATGCTCGGGTACGACATGGCACTGGTGCAACGACAAAGGGGAGAGGCTCCACTGCACGGCGGTGTTTTGGGGATGATCGTGGGTGAGTTATTGGGTTGAATTGGGTACAATTGGTGATCAATTGATTGATCAAAACAGTGAATAGTTGTTGAACTTGTACTTTGTCTGCTACGTGTTCGATCAAATGGTCGCATGAACTAAAGATTCAAATTTTTGGATGAATTTTGGTGGGTGTGTTGGTCACATGCTTAGTAGTCTCTGGTTGCTAAGATTTTTCAAGTGGTGGTGGTTTGAGTGGTTTTTCGAAAATGGTGATCTAGGTACCTACACTTGATTCGATTTTGAATTGCCTCTCAAATAGGTTTGAAATTGGTTTCTGTAAGTTTGTAAAGTTTGCTTGGATTCATTTTCACTTGGTCTATCAATGGGTGAAAAGAAGTAGAATTGTTTCTGTTGGAAATCTTTTAATAGAGATGCCCAAAGTGGGCTAGTGGTTAATTTTGGCAGAAGTGACCATATGATCATATGCCTCTTATTTGATTACTTTTTAATTTGGTTTTGTTTGGAATTAACCTAGATGATATTGTTTTCACCCTTAAACTAATCCTTATCATTTATAGCAATCAAACATGGCATAGCAAGCATTCATGCATTAATATAAACACACATGCATTCATATGAGTTTAAGAATAAAAGTTTTTGTTAACCCTAATCTGGGGTGATTAGAACTTGATAACCTTGTTTAATATTTTTGAGGTGTTACAAACCTTCCCTCCTTAAACAGAATCTTGTCCCGAGATTCAGGAAAAACTAGGAACTAAAGATATTGGGAACTCTGTCCTAATATAATCTTCTCACTGCCAAGTAGCTTCTTCTTCAGTATGGTTACTCCACTAGATTTTGAGAAACTTGATACTCCTGGTGTTGGTGGTTCTGAAGGCTTCTTCCAATATACGGATGGGTACTTCACGATAGGTTAAATCCTTGTTGATATCCATGGCTCTGTGGTCGATGTTCTTGAAAACTTCAGTCTTCTCCGGAACTTCTAGGCATTTCCTAAGTAACGAGATATGGAATACATCATGTACAGATGACATCTCCTCAGGTAGTTCTAGCTGATAGGATACTTCTCCTCAATGATTTAAAATCTTGAAGGGTCCAATATATCTGGGGGCAAGCTTCCCTTTCAGTTGAAAACGATGCATTCCTTTCAAGGGTGATCCTTTGAGATACACAAAATCTCCAATGTTGAAGGTCAGGTCTCGATGTCTTTTGTCAGTGTAACTCTTCTGTCTGGATTGAGAGGTCTTGAGGTGTTCACGGATCTTGTGAACCTTCTCTTCGGCTTCCCGTAGGATGTCGGGTCTGAAGATCTGACACTCTCCTACTTGCGACCAATTTAGTGGGGTACGACACTTCCTTCCATACAAAAACTCAAATGGGACCATTTGTGAACTGGCTTGATAACTGTTGTTGTATGAGAATTCCACGAAAGGCAGACAATCTTCCCATTAAGATCCATATTCTAACACACAGACTCTTAGCATATATTCTAGTATCCACTGCTAGGAAACAACTTATAGGTAGACAAGTTACTCTGTGGTGCATATGTAAATCCATGCACCACAAATACTTGTCAGTGGCGCATTACGAATCATGCGCCACACACACTAAAAACTTATGTGGCGCATTTCATACAACATGCACCACAGAAGTTTGGTGGGACACGCCAGCCATGGTGGGGCGATCCAACTTCTGTGGCGCATATTTCATTATGCTCCACAGAACTTGGAGGCGGGCCCCACCATGGATACTATTTCACCCTTGATCTGTGGCGCATGTGTGGATATGCGCCACGGATATGTTTGACTTCTGTGGCGCATACCCACACATGTGCCACAGAAACCTAACCCTGGGTCCCACCACTTTAACCTGCACCATATGTTCTGTGGCGCATTTGGCCATATGCGCTACAGAAGTTTGAGCATTTGTGGCGCATTTCTTCCATATGCGCCATAGATGAGGGCGTCCAGATCCATGTGAAAAAGGTGGCAAGCTCCCACCCTATCTATCCACCACCACCCATTTCACATCTCTTCTTCCTTTCTACCTCCTCCCAGCTCGTCTTCCTCCTCCCTCTCACCCCATGTTGCCCATAGTTTCTCCATTTTCTTGTAACTAAACCTACTTTAGTCCATAGATTTGTAAGTGGAAGCTTCCCTCCAACTTGTAGATCTTAAAGTTCCTTACTTTTCTCTCTCACATCTCTATTTGTTTACTAATTTCCTCTCCACCAACTTGTAGATCTATTTTTCCACACTCTCTCATCGCGTGGTCTCGTGTCGCTATTATTGAGTCTACTAGGTGAGTACTTGGCCATGAACATGTAGGTGAAGCTTGTCGCGCGGGCGGTGTGTGTGCGATGCATGGAGAGACGATGCTTGTGTGGTGCATTAATGTTTACATTGGGAGAGAGTTTTTTGTTGCTTGCTTGTTGTTGTCCCAGCCAGTGTGTGATACATTGCAAATGTATCTACAATTTTTGATGTTCCATGCTTAGTTTTAACCACTTTCTTGTGTTTTGTTCCAACTTTGGAGTACTTTTATTATGATTTCTTGGACTAACCTATTAACAAGAGCCACAGTGCCAGCTGCCCGTTTTCTGCTGTTTTTGGTTCCAAGAAAGTCAGAAAATGAATATTCTCAGAATTGGACGGGACAAAAGCCAAAGTGCCTATTTTTCAGGAAGGGATCAAGTGCCAGAATACGAGACGGAGAAGGGCCAGAGGCCGGCCACACCACCTGGCTGCGCGGCCAGGCTTGACCCGCACCAGGGGGTGGTCTGGCCGATCCCAGCACCCCCTCGGCCTCTCCTTCCGCCTATAAGTTTCCCTTGGGACGAAAACCCTAAGTACCCGATCAAAAATCTACAAAAGAGTCTGTAGCCGCCGTCATCTCCATCCCTAGATCGGGAGGGATCTGAAGCTCTTCCCGGCACCCTGCCAGAGAGGGGAATTCACCCTGGAGGCCTTCTTCAGGACCATGCAAGCCTCCGGTGTGATGCGTGAGTAGTTCATCCTTGGACTACGGATCCATGTAGTAGCTAGATGGCTGGTTTCTCCTCCTTTGTGCTTTCATGTTTAGATCTTGTGAGCTCCGTTCATGATCAAGATCATCTATTTGTAATCCATACATGTTGTGTTTATGGGATCCGATGGATATTGAGATGCTATTTCAGATTGATTATTGATTCTATCATGTCTTTGTTATTTGAGATCTTGCATGCTTTCCGTTGTTAGTAGCTATCTTGGCCAAGTAGATGCTAGCAACTCCAAGAGTTAGTATTTATGCTCGATAGTGGGTTCATGCCTCTGGTAATCTAGGAAGTGACAAATCTCTAAGGTACTAGATGTGTTGTTGCTACTAGGAGAAAAGAACAATCCTTTGTTCATAGAACAATCGTATTGTTTACTTTACACGCAGTCAGAAGCAATAATCTGTTTGCAACTTAATCTTCGGAGGGGTTTGGATGATAACCTGAAGGTGGATTATTAGTCATAGATGCAGTTGGATGGCGGTCTATGTATTATGTTGTAATGCCCAATCAAGTCTCAAAGGAGTCAAGATGATTAGTATATGCATGTATTGCTTTCTCGGTGTTTGTCAATTGCCCCGCTGTAATTTGTTCACCCAGCATGTTATCTATCTTAAGGAGAGCCACCTCTAGTGAACTATGGATCCCGGTCCTTTTTCTTTACATACAATCTATAAATTGTTTCTGCTTTGTGTTTACTTTCTGCAAACTTTTACTTCTTTCCATTCGATACGTTTAATCCTTTGTTTTCCGCAAAACACGGTGAGATTGACAACCTCATCACAAGTTGGGGACAAAGTTCCGTGGTTGTGTTGTGCAGGTCTCCACGTTGCTACTAGCACCGGTAGTGCATACCAAAGCTCAGCTAGTAACACCTTTGGGGTGTTTCCTTGTTCCTACTGGTTCGATTAAACCTTGGTTTCATAACTGAGGGAAAACTTACTGTTGTGCTCATCATACCTTCCTCTTGGGGTTCCCAACGAGCTCTATGTTGAAAGTCGAGTGCATCAGTGTGGTGCATGGATGTTTTCCGTAATGTTGATTCATTTCCATTTCGGCAAATTTTTGCACTACCCATATTTCCTAATTTTAGAAAAGGTCATGCTGAATTTTTCGGCTAGCATTCATGCATGTGTGTGTGCATATGGTGTGGTTCTAACCTATACTCTCTGTTTTGACCGCTCAGGCAACCATGGTCCTCACGATGAGTGAAGGTCGAATTGCTAGGTACAACAAAGACTCGAAGGAGGACATGATTCTAAACAACAAGACCATGATAAGATGTCCATGTCGAACATGCAAACTCCAGCGCTGGATCGACCCTGATTCTGGACAATTGGAGGGTCACCTGCTCAGGCACGGTTTCATGCGCGACCTCAATGAGGCGCCAGTAGGACATGGTGGTGATGAAGACGTGGGCGGGCGAGAAGATGAAGAGTCTACCGGGCATGATCATCATGACGAAGGAGATACCGGCGGGCATGATCATCATGACGAAGGAGATGCCAGCGGGCATGATCAGCATGGAGAAGGAGATGGCGACGGGCATGATCATCATGAAGAAGGAGAAGACGCGAACACACAGACGTTGCTAACTTCGGCCTTGCAGGACCCTCATGTTCAAGAACTGCTCCTCAAGGAGACGAGAAACGACAAAGCTGCAGCCAGAGAGAAAGCCAAGTTGGCCCAAATGGAGGTAGACAGGATGACTCCATTGTATCCTGGGTGTTGCCCCGAGGATACACGTTTGAGTGTAATGCTCAAGGCTCTGGAGATGAAGGCCGAACACAAATGGACTGATGTGAGCTTCAACGCGAACACGGAACACTGGCACGACCGACTTCCTAAGGGGAACACATTACCAACAAGTATCGAGGAGGACAAGAAAATCGTGTTCCCTCTCGACCTACCACATATTAAATACCACGCATGCATCAATGATTGTGCACTTTATCGGAACGAGTACGCGGAGAGAACCACATGTCCGGTGTGCGGTCAAGGACAGTACAAGAGAGGGAACAAGAAAGTTCCTCGAAAAGTGGTATGGTACTTTCCTATCACCCCCCGTCTGCAGTGATATTTCATAGATCCTAAGGAAGCAAAGCTCATGTAATGGCACGCGGAAAGAGAGAAACCCGAAGATGATCTAGAGAAGGGCAAGATCCTGACACACCCTTCAGGCGCTAGCCATTGGAATGCATTAGACATTGAGTTCGAAGAGTTTGGGGGCGATGCAAGGAACGTCAGGTTGGGTATGAGCAGCGATGGACTCAATCCTTTTGGAAACCAGAGTAGCACGCATAGCACCTAGCCCGTGTTTGTATGGTCATACAACCTCCCCCCGTGGCTATGCACGAAGCAAAGGTACGTACACATGAGCATTCTTATTCAGGGGCCAAAATAACCATGTATCGATATGCATATGTATCTCGGGTTGTTGAGAGAGGAGTTAGCCAGCTTGTGGGAGACGCCGGCCCGTACGTGGGACGCCTACACTAAAGAATATTTCCATCTGAGAGCAGCGTTGCTCACGACGGTGCAGGACTATCCTGGTTACGCATATGTATCGGCCCAGGTGAACCACGGACACAATGCATGCATCAAGTGCATGGATGAGACACCGCATCTCTAGCTACCAAGGGATCCCGGGTCTTTGAAATCCGTGTTCCAAGGTACTTGAAAGTGGCTCCACATGGATCACCCGAGCGAGAGAATGCAGATGATGATAGGCAGGCCGCCAGCATCGTCCGTGTCTCTACATTAGCCGAGCTCCACGCCATCACTAAGGTAACTAATTAGTTAGTGCACGTCATCTCCTTTATGCCTTTGATGCATGACTGCTGCCATCTCATGATGCCCAACAACATGTTTTGCCTTAGGACACTTCTTGCGTACTCCTGCTTAAAGATGTCGGCAGTGAGTTGAAGGATGTTGCCAAGGAAACTCTCATACAACCGACGAGCCGCACGATGCACAACAATCCAATAGATGATGACGTGATGAGGGTGAGGTTGGCTTGGGTGTTGCCAGGGTGCGACGACATGGAACCCCCCTTTCAACCTCAGGGAGCCAACGAACACAAGACCCTTGGAGAATGCTACAACTGGCCCTTGACATGGCCGAAGACCCAGATTCGTCTTGCAGGGGGGAGCACCGACGCCACCTCTCGATCGATCGCCCGGCCACAACCTCGGAAACCAGCAGCCACTGTCGTCGCCACCATCAGCCGTCACCAGCAACTCTTGGCAGCGTGTGTACCGCCCCATGGCAAAGACGTTGTGCCGCAACCGCCGTCGCCCCCGCTACCACCACCACATGATGACACCCATGAAGATGATGATGAATTGGTCAACATTGATGACTTCATCAAGACCGGCACCGACAAAGGATTGTATATGCCTTCTGTGGATGAAGAACCCTTCACAGCTCGCGACCATCAAGATGGTCGGCCCAATACATGCACACAGCGCCTGGTCTTCCATGGTCTTTATCAAGGGACGCCTCTGGCCGCCAATCCACCACAGGAGAAACCGGGATTGGGTTTTAGCCCCAACACACTCCGAAAGGCGGCCAATGAGCAGATGGCAGTGGAGGACACTGTTGTGAAGAAGAAGCATTACAGGAAGAGAGGTAATAATAATAAGAAGGGTGCGAGCCAGCCTCTTCCGAAGAGGATCCGGGCTCAGGACGCCGTCGTCGTACCATCCACACAATATGGCTTGCCATGAGTGCATGTAGCTAGTGATCCGATATTGACTCCGGATATGCTCCACATCACGGTTGGACCCATGTTAACTTTGCACGAGGGTGTCAAGACACTAGAGGGCATCCTTATTAAAGAAAAAGATCCAAATTACCCGGTTTTCACGGCCAAGGTGCCATTGGACGTGGGCTTCATCAATGAACCCCCCGCGAATATATTCTTCATAGCGTATGAGGACATATTCAAGTTGTTTCTCATGAAACAGCTGGACTATAACTTGGTCCACCTATACTCGCTCAATCTGGCGATCAAGATAAGAGAGAGAGAGTACCCCAGAAATCGCGATAGTGGATCCCTACTACATGCGGGACAACCAGTTGGTTGAAGGATCAGAGACACGGACCAAGGTGACGGCGTACCTCGAGAAGTTCATGTTGGACAACAAGAGGAAGGACACACTTCTTTTTCCTTTCTTTCCCGAGTAAGTACCCACTCGCTCATCGCCGCCGTAACTTATGCATTTCTTATAGATTTCTTCCTTTGCTCTTTTTCCAACATTCCGTTTCAATTGTGTTGCGCAGAGACAAATACTGCACACTCATCGTCCTTGCCCCGAGGTATTCGCTACCCACGTATTTCGACTCGGGGAGTTTGACGAAGAAGAAAGACTACACCAGAATAAGGGGTGTTCTTAATGAGGCTCTCAAGGGCTATGCCAAGAAGGGATGCACCTTCGTAGATAAGGAAGAATGTATCAAGGATGGAAAACACGTGTTCAAGCACGTGCTCGAGTTCCCCTGCGTCAAGCAGCCGACTAATGGTGGTGCCAAGGAGGCCTTCTACGTCCTCCGTCACCTTAAAGGCTATGTTCGGGATTGCTAGAACCTAACACTGCCATCTAGTCTCTAAGGATGGGCCAAAACTTTGGCGCGAAGCGACGATGATGATCTTAGAGAAGACTTACATCGCATTCAGATGAAGTTGTCGCAAATCATCATTGAAGATGTCAACACAAGGGGGGGCTAAGCCAGAGGGTTGAGTAAGAGGGAGATCGAAGAACGCCTCCGTAAGTAGGGTGACACAAGGACGTGGATGACGAAAGAGGTCTATCTACCGTTCCCGAAGCCGAGCGAGAAGAAGAAGTCTTCATGATCGATGTGTGCCTCTAGCATGATCCAGTGTGTGTATATTCTTGATGGACGCCTGCGGTAGTGTGTGTGTCATAAACTTTACTATCTTGTGATCGAAATGGTCATTGTTGTTAGACTTAAACTACCTTGTGTGGTCGTGTTGTCGTTGAACTTATTACTTCTATGATGATCGTGAGATGCTATCTTTTAGGTTTATGGATCCTTTGTTTTATATTTTGTGAACATATATATATATATATATGGATGTGAACCCTTTATTAATTATTTTTGTTGTTTTTACTAATATGCCTTGTCGTCTATAGAGATGGTGACGAGGTGGTATGTGGAGTACATGGGTAGGGTTCCAGGAGTCTACGAGGAGTGGGAGGATTGTCACACACAAGTGAACAAGTTCAGCGGCAACATCTATAAAGGATACACGACTAGAGAGGAGGCGGTAGCCAAGTGGAGGAACCACCTGTGGAAGAAGAACCGGATGAATATATTAGTCGAGCTCATGCTCTTGCTCACCATCATCACAACTATATTCTATTTGATCCTAGTGTAGGCGGCGGTGACCACTTCATATTTTTAATGTGAGATGATATGAACTTTGTATTCGGCACTTGTGTAAAAATTTGGCACTTGACACTACATATGTATCTCGATCGGGCTCTAAGTGTTTGTATTATATATATATGTAGGTTTTCATGCATCTACTACTTGTGCAATGTACTGTTTATACTCATCTGGATAAATATTGTATAAATCCTGTATAAATACCTGATTATACACCAGGAACATATTTTACTTTGAATACGTGTTACACAATCAGTGGCGCATATCTAAGTATAGTCAGTGGCGCATAGGCTTTATGTTGCGCATATATGTAAATGCGCCACTGGTAACTACTTCTTGTGGCGCATATGAAGAAATGCGCCACAGAAGTCTGACTTCTATGGCGCATATCTCTATGCGCCATGGGAAGCAGTTATCAGTGGCGAGGTAACAGTGGCCACTGGAATATGCGCCACAGAAGGTCCATTTTCATGCGCCACAGATAAGCTGTTTCCTAGTAGTGATCTGGTTTACTCTTTCCGTTTGTCTGTCGGTTTTGCGGGTGATAAGTTGTGATGAAGTTCAGTTTGGTCCCTAATCCTTCTTGGACTTTCTTCCAAAATCTCGAGGTAAACTAGGTTCCTCGATCTGACACAATGGTCTGGGGGGTTCCATGTAGACTGACTATTCTAGCGATGTACAATTCTACTAGCTTCGAACTTTGATTAGTGGTCTTGACGAGTATGAAATGAGCTACTTTAGACAGTCTATCCACTATGACCCAAATAGAATCATTTCCCCTACTAGATGTAGGCAAACCGGTGATAAAATCCATTCCAACAGAATCCCATTTCCATTCTAGAATCTGTAATGGTTGCAAAAGTCCTGTGGGTCGCTGATGTTCCGCTTTGACTCTCTGACAGATATCACACTTGGCGATGTAGCTTCCGACTTCTCTCTTCATTTTGTGCCACCAAAATTGCTCCTTCAAATCCTGATACATCTTCGTTCCTCCCGGGTAAATAGAATAAAGAGTATCATGGGCTTCCTGCATAATGACTTGGTTCAACTCTGAATATACTGGCATACAAATACGTCCTTTATACCACAGAACTCCTTCTTCATCTTCCGTGAATCTAGGTACCTTCCCTATACCAATACAACGCTTAATTCCATCAATACTGGCATTTCCTTTTTGGGCTTCCTTTATCTGACTGATCAAAGTGGGTTGAAGTTCAATACTGGCTAGAAATCCTTCGCTAACCAGCTCCACTCTAAAATTCTCCATCTCCTCATGCAGACTTGGCTAAGCTTCCTTAATCATGGTATTTAATCTACACGGCAGTCTACTAAAAGCATCTGCTACCACATTGGCCTTGCCGGGGTGGTAGTGAATGTCAAGGTCATAATCCTTGATTAACTCTATCCATCTCCTTTGCCTCATATTTAGCTCCTTTTGGTTGAAAATATTGTCGTTGTATTGGGAACGGCAGTACCTAAAAAGGTTAGATAGAGGTGTGGGGACTAGCAGGAAAGCTATCGACGGCGTCCGCGGGCGAGATTGGGTACGAGCAAGCGTAGCGGGACGCAAGAAGTACCCAAGTTTGGGGCCCTCGTGGTGAGGTAAAGCCCCTACTCCTGCCGGATCTGACTAGGTGGAATACACGAACTACAAGCGCTCCTTGAGCTGTATTCTCTAGCTACTGCTTTAAATGAACTGAGACCCACCCTTTCTACTGAGGCCCTTCCTCTCCTTATATAGGAAGAGAGGCAAGGGTCTCACTGGCTAGTCCGACTGGCGGGCCCCACAGGCAGGTCCCAGCCGACTAGTCATCTACAGTGTCCAGCATGGCTTGTCCCTTCGGCGTATGAGCGGTATGGCTGTCGTAGGCACAGTGGACGCCGTGCGAGCCCGTCGTCAGCACAGGCCACTATTCCCGCGTTAGACACACAAAGTCTTCGGTATGGGCGGGTGGTTGCCCGTCTTGTCGTCGTCTGAGGGCATACTGCATCGACACGCACGCCGCCCCGTCTTCGATTGATCCGCCACGCGTCGTATCCGGATGCCTCTTCATGATCCGGCTACTGGGTGGTAGCCGGCTCGTCCTACCATGTCCGGCTGCGTCTGGTCAGTCGGAAGAGATCCGACTGCCCTGTTTCTTATTCGGTGGGGTACCCGGGGATCATCCCCCTGACACTAGCCCCCGAGCGCGTGTGGATTCCGCCCTCGGGGGAAATGTGCGCGCGCTCCCTCTTGCTTTTCGAATTTTCATCCGGCTGAGCCTGGCGGTTGCGCTGCTCGTGACATCAGTGCTGACGCCGGCCACGCGCGCACGCACCATCATTGCCCTGCGGCGGGCAGCGTAACGTCCCGTCGCACGTCGCCTCGGGGAACTGCTTGTCCGGTGCCTCGGTTCTTGCTGCAGGATCTTCTGTGCATCCTGTCCCGGCACACGAGATCTAGGCGGCGGTTGGGATGTGGGATGCCCGGATGCGCACCACGTGGCCCCGCTGGCGGTTGACCTTCCGGCCCTTTAAAGGGACGCCGCGGGGGAGGCAGTTCCTTTCCTTCGCTCCCCGCTGCACTCTTTCTCTCCTTCTCGCATGCCGCTGCTCCTGCGCTCTTGCCTTCTGCGCCGCCCGCTCTCCGTCGTCGAGTTACGGGCCACCATCACTCCAGCGTTGCCGCTCCTTCTCCTCAGCCGAAAATGTCCGCTGACCGCGGAGCCTGGTGTGGCTCCTCCGTCACCGAGGATCAGATCGCGAAGTATCGCGTGACCCGCATCCTCCCGCCGGCGGAGGAGGTGGCGGTGCGGTTGGCACCGGTGGGGGAAGTGTCGCCGCATCCGGCGGAGGGGGAGCGTGTTATCTCCCTCTCGCACCTGGCGCGCGGGTTTGCGCTGCCGCTCCACCCCTTTTTTCTGACTTTTCTGGCCTTCTTTGACCTCCGCCTCCACCACCTCGGCGCCAACGCCATCGGAACACTGGCGCACTTCATGGCGTTCTGCGAGAGTTACCTCGGGATCCAGCCGGATCTCAGGCTCTTCTGCCGGCTCTTCTGAGTTCGGCCGCAGGTGCAGTACACGAAGGGCCCGCTAGTCGCCTCCATATACTCCCGCGCCCAATCCGGCTACCCGAAGTTCTTGCTCCAGGACACGGTACGGCTGTGGAAGCAGTCGTATTTTTATGTCAAGAACGTCACCAGCGTCGACCAGATAAACCTGCCGGCCTTCCAAGACGTCGGGTCCAGCTGGCAGCACTGGGATCTGAAGATCTACGGTGACAAGGTCGAGACAGACGCGATGCTGGCACGCATGCGCTCCCTTGCCACCTGCCAGTTAACCGGTCGGGACATCACCCTTAGCTGGATGTCCCGGCTGATGATGCCGCTGCAGCAGCGGGCGCACAAGATGTGCTTCTACTCCGGACGGCTGGACCCGACCTTGTCGTCGCGCGATCCCCGCTACCACAACTTGAAGGAGTGGTTGTGGACGATCAGCAAGGAGCGGCTACCGGAGAACTGCAAGTTCAGCCTGGCGCCCTACAGCCGGGAGAACCGCGCGCCCCGGGTAAGTTCTTGTAGCCGGAATTTTTGCTTATTCCCTCTGTGTTATCTCCTTGTTCTGTCTGGCTGACCTTTTGCATTCGCCAGATCTTCACCTGCATCCTTCCGGAGGAGGGCGTCGCTCCTCTCGAGGTGTTCGCGCCGGACTTGCCCGAGCCACGCGCTCGGCGATCCGGCGAGGAATCGGGTGGGGACGGCGATGCCTTCCCCAGCCGGAATGACGAGCCGGTCGCTGACCGGCACGCGGGGGTGCACGAGGAGGAGGAGGCCGGGCCGACTGCGGAGCCGGTGACGCGCTCCGCGACGGACGGCGAAGCAGGCGGGAGCGGCTCCAGCCATTCCAGCTCCCACCGGCCTGCGGCGGAGGAGCCGGATCCGAAGAGGGGCCGGACTAGCGCCCTGCTGCCCCCGGTCATGCCGGGGTACGTTTTTCTCCCCCATCCCTCGGTGCTTTCAGTTTGTTTGTCCTTGTCCTTGCTTTTCTGACTTTAGCCTGTTTTGCTCTTGTCTTTTCCTCTTTCCCTTTAGTGCACTGGTTTCTTTCGGCGCCGCGAGCCAGCTCGACGCCACCGGTCGCCGCCTTGCGCCGACCGATCCAACCGGGCGCCTCTTCCTCTCGAGGCGCAGCCTCCTTCTCCTCCTCGTTGAGCCGGCTGCCCTCCCAGCCGGAGGGTCCTCAATGAAGCGAATCGCCCCAGCCGGAAGGATCCTCGGGCGCTGGGGCTACTAGCAAGGAGCTTGTCGTGGTTGGCGGCGACGACCCGACGAGGCGCCGGGAGGAGTGGCAGACAGCGTGCTTGCGCGGCGAGTCCTTGGTCAATGCCGTGGACGACTACGCCTCTTTCGCCGCTTCGCTGTCGGATCTTGCCGCCACGATCGAGCTGGCGGTGAAGGAGATCCGGCTGCTTGAGGCCACAGCCGGTGGGAACTGGACGCTAGAGAAGAAGCTTGTTGCTGCCAACGGGACCTCCCAAAGTAAGTTCGCCTTATCCGTCTGGCTCTTTTTTTAATAGTCGGCTTGCCAGTAGCTTCGTAGGCGCCAGCGCGAGATCGATCGCTTGAAGAAAGCGAACGATCGGCTGAGCAGGTCCAACTCCACCCTGCGCTTGCAGAACAAGGACTGGCACGCACGGGTAGACGGCTTGGAGGCTACCGTCAAGGAGCGCGATGCCTCGCTCGCTAGCCGGGCCGAAGCCTTCTCCCTTCTCGAGGCCCAGAACAAGGACCAAGAGAAGGAGATAAAATGGCTAGCGGTCAAGGAGAAGGCGCTGGTGGAGGAGCTGATGCAAGTCGGCCACACTGCCAAAGGTGAGTTCTTTCTTACATCTTTCTTTTCCCGGATCCGGTAGCCGGATTTGACTCCTCTTTTCTGACAGCCTTTTACCCCGGCATAGACCTGCTGGCCTACAACCGGCTGCAGGAGAACTGGCCGGGAGCGTAGCCGACGGCTCAGGAGCTCGTCGTCCTTCTTGGCGAGGAGGCCACGAAGCTTCATCAGGCGGCACGGGACATCTTCTCCTTTATGTGGCCGGAGGCTCCGGTTCCGGAGACGATGGCGCAGATGGCGGCGAAGGTGGGAGAGGTGCCGGCTGCGATGGACCGGCTGCGGGATCTGGCGGCGCGGGGTGGAGTAGAGATGGCCCTGGCGCTGATGCTTTCCTGGTACAAGGATGCTCGCGTCGAGAAGATCGACGGGGGCTTCCGCGCCAGAGCCGATCTTGCAGCCATCCGCCAAGCCCATCCGGAGCTTCGCGGGTCCGCCATCAAGATCGCCGACTACGCGGATCCGGACGAGGTGCTCACCAACTTGGAATCCCCCGACACTCCGGATGCGGAGTCCTCGGTGCCGCCTCCTGCTAGCGCCGGAGCCGGAACGAGCACTGGGGCTCCTTCCCTGCCTCCAGCATCTGCCGGCCAGGAACCCCCCCCCCCACCGGCAAAGGCCCTGCCGTTTAGCTGCTGCCCCGGGATGCCGGGTGTATGTGTCTTGTTTTAGATTATCGTGAAACTTGTTTGTCTGTACCGGCTATCTTTGATGCCGGGTAACTTTCGGGAGCTCCGTCTCCCTTTTGCTTGTTAATATTGAATTCTTGGGTCTTCCTTCACTTGTGTCTTGAATTTTCTTTTGATATCTTTGCCGGATCACTTCGCCCGGCTGACCTAGTCGGGCTACATATTTTTAGCCGGAAGAACTACACCTCCAGTGGGGGTGCGCCAGCGCACACACTGGGTGTAGCCCCCGAGATTCGGAGTAGCTGGCGTAGCCATGTCAGGGGGATGATCCCCGGATACCCCACCCGAATAAGAAACAGGACAGTCGGATCTCGGCCGGCTGACCAGATGCAGCCGGACAGGATAGGATGGACCGGCTACCACCTGGTAGCCGGACCCTGAAGAGGTAGCCGGATACAACAACATAGCCGGATCCAATCAGAGGGACAGGACGACGTGCGTATCAGTGCACGGTACGCCCTGTACGACGACAAGACGGGCAACCACCCGCCCATACCAAAGACTTGGCGTGGCGTAGCGAACAAAGTGGCTGTCGACGACGGGCTCACACGGCGTCCACTTTGCCTACGACAGCCATACCGCTCATACACCGATGTGACACACCATGCTGGGTGCTGTAGATGACTAGTCGGCTGGGACCCGCCTGTGGGGCCTGCCAGTCGGACTAGCCAGTGAGACCCTTGCCGCTCTTCCTATATAAGGAGAGGGAGGGCCTCAGTAGAAAGGGTCGGTCTCAGTTCATTTAAGGCAGTAGCTAAATAATACAACTCGAGGAGCACTTGTAGCTCGTATATTCCACATAGTCGGATCAGGCAGGAGTAGGGGCTTTACCTCACCGCGAGGGCCCCGAACTTGGGTACTTCTTGCGTCCCGCTACGCTCGCTCGTATCCAATCTCGCATGCGGATGCCGTCGATAGGTTTCCTGCTAGTCCCCACACCTCTATCTAACCTTTTTAGGTACTGTCGTTCCCAATACAACGACAGTTGGCGCCCTGCCGTGGGGCCGATGGCTTCGACCGGAGTCACGTTCTGCACGGGACCCCGCACTTCAGCCGGTGAGCGCGTGGCCTCCGGCCGGGTGCTCACGCTCGGCAAGTTCGACTGCGTCATCGACAATGCCTCCTGCTTCGCCGGAACTTCCTTCCCGGCAAACGGCACCGTTCTGCTATTCGGCGATCTCCCCGTCTACATCACCACCATCCCGTAGCGTTTCCCTAGGGAAATCGTCTCTGTCGCGGGGGCGCCATGCTCAAGCGGCGGCACCTCCGCCGCACCTTGCGGCGTGGAGGTCATGATGGCCGGATCCAGCTCGCAGCCCCGCCGGCCGCGGGAGCGAGGGGTGGACGAGGTCGGAACTTCCGCTCCCTCGTAGCCTCGGAACCAGGTCGAGGATGCCATTGATCGGCTCCTGACGCCGGTTACCCTCGGGAACAATCCGGAGGAGGCGGAGGCCAACTTCACCATGGAGAGACAGATCCTCCTCCAGGAGGCCATGGAGCTGGCAGTATCCTGCAAGCAGCTGGAGATCGCCAGGCGCGAGTATGACCGCGCGCATGGTCTCACCCCGGCTACCGTGGAGCCGAGCCGGCACGGCCAGGTACGACGTCAGGGCGGTGAGCTAGGCGGCAGGATGGAGAAGGACAGAGAACCGGATCCCGTGCCTGCCCCTACACGGCCCACCTACAGCAGGCCCATCAAGAACTTGCGCGCGGCGTGAGCCGCAGCAGAAGAACTACCCATCCTGGGGGGCGAGGAGCGAGCCCGCCAAAGACGCCAGATTCAGAGCTCCTCCGTCATGACGAAAGCAGGCCGGGCGCCAACCGCAGACGAGGAGGACCTTAGCTACTCCAGAGGAAGCAGGCTACCCGCCAACAGCAGGGCGCACCACGTGACACGCAGCAGGCGTCCTCCCCTCAGCCGGCTAGGGCCCGCAACAGGCGTCGCAGCTCTGGCAACAGGGGCCAGCCGCGCCAGGAGCAGACGGTCAACAGCAACCCGCCACCTCCACCCCCACCAGCCGGAGCACCTAGACCAGCCGGTTCCCGCCTCTCGAGCCGGGTGGGCGAGCCCAACCCGTATTGTCCGGATGCCCGCGACCGCATCGAGCTGCTCGCTCAAGCGCGCGTCACGGAGGAGGAAGATTCTATCGGACCAGTTTGTTTTGGACCCCGCATCCGGAACGAGCCGTTTCCGGATAAATTCTCCCGCCTGTGGACACCCCTGGCACGACAAAGCATGAAGCCGGAAGACTGGCTGACCGACTACGCCACGGCAGTCGGCATCGCCCACGGGAATAAGCGCACAGCTGTGCGTTACGTCCCTCTCATGCTAACCGGGTCGGCAAGGACCTGGCTCAATAGCCACGCGCCCAACAGCATCAACGCCTGGCCTGATTTTGAGAAGGTTTTCGTCCGCAACTTCAACGGCACGTACAAGCGCCCAGGGCGCCCGCGCGACCTGGCCTTGTGTGTCCAGGGCGACCGCGAGACCGACCGCGAGTACCTCGCCAAGTGGACGGAGCTTTGCAACACTTGCGATGGCATCGTGGAGAGCCAAGCCATCGGTTTCTTCATCGAAGGATGCCGAGAGGGCACCATGCTTCGCCACCGGCTACTGTGTGACGAGCCGAAAACCATGGCGGAGCTCATGACGATTGCCGGCCAGTACGCCACGGCAGATGCCACCATGAAGAAGCCTCTCCGACTAAACACGGAAGGCCGTCTGACTCCCACGGAGCCGGCTCGGGACCGTCCGAGCAATCCGGCTGGTGAAGCCGGATCCTCCAGACGCCACGGCAATGACAACCGGTTCCACGGGACCGCCAGACAGTAAGCTCGCTACCACGCTGCGTGTCAAAGCCGTAGAGGGTGCGCCCGACGCACCGGCTAACGACACAAGAAGGCAGAAGCCCCGCTCACCTTCAACCAGATGATTGACGGCCCGTGCAAGTGGCATAGCGGTCCCTTCAAACCGGCTACACACACCACCCGGAACTGCAGCTGGACTCGCCAGCTAAAGGACCAAGGCAACCAGCCTCGTCTCCCGCCTCCCCCACCGGGTGGACCCCCACCACCGGCTAGGGGAGCCAGTAATGATGGTAACGGCGGAAATGGCGGCAACAACAACAACGGCTACCCCGAGCCGCACGCTGCCTACCACATCTTCGAGACGGAGCAGGACGACAAGCACAGCCGCAGGCGACGCTCCAAGGAGGTCAATGCCATTGTTTCTCTGGTCCCCCATTACCTGAACTGGTCGGAAACCCCCATCACCTAGAGCCGGGCAGATCAACCTGAGCATCTGCCGACTCCCGGGGGCTACGCCATGGTTCTCGACCCCCTCATCGTCTCCAACGCGCGCACCTGCCGATTTTCGTGCGTCCTCATCGACGGAGGCAGCAGCCTCAACCTCCTCTACCAGTCCTCGCTGGAGAAGCTGGGCATTCGCGAAAGCGACCTGCGCCCGACTACCATGACGTTCCACGGCGTACTGCCGGGGCCAGCCTGCCCTCCGCTGGGAAAAATCTAGCTGGACGTCATCTTCAGGACCAAGGAGAACTTCCGCCGCGAACCAATCTGGTTCGAGGTGGTAAATTTGACGAGCTCCTACCACGCTCTCCTCGGGTGCCCCGCCCTCGCCAAGTTCATGGCCGTCCCCCACTACGCATACCTCAAGACGAAGATGCCAGGACCCCACGGCGTGATCATCGTCGCCGGCTGCTTCAGGCGATCGATGGAGTGCGCCTCAGCCGGTTCCAAACTAGCAGAGGCCCTCATCATAGCCGAAGAAAAGCGCGCGATCATGCGCAATGTGGCCATGGCCTAGCAGGACATCCCGGCTAGCAGCAAACCGGCTGGAGAAGGAGCCTTCCAACTAGCAAAGGAGACGAAGAGGATCCTGCTCGACCCCTCCGACCCGACTAAGTTCGTCACCATTGGTGCCGGCTTAGACAGCAAATAGGAAGGCGCGCTCGTCGACTTCCTCTGTGAGAATCGAGACATCTTCGCATGGTCTCCCAAAGACATGCTGGGTGTGCCGAGGGAGTTCGCCGAGCACTCACTTCATGTGTGTCTGGATGCCAAGCCGGTCAAGCAACCTCTGCGCCGGTTCGCAGAAGAGAAGAGAAAGATAATCGGTGACGAGATCACCCGGCTCCTCGCAGCCGGGTTCATCATGGAAGTATACCACCCGGACTGGCTGGCGAACCCAGTCTTGGTGTTGAAAAAGAACAAGACCTGGCGCATGTGTATCGACTACACCAGCCTGAACAAGGCATGCCCGAAAGACCCCTTCGCCTTGCCCCGTATCGATCAAGTCATCGATTCCACGGCCGGCTGTGATTTGTTGTCTTTTCTAGATTGTTATTCCGGATACAATTAGATCCGGCTAAACCTGGCTGATCAGATTAAGACATCATTTATCACCCCCTACGGGGCTTTCTACTATGTAACCATGCCTTTCGGCCTAAAGAACGCAGGCGCCACCTATCAGCGATGTATGCAGAAATGCTTGCACTCACAGATAGGCCGAAACATGCAAGCTTACGTGGATGACATGGTCATCAAGACCAAGGAAAAGCACACCTTCCTCGAGGATCTGTAAGAAACATTTGGCAACCTCCGCCAGTACCAGATGGAGCTGAACCCGGAAAAATGCGTCTTCGGAGTACCATCCGGCCAGCTACTCGGTTTCCTCATATCTCAGCGAGGCATCGAGGCAAATCCGGAGAAGATCGCGGCCATCAAAAGGATGCAACCGCCCAAGAACCTGCTTGGAGTCCAGAAGTGTACCGGATGCCTGGCTTCCCTCAGTCATTTCGTCAGCCGGCTGGGGGAGAAGGCACTTCTGTTGTACCAGCTGATGAAAAAGACAGACAAGTTCTCCTGGACTTCGCAGGCCGACACCACGTCTCACGACCTCAAGCGCATGTTGTCCACAGCGCCGGTTCTAGCCACACCGGCTAGAAAGGAGCCGATGTTGCTCTATATAGCAGCCACCACCGGTCGCCGTCCGCCCGTGGTGGAGCGCCCCGAGGAAGGCAAGGCTCAGCAAGTTCAGAGACCCGTCTACTACCTCAGCGAGGTTCTCTCCCTCTCCAAGCGGAACTACCCCCACTACCAAAAGATGTGCTACGGCGTGTACCTAGCATGCAAGAAGCTCAAGCACTACTTCCAGGAGCACCCGATCAAGGTCGTGTGCACTGCACCCCTTTTGGAAATCATCGGCAACAAGGACGCCACCGGCCGGGTCGCCAAATGGGCTATCGAGCTTGCCGCCTACTCCATCCAGTACGAGCCCCGGCTCACGATCAAGTCACAGGTGATGGCGGACTTCCTCGTCGACTGGGCCGAGACCCAGTATCTCCCACCGGTTCCGGATTCGGACCATTGGAGGATGCACTTCGACGGGTCGAAGATGCTCGGGGGCTTGGGAGCCAGCATCGTGCTCACCTCGCCCAAGGGAGACCGGTTGGAGTACGTGTTGCTGATCCACTTCAAGGCCTCCAACAACGTAGCCAAATACGAGGCACTGGCGCACGGGCTCCGGCTGGCCAAGGAAATCGGCGTCAACCGGATCCTGTGCTTCGGCGATTCGGACCTGGTATTACAACAGGTATCCGAGGAATGGGACGCCAGAGATGCCAACATGGCCCTCTACCGGTTCCACATCCAGAAGCTCAGCTCCTCCTTTGACGGTGCGAATTTCATCACGTCCCCTACACCAACAATGAGGCAGCCGACGCACTCTCCAAGATAGGGTCCACCAGGCAGGCCATCCCACCAGGGGTCTCCCTGGAGCACCTACGCAAGCCATCCATAAACCCGTCACCGGAATCAGATTCCATCATCTGGGCGGGGAGCGTCCCGGCAGCCGGGGCAGCGGAGGCGGGGCCGGCGGAGCCACCAAAGAAGAAAACTCGTGCCAACTCCGGCCAGGCGGTGCCCTCCGGCTCACAGGACCCAGGGGCTACTGGCTTGCCCAGTGGCTCAGGGGCTGCCGCCCCGGATATCCCACCCGGACGGCCCACCGACACCTGACAGCCGGAGGACAGGAGCGTCCTTGTCATCCGGGAAGTGCCATCCTGGGCACAGCCCTTCATGAACTACATCGCCAACAGCGAACTCCCGGATGACGAGGTGGAGGCCGACAACCAACGCCACAGATACATACACCATCATAAACGGCGAGCTATACAAGCGCAGTGTATCCGGTATCTTCCAAAGATGTGTCGACGTAGACACAGGCTACCGGCTACTCAAGGACATCCACCAGGGCGAGTGTGGGCACCACGCTTCGTCAAGGGCGATAGTCGCCAAGGCGTTTCGCCACGGCTTCTATTGGCCCACCGCCCTCGAGGATGCCGGGCAGCTGGTCCGCAGGCAATGGGTGCCAACGCCGCAGCTCAGGCACATGCCAACCTCGGTGCTCAAGACCAAACCGATCACCGCCCTTCGCGGTTTGGGGCCTCGACATGGTCGGGCCCTTCGCGAAGCTCGCGGGAATGACCCACCTGCTGGTAGCGGTGGACAAGTTCACGAAGTGGATCGAGGCCAAGCCTATCCGGAAGCTGGATGGGGCGACGGTTGTTACCTTCTTCACCGACATCATCAACCGCTTCGGATACCCCAATAGCATCATCACCGACAACGGCACGAACTTTGCCAAGGGGGCCTTCGCCCGGTTCTGCAGCAACAAGGGCATCCGGCTAGACCTTGCCTCCGTTGCACATCCACAGTCCAACGGGCAAGTCGAACGAGCAAACGGCTTGGTGCTAGCCGGCATCAAACCACGTCTCATCGAGCCGTTGGAGCGGTCACCCGGATGCTGGATCGAAGAACTTCCGGCTGTGCTGTGGAGCCTCCGCACCACGCCGAATAGGTCAATCGGCTACACGCCATTCTCCCTGGTCTACGGATCGGAAGCCGTCCTCTCCGCCGACACCGAATTCGACTCCCCCCGAAAGCTCCTCTACGACGAGCAGGCCAACAAGGAGGCGCGGGAGGACGGGGTAGATCTCCTGGAGGAGGCCCGCGAGCTGGCCCTGTCCAGATCTGCCCTGTACCAGCAGCGACTATGCCGCTACCATTCCAGCCGGATTCGCCCAGTCGCATTCCGCGAGGGTGACCTGGTTCTCCGGTTGGTGCAAGACACGAAGGGAATGCACAAGTTATCACCACCCTGGGAGGGCCCCTTCATCATCAGCCGAGCGTTGCCCAACAACTCTTACTACCTCATCGACGCACAGCAGCCGCGCAAGAACAAGATGGACAAATCGGACGAGGAGACCGAACGTCCTTGGAACGCGACCTTGCTGCGCCCGTTTTACACCTAGTCGCCAAACAGTGTATGTATCCCGAAAACCTCATAAATGAAAATGCGGACTCCCACGAGAATCTCGGGGGCTCCTTCTGGAAATGTGTGCGTACCTGTTCTCCGATTAAAATTTTCTGGTTCGCCACCCCTACCCGGGGCTCATTGGCTGGCCCGGCCTGTTAAGCCAACAAACCGCTGAGTAGTGTGCGATGATGTCGAGGCCCACTCTTCGTCTCAGCTACTGCATCGCAACCCGCTGTCCAGCTAACAAGAGCAAAGCCCGAGGCATCCCACATGAAAAACGGGAAGAGGCATGATGATCAGGCCCCGCCCCGCAACTAGCTCAAACCAATCCAGCCGCTAGTACCGTGCGTCATGTACTGTCAGCTCCCTTCGATTCCGGTTGCAGACCGCAACCCGGCTGTCCAGCAAGGACGCAGCGAAAATAGCAGAACACACGAGAAAGCGACTAAGTGCCTAGAAAGGAGCAAGCCAGTTTTTGAAAAAATAAGCCGTTTCCCGACTACGATTTGACGGACTAACCTATTAACCTATGAAGATGTGTGTGTATGCATATGTGCGTTCTTGTCCGACTACTTTGAGTCGGAATTCAAGAGAAGGAAAGAAGATTCGCAGCCCTTGCCTTCATCAAGCGCTCCGAATATCGGGGGCTACACCCATTGGGTGCGCTCGCGCGCCCCCAGTGGAATCTTGTAGTTCCTGGCCGACTAAGGGCGCTTAGCCGCAGTGGAGCCTGTGAGAGGGCAAGGGCGGAGCAATAAAGACAAGAAAGATTCAAGCACCTGCTATGCCATCTACTCCGAATCTGGGTTACACTAGTGGAGGCCGCCCCACGGAATATTGGTTCCTCTCTGAAGGCGCCCAGCCGACGAAGCAACCGATCGAGGCTAGTCGGATAAAGTTAGAAGAACAGAAGAACAAGGAAGATTCAAGCACCTGCCACGCCAATCTCGACTTGGGTTACACTATGGAGGCGCCACGCCCCCACTGGAGGTGTAGTTCGTCCGGCTAAAAGTGTGTAGCCGGGCTAGGTCAGCCGGGCGAAGTGGGCTGGCAAAGATATCAAAAGAAAATTAGAGACACAAGCAAAGGAAGACTCAAGAATTTAATATTAACAAGCAAAAGGGAGACGAAGCTCCCGAGAGTTACCCGGCATCAAAGATAGCCGGTACAGACAGACAAGTTCCACGATAACCTAAAAACAAGACAAATACACCCGACATCCCGGGGCAACAGCTAAACGGCAGGGCCTTTGCTGTGGGAGGGTTCCTGGCTGGTAGATGCTGGAGGCGGGCGAGCCGCAGCTGCTCGCCCGGCGCTGGCAGACGGCGGCACCGAGGACTCTGCATCCGGAGTGTCGGGGGACTCTGAGTCGGTGAGCACCTCGTCCGGATCCACGTAGTCGGTGATCTTGATGGCGGACCCGCGAAGCTTTGAATGGGCTTGGCGGATGGCGGCAAGATCGGCTCCGGCGCGGAAGCCCCCAGCGATCTTCTCGACGCGAGCATCCTTGTACCAGGAAAGCATCAGCGCCAAGGCCATCTCCGCTCCACCCCGCGCCGCCAGATCCCGCAGCCGGTCCACCGCAGCCGGCACCTCTCCCACCTTCGCCGCCAGCTGCGCCATCATCTCCGGAACCGGAGCCTCCAGCCACATAAAGGAGAAGATGTCCCGCGCCGCCTGACGAAGCTTCACGGCCTCCTCGCCAAGAAGGACGACGAGCTCCTGAGCAATCGGCTGCGCTCCCGGCCAGTTCTCCTGCAGCCGGTTGTAGGCCAGCAGGTCTATGCCGGGGTAATAGGCTATCAGAAAAGAGGAGTCAAATCCGGCTACCGGATCCGGAAAGAAAAGAAGACGGAAGAAAGAACTCACCTTTGGCAGTGTGGCCGACTTGCATCAGCTCCTCCACCAGCGCCTTCTCCTTGACCGCCAGCCGTTTTATCTCCTTCTCTTGGTCCTTGTTCTAGGCCTCGAGAAGGGAGAAGGCTTCGGCCCGGCTAGCGAGCGAGGCGTCGCGCTCCTTGACGGTAGCCTCCAAGCCGTCTACCCGCGCGTGCCAGTCCTTGTTCTGCAAGCGTAGCGTGGAGTTGGACCTGCTCAGCCGGTCGTTCGCTTTCTTCAAGCGATCGATCTCGCGCTGAGCACACACGAGGATGGCTGCAACGAAGCCGACTATTATAAAAAAAAAAGAGCCAGACGGATAAGGCGGACTTACTCTGGGAGGTCCCGTTGGCATCAGCAAGCTTCTGCTCTAGGCTGCGGGTTCCACCGACTGTGGCCTCAAGCAGCCGGATCTCCTTGACCGCCAGCTCGAGCGTGGCGGCAAGATCCGACAGCGAAGCAGCGGAGGAGGCGTCATCGTCCACGGCGTTGACGGCCAAGGACTCCTTCGCCGCAAGCACCGCTGTCTGCCACTCCTCCCCGAGCGCCTCGTCGGAGTCGTCGTCGCCAACCACGACAAGCTCCTTGCCAGTAGCCCCCCGCGCGCCGACGGAGGAACCTTCCGGCTGGGAGCGAGTCGCTTCCGGCTGGGGACCCTCCGGTTGGGAGGGGGCAGCCGACTCGGCTTGAGGAGGAGAAGGAGGCTGCGCCTCAAAGGAAGGGGAGGCACCGGTTGGATCAGTCGGGGCGCGAGGCGGCGATCCGGCTGGCGTCCGAGCCGGGCTCGCGGTGCCGAAAGAAACCAGTGCGCTAAAGGGAAAGAGGAACAGACAAGAGCAAAACAGGCTAAATTCAGAAAAACAAGGACAAGGAAAAACAAACAGAAAGCACCGAGGGGGAGGGAGAAAAACGTACCCCGGCACAACCGGGGGCGGACCTTTCTTCGGGCCAAGACGGCTTGGCGGCAGGGCGCTAGTCCGGCCCCTCTTTAGAGCCGGCTCCTCCGCCGCAGCAGGAGTCGGAATGGCCGAGCCGCCTCCGCTTCGCTGCCCACACGGACCACATCGCCAGCTGCGTCGGCCCGCCTCCTCCTCTCATGCACCTCCGATGCGGGTCGGCGATCGCTCGTTGCTTCGGCTGGGAAGGCGCCGCCGTCCCCATCCGATTCTCGCTGGATCGCCGAGCGCTGCTCGGGCAAGTCCGCATGAACACCTCGAGAGGAGCGCCGCCTCGTGAAGGATGCAGGGAAGATCCGCGAATGCAAAAGGTCAGCCAGATGTAACAAGGAGATAACAGAGGAATAAGCAAAATTCGGCTACAAGAACTTACCGGGCGCGGTTCTCCGGCAGGGCGCCAGCTGAACTTCTAGTTCTCCGCAGCCGCCTGTTGATCGCCCACAACCACTCCTTCGTTGTGGTAGCGGGATCGCGCGCGACAGCCGGTCGGGTCCAGCAGGCCGGAGTAGAAGCACATCTTGTGCACCCGCCGAGCGGCATCATCAGCCGGGACATCCAGCTAAGGGTGATGTCCCGACCGTTAGCTGGCAGGTGACAAGGAGCGATGCGCGCCAAGATCGCGCGTCTGCCTCCGCTTTATCGCCAGAGACCTTCAGGTCCTAGTTTTGCCGGCTGGACTCGACGCCTTGAAGGCCGCAGGTTTATCCGTCGACGCCGGTGACATTCTTGACATAAAATACGACATCGCCACAAATTGCCGTATCCCGGAGCAAGAACTTCGGTAGCCGGATTGGGAGTGGGAGTATATGGAGGCGCCACCGCATTTACCAGCGGGCGCTTCGTATCTTGGACTGCGGCCAACTCGAAGAGCCGGCAGAAGAGCCCGAGATCCGGCCAGATCCCGAGGTAGCTCGCAGAACGCCATGAAGTGCGCCAGCTGGCGGCGCTGGCGCCGAGGTGGTGGAGGCGGAGGTCAAGAAGGCCGTAAAAGTCGAAAGAAGGGGTGGAGCGGCAAAAAACCCAAGGCCAGCGAGAGGAAGATAACGCGCTCCCCCTCCGTCGGATGCGGCAACACTTCCCCCACCGGCGCCAATCGCACCGCCACCTCCTCCGCCGGCGGGAGGACGCGGGTCGCGCGATACTTCGCGATCTGATCCTCGGTGATGGAGGAGCCGCACCAGGCTCCGCGGTCAGCGGCCATTTCCGGCTGAGGAGAAGGAGCGGCAATGGAGGAGTGACGGTGGCCCGTAGCGTCGACTGCGGCGAGCGGGCGGCGCAGAAGGCAAGAGCACAGGAGCAGCAGCGCACGAGAAGGAGAGAAAGATTGCAGCGGGGGAGCGAAGGAAAAGAACTGCCTCCCCCGCGGCATCCCTTTAAAGGACCGGAAGGGCAACCGTCGGCGGGGCCACGTGGCACGCATCCGGGCAACCCACATCCCAACCGCCGCCCAGATCCCGTGTGCCGGGACAGGATGCGCAGAAGATCCTGGAACGAGAACCGAAGCGCCGGACAAGCAGTTCCCCGAGGTGACGTGCGACGGGACGTTACGCTGCCCGCCGCAGAACAATGATGGCGGCGTGCGGCTGGCGGCCAAGACCGACGCATGGTAAGCGAACCGCGCTCAGCCGGATCAAAATTCGAAAAGTAAAAGGGAGCGCGTGCGCATTTCGCCCAAGGGCGGAATCCACATGCGCTCGGGGCTAGTGTCAGGGGGATGATCCCCGGATACCCCACCCGAATAAGAAACAGGACAGTCGGATCTCGGCCGGCTGACCAGATGCAGCCGGACAGGGTAGGATGGACCGGCTACCACCCGGTAGGCAGATCCTGAAGAGGTAGCCAGATACAACAACATAGCCGGATCCAATCAGAGGGACAGGACGACGTGCGTATCAGTGCACGGTACGCCCTGTACGACGACAAGACGGGCAACCACCCGCCCATACAAGAGACTTGGCCGACACGCGGAACAAGTGGCGTGGCCGACGACGGCTCGCAGACGGTGTCCATCGTGCTTCACGATAGCCATACCGCTCATACACCAATGTGACACACCATGCCGGTAATCAGATGACTAGTCGGCTAGGACCCGCCTGTGGGGCCCGCCAATGGATTAGCTGGGGACCCTTGCCGCTCTTCCTATATAAGGAGAGGGAGGGCCTCAGTAGAAAGGGTTGGTCTCAGTTCATTTAAGGCAGTAGCTAAAGAATACAGCTCGAGGAGCACTTGTAGCTCATATATTCCACATAGTCGGATCAGGCAGGAGTAGGGGTTTTACCTCACCGCGAGGACCCCGAACCTGGGTACTTTTGTCCCGCCACGCCGCCAGATTCAATCTCGTCATGGACGCCGTCGATAGGTTTCCTGCTAGTCCCCACACCTCTATCTAACCTTTTTAGGTACTGTCGTTCCCAATACAACGACAAGCCAGGTGCTTCGAATCTTCCTTGTTCTTCCCTGTTCTTCTAACTTTATCCGACTAGCCTCGCCCCGGTTGCTTGCCGGGTCGGACGCTTTCACTGGGGAACTAACATTCCAGGGCCATGAGCACCCACTGGGTGTAGCCCCCGAGATTCGGAGTAGCTGGCGTAGCCAGGTGCTTCGAATCTTTCTTGTCTTTTATTGCTCCCGCCCTTGCCGTCACCTGGGCTCCGAACTGCCGGCTAAATGCCCTTAGTCGGCCAGGAACTACAAGATTCCACTGGGGGCGCGCGAGCGCACCCAGTGGGTGTAGCCCCTGAGATTCGGAGCGCTTGATGAAGGCAAGGACTTCAAATCTTCTTTCCTTCTCCTGAATTCTGACTCGAAGTAGTCGGACAAGAACACACATATGCATACACATACATCTTCATAGGTTAATAGGTTAGTCTGTCAAATCGTAGCCGGGAAACGGCTTATTTTTCAAAAACTGGCTTGCTCCTTTCTAGGCACTTAGTCGCTTTCGGTGTTCTCATTGTTTCGCTGCGTCCTTGCCGGACAGCCGGGTTGCGGTCTGTAGCCGGAATCAAAGGGAGCTGACAGTACATTACGCACGGTACTAGCGGCTTAGCAGCTGGATTGGTTTGAGCTAGTTGCGGGGCCGGGACGCCCGATCTGTCACGCCTCTTCCCCGTTTTTCATGTGGGATGCCTCGGGCTTTTGCTCTTTCTAGCCGGACAGTCGGGTTGCGGTCTGTAGCTGAGACGAAGAGTGGGCCTCTGACATCGTCACACACTACTCAGCCGGTTTGTTGGCTTAACAGGCCGGGCCAGCCGGCGAGCCCCCGGGTAGGGGTTGCCGGAGCCGGAAAATTTTAATCGAAGAACAGGTATGCAATATATACAGAGACAATAAATTACAATGGTCAGTTAAGTACCATTGAACTAATTGACTACAGTGCATCATTCCATTAAAGAAATAAAACCTTCTTATGCTTACGGGGATATGGTGATGCAATAGTCCCAATAGTGCAGTTTGTTCTCTCTTATATATATGTACTTATGCGCATTATTGAAATGAGAACAAAAAGCTTTTTGTCTTCAAAGTCATAATCAACCCCTCAATAATAGGATGCCATAAATTCTTAATGCCGGCAACATTAGAAGGCAAGCCTCTTAAATATGTGCTTAGCACTTAATACCTTAGTGTAATGCTTATATATACTAAGCACCCAAAATTTAAACTTATGTAGTGTTCAATAGTTATGCCCTATATTTAGTATTTACTCTTGTTGAACACTACAACATCAAGGCCTAGAACATGTTTGACTCTGAAATTAATCTTTCACAATGTCTTAGGTATGACAGGTACCTCTTGACATGCTACTCGAATAGATTGCACTCTTACACAATGTGTCCCGGGATAAACATTTCCAGAAGGAGCCCCCGAGATTCTCGTGGGAGTCCGCATTTTCATTTATGAGGTTTTCGGGATACATACACTGTTTGGCGACTAGGTGTAAAACAGGCGCAGCAGGGCCGCGTTCCAAGGACGTTCGGTCTCCTCGTCCAATTTGTCCATCTTGTTCTTGCGCGGCTGTTGTGCATCGATGAGGTAGTAAGAGTCGTTGGGCAACGCTCGGCTGATGATGAAGGGGCCCTCCCAGGGTGGTGATAGCTTGTGCATGCCCTTCGTGTCTTGCACCAGCCGGAGAACCAGGTCACCCTCGAATGCGATCGGGCGAATCCGCTGGAATGGTAGCGGCGTAGTCGCTGCTGGTACAGGCAGATCTGGACAGGCCAGCTCATGGACCTCCTCCAGAGATCTACCCCCTCCCCGCGCCTTGTTGGCCTGCTCATCGTAGAGGAGCTTGCGGGGGGAGTCAAATTCGATGTCGGCGGAGAGGACGGCTTCCGATCCGTAGACCAGAAAGAATGGCGTGTAGCCGGTTGACCTATTCAGTATGGTCTTGAGCACCGAGGTTGGCATGTGCCTGAGCTGCCCAAAGCGTTGGCACCCATTGCACGCGCGGACCAGCTGCTCGGCATCCTCGAGGGCGGTGAGCCAATAGAAGCCGTGGCGAAACACCTTGGCGACTATCGCCCTTGACGAAGCGTGGTGCCCACACTCGCCCTGGTGGATGTCCTTGAGTAGCCGGTAGCCTATGTCTACATCGACACATCTTTGGAAGATACCGGATACACTGCGCTTGTATAGCTCGCTGTTTATGATGGTGTATGTATGCGCGCGGCGTCGGATTTGTCTGGCCTCCACCTCGTCGTTCGTGAGTTCGCTATTGGCGATGTAGTTCATGAAGGGTTGTGCCTAGGATGGCACTTCCCGGATGACGAGGACGCTCCTGTCCTCCGGCTGTTGGGTGTCGGTGGGCCGTCCGGGTGGGATATCCGGGACGGCAGCCCCCGAGCCACCGGGCGAGTCGGCCGGCCCCGGGTCCTGCGAGCCAGAGGGCACCGCCTGGCCGGAGTTGGTGCGAGTTTTCTTCCTTGGTGGTTCTCTGCCCGCCCCGCTGCCTCGCCGCTGAACGCTTCCCGCCCAGATGATGGAATCTGATTCCGGCGACGGGTTGATGGATGGCTTGCGCAGATGCTCCAGGGAGACCCCTGGTGGGATGGCCTGCCTGGTGGATCCTATCTTGGAGAGTGCGTCGGCTGCCTCATTGTTGGTGTAGGGGACGTGATGAAATTCGCACCCGTCAAAGGAGGAGATGAGCTTCTGGATGTGGAACCGGTAGAGGGCCATGTTGGCATCTCTGGCGTCCCATTCCTCGGATACCTGTTGTAATACCAGGTCCGAATCGCCGAAGCACAGGATCCGGTTGACGCCGATTTCCTTGGCCAGCCGGAGCCCGGGCGCTGATGCCTCAGATTCGCCACGTTGTTGGAGGCCTTGAAGTGGATCTGCAACACGACTCCAGCCGGTCTCCCTTGGGCGAGTGAGCACAATGGCTCCCAAGCCCCAGCATCTTCGACCCGTCAAAGTGCATCCTCCAATGGTCCGAATCTGAACCGTGGAGATACTGGTCTCGCCCGGTGACGAGGAAGTCCGCCATCGCCTATGACTTGATCGTGAGCCGAGGCTCGTACTGGATGGAGTAGGCAGCAAGCTCGATGGCCCATTTGGCGACCCGGCCGGTGGTGTCCTTGTTACCGATGATTTCCGAAAGGGGTGCAGTGCACACGACCTTGATCGGTGCTCTCGGAAGTAGTGCTTGAGCTTCTTGCATGCCAGGTACACGCCGTAGCACATCTTTTGGTAGTGGGGATAGTTCTGCTTGGAGAGGGAGAGAACCTCGCTGAGGTAGTAGATGGGTCTCTGAACCGGCTGAGCCTTGCCTTCCTCGGGGCGCTCCACCACCAGGACGACGCTGACGACCCGGCTGGTGGCTGCTATATAGAGCAACATCGGCTCCTTGCTAGCCGGCGTGGCTAGAACCGGCGTTGTGGACAGCATGCGCTTGAGGTCGTGAAACACGGTGTCAGCCTGCGAAGTCGAGGAGAACTTGTCTGTCTTTTTCATCAGCTGGTACAACGGAAGTGCCTTCTCCCCACCGGCCGATTTAAACGACCGAGGGAAGCTGTGCATCCGTGAACTTAGACTCCAAGCAGGTTCTTGGGTGGTTGCATCCTTTCGATGGCCGCGATCTTCTCCGGATTTGCCTCGATGCCTCGTTGAGATACGAGGAAACCGAGTAGCTGGCCGGATGGTACTCCGAAGACGCACTTTTCCGGGTTCAGCTTCATCTTGTACTGGCGGAGGTTGCCGAATGTCTCTCTTAGATCTTCGAGGAGGGTGCGCTTCTCCTTGGTTTTGATGACTACGTCATCAACGTAAGCGTGCATGTTTCGGCCTATCTGCGAGTGCAAACATTTCTGCATGCATCGCTGATAGGTGGCGCTGCGTTCTTTAGGCGAAAGGCATGGTTACATAGCGTAAAGCCCGTGAGGTGATAAATGATGTCTTAATCTGATCAGCCGGGTTTAGCCGGATCTGATTGTACCCGGAATAACAATCTAGAAAAGACAACAAATCACAGCCGGCCGTGGAATCGATGACTTGATCGATACGGGGCAAGGCGAAGGGGTCTTTCGGGCACGCCTTGTTCATGCTGGTGTAGTCGATACACATGCGCCAGGTCTTGTTCTTTTTCAGCACCAGGACTGGGTTCGCGAGCCAGTCCGGGTGGTATACTTCCATGATGAACCCGGCTGCGAGGAGCCGGGTGATTTCGTCACCGATTATCTTTCTCTTCTCTTCTGCGAACCGGCGCAGAGGTTGCTTGACCGGCTTGGCATCCGGACGCACATGAAGTGAGTGCTCGGCGAACTCCCTCGACACACCCGGCATGTCTTTGGGAGACCATGCGAAGATGTCCCGATTCTCACGGAGGAAGTCGACGAGCGCGCCTTCCTATTTGCTGTCTAAGCCGGCACCAATGGTGACGAACTTAGTCGGGTCGGAGGGGTCGAGCAGGATCCTCTTCGTCTCCTTTGCCGGTTGGAAGGCTCCTTCTCCAGCCGGTTTGCTGCTAGTAGGGATGTCCTGCTGGGCCATGGCCACATTGCGCATGATCGCGCGCTTTTCTTCGGCTATGATGAGGGCCTCTACTAGTTTGGAACCGGCTGAGGCGCACTCCATCGATCGCCTGAAGCAGCCGGTGACGGTGATCACGCCGTGGGGTCCTGGCATCTTCGTCTTGAGGTATGCGTAGTGGGGATGGCCATGAACTTGGCGAGGGCGGGGCGCCCGAGGAGAGCATGGTAGGAGCTCGTCAGATTTACCATCTCGAACCAAATTGGTTCGCGGTGGAAGTTCTCCTCGGTCCCGAAGATGACGTCCAGCTAGATTTTTCCCAGCGGAGCATAGGCTGGCCCCGGCAGTACGCTGTGGAACGTCATGGTAGTCGGGCGCAGGTCACTTTCGCGAATGCCTAGCTTCTCCAGCAAGGACTGGTAGAGAAGGTTGAGGCTGCTGCCTACGTCGATGAGGACGCGCGAGAATCGGCAGGTGCGCGCGTTGGAGACGATGAGGGGGTCGAGCACCATGGCGTAGCCCCCGGGAGTCGGCAGATGCTCAGGTTGATCTGCCCGGCTCCAGGTGATGGGGGTTTCCGACCAGTTCAGGTATTGGGGGACCGGAGAGACGATGGCGTTGACCTCCTTGGAGCGTCGCCTGCGGCTGTGCTTGTCGTCCTGCTCCGTCTCGAAGATGTGGTAGGCGGCATGCGGCTGAGGGTAGCCATTGTTGTTGTTGCCGCCGTTGCCGGCGTTACCATCATTACCGGCTCCCCTAGCCGGTGGTGGGGGTCCACCCGGTGGGGGAGGCGGGAGACGAGGCTGGTTTCCCTGGTCCTTTAGCTGGCGAGTCCAGCTGCAGTTCCGGGTGGTGTGCGTAGCCGGTTTGAAGGGACCGCTATGCCACTTGCACGGGCCGTCAATCATCTGGTCGAAGGTGAGACGCGGCTTCTGCCTTCTTGTGTCGTTAGCCGGTGCGTCGGGCGCACCCTCTACAGTATTGACCTGCCACGCGTGGTAGCGAGGCTTCTGTTGTCTGTCCTGGCGGTCCCCGTGGAACCGGTTGTCGTTGCCGTGGCGTCTGGAGGATCCGGCTTCACCAGTCGGATTGCTCAGACGGTCGCGAGCCGGCTCCGTGGGAGTCGGACGTCCTTCCGCGTTTACTCGGAGGGGCTTCTTCATGGCGAAATCCGTCATGGCGTACTGGTCGGCAACCGTCATGAGCTCCGCCATGGTTTTCGGCTCGTCACACAGTAGCCGGTGGCGAAGCATGGTGCCCTCTCGGCATCCTTCGATGAAGAAACCGATGGCTTGGCTCTCCAGGATGCCCTCACAAGTGTTGTGAAGCTCCGTCTATTTGGCGAGGTACTCGCGGTCGGTCTCGTGGTCGCCCTGGACGCACAAGGCCAGGTCGCGCGGGCGCCCTGGGCGCTTGTACGTGCCGTTGAAGTTGCGGACGAAAACCTTCTCGAAATCAGGCCAGGCATTGATGTTGTTGGGCGCGAGGCTATTGAGCCAGGTCCTTGCCGACCTGGTTAGCATGAGAGGGACGTAGCGCACGGCTATACGCTTATTCCCGTGGGCGATGCCGACTGCCGTGGCGTAGTCGGTCAGCCAGTCTTCCGGCTTCATGCTGCTGTCGTACTTGGGGGTGTCCCTAGGCAGGGAGAATTTATCCGAAAACGGCTCGTTCCGGATGCGGGGTCCGAAACAAACTGGTCCGGTAGAATCTTCCTCCTCCGTGACGCGCGCTTGAGCGAGCAGCTCGATGCAGTCGCGGGAATCCGGGCAATCCGGGTTGGGCGCGCCCACCTGGCCCGAGA
Source organism: Avena insularis (assembly GCA_023614405.1). Taxonomy (NCBI): domain Eukaryota; kingdom Viridiplantae; phylum Streptophyta; class Magnoliopsida; order Poales; family Poaceae; genus Avena; species Avena insularis. The sequence continues at coordinate 474,781,330 of CM042696.1, read as the reverse complement.
GGCGGGAACCGGCTGGTCTGGGCGCTCCGGCTGGTGGTGGGGGAGGTGGCGGGTTGCTGTTGACCGTCTTCTCCTGGCGTGGCTGGCCCCTGTTGCCGGAGCTGTGACGCCTGCTGCGGGCCCTAGCCGGCTGAGGGGAGGACGCCTCCTGGGTGTCGCGCGGTGCGCCCCTGCTGTTGGCGGGTAGCCTGCTTCCTCTGGAGTAGCTGAGGTCCTTCTGCGTCTACCGGTTGGCGCCGGCCTGCTCGTCCGCGACGCGGAGGAGCTCCTAGACACAAGCGTGCTGGCGCGCCCGCTCCTCGCCCTCCAGGCTGGGTAGTTCTTCTGCTGTGGCTCGCGCCGCACGTAAGTTCTTGATGGGCGTGCTGTAGGTGGGCCGTGTAGGGGCAGGCGCGGGATCCGGTTCTCCGTCCTTCTCCATTCTGCCGCCTAGCTCACCGCCCCGACGTCGTACCTGGCCGCGCCGGTTCGGCTCCCCGGTAGCCGGAGTGAGACCGTGCGCGCGGTCGTACTCGCGTCTAGCGATCTCCAGTTGCTTGCGGGCTGCTGCCAGCTCCATGGCCTCCTGGAGGAGGATCTGTCTCTCCATGGTGAAGTTGGCCTCCGCCTCCTCCGGGTTGGCCCCGAGGTTAACCGGCGTCAGGAGCCGATCAATGGCATCCTCGACCGGGTTCCGAGGCTGCGGGGGAGCGGAAGTTCCGACCTCTTCCATGCCTCGCTCCCGCCGCCGGCGGGGCTGCGAGCTGGATCCGGCCAACATGACCTCCACGCCGCGAGGTGCGGCGGAGGTGCCACCGCTTGAGCATGGCGGCCCCGCGACAGAGACGATTTCCCTAGGGAAACGCTCCGGGACGGTGGCGATGTAGACGGGGAGATCACCGAATAGCGGAATGGTGCCATTTGCCGGGAAGGAAGTTCCGACGAAGCAGGAGGCGTTGTCGATGACGCAGTCGAACTTGCCGAGCGTGAGCACCAGGCCGGAGTCCACGCGCTCACCGGCTGAAGTGCGGGGTCCCGTGCGGAACGTGACTCCGATCGAAGCCATACTTTGCCCCACAGTGGGCGCCAACTGTCGTTGTATTGGGAACGGCAGTACTTAAAAAGGTTAGATAGAGGTGTGGGGACTAGCAGGAAAGCTATCGACGGCGTCCGCAGGCGAGATTGGGTACGAGCAAGCGTAGCGGGACGCAAGAAGTACCCAGGTTCGGGGCCCTCGTGGTGAGATAAAGCCCCTACTCCTGCCGGATCTGACTAGGTGGAATACACGAACTACAAGCGCTCCTTGAGCTGTATTCTCTAGCTACTGCTTTAAATGAACTGAGACCCACCCTTTCTACTGAGGCCCTCCCTCTCCTTATATAGGAAGAGAGGCAAGGGTCTCACTGGCTAGTCCGACTGGCGGGCCCCACAGGCGGGTCCTAGCCGACTAGTCATCTACAGTGTCTAGCATGGCTTGTCCCTTTGGCGTATGAGCGGTATGGCTGTCGTAGGCACAGTGGACGCCGTGCGAGCCCGTCATCGGCCATCCGCCCTCGCGTCGCCCACGCAAAGTCTTCGTATGGGCGGGTGGTTGCCCGTCTTTGTCGTCGTCTGTATGCATCGTCACGCACGCCGCTCCCTCTAATTGGATCCGGCTACGTCGTCAGATCCGTTGCCTCTTCATGATCCGCTCGGGTGGTAGCCGCTCGCCCTACCATGTCTGTTGCGTCAGTCGGTAGGAAGAGATCCGACGCCTGCTTTATTCGTGGGTACCCGGGGATCATCCCCCTGACAAATATACTTCAAACTCTTGTGATCTGAATAAATCTCACAGCGGTTACCCATGAGGTAATGACGCCATGTCTTCAAGGCTAAAACTACGGCTGCCAATTCTAAGTCATGGGTAGGGTAGTTCTGTTCATGTTGCTTCAGTTGTCTGGACAGATAGGATATGACTTTGCCTTCTTGCATCAACACACATCCGAGACCAATCTTGGATGCATCACAATATACATCAAAAGGCTTCTTGATATCTGGCATGATTAAGGTTGGGGCTAAAATCAATCTCTTCTTGAGATCTTGAAAACTTGCTTCACATTTGTCCGTCCATTCAAACTTCTTGTCTTTCTTCAACGGCTGGGTCATTGGCCTGGCGATGCTTGAAAATCCTTCAACAAACTTGCGGTAATATCCTGGTAATCCAAGAAATGCACGGACCTTGGTTTGAGTGGTTGGGGATTTCCATTCTTGAACATCCTTAATCCTGGCGGGATCGACGACAACTCCTCCTGTCGACAAGATATGGCCTAGGAATCCTACTTCCTTTAACCATAACTCACATTTTCTAAACTTGGCATACAATTTATGCTCCCTCATGGTTTCAAGGATGGTTCTTAGGTGTTGTTCATGGTCTTCTTCCGACTTGGAGTAGATCAGAATGTCATCGATAAAAACAACGACAAACTTATCCAAGAAATTCATAAAAATCTTATTCATGAGATTCATGAAATAAGCGGGGGCATTGGTTAATCCAAAAGACATGACATTGTACTCATACAATCCATATCTGGTGGTGAAAGCAGTCTTTGGGATATCCGTTGTGCGGATCTTCAATTGGTGATAACCAGTTCTAAGATCAATCTTAGAAAACACTCTGGCACCAATCAGTTGGTCAAACAAATCTTCTATCTTTCGAAGGGGGTATTTGTTCTTGATGGTGAAATCATTCAACTTCCGGTAATCTATGCACAAACGGTTAGCTCCATCCTTCTTATCCACAAACAGAACAGGTGATCTCCATGGCGATGCACTTGGTTGTATCAGACCTTTACCCAACATGTCGTCAAGTTTCTTGTTGAGCTCCACTAATTCATATGGGCTCATATTATAGGGTCTCTAAGTTATGGGTCCAGTTCTAGGAACTAGTTCAATGATAAACTCGATATCCCGATCTGGGGGCATACTGGGCAATTTATCTGGGAACACATCGGGGCATTCACAGACTACTCGGACTTGGTCTATGGTTGATTGAGCTAAACTCTTGTTGCATTTGAATTGACGGGGCAGTGTCTCAGATACATGCTCTACTGATACTCCAGTGCTACAGGTCATGGTTATGGCTTTCTTGGCACAGTCGATTAATCCTTGATGTTTCGACGTCCAATCCATTCCTAGTACTACCTCCAAACCTTTTGTTCCAAGTACTATTAGATTGGCATAAAAATCTATCCCATGGATTCTGATAGGTATGGAGTTGCAAATATTTCTAGCTTTGGTAGTTGAACTAGGTATTTGAACTATCATAACATGCTTCAAATTTGTGGGTTGAATCTTAATAGTGAATGCAAATTCTTCTATAACAAACGAGTGTGATGCTCCAAAATCAAATAACACTCTTGCAAGAATTGAGTTAACAGAAAACATACCCAGAACGACATCTGGCGCTTCCTGGGCTTCTTCAGCATTTATGTGGAACAGACGACCGGTACGAATTTGCGGGTTTCCTGGGGCAAACCTCTTTCCGAGCTGGACACGGTGTTGCTGTTGGGCAGGTGCAGTAACATTTGTGGCTGCAGCAAGCTTCTTGGGGCACTCGTTGGAGTAGTGACCCGTGATTCCACATTCAAAGCAGGTGATCATTGACTTATCCTTTCCTGTAACAGGCACAACATTGCTTCCAGTCCTCGAGGCAGTATTGTTGTTGTTGTTGTTGGACCTTGGCGGTGCACGATTGAAGTTATTGGGGTTGCCGGGGTTGTTGTTGTTGTGGTGGCCTCCGGGCCTCGGGTTTCCTCCGCCACGATTGGGGTAGTTCGGACGGGACATAGGGGTCTGTTGTTCCTAGGTGCAAATCCTGCAGACGGGTTGGGGCGATACTTCGGAGTATGGTGGGGTCCAGGTTGGTGCATCATACGACGCTTGCGGTTCTCACTGTCTTGGTTGATCTTTCCTTCCATTTGAATGGAGGAATCCACTAAAGCTTCTAGGTCGTTAAAGGGAATGTTGACTAACACTGTTTGCATCTCATCATGCAGACCATTCAGGAATCTCTACTTCTTCTTCACTTTAATGCCAATCTCATCAGGAGCATACCTATCCAGAGACAGAAATCTGTCACGGTACTCTACCACTGTCATCCTTCCTTGCTTCAAATCCCTGAATTCATCCCTCATCCTCTTGATTAAACCTGGGGGCACATGAGTCCTGCTGAACTTGACCTTGAACTCCTCCCAAGTCATGATCCGTCCTCCATTCGTGGTACGGGTGCTGTTCCACCATGATCTTGCATATCCTGACAGATAGTGGGTGGCAAACAGTACCTTTTCATTTGCATCAACTCCTACGACTTCTAAGTTGTTTTCCATGGTTTGTAGCCAGTCATCAGCATCTAAGGGCTCTTCTGATTTGCTAAACATAGGAGGATTGGTGTTTTGGAAGTTCTTGAGTTTGGATCCATGATGATCTTGGTTTCTGTGTCCTTGGTTATTGTGAGCCATCTGGGCTATCTGCTGCAGAGTGGCTAGATTGGCTTGACGTTCAGCTCTACCGGCCTCACGATCTGAAACTAACATCTGCAGAATCTGAAGCATTGGGTCCTAGGATGAGCTGCTCCCACCGAGGTTTCCACGAGTCACCTGAAGATTGAGATAGATAATGAGACAAGAGGGAAATTTCTATGGTTTTTAGGGGTATGTTTCAAAAGGCTTTTAAACTTTGAGGAGTACTAAGGTTTGACAACTAACAACTCCATTTCATTCATTCATTCATTCATTCCAAGCACGCAATACAAACACACACCACAAGAGTAAATAGATGGTTTTAAGAACCTTTCTGGCAAGCTACGATACAATGGGACCGAATACCACTCACGTCTACGATAGTGCTCAGGTGCGACTACTAATCATCAGAACTGTCAGGCTCCTCATCATCAATGAATTCAGTGTCATCCTCATCAGTGTGGAACTCCGTGGCGACGTCCTACGGATAATCATCATCATCACTGAGTCAAGAGTAGTGATCCCCACGGGTGTCTTCACCTTCCTCTTCCTTCCTTTCTTCAAGCTGGATCTACTGATCATGGATGGTCTCCTAAAGAGTGGCCACCTTCTGGTGAAGTAGAGCGATGATGCGGTCCTTCTTGTCACGCTGGCGACAAAGTGACTTGCGCTCCCTAGTAAGCATGGCGAGGGTCTGGTCCTTCTCGACTGCAATAGCATGCTTCTGGTTGGCGTAGGCACGAGCATTGTCCAGCTCCTTCTGAGTCTCATGCAACATGAAATCCAGATGATCCACATGGTGCTTTAGTTCCAGATGTGCCGGCATGGCCAAGGGCTGTCCCATCGAGTCACGTGTGGCATAGTGGGCAAAGCCGGTGCCAACGATCTGGTTGATGTTCTGTGCACACAAATGAGCAAGTGCCTCCTGCATAGCTCTAGCGAGCCCATCTAACCAGTTGTTCTCCCTCAAGCTAAACTAGATCTTCTCCGAAAGAGGTGGCTCCATTTTGCCTCGGATATCGGCAACAATTAGCCACTATAGTTCCCCTCCGGATTGGTCATTGAGCTGAGCTCCGAAGAATTCCGGGTGCGGGCGTCCAAGATACTCAGCGAGATGTCCCAAATCCTTCTCAAAGATGAGCTCCCCTCCATTGCCCAACTGGTAGAACTTGATGTATTTCACCTCCATCTATAAGCAATTAGGATGGGTAAGTTAGTGAGGTGATCAAGTGTGTCAATTTTTATGTAGGATTGCAAGAATTTTGAGGCACAAGTGATCTCTTTTTGAACGAATCTCAAGGATAAGGGTGAGAATAGGTTTTTGTAAATACTCACTTCCTTTGTTTTGAAACTAGGTTTTTCCAGAGGTCCATTCTAACTAGGGTCTCCTATGGTCAGGATGGCTCTGAAACAAACTTGTCAACACCCGGATTTTTAAGTCTAGATGCCTATTATGCCGTACATCGCAATCCCAGGATTACCATTTTTGTGAGACATAACAGAATTGGTACCACAGTACATCATCCATTACAAACCGTAATAGTCTTACAAATAGAGGATCTCATGATCTAGTCTTAATACAATCAAAGTAGTAGAAAGTAAGCGTAGTAGGGGCTCCATATTCATGGTCACATGCAATGCTGACGATGGGAGATGATCCTAGTTATCATAGACCTCCTGCTGTCCATCTTCCGGGTAGTCTTCCTTGTAGTCTGGCCATGGGAATAGCCAGGGACAAAGCCATGAGTAATCTTTAAGTACTCGCAAACTATCACTAACACACGTAAGGTAATACTAGTAGGAATCCTAAGCTCTAGTCTTATTTGCAATAAGCCAATTTTATTTCATAAGGACTTCATAGTAAGCCTATTTTAGTTCTCTAGATTACTTAAGAGGGAACCTATTTTTCATGTCCACAACTCTGTTGTGGTCAAGTCAAAGTCATCCTTCAAGTCACAAGACATTTTGAAAACATCTGACAACGAAACAGTACGGCCACTCCAACTGTCCATAACTTCGGACGCAGCTATTCGAATAGTTTGACACTCTGCAGAGGGGGTACACTTTCACCACAAAATTCGATACATCTGTCAGGGATAACCCTGAATCATCATACTTGGATGCGGATAATCAATCCTAACCTTTCAATTACACACCCTAGTATAGGCACCTCCCTATGAGCTTGGCCTCCCAGCCATGGCCAACTACCATCCCAGGAACTGCATAGGTGGACACTCACACTCACGAGGTAGCGTCAGCTCAACCTCTTTCCGTGAGGGAACCCATACTAAGACACATAAGCTTCCAATTAATCCCTACCCAACTCAGGTATTGTGGTTGTACGGTAAAATTGGAATGGATCGCATCTGAACCCATCCATCAGTTTTTATCAAAGTCAAAGCATATGTTTCAATCCGTATCATCTCCAACTCATTGTGTCTCATGACACATGTCAAAACATTTCAATAGAATGACTCATCATTCCAAGGCTGTCATAATCATTTTCTCCAAGTGTTCCCATCTAAAGTGATCAAGTTTAGTTTAGCACTAGCACCTATTCATGAGGGTATCACTATTGATGGGGGGATAATCAAGTGTAACTATCCACACCTAGTTCTGCTCTTGATAGCCTCTATCCTATTTTCCACTAATCACAATTATTTAACTAGGTAAGAAACTTTAGTAAAGAGAAAAGTAAAGCTTAGAATAAAACTGGGATTGGTATAATCAAAGTTGCATAACCAAGCATGCATGGTGCATATTGCATAGGTTATCTTGCATAATGGGCTTGCATAGTTTAGCTTGCATAGGATGGCTTGCCTTGAGTAGTGCAGCTATTGAAGTTCTCTTCCTCTTCCTCGAAGTACCCCTCCTCGTCATACCCCGAGTCGGTACTAGCGTCTATAAATACATATGAGGTACACAATCACCAAACAACACTTAACTACTTCTATTCAGCACACATGAACTCACACTAGATGATCTAGCATCATCTCAAGCATCACATGAAATATTGTCATATTCTTATTTATCTCCTTTTGGGAAAGTAATTTCTACTCATTGAAAAATACTTAAGATTTAATATCCTCAAACTAGAATATGGGATCATGTTGACTCATGCCATCACCACATATTCCAATACTTGGGAAAGTGATTTAAAAGGGGTGATCATATATTACAAGATTTAATATTACTATTTAATAATATTAAAGTGACTAGAGATGCCTATATAGCATTCTTTTAATACTAGTCCAATATTACTTCATGTTAAACTAATATTTTTACATATTCAGATAGAGCATGGCAAATGTGATTTTTGAGAGTTGGAATCAACTCAAATGCATTTATGGTTGATTTTATAAAAATGTTTGAAGTTATAAAAGTCTTTGTCTTGTTATTTTTACCATTGGTGATCCATAATTTCAAATGGTTTGATTCCAACGGGAGTGTATAGAGTTTTTCAATATCTTTCTAGCAAAATTGGAAACATGCAATTTGGATCAGTACATCTCTTTGAATTTAATTTTGAACACAGCTACTGAACTGGGTTTTGAATTAAATAGAAAAACTAAGTTTGAAACGGTGAGCTACGCACGGGAAAAGAAATGGGCTGGCCTAGCTGCATAGCGCATGCGTAGCAGGCACTGACGGGCTGGTCCCACGCGTCAGTGGCTCTATCTAAACGAAACGGTATCAGCTAACATCAGCCCTACGATTAGAGATCAAATCGAAGGCCCAGGTCCATCATCTATGTCGCAGGGGGTGCGCGAGATTCTAAACCTAACTCGATGGCGAGGGTCGCTAGGGGCTTACCAGGGCTCCAGCTAGGTCCGGTGATGGGGGCGAACGGGCTGGTAGACGACGGCGTGTCGATTGGTGGTCGTGGCGGCTCCTGGAGTGGCTCCAATCAATGGCGACCTTCCTTCACTACAACGGCGGGCTCCAGCTAAATTCCAGCGACATGTTGCTCGCCTTGCTCTGGGGAATGGCCTGGGATGTTTTTGAGAGAGAGGGGAGTGGAATGGTATGCCATTTGAGGCTGGGGAAGGGTCCTATTTATACACCAGCGATGGAGGCAGTGCGGCATGGCTCGGGCTCATCGGCGACTTCTATAGGTCACTATAGGCATGGCGGAGGGCATAGGTCGACACAGTGGACTGCGGCGATCGTCACGCGCGTAGTGGCGCGGCAAGGGGCGGTCTTAATCGGTCGGGCGACGTAGGCGCTCTGTGTAGGTACTAAGGTGTTTGTCATCGCGTACGGTGGTCACGGGGCGTGGGCGGTGAACGATCATGTCTGGGAGGTTGCTGGTGACGTGGCGAGTGCGGGTACGCGCGGAGAGAGATAGGCGCGGCGTGGCTGCGCGAGGCGGCTTCGATGCTCTAGCGTGTGCTCGGCATGGCAGAGAAGTAAATGGGCGCGGCTGCTCTGGCTTCTCCACTGTTCGCCGTTGGTCGAGGTGTGGACAGAGAGGGGCGGTGAGGTTACGACTACCGTCTAGGCATCATGGGCGAGGGCGGCGCGGCATGTGGCGTCGTGTCCATGGTCGACCGGCATGGACATGCTCGGGTATGACATGGAACTGGTGCAACGACGAAGGGGAGAGGCTCCACTGCACGGCGGTGTACTTGGGATGATCATGGGTGAGTTATTGGGTTGAATTGGGTACAATTGGTGATAAATTGATTGATCAAAACAGTGAATAGTTATTGAACTTGCACTATGTCTGCTAAGTGTTCGATCAAATGGCCGCATGAACTAAAGATTCAAATTTTTGGATGACTTTTGGTGGGTGTGTTGGTCACATGCTTAGTAGTCTCTGGTTGCTAAGATTTGTCAAGTGGTGGTGGTTTAGGTGGTTTTTGGAAAATGGTGATCTAGGTACCTACACTTGATTCGATTTTGAATTGCCTCTCAAATAGGTTTGAAATTGGTTTCTGTAAGTTTGTAAAGTTTGCTTGGATTCATTTTCACTTGGTCTAGCAAGGGGTGAAAAGAAGTGGAATTGTTTCTGTTGGAAATCTTTTAATAGAGATGCCCAAAGTGGGCTAGTGGTTAATTTTGGCAAAAGTGACCATATGATCATATGCCTCTTATTTGATTTCTTTTTAATTTGGTTTTGTTTGGAATTGACCTAGATGATATTGTTTTCACCCTTAAACTAATCCTTATCATTTATAGCAATCAAACATGGCATAGCAAACATTCATGCATTAATACAAACACACATGCATTCATATGAGTTTAAGAATAAAAGTTTTTATTAACCCTAATCTTGGGTGATTAGAACTTGATAACCTTGTTTAATATTTTTTAGGTGTTACAGACGTGGTGGTGAACCCGGGCTAGCACTGCCCAAGCTACAACGTAGGTCACCTCCCTGCCTTCCTCCTGCATCAGCGAGTCCACACACGCATTGAAGCCTTTGAGTCGGGTCAGCAACTAAGATATAAGATCAAGGACCTCGTCGACTCCCAGGCCCGAGGGCTCAAGCGGGGGCAAGTGAAGAGACTCCAGGAACCCATTCAGCTCGGAGGCCACCTTGACAAGAGAAGCCAAGGTCGTGTCACTCACCCTTCGCTCCTCGTGGAGAGATAGCAGTGCCTTCTCGGTCTCTTCCTGGTCCACCTCCAGCCGAGTCTTTAGACGGTGGACCCTCTGCACCAGGTTATCAGAGGGATCACGGGACGGGGAAAGCGTCTTCTTGGGCGAGCGGGGATCTTCGAGGCACACCTTCCAAAATCCCTCCCTGCCTAGGAGCCACTTTTAGCGACGGACTTCCTCGACTACTGGGGGCCCGACCATGTCCGCCTCATGGGAGCGGACCCGACCAAGGCCCTCAAGGACAACGGAAAGCTCCAACAGGTCCCAGAGGGAAAGGCGCTTGGCATCACAGATTGCTAGTGCTCTCAGGGTCGCTTCCCAGGCCTCCCCCATGAGACGGCGTGCAGACTCCCAGTCAGGGACGAAGCGCGCATAGTCGGAAGAGGATCCGTGAAGCCACTCTCTTGCCCTAGGAGATGTAGCTCAAACGGATCCCACTTTCATGTCCCACCTTAGAGGGAGTTGGTAGGAGGCACCCTCAGAAGTACCGAGGATGAACAAACCAGGGCCCCGAGATCACCCACGTGTCCTGGCAGACCTGGCAAGAGAAAAAAGAAGAATCAACAAGCAACAAAAGATACAAGACCACAAATCAAGACAAGAGCGACCCTCACTAGCCAACCCAACGCAGACCTCCTCCCAAGCCAGGGGATCATATCCCCTGGGAACAGTGGTGGCGTTGTCGGAGGAAGCGCTCGGGCTATTCAGCAAAGGTCCAGGCAGCAAGGGGGTCTTCTCAGCTCGTGGAGGGGACTCTTTCTAGGAAGACTCCCCCTTCGTGGAGTGACGAACCCCTTGTGACGAATCCACACTGACATTTGAAGGCATTCACCTTCCCCCGCCATGCTTGCCGCATCTAATGACATCTCCTCCCGGCCTAAGAGGACTCTGGCATCGCAAGGTGGAAGCCCGACGATAATCACACCCTAACGCTTATCGAAGAACATAGGAAGAATCCCTCTCGGGCGGCCGCCTTTGGTCGTAGGAAAGAGAAGCTCCTTCATCAACCCAACGTATTCCTCCTGGGATAGATCCTCATCTTTCTCGGGCCAGAGAAGAGTAGGCTCCTCCGGGCCTCGGTACTCCTAGGCTGGATGGGACCTCCTCTGCAGTGGTGCCAGGTGGTGCTGAAGATAGTCCAAGATTATGGCATGAACCGCCAGGCCCTTGTCAGCGAGGACCGAAATCCTGTGGGAGGTACCTCTTAGCGAGGTTGTTTTGGAGGCGAAAGGTGATACCGACCGCTATCCTCGGCTTTTTGTCAACCTGAGGGACAAAGCATTGGCATAACAGTGCCACCGAAGGCATCACCCAAACGAATCATTTGCACAACTAGGTGAAAGCCGCCAGAGCCAACATGGCGTAGGGATGGATTTGGACCAGACAAAAGCCATACGCCTCCATCACCTCTAGGAAACAATTGGACAAGGGGGGAACCAACCCTATCTTAAGTAAGCAGTTATAGATGGTCATATCCCCTTCCCCGATACCTCCTCCTAGGGATTAGAGCATGGTGTCTCCATTCTCATGGTGCTCATCGGCTATATGGAGCCTCGGGGCTAGAAGTCTGTGCTAGTCTATGGTGGAAGGAAGACGAGCTCCCGAGGGTTTCCGGCGCCCCAAGGCACTAGATCGAGTCCTATTTGAAGACCCCTTGAGTCCTCGGCTCAACATCGACACCATGGAGATGCATTGGGTCGAGGTCCAAGGGAACAGAAGAAATGTCAAGAGAAGAATGTGATGAGTAGGGGGTGGATGACACCATTTCTTTATAGGCCCATGTCTAGGAAACCTATCCACCCACCTGCTACTCACAATTACTATCAAGACCCGCTTGTGAATAACGGGCCATCCCCTTAGTGCATCCCAAGGAAGACACGACACCTCTCGGACGACGAAGAATTGACTCACATGATAAAGTTATGATAAGGATCATGGGCCCAACTGGGTAAAGCTGCGGCCCCAGTCAGCACTTCTCTAGCTATGGCACGCTCGGGGTATGCTATCGCATCCGTGGGTCGGGGATACCCCGGAGCCGACGGGAGAGCCGCGACCCCTACGTAGTGCTCTCGCGGGGACTTGGTCGGGATGCCCCCTAGAGGGCCTCAGACCGAGCGTTCCATGGGGACGCGACCTAAGCACCCGCCTAAGAATAGTATCCCAGGTATGGTTCTCAGGGGCGAGGCGCCGACGGCTACCGTGGAGAAGGAACGACAGCTAACCGACGATGCCTGGCCCAGGGGACAGACTAACCTTTGGCCACGCTTCGTCTGGCCCACCATGGACACATACATCACCATTTCACCACATTGCATCCATGCAGGGCATGGGACTCGTGGGGTCCTAGCCGGGACCTTCTCCTGGGTCTCGGCTGAGAGCCCGGGGAGCCAGCCGCGGGCAAGATCCAGACTGATGGGACAAGCAACAGTATCAGATTGTCCGGTACAGGTAGTGAGAGACACGCGGTATGGTGGTAGGAGCACACAACCATGTTGAGGGAATGCACTTTGTGCCCACGCCGTGTGGTGAACGATCCTTGTGGTGTCCCCTTGCCCTTATAAAAGGAGGCTCATGTCGGTCAAGAGAAGGGAGAGGATTAGCTACAACTTTTCCAGGGAAGACACCATTGTAATTGTGATCATCCACCTGATAGTTGATAGTTGCAGGACGTAGAGCTCTGCATGTCGCGGACCTGAATCTGGGTAAAAAACCTGGTGTCTCTCTCGTGTGTGTGTTTGCCAAGCTCGCCGCCGGATGTTGTGCCCCTGACCGAACTAACAAAGGGGATCCCCATCCCGGTGTCGAAAATCAAGCGAGATTTTCGACGCAAGCACCCCCATAGGACATTTGGGTGGGGTGGGGGGTCGGCGCATGTGGAGATGCTCTTAACGCATCTAAATTCTAAAGGGACATGCGCCCCATGTGCGGAGATGATAACCCAACAAGAATGGTATGGCCGAACTCTCTAGGTAATACTTGCCTGGTGAAATGGGCTCAATGGGCCTTAGACAAGTTTCCATTCCACGTTATCATGTGTCAGAGCAATCTCAAAGTACCCTAAAAAAATCAATCTCAAACAAAGCTCATTATAGTACTTTTTCTGGCCGGAAATAATTGACTTGAATTGATCTAGATTCGCATGTATTTAAACACTAAATGCTAGATACATGTGAATTTATACAAATCTAAATCACTTATTTCTGCACGAATTGAGAAGAAAGCATCTCAGATAAAAAGGAGTTATCTCCGGCCCAAAAGGGACGTCGCAGATTTGTCGCATATATCTATATATACTAATATATGCTTAGATATATACGAATCTAGAAATTTTGGGATGTCCATTTTTAGAACGGAGGGTGTACTATTTTTTGACTGTTTTTTCATGGTTTGAAGAAGTAAACTTCTCCTCTTTAGAGAGAAGATTTTGATGGAACTCCACGACGTATGCGTTTGTTCACTCCATGCGGTCTGAGAAGTCGACCATGCATGACAGCCAGAAAGAATCCTTGGTGAGATGTCTGTGAGATTCTTGGATTATTTTTCCTGATTTGTTGGCACGGCGGCCGCAAGATTTTTCGCATGTACCGCATTGTCCACATACACGCCATTGACTTTTAAACGGAAGGAAGATGACGACGCGCCAAGGTATGGAGAAATGGGCAGCCAATATTCGGCCGGCAACCTTCTGGAGCCACACAAGCGGCCGCACTCCAAGCCAACAAGCTAGCTATCTAGGTCAATTTTCATGCATCACCATCCTGATTCATGTGATCGGAGAAAATAAATGCTGATGGCTCCGAATTATTTCCAGCATGATGACACACGCATGCATATCCCTGCCTATAATTTTGTCACAAATTCACTTAAGTACTCAAAGGAAGAGGATTAGTTACTTGGAACTACTACTCTCTTCTTCTTTTTTTGGTAAAATGTGTTTTCACCTGCCTCCGTGTAACAGCCACCCCTTACTTGGTCGCTACTGAGAAATAGGATCTCGGGGCGATCCTCATCAGCCCCCCAACTTCGGCCGGGGGCTGCCGCCTGTCTCTGCCTCCTTAGTTGGCCGCTCCAGCCACGGGAGCGGATGGGGACCCCGTGTTTCGACTCTGGTTGTAGTTAGAGTTGGCCTAGTACTTTCTTCGGATGTTGATTCTATGGATGAGACAGAGTCGCGTCGGAATGATTTCTCCTACTTTTCCTCCATCTTGGAGCCACTCCAACTGGTGGCATTAGGGGGCAGGTGGCCCAGTCGTCTCGCCGGTCTCTGGATCAGGTGAGCTTCGTGTCTGGTGGTCCACGTTCAGCACTCTCGTGGGTGGCACTCACGTCAACTGCTGCAGTCGTATTTGACATCTCGTAGTTGTGCGCGTGGAAGATGGCAGTCGGTGGCGTTTCTTTTCTTCGACTGCGTCGGATAAAGATGACGGTGTCGGGATCTGGTGATCACGGGGAAGATCCTCGGCTGACGTGCCACAAAGTCTCGAGCTCTTTGCTTGTGACGACTCGGTTCATCGGCTCGAAAAACATCCTCGTATGCGATGGTTCTCTCCAAGGTCTAGGTATGGGGGTTGAACGCTTCTTTTTCCGACGCTACCATGATGGCGGAGGAGGACGATGGTTTGGTGAGGCACAAGTTTCTCCAATGGTAGAATTGTAATTTTATTTGCGGAGTAATTTATACAAAGTTGCTTGACAAGCATGTTTATCTTAGGTATACATGTAATCTCTGGAATGTCTAATGTAATATATGGTTACTTAAAAACCCACAAAATGGGAACAAAGTGACACATGTGACATAACCACATCGATGAAAGTAACACAGCTAAATAAAGGAGGCCTGATCTGGAGACTATCGTCCATCCGTAGAGGGTAAAGACTTCATTGACCGCCCGCGTCCACTTGGGGTACATACCACCATGAAAAATTCCTTCACTGAAGAAGTGACCAGGTAAGAACCAATCTATGGTGAAGAGAAACCTCCACCTCTGAAACATTATATTATGCAGAAAACCTTCACTTTTGAAACATTATATTATGCCTGCGAGGCCACAAGGCAGATATAGGTCTGGCGCTTCAACAAAAGTATGAGATTTATATTTGAGATCGTATGCCTTGTAGCAAATTCCAAAACATCTTAATTATACTCTAGGATTGGTACTAATTGGACGCAAGTAGAATAAGTTACCAAGTTAAACGATCAAACTTGCATTCGAAGAGGGGATGTTTAATTGTTTCATTATGATGGCAAAAGTTATCGCTTGTTAAAACCACCCCCAATCGAAGATATACCTGTCAGGGTAACCTAATCTTTAACTGGATCTTAGCCTAACTTTTCTCATTATTAATAGGCATATAGTTGAGAACGAGCGCCTGGCACGTAGAGGTGACCTAAAAATTGTCATTTTGGTCTAAACTCCAATGAAACACATCATGTTGAGGCAACATGCTAACGAAATTTAGCATGTACAACAAAGCATTCCAAACTAATAAACGGTTATCTAGCAAGTCTCACCTAAAATTTATGTTTTGGAGGTGATGTAGTTTGGATTTTCGTGTCAAATAATATGTAGTCATTCGTACTTGATGCATGTAAATGGATACCATATTGATTGCCTTCCCAAAATCTTCAATTTAATACATGGAATATTTTCAGTATCTTATCTGGAACACATTCAAATAAGAGTATTAGCAATTAATTGCTAATAAAGTATACTCTAGAAGTGGAGTATAAGACATGTGTTTAGATGTCATATTATGGTCTATTTGGTTCGTATTATTTAAAATATAGGAAGAGAAAAATACAGAACTATGATGCCGAACATTTGAAAATTTACATAAACCGAATAAAATAAGCAATAGAAATTGTTTGGTTGCACCATAAAATGAGAGCAGTACATAACTTCCAAGAGCATCATGTACATGGACGACACGCGTGTGTGAAAAGGCACAAAACTTTAAAAAAAAATCCTGCATGCGTCCTCTCTGAAAGCTGGACATGGATCAAAAGGACAAGGTAGGTTGTACTAGTGGGCATCTTGTAACAAACCGGCCATAGCTTACCAAATCGCCATAAAGGAAGGCTTGGAGCTATGTGCACATATGTGTGGCCCATGAATCTTCCAAAGGACCATGCATCCATGCTAGGTGACAAATGTACTTGGATCGCCATGACTTCAGGGAGGTGCGTGGTGGTTATGCATGCCAACAAAAAGTTGTAACTAATTAGAGAGAGAAGCACCGAGGTGCACTCTCAAGCACACGATCAGCTAAATTACCAACATCAATAAAAATTAAGAAAAAACTTATAAATCCTCCACTAGATCTTTGATGCTCTACAGTTCTCATGAAAAATGTTATTATTGCCACTATGCAAAACAACTGTGTTCAGTGTTTTAAAATTCTTTTTATCACTATATTTATCGATAAAGTTTCTTTTATCAAAAGTTTTATCTAATAAAACATACATGTGCAAAAGTAATTGAAGCATTCGCATGTTCACTTGTTTCTCTATAAGTTTTTAAAACTCTTCGATTTAAATCTCATTTTGCAAGAGAAGATTATATTTTGTGTATGTGTGATAAGGATGGGGCGTGTGCCCCATAGTACAAGGCCCAAAAGAGGAGGAAAGTGTAGGCAATCATGCGTGCAAAGGGGGATCATGAAAAGATGGATGGACGGCAGTTTCATCCTTCAAGCAAAAGCCAATCATTCAGTTGTAGTACTACCAGCTCCCCTGTAGACCTATCTTGCAAGCAACAACAAGAATTGATAAATCCATTGTCCTCAGGATCGACAAGACAACTCATTTCTTAATTCTTTTTCATACACTATTTCTGTTCCTTAAGGAACAAGATCAATCATGCCCACCTTCTATTTAAATTATTGCTATTGTATTTGTTAATTCCACATCATTGTTGACAATGACCAGAATGAATGTATAATAGCCACCGGAAATAATTAGTAATTCAGTAACATAACTATCACCAGTGTAAAGATACTTTTCATGTAAGGAGAGGCAATATTATTAACACCGCCCAGGATGTTAGTGAATAAATAATATCAAGGAGAATGAAGTTGATGCAGATCATTCACCTGGCTAGATTGATGAACATGTATGCTTCTTCTGTTACATCCAGTCTATTCAAGTACCGAAACCAAATTACTTTATGCCCCAAACAAGCAACGTTGTAATCAAGATATTTAAGGTTACATAAATTAGCTAGCTATATGTCACAGATATGGAACTAAACCCGCTTAGCTAGATCTAGAACATTCTACTTGGAGTACAAAGGCAGCTAGTTTTCATCTCTCTCCTGCATGTTCTGGCACCAAATATTATCTACCTAGCTACACCAATTAGTTGGGAAAAATCGTTGATCCTTAGTTGGCTATGAATGTTAGATTAACATGTAAATCAACAAAGTTACAGAACATAAATTAACAGCAAGGAGAAAACAGTACTAATAAGACCAAAGGCCGCCTAAACAGTCATATATAGTGTACAACACATGAAAAGAAAAGACAGAATTAACTTAAATTCCGATTTTAAGAAAAACTCAAGTCACAAGATGGATCCAGATATTTACTGCCAGCACAGGTCAATTTAAACGTCACCTCAAAAGAAAGAAAGCTTTTATTCTTAGTTGGTAATTCTCGCAGGGGAAAGAAAAAAAGAAGGAATAATAATCTGCAAGATCTCGAAGAGGGTCATACACTAGCAATAATACCAAAGGATACCAGATCCGCTCTACGAAACAACACAGAACAAAAATAAAGTATAGAGCTAACATAGAATCAACTTACACAGCAACTGACAAGCCTAGCAAGCAACATGACTGATAGACCGTTGCTGAACCGAAAGCGGCCGCCGGCAGTGAGACGAGCTGGATGGATCTCACCTGGCGAGATCGTTGGTGGAAGGATACCTCCATGGGAGGGACTGATTCCATGGGATATTTAGGGTTTTCCTTGTGCTCCCACCAGCAGATGAAACTCCAGCATGACCTGATTAATGATGGATCCGGATCATCCCCCTCATCCAGATCATCAGATCATGCTGGCAGCTTCACCAACTCGTGGCGCACCTGAGCTACCCAACCAAGAGCAAGAAGAGAACAACTTGAGCTAGAGAGAGATGGGAGAGAGAGGGAGATGTGGGAATAATTGGGGGAGAGCAGAACGAGACGGAGATATATAGACGGCCAAGCGGTCAGTGACAAACCGAGAATTGCTCTCCTCTCTCTCTTAGTATTTTTTTTCCGCTGATTTTCCGTACAATGTTTGTTACTAGTTGCTGTTAGTACTGGCAGGATAAGCACTGGACATGGGTTGGGGAGAGTGGAACTGGGCACCACTAGTACTAGTACTGTGAAAGTGTGAAAATAACCGCTGCACCAAACCACTAGTAGCAAGTGAATGAAATGTACACCAAGTTGTACCAAATCACATGCCATCGATAAATAGATCCAACCAAAGCAAGCTAGAGACGAAATGTCGTCGATTCCCTGGGATCCATATATTACATATGAAAATTTGGTTTGCGGTCCCAAATTGAAGGCATGCCAACAAAGGCATCCAAAGGTCCCTAATTTGTATATTAGCCTCTCTAATTTTTTTCGGAGCTGAGATTTGTTTATCAGCTGTCTGATAATCGATTCCGTCTAGCAACAAGTAGTAGCTAGCTAGGGACCATTTCGTGCATGTCAACATCGCATTAATTTGATAGCGATTTTTCATGTGGAGTTTTAACTAGTACGCCTGTCCACACAAAAAAAGATCGACGCATGAGTACTTCGTAGAAGAAAACTATATACAGTGTGTGACAGTGTGTGAAAACATCCTTAGTTAGTCATTTTCACCTTTTAATTTACCATTTTCATTTCATTGGAAGACACTCGAACTAAGTCTGAAATTAATAAGTTTATAAACAAAGACGAACATTTAAATACAATTGATATGAGACTTAGTTTCAATCATAAGATGGTTGTTTCTAGCAAGGATTAAAAGTTCACAAACCGCAATGAAATTTGGTTTTGTTTACGGCGAGCAAAAATAAAGGAAATCTGATACTACAGTTTTGCTAGCACGAGAAAATGAGTGAGGCAGAGTGGCAGAACGACTGTGCAGCGACACAGTTCTGGAAGGGTGAAAACGACGAGATGGACCGATATATCCATCAGTAAATTTCGTTGCAGAACTTGGAAGTAATGGCTCACTTTCTTTATATATATGTATAGGCAGCTTGGTAGGCGGTCTAGATCCTTTCTTATTCTAGCTAGCGAGCTCTTAATTTATTTCTACATGTAGGAGAACTAATTATATGCCTATAAATACATGGAGATCCAGATGAACAGACTTGCTACCGGTACAATGCAATTGCTTGGTTATAGTGTGTGCGTATACTCTCCTGAACATATGGACATACATTAATGTATGTGTGTATTTTTTATTGAAATTGTACGAGAAGGGGTTTCTAGAGCTGAAGAACATAATGTGGAAATGAACACTAGTACTATATGATGCAAACAAATACTACTAGCTCCATATCTCTTTTTACATCATGTGGAGTAACCAACGACCAGTGCGCAAGAACTCAGTACATGGTGTCCCTATCATCAAATCATCACGCAAGAACTCAGTACATGGTGTCCCTATCATCAAATCATCACGTAGTGGAGCTACTAGTTAGTTCTTGGTGACTTCACATCACAGGACTACAGGAGTAGCTAATTAACTACCTAGTTAGGAAGGTACCGTGTGGACAATAAATAAACTAAACATAAAGTCCATTCACACGCATTTGTGAATCAATGAAACATGCACTATTTTGTGTACGAAATGAAGTGATATATGACCCCTCAAGAATCAACCTGCAAGGTTAGAGATTTAGACCATATGATGTCCTCCGACCACCGGATCTGCGAGCACACACGGTTAATATATGCCCATTCTTGTGAAGAAATGAGGCTGTCAGTCATGATCTAACAATGATTCACATGCAGGAGCATACACACGCCGCGAATCGAAGCTAGATCATGCTGGCAGCTTCATTCATTCACATGGGCACCTGACCAGGAACCTCCTCTCTCCCCTGCCACATATCCCTTCAATCTACCCTCTATCTCTAGGAAAACCCCATTCTCTCAAGAGCAGAAAATAAGAGGCTTCAAAAGCAGGAAAGAGCAGATCGGTTATTAGCTACTAGGAGAGGCCCAAAAGGAAGTTCTTCCTTGAACGACTCACCAAGCACAAAATGGAAGGAAGGTGTATGGATGGGAGTTTGAAGAATGTAGTAGAGTAGAAGAAACAAAAAGAGAGAACATGATGAGACCGTTTGCTCTGTGTCAAGAGGCTGGATGGGCACAGGTATTTATAGAGGAAGCGTGCGGTAACATGGCACACAGGTACTATGTGCGTGGCGACGGGGTGTGGATCCAGGGCTGTTATTGTTTTCTCTCGAGGTTGTAGATGCAAAAGTATCATATATAGGCATATAGCTGGTCAAAGTATAAATTCAAAAAATCATTTAAAAACTTGCTACTACTATGTTTAAAATTCTAGACAGGAGTAGGGCTGCTGATGCACGACGTGTCTGCACAGGAGAGAGCAGAGAGACAGATAGGTGGTAGCTAGCTAGGGTGCGGCTGCGTGCATGCAAGCATCCATGCATGTATCGAGCTAGCGATAGCATGGTGTGGATCGATGTGCATGCCTGTCCTGTATGACCCTAGCTATAGCTAGCAGCTAGCTGTAGGAGAACCATGAATCACTGTGTGCGGTATCTGTGCTGGCACGCGTACGTACGCCTAGCTGCAGGCCTGGTCGATCAAAAGCATTATTTGATTATCGGAACCGAGGCCCATGTTTCACTCTTCTTTGTTTAAGAACTGTTTTTTTTTCACTTCACAGGAAGATTATGGAGCTCCCAATCGGCTAAAACGTACGGCATTATGCATCGATCTTAGTCCTTATATCAGTCAAAGTGAAGAGTAATTAGAGTAGTCTAAGTTAGTACTCCCTCTGTTTCAAATTACTCCGTCGGCGCGCTTATGTAGGTGAACTAGTACTCCCTCATTTTTCATTAAAAAAATCCTCGAATTTTTGAAATAGATAGTATAAAATATGTACTACGTATACCAAAAATTCTAAGAATTTTTTGATGAAAAATGAGAGAATACTAGGCCACCTAGGTAAGCGTGCGCGCGGAGTAATTTGAAACAGAAGGAGTACCACTTTATAATGCATAGTAACCAATAAGTAGTACTCCCTCCAACCCATATTAGTTCACTTGGATTTGTCTACATTCGATATATCTAGACATGTTTTAGTGCTAGATACATCTGAATCTAGATAAATTTGAGTCAACTAATACGGGTCGGAGGGAGTATCAAAAACTTATTTTATCTAAAAAGTGCGATGTTATGAATAACGCAACAGTATCTCTCTCATCATTTAATAATAATATGACATGTCATCAAAATGATTACTTAGCACAACATGTGGTTGGACATTACTACCTGTTACTTCCACTCCGACTAGTTTTACCTGTCGTGAACACATTGGTCGAGCTTCTAAACTAACTCCAAAATATCCAGATGCAAGATCAAACAAAGGCAAAAGGTATGTCGTCTAACCTTAAAAAAAGCTTCTCCTCAACCTACCTTTGGCACCCTCCACAATGCTACTGACCTAATTCTAACGCTCCTAGGATCGAAAAGTGCAGCGTGCATGGATGCAAGATTAGTTAACTAATCGCCCGGCCGGAAGCGTGCATGCACTTGTAGAGATACGTATCCCTGGGAGATGCCACCGGGGGAGATGAGATGAAATTTTGTACTAACCATGTCACTATGCGTATGTTCTCTGTCGGACTCGGAGCGGTGGCCGTGCTGGAACCCGAGAGCTGTGAGATCAGTATATTATACTCACTCCGTCCAGAAATAACTGACTTTAGTTTGTCTAAATTTAAATGTAGTATCTAGATGTATTTCAGTGTATACATTCGAATATAAACAAATCCAAATTAGTTATTTCTGAACAGACAGAGTAATGTCTTGAATGTCTAGAGATCATTGTATGGATTTTTTTAAAAGAAGGTTTTGCAAAAAAAAAAAGGTTGATACCACTTGACCCAAAATAATGCATGTATAGCACCGCCACCAAGTCTTGGATCCTATTTAAAGTCAACCATTTTTCAAATATATTGTGCAAGATTGTTGTATTTGTAATCCTTTGTGTTCTTTCCTATTACTTTGCAGTCTAATTAATTGGAAAATATATCTTTGAGAAATTGGTTGGCACAATCAGAAATCTTTAGTTTTCACAATCATTTGAGGTTTTCAAGCTCGCGATAATTTAAGGTGGCCTCTTATTATAGTAGTATGTGGGTCACTGTCGTCGGATTGAAGACATGTAAGCCGAGAGGGGTCCTCGAGGCGCGTGGTGAAAGGGGGGGGGGGGTGAGGCGACGGTATCCGGGACGGTGAGCACACAAGCTTTACCCAGGTTCGAATTCGCTGGCTTTGGACGGATCCTACTCCTGCTAGTGCGAGTTGAGGTTGTAGATTGTGGGTGTCCTAAAAGGTGGTCCCTAGGACGGCTTATATAGATATCCGGCCTAGGGTTACAGGAGAGATCTATCCGGCTACGACTAAGAGTCGGTTATAAAGTACATCTTGGAATCCAAGTAACTAAACATGCCTAAGTCAGTAAGTCTTCTGGGCCTTTCCGTAGCCGGATGGAACTCCGTCTTCTCTCCCTGACTAGGCCGTCCGTGAAGCAAAGCTCTAACCCGAAGTGGGCCACCCTGGTCAGCGAGTGACCGTGGGTATACCCGGAAAGTATATCCCCAACAGTAGCCCCTAGAAGCCTCCAAGATCTAAAGTCGTATTTCATCGTCTAGCTTGATCTATCTTCGGCTTGCAGAATCTTCAAGGGTTCCTGGAACTCAAAACAAAAGTAGGATCCGGGTCTCAAATTGAGTCGTCCCTTGAGTATGTCATTTGGTTTTCCAACTTGAAATTCAAACTAAGCCGGAACTTGGTCTCTGACATAACCTGGCATCAGTCAAGGTCAAGTCATGCCACTGACAGACATTCATGACAGTGTGACTGTTGGTGGGTCCGTTTCCCATGGAACCGAGGTGTCGTTTAATGTGTGTGCGGAGATCGAGGAGGCGTAATCTTCTCGAGGAGGTTACCCAGCCCCTTCCACAACGCGTGGCATGTTCACTATTCGTTTCATACGAATCTTGATGCAAGCGAGGCATATAAGGGGTTCAGATCTCCTTATTCTTTCTCACCAGCACATCTGCCTTCTTCTTCCTCCAGACGACACCGCGCCCTTGCTCTTATTTTCCTTCCCCCAAATCGCATAGCCCCGCCCATCCAAGGTCACCACCACCACCCAAATGGCTGACGCATCTTCATCTGGCACGGCGGCGACCACTGCAGCGGCAGAGAAGGAGAATTTCCACAGAGTGTGGATCTCATGTGTCCTCGACGATGAGAAACTACACGGAGTGGAGAAGGATGGTCTCCTCTGAGCCGACGACTGGCGGAGCGGCTTCAACGAGGTTGTCCCCACTCCTCGCGCTGACGAGAGGGTTCACTTCGGGACTCACCTTGATAGAGGTTTGAGCTTTCCCCCCTCAGAGTTCTTCTCTAAGGTCATAGATCACTATGGAGTTCAACTCCATAACTTCCCCCCAAACACGATTCTAGAGCTTAGCGCTTACGTTTCCTTGTGTGAGGGTTATCTCGGAATAAAACCGAGTCTTATCTTGTTCTGGTACTACTTTGGTACCCGGAGAAATTCCATCACTTCCGGTAATCCCTACATTACCGGGACTCTTAGCTTGACTCTTAGGAGAGACCGAGTCTACCCCAAGATTAAAGCTAGTGAGTCGGTGAAGAAGTATCCGTCCACGTTATTTTACCATAAGGACAAACCGGCTCCCGACAAATAATCAGCTTTGCCAGCTTTTGTCGACGGTGCCGCCACGCCCCAAGAGTCTTGGGATGCGGATGCTCTGGCTCTCTCTGAAGATCCGATCCTTGCCAAGAGGCGGATCGAATATCCGATGAAGCATAAGGGTCTGAAGGGATCCGACCTGATCCATTGTTGGCTGGCACATCGGATTCAGCCCCTACAGTACCACCGGCTTATGCACACAGTCACCAAGAGCAAAAAGGACAGGCTCAGGATCAGCCCGTTCTCAATCCCGAACAAAGAATATGAGACCCGGATCAAATGGTTGATCAAGGAGTGGGTTGAGGGGAAGATTCTAGATCTCTCTCTAGATATGTATACTACTGATGAACCCTTAACACCAGTAGGTTTTCCAGCTGTTCCCTTCATACTCAATTATTTGCTCATCTATACTTTGTTGTTGTTTGCAATACTGAGATAATGTCTCTTTTAGCTTGCTGACCTCCCCGAGTTAGAGCTTGCTCCTCTCGAGGGATATCCGCCTGAGGATCCGATTCCTCAAGAGGATGAAGATCTTGAAATTCTTGTTGGGTTCGCAGCATAGAAAACAAAAAATTCCTATGATGGGAACTACTAAGCACCAAGATCTATCTACCTAGATACAAGCAACGAGTGGATATACTTCCATAGAGAACATACCCTTGAAGATCGGCAAAGTCTAACGAGATTGGACTTGTGGATGATGTAGTCGTTCGCTTGCGGATCTCAAGATCGAGAGGAAGTTCTAGCGCTACAAATTAGACGCGCATCCGTGATTGCACACACATCCGGTCCACCGAACAACCTCTGCCTCCTCGCTCCAGCGATGCAACAGAAGCAGTAATCCTTCCAAACGAAAAGCCACTAGGAACATGTATCTCGCTAATCCGAGACCATGGGGAATAGTTCTAGAGGGGGAGAGAGATCCTTCACGAGGAGATGTGCTTTGTGACGAGGAGAGGGGGGCCTTTTATAGGGAGAGGGGGCAGCCCCTTTCCATGGTCGGTGGCCATGGGGATGTGCCCTCACCTCTTCCTCATTCATGTGATGGAAGCTCCACTCACAAAAACATGCCTCCACTCACACATCCATTCACATGCATTAATTTTCCACCTAAATTAATGCAACTCTCATTAAATAAAACTATTTTATTTATTTTATTCAGAATTTTGTTAATTACTTTAATTAACAAATATTCACATAAAACCCCGTGCAATATTTCAATATCACATGCAGAACCAATTTCAGCAATTTCACCCGAAACAATTCCTGTGTCCATTGAAATAATTCGAGCGCTTTGGAATCCTTTTCTCTGTAACACATTTGCTCCAAATGGTGTCGGTATACCTTAAGTGTGTCACCCTACGGTTTGCGAATAATGCGGATATGATCGAGACCTTTCTCCGATCAATAATCAGTAGCGGGACCTAGAGATCCATACTGACTCCCACACATTCAATGATGACTTCTGTGATCGTGAGAACTTTTAACGGTAGTAACTAAATCCCTTTGTCTCGCGATATATTACATGTCCAAGACTTGATAATCGGTACCTCAATACCTAGTTTGATCTTATTACCGACATACACTCTTTTCTTGTTCCCGTGATATAACATTCTAGTGATTGCTTGCAAGCTATCTCAATGTGATACCACCGAGAGGGCCCAAAGTATATCTATCCATCATCAGGATGGACAAATCCCACTCTTGATCCATGATCCTCTACATAACACCTTCGGAGTATCTTAACCCACCTTTATAGTCACCCTGTTACGGTGTGACGTTTGATGTTATCAAGTTACTCTTATAGTGTTAGTGATTGACATGATCTCATGGTCTAAGGACTAGGATTACTTTGTACGATGTTATAGCAATTTAAACACAATGACTTTGATTGTATTGCTATACATCAGATGAATGTTCATCACATCATTCCACCAATGTTGTGACCTCGTTATTAACAACATCCAATGTCCATGATCAGGAAACCTTGATCATCTTGTTAATCAACGAGCTAGTTTATAAGAGAGGCATAACTAGGAACCCTTTATTTGTTTATTAAACACACATGTATTAATGTTTCCAATCAATACAATTATAGCATGCAAATGTTGGAAATATTCCCTAGAGTCAAATAGTAGTAAGGACTATTATCATATTTCATATAGTTTATGATTAAGTTTTATATCATGCTATAACTGTATTGAGTGGAAACATCAATACACGTGTGATATACAAACAAACCAGGGGTTCCCAGTGAAACTCTAGTCACTGGTTCATTGGTCAATAGATGATCATGTTTCCTGATCATGTGACATTTATGCCAGTTGGAAATGAGGTCATCTCATTCTGAGAATGAGATGATGAACCAATACCCAACCTAAACATCGTGATTCGATCATGTCATGAAGTTCAAGTTACGATGATTAGAAAAGGATCCTCGTAGACTATTCCTTAGACCGTGAGGCTATATCAATCACCGTCTCTCGAGAGTGCTTAGATAGCATCAAACGCCATCTGGTAAAACGGTGGTTATAAAGGTGTGTTCAGGTACTCGGAGGAAACCGTAGAGGCAATATATGTCAAGAGCGGGATTTGTCCGTCCATGTGACGGGAAGATACTCAAGGGCCCACTCGGAGAAGTTATATCCAATAGCTGCGCAACGTGTGATTAGATCACAGGGATATCACTTGTCGGAACGAGTCAAGTAGCATTGTTCGGTAACGAGATTGAACACGACATGGTGATGTCATTGATCAGATCTCGGGCAATGCAAGTATCAAGTGACAAAGGGAATAAGACACGAATGTCCCGGTTCAAACGACGAAAGATCTTCATGGAACGCACAGGGGTCACATGGCCATCCAGGTCCCTCTGTCGATCATTGGTGCGGGAGTGTCCTGACCATGTCTAGAGTGTTCCCGAACCGTGGGGTATCACGCTTAAGGGCTTGATGATGCTTAGAGAGCATTTATAGGATCGGTAGAATCACCGAAGAATAGTAGGGAGAAAACCAGAAGGGTTTCGGTAAGTCCGGAGGATGTCCGGAGTGGAGGTGGAAGGTGTTCCATGGCCACGGAGATTAAATGATATGTGAATGAATGTTAAATATTGATTTAATCATTTATTCATAATTATTTAATAAAGAGAAAATCAATTAAAGGTCAAAAAGGCTTAATGGGCCAATTCCGGAGGGAGAGGGCCCATTAGGGGAAAGGAGAGAGGGAGAGGGGCTAATGGGGGAGGCCGGCTGGGCCTAGCCCCCCCCGTGGGGCCCACTAGGTGGCCGGCGGCCACCTCCTCGGCCCTCCTCTCCTTTAGTCCCACCCCGGGACTTTGAGGGAGGTAGTACCTCCCCTTCCCCTATATATAGTGGGGTATTTGGCCTAGAAAAACACAACCAATAATCAATAAAGGTCTCCCCACTTTTAGGAGGACCTCCAATTGATATTTTCTCTCTCCTCCTCTCTCTCTCGTGACCGTGGTCCCAAGTCTGGACTGCATGAGAGACATCTTCATCATGAGCGCCGTCGTGCTGCGGGATTCGGATCCGGGAGCTCTACTTCCGCAACTGCTGCTGGATCGGGGAAGCGGGAGTCATCGTCAGGCACCAGACGTGTGTAACTCCCCGCGAGTTATCGCACTTGAGGCACTCAAGTCGTTGGAGCCAGAAGGAGCGCAAGGACTTCATCACGACCTTGAGGTCGGCTTCGGCTCGTCTACATCAACCACGCTCTCCTGAGTGTTGACAACGCTTTTCGGTCTTCAAGGGTAAGTTCGCGAAAAGCCCCTCCCGTTACTGTATTACTAATAGATAGGTCCTGGCAGCTTCAGGGGTTCAGGCGCGTAGAGTAAAATTTATTATTTTTATGCGCGGAACCCCTACAGTGGTATCAGAGCCAGGTTTATGCGTAGTAATGCTAGTACGGGTAGAACACACGAGATGTAGCGTGTGGGCGTTGATCTT
This sequence comes from Avena insularis, assembly GCA_023614405.1. Taxonomy (NCBI): domain Eukaryota; kingdom Viridiplantae; phylum Streptophyta; class Magnoliopsida; order Poales; family Poaceae; genus Avena; species Avena insularis. Next base: position 474,753,315 of record CM042696.1, on the reverse strand, counting down.
TTAGTTGTTACCCTTCCACGTGTACTTGTGTATACCGCAGTAATGCTTGATGAAGCGACCCCCAACCGACTTTTACGCTGCTCATTCGAGACTGGTCCACGCTTGACATACGGCTTGTACCGTATAAAGTGGCTTAGGGGGGTGTCTGTCTCTCTCGCATTAGTTGGTATACCATTTGCAACGGAGGGCCCCGAAAGGGGTGTAGTATAGACAACTACTTGATCAGCATTATGCTGAAAGTTCATAAGTAAGAATGGTTCTTGTACGAAAGCCCATTCAGCTACGTAAAACATGCAAAGATAAAGTAGAGGCGTCTAACTTTGTTTTGCAGGGGGCGTTGCTTTGTGATATGGTTGTGGCAAAGGTAAAGTAATTACCTTTTTTTACATAGTAGTAGATAGTCACGGTAATGACAAACTACCATGCCGGAATGACACCGGTACCCTGGTGTCTACGGCGCCGGAACCCGGTGACGACGGATGGAGATCACGACGTGAGGGACCATATCACATAGCATTTACATTCAATGTTATTGTTTGTATGTCTTATTGTGTGCTAGTATTAGATACTCGATGGTAGCCTAATAAGATGATCCCTGTTAAAATTACCAACGATTGTGTTCCCCCTTAGTGTGCACCACCAAGAAAGTTCTTCGATATGAGGCGATCCAGGGTTACAGGCCTGGGTGTCATACATATCTACGTTCGCATACAGTGGGTGTAAGCCATGTTGCACAGCGAATACACTAAGGTTGAGTTGGCGAGCCTAGCACGCTAGAGAAGCGTGGCCTCGGAACACGAATGGTCGAAAGATCGAGCACGAGTCGCATGAATGATGTGACCGACGTTTAGTGTCCACCCTTGAACCCACATTGATGGCCATGGCGATCGGGGGAGATGTGGCTGATAGGGGTCGTGTTATCACTAGGAACCCTCACTAGGGATAGGTGTTTCTGAGTGGAGTTATTATTAACTCATTTAATTATAAACTTAGTCTAAATTCCTTTTGCAATTATAAATGTAGATGGCTCACCGTGAAGCTTACTTTGCCATTGAGGATTGGGTAAAGGGTGAGAAACTTAGACTTGATGGATCCAACTTCCCTAGTTGGCTTGTGCGCCTAGATGATCTCCTTACTAGGAATGATGTGGTAGACTACATACTCCGCACGATGGATTTGACTGAGCCAGACTACTATGAGACTCCACAAGAACTAGCAGACCGCTACTATCGCCAAGAGATGTCCACTTACATTCATATAATAATGCGTTACGGGATGGTGGATGAACTACATCCGCTCATGGGTGATCTTGACCCATATTCGATGGTGGATCAGCTGAGAGCAGAGTTCATAGGCCATGTGCGCATGTGGAAGCACGAGTGCTTGGAGAGTTCCTTTCCATACAGATGGAGGAGCATACATGTCTGAAGAGTCACTTGGAGCGCATGCTTTATGCACACACGAGACTGGTTCACTTCGTGGATTACTAGATGGCTGATCCATTTGCGATAGACGTACTGCTTCGGTCATTGCCTCCCAGCTACAAAGGACATGTCCGGAGTAGCACCATGAGTGGTGATACGGAAGCATTGGATTTCCATGAGGTCATATTACGTTTCCGGAACGTAAAGGTTGAACCAATCACCGGAGAGGTCATCGATGGCCAAGGTATATATTTGATATACAATTTTATAAATGTTATAATCTTGCAAACACATTGCAGTGTTAAGTATATCTGATACTTGTTCTATTTTGCTGAAAACAGGTCCTTCTGCATGAGAGGTGCTTGCTGGATAGGAGGTGACATTGCGTGTTGATGGCAAGCATGATGATGATGGCCAATGACACTCTCCCTCTACATTTATCATTTAGTATATGTTTTAGGATGATTAATGTAATCAAGAGATTGTGAACTTCTTTAGTGTGTCTCACAATTCGTGAGACGGTTATTCATATGAGTTTGTAACAAACAGTTGTTCCACTTTTATGAATGATTTCTATTCATGTTCATATCTTGTTTGATTATATGTGAATTATCCTTGTTGTTTGAAACTAATTGATAATGTATGAACATTTGTAAAACATTAAAATGCCTTGTTTAAAATACCCAACTTAATGATATGTTCATTAGAGAATGAAAAACCATTGTTTAAATTCAAAGTTATGTGATAATATGTGAAAGTTATTCGATTTCTCATCACATATAAATAATGCCTAAGTTCGGCAAAATAAATTGAACACCGTGTATTACTTGAATACAAAGTGTTTAAAGAATTGTTAAATAGAATACATATTCGATGTATTGTGTTTAACGAAAATGGTAGTTATCATTAAATGATTGTTTAAATGTGTAAAGTAGTTTACCAAAGGAAACTTGAATATGAAACTATTTGATTTGATCAAAGTGTTTCATCAACAAAGGGTATAAATGTAAAGGAGAATCTAATTGCTATGATTTGATCAACAGTAATGAAATTCAACTTTATAAGAATGGCATGAAAGAAATTGTGGAATGCAAAGTGCTTTGAAACATCAAAATACAAAGCATCACAATGTGATATTAGATATCAAAGGGGGTTGAATAGAAGGCACCAAATAAATCGTTGTAGTGTAGATGTAGAGACCATTAGTTTAGAAATAGTTAGCACTCAATTAGAATTGGTAAACCATTAGAATTCGTGAAAGTTTTGGGGTTATTCGATATAACCAAAACAATAGCGAATAAGTCCTTGTAGCATATTCATTGGAAACGTTGAATACAAAACCCATAGCTCAAACCAAAAAGGAAGCAAGATTCGTATTGCTGGGATTTTGGTGCATTCTTGAGAAAGCTCACCTCTAGTGAAGTTTCTCAATTATGGAGCAAATGGAAAATAGTGTAAAACACGATGAGGATTCAAAACCCTGCATCAGAGTGTTGAGAAGCGCAACGGACAGCGATCCTGAATGATTCTCTTCACGGAAAGAAAGAATAAATGATTTTGATCATTGTGTTTTTCCCTCCACTATTGTTTTTCCACTATATGAAGTAGGATTCAAAAATGTAATCCATATCTTGTATGGAGACATTTGTGAATCACTTGTCATGATTTTTGGGAATATGACATACCTACGAACTGCAAAGGAAATAATGGTAAACTAGAATTATGAGAAATCTTAAAAGCAAAATTCACTTGAGATTAGAAAGCAATTCATTGCTAAATCTCACAAGTAAAAGGAGTTACTTGGAATTTTCCCAAAAGACTGCAAAGCCATAGTAGGAAAAAGGGGTGAATAACAAAAGTAAAATTTGTCAAGTATTGGATGAATTCAAATGAATTTGATTCAAGTGTGCTGAATGTCTAGTGGATTTAAAACTAGTAAAGTACTAGTATCTCATAATAAATATCCAAGTTTGATATTTAATCAAAGGATTTTGAAGTTATTCAAAATAGTAAGGAGATATGCAATTTGCATAAAATTGAGTGGGAGCCATGAACATCTTCCTGAAACAATATGTAATTGACATATTTTTAAGTGGGAGCAATATAAGACTCGAATTCCAATATGTAGGAACATATTTTGAGTAGGAGCTTATCAGAGTAATTCTTAAGTATGTTAAGGATGAAAGGCACAAATACTTATGAATAATGATTCATAAGGTGTAGAAGTTGATAATAGATGTATTATGATATTATGTAGTATTCCTTAAGGGATTTTGAAAAGGGTTTCAGAATAGAAGTTAATTAAGGAACTAATCCTTAACAACTCAAATTAGGAATAGCATTAAGTTTAACATCAATGGTTGAAAGAAAGAAAAGGATGATCATCATCCACTATGTTAAGACATAGGTTCTATCTTAGTAAACCATGATGATAACTTAACATAATATGTGATCCAATCAAGGAATGTTTGAAAGTGATTAAGCTCGAATCACAGAAAGTTGAGGTGAGTTTTGTCCGCAGTGTCTAATAGAGAACTATAGACATGTCTTCCAAATCCATAAAGGATGACATATCTTAAAGCATAAAGAGTTATGTTATAAGGGAATATGTTGGAAACTCCTGTAGATACCAATCAAAGTCAAATAGGAAGCGAGGTGAACAAAACATCGAAAGTTGCACAGAGTGCACAGGAGTTTCGATGAATACATTTGTAATAATAGATAAGGGTACCATCTAAAGAGTTGTATAATGTTATGGCGGGGCTAATTCGCTTTTAACATAGAATGATGTGTCCCAGGGCACAGTGCCCATGAGAAAGCCCTCGAGGTTGATCTAACATCACTGTAGGCTCCTGGAATCAGGCCTTGTTCTGCTGCCATAGCGACGATGCATACACTCAGATGCTATCATGTGATGATAAAGTATTAATGTTAATTAAGATGACATTAGTAAGTTGCAAAGGATCTAGGACTGTAAAGTATAGAACCAAGGCTAAACCTCTTCCATGAGCAATCATGTTCAGGGTACCGGATATATGGTGCCAATGATTGAGAACAAATGCAGCTAGTGTATTTGTACTCTATAGCAAGTGGGAGACTGTTGGAAATATGCCCTAGAGTCAAATAGTAGTAACGACTATTATCATATTTCATATAGTTTATGATTAAGTTTTATATCATGCTATAACTGTATTGAGTGCAAACATCAATACACGTGTGATATACAAACAAACCAGGGGTTCCTAGCGAAACTCTAGTCACTGGTTCATTGGTCAACAGATGATCATGTTTCCTGATCATGTGGCATTTATGCCAGTTGGAAATGAGGTCATCTCATTCTGAGAATGAGATGATGAACCAATACCCAACCTAAACATCGTGATTCGATCATGTCACGAAGTTCAAGTTACGATGATTAGAAAAGAATCCTCGTAGACTATTCCTTAGACCGTGAGGCTATATCAATCACTGTCTCCCGAGAGTGCTTAGATAGCATCAAACGCCATCTGGTAAAACGGTGGTTATAAAGGTGTGTTCAGGTACTCAGAGGAAACCGTAGAGGCAATATATGTCAAGAGCGGGATTTGTCCATCCATGTGACGGGAAGATACTAAGGGCCCACTCGGAGAAGTTATATCCAATAGCTGCGCAGCGTGTGATTAGATCACGGGGATATCACTTGTCAGAACGAGTCAAGTAGCATTGTTCGGTAACGAGATTGAACACGACATGGTGATGTCATTGATCAGATCTTGGGAAATACAAGTATCGAGTGACAAAGGGAATAAGACACGACTGTTTCGGTTCAAACGACGAAAGATCTTCGTGGAACGCACATGGGTCACATGGCCATCCAGGTCCCTCTGTCGATCATTGGTGCGGGAGTGTCCCGACCATGTCTGGAGTGTTCCCAAACCATGGGGTATCACTCTTAAGGGCTTGATGATGCTTAGAGAGCATTTATAGGATCGGTAGAATCACCGAAGAATAGTAGGGAGAAAACCGGAAGGGTTTCGGTAAGTCCGGAGGATGTCCGGAGTGGAGGTGGAAGGTGTTCCATGGCCACGGAGATTAAATGATATGTGAATGAATGTTAAATATTGATTTAATCATTTATTCATAATTATTTAATAAAGAGAAAATCAATTAAAGGTCAAAAAGGCTTAATGGGCCAATTCTGGAGGGAGAGGGCCCATTAGGGGAAAGGAGAGAGGGAGAGGGGCCAAAGGGGGAGGCCGGCTAGGCCTATCCCCCCCACGGGGCCCACTAGGTGGCCGGCGGCCACCTTCTCCCCCTCCTCTCCTTTAGTCCCACCCCGGGACTTTGAGGGAGGTAGTACCTCCCCTCCCCCTATATATAGTGGGGTATTTGGACTAGAAAAACACAACCAATAATCAATAAAGGTCTCCCAACTTTTGGGAGGACCTCCAATTGATATTTTCTCTCTCCCCTCTCTCTCTCGTGACCGTGGTCCCAAGTCTGGACTGTGCGAGCGAGAGACATCTTCACCGCGGAGCGCCGTCGCGTTGTGGGATTCGGATCCGGGAGCTCTACTTCCACAACTGCTGCTGGATCGGGGAAGCGGGAGTCATTGTCAGGCACCGGACGTGTGTAACTCCCCCGAGGTGTCGCACTTGAGGCACTCAAGTCGTTGGAGCCAGAAGGAGCGCAAGGACTTCATCACGACCTTGAGGTCGGCTTCGGCTCGTCTACATCAACCACGCTCTCCTGAGCGTTGACAACGCTTTTCGGTCTTCAAGGGTAAGTTCATGAAAAGCCCCTCCCGTTACTGTATTACTAATAGATAGGTCATGGCAGCTTCAGGGGTTCAGGGGCGTAGAGTAAAATTTATTGTTTTTATGCATGGAACCCCTATAGCAAAATAAACATCTATCATATACTTGGAATACGCTAATAACAACTTTATTATTGCCTCTCAGAGCATATTCCCTTCAGTCTCCCACTTGCACTAGAGACAATAATCTAGTTTACATAGTGATAAATCTAACAATCATGGAGTTCAGGAGTTGATCATGTTTTTCCCTTGGGAGAACTTTAGTCAACGGATCTGCAACATTCAGGTCCGTGTGTACTATACAAATCTTTATATCTCCATCCTTTACATGCTCGCGGATGGAGTAAAACCGGTGCTTAATATGCTTGGAATTCTTATGAGACCTTGGTTCCTTGGTGTTGGATATGGCGCCATTGTTGTCACAATAGATCACCATTGGGTCCAACGCACTAGGAACCACACCTAGTTCAGTTATGAACTCTTTCATCCAAACCGCTTCATGTGCCGCTTTTGAAGCAGCAACATATTCCGCCTCCGTTGTTGATCCCACCACCACAGGTTGTTTGGAGCTCCTCCAACTAACTGTTGCTCCGTTCATGAGAAATATGTATTTGGATTGAGACTTAGAGTCATCCGGATCGGTGTCAAAGCTAGCGTCAACATAACACTTAGCAACCAGCTCTTCTTCACCTCCATATACAAGAAACATTTCCTTAGTTCTTCTTAAGTACTTAAGGATATCCTTGACCGCTATCTAGTATTCCGAACCTAGATCAGATTGGTACCTACTAGTCAAACTAATAGCATGTGCCACATCTCGTCTTGTACATAGCATGGTGTACATTATAGAGCCTATGGCTGAAGCATAGAGGATCTTATCCATTATCTCTCTTTCTTCTGCCCTAGCCGGACTTTGAGTCTTACTCAATGTCTTGCCTTGCAACATAGGTAAGAACCCCGTCTTACTTCCTTCTATTTTAAACTTCTTTAAAATCTTATCAAGGTATGTACTTTGTGATAGCCCAATTAGGTGTCTTGATCTATCTCTATAGATCTTAATGCCTAATATGTATGATGCTTCACCAAGGTCCTTCATCGAAAATTTGCTGTTTAGATAACTTTTAACACTGTTTAAAAGATCTATATCATTTCCAATCAATAATATGTCATCCACATATAATATTAGAAATTCCACATTGCTCCCACTCATTTTCTTGTAAATACAAGCCTCTCCATAAGTTTGGACAATTCCAAACTCTTTGATCACATCATCAAAGCGAAGATTCCAACTCCGGGATGCTTGCTTCAGTCCATAGATGGATTACTGAAGCTTGCATACCTTGCCAGCATCCTTAGGATCGACAAAACCCTTTGGTTGTATAATATACAACTCTTCTTCAATATTACCATTGAGGAACGCAGTTTTGACATCCATCTGCCATATTTCATAATCAAAATATGCAGCAATTGCTAACATAATCCTAACCGACTTTAGCATCGCTACAAGAGAGAATGTCTCATCGTAGTCAACTCCTTGAATTTTTCGAAACCCCTTTGCGGCAAGTCGGGCTTTATAGATGGTAACATTACCATCAGAATCCATTTTCTTCTTGAAAATCCATTTATTCTCAACGGCCTTTCGGTCATGAGGTAAGTCCACCAAGGTCCAAACCTAGTTTTCGTACATGGATCCCATCTCGGATTTCATGGCTTCTAGCCATTTGTTGGAATCCAGGATCTTCATCGCTTCTTCATATGTCGCAGGGTCATCAATTCCAACTAACATGAAATTCACGACAGGCTTTCTGTACAGTTCAGGGGTTGCGTGTGTCCTGCTTGACCTGTGAGGTTTGGTAGTGTCCTCTTTCAGAGTTTCATGATCTTTATCATTAGTTCTTTCTTCATTCGGTGAAGTCAACTCCGAAACAATTTCCGGCGCCGCGCCACTCGCCATTTCGTGAAGAGAAGGTTCAATAACCTCTTCGAGTTCTACCTTCTGACTACTCACATCTTTCGCGAGAAACCCTTTCTCTAGAAAGTATCCATTCTTGGCAACCAAAACCTTGCCCTCGGATCCGTGATAGAAGGATACCCAATTGTTTATTTAGGGTATCCTATGAAGACACATTTTTTTGCTTTAGGTTCGAGTTTATCAGGCTGAAGTTTCTTCACATAAACATCGCATCCCCAAACTTTAAGAAATGACAACTTATGTTTGTTTCCAAACCACAATTCATATGGTGTCTTTTCAAGAGATTTAGATGGTGCCCAAATTAAAGTGAATGCAGCGGTTTCCAGTGCATAACCCCAAAATGACAATGGCAAGTCAGTCAAAGACATCATTGATCGAACCATATTAAAGTATGATTATGACTCTCCGACACACCATTACGTTGTGGTGTTCCGGCAGGCGTGAGTTGTGAAACTATGCCACACTCTCTCATATGTGTGCTAAACTCGTAACTTAGATACTCACCTCCACGGTTGGACCATAGAAATTTAATCTTTCTATTATGATGATTTTCCACTTCACTCTAAAATTCCTTAAACTTTTCAAAGGTTTCAGACTTGTGTTTCATCAAATAGATATATCCATATCTACTCAAATCATCTGTGAAAGTAACAAAATAACGATATCCACCTCGCGCCGACACACTCATTGGACCACATACAACAGTATGTATGATCTCCAACAAATCTATCGCCCGCTCCATTGTATCAGAAAACAGGGTTCTAGTCATCTTGACCATAGGCATGGCTCACATGTATCAAATGATTCAAAATCAAGTGATTCCAAGAGTCCATCATAATGGAGCTTCTTCATGTGCTTTATGCCAATATGACCTAGACAACAGTGCCACATATATGCAGATATGCATTATCAAGTTTAATCCTTTTAGCATCAATATTATGAATATGTGTATCACTACTATCGAGATTTAATAGAAATAAACCATTCATCACAGGTGCATGACCATAAAAGATATTATCCATATAAATCGAACAACCATTGTTTTCGGATTTAAACGAATAACCACTTCGCAATAAACACGATCCAAATACAATGTTCGTGTTTAGTGCAGGCACCAAATAATAATTATTTAGATTTATAACTAATCCCGACGGCATATGGGGAGGCAGCGTTCCAACATCGATCACATCAACTCTTGATCCATTGCCGACACGCATCGTGACCTCATCCCTTGCTAGACGTTGCTTATTCCGCAGCCCCTGATTTGAGTCACATATATTATCCATCAATCCAGTATCAAATACCCAGGTGCTACTGCGAGTACTAGTCAAGTGCACATCAATAACATCTATATGACATATACCTTTGTTTGCCTTGCCGGCCTTCTTGTCAGCCAAATACTTGGGGAGATTGCGCTTCCAATGGCCAGTCCCCTTGAAATAATAGCACTCGGTATCAGAATTAGGGCTATCTCGAGATTTCTTTTTAGGGCAGCAACAGATTTGCCACCCTTCTTACCCTTCTGTTTACCCTTCTTGTATTTCTTGAAACCGGTGCTCTTATTGATTATCAACACTTGATGATCTTTCTTTATCTCCACTTCTACAATCATAAGCATTGACAGAAGCTCGGGGAGAGACTTCTTCATGCCCTAAATTTTATAGTTCATCACGAAGCTCTTGTAGCTAGGTGGCAGAGATTGGAGAACATTATGTATGCCTAAGTCAATAGGAATCCTTATTCCCAAGGACACAAGCTTATCGGTGTACCCAGACATTTTGAGTACGTGCTCACTAACAGAGTTGTTCTCTTCCATCATGCATCTAAACAACTTTTCAGAAGCATCATAACTCTCTACAGCAACATGGGTATCTAAAATAATTTTCAATTCACCCATGGTATCAAAGCCATTGCCATTTTCGAAACGCTTTCGAAGTTCTGGCTCTAGCCCATACAGTATGCCACAATGAACTAAATTGTGGTCCTCTCGACGAGTCAAATAGACATTATTTTCTTGGTCAAGGGCATCAGAAGCTGGTGGGGGGCCTAACGGTGCTTCTAGCACATATTGCTTTTGTGTAGCAGTGAGGAGAATCCTTAGATTCAGGGCCCAGTTGGTAAAGTTGCTACCATTCATCGCAAGTTTCTCTTTCTCCATGAACACATTGAAATTAAAAGCAGGTGGTGCCATCTATATCAGAATTTGTAAAATTTATTTAGACTAAGTTTATGATAGATCGATTTCAACTAATCCAAATTACAAATAAACTCCCACTTAAAAACAACATCCCTGGTGTCTTTTTGGTGATTACATGAACCAAATCCACTACACCAAGTCCGATCATCACGTGAGTCTGAGTAGCTTCAAAGGCGAGCATCTATATGGGCATCATATCAACTATATGACTCATGCTTAACCTTTCGGTCCATGTTCCAAGGCCATGTTTGTACATGCTAGGATCTCCAAGTAAGAACCTTAGTACTCGCGTGTGTAAAACTGTCTTACACCCGTTATATGAAAGCGTAGAGTCAAAACACCTGATCATCACGTGGTCTCTTGAAACGACGGATTTCCTTAACAGTGCATACTTAAGGAAGAACACATTTTATCTTGATATCTAAATGAGGGATCATCTTATAATGCTACTAAAACGCCAAACAAGCAATATAATATGCAAACATCATATGCAAACATCATATGCAAAAAGTGAAATGATGTGGTTCTTGCACTTGATCACTATCATGTGCATCATGGTATGATCTTTATCATTCCTTTATGTGTAAGGCCAAGGTCTATGGAATTTACAAGTTAGGTATGCTATAATTTCCAAGAGTATCAACTATACTTCAAATTATAACATTACCATATCATGACACTAGCCCAGCAACAATCTAAACTAGACACTTCTAATTTATTAATTGCAAGTTTTACGTGGCTTAGGGCTTTCGAAGATAGAACCGGTCTTACCTACAAACATGGAATCACGACGATGATAACAAAATTATTAGCAACTTGTTGTAAATCAGATATTGACTATAGTAGGAGATACAGACACCCGCTAGCCACTTATGCAAAACTAGTTGCATGTCAAGCATGGAACAGGTCTCATGTGCATGGACATGTAAAGTTAGTCTGGGCCACTTCATCCCACTATGCCACCAATATCCAAAATACATATAAGATGCAATAACACGATCATCATCACCCACATACTCTTATGTGTTCTACCTGTGCAAAGCATCTACACATAGATCAGGATCTGATACCACTGTTCGATTCACAACATAGAAAACAAAAAATTCCTACGATGGGAACTACTAAGTACCCAGATCTATCTACCTAGATACAAGCAATAGCTAGATATACATGCATAGAGAACATACCCTTGAAGACCGACAAAGTGTAATGAGATTGGACTCGTGGATGATGTAGTCGTTCGCTTGCCGATCTCAAGATCGAGAGGAAGTCATAGCGCCACAAATTAGCAGCACATCCGTGATTGCACACACGCCCGGTCCACTAAACAACCTCCGCCTCCTTGCTCCATCGATGCAGCGGAAGCAGTAACTCCTTCCAGACGAAAATCCACTGGGAACATGTATCTCGCTAATCCGAGACCATGGGGGAATAATTCTAAAGGGGGGCAGAGATCCTTCACGAGGAGGTGTGCTTTGTGAGGAGGAGAGGGGGCAGCCCCTCTCCATGGCCGGCGGCCAAGGGGAGGTGGCCCCACCTCTTCCTCATTCATGTGGTGGAAGCTCAACTCACATAAACATGCCTCCACTCACACATCCACTCACATGCATTAATTTTCCACCAAAATTAATGCAACTCCCATTAAATAAAACTATTTTATTTATTTTATTCAGAATTTAGTTAGTTACTTTAATTAACAAACATTCACATAACCCCCTGCAATATTTCAGTATCACATGCAGAACCAATTTCAGCAATTTCACCTGAAACAATTCCGATGTCCATTGAAATAATTCTAGCGCTTTGCAATCCTTTTCTCTGGACCACATTTTCTCAAAATGGTGTCGGTATCCCTTATGTGTGTCACCCTATGATTCGTGAATAATGTAGACATGATCGAGACCCTTCTCCGATCAATAATCAGTAGCGGGACCTGGAGATCCATACTGACTCCCACACATTCAACGATAACTTCTGTGATCGTGAGAACCTTTAACGCTAGTAACTAAATCCCTTTGTCTCGTGATATATTACATGTCCGAGATTTGACCATCGGTATCTCAATACCTAGTTTGATCTCATTATCGACATGCACTCTTTTCTTGTTCCCATGATATAACATTCTAGTGATCACATCACTTGCTTGCAAGCTACTCAATGTGATATCACCCAGAGGGCCCAGTGTATTTCTATCCATCATCGAGATGGACAAATCCCACTCTTTATCCATGAGCCTCTACATAACACCTTCGGAGTATCTGAACCCACCTTTATAGTCACCCTGTTATGGTGTGACATTTGATGTTATCAAGTTACTATTCTAGTATTAGTGATTAACATGATCACATGGTCTAAGGAATAGGATTACTTCTTATGATGTTATAGAAATTTAAACACAATGACTTTGATCATATTGCTATACTTTGGATGAATATTCATCACATCATTCCACCAATCCTGTGACCTTGTTATTAACAACGACAAATGTCCATGATCAGGAAACCTTGATCATCTTGTTAATCAATGAGCTAGTTGATAAGAGTGGCATAACTAGGAACCCTTTATTTGTTTATTAAACACACATGTATCAATGTTTCCAATCAATACAATTATAGCATGCAAAATAAACATCTATCATATACTTGGAATACGATAATAACAACTTTATTATTGTCTCTTAGGGCATATTCCCTTCAATTCTGCCGGAGGCACTTACCCAGAAGTGCAAAACTCTGGTTGTTTTTGTGGGCACTCAAAAAGTGCCTGTTGTAAAGAGGTAAATTTCTTCACAAGGTTTCGAGTATCAATTTGTATTCTCTCTGAATTGCAATGATCTTCCTTTGCTACTATTTAGGGCTAAAACGATTGCCAAGGGTAAGGTAAAAGGAAAACCGGGAAAGACTTTGTGCCAGCAAAAGTTGACTCTAGCCTCACCTGCTACCCCGCCTCCGACTCCTACCCCAAAGTCATCATCAGGACCGGAGGGTACTTCCTCTCCACGCGTTGAAGATGTTCTGGCTCATTCTTCAGAGCCAGCGAACCTTGGTTCACAAACCAACGTCACCAAGGGTGACTCGGGACTTGATAAGGGTGAACCTGCAAAGGGTAATGATACCTCAGTTGAGACCTTCTGCATAATCCGGGTATTGCAAAACTTGGACTTACTCGGAAGAGTGCAGAAGAGATCTAGAAGCTGGCTCTCCATTGCTTGGAGACCCGGAATATCACAGCAGAGGAGGAGGCGTAAGAAGCTGAGGATATCAAAATCGTTGAGCTTCTTGACCAAGTTCGTCTCCACGACGAGAAGTTGAAGGCTGGTGTAGCCCCACCACAACTAGTGATTCCTCTGACTCTCACCGAGAAGGTTTCTACTAAGGTGAACATAAGCCTCAACAAATTGACTCATGAGCATTATGTAAGTCATAATCCGACTCTTCTTTTTATTGTATTTCATATCATATCTTGTAGCCCCCAAGCATGAAGTTGGATAGGAATCTAGATTTATGCTTTTATAGGATGCCAAAGAATGAACTAGTATAGCACCCCCAAGGCTCGTGCTGATATTTAACTTAGTTAAAATATTAGCCCGAGTCTTAGTAGACTTCTGACTCTGGTTACCATTCTGACTTACAAAAAGTTAATGCTTATAACTAGGAATTGTTGACGAATATTTGCAACAAGCCGAGAGAGATCAGAGCTCTCCGACTTGAAAATGCGCAACTTGAAATTGCAAAGGATGAAGCTGAAGGTAAACATTTCAGGCCTCATTTTCATAGTCTATTTTTTATTTATAGTCGAATATTTAATTGGCTTTATGTCTTGCTATTGTGAGAAATTGTGAAACAGTCCTGCAAAATGATTGAACAAGCCGAAGATTATAAGGTCTTGGAGGTGGAGAATGATGACTTGTGTGCAGATATGGATAAACTCAAAATAGATCATGAGACCAGCATTGCTAGTGTTCTTGAATCCAACAATCATGCTACTGAGGCGCGTGACCGCACCATCGCCAAACAAGACGAAACAATCTTGGACTTGCAAAATGCCTTGGACAGAGAGAAGGATACCTCCGAAGCTCTCCAGAATGAACTCCGAAGTCTTCGAGAGGAAAAGACCAAAGTTGATGATGCTATCTTCGGTAAGTTTTTCTGTTCCTGAGTTATTGTTTTTCTGAATTGTTAGACTCGGATATTTTTTTGACCATGCTTTCTTTCTTATAGGTCCTCTCAACCTTCTTAATGCCTCTTCATCCGAGTCTCGTACCAGCCAGCTCGTCGCTGTTGGGGACCTGATTCACGATTTTCTCCAGTCTCTGGAAGAAATTGGCGAATCCGTCTAGCTCTCCGGCTTAGACTCAATGTCAGCGTTTAATCTAGAGACAAGGCGAAGGATATGCCCAAGATTTTCAAGGATTGGAACATGTCTTATGCCTGCACAACGGCACAGAATGCCTTGACAATGGTAATGAGCCACCATGGAACCATGAAAATATGGCAAGTTACCAAGGTATTCGACTATTGATGAAGACAACAATCAACAAAACATCAAGGAGATCTGGGATTATTGTGCTGGATACGCTTCTTGTGTGACCGAGTTGACCAGCTATGATGAGCCATTCTTCACACCCGTTGAAGTGCCACCTAAAGGGAATATGCCCTGAGAGGCAATAATAAAGTTGTTATTATCGTATTCCAAGTATATGATAGATGTTTATTTTGTTTGCTATAATGGTATTGATTGGAAACATTAATACGTGTGTGTTTAATAAACAAATAAAGGGTTCCTAGTTATGCCTCTCTTATAAACTAGCTCGTTGATTAACAACACGATCAAGGTTTCCTGATCATGGACATTAGATGTTGTTAATAATGAGGTCACAACATTTGTGGAATGATGTGATGAACATTCATATGAAGTATAGCAATACGATCAAAGTCATTGTGTTTAAATTGCTATAACATCATACGAAGTAATTCTAGTCCTTAGACCATGAGATCATGTCAATCACTAACACTAGAACAGTAACTTGATAACATCAGACGTCACACCATAATAGGGTGAGTATAAAGGTGAGTTCAAATACTCCGAATGTGTTATGTAGAGGCTCATGGATCAAGAGTGGGATTTGTCCATCCTGATGACGGATAGATATACTCTGGCCCCTCTTGGTGATATCACATTGAGATAGCTTGCAAGCAAGTGATGTGATCACTAGAATGTTATATCACAGGAACGAGAAAAGAGTGCATGTCGGTAACGGGATCAAACTAGGTATGGACATACCGATGATTGAATCTCGGACATGTAATATATCGCGAGACAAAGGGATTTATTTACTAACGTTAAAGGTTCTCATGATCACAAAAGTCATCGTTGAATGTGTAGGAGTCAGTATGGATCTCTAGGTCCTGCTGCTGGTTATTGATTGGAGAAGGGTCTCGATCATGTCTGCATCATTCGCGAACCATAGGGTGAGACACTTAAGGGATACCGACACCTTTTGGAGCAAATATGTTCTAGATAAAAGAATTGCAAAGCTCTGGAATTATTTCAATGGACACCGGAATTGTTTTGGGTGAAATTGCTGAAATTGGTTCTGCATGTGATATTGAAATATTGCAGGGGGTTTAATGTGAATGTTTATTAATTAAAGTAATTAACAAAATTCTGAATAAAATTAATAAACGAGTTTTATTAAATGAGAGTTACATTAAATTTGGTGGAAATTTAATGGAGTTGAGTGGACTTTTTAGTGGAGGCATGTTTATGTGAGTGGGAGCTCCACCCACATGAATGATGGAAGAGATGGGAGAAACACTTTGGCCACCGGCCATCGGAGGGGCTGCACCGCTCTCCCCTATAAAAGGCCTCCCACTCATCCTCTCATCTTACACCTCCTCGTGAAGGATCTCTCTCCCCCTCTAGAATTATTCCCCCATGGTCTCGGATTAGTGAGATACATGTTCATGGTGGATTTTTCATCTGGAAGGAGTTTCTGCTTCCGTTGCATCGCTAGGGAGAGGAGGCAGAGGTTTTTCGGTGGACCGGAGATGTGTGCGATCATGGATGCACTGCTAATTTGCAGCGCTGGACTTCCTCTCGATCTTGAGATCGGCAAGTGAACGACTACATCATCCACAAGTCCAACTTCATTACACTTTGTCGGTCTTCAAGGGTATGTTCTCTATGCATGTATATCCACCCGTTATTTGTATCTAGGTAGATATATATTGGTGCTTAGTAGTTCCCATCATCGAAAAAAATTGTTTTCTATGTTATGAAACCAACAGTGGTATCAGAGCCTGATCTATGCGTAGATGCTTTGGACGGGTCGAACACATAAGAGTATGTGGGCGATGATGATCATGTTATTGCATCTTATATGTATTTTGGATATTGGTGGCATAGTGGTATGAAGCGGCCCGGACTAACTTTACATGTCCTCGCGCATGAGACCTGTTCCACGCTTTGACATGCAACTAATTTTGCATAAGTGGCTAGCAGGTGTTTGTCTCTCCTACTATAGTCAATATCTGATTTACAACAAGTTGAAAATAATTTGGTTATCATCGTTGTGATTCCATGTTCATAGGTAAGACCGGTTCTATCTTCAAAAGCCCTAAGCCACGTAAAACTTGCAATTGATAAATTAGAAGCATCTAGTTTAGATTGTTGTTGGGCTGGTGTCATGGTATGGTAATGTTATAATTTGAAGTATAGTTGATACTCTTGGAAATTATAGCATACCTAACGTCTAAGTTCCATATACCTTGGCCTTACACACAAAGGAATGATAAAGATCATACCACGATGCACATGATAGTGATCAAGTGCAAGAACCATATCATTTCACTTTATGCATATGATGTTTGCATATTGTTTGTTTGGCGCTTTAGTAGCATTATAAAATGATCCCTCATTTAGATATCAAGATAAAATGTGTTCTTCTTAACTATGCACCATTAAGAAATTTCATCGTTTCAAGACATCACGTGATGATCGACTGTTTTTGATTCTACGCTTTCATACAATGTGTGTAAGACAGTTTTAGAAATGCAAGTACTAAGGTTCTTACTTGGAGAGCCTAGCATGTACAGACATGGCCTCGGAACACAGACCAAAAGGTTAAGCATGAGTAATATGGTAGATATGATGCCCATATAGATGCTCGCCTTTGAAACTACACCGACTCACGTGATGATCGGACTTGGTGTAGTGGATTTGGTTCATGTAATCACCAAAAAGACATGAGGGATGTTGTTTTTGAGTGGGAGTTCATTCGTAATTTGGATTAGTTGAACTCGATCTATCATAAACTTAGTCTAAATAAACTTCACAAATTCTGTTATAGATGGCACCACATGCTTTTAATTTCAATGTGTTCATGGAGAAAGAGAAACTTGTGACGAATGGTAGCAACTTTACCAACTGGGCCCTAAATCTGAGGATTCTCCTCACTACTGCACAAAAGCAATATGTGCTAGAAGCGCCTCTAGGCCCTCCCACCAGCTCCTCATGCCCCTGGCGATGAAAAGAATGTCTATTTGACTCGTCAGGAGGACCACAATATGGGGCTTGTTCGTCTGTGGTACCAAAGTTGGCAGACCATCGCATGTCGGTACCTAAGTTGCCTAAAATTACCGCGTTTCGAAAAGTTGGGCCGCCAACTACTGAGAGGGGCCATTTCGAGGCAAACTCATCTCACCCCTGCCAAATTCAAACATTCCGTTAAACTGCCCCGTGAAGTAGACGGTCAGGACCCTCATGTCGGTCATCTGTCCGTGATGCGGGCGCCAACGCGGCAACCTCTTAGGCAAATCGAGCAGCTAAGTGGATTGGATGCGTTGACCAATTTCACAAATCCATTCACAGCTTTCCCCTAGCACCGACAGCGTCGGAATCCACCCTCCAGGCAGGACGATCCCTTCGGACATTTGACTTCCGATGCCAAGTTGTTGCGCCCAGTTGCTGCGCCCAGTCGCTGATCCCGAGCTGCAATGGCGCATACCGTAGCCGCTGCTTAGGTTTCTAGCTCGCCTCGCCACCGACGAGCCGAGCAGCTCGGAGGATGGCAGATCCTACTATCAAGAAAGAAGAAGTTCTATCTACAAGCGGGTGATCTACCCTTCTCTTTGCTATTCGCACTAGTTACAACTGCTAGTTGGCTACTGAACCTCAAATTGTTTGTTAGCCCAACGCTGACAAACATATTTTGTCCATAGTTTTCTGTTAAGTGGGATTTGCACGGACCCCCCTTACCTGGTTACGGTAGTCCTCTATAGGTACAAATCTAAGGGCAAGAGGTATGGACACCATTGTTTCACGATGGAAGAAGTGCTGTATGATTCGCACTATATCCGGTATGGTTCTTTGCTCTGTAATCATGTTGAATTATGGCTGAAGCATCGCAAAGTTCAGCTTCATGGATGAATGTGGCATCATGGTTCCTATAACGTGTGACAACACTAATTGGGTTGATGAAAAGGTATGCTTCGCCGCCATGTTTGAGCTAAATGTGATGTATTGGATGTTGAAGCTACAACTAGGAGTCGCCTTCTATTCTTGGATGGTGGTCGTCAACCCAATTAGCTCTCGGTAAGCAAAGATCTCTTGGGGTTCGCATGTGTGTGCTGAATTGTAATTTTTCTTTATTTACTCAGTAGATATTGGGCGCTTATGCAATGTCTTGTTTCTTTTTGATGAAGCGCCGCAAGGTTAGAAACATCACTGCCGGGTCAGTCATTTTGCTGCCCAAAGAAATTAAAAACGAGTGGAAAGATGTCATTTTGCTGCCTGAAGAAATTAAAAACGAGTCGAAAGATGATGTTGGACACGATTCTAGTGCCCATTGTCCCGGCGATACAGAGTACGTGAAGCTAAGAAAATTGGCACCGAGGAAGAGGAAGAAGGCAGGAAATGAAGAAGCCATTGGACGTGAAGGCTTGGCACCCAGGCTGTGGAAGAAGGCTGCTGGCAATGAAGATGCATAGTAATGTGTTGAACTTGAACCTATATATGTAATTCTGTTAAATTCTGATCGCTCTATGTGTGGCACGTTGCTGGGCAAAACAATC
Organism: Avena insularis; assembly: GCA_023614405.1. Classification (NCBI taxonomy): domain Eukaryota; kingdom Viridiplantae; phylum Streptophyta; class Magnoliopsida; order Poales; family Poaceae; genus Avena; species Avena insularis. The sequence continues at coordinate 474,733,853 of CM042696.1, read as the reverse complement.
TACCCACGTTCTCTAAGTAAAATGTACCGCGACTTAGGGTTTGGAAACACCCGAGTCAGTAGTTGAATCCGAAATTGTGACTGTGCCACTGCTATCTGAAAACAAGGATCCACCGGTTCCACGATTGCTGAGGGGCAGGAGGTCTCCAAATACGACGGAATGTAAGTGGCACAGAAATAAATTATTTAAACTGCCACACTCCACGAAGCAGCAACTTATTTCAGATGCTGCACAACGATGTGGCAACATAAACACCAATGTTCTCACCGATAATGCCCAGATGAGGAGGAAATGGGTACCACTTTCTGGCCTAATCTTGAGCCCGTCTATCTCACCGCCTCTCTGCTCCTACATCTGGCGAAGCTCCCGGTTCTTCAGTAACCGGGTGTACGTGCTTCCACTTTATAAATTGTGGTTGTGCCATTTGCATGTGGCACAATCCACGTAGATTACGTTTAAACAAACCACCAATGTCAGAATACACTAGTAGAAAAGGTGTCTTTGGTCCACGATCACATTCCCAATCCGGGACAGAGATCTAAATCGAGGCAGAAATTGATCTAAATCACAAATTCTTCCACAAATTAATCGAAACAGAGATCTAAATCGAGACATTTCATTACTTCAACCACAAATTCTTCTAAACAAAGGTGTGATTTCACATCCTACATTAATTCAACCACTAGTCAACAATTTCACTTCCGCTGCCACCGTCCTCCGAGCCGCCGGCTTCCTCGTCGCTGTCGGACGAAACCTCCACGATGTCCACATTGTTCGCGAGACGGAGCACCTCTTCGCGTCGAGCGGCGGCGATGACGGTGTACTTGGTCCGTCCAGGGATGGACCAGAACCTCTCCCGCCCTTCTCGGTTGCGGAGATCCCGGTGCACCACGCGCCCGTCAATGATGCGGTTGCCAATCTTGGCCTTCCGCTCCTTCTTGAACAGCGTCGGCCAGTACGGGCTGCCCGCCGCGTACCGGGGCAGCGCCCTCTTCCACGCGGGCATCTGGCGGCGGCACGTCGCGATTTCACTCTCCATCTCGGCTCGACCAGGTAGCGGATCCACCGGCACCCCCGCAGAGCTGATACGCCATCCGTGGGGCACCTTCGCGGCTGGCGGCGCGAGGATGTCGAAGTTCACGAACATCACCGCCTCGTACAAGTTTAGATCGGGCATCTCCATGGCGGCACGGTTGAGATTGGAGAGGCGAGGGGATGGACGACGAAGCGACGCGCTATGGCGCCTCCTATTTGTACACGAGGACGACGAAGCGACGGTCAGACAAAAGAAGTAATGCGGGGTCAGACAAAAGAAGTAATGCGGGGTCAGAGCAATTTTTTTCCTCCCTGGAATCCGGGACCAATAGTTCAGACCGCTAGGTCAACAAGTACAAATATTACAACTTAAAAAGGCACGGAGCTTAAGCTAAATAGAACTAGTTATCACATATCTCCTTGATCTTCCTAATCTTGGCCCGATGTGCATCTTCCTGCAAGAGAAAGGATCGAATTGTCTGCTCCTTCCTTTTAGCATCTTCCTTGCACAACTTCAATTGTTTCTCTGCATTTTTCCTCATGCACTTGTCAATACTCGTAGTTGTGTACTGCAGGACTTTGGCCTGGTGGAGGTCATTCCTTGCTTGAGTCAGTTCTTGCTCTGCTTTAGCCTTCAGGGCCAACGTCGTGTCCCTCTCCTTCTCGACTTTGATAACCTTGTCTTGCACCCACCTGAGATCTCGCTTATGCTTGGTCATGTCAACTGGTTCCCATAGCTTCGTCTCAACACTGTAAAGAAGTGAGTTGAATACGGATTCTTTCAACTCGACAGTCATTTCCCATAGTTTGTCCAGCGTTTTCTGCATCGATTTGGGCCACTCTGGATCTACCCATTTGACAACACCGCAACTTCCGCCTTGCATCATTGCACGATGTCCTTGACACCGTAGAAACCTCCTGCCTGCGTTTTTTCCTTCAAACGCTACAAATTTAGTGGGCACATATCCATGTTTACATAGCAGAGGATTGTCTTCATCCTCTAAACCGTGATAGTTAGAGTCATACATCATCTGGTTGGCCTAACACATCATACGAGCATGAGTAAACAGATTAGATCTAGCTCAAAAAATAGATAACTGGCCACAGATGATAGAAATAGAGATGAGACGACTCATATCGAAATCACCGTCTCGTCAATCACGTACGTTTCCTCGCCGTCTCCCCTTGAACCCATGGCAAGAGGGGAGGGGGTGGCTGCCGGAGAGGGGATTGGGATGGAGGCGCCGTCGGCTTGTGGCTACGGCAGGATGGGAGTGAAGTGGGGAAAGTGGCTTCGAGGGTAAGGAAGAGAAGTACAGGGAGGAAGAGAAGTAATGGGGACGTGACACTGGATGTGGCCCATCAACTCGTGAGACGTGACACTGCAATGTGGGGAGCGCCCGGTGTTGCCAGTTTATCCAGAGCAAGCATGGCCAATCATGCCGCAGAACAGCCTACTCGCGGATCGCTCTCACGAAGACCATCCCAATCGTCCAAGCGCCCCAATCGAACAGTATGTAACAATCGTCAAGCAGAACAACTGTGTTAGGGCGTGCCTTCTAGAAGACTCGGTCTAACGGCTACCCATGCAATGACACTGGTGTATCCATGTGTGGTTTGTGAAAAGAACAGACATGCAATCACACTAGGTGGATCCGTATGTGGTTTATGGAAGTAACAGACATGCAATGACTCTAGCTATGATTCATGAAAAGAACAGACATGCAATTACACCGGTGGATCCATGTGTGGTTCATGAGAACACACATCCAATGACACTGGTGGATCCTTATGTGGTTTGTTTAGAGGAACAGACATGCAATGACATCGGTGGATCCTTATGTGGTCTGTCTAGAGGAACACACATGCAATGACACCGGGTGTGGCTCATGAAAAGAACAGAAATGCAATGACTTATGTGGTTTGTTTAGAAGAACACACATGCAATGACACTAGGTGTGGTTCATGAAAAGAACACACCTGCAATGACACTGGTGGATCCTTATGTGGTTTGTTTAGAAGAACACACATGCAATGACACTGGGTGTAGTTCATGAAAAGAACAGACACACAATGACACTGGCGGATCCTTATGTGGTCTGTTTAGAGGAACAAACATGCAATGACACCGGTGGATCCACGTGTGGTTCATGAGAAGAACACACATCTAATGACACTGGTAGATCCTTATGTGGTTCATGAAAAGAACTGACATGCAGTGACACTGGGTGTGGTTCATGAAAAGAACAGACATGCAATGACACTGGGTGTGGTTCATGAAAAGAACATACATGCAATGACACTGGTGTATCCTTATGTGGTTCATGAAAAGAACATACATGCAATGACACTGGTGGATCCTTATGTGGTTCATGAAAAGAACAAACATGCAATGACACTGGTGGATCCTTATGTGGTTTGTTTAGAAGAGCACACATGCAATGACACTGGGTGTGGTTCATGAAAAGAACAGACATGCAATGACACTGGTGGATCCTTATGTGGTTTGTTTAGAGGAACAAAAATGCAATGACACCGGTAGATCCACGTGTGGTTATTGCGAAGAACACACATCCAATGACACTGGTAGATCCTTATGTGGTTCATGAAAATAACTAACATGCAGTGACACTAGTGGATCCTTATGTGGTTCATGAAAAGAACAGACATGCACTGACACTAGTGGATTCTTATGTGGTTCATGAAAAGAACATACATGCAATGACACTGGTGGATCCTTATGTGGTTTGTTTAGAAGAACACACATGTAATGACACTGGGTGTGGGTCATGAAAAGAACAGACATGCAATGACACTGGTGGATCCTTATGTGGTTTGTTTAGAGGAACAGACATGCAATGACACCGGTGGATCCACGTGTGGTTCATGAGAAGAACACACATCCAATGACGCTGGTAGATCCTTATGTGGTTCATGAAAAGAACTGACATGCAGTGACACTCGGTGTGGTTCTTGAAAAGAACAGACATGTACTGACACTGGGTGTGGTTCATGAAAAGAACATACAGGCAATGACACTGGTGGATCCTTATGTGGTTTGTTTAGAAGAACACACATGCAATGACATTGGGTATGGTTCATGAAAAGAACAGACATGCAATGACACTAGGTGTGGTTCATGAAAAGAACATACATGCAATGACACTGGTGGATCCTTATGTGTGGTTCATGAAAAGAACGGACATGCAATGACACTAGTGGATCCTTATGTGGTTTGTTTAGAAGAACACACATGCACTGGGTGTGGTTCATGAAAAGAACAGATATACAATGACACTGGTGGATCCTTATGTGGTTTGTTTAGAGGAACAAACATGCAATGACACCGGTGGATCCATGTGTGGTTCATGAGAAGAACACACATCCAATGACACTGGTGGATCCCTATGTGGTTTGTTTAGAGGAACAAACATGCAATGACACCGGTGGATCCTTATGTGGTCTGTCTAGAGGAACACACATGGAATGACACCGGGTGTGGTTCATTAAAAGAACAGACATGCAAGGACTTATGTGGTTTGATTAGAAGGACACACATGCAATGACACTGGGTGTGGTTCATGAAAAGAACAGACATGCAATGACACTGGTGGATCCTTATGTGGTTTGTTTAGAAGAACACACATGCAATGACATTGGGTGTGGTTCATGAAAAGAACAGACATGCAATGAGACCGGTGGATCCACGTGTGGTTCATGAGAAGACCACACATCCAATGACACTGGTATATCCTTATGTGGTTCATGAAAAGAACTGACATGCAGTGACACTGGGTGTGGTTCATGAAAAGAATAGACATGCAATGACACTGGGTGTGATTCATGAAAAGAACAGACATGCAATGACTCTAGCTGTGGTTCATGAAAAGAACACACATGCAATGACACTGGGTGTGGTTCATGAAAAGAACAGACATGCAATGACACTGGTGGATCCTTATGTGTGGTTCATGAAAAGAACAGACATGCAATGACACTGGTGGATCCTTATGTGGTTTGTTTAGAAGAACAGACATGCAATGACACTAGGTGTGGTTCATGAAAAGAACAGACATGCAATGACCCTAGCTGTGGTTCATGAAAAGAACACACATGCAATGACATTGGGTGTGGTTCATGAAAAGAACAGACATGCAATGACACTGGTGGATCCTTATGTGTGGTTCATGAAAAGAACAGACATGCAATGACACCGGTGGATCCATGTGTGGTTCATGAGAAGAACACACATCCAATGACACTGGTAGATCCTTATGTGGTTCATGAAAAGAACTGACATGCAGTGACACTAGGTGTGGTTCATGAAAAGAACAAACATGCAATGACACTGGTGGATCGTTATGTGGTTTGTTTAGAAGAACACACATGCAATGACACTGGGTGTGGTTCATGAAAATAATAGACACGCAATGACACTGGTGGATCCTTATGTGGTTTGTTTAGAGGAACAGACATGCAATGACACCGGTGGATCCACGTGTGGTTCATGAGAAGAACACACATCCAATGACACTGGTAGATTCTTATGTGGTTTATGAAAAGAACTGACATCTAGTGACACTAGGTGTGGTTCATTAAAATAACAAACATGCACTAACACTGGGTGTTGTTAATGAAAAGAACAGACATGCAATGACACTGGTGGATCCTTATGTGGTTCATGAAAAGAACAAATATGCCATGACACTGGTGGATCCTTATGTGGTTCATGAAAAGAACAGACATGCAATGACACTGGTGGATCCTTATGTGGTTTGTTTAGAAGAACACACATAACATGACACTAGGTGTGGTTCATGAAAAGAACAGATAGGCAATGACACTGGTAGATCCTTATGTGGTTTGTTTAGAGGAATAGACATGCAATGACACTGGTGGATCCACGTGTCGTTCATGAGAAGAACGCACATCCAATGACACTGGTAGATCCTTATGTGGTTCATGAAAAGAACTGACATGCAGTGACACTGGGTGTGGTTGATGAAAAGAACAGACATGCGCTAACACTGGGTGTGGTTCATGAAAAGATCAGACAGGCAATGATACTGGTGTATCCTTATGTAGTTTGTATAGAAGAACACACATGCAATGACACTGGGTGTGGTTCATGAAAAGAACAGACATGCAATGACATTGGTGGATCCTTATGTGGTTTGCTTAGAGGAACAGACATGCAATGACACCGGTGGATCCACGTGTGGTGCATGAGAAGAACACACATCCAATGACACTGGTAGATCCTTATGTGGTTCATGAAAAGAACAGACATGCAGTGACACCGGGTGTGGTTCATGAAAAGAACATACATGCAATGACACTGGGTGTCGTTCATGAAAAGAACAGACATGCAATGACTCTAAGTGTGGTTCATGAACAGAACACACATGCAATGACACTAGGTGTGGTTCATGAAAACAACATACATGCAATGACACTAGTGGATCCTTATGTGTGGTTCATGAAAACAACAGACATGCAATGACACTGCTGGATCCTTATGTGGTTTGTTTAGAAGAACACACATGCAATGACACTAGGTGTGGTTCATGAAAAGAACAGACATGCAATGACACTAGTGGATCCTTATGTGGTTTGTTTAGAGGAACAGACATGCAATGACACCGGTGGATCCACGTGTGGTTCATGAGAAGAACACACATCCAATGACACTGGTAGATCCTTATGTGGTTCATGAAAAGAACAGACATGCAGTGACACCGGGTGTGGTTCATGAAAAGAACATACATGCAATGACACTGGGTGTGGTTCATGAAAATAACAGACATGCAATGACTCTAGCTGTGGTTCATGAAAAGAACACACATGCAATGACACTGGGTGTGGTTCATGAATAGAACAGACATACAATGACACTGGTGGATCCTTATGTGTGGTTCATGAAAAGAACAGACATGCAATGGCATCAGTGGATCCACGTCTAGTTCATGAGAAGAACACACATCCAATGACACTGGTAGATACTTATGAACACACATCCAATGACACTGGTAGATCCTTATGTGGTTCATGAAAAGAACTGACATGCAGTGACACTGGGTGTGGTTCATGAGAAGAACAGACATGCAATGACACTGGGTGTGGTTCATGAAAAGAACAGACATGCAATGACACTGGTGGATCCTTATGTGGTTCATGAAAAGAATAGAGATGCAATGACACTGGTGGATCCTTATGTGGTTCATGAAAATAATAGACATGCAATGACACTGGTGTATCCTTATGTGGTTTGTTTAGAAGAACATACATGCAATGACACTGGGTGTGGTTCATGAAAAGAGAAAACATGCAATGACACTGGTGGATCCTTATGTGTGGTTCATGAAAAGAACAGACATGCAATGACACTAGTGCATCCTTATGTGGTTTGTTTAGAAGAACACACATGCAATGACACTGGATGTGGTTCATGAAAAGAACACACATGCAATGACACTGGTGGATCCTTATGTGGTTTGTTTAGAGGAACAGACATGGAATGACACTGGTGGATCCATATGTGGTCCATGAGACGAACACACATCCAATGACACTGGGTGGATCCTTATGTGGTTCATGAAAAGAACTGACATGCAGTTACACTGGGTGTGGTTCATGAAAAGAACAGACATGCAATGACATCGGTGGATCCATGTGTGGTTTATGCAAGTAACAGACATGCAATGATTCTAGTTGTGGTTAATGAAAAGAACACGCATGCAATGACACTGGGTGTGGTTCATGAAAAGAACAGACATGTAATGACACTGGTGGATCCTTATGTGGTTTGTTTAGAGGAACAAATATGCAATGACACCGGTGGATCCATGTGTGGTTCATGAGAAGAACACACATCCAATGACACTGGTGGATCCTTATGTGGTTTGTTTAGAGGAACAGACATGCAATGACACCGGTGGATCCTTATGTGGTCTGTCTAGAGGAACACACATGCAATGACACCGGGTGTGGTTCATGAAAAGAAGAGACATGCAATAACTTATGTGGTTTGTTTAGAAGAACACACATGCAATGACACTGGGTGTGGTTCATGAAAAGAACAAACATGCAATGACACTGGTGGATCCTTATGTGGTTTGTTTAGAAGAACACACATGCAATGACACTCGGTGTGGTTCATGAAAAGAACAGTCACGCAATGACACAGGTGGATCCTTATGTGGTTTGTTTAGAGGAACAGACATGCAATGACACCGGTGGATACACGTGTGGTTCATGAGAAGAACACACATACAATGACACTGGTAGATCCTTATGTGGTTTCTCTAGAGGAACAGACATGTAATCACACAGGTGGATCCATGTGTGGTTTATGAGAAGAACACACATCCAATGAACTCTAGTGGATCTATCTTGGCATAATTTGATGTATTCCACGATGTATTTCATTGTACAAGACACTTTCCATTTTTATACTACTTAGTTTTGCCCTTGGTTTTATGTGGTACTACTTAGTTTTGCCCCCCTCTCTATCTTTCGTAGAAGCCCAAACCTGTGCTCACCCTGTCTGCTACTCCTTGATTGGTTGTCACGCGGATCATGCACACCAACCGTTGATTCTGTGCGATCCAACGATGATCGTTGCACACGTCGTGCCCTTCACAGTACAGCATAAGACAGCACGGACGTCTCCCTCCGTGAGACTTCTACAAGAAGGAACACGATGCCGTCCATGGAAAAAGTCGTAGAGTGGTCATGTCAAGTTTAATCAAGTCTGAAAAGCCTACTACTGCTACTACAACTCATGCACAGGGCAACGGGGTCATCGAGTGCACGGTTGTCGACAAGACGCTGCAATTTATTGCCACTTGATTTTAATCAGACGTATCCCATTTTTACGCAGCGCTCTCAATCTCACTTCCAACTGGGCCCTACCGCTAGTAAATTCATTGAGTCAAGGGCCCCCCTCGAGTAGATCTAACGTTGCTAGAAATTAGTTCCGCACCACTTGCATGAAGTGGAATCGAGGTCTGCCATGAGCGTGTTTTCAATGCAGCTCTAAAGTGGAGATCGTGGCTGTTTCAAAAAAAAGGGAACCGAAAAAAGGGTGGAGATCGTGGTAGCCCCTGCCCCCCGCCCACCACACGTGTACACTCGAGGACTACGAACGGTCCGGTGTTTATAACCCCCCTCGACCTTCTTCTTCCATGAGATCATGTCATTTCCCCCCAGTTTGTCTAGTCCCAAGACCCCAATCTACACCTGCCGTGCGCGCCGAAGCTCCCTCATTTGCACTACCTCCTTCCCATGGTGCACCATGAAGTGTACGCGTGGAGACGATCCGGAGGTGAAGCTAGTTGAAGGCACAGCAGCAGATGGCTCGGTCGTTGCCAAGCAGGCGGAGGCATCTTCTCTGGGCACGAACGCCGCTCGTCGCCGCGCTATCGAGGGTGCGAGCTCATCTGTCTAGCCAGTAGCCGTCGCCGCCGAGTAGCAGGTGGTAGCCGTCGCCGCCGAGCAGCAGGTGGTAGCTATCGCCGCCGAGCAACAGGTAGTAGCCGTCACCGCCGAGCAGCGGGTGGCCGAGAACGTCGTGGCCGACAACATCGTGGTGCCAGCGGCAAATCTGGATGGGGGCAGGCGGTAGACGGAGGCAATCCGGTGATCTACATCGATGACCCCATCGCTGTTCAAGAAATCTTCGACGCAATCGCGGAGAATGATGAGTTCGAGGAGGAGGTCCCTAATGAGGAGTCCGATGTACTACATTGCTAGCTTCTCTAGTTGCAGCCACAGTTTTCACTGTTCATACATAGGATTTGCTCAATCGTGAACATATTATTTTGCTCTTGAAGTAGGGTAGTATATATATGATTCGATCGGTTGATTGATGCATCTGCCATCTAGTCACAAAACCCCAATCCATCTAGTCACAAAACCCCAATCTGCTCATCTGCCATCTAGTTGAGTTTGCTAGTTGAGTGTTGATTTCGATACACAGCAGGCATATAACATTACATTTATATTCCTTACTGAGCCCAATGATTCAATTTTGCCCCAAAATAGTGCAAGGGCATCTGATGGTGTAGTTTTCTTAGGGATGGTTAGTGAACCTGAGGCAGCAATGCACATAAACAATATAGGCTGTGCTGTTGGTATTTTGGTTCTCTGACTCCATCGCTGAAAAAAATGAGGCCCTAATTTTTCTCTCATATGGAACCTAAATATATAATCTTTGTATTGTTTCTGATCTATGAATGCGTTGTATGATGCATTTGTATATCCCTGAATATTGTTTTGTACGATTACATTTCAATTTCTTATTGTGGCCAATGATTCAAATTTGCCCCAAAGAGAGGCAGACACATTGGTGTCAAATCTTTTCAGGGATGAGTGAGCGAACCTGGGGCCATGTACAAGATCAATATAAGCTGTGCAATTGTTACTTTGTTCGCTTATGCCATCTCTGTAGAAACTTATGAGGCTGCATTCTTTATTCTATATTCATAGAACTATGATATTTGAATTATCCATTCCATGCATTCATAGTGCATAAGAATTACATTTTAGTTTGTCACTGAGGACGACGATTGAAATTTGCCCCAAAAGAGTTTAAGGGGAGACGGTGTCGTGTTTTAAGGATGGGTTGGTGAACCTGAGGTAGCAATGCACACAAACAATATAGGTTGTGTTGTTGGTACTTTGGTTCTCCAACTCCATCTCTGAAACAAATTATGAGGCCTTTGATTTATTCTCATATGGAACTACATATATAATCCTTGAATTGTTTCTAATCTTTTAATGATTGGTATGATGCATATGTATATGAATGGTTTTGATCATAAGTATTTTTAACATGTACCTGAAGATTAATTGTTTGGTTTTTTATTTATAATTACAATAATTAGGCTTGTTTTTGTACCTGACTATGTATATCCCTGAATATTGTTTTGTACGATTACATTTCAATTTCTTATTGTGGCCAATGATTCAAATTTGCCCCAAAGAGAGGCAGACACATTGGTGTCAAATCTTTTTAGGGATGAGTGAGCGAACCTGGGGCCATGTACAAGATCAATATAAGCTGTGCAATTGTTACTTGGTTCGCTCACGCCATCCTTGAATAAACTTATGAGGCTGCAATCTTTATTCTACATTTATAGAACTATGATATTCGAATTATCTATTCCATGCATTCATAGTGTATAAGAATTACATTTTAGTTTGTCACCGAGACCGATGATTGAAATTTGCCCCAAAAGAGTTCAAGGGGAGACACGTATGATGGTGTTGTGTTTTAGGGATGGGTTGGTGAACCTGAGGCAGCAATGCACACAAACAATATAGGTTGTGTTGTTGGTACTTTGGTTCTCCAACTCCATCTCTGAAACAAATTATGAGGCCCTTGATTTATTCTCATATGGAACTACATATATGATCCTTGAATTGTTTCTGATATTTTAATGATTTGTATGATGCATATGTATATGAATGGTTTTGATCATAAGTATTTTTAACATGTACCTGGAGATTAATTGTTTTGTTTTTATTTATAATTACAATATTTAGGCTTGTTTTTGTACCTGACTATGTATATCCCTGAATAATGTTTTGTATGATTACATTTCAATTTCTTATTGTGGCCAATGATTCAAATTTTCCCAAAAAGAGAGGCACACACATTGGTGTCAGATTTTTCAGGGACGAGTTAGTGAACCTGGGGCAATGTACAAGAACAATATATGCTATGCAATTGTTACTTGGTTCACTTACGCTGTCCCTGTAGAAACTTATGAGGCCTTAATCTTTATTCTACATTCATAGAACTATGATATTCGAATTACCTATTCCATGCATTCAGTGTATAATAATTACATTTTAGTTTGTCACCGAGGCCGATGATTGAAATTTGCCCCAAAAGAGTTCAAGGGGAGACACATATGACGGTGTCGTGTTTTTGGGATGGGTTGGTGAACCTGAGGTAGCAATGCACACAAACAATATAGGTTGTGCTGTTGGTACTTTGGTTCGCCAACTCCATCTCTGAAACAAATTATGAGGCCCTAGATTTATTCTCATATGGAACTACATATATGATCCTTGAATTGTTTCTGATCTTTTAATGATTGGTATGATGCATATGTATATGAATGGTTTTGATCACAAGTATTTTTAACATGCACCTGAAGATTAATTGTTTTGTTTTTATTTATAATTACAATATTTAGGCTTGTTTTTGTACCTGACTATGTATATCCCTAAATAATGTTTTGTACGATTACATTTCAATTTCTTATTGTGGCCACTGATTCAAATTTGTCCCAAAAGAGAGGCAGACACATTGGTGTCATATTTTTTCAGGGATGAGTTAGTGAACCTGGGGCGATGTACAACAACATTATAGGTTATGCAATTGTTTCTTGGTTCGCTGACTCCATCCCTGAAGAAACTTATGAGCCCCCTAGATTTATCCTACATTCACTATGATGCAATTATTTGTCATTGTGTTGAGATGAAATGATATATGAACCGATCAAACTATTGTTGAGATGCTTTATCTTTGATATCCATGGATATATTGTCTTACATATACATGTTGTCAATTCTTGAGTTGTAATACAATTCAATCATATGTATGAGTTCTAAGTTATGTTCTTAAAAATCAACAGGAGGATGATGATGAAGTGGACGATAGCAAGGTATCCAGGGACAACAAGAGCCGCTACGTGCTGAGGCAGTTACGGTGTGGGCTAATCCGTTTTCACCGTAGGGGGATACTGTTTTGCCCATTCTGTGGCAGAGAAATCAACGTGGACCTCAACAGCATGATCCAGCATGCTGAGGGCGTTGGCAGAGGCAGAGGCAGGAGCCATAGGCCGATTACCTTGGCGCAGCACGCAGCCTACGGCAAATTCCTCCGGGAGTATATCAGGACTGCCCCAATCCCATCGACTAGGCTGTCGCTGCCACCTGCTAATAAACCCCTGCCCTGCTAGGCGTCTTCGTGTCCTGGCCTCCTGCTGCAGCCCCTGCTTTTATTTTGTTCTATTTAATTATTATCTGTGTGTGGCATGTAAGACAATATATCCGTGGTGTCTCTGGTGAACCTTCTATATTAATCTACTCCTTTATATGGAGTGCCTTAAAGTTGCTAGTATTCAATTATATTTACTGATCATGCTCATGAACACTACAAAATATTTCTAGTGCTCGATTATATTATAATTGTCAACACATATATCAACAAGTTAAATTGGTTGAAATTTTGTATTGAAGTAGCTAAATGTATCACACACATGAAACCGCTTTCTGTCCTCCTCGCGCTTCTTCTCCTGGGCTAGCTTGCAACCAGGGCATGGCTCTCTCACAAAAAACCCCGCCTTAACCATCCCATCTTTCATGGTAATGAGCTTACTGTACAATTCGTACACCATGTAGGTGTCTCTGGCTGCATACTCGAGGCGCACCTGGCTCATCGGCTTCCACTCCCAGTAGTCGTGATCGAGTCACTTCATTTTCTTCAGTTTTTCATAGGATTTATCGATGATTTCCGCTGCCAGATCACCCATGCCATCCTTCGCTGGGTATGATTTGATCTTGTACAGATTTTGGATGTCGATGTGGTGCCCCTCTGGGATTTTTATCAACGCACGATAAAGCATAATTGTGTCATTTGTGATATCCACGCTAGTGAAAGTTATCCCTTTCCTACACAAGAACTCGACCAGAGCCGGACAATGCATCTCAGTTGGTTTACTCCTGCACTTAGATGGTTCTAGGGATGTAAGGGAACAAGGGATGCAGAAGTGGTGATCGAAAATTTAAATTTCACATACCTGCAGAAGTGGTAAACGAGGACCTCCTCATGTATGGCGATTTGAACGACATCGATCTCTTGTGGAGGATTTTTTTCACTTATTTGCACGGGTGTACTCCAAGTCTAGCCCCACAAACTTGTGCTTCTCTTTCTCAAGCAATTGCTCAAACCTGGTGAGAGTTGTCTCCACAGTCGCTTCATCATTTGTGTACACCACTGTCAAAGTCGTGGTGCCATGGGCAGGGACCAAGTGGGTCTCTGTTGTGCGATTCCCATCATCCATGCCTGTAAGGAAATGGGTGAAAGGAAGTGCCTGCAAGGAACTGCCTGCGAGAGGAAGAAGAAGATGAACCGATAGTTCCATAATAGAGGAAGAAGAAGCGCCCAGGGAAAACTGCAGAGGAATGACTGAGGAAGAGGAATGCTTGCAGAAGAAACGTGGTAACTGCAACTTTCAGTTCGAGAACTCACCGTGGTTACGTGGAGATCGTGGCAGTGCTGCCGGTTCAACAAGTGGGGCCAGTTCCTGTGAGAATATGAAATTAGCTGTGCATTTTTCTATGCGAGAAATTGAGAGAAGTCATTTATATTTTGTCTTTCATAATTAAACACAATGAAGTTGGTACAACCCAAGAGATTTGAACACAAGAGATTTGCTAGTTTAACATACAACAACACTTACAGGCCCAACATGGCAGAACTTGGAGAGCCCCAGAACTTGAGGTACCACAGAGACCTCGGCAGAGGTAGCAGAATTAGTGCGGGTGCAACCACGGCAACAGCGAGATCGGATTCTAGAGGAGGAAAACAGAATCGAGCATGGTCGACGAGGTGATAGATCTCACCGGGAACCAATTCTCGTCCCTAACCATGCCATGGGTGCATCCATGGTGAGGGCGAGCTCCGACTCAGGATGCGGAGGAGAGCGGGGCCGAGCAGCTTCGTCACTTCCCAGCTCTGCGCCATGGCCGCGACCATAGATTGCCGCTCCAGGGAAGAAGACGCGTAATGGATGCGGGCGCCAACGCTGCAAGCCTACAGGAAGGAGAGCTAGGCCGAGCAGGTTCGTCCACGTCCCAGCTCCACGCCATGGCTGCGATGCCCCACAGATTGCCGCTCCGGGGAAGAAGAAGACGCGTAATGGATGCAGGTGCCAACGCTGCAAGCCTAATTGACACCTAAGTGACAGGAGCGACATAACGGCGAGAACTGACAGGAGGGGCCCAACTTGACAACCGTTAGCCTATTTTTTGTATTGAAACGTAAAGTTGAATTCGTGCCGAAAAAGACCCTCTGAGTATTTGGCACACCAACTGTAGTCATCGCGGATGATTTCAGGGAACTTGGGTACCGCGTTGCCTGGACACCCCAACTTTCGGGCCGCAAAACGATATTCTCCACAATATGGTTCATTGCGGCATACTGTATGGGCTAGAGCCAGAACTTTGAAAGAATTTCGAAAATGGAAATGCCTTTGATACCATGGGTGAATTGAAAATGATTTTCGATACCCATGCCCCCGTAGAGAGTTATGATGCTTCAGAAAAGTTCTTTAGCTGCATGAAGGAAGAAAACACCTCCGTTAGTGAGCATGTACTCAAAATGTCTGTGTACGCCGATAAGCTTGTGTCCTTGGGAATAACGATTCCCATTGACTTAGGCATACATCATGTTCTCCAATCTATGTCACCTAGCTACAAGAGCTTCATGATGAACTATAACATGCAGGGCATGAAGAAGTCTCTCCCTAAGCTTCTGTCAATGCTTAAGATTGCAGAAGTGGAGATCAAGAAAGAACATCAAGTGTTGATGATCAATAAGACCACTGGTTTTAAGAAAGACAAGAAGGGTAAACAGAAGGGAAAGAAGGGTGGAAAATCTGTTGCTGTGCTTGAAAAGAAATCCCGAGCTGGCCCTATGTCTGATACCGAGTGCTATTATTGCAAGGGGACTGGCCATTGGGAGCGCAACTGCCCCAAGTATTTGGTAGACAAGAAGGCCAACAAGGCAAACAAAGGTATATGTGATATACATGTTATTGATGTGTGCTTGACTAGTACTCGCAGTAGCACCTGGGTATTTGATACTGGATCGATTGCTAATATATGTAACTCGAATCAGGGGCTGCAGAACAAGCGACGGCTAGCCTGGGATGAGTTCACGATGCGTGTCGGCAATGGATCAAGAGTTGATGTGATCGTCGTCGGAATGCCGCCTCTCCATCTGCCGTCGGGATTAGTTATAAATCTGAATAATTGTTATTTTGTGCCTGCACTAAGCATGAACATTGTATCCGGGTTGTGGTTATTGGGAAGTGGTTATTCGTTTAAATCCGAAAACAATGGTTGTTCGATTTATATGGATAATATGTTTTCTGGTCATGCACCTATGATGAATGGTTTATTTCTATTGAATCTCGATAGTAGTGATACACATATTCATAATGTTGATGCTAAAAGGATTAAACTTGATAATGATATATTTGCATATATGTGGCACTTCCGTCTAGTTCATATTGGCGTGAAACACATGAAGAAGCTCCATTCTGATGGACTTTTGGAATCACTTGATTTTGAATCATTTGATACATGTGAGCAATGCCTTATGGGCAATATGAATAGAACCCTGTTTTCCGGTTCAATGGAGTGGGCGACAGATTTGTTGGAAATCATACATACTGATGTATGTGGTCCAATGAGTGTGTCGGCGCGAGGTGGATATCGTTATTTTGTTACTTTCACTGATGATTTAAGTAGATATGGATATATCTATTTGATGAAACACAAGTCTAAAACTTTTGAAAAGTTCAAGGAATTTCAGAGTGAAGTGGAAAATCATCGTAATAGAAAGACTAAATTTCTGTAGTCCGACCATGGAGGTGAGTATTGATGTCTACGCACTTCTATTCTTGTAGACAGTTGTTGGGCCTCTAAGTGCAGAGGTTTGTAGAACAACAGCAAATTTTCCCTTAAGTGGTTCACCCAAGGTTTATCGAACTCAGGGAGGAAGTGGTCAAAGGTATCCCCTCTCAAGCAACCCTGCAATCAAGATACAAGAAGTCTCTTGTGTCCCCAACACACCCAATACACTTGTCAGGTGTATAGGTGCACTAGCTCGACGAAGAGATAGTGAAATACAAGTGGTATGGATATAAGACAACGGTGCCAGAAAAGAGCTTGATGGCGTGGAGAGACTAAAGGCAAACTGAAATAAAGATGGAAGCAAGCAAACATGTAACAAATCTAGTTGCAAACGGTCTTTCAATGTTTAGAAACAAGGCCTAGGGATCATACTTTCACTAGTGAACACTCTCATATAAATATCTTCTCTTTATGATACTACTCTGAACTACTCTCCGGTTGGACACTCTAATCCATGGTAGGGCTATAACAGCAGACCTCAAAGTTCGCTTTCCCCATCTAGAGAACCCCACACTATCACCTTGAGCTCTATATGGTTCCAACAAACACCACAATTTCATAGAAACATCCAACTCCAAATATAACTCATAATAAGTAATTGTAATATCTAGCCTAAGTGCCACCATGGTGTGCACGCTGTCACTTTCACACACATGGGGAGAACAGAGATCTATTAAAGCACTTGAGTAGCAAGGTAGATCTACTTGATTACAAAGCTCATGATCACAATATGATCATGCATAGAGAGAGATGAACACATAGCTACTGGTAGAACCCTTAGCCTCGAGAGAGAACTACTCCCTCCTCATCATGGGAGTCAGCAACGGCGATGGAGATGGCGGTGGATATCGATGGAGATGGCTCCGGGGGCACTTTCCCGTCCCGGCAGGGTGCTGGAACAGAGACTTTCTGTCCCCCGAATCTTCCCTTCGGTGGCGGCGGCGCTGTGGAACTTTTCATGGATGGAGGCTTGACGGTTTAGGGTTTTCGTCCCAGGGGCTTCTTATAGGCGAAGGGGCAAGGTTGGTGGCCATCCAGGGAGCCCACACCATGCCCTAGCGCGGCCTAGGGCTGCCCGCGCCAAGGGGTGGTGTGGCCGCCATGTGGACCCCCTTCGTCTCTCCTTCGGACTCCATGCGTCTTCTGGTAAAATATTGACTTTGGATTTTGTCCCATCCAATTCCGAGAATATTCATTTTCTGACTTTCCTGGAACCAGAAACAGCAAGAAACAGGCAGCTGGCACTATGGCATCTTGTTAATAGGTTAGTCCAAGAAAGTGTATAAAAATACTCCAAAGTGTGGACAAAACATAAGAAAGTAGATTAAAATAAGCATGAAACATCAAAAATTATAGATACGTTAGCAACGTATCAACATCCCCAAGCTTAACTCCTGCTCGTCCTCGAGTAGGTAAGTGATAAAAAGAAAGAATAATTTTTGAGGTGACATGCACCATCATAAACTTGATCAAAGCATTTGTAAAACATTGATAGTTGGAATCATAGTACTTCAACATAGCATGAAAGATATAGTTATAACAATAAGACATAGCAACTATGTTGTAACATGAAAACGCACAAACAAAAGATTCATGAATAACAATGCTTTGCAGGACGTTTTTTGTTTGACATAAAGAAAACATAGCATAGTGGCATTTAGCTTGTCCCTCATAATGTAGCAAATCATAATTGCATAGGACACCTTCAAAGTTTATAAGGGTGACTAGATACAAATAGTTTAAGGACAAGCAATATAAGAGTTATGAATCAATCAACAAGTCTTGGGACAATGCACATTAAACTAAGAATGGCCACTATGCTCTCTCAATAGGTGCATAAAGATAGAAGATGGAGACTCAACATAAAAGTAAAAGAAAGGCCTTCATAGAAGGAAGCAGGGATTCAAGTCTCATAAAGAGCTTCCAAAATTTATGGTACTTGTTAGCTTTGAGCTCTCATTGCTCCTATCATAAGCATCTTGAAGTGATTAAGGTTAAAGTGAACAAACTATGGAGTATATGCTTGACAAAGTATAAGTTGGCAATCTCATGTCACTTGAATACGAGGGCCGCTCCTCATGCTACTCAAGTTTAGTTACCGGTAAGTTCTTGTCATAGTAAGTACATGTGTATCATAGAGAACCGCCAATGCGGTACCCCTTGCCCGATGATACGGAAGAATCCCCATATCAAAATGACAAGGCAAGCAGACAACAAGCATATCAGCAATCTTCTTATTTACCATGGGAAAATGGTGTTTTTTTCTCTCTTTCCTCTTTTCTCATATCTTTTTTTCTTTTTCTCTTTTTCTCAATATCTATCTCTTTTTTTATAATAAGAATGCTTCATAGACAGATCATTATGGTTACACTGCAGGTTTCCACCATGATTACGTGTTGGGGGGATACCCCCGGGTAGGGTCACGCCGGGGTATAAAGGCCGAGTTAGCCGAGGTACGGCAAGGTCAAAGCAGATGCTGGCTGAGTCACCTCAAGGCAAGACAAATCAAGGGATAACCCGGACCAGGGATGTCCACCTAACTGGGTCTCAACCGACTTATATCGTAAGTCGGTAAGATGTATCTAACTTGTGTACAGGAACAGGTATGGCCGGATCGACTAGGTATGATCCGGGTTACAGCAAGCTTACAAGAGAAGGAAGGTATCTCGCTAGTCAAAGGGTGACCACTGTATGCAGAGCATGAGTGAAGCGGACAGAGGCTAGGACCACCGAGGCGTGGCCGACAAAGGTGACGAAGCCTGTGTCGGATGACGCGGGCGCCGCAGAGGCTCACGTAGCCTCTGCATGGATGACGCTGGGTTAAAGTAACCCGGTCGGCTTACTATTTTGGGAGGAGGCATATTCCCTGGAATATGCCTCCACGTATGCCCTAATTGGAGACCTAGCCACCCCTATATAAGGAGGGCTAGCGCCTCTGTAGAAAGGGTTGATCTCGAGTTGGTTGAGTTTTACTTGGTTCCTAAGGGCTAGCTAGTGGTGAGAGTAAGAGAGTTCCTTCTTCCACCTCTCTCCAATACAGCAAAAGGAGCACTTGTAATCTGTGGAAGTGAATCAAATACAAAGCTACTGTGTGTGGAATCACCACACTATCCCTCCCAGGATTCCCCTAGTGCATTTAGTCCCCACCTTTAGCCTATCCATGGCATCTACCGTGACACCACCACAATAGTTGGCGCCCACCATGGGGCTAGCAGCGCTAGCAGGGGTGAAGATCCGGACGGGAAACCTCATCGGCACCGGCGAACGCATCGTCTCCGGGCTCGTTCAGCGCTTTGGAGCGTTGGACTTTGTCAGCGACAACGCTGGCTGCTTCGGCAAGCGTCCTCTTCCGCGCAACGGCCTCTTCATCTGCGGCACGTTGTCGAAGGAGGCGAGCCACCCCTTAGCGTGGTTCATAGGGCGTGTATCACTCGCTCCCCGGACCACGCCGAGGTGATGATGACTGCACCAGGTGCAGGCGCAAGCAAGGATCCGACACTAGATCCAGAGGTAACGCCTAAGGCACCGAGGAAAAGTAGAGGTCCTCCACTAGAGAGGCCAGAGAATGTGCTGCAGCAAGCGATGGATAGCTTGGCAAACCCAGTAGCAGCAGCGGTAGATCCGGCTCAGGCACAGGCCGAGCTAGAGGAAACTAGGCAAAAAATACTAGAGGGTGCGAAAAAGATAGCCGCGGCTCAGCAGTCGTTGAACATGACACTGCGTGAGTACGCAAAGGCAAATAAAGTAGATGCTATAAAAGTGAAGGGGAGAAACCTCATGAGTGAAATGAACAAAGAGGGAGATACTAGGATTGAGGAGTCAGAGAACTGTTTATCCGTGGGGCTACCGAAGTATAGTACCCCGGCGAAAAACCTCAGAGCAGCAGATGCAGTTGCGTCTGAGTTAGAGGGTCTAACGAGTGAAGCCCGTCAGAGACAGTAGGATAGGGTCAATGAGTTGGCTCGGATCGCGAACAGGCAAAATGAGGAATTGCTCAGGGCTAACTCGGAGAGAGATGGGGCCTCCAAGATTGTTCATTCGGCGGTGGGTAACCTAGAGAAATCCACTGGAGCTGCATCGTCTCCTCATGGTGGTCCTAGGAGAGAAGAGGTAGTAACCTCGGCCAGGAGGAACAAACAGATAGTCCCGTATGACCCGGCAAGGGCAGGGAAAGGAAAAGAAGTGCAGAGAAATGAGGATCGACGAAGTGTGAGCCGAGGTGAAGCTGGCCGAGGTAACCGTGACCAAGGCAATGTCGATCAAGGAAATGCTGTAAATGGCAATGCCGGACAGCGTAACTCGGCAGGAGCAGGACAACCGCAGCAGAATATACCAAGGCAAGAGCAAAGTGTTGGCCGAGGTATGCAACAGAGAGGTGCTCCACGAGAGCAAGACCGATATAATGATGGTGATTCGGAAATGGTGAACGCAGGATACCCGAGGCTGGACTATCATGTGATAGGGTCAAGATTGGGAAGCAGAGGTTTGATGACTGATGATGCCAGATTAAAACTGGATCAGTTGTATAGGTCGGAACAGATTGAATGTCAAGGTCCCCCGGGTCCTGCGTGTTTTGGGCCCCAGATCATGAAGGAACCTCCGGTACCTAACTTCTAGCTACCTAGAGGCACTAAGACATACAATGGCAGCACAAAGCCAGAGGATTGGTTGATTAACTATTCTACAGCTGTAAAGATTGCTACAAGCAACTTGAGATGTGCTGTGAGATACGTACCCCAGATGTTGGAGGGGCCAGCAAGGGTATGGCTAAACAATTTGCCGCCCGAAAGTATCAACTGTTGGATCGATTTTGAGGAAATGTTTATCAGCAATTTCTCGAGTACGTATCAGAGGCCGAATAGGCCATAGAAACTAGCAATGTGCAAGCAGAGACCGAATGAGACGGACCGGGAGTTCTTAACCTAGTGGTGTACCGTGCGAAACTCATGTGAGGGTGTGATTGAGTCATAGGCCATAGCATGGTTTGCGCAAGGGTGCAGATATGCAAGCATGTTATGGCAAAGATTGCAAAGGGATATGCCAACTACATTGGCAGAGACAATCCGGATTGCTGATTCGTATGCTTTGGGTGATCTGACTCAACCCAGGTTCGTGTCAAACGAGTCAAATGAGGAGTACTACCAGAGAGATGGAGGCGGGTCATCCCGGAGGAATGATTACCGAGGTAAAAGAAGAGACGACAGACCGGATTACCGGTACAGTTCGCAACAAGTTGCTGCTATGAATCAAGATCAACCCTGAGCAGGGGGCAATCAACGTCAGAAAACTGGAGGACAACAATGGACACCAAGAAACGATGGCAAGAAAACTTGGACGCCAGAGCAAAAGAAACAGTGGCAAGAAAAGAAGGACCATCCGAGGTATACTTACGAGTCAATGCTGGATCAGTCGTGTAAATTTCACACGCCAAATCCGAGTAACCCAGCGGGTCATACAACAAGGCAGTGCGAGTGGATGCGTAAGATAGAACAAGGTGGTTCGGGGAGTGCTCAGGCACCGCAAAACGATCAACCTCGGCAGGAGTTACCCCGGCAGCAATTGCTCTCCGGAGCGAACACGCAACAACTAATGTTGCCTCCCCCTCCACTGAGGTATGACAACCATGAGAGAAGGGATGTAGTGCATCAAGTGGAAGACCAGCATCAACCGGATCAGAGGTACCCCGAAAAAGAGGGAAGGAATGAGTACAGAGAGCATCATCAGAGTTATTGTGTGTTTACCATAGAAGAAACAGATAGAAAGAGCTTGCAGCGCCGACACATGGAGGTGAATGCGGTAATGCCAGCAGTGACGAGGTATATGCCCTGGTCAGACCAGGAAATTACCTGGAGCATCAAAGATCATCCCAAGCTTATGTTGAGTCCTGGTTCGTATGCGCTAGTGCTAGATCCGACATTCATTGGGCCTAATATCAATGTGAGGTTCTCAAAAGTACTAATTGACAATGGTAGTAGCATTAACATCATGTATGCGGATACGATGCGCAAGTTGGGTATCTCGGAGAACATGCTCCAGGCTACAAGGACAACTTTCCATGGCATTGTGCCAGGCATTTCTTGCGAGCCCATAGGCAAGGTCCGGGTTGACGTATTGTTCGGCACGAGAGATAACTGCCGAACTGAGAATTTGGAGTTTGAAGTGGTGAACTTAGAAAGTGCGTATCACGCGTTACTCGGTAGACCAGCACTGAACAAGTTCATGGCAAGTTGCCACATCAGTTATCTGAAGATGAAGTTGCCTGGGCCAAATGAAGTGATTACCATAGCTGGAGATTTCTGACGTTCCATTGAGTGTGCGTAAGCTGGGTCTAACCTGGCCGAGTCACTCGTGATTGCACAAGAGAAAATAAAGATACAGGAAGTGCCGGCATTGGCTCAGTCCGCACAGCAGTATATGCCGGCGCTGAGTAACCCGCATGGTAGTGTTTCGTTCCAGGCGACAAAAGATACCAAGAAGGTGCATGTTGATGATATGTTCCTAGAGCGCACCGTAACAATTGGTGCCGGGTTAAATGATAAATAGGAAAGCGAGCTCGTCAACTTCCTTTGTGAGAATCGGGATATTTTTGCTTGGTCCACACAGGACTTGCAAGGTGTTCCAAGGGAGTTGGCTGAGCACTCTTTGAATGTGAGACCCGGAGCAAGGCTGGTGAAGCAACCTATCCGCCGCTTCGCCGAAGATAGGAGAAAAGTCATTGGAGATGAGATAGCTCGGTTACTAGCAGCTGGATTTATCATGGAAGTTCTTTACCCAGATTGGCTATCTAATCTGGTGCTGGTGGAAAAGAAGAAGGATGATCTGAATGTGGCAGTCGTTTGGCGTATGTGTATCGATTACACGAACCTGAATAAGGCGTGTCCGAAAGATCCATTTCCACTGCCAAGGATAGACCAGGTCATAGATTCAACTGCTGGGTGTGAATTATTGGCATTCATAGATGCGTATTCTGGTTTCCACCAGATACCCCTGAATCCGGATGATCAAATAAAAACTGCGTTTATCACCCTGTATGGGGCTTATTTCTATCGCATCATGCCATTTGGTTTACGTAATGCAGGGGCAATGTACCAAAGATGTATGCAGAAATGTTTGCACGACCAAATTGGTCAAAATGTACAGGTGTATGTGGATGATGTGGTTATCAAGACCAAGGAAAGCAAAACGCTCCTTGACGATATCAGGAAGACATTCGCGAACCTAAGGAGGTTCCGAATGAAGCTTAACCCGAAAAAATGCACCTTCGGTGTTCCGGTTGGAAAATTACTCGGATTTCTTATCTCTAGCCGAGGTATTGAAGTCAATCCAACTAAAATCCGGGCCATAGAGCGAATGGAACTGCCGAAGTGTCTTAACGATGTCCAGAAGTTCGCGGGTTGCCTGGCATCGTTAAGTTGGTTTGTATGTCGGTTGGGAGAAAAGGCACTGCCTCTCTATCAACTCATGAAAAAGTCGAACAAGTTCATTTGTACGCCGCAGGCCAATGAAGCCTTTATCCAATTAAAGAAAATGTTAGCCACTGCACCAGTGTTAGCCTCTCCACTATCAAAGGAGCCAATGTTGCTCTATATAGCCGCAACCAACAGAGTTGTAAGTGCAGTAATTGTGGTAAAGCGCGATGAAGAGGGTAAGTCAGTGCAAAGGCCAGTGTATTATCTGAGCAAGGTACTATCAGCCTCAAAACAAAATTATCCGCACTATCAGAAAGTGGCGTATGGTGTGTACATGTCGGCTAAGAAGCTAAAACACTATTTTGAGGAGCATCCCATCAAGGTAATATGTGAAGCTCCCATATCCGAGATAATGAGTAACAAGGATGCAAGTGGCAGGATTGCGAAATGGGCAATTGAGCTAGCTCCTTATGCGCCACAATATGACAGAAGAGAAGCAATCAAGTCTCAGGCTGTGGCCGACTTTTTTGTGGACTGGGCCGAGGTGCAATATGAACCACCATTACCAGATCCGAACTATTGGAGAATGCACTTTGACGGGTCAAAAACAAAAATCGAGTTAGGCGCTGGAGTTGTGCTTACCTCGCCAAAGAATGACCAGTTGAAGTATGTTCTGCAGATCCATTTCACAGCATCAAACAATGTCGCCGAATATGAAGCACTTGTGCATGGGCTCAAGGTGGCAAAAGAAATTGGGATACGTCAGACTCAATGCTTTGGCGACTCGGATTTGGTAGTTCAGCGAGTGTCGGGGCTGTGGGACGCCCTTGATCCAAACATGGCGTTATACAGATTCGATGTGCAGAAGATATCTGGTTACTTTGAGGGATGCGAATTTTGCCATGTACCCCGGGTGGAAAATGAGGCTGCCGACGTATTGTCGAAGCTCGGATCAACCTGACAAGCAATTCCACCGGGTGTAGCATTAGAACACCTCAGAAAACCATCTATCAGGCCGTCCCCAGAAACCGACTCAATCTATGTCCCGGATGATCCGGAGTCTGGAGCTGCACCCATGGACATTGACATGGGCGGTGGTACGTGAAACCCGGGGACTGCCTTAGTTAACCCGGGGACTGCTTCGCAAGACCCGGGGACTGCTCAGCGTGATCTGGTTGAAGTTATGCCGGTAGATCAGATGGAAATTGATGAGTATGTGTTCCCTGTACGAGCAATACCAGCTTGGGAACTACCTATATTTCAATTCCTAAAATATGGAACTTTACTCGCTGAGAAGGTGCTATCCAGGCAAACTCAGAGGAGAGCAAAGGCATATACGATCATCAATTCCGAGCTATACAAAAGGAGTGTGACCAATGTCCTCCAGTGATGTGTTGACCCGGAAGAAGGGCTTGACATCCTCCGAGATATACATCAAGGGGAATGTGGGCATCATTCCTTGTCTAGAGCCTTGGTAGCAAAAGCTTTCCGACATGGATTCTACTGGCCAAGTGCCTTAGAACAAGCAGAGGACTTGGTAAGAAAATGCAATGGTTGTCAGAGGTATGCTACCAAGACACATATGCCAATGTCGGAGCTCAAGACCATACCAATCACCTGGCCATTTGTCGTATGGTGTCTGGACATGGTTGGCCCGTTCAAACCAGCAAGGGGAAATATGACTCACATTTTGGTCATGGTTGATAAATTTATAAAGTGGATTGAAGTAAAGCCAATAAGAAAATGTGATGGGGCTACGGCCATGACATTTCTCAAAGACATCATCTTGAGATACGGCTATCCTCACAGTATCATAACAGATAATGGCACAAATTTTGCTGGAGGAGCATTTGCGTGATTATGCCGAGATAAGAAGATCCGGCTGGACGTTGCCTCGGTAGCCCACCCCGCATCGAACGGACAAGTGGAAAGATCCAATAGATTAGTATTATTCGGGATAAAACCCCGGCTCATTGAGCCGCTGCAAAGATCAACGGGGTGCTGGATAGAAGAACTACCAACAATATTGTGGAGTTTAAGAACAGCTCCGAATCGATCAACAGGCTATACGCCATTCTTTCTGGTATATGGGGCAAAAGCTATATTACCAGCCAACTTGTCCAGATCCGCCATATATCAGCAGAATCTCCGACTCGCCTAGGGTCACCCAATACACAGAAGCCGAAGTGCAAGAAGCCCGGCAAAATGATGTTGATCTGCTGGAAGAAGCGAGAGAATTGACATTGTCCAGATCTGCCATATATCAGCAGAATCTCCGACGCTATCATAGCTGGAAAGTAAACCCCCGAGTCTTCCGGGAAGGTGATCTGGTACTCCGGTTGGTACAACGTACTGCTGGCATGCATAAGTTATCCCCCCATGGGAAGGGCCATTCATTGTGAGCAAAGCATTACACAATGATTCTTATTATCTTATCGATGCAAAACCACAGGAAAAGAACAAGGCGGACAGGTCTAGCGAGGAATCTAAGCGTCCATGGAATGTAGCTCTACTTCGTCCTTTCTACACTTAGCAGAGAAGTGTATGTATCCGAGTCTCTCATATGTCGGTATGTATGCCGGCAATGAGCCTATCAATGAAATGTGGGCACCTCGAGCAGTAACTCGGGGACTGCCTTGAAAATGTCTGTTGTTTTCCATATTTATTATTTATACGTCGGCTGGCGTAAGTTTTTCTACTTAAGCCGGATTAGTAATGTGTGAGCACCAAGGACCCAACTCTTTGACTTGCTGCTGTCCAACAAGATTTGGCTTCATGGCAAGCAAGAGAACAAGTTTGGAATTGCGTAGCACATGAAAAACGACTAAGGAAAGGAACTTAATCGAGCCGACGTTTGTTTTTTGGACTAACCTTATGTTTACTTTCGATTTATTATGCTGAATTATTTTGAGCTAATCCTAAAGTTTCCAAGTATTGTTAAGACAATTTTTGAAGCTCGGACTCGTAAGTCATAAAACCGAACCAAGGTAGACACGAGCCGAGCCAAGAAATTGGAAGAACGAGAAGTGAAACTCGGGGACTACGCCCAAGTCAATCCAGCATAAAAACTCAGTAGCAAAATATCACTTGTGTGCTCGATACAATTGCACCCGGCATACCGGGGATCTGATGAAATTTAAAGTGTTTATAATCAAGGAGCAGCAGGAGGAGGTAATTCGGTGCCAGCAGGTGCAGCCTCGGCCTCGGCTTCAGAGTCATCTACGCCTTCCTCGACGTCTGAGGCTTCGTCCTCTTTGTCCTCATCCGAGTCATCCTCAACGTTCTCAGCATTTTCGTCATCGGCGGCATCTAGGAAGCTCAGTCAATCGTTCCATTGATGAATGGGGGCGTATTGGATGAAGCTATGAGCGCAAGCCTTGCGCCGAGCTACCCAATCTGGGTCAGTAGACCACCTTGATCCGGTGCGCATGCGCTCAAGGAGTTTGAGGTCAATCTTCTCGTACCACATAAGCACGTAGTGAAGAACGATCTCAGCTCCGGCGCGCCCACCAGATTTTCTCCAGAGATCGAGCTAAGTCTCGCATTCCATAAGCTTGGCAAAAAGAACAACCATATTCTCCGGAGTATCTTCTTCAGGCCAAAAGGCGTTGAAGATCCAGATTACTACGTCCAAGATATCCTTGCCGTAGTTCTTCACGGTCTCGACTCGGGAGGACAGGCTGACTATCAAGTCTTCGAGATCAAGAGGAATGGTGCCAGGACCAGATGGAGTACCCCTCTGCCTGCGGAACTTGGTAACAGCTTTGGATGCAATGGCATCGCTCTCTAGGAATTTGCCTAAAAAAATAAGACAGGTGGAGTAAGTAAAGGAAGTAGACCCGGAGAGATTCATGACAATTGAAGAGAAAAAGAACTTACCAGAAATATGGCTGTGAACCCGGGCTAGTTCCTTGGTGCAGTTGTCGCGCCTCTCCCGGAGTTGCACAAGTTCAGCATTCGCCGACTCAAGCTTGACGTTGGCCTCCTTAAGTAATTCTTGGTCCTTGGCAATCTGAAGGTTAAGGCGCTCGCGCTCTTCAGTAAAGTCTTGGCCAGCCTTTTGAAGTTCGGATTGGTGCTACGCTTTCAGCTTCTTCATTTCTGCCTTGAGCTTGGCAATTTCATCATCTTTGGTTCGGAGGACGACGAGCTCATCATCTTTTTTTTGATCTCGGCCTGATGCTGCCCTGCTTGTTCGAGAAAATGCAGCATGATATCAGGCACGGGCACACTATCTTCAAGAGATGCTGAAATAGTTTGTTGACCCGGCAAAGCCGAGGTATGAATGTTTGCCGACCCACGGAGAAAAGGAGATAGAGAGCATAGCAAAGTTGAGCAAAAATAACTTACCCTTGATCTGATCCAAGTTCTTCCTCATGATGTGTTGGAGATATGCCCAAGAGGCAATAATAAAGTGGTTATTATTATATCTTTATGTTTATGATAAATGTTTACATCCCATGCTATAATTGTATTAACCGGAAACATTAATACTTGTGTGTTTTGTAAACATAAAAGAGTCCCTAGTAAGCCTCTTGTTAAGCTAGCTTGTTGATTATGGATGATCATGGTTTCCTGATCATGGACATTGGATGTCGTTAATAACAAGATCATATCATTAGGAGAATGATGTGATGGACACACACCCATAGTAAGCATAGCATAAGATCAAGTCATTAAGTTCGTTTTGCTACAAGCTTTCAAATGCATAGTAACCTAATCCTTCGACCATGAGGTTATGTTAATCACCATCACCGGATGGGTACTTTGATGACATCTAACACCGCTTCGTAACTGGGTGGTTATAAAGGTGTCATTGGGTATTCTGAAAGTATGTGTTGAAGCGCATGGACCAAGATTAGGATTTGTCCATCCATATGACGGATAGATATGCTCTGGGACCTCTCGGTGGAATGTCATCTAGTTAGCTTGCAAGCATGTGACTAGGTCACAAGGGATGACATATCATGGAATGAGTAAAGAGTACTTATCACTAACGAGGTAGAACAAGGTATGGAGATACCGACGATCAAACTTCGGATAAGTAGAGTATCGCGTGACAAAGGGAATTGGTTTCATATGTTAATGGTTCTATCGATCACGAAGTCATCGTTGAGTATGTGGGAGCCGTTATGGATCTCCAGATCCCGCTAATGGTTATTGATCGGAGATGTGTCTCCATCATGTCTACATGTTCACGAACCGTAGGGTGACACACTTAAGGTTCGAAGTTGTTTTAAGTAGATATGGAATGTGCGTTGGAGACTGAATGTTGTTCGGAGTCTCGGATTGGATCCGGGACATCACGAGGAGATCCGGAATTGTCCGGGGAATAAGATTCATATATTGGGGATCATTTTCTAAGTTAGGAAATGTTCCGGAGTATTTGTGTGGGGATTCTAGAAGGTTTCGGCATGTTCCATAAGGTTCTAGAAGATTTCTTGGAGTTTACTTGAAAACCAAGAAAGGATCAAGGAATCCTTGTGGGGTAAGACAAGGATTCGTGGGGAGTAGGACTCTCCCCCCACCTCCTTGATCCGTCGGCCAAGGGAGAGGGGAGTCCTACAAGGACTCCACCTCTCCATGGCGCCTCCCTCCTTTAAATAGAGGGTTGGAGGCACAAACCCCCTTGCCCCTTCTATTCTCTAGATCTCAAGTTGCCTCTATCCTCCTTCTTCCTTCTGCTCTGGCTTAGGCGAAGCCCTGCAGAAATCTCTACTCCACCACCACCACCACACCGTCGTGCTGCTGGGATTCCGTGGAGAGATCTACTACCTCTGCTGCTCGCTGGAACGAGGAGAGGAAGGTCTACTTCGACTCAGCACGTGTGACCGACTGCGGAAGCGCTGCCGGAATGCGGCGCCGGAAGGATCGTCCACTCGATCTTGAGATCGGCAAGTTATCGACTACATCAACCACGAGATCCAATCTCGTAACGCTTTCGGATCTACGAGGGTTAGTACAGATCTATCTCGTTGCACATGTCTAATAGATTAGATCTTGGCTTTTATCTAGATTAGATCTGGGTTTTTGTTCGTTCTTGCGGTAGAAATTTTTTGTTTTCCATGCTACGGACCCATCAGTGGTATCAGAGCCGTGTCTATGCGTAGATCTGTTGCATGAGTAGAACACAATGGTTTTGTGGGCGTTGGTGCTCGTGCCGTCTTTTGCTTTGTGTACTTTGCATCTTGCGGGATGGTGGGATGAAGCGGCCCGGGCTAACCTTACATGTCATCGCACATGAGACTTGCTCCACAGTTGACGTGCCACTCGTATTGCACAAGTGGCTTTGTGGGTGTCTGTCTCTCCCATCATAGTATAGATCCAATCTACACTTTGCACTTGATATCACTTGTATCAATGTTGTGGTTCAGTTTCGTAGGTAAGATCCGTTCTTATTCGAAAGCCCCAAACCACGTAAAACATGCAAAGAAAATTAGAGGCGTCTAACTTGTTTTTGCAGGGTTTTTGTGATGTGATATGGCCATCATGTGATTGTGATTATATTTGATGTATGCAATGATCCTTGTTGTAATATGGAAAGCGGCAGGAGCCTAATGGTTGTCTTTAATTCTGTTAAGACCTGCGTGTCCATTCATCTTGTAATAGCTTTATTCCAAGTAGTTGTAATAGTTGCTAGTGATGATGGACAACCATGAAGCGGCGCCACTGACCTTGACGCAATGCTGGTGATGATGGAGATCATGTCCGTGCTTTGGAGATGGAGATCAAAGGCATAAGAAGAAAGGGCCATATCATATCACACTAATTATGAATTTCCTGTGATGTTAATCCTTTATGCATCTTGTATTGCTTAGATCACGACGGTAGCATTATAAGATGATCCCTCTCACTAAATATCAAGTAATAAAGTGTTCGTCCTTAGTTGGCACCGTTGCTAAGACTCGTCGTCTCGAAGCATCTCGTGATGATCAGATGTGATAGATTCTACGTGTGCATACAACGGGTGCAAGCCAGATTTGCACATGCGGAAACTAAGGTTAATCTTGACGAGCCTAGCATGTACAGACATGGTCTTGGAACACGGAACACCGAAAGGTAAAGCATGAGTCATATGGATGATATGATGAACATGTTGATTGTTCGCCTTTAAAGCTACATCATCTCACGTGATGATCAGACTTGGTGTAGTGGATTTGGTTTGTGTAATCACTAAAACAACTCGAGGGATGTTGTTTTGAGTGGGAGTTCATTTGTAATTTGGATTAGTCGAACTCAATTTATCATAAACACAATCAAAGTGAATTTGCATAGTTTGTTGTAGTCATTGGCATCCGTTCGCCACCTTACGCTTAGTTATAGTTGAGATAGTAGAACTATAGAAATTCTGGATATTTGCTTTACGAACTGGTATCGTATTGTTTTGAGTGTCAATCTAAAGTTTAAAAGTCATATTGCAAACTTTCAGCAAACTCTGTTTACTCTGTGAAGTTTAATAAACAGTATTAAATCAAGAGTAACAATTCCAGTGTTAGTATCTAATGTATCATGTTTGCCTCCATGATTCTTGATACTCAAAAGATTGTTTTTAATATCAAGTTTATCTAAGAGCTGAAAGCAATGTTTCAGAAACCATCATATGTGAAAGGTATTGCGATATCTAAAAAAATGTATTAGTTACAACATGATAGAGTATATGTCCTCATATTTGATGAGAATTTGTGAAGGTTGGAGACGCTAGTCATCCTAATCCTCCAAAAGGTTTTGGAAAAGAAACATTATACTCGCAATTCACCTTTATAAGCTATAGCAGCTTGATAATCAAAATTGTCATGATAAGGATGAATAGAAGATGTAAGTAAAATGTTTACTACACTAAAAGATTACTAAAGAATGGAATTTTGAAAGAATGCCAAACATTTGATGAAGGTGATCCACTTCAAAGTGCAAGTCCAAAGGTATTAGTATTTGACTATACACACTTTGTACTATGTGTCATGTGAATGACACCACTATTGATGTTGATAGATTCTTTTAAAAGAAAAGGAATTGTTGAAAGAGAATCTATAAAATATTTGGCAGAAAAGAAAAGATTGGAGATATCCAACTTAGTTATATAGAAGATACATGTTATGACTGTATTCCTTGGTTGTTAAACAATGTGGTTCTGCGGTATTGGATACCGAATTGGTTGGTATGAAGTGTCATACAGGACAACACAATTCATGAACTGCAATGGCCTAAGTAACTAGCAAGAGAATATGTGATGATGTTCATCAAAAACAAACAAAGGGTTGTTGTGTTGCTCGTTAACATCAAAGCTTACCTTCAAGATTTGTTTCAATAATTTTTATTTTGATCAGGTATTATGACGAACAAAAGGTTGTTCAAATAATTACCGTATTCCATAATAGATGGATGATATACAAGTCTGGTTGGAGAAATAACGACCATAAAACTAATGCTAAAATGTCGCAAGACAAATGATTGAAAGATCACTTGCGAAGTGACATCACCGTTTAAATTATATTTGGGATACATGAAGAAACTCCATGTTGATGGATTTTTGGAGTCTTTGATTTTGATCAAATGACGCTTGTGATACTTTCCTGGAGATAATTAAAACTCCGTTAAATGAGGCCAAAAGAGGAACGGACGACTAACTGATTGGAATTTGTACATATTGATGTATATAGTACATTATGTGTAGTCGTGGGCGATGGATTTCAACTTCATATGCTTTGTCCGAAGATTTGAGTGAGTATATGTATATACTTACTCAATAAGGAAGAAGTATGAAACATTTGAAAATGTTCAAAGACTTTCAAGATGAAGTGGAAAATTATTGTAACAAGAAAATAAAAAAGTTTATGATTGGATCATAAAGATGTTTGAGTTACAAGTTTAGCAGAACACCTAAGATTTGAGGAATCGTTCCATGGATTTGTATTTCCCAAAACACCATAGGAGTATGGAGTGTTCAAGATATGTAATGAAACCTTGTTTGACATGGTAAGATCAAAGGTGTCATTTATAATACTGCCATTATATTTTAAAGATTAAAGCTTTAGTGACTACCGCTTTTACCGAAAAGAGCTCCATCGTGATCCGTTGAAATGACACCATATAAGTCATGGTTTGGGATAAAACCCAGGTTGTCCTTTCTTAAAATTTTGGTATGCTAGGCATAAGTAAAATGTTTACAACCAAAGTCGGATGAGCATGTCTTTGTAGGTTATTTCGAATAACCATTGGGTATTCCTCCATAACACCGAAGACAAAAGTGTTTGTCACTTAGAATGTCGAGTTTCTTGAGAAGGAATTTTTGGTGAAAAGTTAAGTGGGAGGACAATGGAACTTTGACAAGGTTGTTGAACCTTGGCTAATATGTGCTGAGTTGCGTCGGTAAGTGTCCGGAGGCAAGAATAATGCTCATGGCTCACGTGCCTCAAAGGATGTGGTCACGGGGATCTAAGTTCCTATTGAACCAAGTAGGTAGGGTAAGTAATCAAATGCCAAGATTTGAGAGTTAAATCATTGTTGTTTGACAATGATGAACCGACTACATGCAAATAATCAATGATGGGCCCTGACTTCATTAAGTGGCTTGAAGCCATAAAATCCGTGATAATTCCATACACGAGAAATCAAGCTTTGAATTTGAAAGACCCTCTGGAAAGGTGCAAGACCTTACAGTTGTATATGGATCTATAAAGAAATAGACATGGATGTTTCACATCTATGAAATAGTCGACATGTCGGAAAGAGTTTACGACAATGTTCAAGGAATTGACTATGATAAGATTTGATCTTTCATAGCGATATTTAGTCTGGACGGATTAATGTAGCAACCACTACATATATTTTGGTATATGGTAGTTGAACAAACAAAATAAGTTCTTCTAATAGAATGGTTACCTAGGATGTGTCCATGACACGATCCAAAGGGTTTTGTTAATTCAAAGGATGCTAAAAGAGTATGCAAAACTTCAATGGTTGAAGTGAGCATCGCGGAGTTGGAATCTTCACCGTGATGAAACCGTTAAAAGGTTTAATTTCATCAGAGACGATGAAGATGTTTGCATTTTGCAAGAAATTAAGTGGGAGCACTAAGACATATTTCTAATACATTATGTGAAAGACATATTGTTGATTATAAATGATGTATCTTTTATTGACACAGGTTAAGAATTTCATTTCAATGAAAGACTTAGGCATAACCCAAGAATTAGGCATCAATGTCTATATGGATAGATTGAGGCGCTAATATGGTTTTGCCAAATGTACATAGATAAGATGTTGAATGAGTTCAATATGGAAACAACAAGAAAGGTTCTTGGCCTTGCGGAAAGGACTGAATCAAGATTCAAGTGTGTTGACACGAGATTCAAGTGTTTTGACACTTGGTGAAATCACAAGAATATTTTGATCAATCATTCTTTGAGATGTACACATCCAGATATGTCATATGCTCTAAATGTTATGAGCATATACCAGAATGACTCATAAGATGATCATTGGACAATAGTAGGGATATTCCTATGATCTTTGGAAGAACTAAGAATATATTATTTATATAGTGGTGACAAATAGTTCATTGTAAATTGTTGCATTGATACTAGTTTTGTCACAAATTAAGTTTATCTCAATTTAAACTATGGGTGGCACAATGTAATGGAAAGGAAGTTCCATAACGGATTTGGTTGAGTACCAAAGTTAAAACATTGTGACAGATACTACAACAAAAGGTTAAGTATATGACTGCTATTGTAGCAGCAAATGAGGGCATTTGCGTCAAGTAGTTTGTTATCAAACTAGGTGTGGTTCATAGCGGGATAATACTATGAAGATACATTGTATGACAATTGTATCAACATGATTTAATCCCAAGGAACTAAAGGTCTCACCAAAGGACCACATTTATACAATGCCATCTCATTGGAGAATGAGTAATGTGTAGAGACGCAAGGAAATGCAAATACACACGGACCTAGAAGTGTCAGCTCCGAAGATTATGTTTACCACTAGCAATAGTGTCTATACAACACCAGAAAGCCATAGGTGTTGAATGCAAAAAATTTTAACTAGATTATTGACTCTAGTGCAAGTGGGAGCCTGTTGGAGATATGCCCAAGAGGCAATAATAAAGTGGTTATTATTATATCTTTATGTTCATGATAAATGTTTACATCCCATGCTATAATTGTATTAACCGGAAACATTAATACTTGTGTGTTTTGTAAACATAAAAGAGTCCCTAGTAAGCCTCTTGTTAAGCTAGCTTGTTGATTATGGATGATCATGGTTTCCTGATCATGGACATTGGATGTCGTTAATAACAAGATCATATCATTAGGAGAATGATGTGATAGACACACACCCATAGTAAGCATAGCATAAGATCAAGTCATTAAGTTCGTTTTGCTACAAGCTTTCAAATGCATAGTAACCTAATCCTTCGACCATGAGGTTATGTTAATCACCATCACCGGATGGATACTTTGATGACATCAAACATCGCTTCGTAACTGGGTGGTTATAAAGGTGTCATTGGGTATTCTGAAAGTATGTGTTGAAGCGCATGGACCAAGATTGGGATTTGTCCATCCATATGACGGATAGATATGCTCTGGGCCCTCTCGGTGGAATGTCATCTAGTTAGCTTGCAAGCATGTGACTAGGTCACAAGGGATGACATATCATGGAATGAGTAAAGAGTACTTATCAGTAACGAGGTAGAACAAGGTATGGAGATACCGACGATCAAACTTCGGATAAGTAGAGTATCGCGTGACAAAGGGAATTGGTTTCGTATGTTAATGGTTCTATCGATCACGAAGTCATCGTTGAGTATGTGGGAGCCGTTATGGATCTCCAGATCCCGCTAATGGTTATTGATCGGAGATGTGTCTCCATCATGTCTACATGTTCACGAACCGTAGGGTGACACACTTAAGGTTCGAAGTTGTTTTAAGTAGATATGGAATGTGCGTTGGAGACCGAATGTTGTCCGGAGTCTCGGATTGGATCCGGGACATCACGAGGAGATCCGGAATTGTTCGGGGAATAAGATTCATATATTGGGGATCATTTTCTAGGTTAGGAAATGTTCCGGAGTATTTGTATGGGATTCTAGAAGGTTTCGTAATGTTCCAGAAGGTTCTAGAAGATTTCTTGGAGTTTACTTGAAAACCAAGAAAGGATCAAGGAATCCTTGTGGGGTAAGACAAGGATTCGTGGGGGAGTAGGACTCTCCCCCCACCTCCTTGATCCGCCAGCCAAGGGAGAGGGGAGTCCTACAAGGACTCCACCTCCCCATGGCGCCTCCCTCCTTTAAATAGAGGGGTGGAGGCACAAACCCCCTTGCCCCTTCTATTCTCTAGATCTCAATTTGCCTCTCTCCTCCTTCTTCCTTCTGCTCTAGCTTAGGCGAAGCCCTCCAGAAATCTCTACTCCACCACCACCACCACACCGTCGTGCTGCTGGGATTCCGTGGAGAGATCTACTACCTCTGCTGCTCGCTGGAACGAGGAGAGGAAGGTCTACTTCGACTCAGCACGTGTGACCGACTGCGGAAGCGCTGCCGGAACGCGGCGCCGGAAGGATCGTCCACTCGATCTTGAGATCGGCAAGTGATCGACTACATCAACCACGAGATCCAATCTCGTAACGCTTTCGGATCTACGAGGGTTAGTACAGATCTATCTCGTTGCACATGTCTAATAGATTAGATCTTGGCTTTTATCTAGATTAGATCTGGGTTTTTGTTCGTCCTTGCGGTAGAATTTTTTTGTTTTCCATGCTACGGACCCATCATGATGGTATTCTCAGCCTCCACCCCAGCTGCGAAATCCGAATGATGGATTAGTTCGGCGGAAAAATATGAAGAAAAACAGAAAAATGCCAAGGAAGAAACTTACCCCGTTTATCATGTTCGGCGATAATCACAGTATGTTTCGCACGCAGCATTTTATGAGTATCCGAGAGATGATGAAACTCAGCACTCCGGCGATTGGTGGTCACCTAAAAAAAGCACAAAAACATAGCTTAGTATTGTGCATATTCGAAGTGTACAAAATCCGGGCCAAGTGGAACTTAACCCGGCTCTAGGTGTGTTCATATTCGAAGTGTACAAAATCCAGGCCAAGTGGAACTTAACCCGGTTCTAGGTGTGTGCATATTCGAAGTGTACAAAATCCGGGCCAAGTGGAACTTAACCCGGCTCTAGGTGTGTGCATATTCGAAGTGTACAAAATTCGAGCCAAGTGGAACTTAACCCGGCTCTAGGTGTGTGCATATTCGAAGTGTACAAGATCCGGGCCAAGTGGAACTTAACCCGGCTCTAGGTGTGTGCATATTCAAAGTGTACAAGATCCGGGCCAAGTGGAACTTAACCCGGCTCTAGGTGTGTGCATATTCGAAGTCATTAAGGAGCTACGTTAGTTTTCTAAGGAGCATCCGGCCGAGTAAGAAGTTACTCCCCCGGAGGCTCGGGGACTAATGGTTATATCACTAATATCTACAACATGTTAAGGAAAAGACGAAGTAACGTACCTCCATCATCCGACCTGCAAGATTAATTACCTTGGCAGCAGTATTCATCTGCGCAGCAAATTCGGCGGGACCGAACTTCTCCGGGAGATCGTCGTTGTGGACGAACTCCGCCTTGTTCCAGTTGTTCACAAACTCAATCAAGGTCGGAGGGTATCGCTCGCCGCTGAGCATGTGGGGAGCCACTAGGCCCTTGGCATGCGCTTCCTGTCTCTCAACCTGGGCAGCGGCGGGGCTAGTGTGCAAAACAAGTTGCGCATCAGCTGGCTCAGCAGGGGCGTCCTTCGGAGGTGGAGCCTTCTTCGAAAGCATGGACGCAAGTGTGCGCTGTCCAGCCTCGATTGACGCTGCTCTAGTGGCATCAGGAGCCTTTTTGCCCTTGGGCTGCTACTGGGAGGTTGAAGTTGCTGCAGGCGATTTGCCCTTGGGAGCTGCCTTGGTGCTAGCTTTGGTACTGGTGGTATCTTCTCGCCGAGCCTTGGAGGACTCGGACGAGGCAGAAGGGCTTAATGCTTTCTGTTGCCTTTCTTTATTCTTTGTTGGTGGAGTTGGTGTTGGTGCTGATGCTGATGCTGATTTCTGCTTCAGCGGAGGTGCTGATGGAACCTCGGTGGTAGCTAGTTGCGGTGGAGCCGAAGTAGTGGTTGTCGCTGCCTCGGCAGAACCGCTTCCCCCCGCTCCGAGGTTGCCCTCCTCTTGATGAGGTGGGCTGGAACCCGGAGCAGCTGCTGAACCCTCCGGAATGGGGCTCAACGGGCGTGAATTGTCGCCACGAGGGGGAGAAGGGCTGTGTCGGAGCGGCGAGGCAATGCTAGATCCACTCTGTGGGACCTCCACCCCTGCCCTGCCGAATCAAATAATGTATGATGAGGAACAATAACAAAAGAAGAACAAGTAAATAGCAAAGGGAGAAGAGGCTTACTCATCCGAGGTCAGGGGCTCTTTGGGCTTCCGAGCCCTCCGGGCTGTGGCCTTGGTTGCGGGCTTGGTGGCAGTTTTGTCCCCGGACTTCTTCCGCCTTTTAGCTGGCTGAGAAGGTCCGGAGGAGGATGCAGAAGCAGCTCCCCTTTTCTTCTTCGGCGCGACCGGGACAGGCTCACCCATGGCAAGGGGAGGGTCTTCATGGATCTGCCCACCGGGGTTAGCTAATGCCGGAAAAGCATAAGAAAGGGGGATAGCGTCAAATGCTTCCATCACCTCAACATCCGAATCATCTTCATCGTCGGGCCAACCTCTAATGGAAGAGAGTTTACCGATGGGTCGCTTGGTCGTGTCTGCCATCCGTAAGAACATCTCCTGATCCGGCTCCTCCTCATCTGAGGTATCTCGGTCAGGTGCCCATTTGAGAGAAGGCTCGGCGCCATCCTCAATGGTTTGCTGAGAAACATCTAAGGGAAAGAAAAGGCACATGGATTAAACCTACAACAGAAACCGACCTATGATTTAATTCGGAAAAGGTTTGGGGCATGGGACTTACCGCAGGGGAAGCCTATCTCGACAGAAGTGTTTGATCCCCCACGTCCACCCAGCAGAGAAGTCCTTCTTAGTGGTGAAGAGAGACTTGACCCGGCGGAAGATCTCTGTGTTGCTCAACTCAAATGAGGAGGTCCGATTGGGGTCACGGCCCTAGCTCATGTGGCAAACTTTATGTGTATGTTTCTGGAGGGGGAGATCCGGTTGCGGACGAATGTGATCATCGCGTCCTTGTTGTGCAATCCCAGGTCCTTCAGATCCTGGAACCTTTTGTTGACTTGGTTCGCCAGGACGGTGGGCTTCTTGGGGACAATGTCCCACAGATCCGGATTAGGAGGACCCGGAACGTACGGGCGCAGCCGGATCAGATCCTCAGTTGTGCTGTTCCGGACGTAGAAAAAGGTTCAGGCCCATCCGTTGCAAGAGTCAAGCCCCGTGACTCGGGGGAAGATGGACTGCTTCCGGGGAGAGATAGACGTAGCGCCGAACTGCGTAAGCTTCTTGTCCTTCGGGTCAAGCTGGATGTTTGGAATCACGTTCCGGCGAAGGCCAAAGAACCGGATCCAGAGCTCCTTCGTGGGCCATAGTCCAGCATAGCCCTCGATGGTGGAAACGAAGGCAGATAGAGACGTGATGGCATTAGCCGGAAGATGGTGCGGCTGAAGCTCATATGTATTGAGACAGTCATGGAAAAAATCACTAACTGGGAGACCGAACCCGCGTTGGAAGTGAGATAGAAACACCACATACTCACCCGGATTGGGTGAGGGGCAAGCTCGGAGGCAGCAAGGCGTGCGGTGACGCCCTCCGGGATGCGCCTGGTGCGATCTGACCAGTCAGTCATCTGGCAAACCGAGAGCACCTGCCACGCGCCGCGATCGGCGGTCGCCAGATCTTCCTCCATCTCCTCCTCTGCGACGGGGAGCTCCTCCTCTGTCATCTCCAGATCACTGCCCTCGCTGGCGCTGGCGGCGGTGGGTGACAGAGGCCTGGATAGGCGAGGACCCGTGGTGGAAGAGATGCGGGGAGGTGGCGGCGACACTGGTGCGCGTGGAAGCAGTGCGGTGGTGGCGCTGCTACTCAGATGCGGTGGCGGCGACGCTGTCGCTGAAGAGGAAGAAGAAGAAGCAGAGGCAGAGGGGCGCGGAAGTGGGGAAAGAACCCAAGGGGCGCACCCCTCCCCTATTTAACCACTCCCTTGAGGGGTAGTGGGATCGCGTTGTGCGGGCGGGCCACACGGTGTGGCCGTGTATACCCTAGACCAACCAATCAGCAGCGAGCCACACGAAGGGCCACAGGGCGCAGCGGATCCCATGACGTGACGTTATGATGCAGTTAACAAGGAGGCAGGCACGATGTGACGTGTGCTACAGTAGTAACTGCCAATTACTGCGGCGGTTACTGGCGCAGGCCCTTAAAATGAGGCAAACGTGATGATTAACCTCCACGTGGGGAAGCGTACAAGAGAAGGAAGAGTGATCCGGATGAGTATGAGGTGACCCGGCCAGCGAGTGAAAACTCGAAATGTGCCAAGGGAAAGTAAACCTATGAAAATCCGGACTATGAGTTAACTCGGAAAGAAAACCATAGGCTCGATAAAATTGAACCTGTTGTGGCCTTAGCGGCTAAGGCAGCTAAGACCGCACCAGCTTCGGGGCCTAATGTTGGGGGATACCCCCGGGTAGGGTCACGCCGGGGTATAAAGGCCGAGTTAGCCGAGGTACGGCAAGGTCAAAGCAGATGCTGGCCGAGTCACCTCAAGGCAGGCCGAATCACGGGGTAACCCGGACCAGGGGATGTCCACCTAACTGGGTCTCAGCCGACTTATATCGTAAGTCAGTGAGATGTATCTAACTTGTGTACAGGAACAGGTATGGCCGGATCGACTAGGTACGATCCGGGTTACATCAAGCTTACAAGAGAAGGAAGTATCTCGCAGGTCAAAGGGTGACAACTATACGCAGAGCATGAGTGGATCGACTAGTCCAGGACCACCGAGGCGTGGCCGACAAAGGTGACGAAGCCTGTGTCGGATGACGTGGGCACCGCAGAGGCTCACGTAGCCTCTTCATGGATGACGTTGGGTTAAAGTAACCCGGTCGGCTTACTATTTTGGGAGGAGGCATATTTCCTGGAATATGCCTCCACGTATGCCCTAATTGGAGACCTAGCCACCCCTATATAAGGAGGGTTAGGGCCTCTATAGAAAGGGTTGATCTCGAGTTGGTTGAGTTTTACTTGGTTCCCGAGGGCTAGCTAGTGGTGAGAGTAAGAGAGTTCCTTCTTCCTCCTCTCTCCAATATAGCTCAAGGAGCACTTGTAATCTATGGAAGTGAATCAAATACAAAGCTACTGTGTGTGGAATCACCACACTATCCCTCCCTGGATTCCCCTAGTGCATTTAGTCCCCACCTTTAGCCTATCCATGGAATCTGCCGTGACACCACCACGACATTAGGCATGGATTAGACCGGCGGCCCAGGCGTTTCTCTAACACACATACATAACTCCATGGACTTACAAGCTCCCCTTTGATTTCACACTTACGACATCCATAGACAAAAGAGCATGATATCAACTAGGTACAATGTACAAGTGCAATGTTGAAAGCGTTCCCCATGACAGCATGATTCTGCTAATCCCCAACATATAAGTGCAAGCATATACAACATAGATGACACAATGGTTCAAGTTTATTAGGGGCAAGAAAAGTAAATTGTGCCATCAAGTTCGTGAGAAATTTAATCACTAATTTTCTCATAACAAGTTTAATTCGGAAGGTAGATAAAAACATGAATATACTTGGAATAGCAAATGCTAACAGGTAGGTATGGTGGACTCTTTGGAATAACTTGGTTTTATTTGGAGTTGGATGCATGAGTGGAACTCATACTTGGTATGGAGGCTAGCAAAAGACTGGGAGCGACCAACTAAGAGAGCAATAATGGTCATAATCATGCAAAGCGACAAAACGTCATTAATTAAAGCATAAAGTGATATTACAAGTTGAAAACTAAAGGATCATAAAGGCTATTGTGACGTGGGATAGTCATAACATGGTGTGAGCATGCGCCAAGTTAACCCAAATAAAGCATCAAAGGAGAATACCACAATACTATGCTTTAATATGCTAAAACAATGCATGATTCTTTCAAGGAACAATAAGCAATCTCAATTGTTTGTAACAAGTCATGCTACAGAAATAATCACTAAGCATAAAGCCAAAACAATATCAAGCATGGCATGATAAAGCCTAGGCCACAGTCAAAAACAAGCTCCTTTTATACCACTTAAGCATGAACTTTCCTACTCTCTTCCAACACCAATCGACTTATTTGAAACAACTCACAAAGATAATAATAAATAAAGATCAGTGAGCTTATCTCACAAATTCACAAATAAGAACTAAAAAGTTCTAAGCTGAAAGCACAAGAAAACTAAGGCTAAACACAGTGCTAGCAAAAGAGAACACTCACAAAACAATGAGAATGAAAACTAGAGTGTTCTATGCAATGAATAACGGGGTGTGTCTCTCCAAAAGAAGTGTGTTGGGATCCAACCAAATTATTTAAGCAAACCAAACAAAATCAAACTAAAAACGAAAACAAAGACGCTCCAAGAACAACACAATTGTGCATGAAACAATAAAAATGAAGTGTTTGGAAGAAACCTGAAATTTTTGTTGATGAAGAAGGGGATGCCTTGGGCATCCCCAAGCTTTGACGCTTGTACCTCTTGAATATTTCTTGGGGTGACACGGGGGCATCACCAAGCTTGAGCTTTTGTCCATTCTTCATCTTATCACATTACTCTTCCCTACACTTTAAATTTTCCTTCGTACAAAACTTCACACAATCTTCATTAGCAACATTAGTGTACTCAAGATAATAAGTATTTTGGTTCAGTTTCAACACAAGTAAAACTTCGATTAAAACAAAAGCTACTGTAGCACTTCCTTTAAAAAGTTCAAATGATCTAAGAGAACTCAAAGAGAAAGATATTAAGAGGCAAATGCAAATAATGGCAGAAATCTATCAAAACAAAACAACAAGTGAAAACAGATTTTTTCGAAGACCTTCTGTTGCGCAAATCTAAAAGTGTTGAACTTACGAAAGTTGG
This sequence comes from Avena insularis, assembly GCA_023614405.1. Classification (NCBI taxonomy): domain Eukaryota; kingdom Viridiplantae; phylum Streptophyta; class Magnoliopsida; order Poales; family Poaceae; genus Avena; species Avena insularis. Next base: position 474,690,588 of record CM042696.1, on the reverse strand, counting down.
ATAACAACCTGGGGCAGAAGCACAAACAATCACAACTCAAACCGACATACAGAGATTTTTCAAGAATTTTTACAGTAAAGCACAAAAATCTATTTTGAGACAGCAACTTTCCCAAGCATTACTTCTCTGTCATTAGAGGTTACTCTTGGCACAAAAACCACACAAAAATGATAAGAAGAGGTTATTACAGAGGTAATAACTTCCAAGACTCAACTAAACTTTTGGGTTATCTCCCAATAAATACTTTTCTTTAACGCCTTTAAGTTAGGCATGATAGTTTGAGAAGATGCTCACATAATAAATATGAATTGAAGTAAAAGAGAGCATCAAGAAGCAAATTCAAAGCAATTTAAGTCTAACCCACTTCCTATGCATAGGAATCTTGTAAAGAAACAAGTCATGAAAGCACAAAGCAATAAGCATAGTAAAGAAAAAACAAGTGCAACTTCAAGATTTTCAACATAAAGAGGGGAAACTTAATAATGTTAAGATAAATAAGACCATGTTTCCCTCTCTCATAATAACTTTCAGTAGAAACATGAATAAAATTAACAATATAACTATCACATAAAACATTCTTATCATGATCCACATGCATATAATAATTATTACTCTCCACATAAGCATAGTCATTCTTATTAATTGTAGTGAGAGCAATTTCAACAAAATAGCTATCATTATTATTCTCATCACCATAATCATCAAATATAGGAGGCATATTGTAGTCATAATTAATTTCCTCCTCAATAGTAGGTGGACTGAAAATATCATATTCATCATTGTAATCATCATGTATTGGAGGTTTGGTATCATCATAAGCAATAGAATAGCTATCTTCCAAAGTTGGGGAACTAAAAAGATCATTTTCATAAGAACTAGCTTCCCCAAGCTTAGACTTTTCCATAGCATTAGCAATAATGGTGTCCAAAGAATTCATACTAACAACATTGCTATTAGCATGCACATAAAGTTCCATAGGTTTTTTAATTTTCTCTTCAAACACTTCATGTCCTAACTCAAGATAAATATTATAAAGCTCTCTAATTTTTTTGTTGTTTTCCATTAAGCCTAACTAGTGAAAACAAGAAACAAAAAGACAAAATTGTAGAATCTAAAGGAAATAACTTCGAGCACTCACACCGGAGGATGTGAGTAACTTTTACCTTACCTCCCCGGCAACGGCGCCAGAAAATAGCTTGATGTCTACACACTTCTATTCTTATAGACAGCTGTTGGGCCTCCAAGTGCAGAGGTTTGTAGAATAGCAGCAAGTTTTCCCTTAAGTGGATCACCCTAGGTTTATCGAACTCAAGGAGGAAGTGGTCAAAGGTATCCCCTCTCAAGCAACCCTGCAATCAAGATACAAGAAGTCTCTTGTGTCCCCAACACACCCAATACACTTGTCAGGTGTATAGGTGCACTAGTTCGGCGAAGAGATAGTGAAATACAAGTGGTATGGATATAAGACAACAGTGCCAGAAAAGAGCTTGATGGCGTGGAGAGACTAAAGGCAAACTGAAATAAAGATGGAAGCAAGCAAACATGTAACAAATCTAGTTGCAAACGGTGTTTCAATGTTTAGAAACAAGGCCTAGGGATCATACTTTCACTAGTGAACACTCACATATAAATATCTTCTATTTACGATACTACTCTTAACTACTCTCCGGTTGGACACTCTAATCCATGGTAGGGCTATAACAACACACCTCAAAGTTCGCTTTCCATATCTAGATAACCCCACACTATCACCTTGAGCTCTATATGGTTCCAACAAACACCACAATTTCATAGAAACATCCAACTCCAAATATAACTCATAATAAGTAATTGTAATCTCTAGCCTAAATGCCACCATGGTGTGCACGTTGTCACTTTCACACACATGGGGAGAGCAGAGATCTATTAAAGCACTTGAGTAGCAAGGTAGATCTACTTGATTACAAAGCTCATGATCATGCATAGAGAGAGATGAACACATAGCTACCGGTAGAACCCTTAGCCTCGAGAGAGAACTATTCCCTCCTCATCATGGGAGTCAGCAACGGCGATGGACATGGAAGTGGAGATCGATGGAGATGGCTCCGAGGGCACTTCCTCGTCCCGGCAGGGTGTCGGAACAGAGACTTTCTATCCCCCAAATCTCCCCTTCGGTGGTGGCGGTGCTGCGGAACTTTTCGTGGCTAGAGGCCTGACGATTTAGGGTTTTCGTCCCAGGGGCTTCTTATAGGCGAAGGGGCAAGGTCGGTGGCCATCCAGGGGGCTCACACCATGCCCTAGCGTGGCCTAGGGCTACCCGCACCAAGGGGTGGTGTGGCCGCCTTGTGGCCCCCCTTCGTCTCTCCTTCGGACTCCATGTGTCTTCCGGTAAAATATTGACTTTGGCTTTTGTCCCGTCCAATTCCAAGAATATTCATTTTCCGACTTTCCTGGAACCAAAAACAGCAGAAAACAGGCAGCTGGCACTGTGGAATCTTGTTAATAGGTTAGCCTAAGAAAGTGTATAAAAATACTCCAAAGTGTGGACAAAACACAAGAAAGTAGATATAAAACAAGCATGGAACATAAAAAATTATAGATATGTTAGCAACGTATCAAGTATTTAAGTTACGAGTTTAGCATACACATGAGAGAGTGTGGAATAGTTTCACAACTCACGCCTGCCGGAACACCACAACATAATGGTGTATCGGAGCATCATAATCGTACCTTATTGGATATGGTTCAATCTATGATGTCTCTAACTGACTTGCCACTTTCATTTTGGGGTTATGCACTGGAAATCGTTGCATTCACTTTAAATCAGGCACCATCTAAATCCGTTGAAAAGACACGGTATGAACTATGGTTTGGAAACAAACCTAAGATGACATTTCTTAAAGTTTGGGGATCGAAGTTTATGTGAAGAAACTTCAGCCTGATAAACTCAAACCCAAAGCAGAAAAATGCGTCTTCATAGGATACCCTAAAGAAATAATTGGGTATTCCTTCTATCACAGATCCGAGGGTAAGGTTTTCATTGCCAAGAATGGATCCTTTCTAGAGAAATGTATCTTGCAAAAGGTGTGAGTAGTCATAAGGTAGAACTCGAAGAGGTTATTGAACCTTCTCTTCATGAAACAGTGAGTGGCGCAGCGCTAGAAATTGTTCCGAAGTTGACTTCACCGAATGAAGAAGGAACTAATGATAAAGATCATGAAAGTCTGAAAGAGGACACTACCGAACCTCGTAGGTCAAGCAGGACGCGTGCAACTCCTGAACTGTATGGAAATCCTATCGTGAATTTCATGGTAGATGGAATTGATGACCCTACGAGATATGAAGAAACAATGATGAGCCCAGATTCCAACAAATGGCTAGAAGCCATGAAATCTGAGATGGGATACATGTACGAAAACCAGGTTTAGACCTTGGTGGACTTACCTCGCGACCAAAAGTCCATTGAGAACAAATCGATTTTCAAGAAGAAAACTGATGATGATGGTAATGTGACCATCTATAAAGCTCGACTTGTCACAAAGGAGTTTCTAAAAATTCGAGGAGTTGACTACGATGAGACATTCTCTCCTATAGCGATGCTAAAGTCGGTTTGGATTATGTTAGAAATTGCTGCATATTTCGATTATGAAATATGGCAGATGGATGTCAAAACTGTGTTCCTCGATGGTAATATTGAAGAAGAGTTGTATATGATACAACCAAAGGGTTTTGTCGATCCTAAGGATGCTGACAAGGTATGCAAGCTTCAACGATCCATCTATGGACTGAAGCAAGCATCCCGGAGTGGGAATCTCCACTTTGATGAGGTGATCAAAGAGTTTGGATTTGTTGAAACTTATGGAGAGGCTTGTATTTACAAGAAAGTGAGTGGGAGCAATGTGGCATTTCTAATATTATATGTGGATGACATATTATTGATTGGAAATGATATAAATCTTTTAAACGGTGTTAAAAGTTATCTAAACAGCAAATTTTCGATGTAGGACCTTGGTGAAGCATCATACATATTAGGCATTAAGATCTATAGAGATAGATCAAGACGCCTAATTGGGCTATCACAAAGTACATACCTTGATAAGATTTTAAAGAAGTTTAAAATGGACGGAAGTAAGAAGGGGTTCTTACCTATGTTGCAAGGCAAGACATTGAGTAAGACTCAAAGTATGGCTAGGGTGGAAGAAAGAGAGATAATGGATAAGACCCCCTATGCTTCAGCCATAGGCACTATAATGTATGCTATGCTATGTACAAGACCGGGCGTGGCACATGCTATTAGTTTAACTTGTAGGTACCAATCAGATCCAGGTTCGGAACACTGGATAGCGATCAAGAGTATCCTTAAGTACTTAAGAAGAACTAAGGAAATGTTTCTTATATACGGAGGTGAAGGAGAGCTGGTCGCTAAGTGTTATGTCGACGCTAGCTTTGACAGCGGTCCGGATGACTCTAAGTCTCAATCTAGATACGTATTTCTCATGAACGGAGCAGTAGTTAGTTGGAGGAGCTCCAAACAACCTGTGGTGGTAGGATCAACAACGAAGGCGGAATATGTTGCTGCTTCAGAAGCGGCGCAAGAAGCGGTTTGGATGAAAGAGTTCATAACTGAACTAGGTGTGGTTCCTAGTGTGTTGGACCCAATGGTGATCTATTGTGACAATAATGGAGCCATAGCCAATGCCAAGGAATCAAGGTCTCACAAGAATTCCAACCATATTAAGCGCTGGTTTCACTCCATCCGCGAGCATGTCAAGGATGGAGATATAAAGATTTGTAAAGTACACACAGACCTCAATGTAGCAGATCCATTGACTAAAGTTCTGTCTAAGATGAAATGAGAAATGGCTAGAAGAAAAACGATTGCTCGTAAGCGAGAGAGACGCCGAGCCCGTGGGCGCCCCATGGTTGACGTGTCGTTGCCCCACACTGCTTTGGCGCATGGTGCCCACTCTACACCTGTAGAACCCTCAAGTATCGGGGTAGCCGGTGCTAGTACCTTGCCATGCGCTACCGCTGTGGAGGCATGCTCCTCATACCAATCCTCGTCCCAGGGCCTAGCAGGCTCTGCTCCGTCCAATGGTGGTTATCACTCGGAAGTTGTCCCCTCGGGGGGAGGTGCTGCCACCCAGATCCCCTGCCTCTCAGCACCGTTCTGGCCTATCCCAGGTAACCTGTTTTGAGCCTACGTGCTCTCGCACTTCTCGACCTTTGTTTCTCGCCCAATAAATGGTTGTGCCGCGGAGGATGGTGAGGTTTGGGTCACTCCTACCGTTGTCTCGCTGTGGTTCTCCCTGGCTACCATGGAGAGCATGCTGGCCTTTTTGCTTTGCGATGTTCCTGAGTGCGTCTCTATTCGTCTCGCCACTGAGTGCGTTTTCCGGGTCTCCGTCGCTTGCGAGGAGGTCGCGTCCTACCTCACCTCTGTCGGGGACAAGCATTGTGCACGGTTTAGGTAGCACTTCCAACGCTGCCTTGTCATGGCCATCGTCACGGCCAGTGCCCTCACCTCCTCGCCCCCGTGGCCAGGGGTGCATGGCGGGGACGCGGTCGTCGGTCTTGCCCATCCTGGTCGCGTGTACCACCTGGACAATCTGGTTAGGGTGGGCCCGGGATCCTACTTTTTCCTTGCATCCCGTTGGGCGAACATTTAACGTCGGCGGCTATTGTCGCGTGAAGGGTCTCTTCCTCCTTCAAGGCACCGCGTCACCGCCTGCTCCCCTACCGCCCTATGACGCCGTGTCCTCGCCATCTCTCGAGCCTTGCGCCGATCTTGATGGTGCTCCTCTTTCCCCGGCTGTGCGGCTAGTGGAGATCAATGCCCCGGCAACTCCCCGCCCCGTTCTTATCTAGATGTTAACTACCGCCATGCCGCTCCATCTAAGCCCGTATCCCTCCCCCTTCAAAACCCTGAGTTTGGACGGTTGTTTTTGATGCCTCTCTCCTGAGCACCAAGTCCACGCCTACCATGACCCAGTCCGCTGTTGTGACCCGGTCCGTTGTCATGGTCATTTAGGGAACAAAGTGCGCGAGTGTGACATGCCGTTCTCGCAGCCCACCTTTGCCCCACCTCCACCTCGCCTCCCTCCACCGCCGCCGCTCGCCCCCGCCCAGCCACCCCGTACCCCACCGCCTAACCACTCCACTACCCCCAAGCTCTACCTCCGGTGCTGCTCGCTTTGCCTCCCTTCCCTCTCCTTGCCAGGGCAACCTCTTCGAGCTGGGGGAGGCATCGACTATGGCTGGCAACGATCCTCCTGAGCGTGTCGTGCTCATGGTAGAACCTACGCCACACCGTGCCGATGCGCTTGATGTTGTTTCTCTCCCCACTGTTGATGAGGAGGAAGATGAGGGCACGGATGCATCCCTTGTTGCTGACGAGGAGGAGGTTGAGTTGGGAGACAAATCCCTCCTAGTCCACTTTGAGGTGTCATGCCGCCCGGGGACAACGAGGCAGCGCGCCGCATAGCGGTTGTCTTCATCGACTCTCCCGCTACGCTCTCCTCACCGGCCTATTCCATCGCGGAGGCCATCACCCTTTCCATTCCTGGGCTACACGTTGCCATGGTAGGCTCCTCCATCGGGGACATGTACGCCAAGTTCCTCTCCTTTGGAGATCGTGAGCTGGCCATCCGCAACCAGCCTTTCTTCCTCGATGGTGCCACCTTCCGCCTGGTTCAGGAGGAGGAGGTTGACCGTGTTCCTGTCAACATGTCGTTCATGGCGGTGGTCGTGGCCAAGCGCCTCCCCATCGAGCACTTCAAACCTCTTGGGACCATGGGTGCTTTCGGTGGCTTCTGGCAGGTGGTGGAGGTCGACTCCACCTATCTTGTTGGGCGGACTGCTCTATGGTCCATGCTGTCGTGCACCTACGGCACGACTGGTTTGTCCCGAAAGAGGTGACAGTTACGCGTGCCCCGTGGCCGTCTTGGGTCATTGTCCTTAACAAGATCCACGTTTGGCGGGCACTCGAGTCGTACAATGACATGGGCGTCTACATGCCATTCTTTGGCCCGGCTCCGTCGCCCTATTCTGTCATCGTCACGGCCAGCTCTCCCTCCTGTCGCCGCCTCTACACCGCGCCCCCGCCTCAGATTTTGGGTCGCAAGGTGGGCATGCTCCGGGGAGGAACGCAGACGAGGACCTCCCTAATGATGCTCTCTTGGCCATCCTGGACAGTGTGGCCAGCTTGCCCGCCATCACTGTGCACGCGAGAGACTCCACCGCTTCTTTTCTCTCCTCTATCACCATCTCCTAGTGCGTGGACACTGGTTCGGTTGGAGATGGGTCCTTGGGATCAGGACCACCTTTGTCAGCAACTCGGAGGCATGCCATGGTGATCACAGAGCTGGAGGATGAGGTGCTCTTTCCTCCTCCTGCCTGCGCGGACGCGTCGGACTCGGAGGAACGCGACCGCCACAACTCCCTGCACCTTGCTCGGAAAGTGACCCAGCTCTATGAGCATGTTACTGCCCGTGCCATGCACCTACGGGGCCTGCGTGACTCGCTTGGCAGCTGCACGGTAGTCCTTCAGAAGCAGGTCAAGAAGCATGGGGCCTTCGCTGGGTGCACCAAGCCCCAGCACAAAAAACTCATCGATGCCCTTGCTGCTTCCGTCTACGCCTCGTCCTCGTCGGTGCACCGCGGTGACAATGATTAAATGCCGCTATGTCAAAGCACGCGGCCCATGCTGCAGCTTGGCAGGGCTCGATGTTGTCCTCGCCATGTATCCCCCCATACTGTGTAACTTAGGGCTTGCCTTGGGTCGTGCTAAGACCCCTTGTATCCCTTGTTTTTTCTATTCTCTGTTAGGTGCTTATCATTGCGGTGATTAGTGCCTGCCATTCTATCTCCATCGTGTCGTGGAACACTCATGGGCTTAGTGATGTTAGAAAACACCCGGTGGTCTGTGACTCCCTCTCTGCTGCTTCTCTCACGATTGCCTGCGTGCAAGAAACCAAACTCTCTATGATTAACCATTTTGTTGCTAGCTCCTTCCTCCCTGCCTGTCTCTCCTAGTTCGCCACGATGGATGCCATGGGGAGCTCGGGCGGCATCCTCACCGCCTGGGACCCGAGCCATCTCTCTCTCATTTCCACAATTCCCCATCGTTTCTCTCTTACCACCATCCTCGCCTTGCCTGTCTTTGAGGTCTCGATCTCTGTCACGACCGTGTATGATCCCACTGACCATTCTCTCACCCGTCTTTCCTCGCTGAGTTTGAGTCGCTTGGTCCTTTGGTCATGGGGCCTTGGATCATTGCCGGTGACTTCAACCTCACACTTGGGCTGTAGGATAAAAACAATGATAACTTCAACGCTGCCCTTGATGGTGCTTTTAACGACTCCATTAGGAACCTCGCCCTTTTCGAGCTCCCCCTCCCTGATCGGCTCTTCACCTGGTCGAACAAACATGATACCCCCACTCTGGCATGGCTGGATCACGCCCTGTTCAACCAAGACTAGAACGTTTCCCTCCCTGACTCCTCCCTCACCTCCCTCCCCCGTCCCACCTTGGACCATGTTCCTCTCCTCATCACTGCCACCACCACCATCCCGTGCTCCTCGTGCTTCCGCTTTGAAAATGCTTGGCTCCTTGACCCTCTCTTCCTCCCCACCACCCTCCCCGCTTGGGCTGTTGGCCGGACGGTTGTCGATGCGGCTGGGGATCTGGTGGCTTGCCTCAAAGCTTTCCACATTGCTGCCAAAAGATGGAAACGGGCTCACGAGTTCAATCCACTTCTCGAGAATAATTGCAAGTTTGTTATTGGTTTATTGGATTTTTTCTAAGAAACCTGTGTCGTGTGCAGGGCTCGAGCTTCATGTCGTGTGCAGGGCGAAGCATGCATCCCTTCTTCTGGATAGGGCGGCATGGTGGAAGCAACGGGGCAAATTCTGTGCCATGAAGGAGGGTGACGAGAATACCCGCTTCTTCCATGCACGCACTTCGCAGCCTCTATGTTGCAACACCATCCGCTCCCTCGATGTGGGTGGTGCCGTGGTGGCCTCTCATGCTACTAAGGCGGAAGCGCTACACTCCTTCTAGCGCGCGCTGCTCGGATCTTCTTCGGCCCCCGCCTGGGATTTCTGTGTCGATGATCTGTACGCAGGATACCCACGTATTGACGGAGCCGCTCTTGTCGGGTCGTTTTTGGCCAAGTAGATCAAGGATGCGGTGGACTCAATGGATCGGTCTAGTGCCCCCGGACCAGATGGACTTGGGCCTTCCTTATTCTGGGCAGTGTGGCCTTCCTAATGTCTCCACCTTCATCGAGTCACTCGCAGTCATCAATGCATCCCTCTACCCGATCTAGCACAACCACACAAATCTCGCCGTACAGCCACCTACCTTCTCCTCTACATTTCCCCTTTTAATTATCACCAATTTTATGGCCGTGTCAAACTTCGTACATAGAAATTGTGTTTGTGCCCTTTGCATGCGGCTCAATACAGAACTGCCATGCATGGTTCAGGAAAAAACGTGACGTGCGGCGCTGTCGCGTGCACGGCAAGAGTTTGCGACGCGTTGCACGGTGGTGCAACGAAACATGCCTTGCTTCCATTCACCTTAACTACAGAGCCCCTCTCCGCATACCCACTCTCACTCTCGCTCACTCTCCTCATGCAACCCTCTCCACTGTCCCACTAGCTTCTGCAAACTCCGGAGAAAACCCCATCCCCCCTGGCGATGGTGGAGGAGGATACGGTGGCCATCGTCGCCTCCAATGCCACTAGCGAGGAGGCCCCCGTCTCCATCCCGATCCCCCTCGACACGTTTAAAGCAACCACCGTCCCCGTCCAGGCCCCCGTCCCCACTAACAACGTAACCGCCATCGAGGAAGCCCCTGCCGGGGAGGAGCCCCCTGCAGCCGGTCACGAGCAGATCTAGATCTTCTAGGACCCCTACTATCTAGAGGAGTACATCGCTCTGGTGAACCCCTACGACACCGGCATCGACGACCCATGGTCGGAGGTAACTAGGCTTTGCTTTCCTTCTGGTTCTTCTCCCGTTCCCATCGTTGGATGCTAGATCTTGGTTTATTAGGATTCACTTGTTCGCATTTCGATTTCTCGATCTTCTTACATCATCTAATCCTTCCTTTTCCTTTTATTCCAATAGGTTTACGGCAGCGACGTCTGTAGCGATGATGAGTCCAGACACACCAAGACTCGTCAACTGCTGAGAAGGCTACAAGCCGGCCAGTATGACGCCTTCTTCGCTGGCGGCATCTAGAGTTGCCCCTTCTGCAGGACGAGACTAGCCGGCATGGACTTCAACTGCGTCATCATGCATGCAGAGGTCCCGAGCTTCGGCACCCCCAAAGTCAGCCAAACCATGAATGTCAACACCTACATCGCTGAACACCAGGCTCTCGGCATTCACCTCCAAAACCTCTAGTGGGTGGCCATCGAAGAGGGTCGCATGCCTCCGATCAAGCCCAAGGCCCCCAAGATCAAGGGAATGAGAAGCAATAAGAGGAGGAAGCGCCAGAGGGAGGAGGCGGAGGCGTAGGCGCATGCAAGGAGGGGTTGAATGTGTCTGCTACTGCTACTGCTAAGTACCTTCTTTTGATTTTCTATATATTGCGTGTATCCTATTTCTGCACATAAGGAGGGGTTGAATGTATCGAACCTCGTTAAGCAACCTACTTTCTATCGCTATATCCTATTTAGCTGTGCACAGCTATATCTACATTTGTTTTTTTCTCAATGAATGTATTCTGCCTAGTGTGATTTGCTGCTCTAGATTTGCTACCAGATCGGAGGCAAAAAGAGGTCCAAAAGAGAACGAATGATCGAAAAGAGAAGCTTCTCTAGATTTTCTACCAATTTGGGCAAAATGAAACATATCTGTTTAGGGAGAGAGGAAACAGGTACTCTTTCAAACTGCTAGTTAACGAGCTGCCATCTTGACAAGCTACCAGACACATACAGAAACATAACACAAAGAAGTAAAATTTATTTTAGTACTCTCACTTGAGGTGCTATCCATCTTGACAAGCTAACTGAGTTCCACAAAACAGAAACTTAACACAAAGAAGTAAAATTTATTTTACTACTCTCACTTGAGGCGGCTAGCCATCTTGAAAAGCTAACTGAACTCCACAAAACAGAAACATAACACAAAGGAAGTAAAATTTAATTCACTTCTCATCAGAACACTTGAGGCGCTTGCCATCGTTCCTAGGCGACCAACTGCCATCATTCTAGGTGGATCTTACATTTTCGGTGCTCCATAGCTCACAAAGTTCATCCCACCTAGGATCTGGCTTGGCTTCCCTATCTTTAGCATCCGACGGCACAATTAGCGGTGCATCACAGGCCTGATTGTTGCCGCTAGAAGATGCTGCCTCTCTGTTTGCTGCTTCAGCTGCAGCCTCTCTGTCAGCTGCTTCAGATGCAGCCATTTTCTTTGCATATGCAGCTTCAAACTCAGCTATTCTGCATTTTTTACAAAGGGCTCCCCTAAGCTCGTCTTTCCTCTTGCAATTAGGACAAAACACGAGGTAACGTAGAGAAGTGGATCTTCCTGTACAGCTGGTAGGTCACATAAGAATCTATGACTGCATACTTCAGGTTTATATCAGACAACAGCCACTCATCCCAGAAATCGTGCCTATCCGTAGGGAAATCTGCCTTTATTCCATCGTACGACTCATCCAGGATACTAGTTGCGAGTGTAGCCATCCCATCCTTCATCGAGCCCCCTATGATCTTGACAAGACTCTGAATATCGATCCAGTTGTGCGTAGGAATTGTAATTCCCTCTTGACGAAATTTCCAAAAATCAGTTGTATTGTCGATAGTGCAGAAAACAATTCCTTTTTCTACAAGGAACTGGCGTGGCGCCGGACAATTCTTGTGAGTCCTGAAAGTATGAAGTTTGTCATCACCAAAATTTGTAACTACAAATATTTTGTCAATGCAAGATCATCATCTGAATATAATTTTAAAAAGTTTAGTAAATGCAAGATTAATACTCTCAACATTAGCTTGTCATAATTTATTTGGTCCTAAATAAAATTTAGTAGTTGCAAGATGAGCAAATAGATAAAGAACAAGAGGAGAAAACCCTAAAAGCTCTTAACTCCAGAGAGCAGATCTACAAACCGGGAGAAGTGGTAGATGAGGACGTGTTTCCTCATGGCCAGTTGAACGACGGCGACTTCATTCCCTTCATATGGGTCCTCCGGGGTGTACTCGAGGTCCAATCCCACAAACTTGTCCTCGTCTTTCTCAAGCCAACCCTCGTACATCCTTAGGACTCGCACCACTGTCTCCTCCTCATTGGTGTAGACGACGTCTATCTTCTTATTGTCATGGGTAGTGAAGCTTGTCTATAGAGTGCGACGACCTTCCATGGCAGCAAGGAGAAGACAGAAAGAAGACAGATGACAGGAAGAAGAAGAGTGGTTTCTGCTAGACAGGGGAACAATGGAACCGTCAATGCTTTTCTAAGGTAGTGGTTAACGAGGGGACGGTATTCCAATGGAGAGACGCGTGGTGGTGGCCGTTACAGCTTCTGAGTAAACAAAAAAATAATTATAACAATGATAGATGCGCCCTATTTTGTCACATCAATACACTGGGCCGGTCATGTTTTCCTATTCACTGCGCCAGCGCTACAAGCCTACGTGACATCCACCATGCCTAAGCGACGGGAGCGACATAACGACGAAAACTAACAGGGGGGCCTAACTTGACGGGCGTTAGCCTGATATTTTGTATTGAAATGTAAAGTTGAATTCGTGCCGAAAAAGACCCTCTGAGTATTTGGCACGCCAACTGTGGTCATCGCGGCTGATTACAGGCAACTTGGGTACCGCGTTGCTGGGCGCCTCAACTTTCGGGCCTCAAAATGATATTCTCGGTATGGTGTCATAACGGTCCCAATTCTAGGATCAAATGCTTTCTACCAATCCCATGCTAGCAACATGCTCTTCAAACACACTAGGTGGAAAGCCTTTTGTAAGTGGGTCCGCTAAAATTGCGTTAGTCCTTATATGATTTATACTTATTGTATGATCCTAGATTCTATCTTTCACAACATGATACTCGATGTCAATGTGTTTGGCAGCACCACTTGACTTGTTGTTACTCGAATAGATCACTATGCGTTGATTATCACAGAAAAGAGTGAGTGGCTCAGATATACTATCAATCACCCTTAAACCCAAAATGAAATTCTTGACCATACGGCTTGCCCAGTTGCCTCATAACATGCTACAAACTCTACCCGCATTGTTGACAATACAGTAACACTTTGCTTGGTGCTTTTCCAATAAACAGCTCCTTCTTCTAGGGTGAATATATAACCTGATGTGGATTTCTTAGTGTCAACACACCCCGCAAAATCAGCATCTTAATAACCCACCACCTCAAGGTTATCAGTTCTCTTATATGTGAGCATGAGGCCTTTAGTGCCTTACAAATAACGCACGACTTTCTTAGCAGCCCTCCAGTGATCCAACTAGACTGATATCTTCCAAGAATCCCGGTTATAAATGCTAAATCAGGGCGAGTGCACACTTGTGCATAAATCATACTTCCAATAAAATCATAAGGAACTGACTTCATCTGCGCATATTCATAATCATTACTTGGGCACTAGAAAGTCCCAAACTTATCGCCCTTGATAATAGGAGCAGGCGAGGCTGACCACTCATGCATATTGTACTTCTTGAGTACCTTCTCAATATACGCTCTTTGTGATAGCCCCAAGATGTACCTTGAGGGCGAGCGCGAGATCCAACTCAACGACACCGAGTGGGCGCAATGCAGGGAGGCCCTACAGGGCAACCCCCTGTTGCCAAACTCATCACAACAGATGTTGATGGGTTATCATTGGCTACTCATCCAGGAGTTCAAGTTCTAGTAGGCGATGAGCGGTTGACTCGATGAGCACAAAAGGGCTGCAGACGAGTCGAGCCTTCGACGAGTGGTGCTCTCCTCCATCGGAGGATCCTCCTCCAAGGGCAATGACCATGTAGCTGCCAAAAGGCGCTCTCAAATGGCCCAACTCAACAAAAAAGTGCGAGACGAGGCCACTCGAGCCCTCGACTTCTTGTTCATGATGATGGACTCACGGGGCAACATGCTGCCGAAAACACCGCAAGCAGCGGTGACAGCAACCACCATGTACCTGCTCAACAATCAACTGCCAGCTAGGGATCCACGATCCACCATGCACCGATCTACGATCTCTGGCCTTGGACTGGTCGAAGCTGTGCTCACCAAATATCCAGCCGGAGCATGACATATCGCAGCGACGCTGCTCACATCGACACCATTGCCACTATGATGCACGTGATGACATCACGCAGTGCAAAGTCGACAAGATGCGCAGCAAGCGTGCCTTCTCAACGGAGTCGGAAGACAAAGGAGTGGAGCTCTGTGGTGCTGGCTGCTTTAGCAGGGCTATACGGCAAACACAAATGCCGAAAGGGTTCAAACTCCCATTGGAGAACCCAAAGTTCGATGGCCTCCAAGACCCAAAGATCTGGCTAGAGGACCACATCTGCTCCGTCAAGCTGCACGGTAGAAATAAGAGCACAACCATGCAGTGCCTCCAGCTGCATCTGCAGAGTGCTGCCCACGCATGGCTCAACAACCTTCCCCGCAGGTCGATCCGCAACTAGGAAGAGCTGGTCTACAGCTTAGTGCGAAACTTAAAGGGCACTTACAAAAGGCCTATGTCAATCGAAGAACTAAAGGCCTGCTATCAGAAGCCTAGTGAATCACTACACTCCTACATCCAGAGGTGCTCCATCATTAAAAAATCCATAGAGGACATCTCCGAGGACCACGCAATCAACGCGTCAACGGCGGCGTACACCGCAGAGAGCTGCTGACTCGTGTAATAACGAGCTCGTTGGGGAACCCCAAGAGGAAGGTATGATGAGCATAGCAGTAAGTTTCTCTCAGTTATGAAACCAAGGTTATCAATCCAGTAGGAGCAAGGAAACACCTCCAAGGTGTTGCTAGCTGGCCTTTGGCAGGGCGCACTACTGGTGCTAGCAGCAACGTGGAAACCTACACTACACAACCACAAAACTTTGCCCCAACTTATAGTGAGGTTGTCAATCTCATCGGTTTTGCTGAAAACAAAGGATCAAATGTATTGTGTGGAAGAAAGTAATAGTTTGCAGAAAGTAAACAGAAAGCATTAAATAGTTGTATATTGATGGTAAAAGAAAGGACCAGGGTCCATAGTTCACTAGTGGTGGTTCTCCTTAAGATAGATGACATGTTGGGTGAACAAATTACAGCGGGGCAATTGACAAACATCGAGAAAGCATACATGAATATACTACTCATCTTGACTCCTTTGAGATTCGATTGGGCATTACAACATTATACATAGACCGTAATCCAACTGCATCTATGACTAATAATCCACCTTCAGGTTATCATCCGAACCCCCTCCAGTATTAAGTTGCAAGCAACAGATAATTGCATTACGCATTGCGTGTAAAGTAAACAATATGATTGTTCTATGAACAAAGGATTGTTGTTTTGTCCCTAGTAGCAACAGCACATCTAGTACCTTAGAGATTTTTGTCACTTCCCCAGATTACTAGAGGCATGAACTCACTATCGAGCATAAATACTAACTCTTGGAGTTGCTAGCATCTACTTGGCCAAGATAGCTACTAACAACGGAAAGCATGCAAGATCACAAATAACAAAGACATGATAGAATCAATAATCAATCTGAAATAGCATCTCAATATCCATCGGATCCCCACAAACACAACATGTAGGATTACAAATAGATGATCTTGATCATGAATGGAGCTCACAAGATCTAAACATGATAGCACAAAGGCGAAGAACCAGCCATCTAGCTACTACATGGACCCGTAGTCCAAGGATGAACTACTCACGCATCACACCGGAGGCTTGCATGGTGATGAAGAAGGCCTCCAGGGTAAATTCTCCCCTCTGGCAGGGTGCTGGGAAGAGCTTCAGATCCCTCCCGATCTAGGGATGGAGATGAAGGCGGCTACAGACTCTTTCGTGGAATTTTGATCGGGTACTTAGGGTTTCTGTATCGGAGGCATCTGATACGCGAAACGGGAGGCCGAGGGGTTGCCTGGGCTAGCCACACCACCCCGTGGTGGGCTGCCTGGCCGCGTGGCAGTGGTGTGGGCCCTCGGCCCCTCTCCGCCTCAGATTCGGCCCGTGTGTCCCTCGTTGAAAAACTGACTTTGGCTTTTGTCCCGTCCAATTCCGAGAATATTCATTTTCTGAGTTTCCTGGAACCAAAAACAGCAGAAAACAGGCAGCTGGCACTGTGGCTCTTATTAATAGGTTAGTCCAAGAAAGTGTATAGAAAGTACTACAAAGTGTGGACAAAACATAAGAAAGTAGATAAAACAAAGCATGGAACATCAAAAATTATGGATACGTTAGCAACGTATCAAGAGCTCAGGGAGGAGCTGGGTTGCACGAAGCCCAAAACAATCCACCACCTGATGGAAATTGCAAATAGGTGGACAGATGGAGAGGACTCTGTGAAAAATAACCGCGTCCACTTAGACAATGACAACAACCTTGGCCGCAGACTCGACCGCCAAGGAAACGTCGGATGCAGGGCTACGAACACCGCAAAGAAGTCGACATGGTCACGGTTGGCTACACCGACAAACGCAGCGATGGCAATCGTAGCAGCGGGTACCGCGATAGCGGAAAACCACGCAAGTATGGCAACACCATACCCATGATGAAGCCCCTGGAATGTTAATCTAGGACAAACTATCTGGACCTTGCAACATCCACTTCTACATCGACAAACACGATGGCAAGAAGAAGTCCAGCCACCTCCTAAAGGACTACCGCGAGGTCCTCAAGCTCCACGAAGGCCTTCCCCAGATGAATCGTGACGCGATAAATCAAGGCTATGGAGCTGCCATGGGTTCCATAGCTCACGGAGCACCACCACCATCGCCCAGACCACCACCACCTGTGGCTGCACTGGCCCAGAACAACAGAGGCAAGTAGTACCCACGACCACTAGGGAATATGGGTATGTTCCAAAAAGGAAGCCCCTCCAATAGGGTGCAAAAATCAATCACTCGCCAAGTAAATTTGGCGGTCAACTCTCCACCCTCAACCACTGAGTACCTCAGCGGGTGCTAGTCCTACATCACCCTCGACAAGCGCGATCACTCGCACCAAGCACATCGTCTAGGCCACTCTCCCCTGGTGCTCGAGGCACAAATTGGTGTCTTCGAGATGAGTCGCGTCTTCATGGACGGTGGTAGCGGCATCAACCTCATGTTCTCCAGCACCTTGCGCGCCATGTGGATCCCCCTCTCCTGCTTAGAGGTTTCTGACACAACGTTCCACGACATCGTCTCAGGGAAAGGCGTATATCCCCTAGGCAAAATCAACCTAGACATCATCTTCGGCATGCCATCAAACTTCCGGCGAGGGCACCTCGAGTTCGAATTGGTCGATTAGCCCTCGTAATATCACACAATCCTCGGACGTGTCGTGTTCGCAAGGTTCATGGTGGTGCCGCATTATGCCTACCTGCAGATGAAAATGCCAGGACCCAATGGCATCATTACTGTCAGCCGAAGTTTCGCCAAGTCCGATAGTTGTGACAGGGAATTCAATAGAATCTCCCAATCTTTTGGCATGCAAGAAGAACTAGCGAGGATGAAGGAGTTGACAAACAACAGTCTCCCTCCTCCGAGTAAGCTGAACGCACCCGACCAATCCTTTGACTCGTTGGTACATACCAAGGCGGTATAGATCCACCCAACGGACCTGACCAAGACGGCCTTCATCGCCAACAACTTGAGTTCCGCATAGGAACTCGCTCTCATCGAATTCTTCCGTGAGCGCTGGGACATCTTCGCCTAGTGTCCTGCGTAAATGCTAGGAGTTCCTAGGGAATTCGCCGAGCACTCACTCAATGTGAACCCTGAGGCCAGACCAGTGAAACAGTCGATACGTCGACTGTCAGAACCAAGGGCAAAGGCTGTCGGTATGGAAGTCAACAGACTCCTCGACGCCAGATTTATATGAGAAATAAAGGAGAGCACCTGGGTAGCAAACCCCGTGCTTGTTCCTAAAAAGGACACAGATATCCTGCGTATGTGCGTGGACTTCACCTGCCTCAACAAGCATTGCCCAAAGGACCACTTCCCAATACCGTGGATCAACCAAATAATCGACTCCACCGCAGGATGCGAGTGCCTCTGCTTCCTCGATGCCTACTCAGGCTACCATCAGATTCGAATGAAGGAGGAGGACTAGGAGAGAATGGCCTTCATCACACCCTTCAGCGTCTACTACTACACAACAATGCTCTTCGGGCTAAAGAACGCAGGAGCCACCTATCAGCGGTGCATGTAGGCCTGCCTCAAGAACCAGCTTGGCCAGAACATCCAAGTTTATGTCAACGATATCATCATCAAAACCAAGGAGGAAGCCACATTACTTGATGATCTCCGTGAGATCTTTGACAACCTCCACCGCTACTGGATCAAGCTGAATCCGGAGAAATACGCCTTCGGCGTACCATCCGGACAACTGCTTGGGTACCTCATATCTGCCATGGGAATCAAGGCGAACCCAAAAAATATAAAAGCCATATTGGCCATGGAAAGCCAAATAACATCAAAGGCGTCCAACAACTGGATGGGACAATCGCGGCGCTCAGTCGATTCATCAGTCGAATGGGCGAAAAGGAGCTACCATTCTATCAAGTTCTCCGCAAAGCTGAGAAGTTTGAGTGGACGGACGAGGCATAGGATACATTCGACGACCTCAAGCGCCTACTCTCCACCTCTCCAATGCTGGTGACCCCCAAGGAAAAGCAGCCAATGTTACTATACATCTACACCACCAACCAGGTGGTCAATATCATACTGGTGGTAGAATGAGCCGAGGACAACAAAGTTCATGGAGTACAACGCCCAGTATACTACCTCGGCGAGGTACTCACACCAATAAATAGTTGTATCTGCTCTACCAAAAGTTGGCTTATGTCGTCTTCATGATAGCACGGAGACTGCACCACTACTTCCAGGAGCACCCCATCGTCGTGGTGAATGACGCTCCACTGGGGTACATCCTCAACAACCCTAACGCCATAGGACGAGTCTCTCTTTGGGGAATCGACATGTCTCCACGAGACATTACATACAAGAAGCGAGTGGTGATCAAGTCGCAAGTTCTCCCAGACTTCCTCCTTCACTGGATGGAGAACCAACTCCTAGATACACTGGACATGTCCTGCCTATGGACAATGCACTTTGATGGATCCAAACATCGAGAAGGAGCCGGCACCGGCGTCATCTTAACGTCACCGTAGGGTACCAAGATGAGATATGTCCTGTGAATGCAGTTCCACGTCTCCAACAACGTGGCAGAATATGAGGCCCTGCTCTACAGGGTGCGGATGGCCAAAGTCTACGGCACAATGCGACTCATCATCTACGGTGACTCGAAGCTCGTGGTGGACCAAACAATGAACCAGTGCGATGCTCTAAGCGACAACATGATCGCCTACTACAACATGTACGATGCACTCAAAGGAGACTTCGACGGATGTGAACTGCGGCACGTAGGTCGCGAAAGCAACGAGGACGCTAACACACTTGCCAACATAGGGTCCACCTACGCTTCGGTACCACCTGGTGTATTCCTGGAGCAGATCTGCGAGCACTCTATCAAGCCAAAGGCTCCTGAAGGGCCATCCAACACATCAAAGGACTCGGGCGCTGCGCCACCCGAAGAACTCGAAGGTCCCAGCAACACGAAACAGGGACCTAAACCTGAAGGCCCCATGGAGGTCATGCTCATTGATCCATCCTGGACACAGTCGTAGATCACATACATGCGCAACAAAAGGATGTCGGACAACCCGATAGATGCGCGACACATAGCGCGGCACTCCAAATCCTTCACCATTATCAATGGCGAGTAGTACAAACGCAACATTACAAGAGTCCTTCAACGATGCGTCTCCAACAGTGACGAGAGAGCCATCCTCCTCGAGATACACGAAGGCACCTATGGTCATCACGCCAGGAGTCGTGCCCTCGTTGCCAAGGCTCTAAGAGCTAACTTCTACTGGCCAACAGCGATGCGCGACACCAAGGACATCGTCCATAACTGCAATGCTTGTCAAAGATTCGCAGAAAAGCCACACGCACCAGGCGCAGAACTCAGGCCAATACATGTGGCTTGGCCCTTCACGCAATGGGGACTCGGCATGGTCGGCAAGCTATAGAAATCATCGCCTGGAGGATATGTCTTCCTCCTCGTTGCAATCGACAAGTTCACCAAGTGGATCGAGGCCATGTCGGTGATGAACCAAACAGGCACCACCGATGTCAAGTTCTTCGAGTCCATCGTCTTCAAGTTCGGGGTGCCACATAGCATCATCGTTGACAACATGATGAACTCCACCTCGAATGATTTCCAGGATTTCTGCGAAAACCTGGGAATCAACATCAGCTACGCTTCAGTAGCACATCCCCAAACCAACGGTCAAGTCGAGAAGGCCAACGGCCTCGTCTACAATGGCATCTAGAAAAGACTCATTTGACCACTTGAGCGAGCAGCTGGGTGTTGGGCCAAAGAGCTGCCATTCGTACTATGGAGCCTGTGCACAACTCCAAACAGCACCACAGGCTACACCTCGTTCTTCATGGTACATGGCGCCGAGGCAGTACTACCTGTAGAAGTGCGCTACAAGTCCCCAAGGGTTGTCGCGTACAGCGAGGCCGAATCTACGGCTCACTCGAAGACTCCATCGACCTCCGTGATGAGGCACGTGAGATCGCAACAGAACAATCAATGATCTACCAGCAGAGCCTCCGCAACTACCACAGCTGATGGCTGCGCCCAAGATCCTTCATCAAAGGAGACCTCGTCCTGCGTCTGAAGCAGAAAGGACACCTCAAGCTAGAGTCCCCCTAGGAGTGACCCTATGTGATTACCGAAGTAATACTAGGTGGAACCTATCACTGGAAGGATGTAGATAGTAGAGTCACATCCTCCAACCCCTAGAATGTTGCACAGCTGCGATGTTTCTACCCCTAGATGTTTTTCCTTTACAATAAGGCTACTCAGCCAGGCTACTTAGCCAAACATTGTACCTCCTGCTATTCTACAAATAAATAAAGCTAAGTGCCTTCAACATTGTGTCTTGTTACATTTATTTTCACTACTATTTTTGCACTCGGGGGTTGCGCCTCCCTGACTCCCTCGTAGTTGACCTGAGTAGCTGACGAAACTGCCAATCGAATCCTTGATAAAACCAACCCAGTTGCAACACAATTAGAAGGCTGGCAAGGATATGAGATGCACAAGTGTCAGGCTAGCAAAAAGGAATTACACACTCATGAAACAAATAAGCTAATAGCTTTACATACAAACATGGTTATCAACACCCAGTTGAAACAACTATACAAATTTTACAACACTTATACATCATGTGCAGGTTAATAACTATTCTTCTGATTCGAAAGAAGAACATTGGTACACTCTTCGAACAAGTTCATGATGTCTTCTGCTAGCCGATCAACCACTCGATAATGGGGCACCATGTTCCATGCCATCCCTGCTGGAGGAGGCAGTGGTCCTGTGGCAACGACATCCAGGTCTATGTCAGGTCGCTTCATGCGCACAAGCGCCAACTCAGCCTTGGCACCCACAACAAGATGTTGGTGCACGCACTCGCGTACTGCATTAGCACTCTAGAACTTCCACATCAGAGCCAGTAGGCTTGAGGGTGCGGCATCCAACAGAAACATTGCCTAGAAGATGTGCCTTAGGCACGACTTCTCTTTCTTCAGAAAATGTAGTACTTGCAACACGCGATCTTGCAACATCGCTAGCATGATCGCACAATCCCGGTCGGTCCAAAAGAACCCACCAACTTCTAGCTGATCCTGAGTCAAACAGCTCAGTCGAATGCTGATGCGATCCCTCTCTTCCTATGGAATGAGATTGACAACTGCAAAAGACAGCAACATAAAGGCATCAACCACCAGAAACAACAACACAAGCATACTGCAGCAACAAAGTCGAAGAAACACACACATTTCAACTACTCACTTATTTGGGACACCTCGCCAAGAAGATAAGCTTCCCTCTCCAAAGCCTTTTCTGCCTTCGACTTCCAAACATCGGTATTACCGCGGATGACTGGTGCTTCTCGCTCTAAGTGCTTCACACGGTCGTGCAATCGAGACAAAAGCGATAGATCCTCCACCTTCGAACGTGGCTGCGCCTCAGGTTCACTGGATGAGGGTTCGCCAGGCGCATCAGTAGAAGGCACATCTTGTGAACCGCTCAAAGGGCCCTAACCAAGCAGAAGATTGGAAGAATAAGAAACACTACACATGGAATTCAAATGGCGCAAGCACGGAGATAATTTATACATTCAAAATAGCACCAAGTTTTAACAGGGGCACCCTAATGACCCATAAGTATAGGGGGTGTATCGCAGTATTTTCGAGGGAAGTGAAACCCAATTTATTGATTGACACAAGGGGAGCCAAAGAATATTTATCAGCCTTAACAACTGAGTTGTCAATTCAGCTGCACCTGGAAACAATCTTTCTCACAGCAGTTTATCAGTAGCAACAGTTTTGTAGTAGAAATAGTAAAGTAACAGCAGTAGTAAAGCAAAGACATTAGTAACAAAAGCAGTAACCAATGGGATTCGAGTGCGGTAGGCATAGGGATGGATGGACGTGCGTTGCATGGACAAGACAATTCACATAGCAATCAGAACATAGGGCAATTGCAGATAAATAAGATAAAGCATCCAAGTACTAGACAATCCTACGCATGTGTTCCATATATAGTCATACGTGCTCGCAATGAGAACTTGCACAACATCGTTTGTCCTGCCAGCCCATTTGCAGCGGGGCCTCTAGGGAACTACTGGCAATTAAGGTGCTCATTTTAATAGAGCACCAGAGCAAAGCATTCACACTCCATGAACACATGTGATCCTCACATCAAAGCCTTTCCCTTCCGGTTATCCCGATTTCTGTCACTTCGGGGCCATAGGTTCCGGAAAACAACGTGTGTATACAACTTGCAGATAAGACCCAAAACAATACTATCATAATGAATCAATAACATGTTCAGATCTAAAATCATGGCACTCGGGCCCTAGTGACAAGCATTAAGCACAACAAGTCGCAAGAAAGTCATAAAGCACTAATAAAAGATACTAGGCACCATGCCCTAACAATCTGATGCCATTACATGAACGATCTCATCCAATCCCTACCATCCCCATAGCCTACAGCGGGGGATTACTCACTCATAGATGGGGGAAACATGGATGGTCGATGGAGAAGCGATGGTGATGATGATGGCGATGATCTCCTCAATTCCTGTCCGTGAGGTGCCGAATGAGTTTCTGTTTCATGGAATCTGGTGGTGGCGGCGGAGCGGAACACCTTCTGGAAAAACGTCGAACCCCCCAGAGTTTTTAGGTCAGAAGGCTCCTTATAGGCGAAGAGAGAGGCTGAGGGGGTGCCTAGAGGGCCCACATCACCCCCGGCGCGGCCTGGCGTGGCCCACGCCAGCAGGTGGTGTGGCCACCCCCTGGCTCTTCTCCGTCTCGTATTCTGGCTCCTGGAGTCTTCGGGTGAAATAGGATTTTTGGCATATTTTCCCGGATTTTTCCTGATAGTTGATTTTCTGCATAAAAAGTAGACACCAAGGCAATTCTGCTGAAAACAGCGTCAGTTCGCATTAGTTGCATCCAAATCACACAAGTATATAGGAGAAACAATAGCAAAAGTGTTCGAGAAAGTAGATACGTTTTGGACGTATCAACTCCCCCCAAGCTTAGCTTATTGCTTGTCCTCAAGCAATTCAGTTGAAAACTGAGTGCGATAAAAGAACTTTCACGAACTCATTTGCTTCATATGATGTAAATATTCTCAGCAATGTGATCAACTACCTAGACAATTCATAATAAAGAGTATGCAACTGGGTCTACTTAATAGTCATTGCAAGCTAAGAAGAGATTCCAACTCAAGAATAATAAGTAGCATGAAGCACAAACATAAGCAACATTACAATGCTCATAGAAAGGTATGATAGAGTGGTATCTCACTTGCCTTTGATTATGAATGCCAAGGCACCTCTGAAGTTCAAGTGATGACTAGAAGTAAAGATATCAAAGATACAATCATTAAAGTCATAACACAAATAATCAAGTATTGGAACAAACACAAAGGATGACAACTATGCTCTCAAGAAGGTGCTCAAAGAATAAGTGGAGACTCAACAAGTAGAAGAAAAGGTTTTGAATAATTTGAAAGGCTTCCAAATGCTGAAAGTATGGTACTTGTTAGCTTTGAGCTCTCAATGCCCCTATCATAAGCATCTTTAATGTGGTTAAGGTGAAAGTGACACAACTAAGAGGATATGCTTGACAAGTTATAAATTGAAGTCTCATGCCCCTTACTTGCGAAGACCGATCCTCATGCTACTCAACTTTAGTCACAAGTAAGCTCTTGTCATTATAAGTACATACGTATCATAGAGAACCACCAACGGGGTACCCCTTGCACATGACACGGGAGCTATCCCATGATCAAAATACAAGGAAAGCAGACAATGAGCATCTCGGCGATCTTTTTATTTACTATGTGCATAGATTTTTATTGAGGATGCTTCATAGAATGCTCATTATGGTTATGCTGCAAGTTTCCACCATGATTAGGCATGGCTTAGGCTAGCGCCCAGTGCTTTCTCTAACATACATACAAACTCCATGATCTTACAAGTTCCACTTTTATTTCACACCGCCAGGATCCATAAGCAAAAGAACATGATATCAACTAGGTACAAAGTACCTATGAAGCGTTGAAAGCGGTCCCCATGATACATGGTTCTGCCAACTTCAACTCATAAAGCGCAAGCATGTGCACAACAAAGAAGGACGCAATGGTTCAGGTTTATTAAGTGCAATAAAGTAAAGTGTGCCATCAAGTTCGTGAGAGCTTTACTAACTAACTTTATCTAACAAGCAAACATTTTATTCGAAAGAAAACAAGGCATATTGAATAAGCACGGAGATAGCAAATGATGCTAATAGGTAGGTATGGTGGACACTTTGGAAATATTTGGTTTAGGGAGTTGGAAACATGAGTAAAACACTCAGTGGAAGTGAAGGCTAGCAAAATTAGGGGAGCGACAAACAAGAGAGCAATAGCTGTCATTATCATGCTTGCAACAAAACATGACTACTCATGGCATGAAAATGATTCAAGATCCTCAAGGCAAAATAATTCATCGAGGCTCAACTGATTATTACAGTCATGTGCATGCGTGAGCATGTGCCAAGTCAATTCAAATGAAACATTCAGAGGAGGATACCACGGTGTCATACCAATTTATGAATAGAGTAATGCAAGCAAACATTCATGAGACATGCTACAAACTGTTAGCGGGCTGGAGCTAATCACAAGAAAGCAAGAACTACTAAGCATCCAAAGATAACATACACCCTACATGAATGGACTAAGCAAGCTCACAATGATGAGTATATGTATAAAAATGAAGACAAATAGAGTTCGTTACCAGCCTCTTACCACGCCTCAAGTTGTCATTAATCCTCATTATTGCTCTTTACTTGTATGGATTGAATAATAATATGAAACCAATAATCCACTGAGAACTGGCGAACCCTGAAGCAAACTCGCAAAAACCAAAGAAGAATGACAAATATTTTTGGTGTTTTTGATTTTTAAACAAGAACCAAAAGAGAGAAACAAGCAAAGCAAAATCTTTTTGGGTTTTTCGAATAGTTCAAACAAAGCAAAAAGGAAAAAAGGAAACCAAGGCAAAAAGAAGAAGCAAGCCAAAGAGAAACAACAAAAATATTTTTGGTCTTTTTGTGTTTTTAGAAAGCAAAAGCAAAGAAGAACGAAAACTAAAAAGAAAACGAAAACATGATACCGACGCAACATGATATGGAGATGAGTGCAGTGTCGGCGTACCTCCCCCCAAGCTTAGGCTTTTGGCCTAAGTGGGTATCAATCCCAAGCTGGCCAGGATGAAGTGTCACCGGGGTACGACGAGGAGGTACCCTCGTCCTGGTGCGAGCCTGAGTACGCCCCTCCGTAATGTGCGGAGTAATCATAGGAGGGCACGTCCTCCTGGTGCTGCTCGTGGAAACCCAACAAGCGAAGCTGCTCGTCCACCTCCTCCTTGGAGCGCGACCACGGTCTCCTGTCAACACTAAACAAAGTAGGTTGTGGCCAGAGGATCTCCCTCTCATCCCCGTCAGTGAAAAGCATCCTATATACTAGATTGTTCAAATCAGAGGTAGTAGTGACAAAGTGATGAGTTTTCATGGCAACAAGGTCGAGCCTCTGTGGTGCTAGCATAGCATCATCAGGAGCCACTGAAAGATCTAATGCATCGACTATACGCGAGGCAATGATGCCCCCATAGATAGGCCCCCCAGCAGCTAGGCGGGGAGCAATAAGCGAGCCAAGATTGTACCGAGTATCGTTGTTGAGCGCAGCAGCAAGGAAAGCTAAGTGATAGTTGGAGATATTACTAGTGTTCTCCCTACCCAATACACTAGTGGCAAGATAGTATGCAAAGTATCTAAGAGCGGGGAGTTGGATATTTCTTATCTTTTCGCGCTGCGCCACGTGGTCATCATCATTGGTTACCCCTCGGTAAAGCTCCAACAAATCAGCGGGTCGCCCTTGAATTTTCTTCACGGTCCCTGTCATACGCACACCTACAATACTGCAAAATCTCTCCAAAGGCATGGTGAAGGGCATATCATAGATTTTAAAGGAGACAGTGGAATGATAGGATGTGTTAGTAAATGAGAAGCTCTCAATAAAAGTTTTGGTGAGCATAGCGTATTGTGCACTCTCATCTTGCATATAAGAGGTTAAGCCAACCCTCTCAATCAGTAGCAAGAAATCATCAAGAATACCTAGAGCTTGCAAGAAAGTAAAACAAGGAAAAGAGGATGGGTGAGCATCCCCATCATCCCTTTCACTGCCAATACGAGTTGCAATGATATCTTCATTGTATGAAGGCCTAGCTTGGGAGGCTATTCTTGAGGGCCTTGTCCTCCTAGGTGCATCACTCTCAAATATCTCTCCAAAAGTGTGGTTGGTCATGCTTGGTATTCTGAAATTTAAACACCTATTAAACAAGTGATTGCAAAGTAAATATAATGAAGGATTCTACTCAGAGGGACTTGCAAGAGGCCTAAACATGCATCAAAACTATATCTCTAAGCATCAAACAAGCTTACAAGCTCTCATAACCAGTCACCTATAGCAGCAAAATACTCAACATATAATCCACTAAACACAAATCTACTTGGACAAGGGGAGGAGTCACATACCAATGAACAATTGCTCCAAATTTCAGCAAGAAAGATGGGCTGAGCAAAGAGATCGAAGAAATCGAGAGCAACCACAGAAAGAACGTGATTTTGAGCTATGAACTAGAGCTTACTCGGGAGAGAGAAGAAAGTGGCAGGTGAGAGAGGTAGTGGGGGGCCCGGGGTGGCCCACACCAGGCCATGGTGCCACCCAGGGCTGGCCACGCCACCACATGGTGTGCTTGCCTGGTGGCCCCCCCTGCTACCTAACAGGTACTCCTCTGCCCCTTTTTCACGTAAAAATTTAATATGAATTTTTTGGAATTTTTCGAGACACTTTATTTTTGGGCAATTTTCAGAAATAGAAGAATGATTTTTCTGACAGACAATTTTTATTTATTTTTTGAAACATGATGCAAGGACAAAACAAGGCTAGAACTACGGAAGTTCTAGCATGCAAGCAACTAATAACACAAAGAAAACTAAATGAAAGCAAAAACTAAAATGCAAAGGATAGAAATAAACGGAGATAATCATAATGAAAACATTGTTTTGTTCAATGGAATCCTTTTGTTAGCAAGGTTGATCAAGTCTTGCTACCAAAACAATTGCATATGAGACAAAACTTTGTACTCCACTAATGATTATGTTACCTTAACCTTGATAGCAATGGTCCCAATCATAATAGTTTCAAATTTTTCTCTTGGTATGGGACAATATATTTCTCCAACTTGAATGCCTTCAACATGTTCAATTGAATTCAGTCCATAAGTCCTTTCAATCTTCTTGGGGAATAGACAGTATGTTCCTTGTCATTAACATTGAAGGTCACCTTTCCTTGATTACAATTAATAACAGCTCCTGCAGTATCAAGAAAAGGTCTCCCAAGAATAATAGACATATTATCATCTTCAGGCATTTGAAGCACAACAAAATCAGTTAATATCAAGCAATTGTGAGCCAACTGAACAGGTACATCCTCACATATCCCCACAGGAATAGTGGTAGATTTATCAGCCATTTGCAAAGATATATCAGTTGGTATCAATTTTTCAAGCTGAAGCCTTTTATAGAGAGAGAAAGGCATAACACTAACTCCAGCTCCCAAATCACACAAAGCAGTTCTAACATAACTGTTCTTAACAGAGCAAGGTATAGTTGGAATCCCTGGATCTCCAAGTTTCTTAGGAACCTTACCATTGAAAGAATAATTAGCAAGCAAAGTAGAGATTTCTTCATTAGTGATCTTCCTTTTATTCGAGATAATGTCCTTCATATACTTTGAGTAAGGAGGCAATTTAATGGCATCAGTCAAAGGAATTTGCAAGAATAAAGGCTTCATCCACTCACAAAACTTATTGCAGTGTTCATCTTCCTTTGACTTGTGTTTCTTATCAGGGAATGGCATAGGTTTTTGGACCCAAGGCTCTCTTTCACTACCATGTTTCTTACCAATAAAATCTTCTTTGGAGTATTTAGTATTCTTAGTGTGGTTTTCAGGTTCTTCTTCAACCTTTTCTTCATTAGGAACACCATTTTCTTCATTACCACTTTCAGTTTCAGCATTAGAGATAGATATACTATTAGGATCTATAGCAGGTTCAGAGGGTTCTACAACAGTTTTATGTTTCTTTTTCCTTTTCTTACGAGTAGAACCACTATTTTCAGCTTATTGAGAATCCTGCTCAATTCTTTTGGGATGCCCCTCAGGATATAGAGGATCCTGGGTAGCAGCTCCACTTCTAGTTCTAATTTCATAAGCATGTTTTTCTTTAGCAGCATTAACTAGCAAGTGGTTTTTCACTTTAACGAGTTGATCTATTTGAGTTTGAACCATTTGAAAGTGTTTAACAATCATTTTAACATCATTAGAGGTTCTTTCCATAATATATTTTAACTCAACAATAGCTCTAGTGTTTTCCATTAGATGATTTTGCACCCTTTTATTAAAGTTATCTTGCTTAACAATAAAGATATCAAATTCTTCTAAGCATTGATCAGGAGGCTTCAAGTAAGGGATATCACCTTCATCAAAGTGTTGGAGAGAGTGTACCTCAATAGTGGGTGAGTAGGGAATAGGCTTACATAATTCTTCTATAGGAGGTAAATTCTTGACATCTGCAGCTTTAATTCCCTTCTCCTTAAGACATTTCTTAGCTTCCTTTATCACTTCATCATTTAATTCAATAACTCCCCTCCTCTTTGATGTTGGAATAAGCAACGGAATAGATGGTTCGGGTACAATTACTTCAGGTATAGCTTGTTTAGGAGGAGTCCAATCTTCATAATTCTTGCTTATTTTAGCCATTAGTTCCTCAGCTTCCTTAGGAGTCCTATTCCTGAAAACACAATCAGCACAACTATCTAGGTATGTCCTAGATTCCTCGGTTAGTCCATTATAAAATATATCAAGAAGCTCATTCTTAGGTAATGGACTTCCATCCTGTGCATGAATCAAAGCACAAAACCTTGCCCAAGATTCAGGCAATACCTCTTTTTCTCCCTGTTTAAAATCAAAAAGTTCCTGCAAAATAGCATGTCTAGCACTGGGAGGAAACTATTTCTGCAGGAAAGTACTAATCAAGCACTCAGGGCTATCAATAGATCTAGGAGGTAAATTACTAAACCAAGTTTTAGCTTCTCCTTGCAGCGAAAAGGGGAAAATCTTAGCAACAAAGTAAGTATGCATCTTAATATCATCGGAAAACAAGCCACTCATGGTAGAAAGTTCATTCATATGTGCTACCGCACTTTCATTCTTAGTCCCACAAAAAGGTACATTTTCGACAATAGCTATGTAAGATAGATCGAGAGAGAAATCATAATCTTCATCTATAATGTTGATGGGAGAAGCAGCAAACTTAGCATCAAGGGATAATTTGGGTCTAATAGTACGCCTCTCAAGGAGATTCTTAGCAGAGCTCCTATCATGGGTGTTCCTACATTCTTCAATAAACTCATCAGTCATCTCAACATAATCTTCTTCAGCATCATAACTCTTACTAGACTCAGGTGAGCTAACAGGTGTGGCAGTGTCTTCATTAGGAGTTTCAGTATTTCCAACTATAGTTCTAGCAATCGTAGCATCTAGGAAAGGACCTAATGAACCACTCTTATCAAGCACAGTAGAAGCAGCATCATAAGTAACAGAAGTTTCAGATTCAACAGTAGTAGCAGTGTGTGTAGCATGTGTATGTGGTGGTGTAAGGAACTTACTCAAAACATACGGTGAATCAAGAGCAGTAGAGGTGTTCAGAACCGTACCTCTTCTTGTAGTAGATGGTAAAATAGGAGCCTTGCCATCACGAGACTTACCCATGATGGATGGATAGCAGGGAACAATAGAGAACCCAAGTGAACTTGATAAATAAAGCTATGCTCCCCGGCAACGGCGCCAGAAAATAGTCTTGATGACCCACAAGTATAGGGGGTGTATCGCAGTATTTTAGAGGGAAGTGAAACCCAATTTATTGATTCGACACAAGGGGAGCCAAAGAATATTTATCAGCCTTAACAACTGAGTTGTCAATTCAGCTACACCTAGAAACAATCTTGCTCACAGCAGTTTATCAGTAGCAACAGTTTTGTAGTAGGAATAGTAAAGTAACAGCAGTAGTAAAGCAAAGACAGTAGTAACAAAAGCAGTAACCAATGGGATTCGAGTGCGGTAGGCATAGGGATGGATGGACGGGCTTTGCATCGACAAGACAATTCACATAGCAATCAGAACATAGGGCAATTGCAGATAAATAAGATAAAGCATCCAAGTACTAGACAATCCTAGGCATGTGTTCCATATATAGTCATACGTGCTAGCAATGAGAACTTGCACAACATCTTTTGTCCTGCCAGCCCGTTTGCAGCGGGGCCTCTAGGGAACTACTGGAAATTAAGGTGCTCCTTTTAATAGAGCACCGGAGCAAAGCATTAACACTCCGTGAACACATGTGATCCTCACATCAAAGCCTTCCCTTCCGGTTATCCCGATTTCTGTCACTTCGGGGCCATAGGTTCCGGACAACAACGTGTGTATACAACTTGCAGATAAGAGCCAAAACAATACTATCATAATGAATCAATAACATGTTCAGATCTGAAATCATGGCACTCGGGCCCTAGTGACAAGCATTAAGCACAACAAGTCGCAACAAAGTTATAAAGCACTAATAAAAGATACTAGGCACCATGCCCTAACAATCTGATGCCATTACATGAACGATCTCATCCAATCCCTACCATCCCCATAGCCTAAAGTGGGGGATTACTCACTCATAGATGGGGGAAACATGGATGGTCGATGGAGAAGCGATGGTGATGATGATGGCGATGATCTCCTCCAATTCCCCGTCCCGACAGGGTGCCAGAACGGAGTTTCTGTGCTGTTTCGTGGAATCTGGTGGTGGCGGCGGAGCGGAACACCTTCTGGAAAAACGTCAAACCCCCTAGAGTTTTTAGGTCAGAAGGCTCCTTATAGGCGAAGAGAGAGGCCGGGGGGGTGCCTAGGGGACCCACACCACCCCCTGGCGCGGCCTGGCCTGGCCCGCGCCAGCAGGTGGTGTAGCCACCCCCTGGTTGTTCTCTATCTCGTATTCTGGCTCCTGGAGTCTTCGGGTGAAATAGGATTTTTGGCATATTTTCCCGGATTTTTCCTGATAGTTGATTTTCTGCATAAAAAGTAGACACCAAGGCAATTCTTCTGAAAACAGCGTCAGTTCGCATTAGTTGCATCCAAATCACACAAGTATAGAGGAGAAACAATAGCAAAAGTGTTCGGGAAAGTAGATACGTTTTGGACGTATCACACCCCCACATAAATAGTTCAAATACAGAGGAAAAATTCTTCACGCAGCTACAAAAGGAAGCAATGAGGATGGCTACGCCTACGCTTCAACACCCACGGGCTTTGACGACTCCGTGGCGGACCCCGATGCCGCGACTTTCGTTGCCATGGCCTCTAATGATGTGGCCTTTGCGGTGGTAGCCCCTAACGCCGTGGCCTTCGTTGCCTTCAGCCGTTTTCGCTCTACAGAGTACTTTGTGAGTGTCTCTATGAGCTGTGGCCCATATTTATGACTGCTAGTAGCAAAGGGAGTGAAAACTACCACATGGCCTTCTGCGGTCATTGGCATCGTCGAGGTTATCCGGCTGACGTCCAGATTGGCACCGCTGGCCTGCGCCATTGCCAAACCCATGGACGTGTTGACTCCCTTCTGTGCATTCTTGAAGTCCATCAGCACGCCACCCATGAAGGTCTCGACCAAGCCATCAAGATCTTCAACTAACTTGGCCTTGGGGAGCATCTCTTCACAAAGGAGTCCCAGAACAGCTCTAGCCTTCTTGAGGGCAACTTGTGCGGAGACACCACAATCTTCGACCGCTGCCACAACATCAACCAAGGCGTCCCCATGAGCCACAGCCTGGCGGTCAAAGCCAACACCAGCAGCATCTGGAATAGCAATCCATCAAGTTAGCAGACACGACCAAAAGAGGAAAATACAAGTATAACGAAAAAGACCAGATATACACATACCCGAGAGCGCTTGTGCGACAGAGAAAAGTTGTTCTGCGAACCCCTTTTCTCTATTGGTTGCGGTGGCTATAAGGTCATCGTCACACTTCTTCGACTCCTGATTGAGGCGTTCGAGGGCTTCGACTGCCTCATCTCGTTTGGTCTCCGCCGCACACAAACCCTTCTCAAGGGAAGTCACATGATGAAGCAGGTCATTGTTTTCCTCTGAAGAACAAGGGAAACATGTCAAAATCCAAACAAAACGAAGATACAGTGGTATAATACACGTCGATCGGCTTACTTTGCAGCAGCTGGTTATTAGTATCCAGTCGTGCATGCTGCCGGCCCAGAGTCACGATCTGTTCACATAAGCGAACAACCTCCTGCAGGATGGGCTGTAGAAGATACCATATATCATTTCAAAGTTCTGACTCCGAACGAAAACTTCAAATGAAAAATCTCATGAACACTTACATGATCACCCGAAGACTCCGAAAGTATTCTCTTGGTGGGCGTCCGCACAAGAACCCTATGCTGCCTCGATTGGGGCAAGCTTGAGGAACTCTCGCTGGAGTTGGCCGCTATCTACGGGGAGAACATTGGCTCCTCCACATCCTTGTTTTTGGAGTCAATGAATCCTGCCTCCTCCAAGAGACGGCAATCACCAGAAGATTAAGGCAGTCATGCTATAGTGAAGAACCAGAAGGACATTACATACAAGGAGCCTGCAAGACATGCAATTTAAGACATCAGCTAAGTAGGAGACTTACCCATCGAAACTATCAAGGTCGAAGTCCTCATCCGATTCCAGCGGCTCTTTCAACTTCTTCGGCTTCTTCAGCAGCGGTGGAGCCACGCTACAGACATGAACCACTAGAATCGGGATGGTGGTGGCTACCTCAGGTGAAGTATCCTACGGTGCCTCCGGCATAGACGCGTCAGATTCTTCGCTCCGGGAACACTTGCGAGTTCCACCCTTGCTGGACTTAGGAACTTCCTGTGCAGGCATAGTCGAACCTGATTTGTTGTCCTCATCAGCCTCGGAGGGCAGAACTTCCTACGACTGAGGTGGTAGCGATGCCGCCACTTTCCATTCCTAATAGGACTAGCAAACTACAATCCAAGCAAGCCTTATAGGCAAAATGACAAGCAGACAAAAGACAACGATAGTTACCTCAGGAGGAGAGTTACTCGCACGGAAAGGTAGGACGACTGAGTCACTAGGAAGCTTGTCTTTAGCAATGTATTTGGTCACGAACCTTACCCTTTTATCAACCTCGTGTGAAGATATGTCCTCCTTGGAGATGCGAGTGACGTCATAGCCACCGGTCCAAAGGAACATCGGGTGTGCCCTAGCCTACAGAGGCTGCACCCAATGCCACAAAAACATGCAAATAAGGTCAACGCCTTCGATTTCTTGGCCTGGGACAAGCTGAAGGTCGCAAACACGCTTGTACAAGACCTCGACCTCCTCTACCTCAGCCGGCATGATAACATTCTTCTAAGACCTCTTCCTCCTTAGCTTGGCCTTGGGATCAACAGGAGCAAGTCCATACCGTTCGCCATCAACGTGTTGATTGCGAATGTAGAACCATTTCTCCCTCCACCCTTGGATGAACTCGGTGATTTTGAGGCTAAAGTATTGGACATTGGGGTCCAAGAAGATTCCGCAGCCGCCAACATCATACACAACCGAGAAAGAACCCGACTACCGCTTCAGCTTAAAGAGCTTCTTGAAGAGGCTGAAGTGTGGCTTGATTCTGAGCCAACAATCATAGAGGGTGATGTACCACACGATGTGCAAGATGGAATTTGGGGTCAGCTGATGCGCTGGATCCCATAAAAACATAGCAACCCTTGCACAAATTTGTGGATGGGAGAGAAATACTGCAAAGTATGAAGACCAAAAACATCACCCGGAATCCAATAGGAGGATTGGGGATTACCTCTAGCCCTAGATCTGCTGCATTGGCGGGCATCAGGCCATCCTGGTGATGAATGTGGAGCTTATGCTCCTTCAACAAGGTGCACCGCCATCACCTGTTGGTCATGCGGGTCCCTGGACCCTTCTTCTTGGCGACGGCGGTGGTACCGGACCTACTGGCGCTGACGCCCTTCTTCTTCATTGCAATAGCAGCACATCTAGCGGTAGCGCCTCCTTTCTTTTTCCCCATCTTGTGGTGGTGGAGAGACCGGAGGAAGTAACTAGGAAACGCTTTGAGAATATCCAGCACAGCGCGAGCAATGGACGAAGGCAACAAAGGAGAATGGCAATGGAGATGCGCGCACATGAGGAAGAAGAACAAGTGAGAAAAATTACCGCACCCAAAACCCTACATATACACCGAGGGATATCATCCAACGGCATGCAGAACTTTACCTCTACGCGTGGCGCACATCAATGAAGACATGTGGCGATGGTAACAGTTGGAGATATGCCCAAGAGGCAATAATAAAAGTGATTATTATTATATCTTTGTGTTTATGATGAATGTTTACATCCCATGCTATAATTGTATTATAAGGAAACACTAATACATGTGTGTTTTGTAAACATAAAAGAGTCCCTAGTAAGCCTCTTGTGGAACTAGCTTGTTGATTAAATGATGATCATGGTTTCCTGATCATGGACATTGGATGTCATTAATAACAAGGTTATATCATTAGGAGAATGATGTGATGGATACACACCCATAGTAAGCATAGCATAAGATCAAGGCATTAAGTTCGTATTGCTGTAAGCTTTCAAATGCATAGTAACCTAATCCTTCGACCATGAGGTTATGTTAATCACCATCACCGGATGGGTACTTTGATGACATCAAACACCGCTCAGAATCGGGTGGTTATAAAGGTGTCATGGGGTATTCTGAAAGTATGTGTTGAAGCGCATGGACCAAGATTAGGATTTGTCCATCCATATGACAGATAGATATGCTCTGGGCCCTCTCGGTGGAATGTCATCTAGTTAGCTTGCAAGCATGTGACTAGGTCACAAGGGATGACATAACATGGAACGAGTAAAGAGTACTTGTCAGTAACGAGGTAGAACTAGGTATAGAGATACCGACGATCAAACCTCGGATAAGTAGAATATCGCGTGACAAAGGGAATTGGTTTCGTATGTTAATGGTTCTATCGATCATGAAGTCATCGTTGAGTATGTGGGAGCCGTTATGGATCTCTAGATCCCGCTGATGGTTATTGATCAGAGAGGTGTCTTCATCATGTCTGCATATTCACGAACCGTAGGGTGACACACTTAAGGTTTGAAGTTGTTTTTAAGTAGATATGGAATATGCGTTGGAGAACGAATGTTGTTCGGAGTCTCGGATTGGATCCGGGACATCACGAGGAGATCTGGAATGGTCCGTAGAATAAGATTCATATATTGGGGATCATTTTCTAAGTTAGGAAATGTTCCGGAGTGTTTGTATGGAGATTCTAGAAGGTTTCGGAATGTTCTGAAAGGTTCTAGAAGAGTTCTTGGTGTTTGCTTGAAAACCAAGAAAGGGTCAAGGAAACCTTGTGGGGGCTAGACACGGATTCGTGGGGGAGGAGGACGCCCCCTTCCCAACTCCGGCTGTTAAGGAGGGAGTCCTACTAGGACTCCTCCCCATGGCGCCCTCCCTCCTTTAAATAGAGGGGGCGCCTCCCAGCACTCTCCCATAACTATCCCTAGCCGCCTCCTCTCCTCCTTCGCCTCGCCTCCGCTTAGGTGAAGCCTCAGAATTCTCTCCACCACCACCACCACACCGTCAGGCTGCTGGGATTCCGTGGAGAAGATCTACTACCTCCGCTGTCACCGAACAGGAGAGGAAGGTCTGCTTCGACCAAGACGCAGTGACCGATCATGGAAGCGCTGCCGGAACGCGGCGCCGGAAGGATCGTCCACACGATCTTGAGATCGGCAAGTGATCGACTACATCAACCCCGATATCTAATCTCATAACGCTTTCGGTTCTACGAGGGTTAGTAGAGATCTATCTCGTTGCACATGTCTAATAGATTAGATCTTGGCTTTTATCTAGATTAGATCTGGGTTTTGTTCGTTCTTGCGGTAGAAATTTTTTGTTTTCCATGCTACGAACCCATCAGTGGTATCAGAGGCTTGTCTATGCATAGATTTGTTGCACGAGTAGAACACAATGGTTTTGTGGGCGTTGGTGCTCGTGCCGTCTTTTGCTTTGTGTACCTTGCATCTTGCGGTATGGTGGGATGAAGCGGCTCGGGCTAACCTTACATGTCATCGCACATGAGACTTGCTCCACGCTTGACGTGTAACTTGCTTTGCACAAGTGGCTTTGCGGGTGTCTGTCTCTCCCATCATAGTATAGATCCAATCTACACTTGGCACTTGATAGCACTTGTATCAACGTTGTGGTTCAGTTTCGTAGGTAAGATCCATTCTTGTTCGAAAGCCCCAAACCACGTAAAACTTGCAAAGAAAATTAGAGGCGTCTAACTTGTTTTTGCAGGGGTTTTGTGATGTGATATGGCCATCATGTGATTGTGATTATATTTGATGTATGCAATGATCCTTGTTGTAATATGGCAACCGGCAGGAGCCTAATGGTTGTCTTTAATTCTGTTAAGACCTGCGTGTCTATTCATCTTGTAATAGCTTTATTCCAAGTAGTTGTAATAGTTGTTGGTGATGATGGACAACCATGAAGCGGCGCCACTGACCTTGACGCAATGCTGGTGATGATGGAGATCATGTTCGTGCTTTGGATATGGAGATCAAAGGCATAAGAAGAAAGGGCCATATCATATCACACTAATTATGAATTGCCTGTGATGTTAATCCTTTATGCATCTTGTATTGCTTAGATCACGGCGGTAGCATTATAAGATGATCCCTCTCACTAAATTTCAAGTAATAAAGTGTTCGTCCTTAGTTGGCACCGTTGCTAAGACTCGTCGTCTCGAAGCATCTCGTGATGATCGGATGTGATAGATTCTACGTGTGCATACAACGGGTGCAAGTCAGATATGCACATGCGGAAACTAAGGTTAATCTTGATGAGCCTAGCATGTACAGACATGGTCTCGGAACACGGAATACCGAAAGGTAGAGCATGAATCATATAAGTGATATGATGAACATGAAGATTGTTCGCCGATGAAACTACATCTTCTCTCGTGAAGATCGGACTTGGTGTAGTGGACTTGGTTCGTGTAATCACTAAGACAATATGAGGGATGTTGTTTTGAGTGGGAGTTCACCTAGTTAATTTAAGAATTAAAGTAGAACTCAATTTATCATAAACTTAGTCTAAACTACTTGCAAATTTATTTGTAGATTATGGCGAATCTCTCCATCAATTTCAATGTGTTCCTAGAGAAAGAAAAGCTTAAGAACAATGGAAGCAACTTCACGGACTGGCTCCATGGTCTGAAGATTGTCCTCAGGGCTGGTCAGATGACCTATGTGCTCGAAGCACCGCTAGGTGACCCACCTGCAGATGATGCCACCGATGACGTAAAGAATGTTTACGCCACTCAGAAAAATCATTACTCCACAGTTCAGTGTGCCATCCTGTATGGTTTAGAAACGGAGCTCCAGAAGCATTTTGAGCACCACGACCCGTTCGAGATCATTAAGGAGCTCAAGCTCATTTTTGAGACTCACGCGGCCGTGGAGAGCTATGAGGCCTCCGAAAAGTTCTTTACCTGCAAGATGGAAGAGGGAAGCTCCGTTAGCGAGCACGTGCTCACCATATTCTGGGCAAGCAAACAAACTCCAAGAGTTTGGGATAACGATTCCTAATGAGTTAGGGATTCACCGTGTCCTCCAATCACTGCCACCGAGTTATAAGAACTTTGTGATGAACTACAATATGCACTGCATGAACAAGACGTTGCCTGAACTATCGTCCATGCTGAAAACTGCTGAAGTGGAGATCAAGAAGGAGCACCAAGTGTTGATGGTCAATAAGACCACCAATTTCAAGAAACAGGGCAAGCCTAAGAAAAAGGGCAACTTCAAGAAGGACGGCAAGAAAGTTGCCGCTAACTAACAAGCCCAAGGCTGGTCCTAAGCTCAAACTGAGTGCTTCTCGCAAGGGTGCTGGTCATCGAAGCGTAATCGCCCCAAGTACCGGCAGATCGAAGAATGGCAACATCAAGAAGAAAGGTATATTCGATATACATGTTATTGATGTGTATCTTACTAGTAGTCGTAGTAGTGCTCGGGTATTTGATCTTGGTTCGGTTGCTCATATTTGTAACTCAAACAGGAGCTGCGGAATAAACGAAGACCGGTAAGAGACGAGGTGACGGCGCGTTGAAATGGCTCCAAGGTTGATGTGATCACCGTCGACGCGCCTCTACATCTACCTTGGGATTAGTTTCAAATTTGAATAATTGTTATTTGGTGCTGCGTTAAGCATGAACATTATATCCGGATCTTGTTTATTAAGACGGTTACTCTTTTAAGTCTGAGAATAAAGGTTGTTCAATTTATATGAGTAATATCTTTTATGGTAATGCACCTGAGATAAATGGTTTATTCTTATTGAATCTCGATAGTAGTGATACACATGTTCACAACATAGATGCTAAACGAATAAAATTGAATGATAATTCTACATACATGTGGCAATCGTCTTGGTCACATTGGAGTGAAGCGATGAAGAAACTCCATTCGATGGACTTCTTGAATCACTTGATTTTGAATCACTTGAAAGATGCGAAGCATGTCTAATGGGAAAAATGACTAAGACTCCATTCTCTCGAATAATGGAGCGAGCCATGACTTATTGGAAATAATACATACCGATGTGTGCGGTCCAATGAGTGTAGCATCGCGTGGTGGATATCGTTATGTTCTCACTTTCACGGATGACTTAAGTAGATATGGGTATGTCTACTTTATGAAACATAAGTCCGAAACTTTCGAGAAGTTTAAGGAATTTCAAAGTGAAGTGGAAAATTATCGTAACAAGAAGATTAAGTTTCTGTGTTCTGACCGCGGAGGTGAATATCTAAGTTATGAGTTTGGTATGCATTTAAAGAAATGTGGAATACTTTCACAGTTGACACCGCCGGGAACACCACAGCGTAATGGTGTGTCCGAACGTCGTAATCGAACTCTCTTAGATATGGTTCGGTCTATGATGTCTCTTACAGATTTACCGCTATCATTTTGGGGTTATGCATTAGAGATAGCCGCATTCACTTTAAATAGGGCACCATCTAAATCCGTTGAAACGACACCGTATGAATTGTGGTTTGGTAAGAAACCTAAGTTGTCGTTCCTTAAAGTTTGGGGTTGCGAAGAGTATGTAAAGAAGTTACAACCTGATAAGCTTGAACCCAAAGAGGAGAAATGCGTCTTCATAGGATACCCTAAAGAAACAATTGGGTATACCTTCTATCATAGATCCGAAGGCAAAGTTTTCGTTGCCAAGAATGGATCCTTTCTTGAGAAGGAGTTTCTCTCGAAGGAAGTGACTGAAAGGAAAGTAGAACTTGACGAGGTTATTGAACCTTCTCTCGGAATTGAGAGTAGCGCAGCACCGGAAGATGTTTTTGTGCCGCCTGCACCAACTGGAGAGGAAGCTAATGATGCTCATCATGAAACTTTGAACGAAGTTACTGCTGAACCTCGCAGGTCAACAAGGGTTCGTACCACTCCTGATTGGTATGACTCTGCATTGAACGTCATGTTGGTGGACAACACTGATGACCCTGCGACGTATCAAGAAGCTATGGTGAGCCCAGATTCCGACAAATGGCTAGAAGCCATGAAATCCGAGATGGGATCCATGTACGAAAACCAAGTGTGGACTTTGGTGGACTTACCAGATGGTCGTAAGGCTGTCGAGAACAAATGGATTTTCAAAAGAAAAACAAATGTTGATGGTAATGTTACCGTCTATAAAGCTCGACTTGTCGCGGAAGGATTCCGACAAATTCAAGGAGTTGACTACGATGAGACTTTCTCAACAGTAGCGAAGCTAAAGTCTGTGAGGATTTTGTTAGCAATCGCTGCATATTTCGATTATGAAATTTGGCAGATGGATGTCAAAACGGCGTTCCTTAATGGTGACATTGAGGAAGAGTTGTATATGGTACAACCCAAGAGTTTTGTCGATCCTAGTGATGCTGACAAGGTATGCAAACTTCACCGCTCCATTTATGGACTGAAGCAAGCATCCCGGAGTTGGAATCAACATTTTGATAAAGTAATCAAAAACTTTGGATTTATACAAACTTATGGAGAAGCTTGTATTTACAAGAAAGTGAGTGGGAGCTCTGTAGCATTCCTAGTACTATATGTAGATGACATATTGTTGATTGGGAATGATATAGAACTTCTTAATAGCGTCAAAACCTATTTGAATAATAGTTTTTCAATGAAGGATCTTGGCGAAGCGGCATATATTCTAGGCATCAAGATTTATAGAGATAGATCAAGATGCCTAATAGCGCTTTCACAAAGTACATACTTAGACAAAGTTCTAAAGAAGTTTAGAATGGAAGAAAGCAAGAAAGGGTTCGTGCCCATGTTGTCAGGTAAGACCTTGAGTAAGACTCAAAGTCCGGCTACGGCAGAAGATAGAGAAAAGATGAATAATATTCCCTATGCCTCTACCATAGGTTCTATCATGTATGCCATGCTGTGTACAAGACCAGATATAGCACATGCTGTTAGTTTGACTAGCAGATATCAAAGTGATCCTGGAATGGAACACTGGACAGCGGTCAAGAATATCCTAAAGTACCTGAATAGGACTAAGGATATGGTTCTTTCTTACGGAGGTGATGAATAGCTTGTTGTAAACGGTTACACTAATGCTAGTTGGAACACCGATCCAGATGACTCGAAGTCACAGTCTGGATACGTATTTATTTTGAATGGTGTTGCAGTGAGCTGGAGGAGTGCCAAGCAAAGCGTTGTGGCGAAATCTTCAACTGAATCGGAATACATAGCTGCTTCGGAGGCTGCACAAGAAGCCATATGGATGAAGGAGTTCATTACTGAACTTGGCGTGGTTCCCAGTGCGTTGGACCCGATGGCCATCTACTGTGACAACACAGGTGCCATAGCTAATGCACAGGAGCCAAGGTCACATAGCAAGCTAAAGCACATCAAGCTACATTTTCATGCTATTCGCGAGTATGTCCGAGATGGTGACATAAAGATTTGCAAAGTACACACTGATCTGAATGTGGCAGATCCGTTGACTAAACCTCTCCCTAGAGCAAAGCATGACCAACACCAGAACGCCATGGGTGTTAGGTATATTACCATGTAATCTAGATTATTGACTCTAGTGCAAGTGGGAGACTATTAGAGATATGCCCAAGAGGCAATAATAAAAGTGATTATTATTATATCTTTGTGTTTATGATGAATGTTTACATCCCATGCTATAATTGTATTATAAGGAAACACTAATACATGTGTGTTTTGTAAACATAAAAGAGTCCCTAGTAAGCCTCTTGTGGAACTAGCTTATTGATTAAATGATGATCATTGTTTCCTGATCATGGACATTGGATGTCATTAATAACAAGGTTATATCATTAGGAGAATGATGTGATGGATACACACCCATAGTAAGCGTAGCATAAGATCAAGTCATTAAGTTCGTATTGCTGCAAGCTTTCAAATACATAGTAACATAATCCTTCGACCACGAGGTTATGTTAATCACCATCACCGGATGGGTACTTTGATGACATCAAACACCGCTTCGTAACTGGGTGGTTATAAAGGTGTCATTGGGTATTCTGAAAGTATGTGTTGAAGCGCATGGACCAAGATTGGGATTTGTCCATCCATATGATGGATAGATATGCTCTGGGCCCTCTCGGTGGAATGTCATCTAGTTATCTTGCAAGCATGTTACTAGGTCACAAGGGATGACATAACATGGAACGAGTAAAGAGTACTTGTCAGTAACGAGGTAGAAATAGGTATAGAGATACCGACGATCAAACCTCGCATAAGTAGAATATCGCGTGACAAAGGGAATTGGTTTCGTATGTTAATGGTTCTATCGATCACAAAGTCATCGTTGAGTATGTGGGAGCCGTTATGGATCTCCAGATCCCGCTGATGGTTACTGATCAGAGAGGTGTCTTCATCATGTCTGCATATTCACGAACCATAGGGTGACACACTTAAGGTTCGAAGTTGTTTTTAAGTAGATATGGAATATGCGTTGGAGACCGAATGTTTTTCGGAGTCTCGGATTGGATCCGGGACATCACGAGGAGATCCGGAATGGTCCGGAGAATAAGATTCATATATTGGGGATCATTTTCTAAGTTAGGAAATGTTCCGGAGTGTTTGTATGGAGATTCTAGAAGGTTTCGGAATGTTCTGGAAGGTTCTAGAAGAGTTCTTGGTGTTTGCTTGAAAACCAAGAAAGGGTCAAGGAAACCTTGTGGGGGCTAGACACGGATTCGTGGGGGAGGAGGACTCCTCCCCCCTTCCCAACCCGCCGGCCAAGGAGGGGAGTCCTACTAGGACTCCCCCTCCCATGGCGCACCTCCCTCCTTTAAATAGAGGGGAGGGGGCGCCCCCTCCTAGCACTCTCCCATAACAATCCCTAGCCGCCGCCTCTCTCCTCTTCCTTCGCTCTGCTCCGGCTTAGGCGAAGCCCTGCAGAATTCTCTCCTCCACCACCACCACCACCACACCGTCGTGCTGTTGGGATTCCGTGGAGAAGATCTACTACCTCCGCTGCTCGCTGGAACAGGGAGAGGAAGGTCTGCTTCGACTGCAGAAGCGCCGGAATGCGGCGCCGGAAGGATCGTCCACACGATCTTGAGATCGGCAAGTGATCGACTACATCAACCCTGAGATCTAATCTCGTAACGCTTTCGGTTCTACGAGGGTTAGTACAGATCTATCTCGTTGCACATGTCTAATAGATTAGATCTTGGCTTTTATCTAGATTAGATCTGGGTTTTGTTCGTTCTTGCGGTAGAAATTTTTTGTTTTCCATGCTACGAACCCATCAGTAACACCAAACCGTCACTGCACATTCCCCACGATGCACGGGAATTAAGGAGGTATAGTTAAAACAAATATTATGCATGACTGGTCAAATCCCAGTCAGATCTCAGGGCCCACCTCTGTCATGTACCATCAGCACCGATTATGTGAGAAACCAACCTCATCCGATTGTCAGCACTGACGTCATCAAAATACCCACTCCAACGGAGATTTTCTTCAACTGATTTAGTCCTTGCTTGACTCAGTGAGTCGACCAAGCACTCGGGAGCTACTCCTAACAGGAGCACTGGCCACGCACCCGAATATTATAAAATGACATAGAGTTGTAAAACATTTTCATCTCACCCTCTCTGTCGAATCAACGATTCGATTACAAACTCGGGGGCTACTCCCATAGGGAGCGCTGAAAGCATAATCGGCTAAGATAAAACTAATGATAGCAGTCGACAATTGTTTAAAGTCCCCACTCGAGTCTGTGACTCGAGTAGGCACTCGGGGGTAATCCCATAGGGAGCGCTGGTCGCCCACCCTATGAAACAAAAAATAATTATACATGACAAAAAGCGTTGACCACGTCTGCACCATGAGCATTCGAAGCATTCAGCGACTCCGCCTCACAATTGATAAACGTACCCTTCAAAGAGACAACGTCTCCTAAGTTACCCGAATCACCTCCGTGGTGAATAAAACTTCGGATGCCGCGTTAACAACATGAAGGTAAGACCTGCAAAAGTCCTGGCAACGCACCTGATGCGCTCTATCAGAAATAATCCGTGCCTACAGGCAGGATGAAAAGGCCTCGACGGATGCGTTGAGTGCTCACACCCAAACAATGGAATTCGATTCTATAAGACCTCCACGGCAGAAGTCAAATTACTCTAGCATTATTCCGAATTCGAGTGTGGGGACTCGAGTTAGTAAATGGCATTGTTTTGCCCTAAGGTAGTTAACTGATCC
The DNA here is from genome assembly GCA_023614405.1 of Avena insularis. Lineage (NCBI taxonomy): Eukaryota > Viridiplantae > Streptophyta > Magnoliopsida > Poales > Poaceae > Avena > Avena insularis. Next base: position 474,645,793 of record CM042696.1, on the reverse strand, counting down.
TGATCCATCAGATGAATTAGGCACGCATATCGACAATCCCTATGACACAAACCGTGACACCCGAAAGAACTTCGGATGAGCCTATATCCCATGCACTTGAAAGGCTTATAGTCTCCACCCAAATCTACGATTCGGCTGGACACTCGGGGGCTACTGAGATGGGTATACCTTACAAGTACTCGAGCTTAGCCTATACGGTCCAGCCCAAGAAGGGGTCCATGGTGCGAACGTAGCCCTGCAAGGATTCGGGTGGCCCACAGGAGTTCGACTTCTTGAAGGACACATCAAAGTGTAGATAGAAAATTAAAGGGAAAACCCTAATCTATAACCGACTCGACCTGCTATCTTGAGACCTAGCCTCCCTATATAAAGGCTAGGAGGGGGCAGCGTGGAGGACCAATCCACAACCCCTCACATACACCTTGTCGGATTGCATCTGCGCACCCTTGTAACTTTTGACTCTCTCGTAATCAAGAGCAGACAAGCAGGAGTAGGGTCCTCTACGAGGCCTGAACCTGGGTAAAACCTGGTGTCACATGTGTGCTTGTTTACTAGCCGATCAATGCCTCCAGCGCTCCCCACTTCCTCGAACCTAAGTCCATCAACGATGGACATTGATGAGTTAACCCCTGGTCACTAAGACATAAGCGGCTTCACCGAGATCTTTCATATCAAACTTTGAAGAGAAAAACATTTTAGTTTCCAGCTGCATATTCTTATCGCTACTGGCTAAGAGTAGTCATCAACATACAATATCAGGAAGACAAAGTTACTCCCCCTGAACTTCACATAAATGCAATTGTCCACTTCATTCTCTTTAAAATCTAAATTCTTTATGACTTTATCAAACTTGAAGTACCATTGCCTTGAGGCTTGCTTTAATCCATAAATGGATTTCTTAAGATGACATCCTAAATGTTCCTTTCCTTTCATAATAAAATCTTCCGGTTGAGCCATGTAAACATCATCATGTAAGTCACCATTTAGAAATTCCATTTTGACATCCATCTGATGCAATTCTAGATCATAATGAGCCACAAGAGCCATAATAATTATGAACGAGTCCTTAGAAGAGACATGTGAAAAAGTCTCATTATAATCAATGCCTCCTCTTTGAGTGAAACCCTTAGCCACAAGCCTTACTTTGAACCTTTTGATTCCACCTTTGGAGTCACGTTTGGTCTTATAGATCCACTACTGCCCATAGTTTTGGCTCCTTCAGGAATTTCTACTAAGTCCCATACATCATTAATGCTCATGGAATTCATTTCATCTTTCATAGCATCAAGCCATTCTCATGAATGATCAATTTATATGGCTTCTTTAAATGATGTAGAATCATCATCCAACATCGACTCATTCATATCCTCACTCATATAAGTGACATAATCATCAGGAATAGCAGACTTTCTAGCCCGCTTTGATCTTTTGAGTGGTTCATTATTTGTTACATCAACCACAACTTCATGCCTATGACATCAAGTGGTTGGCGGCTTATTGACTCGAAAAGCTTGCTCCAAAGATGAAGATGAACTTGACAAAAGAGGATATAGGCTATCATGACATCTACCTTGAACAATAGTTCTCCTCGTGCCCCGCTCCTTACAAATAAGTGAGACACTACAAGAAAAGTCATCATCTACAACAATTAGTTTCCGTGATAAAATGGCATTTTTGTGGTTAATGGGTCTACTATAACAGATGGGCACCAGTGGCAAAATCTGCATGACAAAAAGGTCTACCATGGTTTGCAGAGACCGTGGTGGATGGCCCCTCATCGACCATGAAAATTTGTACCGTGGCGGATGTGTTTTGCCAGACTATCAAGTACTGATATCATGCCAATGGATATGTGTCAGACGTCGTTAATTTACCACTACCGTCGCCATCTCGTTCACTGGTGACATCACTGTGGTAGTCGATGACGTCCCACTTACCACTATGACGTCGTCTTGACAAAGTTAAGCGGGCCAACCCATGTGGATGCCGAACAAATGCCCATAATGTTAGTAGGGCGGCTACATGGTGGCCGAACAGAAGCCCACAAAAAGGTGATCAATTTGGCAGGTCATCCCTTATGGTGGCCCACCAAAAACCATAGAGATTGGTGGGCTAGCCACGCGGTGGCCCAACAAAAGCTCATATAGTAACCCATAAAAAGCACATTAACTTGGCAAGTCGACCCACGTGGTGGCCTAACAAAATCCCAATAATATAGCAACGTGATGGCGGAGCAAAAACCCATTAAACTAGTATGCATATAACGTAGCAGTCTAAAAATCCGATTTAGCTAGCAGACCGGCCATGTGGCGGTCTGATAAAGGGTCAGTAGAGTTAGTAGGACTACCACGTGGCAGCCGAGAGGAGGACCATTATGCTACTAGAGCTTGTTGAATGCATTGTTTTATGAGCGGGGACTCTCTCTAGAATGAAAATCTATGATCTATGATCGGACGATGACGGTATTTATGCACTGTTTTCTTTTTGAAGACGTCGCTTTTGGAGAAGATGAACTTATGGTGCTGTCTTGTTGCTGTTAGGTTTGCTGCTACAAGGAATAGATCGCTAAATCTAGAGTTTTTTTTTAATTTTTCTTGTTTTTTCTAAGATGTGTGCATCTGTAATGCCGATAAAAAATACGTTGTTGCAAATGCCAGATATAATTAATATCTTCACGGTATTAATATATGCTCTTTATCAAAATACAGTTATACACGCCGGAGACGAGCAAGTTGACTTTGTGAATACAGTAGTACTTTTTTTTTTGAAACCGTGAATACAGTAGTACTAGTTGTGCGAGCTAGAGCAAGGAGTAACAATGAATCGGTCGAGTTACCTTACCTAGCTAGGTACCTGCCGGGACGGGGACGTGGACGTGGATGACAAGTTACCCATCAATGAGAGGATTGATTTCGAGCAACCTGCTCATAAGTGGCAAAGATTCTCTTGCTGGAAATGTAGAGTGCATGCAATTGCCAAAAGGAAAACCCTAGCCACCAACATATCCCTGCAGCTAGCGGTACCGCGTCTGCATCCGTCCGATCCATGGTGCTTTCTCATCAGTACAGAAAAGAAGCACGCATATTTGTGGCAATATAACCACCGCCATCATCTTCAGCTAGAGACGGAGCAAGCATCGAGATCGACCGAGGAATTTCTCTCTCGATGCTCTCCATGCATGGGGTGGTCCATCCCTCTCCCTATCTCTAGGTTTTCATTTTCTGTTTCCTTTCCTTTTGGTGCGCACGCCATTACTGCTGCTTCGTGGTCACCACATTGGTAAAGCTTTGTGTCACCCTGCACCTGCACCTGCACGTCGATGGCAGTTACAGATAGGAACTGGCATTTCTACTGGAAAGAAGCACCTAGCTACTCTCTGTGCTAGACGCTGGATCGATCTCTCGATTTATACGTACTGTATTTGTTTACTAGTGTGGTCCATGCATGGCAAACTAGCTAGAGTAGCTAGGGCAACGCATGGATGTACAATACTCCTAAAAATGCATTTTCTTTACGCGCATGGCATACACAAAAGCTGCCTAGCTCGGCATCGCTGATTTGCAGCTTGGCTATATGGGCACGCGCGCTGATCCTTCCTTTCCCATGGCCGGCGGCAGCTACCTGTATACCACGGGAGTAGCAATAGCTACGGCGCGTGCAGTAGATTTAATAGCAATAGCAGCACGTAGATTAGAATCTCCTTTTGAATGAATGTTAACGTAGTATTGGAGAATCCCAACGAGGAAACATGCACGCAGCTTTGTACAGCCCGCATGCGTATGCGTTGTATTCTATGCGCACGCCTTGGACAGTGGAAATCTCGCGAGGATATCGATCGTGTCGTGTGCTCGCCTGCAACTTGTCTTGTACTACTAGGAAGAACATACACTTACAGGCATACCACTCCGTACCCTTTCGACTATCATTAACATACTAGTATACTTGGGTTTTAGTAGAGGACAAGATATGGTTTGTTAATTCATTTTTTAGATAAAAGACGTTAAACGCCTGATTTAAATTAATAAAGCCCAAATGACTGAGTTTTGGTACGTAGGTGATGCTGAACAGCTTACAACAACTGAACTACAACTAAAGGAAGAAAAACATGTAAAGGACAGCTAGAGTCGATGAAGCCCTCGACGCGAACGGAGCACCGAGGAGCAACACAGGTATATCCTGAGGAGCGTCGTCAGCCAAGTGAAGAGACACCGTCTGCACATGGACATGCGACTCATCATCTTGTCGTTCTTGTCCATGACCTGAGAGGGACCCCTGCCCTCTCGCCCTGGCTTGAAGGGTGCCATACGCCGGCATTGGAGAAGCTCACCCTGAGCCGACAAACAAACCAGGAACCAAGCTGCCCATTGGAACCAAAACCAAAGCCCAAACACTTGATGCACCGACCTCGTGAGAATCCTTGTCACGATCCTTGGGTCTACCCCTGAAGAGATGAAGCCACAGACTTGATCGTTGATGAAGAAGTTGCAATGTTTTTCTAGGATACACCCTGAGAGGTGTACCAAACACATAGAAGAAGCTGCCGACGGCAGTTACAATCCGCGAGGCGGCGGTCCAGGGCTATCAACATAGGGGTGGTAGCTTCCCAAACACCTAAGCCTACTCTCCCTCTAACAACCTGGTCGCCGGCTCCGGAAAGCCAAACACCTCTGATCGGAACAGCCTGGCTAACCGCCATTGCTTGAAGTCGCCCATGATCCTCGTCTTCATGGTCTCCACCGCTGGGCGCACGCCGTTGAACACCACGTCGTTTCGGTGCCTCCAAATGCTCCATAACACAAGGATGATCGTCGTCTAGAGGTCGCGCTGGTGGGCCTTCTCGCAGGGTCTTGTCGTACACCAAAGCAGCATGTCCGTCCCCACCGCGGGTATCCACAGTGGCCTATCCCACCAAAGCAGCGTCCATGCTCAAACTTCCCAGGCCACCACACATCCAAGCAGAATGTGTTGGATGCTCTCCGGATCCTGATCGCAAAGTGGGCACTTGGGTTGCCGCCGGAGTTCGCGCCGCTCCAACCGATCAGTCGTCCAACACCGGTCCCTCGAGGCCAGCCACGTGAAGAACTTACAACTATGTGGGGCTCATGAGCATCGTATCTGGGTGGCGGCCGGAGCTCGGGTAGTGCCTGCAAAGAAGGCGGTGTATGCCGACTTCGCGGAGTATGCCCCGTCGTGTGACCATCTCCAGGTCAGCACATCCTCGCGCTCTGGGTCTAGCCTGATCCTAGCTAGCGCACGCTACAGGAGGAAGAACTCGGGGACAACCGCCTCTCCTAGGTCCAGCCCACAATCCCTGAGCCAGGTCCCGTCCAGCCCCTCTCTGACTGAATGGGCTCTCACCTTGATCGAGGGGATCGCCGCCAGAAGGTTTGGGGCTATCTCCTCGACCCCGCGACAATTAATCCACCGGTCCTGCCAGAACTTAGCTCGCTCCCTGTTGCCCAAAGTGTAGCAAGTGGTTGCGTGAAAGAGCTCCCTCGACTGTCGTGGCAACCCCAGGCCGAACTCCGCCCACGGCTTATCAGGGTCCACCCTCTGCAGCCACATCCAATGACACCGCTGTACAGGTTGGGGGTGCCTAGGCCGCCAAACTCCTTCGACGAGCACACCTTCTCCCATGCCACCAGGCACTGACCACCTTTCGCCTCTAGAATAAGTTACAATGTTGCATAGGGCCAGGAAGAGGCCATGATCACCACTAGAAATGGTCTAGATTGCAGGAGCAGCTCCAACACGCACCGAGATGCGCAGCTGCTACCAATGGAGGGGAACCCTTCCCTTCCAACCTAGGCTCGTAGGACATGCATCGCCAGACTGCAGAAGCACCAATGCAGGGTGCAGAGCATCGAAAGGTACATACCTACTGCGAATGTCAGGGTCAAGACCAAAACACAAGACACGCCACTGCCGTAACCTACTAGTCATCACACAACAATACCCACACCCCCATCGTTCCCAAGGCGACGCCTTCAAGAAGTGCAATCAGCGTCACCGCCACCCCAACAAAGTTGAGGTTTTCACGAGGGATATGTGTCATCCCAGAAAATCTCCTTTATTAGAATTGCAAGTTTATTTTATTTTCGCATCATCATGCATATTTCTGTCCTTTAATTTTTTTTTGCTAAAACCTTACTTTTATTTCTACATTACTTCAGTCTCTATTTTAAATTTAAAATCTATTTTTTTGTCTAAAAACTATTTCCTAAAATGGTTTTAATAACAAAAAAAATTAATTAAAATAAAATGTTTTAGGGGGGCAGCCGGCCATGCCAAAATGGCCCAGCCAGCTACCTACAACCCCGGCAGTCAAAACCCACCTAACCTAAACCCAAACTATTGATGCAAACCAACCCACACCTAACCCTAACCGCAACCCCACCACCACACACGCCACACACGCACACACGTGACACATACCGCACGCATCCACTATGACCACATATGTATGTAACGCACTCACACACCACATCGCACACCACCACAACTACATCCACCACACGTAGCCACCAACCCTGATGGTCTTTTTGCGCAATGCCCCCTACCGCATCTAGTTCTTTCCATTCGACCCCCACCAACCTCCCTCTACTCCACATCAATACCTTGTCTCGCATCCCCTCCTTCCCTTGAGTACAACCAGATTCTGATCCCGAGCGCCCCTGCGACCTCGCGCTCGATCCCCCGCCACCATGCCCAGTGGTTGTCTCCCCTGCTTCTCCCCGGTTGTTGACTGCAGGTCGCAGCCGCCTCTTTCACCTGCCCTTGTACCATGCACGAGGTCTAGCACGCCAAGGATGTCGTCGTCCCAGAACTCCTCTCCAATGCCAACGGCCGCCGCATGGTCCTCCATCTCGTCTTCGTCCTTGTGCCCTCCTGCAACTCCGCCGCTCGAGAATCTGCATCAACCCATCACCAACGCCTCCTTCCTAGCCATGATGCGGCCCTACCTCGACTCTGACCGTCACTTCCCTACATGTGCACGTCGCTCCAGGGCCAAGTCCGATGCAAGCCGTCCCTCCTTTTTTGCGAGCGTGTCCTAGAGAATCTCATCAACCTCGGTTGCCCTCCTTCCTTGTCTAAACATTCTCCTGATGAGCACCTATTCCTATACCTTTCCTATGGTGGTTTGTCTCGCTTCATTTTTGTAGTGTTTCGTGTTGTATCCTCACAATCGTTGTAAGAGTGTGTGTTTGTGCAGCCAATCCTGGTCGACAACGCCGACATACAGGCTCTATTGGCCATCTTTAGTTCCCTACGGTCACCGGCCAACAATACTAGCCTAAGACATATTCATATATATTGCCACCTTGTCTCGTTTGGGACGCCCCGCCTGGGTGGTTGAGTCCATCTCTTCACTAGTGTTTGGCTCGTCTCCGGTTATGGGTAAATCGAGTTTTCGAGAGACCCAAGCAATACTACGCTTGGATGAAGAAGGCACCCGAAGACGTTGATACAGAGCGCAATATCTCCTTCCTGGATATCAAGTTCTCCATCAAATAACCGAAGTCTGAACTCATGTTTCCCAAGTTCAATGACCATGTACCACCGATCATGGATACAAAGACTATCCAGGAGACCTGCGATCACGACTGTGAAACCGATGATACCCAATATGAATACCTCCTTCATGGAAACCGAAGACCCGAACCCGGAACAAGAAGACCGAACCCCGCCTTTGTCTTCCTACTCTCTAATATGAAGACTGTTCCCCTTGAAACCCAAGCTCTCTGAACCTGAAACGTGTGACCCCTTCCTGATACCCTATTTTGAATAAATGATATATATCTTGTTGCATATTAAATCATTCATGATTGTATATTACCATCTTGTGGTTTGGGTTAAATAGTCGATTCATCTAAATTAAATATGGAGTGTATGTGAGATCTCGTTGTCTTATTCCGTCTCTGTTTAACTCATTGATGCCATGTTTTGCCATGTTATCCAACATTTAATTTTGAAGGTAGATAAATAACTTGAACCATATAATTAAATTAGGATTCTAATTCTGCTTAATATTGAGCATCGCATCTTGACATGTCATGCATCATATCATGGACATGCTCGATATTTTATTATATTATTAAATATTACGTCCGGTGTTTCTTTTAGTGCATTGCTTTTTCACCGGAAGGGACACTGAGTTGATGCGAGATACAAAAAGTTCTTCGGATATGTATCTTCGGCAATGCTTCATAGGCAAGTACTCATCTACCTATTTCATTTTATCGCTTTGCTTCTCTGTCTATTTCTACCCATTCTGTGATGCTTTAGTTTCCATACCATTAATACTCCTTACAACCCATATTATCTTGGCTACTTCCTATTATCCGTTGTTTGGTATCTAGTTGGCCTTGTGAGCCATAGTTGCTTGATCAGGTGGTTGTTCGAGTTGTTAATCTATGTTGTTGTTAATAATTTATCTTGTGCTTTCCATTATCGTTGATCATGCTTCATCCTTAAGTTAATAATTAATTTCTACATTTGGTTCGGGTGATAATTAAGTAAGATAAGGTGCTCGGACAGTGCCACCTTTGGGATCTACAAGTGTTGCCCTAGGACCCGAGTTCTTGATACTTGTTTTAAGACTAAGCATGCTAACCATTACTTTGGTTTATGGGAACCCCTATTGACTTATTATCGGATCTGAAAGTACTATACTTGGGGCCACAACCATGGTTTATTTTCTCATATGCACGATTTACTTTCTGTTGCTCGAGGAGCATTTGTTATCCTGTATTGTATTGCATCTCGCCTGCCTACTTATCCTTCTCCGGTTGTTCACACCCACCCTGAAAGCCATCGCAAACCTCTGGGTCCGTTGCAGAGCTTGATGCTGACTTCATCATGCGTAGCTTAGTGGGGTGGACCCTTGTGCTTGCTTTGGTTCTAGGAAACGTCGTGTAAGATGTCCCTCCAACATGCTGGTGACTGTATTAAATGACCTAGCAAACGTTTGGGTTGAAGTGTGTGCGGATACTTTGGTACACCCCTATAGGATTTAATCTTTTTGAAAAGTTGTGTCCGTGGTTATGGATGACTTGGAACACAGTTTATCGATCATATACAACTTACACTAAATTATCATGTTCTTAATGGGATATTAACTTGACTAGTAATTAATTGACTTAATCAATTAATTAATAAAATTGGCAGTTGTGTGAGTGTTTCAGTATTGCTCCCTAGTGGTTATGTGACATGGATAATATTGTGGCCGGGTTATGTTTGGTGTTAGTATCTAGTTGGTTCCGAAGAGGGCTCTCTTATCCCTCTCTAATAGATGGAATTTGTATTGTGTCTCCATAGGTTATTTTAGTGCATGCTTTGCTTCGGCTAAGTACACCATACTCATGTAGGCGAGATCTCCCAAATTCTAAGTCTCGCTAAGTAGTTCCCTCGGTACTTACGCTTGTTTTCTTTTCCTGCTTTGTGTCGACAAGTATTGGCCTAATTTTGACAGGTATTAGATTGACGATGTTATCAAGGTTACTCTTCCGGCATGGCATGGGCACGATTGTGGATGCCATTGGTTATTCTTATGAACTCTTAGTCCCATTTGTATTCTTATCTATACTCATATGCTATATCATTGTCAATATGATTTGGATCTTTATAATGTATATTTATATTCCTGACTAGTTGAGTCATATAATCATTTCTATCTGGGGTTTGCGGGAATCGTTTAAATCTGCATAGAGCCGATTCAAAGGAGTTACAAGTGGTATCAAAGCCATGCTTTCCGATACCCTACTAGTCTAGCATGTAGGATAAACTAGCTAACAGACGATGTATATTGTCAAAACTATTTGTGAAATCCGTCGGATAAATCTGAGTAGCTCTGCTTTTATTCCTTACCTCTATACTACTCTCTCTTACCTTTCTTCAAGTCCAGAATTTCTCGTGGTTGGGTTTCTGTCGTACCTTCAGGATTTTGCTTCCTTCCTCTTGCAATTGTGTTTATACATTTGGTTTTAGTGTTGTCTAATGAATCTTTCATTTGTTCTACCTTCCATTTGACCGTATCAACAAAAAATATGTTGCACCTTGATATCCATATTGTTGAAAAATAGATGAGAAGGATGAGTGATGACTGCAAGTGCATAGACCAATTGTAGCTAGTTTCTAAGTAAAGATATCGAACCCGAGAGAGCTATTGGTTAAGCTCTTTATACCCCTCGTTACTATTGCCAAAGAATACTTGTAAGTTGTCTTTGATCTCAAGTAAAGGGTGTTTGAATTGTTTATGGTTGTTTATAGAAAAGTAATTAAAACAAGTAACAAGACTGTATGAAAGCGTGGTTGAATTCAATAGGGCTAAAACATTCTCAGGGATGTAGATACACCACTGGCATAGTACTATTATTATATGTAATCAAGATAACATACTTCTTGGCATGATATGTGTGGACAGAGCCCCATAATAAGATGTTCACGGCAAGACTCGTAGAAAGCCACTTTGTTGAGCCAAGTGTGAGGTCACCTCTAAATAACCACTACAATGCCTGAGAGCAATCACTCATACAGGCCACCACAGTTAAGGGTTTCCCCATGGATATCGTAATTAGCTTAGGGAGTCCCTCTTGATCCCCCTTTGACTGTGTGGGTTACGAGCCGACGCCAATTTGTCACGGGGCACTCCAGGTACGCTTCCACAACACATCCAAAGGGTTTCTTCCTCCGTTTAGTTCCAAAGGCAAATGATATGTGGTCGACTTCACATATCATCTAAAGAGAGAAATCAAACACAAGTTATAATTATATCATAGACAAGCAAGTCATATGGACACAAGAATAGATCATCTTTATTACAAGTTCATAGTGGTGCTAGGGTTTCTCCATCTCCCCAAGAACAAAGTAACTACTCACTCATGGAAGCAATCAACAACATCATCATAATCAAATGGATGGATTAAAGTACGGGGGTATATCTAATGTAAACCACAATTGGATCTAGAATTACAAAGATATCTAATAGATGAAAGATGGAGTAATGGTGGTGATGAAGATGCAGTGGTTGATGGTGAAGGGGGTGATGCATTGTCCTCTAATGATCTGCGAAGCAGCTGGGATTTTGCCCCAGCCAAGTTCGTCCTTCAGATCCCTCTCGGATGTGGTGTTTCGTGGTTTCTGGTGGCTGACGAGGCGGTCCCGATGGCGCCTGGTACGGGCGGACGGTACGGGCGGTCTCTGCCCGTACCAGTGGTCGTTATCGGTGCTGATGCCTCCTCCTTGTCTGTTATTCTTCTGGGTGCGAAGGTAAATTCATAAAATAACTTTTATCACTTAGAAATATCATATAATTACACAATATGACAACTCTAATTGATATGTTTATATATGACTCCATGATTTGGGATCCTGTTGAAACAAGAACGAAATAGCACGCGCAGGCGCGGTGAAATACAAAAACCCCTACTCTATTTATGCAAAAACAAGAGGTAAATATGCTTCCATTTTGGACACATCAATGAACATTGGTGAAGTTGGGGTGCACCTTGAGCATGTGTTGTTCATGACAAACCTAATCACTTTGTCTTTTCATATGATTTCTTCTGTACCTTCCAGTGGTTTCCAACACAACGACATCATCATCCATTTCGAATCCGATGAAGAGCATGCATCATATCTTGATTTTTCTGAAGATTTACGAACACCTCTTGTCAAGATCTTTAGTCTGAATTCTGAGAGTTTGGTTGCACGATTCTCCTATTCATGTATGGAGTAATGCCTTTAGTGTGGTATGGAGTTGCAACCATACCGACTACTTTTATCATTCGGTCTTGTTTTGTTGAACTGGTGGACTAATGCGGCTTCTACTCCTTCTATGGAAGTTATAGGTGGCTTTATATTTTGAGACCTTTACTTCTGCATTTACTTCTCTAGAGTGTTCTCTCGAAGAACGTGAGAAAAACGTCTTGTTGGTGGTGTCTACAATTTGAAGATTGAGCAATAATTCTTGTTAGTGGTGTCACGAGGATCTACATGACTACCCTTCTTTCCCGTACCATGGAGCGGATCTCTGGGCGAGATCCCTTTTATTGGTATCAAATTATGGCATCCCAGAAAATCCCCTTTATTGTAATTGCATGTTGTTTTATTTTTGCATCATCATGACATCAACATGCATATTTTTGTCCTCTAGAAATATTTATGCTAAAATCTTACTTTTATTTCTACATTAATTACCTCTATAATACAAATTTAAATTCTATTTTTGTCTAAAAACTATTTGGTAAAAAGGTGTAACAAATCAGAAAATTAATTAATTTTTTTTTAGGGGAGGCAGCCAACCAGGACAAAAGGGCCCAGCCAGCTACCTACAACCCCGGCAGCCCAAACCCACCTAACCTAAACCCGAACCCTGACCTAAACCAACCCACACCTAACCATAACCACAACTCCGACACCACAGACACCAGGCGCACACACACACACGCGTGACTGACACCGCCCTACCCTTTGGTGGACACACAACATACTCATGCACGCATCCACCATGCCCAGAGATGCACGAAACACACTCACACACCACATCACACATGATCCTAGTCACCACACATTGCCACAAACCCTGGTGGTATTTTTCCATAATGCCCCCTTGCCGCCATCTGGTTCTTTCCATCTGATCCACCCCTACCCCTACCAACCTCCTCTACTCTAGATGGAGACCTTGTATCGCCCATGTCTAGTTGCTGTCTCCCCTGCTTCTCCTTGGCTGTCGACTGTAGGTCGCCACCGCCTCCTACACCTGATTCGCCGCCGTCCACGAGGTCTAGCACCCCAAGTACATCATCGTCCCGAAGCTTTTCTCCAACACCCGAATGTCGAAGCATGGTCCTCCATCTCATATTTGTCTGCGCGCCCCCTGCAACTCAGTCGCCCGAATCTCTACAACAATGTGTCACCAACGTTTCCTTCCTGGCCATGCCACGACCCTACCTCGACTCCGGCCGCCGCTTCCCTACGCGTGCATGTTCCTCCAGGGCGAATCCTGACGCAAGTCGTCCCTCCTTTTTTCGCGAGCGTGTCCCAAAGCATCTCATCAACCTTGTATGTCCTCCGTCCTCGTCTACACATTCTCCTGATGCACGCGTGTGTTCCTGTACCTTGCCTATGGTGGGTTTTCTCGCTTCATTTTTGCAGTGTTTTGTTTTGTATCCTCACAATCATTGTAAGAGTGTGTGTTTGTGAAGCAGACCCCGGTCGACAACGTCGATGCACAGGCTTTTCTCGTCCTATTTGTTTATCGCCACCTTGTCCATATCATCACCAGTGTTTTGCTCATCTCTGGTTATGTGTAAATCAAGTTTCCGCAAGACCCAAGAAAGACAACGCATAGATGACGAAGGCACTCGAAGACAGCGACATAGAGCACAAGATATCTTTCCCGGATTTCAAGTTCTCCTTCACGAAACCAAAGTATGAACTCATGCCTCCCAAGTTTGATGACTGTGTACCACCGAGCATGGAGACAAAGACTATCTCGAAGACCCTCGATCATGCCCGTGAATCCGATGATTCTGAAACGGAAGACCTTCACAGAAACCGAAGACCCAAAATCGGAACCCGAAGACTGAACCTCGACTTTGTCTTCCTACTCTCTGATCTGGAGACCATTCCCTTCGAAACCCAAGCTCTCCGAACCCTAAACGTGTGTCCCCTTTACCCTATTTTGAATAAATGCTATATATCTTGTTGCATATTAAATTATTCATGTTTGTATATATACCATATTGTGGTTCGGTTAAATACTCGATTCATCTAAATTAAATACGGAGTGTATGTGGGATATTGTTGTGTTAATCCATATGAATTTAAATTGTATAGCTCGCCAATGCCATGTTTTGCCATGTTATCCAACGTCTAATTTTGCGGGTAGATAAATAGCTTGAACCATATAACAAATTATCAAGATTCCGACTCCGCTTAATATTGATGAGTTGCATCGCATCTTGCCATGTCATGCATCATATCATAAACATGCCGAATCTTTTGCCATAGTGTTAATTATTATATCTAGTGTTTTTTATCGTATTGCTTCTTCATCAGATAGGAAGTTGAGTTGATGTGAATACGACATGTACTTCAGATATATATCTTCGACAATGCTTCATAGACGAGCACCCATCTTTTGCTACCTATTTTATTTTATCGCTTTGCTTCACTCTCTATTGCTACCCTTTTTGCGATATTTTAGTTTTCATACCATTAATACTTCTTGCAGCTCAGATTGCTTTGGCTACTTTCTATTACACGTTTTGGTATCTAGTTGGTATTGTGAGTCGTAGTTGCTAGCTAAGGTGGTTTTTCGAGTTGTCGAACTACGTTTTTGTGGGGAAGTTATCTTGTGCTATCCGTAGTTCGTTGATCATGCTTCACACTTAAGTTAATAATTAATTGTTACAGTTGGTTTGGGTGATAATTAAATAAGATAAGACATCGACAGTGATGACCTTTGGGGTCTGTTATTGTCTCCCTAGTACCCGAGTTTTTGATACCTGTTCTGAGACTGAGAGCACTAACCACTTGTGGGGTTTATGGGAACCCCTATCGGCTTATTGCTAATCTCAAAGTACTGTATTGGGGGCCACAACCTTGATTTTATTTCCTCATATGCACGATTTACTTTATGTTGCTCGAGGAGCGTTTATTATTCTGTAATATACTGCATCTCGTGTGCCTACTAATCCTTTGTCTGGTTCTTCACACCCATCTTGGAAGCCATCGCAAACCTATGGGTTCGTCGCGGAGCTCGACACTGACTTCATCATAGGTAGTTTAGTAGGGTGGCTCCCTTGTGCTTGCTTTGGTATTAGAAAACATCGTGTCTGATGTCCCACCAACATACCGATAGGTGTATGTTAAATGATCTTGCAAACGTCTGGCTTGAAGTGTATGTGGATACTTTGGTGCACCCCTGTAGGGTTAAATTTTTTCAATGATCCGTTTATGCGATTATGGACGACTTGGAGAGCAGTTTCTCGATCATAGAAAACTTACACGGAATTATATGTTCTTAATGGGATATTAACTTGACTATTCATTAGTCGACTTAATTAATGAATCAATAAAACTGCCAACTGTGTGAGTGCCTCTAGTATTTCTTCCTAGGTAGTGGTTATGCGACAGGGTAATGCTTTGGCTAGGTTATGGTTGGTGTTAGTATCTAGTTAGTTCCTAATAGGGCTCTCCTATCCCTCTCTTATATATGGAATTTGTATTGAGTCTCTATAGGTTATTTTAGTGCATGCTTTACTGCCGCTAAGTCCACCACCCATACACGTGTAGGTGAGAGCAGTCAAATTCTAAGTCTCGCTAAGTTGTTGCATCGGTACTTACCCTCGTTTGATTTTTCTTCTTTGTATCGACAACCATTAGCCTGATTTTGACATGTATGAGATTGAAGACGTTATTAGCAAGGTTACGCTTCCGGCTTGGCCTGGGCAGAGTTATGGATGCTATTGATTATTTTTTAGGACCTTTACTCTCATTTGTATTCTTAACTGTACTCAGATGCTATATCGTTTTTATGTGATTTGGATTTTTGTAATGTATATTTGTATTCTTGACTCGTTGAGTCGTTATTGTATATATATTTTTCTTGTGAGTTCCATGGTGATCTATTGTGTAATGGTATTAGTTCGATTTTCACCCACACTCAAGTGCTTGGTGGACGTCTTTGAGTTGTTTCTATATGGGTTTGGCGGGAATCGCTTAATTCTACATATGGCCGATTCGAGGGTGTTCCAAGAGACAAATAGGGAAGGGGAGGAGAGCAAACATGGTACCTCCAATAAGGAATCGCGACACCCACGGGCATCGTCACCATCACGGCCATCAAGGTCGGCCATGGATTTCTCCCACTCTTGCATCACCACCACCAATTCATCGACCAACCTGAGATCTGGCGACTAGGAGCCGCCAAAGACCACAGTCAGAGGTGCAGGGCATGCCACAAAGAGTTGGAGGAGCTAACCGTCAGATATGGCACCGATAGCCGCTGAGACCACCACCGCACCATGACCAATGTCAGCCAGCACCTCGCTGTTCGCACGTGTGAGGGTGCAAGTCCGCGTCCGCTCGCTGCCAAGATGGTGTCGCCTCTCCACCCGGGGACTCCGCGGGGACACATCAACAGGATCCTACCACCACCCTCACCGGAGGCCACACGGACAAGGTCCGGTGAACCCCTCAGGCGGTGGGTGATGTTGAGGATGGGAGTGTAGGCCCGGAGGCTAGGGTTTGGTCGCCCACGAGTCGCCCTCTGTTCAGAAATATAAGATGTTTTAGTTTTAAGAATCGAATGTATTTAGACGTCTTTTAGTGTATAGGTTCATAGTAGTTCGGAGTGAACCTATACACTAAAAAGCGTCTAGATACATTTATTTCACAAAACTAAAATGTCTTATATTTCTAAATGGAGGGAGTAGTAAATATACATATCACACTATTTTCCTTAAAAAAATCTCGGGCATTTAAATATAAGACCATCAGTGTTAGAATACAACTCTTGTTAGGTTTAAGAGTCCTAGTCGGTTTGTTATAGGGCTAGGACGGTGCACCTAGACCCTCATATATACCTCTTGTAATTGCCACAATAATTTCATTAATTATTATTCTATACAATTCAACATGGTATCAGACTTCTGATCCTAGGGTATGGCTCACCCGCTGATACATTGCAAATGTATCTATAATTTTTGATGTTCCATGCTTGGTTTTATCCACTTTCTTGTGTTTTGTCCACACTTTGGAGTACTTTTCATATGATTTCTTGGACTAACCTATTAACAAGACCCACAGTGCCAGCTGCCTGTTTGCTGCTGTTTTTGGTTCCAGGAAAGTCAGAAAATGAATATTCTCGGAATTGGACGGGACAAAAGCCAAAGTGCCTATTTTTCCGGAAGTCATCAGATGCCAGAATACGAGACAGAGAGGAGCCAGGGGGCGACCACACCACCTATCCGCGCGGGCCAGGCCTGGCCGCTCTAGGGGGTGGTGTGGCCGGCCCAGGCACCCCCTCGGCCTCTCCTTCCGCCTATAAGATTCCCTCAGGACGGAAACCCTAAGTACCCAATCAAAAATCCACGAAAGAGTCTGTAGCCGCTGTCATCTCTGTCCCTAGATCGGGAGGGATCTGAAGCTCTTCCCGGCACCCTGCCGGAGAGGGGAATTCACCTTGGAGGCCTTCTTCATCACCATGCAAGCCTCCGGTGTGATGCGTGAGTAGTTCATCCTTGGACTACGGATCCATGTAGTAGCTAGATGGCTGGTTCTCCTCCTTTGTGCTTTCATGTCTAGATCTTGTGAGCTCCGTTCATGATCAAGATCATCTATTTGTAATTCTGCATGTTGTGTTTGCGGGGATCCGATGGATATTGAGATGCTATTTCAGATTGATTATTGATTCTATCATGTCTTTGTTATTTGTGATCTTGCATGATTTCCGTTGTTAGTAGCTATCTTGGCCAAGTACATGCTAGCAACTCCAAGAGTTAGTATTTATGCTCGATAGTGGGTTCATGCCTCTGGTAATCTGGGGAAGTGACAGAAATATCTAAGGTACTAGATGTATTGTTGCTACTAGGGAAAAAAACAACAATCTTTTGTTCATAGAACAATCGTATTGTTTACTTTACACGCAATTCGTAAAGCAATAATCTGTTGCTTGCAACTTAATACTGGAGGGGGTTCAGATGATAACCTAAAGGTGGATTATTAGTCATAGATGCAGTTGGATGGCGATCTATGTATAATGTTGTAATGCCCAATCAAGTTCCAAAGGATTCAAGATGATTAGTATATGCATGTATTGCTTTCTCGATGTTTGTCAATTGCCTCATTGTAATTTGTTCACCCATCATGTTATCTATCTTAAGGAGAGCCACCTCTAGTTAACTATGGATCCCGGTCCTTTTCTTTACATACAATCTACAAACTGTTTACTGCTTTGTGTTTACTTTCTGCAAACTTTTACTTCCTTCTATTCAATAAGTTTAATCCTTTGTTTTCAGCAAAACACGGTGAGATTGACAACCTCATCGCAAGTTGGGGACAAAGTTCTGTGGTTGTGTTGTGCAGGTCTCCATGTTGCTACTAGCACCGGTAGTGCGCCCTGCCAAGGCTCAGCTAGCAACACTTTTGGGGTGTTTCCTTGCTCCTACTGGTTCGATTAAACCTTGGTTTCATAACTGAGGGAAACTTGTTGCTGTGCTCATCATACCTTCCTCTTGGGGTTCCCAACGAGCTCTACATCAACATCGAGCCATCAAGCATTTTTCTGGCGCCGTTGCCGGGGAGTCAAGGACATCTTCACAAGGGGAGTCCCTCATAACCAATCTCTTTAGTTTGTTATTTTTGTTTTGCTTAGTTTCTTTTTGCTTTGTTTGCTTGTTTCTTTATCAAAAACACACAAAAATTAGTTTTACAAGTTTGCTTTCTTATTTGAAAACCCAAAAAAATGACTACTCTTGAAAACACTATGTTGTGTGACTTCACTAGCACCAGCAACAATGATTTTATGAGCACACATATTGCTCCACCTATGACTGAAGATACTTTCTTTGAGATAAAACCTGCTTTACTCAATCTTGTTATGAGAGAACAATTTTCTGGTATTGGTAATGAAGATGCTGCTGCCCATCTAAATAACTTTGTTGAACTTTGTGAGATGCAAAAGCATAGGGATGTAGATGGTGATATTATTAAGCTGAAATTGTTTCCTTTCTCTTTGAGAGGAAAAGCTAAAGAATGGCTGAATTCCTTAACCAGGAATAGTATTGATTCTTGGACTAAGTGCAAAGATGCTTTCACTGGAAAATAATATCCTCCTGCTAAGATTATATCTATGAGAAGTGAAATAATGAAGTTTAAACAATCTGATAATGAACATGTTGCTCAAGCTTGGGAAAGAATGAAATCTTTGGTTAAGAATTGTCCCACTCAAGGACTGACTGCTTGGATGATCATCCAAACTTTTTATGCTGGATTGAACTATTCTTCAAGGAACCTATTGGATTCTGCTGCTGGAGGTACCTTTATGACCATCACTTTGGGTGCTGCAACAAAACTTCTGGACAATATGATGGTTAATTATTCTGAATGGCATACTGAGAGAGCTCCATAAGGTAGGAAGGTAAATTCTGTTGAGGAAACCTCCTCCTTGAGTGATAAAATTGATATTATTACGTCTATGCTTGTTAATGGGAAAGCCCATATTGATCCAAATAATGTTCCTTTAGCCTCTTTGGTTGCTCAAGAAGAGCAAGTTGATGTGAACTTCATAAGAAATAACAATTTTGGCAATAATGCTTATAGGAACAATTTTGCTAACAACAATTATAAGCCATATCCTCCCAACAATGGTAATGCTTATGGAAATTCCTACAACAATAATAGGAGTGCTCCCTCTGAACTTGAAGTTATGCTTAAAGACTTTATTAGTAAACAAACTGCTTTCAATAAAACTATTGAGGAAAAACTCTCTAATGCTGAAAGAAGTATAGCATCTTTTGCTGAAGCTCAATCTTCTTTGAATAAAATGGCTGCTAAACCTAAAACTAATGGTAATCCTTTACATCTACTAATGCCATACAAGTAAGAATTGATGAAAATGTTAGACTATTAGCTGAATTACATGCTAAGTGGGAAAGAGAAGATGAAATTGCTAGAAACATTAGTGTTTCTACTATTACCACCACTAGTGTTGAGGCTAGTAATAGTTCTACTACTTTAGATGATAAATTTGATTTATATCTTGATGGTTGCAATATCTCTGAAGTTATTAAGTTCCTACAAAAGCTTGCTAAAAGTCCTAATGCTAGTTCTATGAACATGGCCTTTACAAAACACATTACTGATGCTCTCATAAAGATTAAAGAAGAAAAGATGAAACATAAAGCTTCTATTCCTATAAAACAAGAAGATGGTTGGGAACCCATCATTAGTATGAAAGTGAATGACTTTGATTTTAAAGCTTTATGTGATCTTGATAGTAGTGTTTCTATTATGCCTAGAAGGATTTATGATATGCTTGATTTGCCTCCACTTGAGGATTGTTATTTGAATGTTCCACTTGATGATAATGCTAAAAAGAAACTCATGGGGAGTCTTAATGATGTTCTTATTATGGTTAACAATGCCTATGTCCCCGTAGATTTCTATGTTTTGGATGTTGAATGCAATGCTTCTTGTCATATTACTTTGGGAAGACCTTTTCTTAGAACTGTTGGTGCAATTATTGATATGAAAGAAGGTACCATTAAATATCAACTCCCACTCAAGAAAGGTATAGAACACTTCCCTAAGAAGAGAGAGAAGATTTATTTTGCTTCTCCTATGAAAACAAAATTTGGTCTTAATGCTTCTTCATTTGAGAACACTTGATTCTTTCTTCCTTCTTATGCCTAACTTAAAGGCGTTAAAGAAAAGTACTTATTGGGAGATAACCCAAAAGTTTTAGATGAGTCTTGGAAGTTATTACTTCAGTAATAACCGCTCCTTATCCTTTTATTTGCTTTTTGTTCCAAGAGTAACCTCTAATGAGAGATAAGTAATGATTGGGAAAGTTGCTGTCCCGAAACAGATTTCTATGCTTCGCCGTAAACATTCGTGTGAAATCTCTGTATGTCCTTTTGAGGCGTGAATTTTTGTGCTTCTGCCCCAGGTTGTTATCTAACTTTCGTTAGTTCAACACTTTTTGATTGGAGCAACAGAAGGTCTTCAAAAAAAATTCGTCTTTACCTGCTGGTCTATTTTGACAGATTTCTGCCATTTTCTGTATTTGCTTCTTGTTGGTTCCTTTTTGAGTTATTTTGGGGAATTGAGATTTTTGAGGGAAGTGCTACAGTAGCTAGTGTTCTAATGGAAGTTTATTTGGTGTTAGAACTAAACCTTGAGACTTATTTATCTTGAGTGCACTAATGTTGCTAATAAAGATTATGTGAAGATTTGTATGAAGGAAAATTTTCAGGTGTATGGAAGGAATGAGTAATGAGATGAAGGATGGACTAAATCTCAAGCCTAGGGATACCACGTGTGTCACCCCAAGAAATATCCAAGAATTTCAAGCGTCAAAGCTTGGGGATGCCCAAGGCATCCCCTTCTTCATCAACAAAAATTCTAGGTTTCTTCCAAATGCTTCATTTTTATTGTTTCATGCACAGTTGTGTTGTTCTTGGAGCGTCTTCTTTTTCGTTTTTGTTTTGGTTTTTCGTTTGCTTGGTTTTCTTAGTTTTCTGAATAAATTGGTTGGACCCCCTCTTTCATACATTGGTTTGCAAATAGTTTGGTTTGGTTTGGAAAAGAGTAGGAAAGTTTATGCTTATGTGGTAAAAAGAGCTCGTTTTTGACTGTGGCCTATGCTTTGTCATGCCATGCTTGATATTGTTTTGGCTTTTTGCTTAGTATTCCTTGCTGTAGCATGACTTGTTATAAACAATTGAGATTGCTTAATGTTCCTTGGATGAATCATGCGTTGTTTTAGCATATTAAAGCATAGTATTGTGGTATTCTCCTTTGATGCTATAAGTACCATAATTTTTGGAAGTTCTTTATGAGACTTGAATCCCTGCTTCCTTTTATTAAGGCCTTTCTTCCACCATCATATTGAGTCTCCACCTTCTATCTTTATGCACCTACTTTGAGAGCATAGTGGCCATTCTTAGTTCTATGTGCATTGTCCTAAGACTAGTTGATTGATGCATAACTTGATATTGCTTGTTTTAAACTATTTGTATCTAGTCACTCTTATGAACTTTGAAGGTGTCCTATGCATTTATATTTGATACTCTATGAGGGACAAGCTGAATACTATTATGCTATGTTTTCTTTATGTGAAACAAACAAACATCTTGCAAAGCATTGTTATTCATGAATCTTTTGTTTGTGCCTTTTTATGTTGCATCATAGTTTTTTTGTCTTATTGCTAGAACTTTGTCTTTCATGTTATGATTGAAGTACTATGATCCCAGCTTTGAATGTTTTACAAATACTTTGATCAAGTCTTTGATGGTGCATGTCACCTCAAAAATTATTCTTTCTTTTTATCACTTACCTACTCGAGGAGGAGCAGGAGCTAAGCTTGGGGCTGTTGATACATTACAAATGTATCAATAATTTTGATGTTCCATGCTTGGTTTTATCCACTTTCTTGTGTTTTGTCCACACTTTGGAGTACTTTTCATATGATTTCTTGGACTAACCAATTAACAAGACCCATAGTGCCAGCTGCCTGTTTTCTGCTGTTTTTGGTTCCAGGAAAGTCAGAAAATGAATATTCTCGGAATTGGACGGGACAAAAGCCAAAGTGCCTATTTTTTCGGAAGTCATCAGATGCCAGAATACGAGACGGAGAGGAGCCAGGGGCCACCACACCACCTGGCTGCGCGGGCCAGGCCTGGCCGCACCAGGAGGTGGTGTGGCCGGCCCGAGCACCCCCTCGGCCTCTCCTTCCGCCTATAAGATGCCCTCGGGACGGAAACCCTAAGTACCTGATCAAAAATCCACGAAACAGTCTGTAGCCACCGTCATCTCTGTTCCTAGATCGGGAGGGATCTGAAGCTCTTCCCGGCACCCTGCCGTAGAGGGTAATTCACCCTAGAGGCCTTCTTCATCACCATGCAAGCCTCCGGTGTGATGCGTGAGTAGTTCATCCTTGGACTACGGATCCATGTAGTAGCTAGATGGCTGGTTCTCCTCCTTTGTACTTTCATGTCTAGATCTTGTGATCTTCGTTCATGATCAAGATCATCTATTTGTAATTCTGCATGTTGTGTTTGCGGGGATCCGATGGATATTGAGATGCTATTTCAGATTGATTATTGATTCTATCATGTCTTTGTTATTTGTGATCTTCCATGCTCTCTGTTGTTAGTAGCTATCTTGTCCAAGTAGATGCTAGCAACTCCAAGAGTTAGTATTTATGCTCGATAGTGGGTTCATGCCTCCGTAACTGGGAAGTGACAAAATCTCTAAGGTACTAGATGTGTTGTTGCTACTAGGAGAAAACGAACAATCTTTTATTCATAGAACAATCGTATTGTTTACTTTTACACGCAATTAAGAAGCAATAATCTGTTGCTTGCAACTTAATCTTGGAGGGGTTGATGATAACCTGAAGGTGGATTATTAGTCATAGATGCAGTTGGATGGCGGTCTATGTATAATGTTGTAATGCCCAATCAAGTTCCAAAGGAGTCAAGATAATTAGTATATGCATGTATTGCTTTCTCGATGTTTATCAATTGCCCCGTTGTAATTTGTTCACCCAGCATGTTATCTATCTTCAGGAGAGCCACCTCTAGTGAACTATGGATCCCGGTCCTTTTCTTTACATACAATCTACAAACTGTTTACTGCTTTGTGTTTACTTTCTGCAAACTTATACTTCCTTCCATTCGATACGTTTAATCCTTTGTTTTCAGCAAAACACGGTGAGATTGACAACCTCATCGCAAGTTGGGGACAAAGTTCTGTGGTTGTGTTGTGCATGTTTCCACGTTGCTACTAGAACCGGTAGTGCGCCCTGCCAAGGCTCAGCTAGCAACACATTTGGGGTGTTTCCTTGCTCCTACTGGTTCGATTAAACCTTGGTTTCATAACTGAGGGAAACTTGCTGTTGTGCTCATCATACCTTCCTCTTGGGGTTCCCAACGAGCTCTACATCAACATCTTAGCCATCACCCGCTGACCCCGCCGCCGCTGCTGCCCGGCTACTTCGAGCGCCGCGACGCCATCGTTGCTGCCAAGTTCACCACGGCCACGGCCTCCTCCACCTCTACCTCTACTTTAGCTCTACCTCCACCAATAGCCCCTTCAATCTCCTTCACTGACACCATATACAATATTAGCCCCTATATATCCGTAAGCCTAGACCTCGCTGCTCATAACTACTACAATTGGTGTCACCTCTTCGAAGTCCACCTGGGGTGATGCAACCTCTTCTCTCATGTTGCCGATGATGCTCGCCCTCAATCTCATGATCCGCAATGGGTCAAGGTTGATCTCGCCATTATTCAATGGATCTACATGCGAGTCTCCATAGAAATCTTCAATCTCGTACACTATGATGGTGCATCCACCGCCGATCTGTGGGGAGCCCTTCGTCAGCTCTTCCAGGACAACATCGACACTCGCGCCAACAATTTCCACACCGATCTTTGGAACACGATGCAAGGTGATGCACTGATACGTCCATTTTGCATCACTATTCTATGTCTTAATTCACTCTTATTCATTGATATATTTCGTATTGAGAGGTGATACTTATGTTATTTCATCTATTTTTGCATGGTTGATGACTTTTGGAGCATGGACCGCTGCAGTCAGGATTCTGATGGAAAAGGTGCTGTTTGGAGGCAAAATTCACGAAGATCAGAAAATCCGGGAAAATATATGGAA
This sequence comes from Avena insularis, assembly GCA_023614405.1. Taxonomy (NCBI): domain Eukaryota; kingdom Viridiplantae; phylum Streptophyta; class Magnoliopsida; order Poales; family Poaceae; genus Avena; species Avena insularis. The sequence goes on along the minus strand of CM042696.1, from coordinate 474,621,382 downwards.
AATCCTATTTTTCCAGAAGACTAAGGATGCCGGAAGATGGAGTGGGGTGGGCCACAGGAGGCCCACACCACCCCATGGCGCGGGTAGGCCTAGGCCGCGCCTGGAGGTGGTGTGGCTGCCCTGGCCCACTCCAGCCTCTCCCCTCTAGCGTATATCATCCCCACGAAACCCTAAGACTCGGGGAGCGACCACAGAAAGATTCCCGCCTCAAGCGGAAAACACCGAGAAAGATCTCTCGGCAAGATGAATTTCCGGGAATTCCTTCCCGGAAAGGGGAGATCATCGCCATCAACACCACCATCAAGCTGGACTTCATTGGGATCATCATCATCATCACCACCATCATCACCATCAGCACCCTCATCACCATCTCCATATTGCTGTAACAATTTGGTTGAATCTTGCATAGTTCATAGGGGAAACTTTCCTGGTGTTGATTACTCTTTGTAGTTGATGCTATTAAGTGAACCGTTGAATTATTGTTTATGTTCAGATTGTTATACATCATTATTCCATCTCTGATTATGATCCATATGATGTCTTGTGAGTAGTTCGTTTTGTTCTTGAGGACATGGCAGAAGTCTTGTTGTTAGTAGTGGAGTTGCGTTGAGCAAGATTCAATAGATTGTTATTTAAGTTGTGGTGTACTTCTTCTAGTGGTGTCATGTGAACGTCGACTACATGACACTTCACCTATATGGGCCTAGGGGAATGCATTGTGTATTTGGCTACTAATCGTAGGGGTTGCCGGAGTGACAGAAACCTGAACCTCCGTTAGGAAACCATTGCACAAGGGACGTAAGGGTCTTAGAGTTTAAAGTTGTGGTTAGGTTTCTACCTTAATTACTTTATTGTACTTACAGATGTTTGCAAGGGGTATAATCATAAGTATGTATTAGTCTTGGATGGGGCGGTACATTAGCACAGGTTCACCCACACAACACTTAGCAAGCTAAAGAAGATTAATCGACTATATGAAGCGAAAGCACTTGACAGTCTTCCCATGTGTCCTCGAGAATGTTTGGTCATTTATAGAAATACAACCGGCTTGTCCTTTGCTGCATAAAGGATTGGGCCACTTGCTGCATTTATTCCTACTGTATTTTATTTACTCGTACTTTGTTTACTTGCTTTATGAAAAACCCCTAAAAATCCGTTTGCTAAGTATTTGCAGAGAATTCCTGATCCATACCACTAGCCAGCACCTTCTGCTCCTCGTTGGGTTCGACACTCTTACTTATCGAAAATATTGCGATACACCCCCTATACTTGTGGGTCATCAAGACTATTTTCTGGCATCATTGCCGGGGAGTGAAGCGCTATTGGAGAGTGGAACTGGTAAAGGAAACTTCTACTGTGAGTATTGTTTACTTCTGTTAGTTGCTTTATTTTCGTTATGGATAATTTGCTGAGTTTCTAATTTGGTAATGCTACTACCACTGCTAAGGTAGTAGATAAACCACCACTTGTTGAGAATGATGTTTTCAAAATACCTACAAGAATTATTGATCGTGTTATGGATAACTACTATGTTGTGGATTGAACTGTCCATCCCGGTGATCATTTTCTCTTTATACACGAATTATGCGGGTTGTTCAAGTGTGCAGGTATTACTACAGATCAAGTTAAGAAGAAGTTATTCTCATTATCGCTGAAAGGAAGAGCTAAGGAATGGTATAAGCTGTTGAAGAATGGTCAAGCTCTGGAATGGGAGGAAATAGTGCCTCTCTTTTATTCAAAGTTTTATCCTCCTAGTGAGATTCATAAAGATCGGAGTCAAATATACAACTTTTGGCCTCTTGACGGAGAGAGTACGGCTCAAGCTTGGGGGAGATTGAAGTTACTAATGCTCAAATGTCCCATTCATGAGCTCCCCAACAATATTATTATCAATAACTTTTATGCAAGGCTCCCTCTACATGATAAAGATTTATTGGATGCTTCTTGCGCTGGATCATTCACTCGCATGGAAGAAGAAGCTAAATGGGACCTTCTAGATCGTATTCAAGACAATGCTGAAGCTTGGGAGAATGACAAAGGTAGAAAGTCAGGTATAAATTATGATTATGAATGCATTGAATCTTTTATGGGAACTGATGACTTTCAAAATATTAGTAATCTTTATGGTCTTGATTTGCAAGTTATTACAAATTGCTTTAGAACTTTTGCTTCCTATATTGAAATTCCAAAAAGGGGATGGAACAAATACCATGCACCTTACAAAGATATTATTGACTATGCCCCTATTGGAAGTGCTGAGTATTGCATCATCGACCCCATTTTACCTGAACCTTATATCGAGAAGATTCCCTTACCCGAAAAGGTAAAGGACCATCCTATGATAACTAATGTAATCACTAAAAGTGAAAAAAGAACTGTAAAACCTGATGAACAAATAAACATTAAACCTGTGGTAGCAATTGTGAAAGACCTTGTCACTAAAAGCGTAGAAGATGGGCACATAGTCTTTTGTGAGGATGCTTCTAATATTGTTTCACATCCCAATAGAACTAAAAAGGCTAGTGTTCCTGTGCTTTCTGTTAGAATTGGTGATCATTGCTATTATGGTTTATGTGATATTGGTGCAAGTTCCAGTGCTATTCCTTATGAGCTTTACAGAGAAATTATGCATGAGATCAGTCCTTGCGAGTTGGAAGAGATTGATGTGGTTATTCACCTTGCTAATAGAGAGACCATCTCTCCAATTGGTATTGTGCGAGACGTGGAAGTTCTTTGCAGTAAGATTAAGTACCCTGCTGATTTTCTAGTACTGGGTTCAGCTGCTAGTAAAACTTATCCTATCATTTTTGGTAGACCTTTCTTGAGTACTTGTGGAGCTATTATTGATTGCAAGAGGGAGAAAATCTTGACTAAGTTTGATGGGGAATCTTATGAGTTTAATTTTTTGAAATTTGCTAAAGAACCTTGCGAAGGGGAAACCCATAATGAGGATTTTAGGGTTGAACAACTTGCTTCTATTTCTCTTGCTCCTAACAATGCTTTGCAGCAATTTATGGAAGAACATGAAAGTGAAATCTTCATGGAAGAAAGGAACGAGATTGACATGATTCTCCGTGATCAACCTATGATGCTTAAGCATGACTTGCCTGTAGAAGACTTGGGTACCACGATGCCACCTAAAAAGGATCCGGTTTTCGAGCTAAAACCTCTCCCTGATGATCTTAAATATGCTTATATTGATGATAAAAAGATATATCATGTTATTGTTAGCGCTAAACTTTCAAGGAAGGAGGAAGAAAGGCTATTGGAAGTTTTGAGGAAACATCGAGGAGCTATGGGGTATACTCTGGATGATTTAAAAGGGATTTCACCTACTATATGTCAGTATTCTATCAACATAGAACCAGATCTGAAGCGTGGTGGAGCACCAACGACGTTTAAATCCTAGAATGAAGGAAGTGGTAAGGAATGAGGTATTGAAACTCCTTGATGCTGGTATTATTTACCCTATTGCTGATAGTGAATGGATTAGTCATGTTCATTGTGTTCCTAAAAAGGGAGGTATTACTGTTGTCCCTAATGATAATGATGAGCTTATTCCTCAAAGAATAGTGGTAGGCTATAGGATGTGCATCGATTTTAGGAAAGTCAATAAAGTTACTAAGAAAGATCACTACCCGCTTCCTTTTATTGATCAAATGTTGGAAAGGCTGTCTAAAAAGACCCATTTTTGTTTTCTTGATGGTTATTCTGGGTTTTCTCAAATTGTTGTTAAACAACAAGATAAAAAAAACTACTTTTACTTGCCCTTATGGAACTTATGCTTATAGACGTATGCCTTTTGGTTTATGTAATGCTCCTGCTACTTTCCAAAGATGCATGTCTGCTATCTTTCATGGCTTTTGTGAGGAAATTGTAGAAGTGTTCATGGGTGACTTTTCTGTCTATGGAACCTCTTTTAATAATTGTCTGTGCAACCTTGATAAAGTTTTGCAGAGATGTGAAGAAACTAATCTTGTTCTTAATTGGGAGAAATGCCACTTCATGGTTAATGAAGGGATTGTTCTTGGGCATAAAGTTTCTGAAAGAGGCATAGAAGTTGATAGAGCTAAAGTTGAGGCAATTTAGAAGATGCCATGTCCAAAAGACACCAAAGGTATTCGTAGTATCCTTGGTCATGCTGGTTTCTATAGGAGGTTTATTAAATATTTCTCTAGGATATCAAAGCCTCTCACTAATCTTCTTCAAAAAGATGTACCTTTTATTTTTTGATGATGATTGTAGGGAAGCTTTTGAAACTCTTAAGAAGGCTTTAACTATAGCCCCTATTGTTCAACCACCTGATTGGAGTTTACCCTTTGAAATAATGTGTGATGCTAGTGATTTTGCTGTAGGGGCTGTTCTTGGGCAACGTATTGATAAAAAGTTAAACGTTATCCATTATGCTAGTAAGACTTTAGACGTTGCTCAAAGGAATTATACCACTACTAAAAAGGAATTTCTAGCTGTCGTTTTTGCCTGTGATAAGTTTAGGCCCTATATTGTGGACTCAAAAGTAACCATTCATACTGATCATGCTGCTATTAAATATCTTATGACAAAGAAGGACGCTAAGCCTAGGCTTATTAGATGGGTACTGCTTTTATAAGAGTTTGATCTACACATAGTAGATATGAAGGGTGCTGAAAATCCTGTAGCTGATAATTTATCTCGTTTGGAAAACATCTCTTTTGATCCTATGCCTATTAATGATAGTTTCCCAAATGAACAGTTAGCCGCAGTAGGGGTGAGCTCTCGAGGAAGCTCTTGGTATGCTGATTATGCCAACTTTATTGTCTCCAAGTATTTGCCTCCAACTTTTACAGCTCAGCAAAGAAGAAAGTTCTTTTATGATTTGAGGCATTATTTTTGGGATGACCCACACTTATACAAAGAAGGAGTTGATGGTATTATGCGAAGATGTGTTCCATAATATGAGCATAAAGAGATATTGCGTAAATGTCATGGTAGCGCCTATGGAGGACATCATGCAGGACATAGAACTGCACAAAAGGTACTACAATCAGGTTTCTACTGGCCTACCCTTTTTAAGGATGCAAGAAAATTTGTTTTATCTTGTGATGAATGTCAGCGTGTTGGTAATATTTCTAGACGCAATGAAATGCCTATGAACTACTCTCAAGTTATTGAACCTTTTGATTGTTGGGGATTCGACTTTATGGGTCCTTTCCCTCCTTCGAAGGGTTACACTCATATTCTTGTTGCCGTTGATTATGTTACTAAGTGGGTAGAAGCCATTCCTATGAAAAGTGCTGACGGGGAAACCTCTCTAAAAATGCTTAAGGACGTCATCTTTCCTAGGTTTGGAGTGCCTAGATATCTCATGACTGATGGGGGTTCTCATTTCATTCATGGCGGTTTTAGGAAGACCCTCGCTAAATATGATGTTAATCATAGAATTGCTTCAGCTTATCACCCCCAAACTAGCGGGCAAGTAGAGTTATCAAATAGAGAAATTAAATCTATCTTGCAAAAGACTGTTAATAGGTCTAGAAAAAACTGGGCTAAGAAGTTGAATGATGCTTTATGGGCTTATAGAACTGCTTATAAAAATCCTATGGGAATGTCTCCTTATAAAATGGTTTATGGGAAAGCTTGCCACTTACCCTTAGAGTTATAACACAAAGCTTACTGGGCAGTGAAAGAACTAAATAGAGATTGTAAGCTCGCTGGTGAGAAAAGATTATTTGACTTAAGTTCTTTAGATGAATGGAGGAGTGAAGCCTATGAGAATGCTAGGCTCTTTAAGGAAAAAGTTAAAAGATGGCATGACAAGCGAATACTTAAGAGAGAATTTCATGTTGGTGAGAAAGTTCTATTGTATAGGTCTCGTCTCAGATTTTTTGCAGGTAAGCTACTATCAAAATGGGAAGGACCTTTCATCATTGAAGAAGTATACCGTTCAGGAGCAATAAAAATTTCTTCTCTAAAAGATAATACCACACAAGTAGTGAATGGACAGCGACTCAAACACTATATTGTTGGAGATTCTTACAATGAATATGTTGATGCCTTTCAAGTTATAACTCCAGAGAAATTCATTGAGGACCAAATTCAGAGACCTACAGAGTCCGTTTCCAACTAGGTAACAGTTCTGGTAAGAAAAGTTCCGCGAAAATACAATCCAACTATATTTTTGTAGTTTTCAGTCAATAAGGAAAGCTACAAAGCGAAAAAGGGACGGAAACAGAGCCAGGGTGGCCCACACCACCCCATGGCACGGGCCCATCCCTGGTCGTGCCACCAGGTGGTGAGGCCACCCAGGACTCCGCCTCTGACTCGTTTTCTCCCAGTACCTTCCTTTTGAGGAGAAACTTTGTAATATATAACCCCCCGGATCTTCCGAGGTTCGTGTATCGTGTTTTCGCCGTGCTTTTGTTTCGATCTGTTTCTGCCAGGTAGAATCCCAGATTTGGAGCCACAATGTCTTCCTCTGGATCATCCGAGGGAGATTGCTTAGAAGATATCATCAACCCATACATGAGAGAATTGAAGATTCATCCCAAGGAGTTGTTGCTCAAAGGTGGAGAGTTCCGGATTAAAGAGGTTCAAGGCCCTAAAGGTGAAGGAAGTCTGGAGGACAGGATGGAAGCACTGGAGCATGAAGTCTTTAGGTACAGGAAGATGGCGGAGCGCGAAGTGGATATCATCCATAATATTTGTTCTGAACTCATCACCGAGCACCAGAAGGAGACTGATGAACTCAAAGACGAAGTCCTCTCACTCCGCCAAACAACCAACAAACTGCAAGCACAGTTCTATGACGTTCAAAATCAAAACTGTGAGTATGAGGCTAGATTTAAACGCATAAGTGCTGCTGCAAGTTTCAGGATGTTGGAAACCACGATGTCCTTTGTTGATGGGAAGCCTTTACCCTGGAAGACAGACGAAGATGAGAGGATACCACCACCACCAAAGGAGTAATTCGTCATCAGGTTTGGCATCCCCTTGGTTTGTTCCAAGCTTGGGGGAGTGTCGCGGTATCATATCACTATCTTCTATCTTTTTACCTTATCAGTAGAGTCATATCATGAATAGAGGAGTTATTATGTAGTATGGTTTGCATTATGAAAGTGTCCCCTCTCTCGTTAGATATGTATCCCTTGGTGTGAGTTTCCGTTATGGAATATTAATGAGAAGTTCTATCATTCACTCTTTTGCATAGCTTATATTAGTTTTCAATTCGTGGTTATGTGATTGATCTTGTTGTTAGTATTGGTATCACTTTGGGATCATTGAGTTAATTTAGTTGGTTTTGGCAAACCTGGCTCGGTCAGTAGCAACACTATTTTTGAGAGTTGAATGAAAAAGATAAAGGTACTCTAAAGAAAAATTATTTCATCGTCTTTCTTTCTTGATTTGCTCATCAGTCTAGTATTCTCTAGTTAAGATCTTTTGTGCTTCCAAGGAAGATTGCAAGTTTGTCTTTATCACTTGTATGTTTGTTTGCTTCCTTCAACTCTTATACTTGCTACCCAGCCTTGCTAGCCAAAAACCTGTACTGAGAGGGTATTCTTCTCATGCATCCACCTCCTTTAAACCAAAACCTTTGCCATTTGTGTCCACCATACCTACCTAGTAGCATTATTGCTATTCCAAGTAAATTCTTGTTTTGTCTTCCTCCAAAATTAAACTTGTTATGTGAAAATTTGTGATTAAAGCTCTCACGAACTTGATGGCACACTTTACTTTCTTGCATTTAATAAACTTGAACCATTGGGTCCTTCTTTGTTGCGTATACGCTTGCGCTTTATGAGTTGAAGTTAGCCGAACCATGTATCGTGGGGACCGCTTTCAACACTTCATTGGTACTTGTACCTAGTTGACATCATGTTCTTTTGCTTATGGATCTCGGCAGTGTGAAATAAAAGTGGAACTTGTAAGATCATGGAGTTTATATGTGTGTTAGAGAAACGCCTGGGCCGCTAGCCTAAGCCATGCCTAATCATGGTGGAAACTTGCAGCATAACTATAGTGAGCATTCTATGAAGCATCCTCAATAAAAACCTATGCAAATAGCAAATAAAAGATCATTTGAGATGCTCCTTTATGCCTTGCCTTGTCATTTTGATTATGGGATAGCTCACGTGTCATGTGCAAGGGTACCCGTTGGCGGTTCTCAATGATACGCATGTATTTACAATGACAAGAGCTTGCTCGTGACTGAAGTTGAGTAGCATGAGGATCGGTACTCATAAGTAAGGGGCATGAGATTTCAACTTATAACTTGTCAAGCATATCCTCTTAGTTGTGTCACTTTAACCTTAATCACCTAAGGATGCCTATGATAGGGGAATGAGAGTTGAAAGCTAGTAAGTATCATAATTTCTGGGAGCTCTTTATGAGACTTGCAATCCGTGCTTCCCTCTGCGAAGGGCCTTTCTTTTACTTTGTAGTTGAGTCAGTAAACCTACTCCCTTCTATCTCAGCAAGTATTTTGAGTTGTTGTGTTTCATTCATTCATATGATGATTTATTCAATCATGTCTTATGTTCCTAGCTTTGCACATTGCTCTTATCTTGATGTTTACTACTTTGAAAGCTATCATTGAAAAAGCCAGCTATTTGTGAACTCCAGCAAATTATCAACTATTCTTCGACCAAGAGCTAAGTTTGCCATTACTAATTATGATTCACTTTATGTATCTTTATTGTGTTTCCTTTAATCATTGCAAGTTGAGTTATATAATAGGGAGTTGTCTTCTATTATGATCTATGTATTTGATGAATGTGATGCTTCTTGTCTGTATTCTTTTATCGACTCTTCACTCCATAAACTTGAGGTCATGTTTATTGAGCTCAGTTTTGCTTGGGGACAAGCGAAGTCTAAGCTTGGGGGGAGTTGATACGTCCATTTTGCATCACTATTCTATGTCTTAATTCACTATTATTCATTGATATATTTCATATTGAGAGGTGATACTTATGTTATTTCATCTATTTTTGCATGGTTGATGACTTTTGGAGCATGGACCGCTGCAGTCAGGATTTTTGATGGAAAAGGTGCTGTTTGGAGGCAAAATTCGCGAAGATCAAAAAATCCGGGAAAATATATGGAAAATCCTATTTTTCCAGAAGAATAAGGATGCCATAAGATGGAGTGGAGGTGGGCCACAGGGGGCCCACACCACCCCATGGTGCGGGTAGGCCTAGGCCACGCCTGGAGGTGGTGTGGCCGCCCTGGCCCACTCCAGCCTATCCCCTCTAGCGTATATCATCCCCACGAAACCCTAAGACTCGGGGAGCGACCACAAAAAGATTCCGCCGCCTTTGCGGGGCGGAAAACACCGAGAGAGAAAGATCTCTCCGGCAGACAGATTTCTGCCGGGGGAATTCCTTCCCGGAAAGGGGAGATCATCGCCGTCAACACCACCATCAAGCTGGACTTCATCGGGATCATCATCATCATCATCACCACCATCATCACCATCAGCACCCTCATCACCATCTCCATATTGCTGTAACAATTTGGTTGAATCTTGCATAGTTCATAGGGGAAACTTTCCCGGTGTTGATTACTCTTTGTAGTTGATGCTATTGAGTGAACCGTTGAATTATTGTTTATGTTCAGATTGTTATACATCATTATTCCATCTCTGATCATGATCCATATGCTATCTTGTGAGTAGTTCGTTTTGTTCTTGAGGACATGGGAGAAGTCTTGTTGTTAGTAGTAGAGTTGCGTTGAGAAAGATTCAATAGATTGTTATTTAAGTTGTGGTGTACTTCTTCTAGTGGTGTCATGTGAACGTAGACTACATGACACTTCACCTATATGGGCCTAGGAGAATGCATTATGTATTTGGCTACTAATCGTAGGGGTTGCCAGAGTGACAGAAACCTGAACCTCCATTAGGAAACAATTGCACATGGGACGTAAGGGTCTTAGAGTTTAAAGTTGTGGTTATGTTTCTACCTTAATTACTTTCTTGTACTTACGGATGTTTGCAAGGGGTATAATCACAAGAATGTATTAGTCTTGGATGGGGCGGTACATTAGCACAGGTTCACCCACACAATACTTAGCAAGCTAAAGAAGATTAATCGACTATATGAAGCGAAAGCACTTGACAGTCTTCCCATGTGTCCTCGAGAATGTTTGGTCATCTATAGAAATACAACCGGCTTGTCCTTTGCTGCATAAAGGATTGGGCCACTTGCTGCATTTATTCCTACTGTCTTTTATTTACTCGTACTTTGTTTACTTGCGTTATCAGAAACCCCTAAAAATCCGTTTGCTAAGTATTTGCAGAGAATTCCTGATCCATACCACTATCCAACACCTTCTTCTCCTCGTTGGGTTCGACACTCTTACTTATCAAAAATACTGCGATACACCCCCTATACTTGTGGGTCATCATGCACCCGTCGGCGTCTACTGCCAACGCCTTAAGGAGATCGCGCATGAACTCCACGAACTCAGTGATTCGATCGACGATCGGTAGCTCATCAACATCCTCCTCGTCGGCCTCAGCAAGCGGTTCGAGAAACAGGCCTCCTTCATCCCTATGATTCGTCTGCGTCCCTCCTTCGCCGAGGTTCGCTCGATGCTGCAATGGGCCGATCGTGCCCAAACCAACAAGGACTCCCGTCCTCATGTCTTCACTGCTGCTCCTTGACCGCCTGCACCACCTCCGCCACCGCCACCTCCTCCAATGGCTCCTCCTCAACCATCGGGCTAGCGTCCAAGTCCCAACTACAGGGGTCGAAACCCTAAACCGCCGCAGTTTCATACAGCGCATGCTCCTCCTCCGCCCTCGGCTCCGGCTCCACCGTCTGCACCACCGACCGCATCACCGCTTCCCCCTGGCTAGCGTCCTTCTCCTGATCCATGGACCGGGCTAGTCCAGGCGTGGCCTATGCCCTGGTCTGCCCTGACGCCCTATGGTGCCCCGCCTCTGTTGGTGTCTAGTGACCCGCGATGCTCGCCCTCACACCGGCACGCTAACAATCTACAACACTACTCCTTATGCTTCATATGGCGCTACAACCTCACCCTACATGCCGTAGTATAATATGTCGTAGTACAATGATGGTGGCTCTATCTGTACACCGATGACGGCCCTACTACCGATGCTGCCACACCCGCCAGCTCCCATGTCTACACCGGCCTCTACTTCGACTCCGAGCTAGGACCAAGCTGCTTTTCTAAAAGCCATGAACAACTTTGCTGCACAAGGAAACTCAAGTACGGATTGGATTTTCGATTCTAGTGCTTCTAGTCATATGTCTGCATCAAGTAATTTGCTTACTTCTTGCACACCATCGTCTTTTCCATCTATTACTCTCGGTGATAGATCATCTATTCCTATTTACTGTGTCAGTCAAGCCCAAATTCAATCCCCAATCAAAGCTTTGCTCCTTCACGATGTTTTTGTAGCTCCTACACTAATTAAAAATCTGATTTTTGTTCGCCAATTCACCAATGACAATCATGTTTCTGTCGAATTTGACCCCTTCGGTTTGTCTGTAAAGGATTACTGGACCAAGGCCGAGATTGCTTGGTTCAATAGCTCCGGTGATTTGTATTCCCTCCATGGTGTTCCGGCCGCTACCCCTCCATCGTCTATGGTGGCCTCTGTTGATCTTGGCACCAACATCTCGGCCATCCCAATAATAATATGTTATCTACTCTTCTTAGTAAATTTTCAATACCTTGTAATAGAGATTCTCATAACTCTTCTATTTGTCAGTCGTGTCAATTAGGAAAACATGTTCATCTCCCCTTTAGCTCCTCTGTATCCTCTAGTACTTTTCCTTTTGAGTTACTTCATTGTGATCTATGGACGTCACTAATAGAAAGTGTTTCTGGTTTTAAGTATTATCTTGTTATTCTTGATAATTTTACACACTATGTTTGAACCTTTCCCTTATACAACAAATCCGACGTTCACAATATTTTTCTTAATTTTCAACGTACGTCTCGGTCTACTTTTTCCTTCCTATAAGATTTATTCAATGCGATAATGATCGTGAATTTGACAACTTTAAAAACCAAAATTTCTTTCTCCAATATGGAATTCTTCGGAGTTTTTCCTGTCTCTATACCTCCCCTAAAAACGACAAGGCCGAGCATTCTCTTTGCACTCTGAATGACATCACTCGCACCCTTCTTATTCAATCTTCTATGCCTCCGAAGTTCTGGACTAAAGCTCCCCACACGGCCACATATCAACTTAACATTCGACCATCTAAAGTTAATCCTCAAACCACATCCTACTTCTCTTTATATATTTCTGACCCAAACTACTCCGACGTTCGTGTCTTCGACTGTCTTTGTTTTCCTAACTCCTACTCTACTTATCCTAACAAACTTTCACCCCATTTTATCCCGTGCGTCCATCTAGGTTTTTCCGACGAACACAAAGGCTATCGTTGTCTAGATCTTGTTAGTGGTCGCGTCCATGTGTCTCGTCATGTAACTTTTGCTGAAAATATTTTTCCCTTTTCTGAGTGTCAATCTCTCGATCCTAAAACATCTGCACCATCTACTAGTCCCCCTCGTCCAAATAATTTTCCCTTCTTTCATCAGCCACCTCCTGTCGTCGCTCCTGCCGCGGCAGCAAAAACACCAAAATCTCTGTCACGGCAGCCGATCTTGCTGCGCCTTCTCCTGCCGCCACCTCTGCCGCGGCTGCCAAAACCGCCGAAAACTCTGCCGCGGCAGACTTCCTGCCGTCGCCGTCTTCACTGCCGACTCCCGCGTCCGTTTCTTCCGCTGCGGCGGGCCCGTCTTCCACGTCATCATCCGTCCATCCTCCTCATGCTATTATCGTCCAAGCTTCCACTAATGATCATACCATGCGCACACGTGGCAAATCTGTTTTTTTTACCCACTAAAGATCGTCTAAATCTCAATGCATCTTTGTCTTCTTCCTCTATTCCCAAATCTTACAAATCAGCTCTCCTAGATCCTAATTGGGCCGCAGCCATGAAAGATGAATATGATGCTCTCATGGCAATTAGTTCCTTGTCCATCAAACACTAATATAGTTTCCGACAAATGGGTTTTTCGACACAAATTTAATTCCAATGGAAGTCTTGCACGTTATAAAGCTCGATGGGTATGTCGTGGTTACTCTCAGCAACACGATATCGATTATGATGAGACTTTCTCTCTAGTTGTCAAACCTAGCACTATTCGTACTGTTCTTAGAATCATCGTTTCTTCTTTTTGGCCCATCCATTAACTCGATGTCAAAAACGTTTTTCTCCATGGCTCTCTTCAAAAAACAGTTTATTATCAACGACCTCTTGGCTTCAAAAATTCCTCTTATCCTAATCATGTTTGTCTCCTTTAAAAATCTCTCTATGGTCTAAAACAAGCACCACGGGCGTGGTTTCAACGTTTTTCTACTTATGCTAAAACAATTCGCTTTACTCCTTCTCTTTCTGATACTTCTCTCTTCACCTTTCATCATAATACCGACACCACTTATCTACTTCTCTATGTTGATGATATTATTCTCACAGCTTCCTCACAACACTTTTTAGATCATATTATCTCTCTTCTTCACAAAGAATTTTCTATGTCCGATCTAGGTCTTCTTCATCACTTCTTAGGTATTGCTGTCATCCTTGACTCATTTGGTCTTTTCTTATCTCAACGTCAGTACACCCTAGATCTTCTTTCTCGTGCTGGTATGCTTGATTGCCAACCGTCTCGTACTGCTGATACAGGTTCAAAACTTTCTACCGATGGTGATCCCTTTTCTGATCCTTCTCTTTATCGTAGTCTTACCGACGCCCTCCAATATCTTACTCTTACTCGTCATGATTTTTTTTCTGTCCAACAAGCTTGCCTTTACATGCATGATCCTCGTGTTCCTCACTTCAACCATGTCAAACATATTCTTCGGTATCTCAAAGGCACATTAGATTTAGATCTTCATATAAACAAATCCTCTCCTACCTCGTTGACAGCTTACTCTGATGCAGACTGGGCTGGTTGCCCCGATACTCGACGGTCCATATCTGGATTTTGTGTTTTTCTTGGTAACAATTTGGTTTCTTGGTCTTCAAAAAGGAAGGTTACGATTTCTCGCTCGTCAGCCGAAGCTGAGTATTGCGATGTGGCTCATGCGGTTGCTGATACGGTTTGATTGCACCAGTTGCTGTCGGAGCTGCATCGCCCTATTGAGCAAGCTACTATTGTTTACTGTGATAATATTTCAGCTGTTTACATGTCAGGAAATCTGGTTCAACACCGTCGTACCAAGCATATAGAGATCGACATTCATTTTGTTCGAGAGAAGGTGGCTCTCGGTCAATGTGCCTACTTCAGCTCAGTTCGCTGATATCTTTACTAAAAGCCTGACGACTACTCCGTTTCAAGACATTCGTTTCAGTCTCAACGTCGTCGAGCCTACCGTTGACACTGCGGGGATGTTAGAATACAACTTTTGTTAGGTTTAATAGTCCTAGTCGGTTTGTTATAAGGCTAGGCCGGTGCACCTAGACCCTTATATATACCTCTTGTAATTGCAATATTGCCATTGATTATTATTCTATACAATTCAACAAGCAGCATGCTAAATTGGTGTTAAATGTTGCTAAATTAAAGCTCATGGTAGTAGCGTTGTGGTACGAGTAGTAAATTTTAGATATATCTATAGTTGGTGTACCCATCCTGGCATCGGCATTAACAGGCCGGTGTGGTTGAGGCATCGCTATTGCGATTGCCGCTGCGTGCACGCCAATCAACATACTCGCTCCGATCTACAAATAAGTTTGCTTCTAGCTTTGTCCTAAAGTCAAAATTAGTAAATTTGACTAATTTTATAAAAAAACATACCAATTATGGCACTTGATTGGTACCACTAGAATTGTTTTTAAATTTGGTTTTATAATATAAATTTTTTATGTAATACATATTGCTATATTTACTTATAAGATTGATCAAATTTAATAAATTTTGATTTAGACAAAAGCTAGAAGTAGACTTATTGAGAGTATACTACTCCACATTCGTAGTAGTTGTACTCCACATACTACTCCACATACTACTCCCCATCGATGCACGCATCTGTATATACTCCATGTAGCTAGCAGCGGCAACCTAGCACAGCGTGCATGCATTGCTCTCGGCCACATACTCCGTTCATAAATTAGTGTACTTCTAATTTTTGTTTAACTTAAACTTTATTAAATTTGATCAATTTTATAGATAAGTATAACAACATATATTACATCATATTGACATATTATGAAACTATATTTAAAAACAGATCTAGTGGTACTAATTTAGTGTTATAAATATTTCTACGTTTCTCAATAAAATTAGTTCAACTTTATTGACTTTTTTTTTGCGGGGAAACTTTATTTTTACTTTGACGTAAGACAAACCTTGAAGTCACTTTATTAGCGGTCGGAGGAAACCTGCAGTAATTGATTATTAGTAATACTCCCTCCGTTCGAAAATAGATGTCGAAAGTTTGTGAAATTTTATCTAAATTTTGAAAAGTAGTATACTCCTACGGATCGAGGCTACCAGAGAGAACGCGTGCACGCCATTGCCGTTGCCGTTGACACAGATCCATGGATCTCGCTCGACGCACGCTGCCCGCGTCGCGCGTGGTCCTGCTACCTATGCCCCGTAGGTTAGTACTAGCTCTCTAGCTGCTCTAATAGCGGTCCTGCTGCTTTAGCTTGCTAGCTAACTAGTCCTCTTGCTGTAGCTGCCTGCTCGATCCTGCTGTTGCAAGTGGCAGCTGAAAGCGAGTAGCCAGCCAGGTAGCTGAGCAGCCTTCGATCGAGCTCGATCTAGGCTAGGCCGTAGGCGTAGGCTCCCTCCTCTCTGGACTCTGCACCCACTCGCTGCATGCTCAGCGACAGCGATCGGAAATTTAATCTCTGCCTGGCGGACGGGTGCACGCGGCTCCATCGCGCCGTCGCTGTCTCTGCAGCGAACGTCGCCAGCGGCAGCGGTTGGCTAGTAGGGAGAGAAAAGGATTTTTTTTTTAGAGAAGGAGTTGGGTGAAGGGGTGACCTGCCGGAGCCGCACGGCGGCCGACGTGCGTGCTGCGGCGGCCCATTCGGCAGTGCGCCGAACTGATTTCGTTCCTGTACGCTGCGCCATGGGCCTTCGTTAGTTGATTCTCTTCAAAGTGCGAACAGTTCTTCTTGGTGCCTTGAGCTTGTATGGACCAGACCAGATTTTGGGGTTTCACCTTTAGATCGTCTTTGTGTTCCTTTTTTTCCTTGTTTCATATTTTCTCCAATTTTTCTCGAGGGAGGAGACATGGGGCGTGCCGTACGTCTCCTGCACGCTCCCTCCGTGCCCAAAATAAATGATTTGAGTTTATCTAAATCTACATGTATCTACATATCAAAACACTTTAGATACATACAAACTCAAGTCACTTATTTTGAAATGAAGGAAGTATGTCTATTTCAGTTCAAAAAAGTATAGGTTTAGATTCACAAAAAAAGTATTCTCTCCATCTCAAAATAGAGGTCGCAAATTTGTCTAATTTAAATGTATCTAGACACTATTCAGTCCAACTGCTACTCCTAGATGTGGGCGAGCATGTAGTGACAAATGAGAAGCTGGCGAGGCGAGACGCGACCGGGCGATCATTGATCTTGCGCACGGGCGAAGACGAGGGATTAGGCGTTACGCTGCCGGTCTCCAACTGTTGATCTCTTGAAGCTCCAATCACCAAGGATGTGTTTGGTTGCTCGGCTAGAATTTGCCCTTTTTGCTAGTTGGCCTGGGAGAAATTGCATGTGGGAAGATTGAGCTCGGTCCAGGATTGACTTTTTATTTGGTAGCACGTATTTTGGTTTCCCGACATGGGGAGCACATACGACCCTTTGTTTGGTTTTCTAGATTGGACTAGGCTGATTCAAAGCTGCACGTTTGGGAGCAAATATAAGGCCCGACATGATTACCTCGCACAGCAAAATTGTTGTTCATGGCCTGTAAACCCTCTGCTAAGAACTCAGGGTAGGCTAATTGTGCGTCCTCTAGGGTCTTAAAACCCTCATGGAGGTTGTACTTGTAACCTATCACTTGTTGACTGCACTCCTTCCATGTCTTGTAGATTTCTGGTGCTTGCCACAGTACACCACGTACCCGTTGTATTTCTATGAGACATAACAACATATGCAACATAAGAATCATGACTAAATCAGGCAAATCAAGTTCACAAACACAATGCAATAAATATAAGCTAGTTAAGCATGATCATATGAGCAAAAGTATCAGCAGTTCCAATCTACCAAGTTAGTGTGATTCTATCGATCACCACCAACTTCTATGGTGTCATCCTACGACCACATCAAAAGGGGGTGCAATCCTACCACATCATAAGTTCTCCATCATGTGAGGGGTTAGTATATACCACCTCACTTAGCTATTTTAAAATATACAACTTCTTCTTTATCATGCATGCGCCACTGCCACCATCTCCATGCTCAGGGAGAAAGCACTATATGTAGTAGTGCTTGGCCAGGAAGGTCCTGAGCGAGAGCACCCTGTGGTCCTCCGCCATCTGAACAAAGCCGTTGCCCTGGGCCCTGTTCTCGAAGAGGTGACTGAGCGCCACCATCAGTGCGTTAGCGCTGAAGCCGGAGGCGCTCATGACGGCGTCGTAGAGGTCTGGGTGCACATCTGGAGGGAAAGTAGTGGTGATGGCGACTGCCACCACTTCCACAGCCTCGGTCATGCACGTGATGGCGACAACGTCCTCCTCTCCCAGCAGCGACCTCTTCCTCTTCTTGGAAGGATCGAAGCCACCAGCAACATAGGCATTTGTGCTACCGCTAGGACCAATGCCTGGAGCAGGAGAACCAGCGGCGACATCCGTATCTCCCTCATCATCAATTACCACTATCTCAGACTCCTGGGTCTGCATGTATTCAGGGATTGGCGCGCCAAGAGGCTCACTGGAGCCCATGGAAAATCTGTCAGTGGAAATGCCGTAGGATAACATGGTTTGCATCTGGACTTAGTTGGCCATTGTCTTGTTCAGATACTCGGCATCCTTGGGGTGATCCCAAGACAGGGAATTGCAGCGAGGTTAGTGGTAGTTAGCGAGGTTACAAACGGAAATCGTAGGAATTTTAGTGAAAGAACTAAAATTAGTTAGTACCGAAATGTGTCCCATTTAGTGGATGTCCTCCAAGATGATGGTGCAGGTCTCCTTATCCCATCTAAGTCCACTAAGGTCCCTGAGCTTGGACACATGGATCCACCTGGTCCTCCACTTACGCAGGTGGTTGTACACCACCTGCTGTGAGTATTGGGTTCCGCAGCAGAAAACAAAAAATTCTAACTATGCGAATATGATAACCAGGATCTATTCTATGTAGACATATGTAACAGAGAGGGAAGCGGTATTCATACCCTTGAAGACCGAGGTACGCCTTATGCATGTAGGCGTATCTTCATGAACATGAGCAGCTCCTAGCGCCCCAAGTGTGGTGCCTCCGAAGTTCTACACATGTTCGCTGTAGGCGGCGTCTCCCGGGTTTCGATCCAGCCGAGCAGTGAAAGAAGAAAGATGGCGGACCGAAGAATGCACGATGGTAGTGCGAAGGTGGAGAACTCAAGTCCCTCGGAGCTCTCTCCAATATTACAGAGAAATCCCCAAAGAAAATGAGAGAGAGAGAGAAGAGAGAATGAGATGATTTCCAAGGGGAGGGGGTGACCCCTATATATAGTAGGAGGGGAGGGGTAACTCCCAAGGGGCAGGCGGTGTGGGACTAATCCCCACACCTGTCAGCCAGCAAGGAGGCGCCAACGGCCCCAGGTGGGCCCCCGACAGGGAGCCCACTAGGGCTAGGCCGGCGGCCCCTCCTCCCTTAGGCGCCCTGCCCTCTTGGGCCTCCCCTCCGGGTGAGGCCCATTAGCAAAGGGCCGCCTATTAAAATAAAATAAAAATATATGTTTTATTATAAATTCAATTAATTAATATAAAACACATATATTATTATACATTTCACTCCGGAACTCCTTCCGGACCCCTCTGATCAACATCGGGTGTTACACGGAACTTTTCCGGTTTCTCTCTGTCATTTCTCCTGTGGTGCCGTATAAATCCCTATCCGTCTCCACCCTTAAGCGTGACACCCTTCGGTTCAGAAACACTCTAGACATGACCAAGACCTCTCTCGGATCAATGATCATCAGCGGGACATGGATGCCCATAATGACCCCCGTGCATTTCACAAATCTCATCTCTTGAACCTTCAACATCGCGTCCCATTCCCTTTGCCACTTCATACCTAGTTCATCCGAGATTTGATCTTCGGTATCTCCATACCTAGTTCGATCTTGTTACTGATGAACTTGTTTACTCGTTCCCATGTTGTTGCATTCCGTGACCTAGTCACACACTTGCAAGCTTTGTTAATGCAACATCACTAGGATGGCCCACGTGTATATAGCCATTACTTGGATTGGCAAATCTTGGTCTTGATATGTACTCCTCTACATGTTCCTTTGGAAAACCTGAGTGACACCTTTTTGATCACCCTTTTACGGCTTGATGCTTGATACCATCAAAGCTCCCTCCAGTAATGGTGATTTGTATTATCTCACAGTCAAAGGATGGGGTTGTGAGGTTTCTTTGTTATCATCAATGATGAACGTTTGTAACTAGATCTCATTACGATATAACTATTGGGTGTTTTTCTATCACACCATTCAGTCAATGATATGACCTCATTGCCAATTGGCATAAATGCCCATGATCTTGAAACCCTAGATCACCCACTTGACCAATGAGACACGGTTTGTTTACATACCATATGTATATTAACATTTCGTATTAACACAGTTATAGCATGGCATGAAACATAATATGAACATACAAGAGATATATCAAATAAAACACTTTAATATTTGCCTCTAGAGCATATTTCATTCAGTGAGGACACCTAAATGCCATAAAACTCAAACACCTTTCGGGCAACAGTGTTCAGGTGCAACTCCTTGAACCCCTTATCCATTCTCACGCCGCTCTTGATGATCTCACACATCTTGTTGAGCACGAACAAGGAGAGGACGGTTCTTACTTCATGGTGCCCTTCACCCCCTTGTTGTGACCTGTGCCGTGGGCTTCGTCAGCCTTGACGGCCTTCTTCTTGGCAGCTTGCTCTGCAATTTGCTCCACCATGTACCCGGTCATCGGAGGCAAAGACAAGATCTCCGAGCGCTGAGGATAGATGATCCTCAAAGGCGGGAGCTGGGGTTGGGTCTCAGCAACAAAGGTCTCCTAAGAATCCATGAGGGCCTGGCTGAACTCATCAGGGGTCAAGTCCTACAGATCTCACGGTCGCACATATAAGGACCTAGACTACTTAAAGATGAACACAAGCATATATGACGTAGACAAAATTAACTACCTAAACATGCAATAAGGCCACAAAAGCACCGATCTATGACTATACCAAGCAGCTCATTGGGCATACTACCATAGATCTACCACAAACTACAATCAGATCTAGGAGGTGCTAACAGATCGAAGCTACTACACCTAGGGTTTGATGAAACTCACTGGCATCGGAGGAGCGGACCACGTCGCCGTAGAAGATCTTGGAGAAGAATGCCTGCACCAGCTGATCTACAACCACCACCGTCGCAACCGACGCTTACATGTTGGCCGATGAAGATCTTCGTGGGCTTGAGAGATTAAATATGGGGGAAATGGTAGCACCCCACTATGTCGTGAGCTGGGTGGTGATATATGGCGCCACGCTTCCGCGGGCGGTGACAAAATTTCTCTCGCCAGCTTTTGGGGAAAATCTACGGCTCGCGCCATCATCGATCTCGCATGGGAGGCACGCTGTTTCCCCCGCTTTTGCACAAGTGCAGCCTGTCTCTGCGGAAACGCTCGATTTGGGCATTCCCAGTGGGCCAAGTTTTTGGCTGCTTTAAATCTCGTGCGGTGCACAGAAATCGTCTGACTCAGGGAAACAAACATGCTTATTTCTTCTGGCCTAGTGCGAGAAACAGGAAAATGACCAACCAAACACGCCCAAGCGGATAGCCTCCATTTAGACCAGATTATTCGTGTTTAAATGCTCTAGGCGGAAATAATTAGCCCCAATGACTTATCGGTTGGCTGGACCACCCTGAGTCTGCATGTCATCTGTCGGGTTCGGGACCGGGTCCGCACCCTATACCCGATCCATTTGTGTAATCGGGTCCAGATTTTCTCTAGACCCGCGATCCATCAGGTACTCAGACCTACCGGGTACACGCATTGTTACCATGTCCTGGACATTGGCAACGATGAAAATGCCAGTGGGTGGGAGGGCTGGGGGGGAAGCGTCGATGGGCCGGTCCTGGATGGGTGGGCCGATGGTGGCCTGGTTGGTGGGTGGGTGAGGCTATTATTTTCCTGTAGACAATGACGGTTGGGCCAACATTCTCATGTCATAGCGGGTCTATGGGTACGTGTCTGGGCCCCCATACCCGTCCCATATAATTTGTCGAGGCTAACTTTTTACCAGACCCGCCCCATTTAAGGCGGGTACCCACCGGGTTTGCTGGTTTTGGGTCCCCATTGCCATCCCTAACACTGAGAATGGATGCATTTTACTTTCTTAAACAAAATGTGCATGCTAGGAAAAAATATGGCACCCCTAGAAATTAGGGGTCATGTGCAAGCGCACAGTTTGCACTCCCGCTGGCCTGGTCCTGTTATTCAGTATATAGATACATCCAAATTTAGAAAAATTGACATCTTCAAGAGCACTAAGATCCCTAGAAACAACGAGTCCTGAGCGCTCCGGGTATCGCTTTCAATGTGGTCCCAGTGTCGCCTAGCCCCATCTGTCACATCAAGTGAAGGTTTTGTGTGTTTCTGCTTTGCACGTCAGTCACCGCGCGATTTATTGAGGGAGGAAAAGTCACGCACAAGTCTCTCTTGACCCCCTCTGCCTCATCTCTGTCTCTCCGCTGAAATCACCGTCACCGCCTATAAGATGGCCTCCTCCGCCGCTAATTGGCACCTCTGATGACCGGATCAGCCCCGCCTTGCGCATATGTATCAATTTCTCCCCGCCGCCTCGACCTTCCACCCCGATAAGCTCCCACGTGGTAAACCCTAGCCGTGTCTTGGTTCGTCTACTCCTTCATTCGACCTCCAGTAGTTCCCTCCGAGCGGCCTCCCTTGCAAGAGCTTCGGGGTTTGGATCTTGAAAATCTTGTGGTTGAGGGCATAGTTGAGTCGGCAGATATCTAGAAGCACTGTTTGTGGCAGAATGGTTAATTTAGAATCTGGGGCATACATGCTGAGGCTACCAAATGCACATTGTATGTGTTGGCATATTAGGCAATTTCCGCATGAGATTAATTACCGAAATCAACATTATGTAAGCACTAGCAGATCTAAACACATGCAACTAAACAGGCACATCTAGTAGATCTGAAAATCTAGCAAGAACTAGTGCATACAAGGTGAGGAATAGCACGTACAGGTTGACTAGAAAGGTCAGCACCGCAGAAGCGGCATGGTCCTTGTCGATGTCGCCCATGGTGCTGTTGAGGTTGTCGGTTGATGAAGAAGAGCTCACGAACGGAAGCGAGCAGTCGCGCTGAGATGCTCTCAAAAAATCTTATCGCCCGTCTCCCGGTGCAGGATCTCAACGGACGGGGTTTCAGAGGCCTGTTCTCCCGGACGGCCATGCACACAGTCGTCGGGATAGGGAAGCCTAGAGAGGAGCGCAACAAGAGGAACACGGGAGAGAGATAAAGAGAAAGAACTAGAGATGCATCTAGATCTATCTGTCTCTCTCTCTCTCTATAGCCTGGGAGGTAAGCCGACCGAGTCGCCACGCGGTGGAAGACAAGGACACGCGTCAAACATGCACACGAATGTTGACACGTACCCAAACAACTAGTGCACCGTGCAAAAATTTAGGCTTCCACAAAACGAGTTTATAACTCGAACTCGATTCACGAAACGCGACGCGCGTGCAAGCAAGGCGAGGCATGCGGCGGAGGAGGAGGAGTGCGCGTGGACTCCTTCTCTTCTCACTCACTTAGTGGTAGTGAAACATCTCACTTTATAAGCTGATCCACTCTCTCTTAACTAGCAGTGTGAGACTAAACTTTGTCTCCCACACAACTCCCAAGTTACCATAGTAGATGAGTCTTGAGATTTGAGTATTTATCAGACTACATGAGCTGGATACGTAGCCCATGGCCCATCAGTATATGTATGATGGGATGGAGACGTCAAGCAATAGACCTGATGGAGTGATCCACTATGGCCGAAGATTTGGGGCTGTCAGGTACCTCCCAAGGTTAGATCGGTGTGCTCCTATGCTTTGCTCCTGGAATCTGAACTGTGAGGGCTTATGGAAGGGGTTGAGCTTGCCATGGAGTATGGCCAGCTGAGGATCATTGTTGAAACGACTATTTGATGTTGGTGGGGTGTTCAATGAGAAAGAGCGTGGCCGATCAATGCTGGGTCAGCTGGTGGCGGAGGCGCAATGGCAGTTGGTTGTCAGGTGTCACTCACGAAGGATCTAAGATCCTATAATAAACTCTCGAAGTAGTCTTTCGCCCCGTTTTATAAATAAAGCAACCACCCCGATACAAGAGTTTAAACAACCGAGAATGCTGGGGCATCAGCTAACACATGCCCAAAAAGAAAAGAAATGAAAGAAACGGCGATTTCGACGAGACTAGGGTGACCCGCCACCGCTGCGCCAACCGGAATTGTCCCACCACGCTTCGGACACACCGACTCGCCCAGTACCAAGACATCACCTTCGGGAAGGAAAACGTCGTTGACACGGCATTGCTGCCCGGGCCAGAACACTTGACCTAGGGTTTCCCCCGGTACTCGCAGTACAGTAGGCCAGGGATATCCGCGACGCCATTCAACAAGGAATGGCGCCGCCCGAGGGCGGCACCGCGACGGAGTCAGACAGGCCGACAGGGATTTTTCCCTAACCCCAACTACAAAAACCCCGGACGATACGGCGCGCCTCCACCAGCTTTGCCGCCCACCAACTTGCGCCACCACGGTCTTGCGCCACCATCATCATCGTCTCATCGTGGACATTGCAAGAAACCCGAAACGGAGGTACACGACATGGATGAAGCTAGGAACGGCAGCCCTGGAGCACGCGGGAGGAGCCCACCTCCACCACCGAAAGGCGGTCGCCGACCGGGCTAAGCAGCAGGGTCACACCAGGCTTGGCGGGCCCGGCCGGGCCCCCAAAGGGCCAGTAAAGCCCCTGCCGCCTAGCTGCAACAGGTAGGCCGCTGCGCCGCTATCCCCGACCTGATCACAATCGTCGCTACCATGTCCAGAGGACGCCTCTGCTGCAGACTCGCAGGCCTGCCGCAGTCCAGATCGGGCCCGAAGGGCCCAAATCTGGGCCCGGAGGAGCTGGCGCCAACCGTCGGGTCTGCCACGCCGAGGAGCCCTGCCATGCCGATGCTGCACTGACGCCACGCCGCCGGGGAGCAGCAGCCGTGGACACGCAGGCCTGCCAAGGTCCAGATCCAGGCCCGAGGACGACACCGTCGCTAGCCCCCCTAGCTGAAGCGCCACCACGCCGCGTTGCGTCGCGGCCTCGCCACCGGCGCCACCGCCCAGCCCACCCGGAAGGGCCCCGAACCGTCGCTTCCCCAGGGACACCGCCGCCGTTGGGAGGGCTAGCCCCCCGACCAGCTCCCATGGCGCGGGGAGAGGCGGGCCGGCGCGGCCCGGGCCACGCCCGGTGACCCCTGCCGGCGGCGGCGACGGGGGGAGGGTTTGCCGGGGAGAGAGGAGCGACGCGCCATCGCCCCGGGGGGGGGGGGGGGGGGGGGGAGCGCTTTTTTTCTTTCTTCGAGGACGTCTCATCCTAGAATAAAGCAACCCGTATTTTGGTAGAACTGAAGCTATTTTGGATAGGTGCGTAGGGTAGGACCAGCTGAGATCCCAGAGTTCCATCCTTCGGGATTGTAATACTCCTCTGTTTGAGTAACTAAATATAATCCCCTTTTCCCCACAAAAGAAACAAAAGCTTCGTGGAGTTATATAAGATCAGCAAACCTTATGATATTCTTGTGTCCAACATCAGCTCCATTTCTATATCTTTCCTTCTCTCAGCTACCACTCGCCCTCTTAGGTGATCACCAGTTAGGCTTATCTCAGCAGATAATCGTGTCACATCATATAATGGTATAATTCTTATTGATTGCATGTCAGGCAGCATTTTGTGAATTACAATGGCCCCATTTGTTATGTAGGCTGATAAAATTTGCATCTATCATGAATTCTAAATTGTGTGTACGATTGCCGAAAATATACAGAAAAGTAATATTCTAAACTTTAGAAAATGCCTCTAAAGAGAAAAGCATCTTCACTATATTGTAGTTTCTGAATGCAAAAAATTATGGTACTGTAACTGTAGAATGGAAAAGTCCAATTCACTGAAAAATTTGGTTCACCCCACACGTACCTGTCATGGATAGCCTATAGTCAAGGCACTCCTATAATTTCTTAGTTTTCTCAATTCTATGTTTTTATTCCTTTTTGTCTATTCAACTCAATCCATTACATTTAAATATGATTTCCCAAGAAATATGGGCCTTTTATTTTTTGAGCCTCCCTACGTGATTAGAATTTTAAATTCAGTTCCATGACTTGGAAGAGGTTTCCATGTTGCAGGTGACAGGCATGCTATTTTTTTAACCATCCTCCAACAATGAAGTTGATTCAAATCATACGAAAGGCCGATAGATCAGAAGACATTTTCTTGCAAGTTTAATCTTTTTCTGAAAGGTAAGCAAAAACTTACTTTTGCACCTGCTAAACCTACTAAGCATAGTCTAAATGCTATATTTTTCCTGCACGTATTTATGGCCCTCTATCCAAAAATCTAATTAATCTATGAATTGTAATAGTTGGTGAATTTTTTCTGATTTACATGCATACGTTCTATTCAAAAGCTCCCATGAGATTAGAGGCATATATATTTTGCAGGCCTTTGTCAATATAGGCAGGGGTGCAGAGCACTGCTCTACATTAATTAAGGAATCAAAACAATTCTTTGTTGATTTCTATAACTATATTTTTATGAATCACTTTAATCACTGTCTAGCGGTCCAGGGATCTAATTAGTAGTTATGGAGATATTTCTCTAAGACAATATGATCATCCCCTCCCCTTTATGAGTAACAAATTAACATAAATAGCGATGCTTTGTGGTAAATTGATTGCTGCGAATGATTCATTATTTTCATATTAAAATGTATTTAAATTGTGGTTCTCTTAATAGTATCACTGCAGTGTAATGCAGTAACATTTAAAAGACTTTAGGCCAGTTGCACATGATGCCCATCTTCCTTCTATTTTCCTGTTAACACACAGTTGAAGCTCCTCTGTTGGGGTGGCATGCAGGGTATTGGTGGAGTGGTTGAGCCTGGAAGAGTTCTTATGAAATAAAGGTTTATAATATCTTTATTGATCTGTGACCAAAAGAAAAATTAATATTTCGTGGGAAGGAATTTGTTGTTTGACAAAAATGTATTCATAAGCTCTACGATGCACTTACTAAATCGTGTGGTAGCTCCATCAGTCGTGAAGGTAGACTTGATTAGTTCTTATCCAACTACAATAAAGTTGTTATTTCCTTACTGACGTATAAGCCTGTATCTAATTATCACCGACTTACCAAGAAGTACTGCCCAGAGTTGAGCCTAGCTAGGTTCTTTTATCTCCTAATTCTCTTTGGTGTAAGGATTCTGAGGGATTTGTGTCGGAGAGCGCATTTTTCCTCCTGTGGTGGGGTTCGTTGTTATTTATTTGCATTGGTTTGTCAATTCTGTGAAATGTGTTTTAGGTTTCGCTTGGCTGATGTTCCGGTCGTGGGAAGAGTAGTGGGAAGCGGGCAGCAAAGCGCCGACACAGCTGCCCACAATGGTTGATAATCTAGCGACAACAAAGGCGCATAACAGATGGTGCTGCAGGTGCTGGACACTACAACAACTTACAGTGGCATGCACTCTTTTCGTCCCATTCTCCATGCATTGAAGATTTACAGTAATTTAGATGATAGATTCAGTGAAAGCGGTTTGTTAAAGCCATTTTTATTTATGTGAGTGCTCCTTCATTGTAGATCTTTATTTAGTCCGCATGAGCACCCACGAGGTCCTTGCGGTCTGTACAGAGAAGAGTAATCAATTTTCAGGCTCATGTATGCATGCATAGTTTAGAACTCCAAAATGACATCCAATGTATATTTGATAACTGCATTTATTTGTGTGAATATGTGTTAGATTCCAAGGATTTTATTTACTTTGCATGCATGAACTCGCTCCGAATAAAATGCAATCCACCATATCTTTGGGAACTGATCTATTTGTGTGAAAAGAAGTTTGATTCAAAGGATTTTGTTTAATCTGCATGCACGACCACAACTGTGCTCTATTCTTCATTCTTTTTCAATGCAGGTATTTCAGAAAAAGAAACCATGTAAAATACTTTGATGTTTCTGTTTACTCCTGGAAATGCTGATACTGTTTTAGAGCCTTTTGTCTAATCTGCAAGCCAAGACGTACTTCTGTCCGATCAAAGCAATACATTGCTATGGAACTCTGTTGTATACAGGGGTAAATGAGAAAACCGAGGTACCATGTAGTGTATTTTCTGTTATCAGTCATTATATCGTTCCAACTTATATGACTATAGCTTAAAACGATAAATTTAATGTTTATTGATCCCGCTTTAATCTATGGTTGTCAAACTCTGTGATTTTTTGGTTACTCGTTTTAGCCTACCTTTAGAAACACAGTTGTCTAAAAAATTACTTGGCTGACACAAGTTTTCCCTCCGAAATGGTTTGTATACAGATCAATTTGAGAAATTAAAGAAAGCAAAGCACCGTAATGTGTTGATTGTTTTTAAGGCTGTCGATGTATAGCCACTTAGTAGTACATCAACAAATACAAAATTAGGCTGGCTAGGAGAAATTACCTAAACAAAAAGAATGTTCCATAGATAGTTGCATAGCTCATCAGAACAAATTATCTAAATTTTGCAACTATACATGTCCTGTAGTTTCACGAAAACTTAAACATGTGAACCGCACTAGATATCTGTAATTAGATAACCTAAATATTGTGCACGGTAATGATAGCTCACGTTATTAATCCATGGCCCCCAAAGTGCTAAAAGAGTAATATACTACTTTGTGCCAGCATCGAAGAGATCCTGCTGTGAAACCGCATATTTTTTCACGAATGACAGGTCAAGCTAGATTTTACAGAAGTTGAGCAGGTCAAATGTAATTTACACATGAAATCTTTATGTGAATATGGCTTACCTTCCAATGATAAAATTAACTTCTTTGCATAAATATGTTTGTTTATGCAGGGAGCTTTCTTAAATAGCAAAGGCGTGCTTCTTGCACTACCGAAGAAATGACCAGCCATGGTTGATGTCTACGCACGCTTCTATTCTTGTAAACAATGTTGGGCCTCCAAGTGCAGAGGTTTATAGAACAACAAATTTCCCTTAAGTGGATCACCCAAAGTTTATCGAAATCAGGAAGGAAGTGGTCAAAGGTATCCCTCTCAAGCAACCCTGCAATCAAAATACAATAAACTCTTGTGTCCCCAACACACCCAATACACTTGTTAGGTGTATAGGTGCACTAGTTCGGCGAAGAGATAGTGAAATATAAGTAATATGGATGATTATAAGTGGTAATTGCAATCTGAAATAAGAGTGGCAGCAAGCAAACATGTAATAGGACTGATTGTAAACGGTGTTTCAATGCTTAGAAACAAGGCATAGGGATCATACTTTCACTAGTGGACACTCTCATATAAATATCTTATTCATTATGCTACCCTGAACTACTCTTCGATTGGACGATATAGGGCTATAACAGCACACCTTAAAGTTCGCATTCCCCATCTAAATAACCCCTCACTATCACCTTGAGCGCTAGATGGTTTCAACAAACACTAATTTCTCATAGAGACATCCAACTCAGATTATACTCATGATAAGTATTTCTGTAACCTTAGCGTAAGTGCCACATGGTGTGCACACTGTCAACTTCACACACGTGGGGATAAGCAGAGATTAATTAAAACACTTGAGTAGCAGAATAGATCTACTTATTCAACTAGATTACAAAGCTCATGATCTCAATAAGATCACGCATAGAGAGAGAGAGATGAACACATAGCTACCGGTAGAGCCCTTAGCCTCGAGAGAGAACTACTCCCTCCTCATCATGGGAGTCAGCAACGGCGATGGAGATGGCGGTGGAGTCGATGGAGATGGCTCCGGGGGCACTTCCCCGTCCCGACAGGGTGCCGGAACAGAGACTTCTGTCCCCCGAATCTCCTCTTCGGTGGTGGCGGTGCTGCAGAACTTTTCGTGGAATTATGATCCTCCCCTTAGGGTTTTCGTCTCGGGGGTTTATATAGGCGAAGAGGCGAGGTCGGTGGCTACCCGAGGGGCCCACACGAGGGCCTAGCGCGCCCAGGGGGGCCGCGCCACCCTATGGTATGGCTGCCTCGTGGCTCTACTCTGTCTACTTTGGACTTCCGTGTCGTGTCGGGAAAAATAGGAACTTCGGCTTTTGTTTCGTCCAATTCCGAGAATATTTCTTTACTATCTTTTCTGAAACCAAAAACAGCAGAAAACATGCAACTGGAACTGCGGCATCTTGTCAATAGGTTAGTTCCATAAAATGTATAAAAATGCCTCAAAGTGTAGACAAAACATAAGATAGTTGATACAAAATAAGCATGGAGCATCAAAAATTATAGATACGTTTACGACATATCAAGCATCCCCAAGCTTAACTCCTGCTCGTCCTCGAGTAGGTAAGTGATAAAAAGAATAATTTTTGAGGTGACATGCACCATCACAATCTTGATCAAGGTATTTGTAAAGCATTGATAGCTGGGATCAAAGTACTCTAAACATGAGCATGAAACATAGAGTTCTAACAATAAGACATAGCAACTATGTTGTAACATGAAAAGGTACAAACAAAAGATCATGAATAACAATGCATTAAAAGACGTTTGTTTGTTTCACATATAGAAAACATAATAAGCGTGATATTCAGCTTGTCCCTCATGGTATAGCAAAACATAAATGCATAGGACACCTTCAAAGTTCATAAGGGTGACTAGATACAAATAATTTAAGAGTAAGCAATACCAAAATTATGAATCAATCAATAAGTTTTGGGACAATGCACATTGAAATAAGAATGACAACTATGCTCTCTTAATTGGTGCATAAAGATAGAAGATGGTGACTCAACATAAAAAGATAAAAAGAAAGCCCTTCACAGAAGGAAACAGGGATTTCAAGTTTCATAAAGAGCTTCCAAAAATTATGGTACTTATTAGCTTTCAGCTCTCATTGCCCCTATCATAAGCATCTTGAGGTGATTAAGGTTAAAGTGACACAAATATGAGGATATGTTTGACAAGTTATAAGTTGAAAATCTCATGCCCCTTGCTTAGGAGTACTGAACCTCATGCTACTCAACTTTAGTCACAAGTAAGTTCTTGTCATTGTAAGTACATGTGTATCATGGAGAGCCGCCAACGAGGTACCCCTTGCCCCATGACACAAGAGCTTTCCCATATCAAAATGACAAGGCAACAGACAGTGAGCATCTCAGTGATCTTTTTATTTGCTATTTGCATAGGTTTTTATTGAGGATGCTTCGCAGAATTCTCACCATGGTTATGCTGCAAGTTTCCACCATGATTGGGCATGGTTTAGGCTAGCCGCCCAGGTGTTTCTCTAACACACATACAAACTCCATGAGCTTACAAGCTCCCCTTTTATTTCACACCGCCGGGATCCATAAACAAAAGAACATCATATCAACTGAATAATAAGTGCAATGTTGAAAGCGTTCCCAATGGTAACATGGTTCTGCTAATTCACAACTTATAAAGTGCAATCATATAAGCAACATAGATGGACACAATGGTTCAAGTTTATTAAGTGCAAGAAAATAAAGTGCGCCATCAAGTTTGTGAGAGCTTTAATCACTAATTTTCACATAACAAAAGTTTAATTTGGAAGGTAGATAAAAACATTAATATACTTGGAATGGTGTAACACACCATGCATAGGAATTTATAGTGGACTCTTTGGAATAACTTGGTTTTCTTGGAGGTTGGATGCATGAGTGGAACTCATGTGTGGTACAGGTGGAGGCTAGCAAAAGACTGGGAGCGACCAACTAAGAGAGCAATAATGGCCATAATCATGCAAAGCGACAAAACATTATTAATTAAAGCATAAAGTGATATTACAAGTCAAAAACAAAATGATCATAGAGGCTAAGGTGACTGGTTCATATATTCTTAACATGGTGTAAGCATGTGCCAAGTCAACCCAAATAAAGTATCAAAGGAGAATACCACAATATTATGCTTTTGTATGCTAAAACAACGCATGATTCTTTCAAGGCACATTAGGAAATCTCAATTGTTTGGAACAAGTCATGCTACAACAATAATCACTAAGCATAAGGTCAAAGCAACAAAAACATGACATGATAAAGTCTAGGCCACAGTCAAAACAAGCTCCTTTTGTACCACTTATAAGCATGAAACTTCCTACTCTTTTCCAACACCAATCGACTTATTTGAAACAACTCTCAAAGATAATAATCAATAAAGACCAGAGAGAATGTCTCACCCATCTACAAAGAAGAACTAAAAAAGTTCTAAGCCAAAAGAATAAGAAAACTAAAGCTAAACGCAGTGCTAGCAAAGAAGAACAATCACAGAACAATAAGAGTGAAAACTAGAGTGTTCTAGGCAATGAATAACGGGGTGTGTCTCTCTCCAAAAGAAGTGTGTTGGGATCCAACCAACTTATTGTCACAAAAAAGCAAAAGAAAACTAAAAACAAATACACTCCAAGAACAACACATAGTGCATAAGGTAATAAAAATAAAGTGTCTTGAAAGAAGACCTGAGATTATTGATGAAGAAGGGGATGCCTTGGGAATCCCCAAGCTTTGACGCTTGTACTTCTTGAATATTTCTTGGTGTGACACGGGTGGCATCCCTAAGCTTGAGCTTTTGTCCATACTTCATCTCATCACATCATTCTCTCCCTACACTTAAAAACTTCCTTCATTCAAAACTTCACACAATCTTTATTAGCAACATTAGTGTATTCAAAATAATAATCCTTTGGGTTCAGTTTCAACTCAAGTAAATCATCCATTAAAACATAAGCTACTTTAGCAATTTATTTTAAAAGCTCAAGTGATCCAAGAGAACTCAAAAAGAAACTGATTAAGAGGCAAATGCAAATAATGGCAGAAACCTGTCAAAACAGACCAGCAGGTAAATACCGATTTTTTCGAAGACCTTCTGTTGCTCAAATCGAAAAGTGCTAAACTATCTAAAGTTAGATAATAACCTGGGGCATAACCACAAAAAATTACAGCTCAATCCGACATACTAAGATTTTTCATGATTGTTTATAGTGATGCACATAAATCTGTCTTGGGACAGCAACTTCCCCATATCTTACTTCCCTCTCATTAGAGGTTATTCTTGGCACAAAAACCAAACAAAAAGGATAAGGAGAGGTTATTACAGAGGCAATAACTTCCAAGACTCAACAAAACAAAACTAAACTGAAAGTAAAAATATAATGGGTTGTCTCCCAAAAGCTCTTTCTTTATAGCCATTAAGATAGGCATGATAATTTCAATGATGCTCATATAAGAAATATGAATTGAAGTAAAAGAGAGCATCAAGAAGCAAATATGGAACAAATTTAAGTCTAACCCACTTCCTATGAAAAATAATCTTGTAAAGAAACAAGTCATGAAAGCACAAAGCAACAAGCATAGGAAAGCAAAACAAGTGCAACTTCAAAAATTTCAACAAAAAGAGGGGAAACTTAATATTGTTGAGATACATAAAACCATGTTTCCCTCTCTCATAATAACTTTCAGTAGCATCATGAATAAAATTAACAATATAAATATCACATAAAACATTCTTATCATGAGCCACATGCATAAAATAATTATTACTCTCCCTATAAGCATAGTCATTCTTATTAATCACAGTGGGAGCAAATTTAACAAAATAGCTATCATTATTATTCTCATCACCATAATCATCAAATATAGGAGGCATATTATAATCATAATTAATTTTCTCCTCAATAGTAGGTGGACTGAAAATATCATATTCATCATTGTAAATTTTCTCCTCTGTGCTTGAGGACTAAAAATATCATGCTCATCAAAACCAACTTCCCCAAGCTTAAACTTTTTCATAGCATTAGCAATAATGGTGTTCAAAGAATTCATACTAATAACATTGCTATTAGCATGCAAATAAAGTTCCATAGGTTTTTTAATTTTCTGTTCAAACACTTCATGTCCTATCTCAAGATTAACACTATAAAGCTCTCTAATTTTTTTTGTTTTCCATTAAGCCCAACTAGTGAAAAAAAACAAGAAACAAAAAGATATAATTGCAGAATCTAAAGGAAATAACTTCGAGCACTCACACACCAGCAACAGTACTAGAAGATAGCTTATTAACCACAGGATGTGAGTACCTTTTACCTTACCTCCCCGGCAACGGCCCCAGAAAAGAGCTTGATGTCTACGCACGCTTCTATTCTTGTAGACAGTGTTGGGCCTCCAAGTGCAGAGGTTTGTAAAACAGCAGCAAGTTTCCCTTAAGTGGATCACCCAAGGTTTATCGAACTCAGGGAGGAAGTGGTCAAAGGTATCCCTCTCAAGCAACCCTGCAATCAAGATATAAGAAGTCTCTTATGTCCCCAACACACCCAATACAATTGTCAGGTGTATATGTGCACTAGTTCGGCGAAGAGATAGTGAAATACAAGTAATATGGATGATTATAAGTGGTAATTGCAATCTGAAATAAGAGTGGCAGCAAGCAAACATGTAACAGGACTGATTGTAAATGGTGTTTCAATGCTTAGAAATAAGGCCTATGGATCATACTTTCACTAGTGGGCACTCTCATATAAATATCTTCTCTTCATTATGCTACCCTGAACTACTTTCCGGTTGGATAATGTAGGGCTATAACAGAACACCTTAAAGTTCGCATTCCCCATCTAGATAACCCCTCACTATCACCTTGAGCGCTAGATGGTTCCAACAAACACCACAATCTCATAGAGACATCCAACTCAAATTATACTCATGATAAGTATTTCTGTAACTTTAGCCTAAGTGCCACACGGTGTGCATATTGTCAACTTCACACACGTGGAGATAAGCAGAGATTAATTAAAGCACTTGAGTAGCAGAATAGATCTACTTATTCAACTAGATTACAAAGCTCATGATCTCAATAAGATCACGCATGGAGAGAGAGATGAACACATAGCTACCGGTAGAGCCCTTAGCCTCGAGAGAGAACTACTCCCTCCTCATCATGGGAGTCAGCAACAACGATGGAGATGGTGCTGGAGTTGATGGAGATGGCTCCGGAGGCACTTCCCCGTCCCGGCAGGGTGCCGGAACAGAGACTTTTGTCCCTGAATCTCCTCTTCGGTGGTGGCAGCGCTGCGGAACTTTTTGTGGATTTTTGATCCTTCCCTTAGGGTTTTCGTCTCGGGGGGTTTATATAGGTGAAGAGGCGAGGTCGGTGGCCACCCGAGGGGCCCACACCAGGGCTTGGCGCGCCCAGGGGGCCGCGCCACCCTATGGTGTGGCCGCCTCGTGGCTCTCCTCTGTCTCTGATTTGGTCTTCCGTGTCGTGTCGGAAAAATAGGAATTTCGGCTTTTGTTTTGTCCAATTCCGAGAATATTTCTTTACTATCTTTTCTGAAACTAAAAACAGCAGAAAACAGGCAACTGGCACCGCGGCATCTTGTCAATAGGTTAGTTTTAAAAAATGTATAAAAATACCTCAAAGTGTAGACAAAACATAAGATAGTTGATACAAAACAAGCATAAAGCATCAAAAATTATAGATATGTTTACGACGTATCAATGGTGTCGCAACTGGTTGATTTTTTTAATTGGTATATTTAGTTTGGTCTGGCTGGGTTGTCAACGTGGGTGAGATTCACTGCACACAAATATGTAATTTTGTGATATATTCATAGCATATGCTCTATAATTAAGGAAGTGAGACTGTGTTTTATGTTTCTCTGAGTATGATAGTACAACCATTCGTGTCATCCCCAACAGACCGCGCTTTGTTGACACTCATCGGAGTGAATGTTTGCAAAGAAGTGAGGATACGCTACTCTACTACTTCCTCGGTTTTAAAATATAAAATATTTACATTTGTGAAAGGAGTGTATTTAGACCTTTTTTAGTGTATAGGTTAAGCTAAAACATCTTATTTTTTAAAATGGAGTAGAGTATTTGTGTTTGAGATGTATGCAATTACTCTTCACGGAAAGTCAATCTTTAAAGGGCTAAAGCTCCCTGATTTTGAGATGTATGCAATCTTGCTTGATGGGGCACAACTGCCGATGTGATATCGGTTCGCTGTTGATGGAATTGACATCCTGTGGTTGCTTGTTTGTCCGTGGATTAATTTTTGTGCACCGTATTGTGAATTGGCCGAGGGCACAATGACTAGGAAACAAAACCATAAATTTTCTAGCAAACAGCACCCCGGTACAAAATTGAAATGCAATTAGCGAAGGATGGCGCGGCAGAGTGCGCCAGGTTCATCTAGTCTATTCTAAGATGGAGAGAGTATATATTTATTCCTTACAGAGATGTCTATTTCCCAACATTAAAATCGTCGAAATCTGGAGCATCTGTAGGAGTATCTCCATCAGTGTTTTACTGGACTATGGAAAGGTTTTGAGGCCCGGGTCCCAAGAATGCACTCCTCATTGGATTCTTCACCTTTGGACACACCATCAAGACCTTCACGGAGTAGGCGGTCTGGATCACATGTGTTTTTGTTTCTGTAACTCCTTTTAATCCAAACCCGCAAACTCCCCGCGGAGTGGAGATCGTTGAAAAGGCTCGTTGCGCGTCACGATGCCACCGTTCGCTTGCTCGGAGAGGGGACGACGGACTTCATTCTGTTGCATCTCCGATAGAACCACGCGTCATTTCATCTCCGACTTCACCATCGCGCTCTACGTCTCTAGGGCACGGGCGGCCCGGGCGGGGTTGGCCAGTTACCAGGCTTAGCATTCATCCCAGGCGGGGTGGATGAAGACTTTCTCGCGCCGATGCTGGCCCAAGTGGGGCAGGCCGACGACATCCTGGCACTCGGGTTGGCCCATGCGGCGCTGGTCGGAGCTCACGGTCAGCCGATGGTCCACGCGTCGGCCCAGGTTAGGTCTATCGAGGTCGACATGGACCGGACTGATGTGTCCGCTGATGGGCCGGATGATCCGGCCAATGCCACACTGTACACCACGCGTGCGGTGATGGATGATGTGGTCACTGCTGGGAGTATGTTGGGGCCTATTTTCCCTGCAACTACGTCTGCCACGAAGGAGCATCTACCGATGGTGGAAACACCAGCAAGGCAGAGCTCTCGCCATGTGATGGATGTTGATGGGGCATCTGCTACCCACGAAGACTCATTGGTTAAGGCGATGCGGCACAAGGCTGAGAAGAACCTTGACGACCCAGGTATAAATAGTCCATCCAAATCATTTCTTTCTTTTTTATCTCAATTATTATTTCGAAATTAGCGTGGTGTTAACTTGGTTAGTAATGCAAAGGAAGCTTTATTTTCTACCAATACTTTGAGACATATGGAGTATGAACATTTAGCGGTTACTCCTAAAATCTCATGTAAGTCTGACACTTCGCCAATGAAGAAGGAGGAGTTGCATGCTACAATAGATGGTCAACTTCTCTCTCTCTTATTTAGTGAAGTTTTGTACGTCGACTTTAATGTGACCAAGATCAGTTGGATTTATGAACTTAGAGCTTCAGGTCGAAAATTAAAGAGTTTGAAGTCTCTCAAGAGATTACGTGTGTCCAAATCTTCTATAGTTTCTCAATGATTGACATGTTCTCAAAATAGCAGAGGTTCGTGACTTGGATAAACATGTTTTCTTTGCCAATTGTGTGAGAGATAATAAGTTAATTTTTTTGGGCATTTCTGAAATGGGTAGACATGATTTCTCGCAATCTCTACTCAATCGTCTTTCTGTCGAGTACATTTTACATGGATTTCGTGTCCGCCTCGTGGAAGATTTGGTGGCATCCTACTTGGCGTTAGGGCAAATACTATGGATATGCTGGCTAGTTCGGTTGGAGATTTTAATATTAAACTCTATATCCATAACAAATATGATAATTTCACGTGGTCTCGTATCGCCATTTATGGTGCTGCTCAGAAATGCTTTAAGGATGCTTTTCTATGTGAGTGGGTAAACCTGACAAAGGATAACCCGTATCCTATTCTTATAGATGGTGATTTCAATTTCCTAAGGTTTCCTCATGAGAAAAGTAGAGGTTGGTTTGGTGAACATTGGCCTTTCTTATTCAACGTTGTAATTGACAACTTAGATTTAAGAGAGGTTTCTATGTTGGGAAGGCAGCTTACTTGGGCTAACAGTCTTCCCAAGCCAACATAGGAGAATCTTGATAGAGTGTTAATGGATACCGATTGGGAAGATAAATTTCCCATGGTAACCATGAACTAGAGCATATCGAGGCTTTATCAGATCATGCACCTATTCTTTTATCTTTTGGTTTGCCTGTACCAAAGCATAAACATGAGTTGAAATTTGAACTTGATTGGTTGCATTGAGAAGTATTTCATGATATGGTGAAAGGTATTTGGGATAAGAGAGTGAGTGGTCTTACACTGATTCAATGATGGAATAATAAAGTGCGCACCACACGTAAATTCCTTCGTGGTTGGGCTAGACATACTCCAGGCATCCTTAAGAAAGAAAAATTCTGCATTTCATCTATCATCAATGACTTAGAGGCTTCTGCGAAGTCATGCCATTATCAGCACATGAAATTGAGCTAAAAAGCCAATCAAATATGGACATTGCATGACTTCTGCGTGAAGAGGAACTCAAATGGTACTAACGTTCTAAAGCCAGATTTATTCAGGAAGGAGATGCGAATACAAGATACTTCCATGGTGTGGCCAATGGTAGACACCGGAATAAACTTATTCATTCTCTAATACAGGATGAAAGTACGATGGGACATGAAAAACTCAATTCATATATTACAAATTATTATAAATGTCTATTTGGGGCCTAGAGGAAGGTTCCTTCTCGATGGATGAGTCCCAAATAGATGATATACCCCATGTTTTTATGGAAGAAAATAACTTTTTGACTGCTCCTTATATCCAGGAGGAAGTGAAGAAATCGATTTTCCAAATGGAACACAACAATGCACTGGGTCTGGATGGCTTCCCAATAGAATATTATCAAAATTTCTGGGAGGTTATCAATGGTGATCTTCTAGATTTGTTCGGATTCCTTCATGCTGAGCAATGACTTGTTTAGGCTGAATTTTGGTGAGATTATTTTATTACCTAAGGTTAATGAGGCTGAAAGGATACAACATTATCGTCCTATATGTATTTTTAACGTTAGCTTTAAAATATTTCACTGAAGTTGCCACGATCAGGCTAAATTCTGTTGCTGACCATGTGTAGGGTTCATAGCACGGAAAACAAAAAAATTCTACCGCAGAACGAACGAAACCAATATCCAATCTAGGAAAAAGCCAAGATCTAATCTATGAGACAAGTGCAACGAGATAGATCTATACTAACT
Source organism: Avena insularis (assembly GCA_023614405.1). Lineage (NCBI taxonomy): Eukaryota > Viridiplantae > Streptophyta > Magnoliopsida > Poales > Poaceae > Avena > Avena insularis. Next base: position 474,582,657 of record CM042696.1, on the reverse strand, counting down.
CTTGTAGATCCGAAAGCCTTTTGCGAGATCGGATCTCGTGGTTGATGTATACGATCACTTGCCGATCTCCATATCGAGTAGATGATCCTTCCAGCGCCGTCTTCCGGCAGCGCTTCCGCAGTCGGTCACATGTACGGAGTCGATGCAAACCTTCCTCTCCCTGTTCCAGCGGGCAGCGGAGGTCGTAGATCTCAACGGAATCCCAGCAACACGACAGCGTGGTGGTGGTGGTGGAGAAGGATTCCTGCAGGGCTTCGCCTAAGCCGGAGCAGGAGGAAGGAGAAGGAGGAGGGTGGCGACTAGGTTTGGGTGGAAGGGGCAAAGGGAGGAGGCGCCCCTCCCCTCCTTAGGGAAATTCCTCTTAATTGCATATATAGAGAATTTACCTCTGTGTTAATCCTAAAATTGAAAAAGAACTAAAAATTGGTGTAGAACCTATTCACCCCGTCTAGGTGCCCATACAATCCATTTCAATTGGTATCAGAGCCTCGGCTCTTTATTCGTGCTTTACCGCCTAAGAGAGTATGAGTACTAAGGAAGATGGTAGTGATGCTAGGAGTAAAGTCACCATGGATGATCTCAAGTCTTTGGCAACAAGCTTGTTTAAAACCGTGGAGACCCAAATACAAGAGATGCGTGAAATGATAGCGCGTCTCTCGCCCTCCACAGAACCTCCAACATCTTCCACTGAGGCTACAACTCCTATTTCTAAGGACAAAGCTTAGGCTAACTCCAAACAAAAGGAGTTGGAGAGTGAAGATAAAAATAAGGGTTCCTCTTCCAAAAAGGGAAGTGGTAAGGACTATAGTGAGGTTTCTCACTTATATTCACCTGATCCACCAATCCATTACCCTCATATAAACAATAGGGATGATCCACCCAAGCTTACTGCATCTGATAACCCCCAAGTGCAGGGGATCGCTGTAATACAATTCTATAAGTATTTGAGTGTCGAAACCACAAGGAGATGAAGGTAAACTATCTAGTCTCTAAAGCGCTATAACCCTCTTATATGGCCTTCTATGCAAATTTAGGATCTAAGTGTGTGTTTTATTTTGGCACTAGGTATAAAATAACTAAAGTATGTGTTAGTGGAAACTACAAGTAAACTAGTGCAAGTTAAATTGATCTAATGAAGTGGAGTGGAGTGGTGGCAAGTTTTCTCAAGTAGCAAGTTTCTCTAAGGACGTAAATGTTTCGGCAATTGTTATTTCATTCGTTTGTTTGGTTGTTTATTGTTTCTTCCAGGACGGAGGCTTAATTAGGTGTAGCCAAATAAATGTGCATACACAAATCTTATGATGGATCCTAAGGCCATGTTACTGAGCAAACATAGGAATTATTAAGACATAATTGTCCCACCATAGCTATAAACTCTAGGGTCCTCGATATATGTTCTCCTATGTAACTTTATGGATTGGACCACCGTTTTCTGTCCTCCACGGTCCTCCCCACTCCATTACATCATGGTGATCACCTTACATGCATTCAACAACATATGTGTGCACTCATATATTGTACAAGAAAACAATCATAAAAGATAACAACACTGAATGCAACCAATAAACGAACTATTTTACTTTTGCCATAACAATTCACTACTCAAACAAATACATGGAGTCACAATAGATCAAGGGAAGATAAAATGTTTCTTCACACATCATGTTTGCAAAGAGATTACAGTAGGGAGATGATGGAGAGTTGCTGTAGGTGGAGATGTAGACATGCCTCTCCAAGGGGGAGAGGCGGTGCCGGCGTGGAGAGGAGGCGGCGCTGGCGACAGCGCAGGGCGGCGGCGCCTTGGCGGCCTCCTAGGGATGGCACTTATTCTTCCTTGGAGATGGTAGCAATGGAAGAGTTTATCTCCCTCCTTGGGGCCTGCCAAGGAGGGGGATTTTCGTCGCTATGGGTGGATGCCTCCTAAAATAGGGTTTCCCCACAATATATAGTGGTGGAGGCTTCACCGGAGCCATCATATCAAAACCCTTGGATCCAAGGGCTCTTAGGAACCTCTAGAACCTTCATGGTGACTCGTAGAAAGTATCACAAGTCTCCAAATTCGTGCCTTGACCGAATTGAGCTCATATGGCAAGAGTTTGAGTCAATCACGTCACCAACTTTCGGAATCCCGAAACTGCTTCTGTACCTTTCAGTAATCAGGGCTTTTATTGAGCTAGGACTCTGTTTTGGACGATATTTGACTCTAAATCGTACGTCTTGAAATTCCCCACAACTTTCATGTTTATCACTTTTTCATTTAACGTCATATAAGAGCTCTTTCGAGTCAATCTTTGAAAAGTATTTAGTAGGACATATTTCAGAAAACTCCAAATATTGCCATATTGAGTGATTTTTTTCATATTCATCCATTTCCTACACAAAAAAGTATAAAACAAGAACTTGTGCACTTTCGCAACTATTAGTAGGTTAGTCCCAATAAATATAATAATGTTGCAAAATAATAATGATTTTGATGCAATAAACGACAAAGTTCATAGATGCATTTTACATGCATCAAGCATCCTCAAGCTTAACCTATGATCGTCCTCGAGCATAAAGATGATAAAATTAACATGGACTTTAGAGTTTAATACTATTTTGGATATCAAGATTGATTACTATTGCTACATAAAGTCAAATGGTCCATTCTTCAAAGGAATAGAAATATGCAAGATACATTATGAAGTGATATCTCATATACAATGAAAGGATGATCAATATTAATTCACAAAGTGTAACATAGAAGAAAGAGCTATGGACCAAATGAATGCAAAATGCAAAAGCAAAAGTAAAGTAAAGTAAAAACATCCTATAGTGGTAATAGAGTTTCTTCTAAATTCTGAATATGAAAGTGGACACTTTGGAAAGATAGATAATAAACAGAGATTAATCATGAATAAGTTTCATATAGCTTCCAAACGCTTCCTCTTATGATTATGTTTGAACTATGGTATTCATTAGCTTTGAGATCTCATTGCCCCTATCATTAGATTCTTGAATGGTTAAGGTTAATGTGATGGCAAGTATGAGATATATGCTTGACAAAATATAAGTTGAATGCCTCATGCCCCTTGAATACGAGTACCTAACCCTCACGCTACTCAATTTAGGTCCCAAAGAAGTTCTTGTCATTGTAAGCATTCATGTATCATCGAGAACACCAGTGGGGTACCTCTTGTCCCATGATATAGGAGGTTTTCACATATCAAAACCACAAGACAAACAAACAATGAGCATCTCAACAATTCTTTTTATTTACTATGGCATAGCTTTTTATTGAGGATGCTTCATAGAATGCTAGCTATGGGTTGTTGTAAATTTCCACCATGAATGATGCATGGCTTAGGTTAGTGGCCCAAGAGTTTCTCTAACACATATACAAACTCCATGAGCTTACAAGTTTCTAACTCATTTCACACTGCTAGGCATTCATACCAAAAGAACATGATATCAACTAAATATAAATAAGTGCAATATTGAAAACATGCCCCATGAAAGCATGGTTGTGCTAATGCCCAACTCATAATTTGACGAGCACATGGCCACATAAGATAGTCACAATGGTTCAAGTTTATTCTATGGAAGAAAATAAAATGTGTCATCAAGTTCGTGAGAGCTTTACTAACAAACTTTCTCATAGCAAACACAATCATAAGCATTTTAATTTGGAAGCTAGATAAAATAATAAAGCACGAGAAATATAATTGGAATAGCAATTATGCTAATAGGTAGGTATGGTGGACACTCTAGAAAAACTTGGTTCAAAGGGAGTTGGATAAACAAGTTTTAACTTGTTGGTTTTATTTTTGGGTTATTTAGAGGGAGCAAGTTGACCGTCTAGATGCATGCATAAGAGTCCATAGTTATAATCAATCCATGTCAAACAATGTAAACTAATAGCAAGCATCAAAACATGAATAAAAGAATAAAGGATGAGAAATATACTTGAAATAGCAATTATGCTAGTAGGTAGGTATGGTGGACACTCTGGAAAAACTCGGTTCAAAGGCAGTTGGACAAACAAGTTTTAACTTGTTGGATTTATTTTTAGGCTAGCAAGAGGGAGAAAGTTGACCATCTTCATGCATGCATAAGAGTCCATAGTTCTAATAAATCCATCTCAAATAATGTAAACTAATATAAAGCATCGAAACTTGAATAAAAGATAACTTTACACAATGCAGTTGCAAGTTGATATTCATTCAAAGCATATGAACCATGTAACTATATGTAATCTTTTTAAATCAACTTCAACATCCCAATCCCAATTTTTTATAGCATACAACTTAATTTATTTATAAAGAAAGTATATATTGATAATGGTCTTGGCAACATGAATAAAATAAAAACTTAAAATAAAGGAAGTAAGAACGCTCCAAGTTTATGCGATAGTAATGTGTTGCGCGAAAAACAGAGAGTAGACGTGTGCAAACCTAGAGTGTGGTTGGTCCAGTGGGGTACCTTGGGCATCCCCAAGATTAAGGTTTTCACCATCCTTGGATAGCTCTTGGTGAATCTCCTCTAATCCTTGTGAAAAAAACTTTAACACAAAATTTTCTCCCATCTCTTTTCTGAGGGGTGACATTAGTGGGTACAAAAGGCATAATGTTTGCTGCAAGAAATTCCTAAACAAAACTATATATTAAGTGTCCAGTAGGTATATAATGTTGTATGCTTTCTCATAAATTCAAATTAATCAAAAATATTTAACTTAAAAGCTCAAAGAATGCATCAAACAAAATAGGACAGAATCTGTCCAGAAAACCAGCAGCAGCAAAACACAGTTGATTATCCTACTTAAACATGTCGATTTTTTTGCAAATTTACGAGTATACAGAGGATTAAAAGTTGTAACTACAGTTAAAATGTGAGCTGAATCGGAGTTACATAGCAGAAATGAAAAATCATATGGTAAACAGATTCGTGCAGAAATATGCAACTCCATATATATGTTCGACCTTTTCAATCCAAAATGGGTAAAACTTGGTACTTTATTAAAAATTCCAGAACAAAAACAAAAACTAAGGTCTCTTGTTACATCAAGAGGACACAAAGAAAATCAAAAAAAAATAATAGGGTTGCCTCCCGCAAAGTGCTTTCTTTATAGCCATGTAGCTAGGCTTACTTACTTAATATCAAGATGGTTTGAGTTTATGAGGTAGCTTGGACATCCCCAATCTTGAATGTTTGTATTATTTTGATAGATGTGGGTGCTCCTAGCGGTAACATCCCCAAACTTGAGCGTTCATCCCTCGTAATCTTCATTCATCACCCTCAATTCTTTCACTTGAAAACTCTTCCCACACAAAACTCATCATAAAACTTGATTAGAGTGGTTAGTGCCTCCATAAATTTAATCCCAATATGTACATCAAATACAATCATGAAATAAACATTATCTACTATTACTTATGGTTTTGTATCGCTCTTTGATAAAAAGGAACCACACAAAACAAAGATAATGAGGCTAATACATAATAGAGATAAAATCCATCAAAAACTAGACAGTTTGTAAAGAGCGAATTTTCAGAGGCACTTACGTTGCTCAAATAAAAAACTTTGAACTAATAAAATGTGGTTAAATAGCTGAATAATTCTGACGTGAAATTTCAGGTTAAAATTCCTCTTCTGTGAGTTTTAACATTTTTTCAGTGAAGCTCAGGAATCTGTTTTCTCGACAGCAAGTTACAATTGTTTGATCTTACCTCTTAAAAGAGGTTATTCTTGGCACAAAGATGAGAAAGTAACATACAAGGTGATGTTTCAGTAGTAACAAAAACTATTTTTATTTTGTTTTATAATGGGAGAAGTTTTAATGATAGAGATTTTGCAATGGTTCCATTGGCATGAACAACACATGTTCAAGGTCGACCCCAACTTCTCCATTGCTCATATTTCTCATTTACTTTCCCAAAATTTATAAAATGTGAAAATCTTAAAGTAATTGTTAGAAATCAGTAGTTAAAGTTATTTTACATGTTACATGGATATCAAGGTGTGCTCAAATTTAATAGTATTTGAAAGCATGAGGAGCACACCACAAAGCACAGACATTAAATTTTAAGTCTAACTCTCTTCCTATGCATTAGCATTTTGTATGTGAATAAATAGCAGCAAGGTTGTGGTATCCAATGCATATAATGATCAGTAGCTTGCATTTTAAATAACAAAGAAATATAAAGAGGGCTCTTATCTCTTCCTCTCTCATAATAGTTGCAAGCATAAAAAACAAAATTAATCTCATAGTTTTGAATAGATTCACCATATAAAGACAAGCCATCTAATGAGCATATTGGATCTCTAACTCAATTATATCACTTTTATCCTTCCATATATTAGTCATAATTGTTTCACATAGAGGACTACTAGACAATGAAAGATCATCATCATTAATAAGGATGTGTTCATTACCATTGTTTGGTGTAGGTGATAGGTAGCTACTCCATTCTTCATCCACGTGTTCTTCCTTTTCCTCTTCTTCTTGGGGTGGCATGGACATCCCCAAGATTAGGATTTTGTCACTTCCTTCCTTGGCACTTTCATCATTATCTATTGCATCCAAAAGGTTAGTACCCAAAAGAATATATTTGACATAAAAATCTTATATCTCATGGTTAATATTGGGAAAAGGGTCCATCTATTTTTTTGGTTTTAGTTTTATATAAAATAAAAAAGTACTAAAAATAAACTAGCAATGCAAGCAAGAATAGTAACCTAGCGCTACGCTCCCTGGCAACGGCGCCAGAAAAGTATATTGATAACCCCCAAGTGTAGTACAATTTGATAAGTATTTGAGTGTCGAACCCATGAGGAGCTGAAGGTAAACTATCTATTCTCTAAAGCCCTATAACCCTCTTATATGGCCTTCTATGCAAATCTAGGATCTAAGTGTGTGTTTTGTTTTGGTACTAGGTAGAAAATAAATAAAGTATGTGTTAGTGGAAACTACAAATAAACCAGTGCAAGTTAAATTGATCTAATGAAGTGGAGTCGAGTGGTGGCAAGTTTTCTCAAGTAGCAAGTTTATCTAAGGGAGTAAATGCTTAGGCAATTGTTATTTCATTTGTTTGTTTGGTTGTTTATTGTTTCTTCCAGGACAGAGCCTTAATTAGGTGCAGCCAAATTAATGTGCATACACAACTATTATGATGGATCCTAAGGCCATGTTACTGAGCAAACATAGGAATTATTAAGACATAATTGTCCCATCATAGCTATAAACTCTAGGGTCCTTGATATTTGTTTTCCTATGTAACTTTATGGATTGGACCACGGTTTTCTGTCCTCCACGGTCCTCCCACTCCATTACATCACAGTGATCACCTTACGTACATTCAACAACATATGCATGCACTCATATATTGTATAAGAAAACAATCATAAAAGATAACAACACTGAATGCGACCAATAAATGAACTATTTTACTTTTGCCATAACAATTCACTACTCAAACAAATACATGGAGTCACAATAGATCAAGGGAAGATAAAATGTTGCTTCACATATCATGTTTGCCAAGAGATTACAGTATGGACATGATGGAGAGTTGTTGTAGATGGAGATAGAGACATGCCTCTCCAAGGGGGAGAGGCGGCACCGGCGAGGAGAGGAGGCGGCACCGGCGGCAGCATCGGGCGGCGGTGCCTCATCAGCCTCCTAGGGGTGGCACTTATTCTTCCTTGGAGATGGTGCAGCAATGGAGGAGTTTATCCCCTTCCTTGGGGCTGCCAAGGAGGGGGATTTTCGTCGCTATGGGTGGATGCCTCCTAAAATAGGGTTTCCTCTCAATATATAGTGGTGGAGGCTTCACCAGGGCCATCAGATCAAAACCCTTGGATCCAAGGGCTCTTGGGAACCTATAGAATCTTCATGGTGACTCCTAGAAAGGCCCACAAGTCTCCAAATTCGTGGCTTGGCCAAATTGATCTCATATGGCAAGAGTTTGAGTCAACCACACCACCAACTTTCGGAATCCCGAAACTGCTTCTGTACCCTTCAGTAATCAGGGATTTTATGGAGCGTTAGGACTTTTGGACGATTTTTGACTCTAAATCGTACGTCTTGAAATTCCCCACAACTTTCATGTTGATCACTTTTTCATTTAACATCATATAAGAGCTCTTTCGAGTCAATCTTTGTAAAGTGTTCAACATGACAGATTTCAGGAAACTCCAAATATTGCCATATTGAGCGATTTTCTTCCATATTCATCCTTTTCCTACACAACAAAGTGTAAAACAAGAACTTGTGCACTTTTGCAACTATTAGTAGGTTAGTACCAATAAATATAATAATGTTGCAAACTAATAATAATTTTGATGCAATAAAGGACAAAGTTCATGGATGCATTTTACATGCATTAGCATCTTCCTTTAATCAATGGAAATTTTTGATGAAATATCTTGTGTGCAGTTCATCCACATTGGGGATCCAAACAACTTGACAAGGAGAGAAGTTGTTGATAGTCAACTCTATGCGACCTCTTTGCACATGATTTAGCTCGGTGTGGGTCCCAAGGACACGCCACACATTGAACATTTCAACACCTCTAAGGAAGCTTGGGATGCACTCACCGACTTGTTCATTGGAAATGAGAGCATGAGAAGAAATAGGTATGATGCTTTAAGTAATGAAGCCAAAGGGTTCTATATGTTGGATGCTGAGGACCACGAAGATACGTATAGAAGACTCAAGGACATTGCCACCACCTTTAGAAAGAATGGTGCCACACATGTTTTGATGATGCATGGATCAAGAGGAAATATGTAAGCGCACTTATTCCATTTGAGCCCACAGATTTGAAGATCTTACAAGGTAGACATAACTATCACCAAATGACTTCCAACAAAGTCATGCAAGAAATGGCTGCATTCAAAGTTGCGTAAAAGAACGCTGAAGATGGTTGTGCTCGAGCAATTGGAATGCAAAGAGGTGTTAATGTTGCTTTGAAGGCCAATGTCATTGAGAAAGAAGAAGACGGCAGAAGCCCTGACATAGTGTAACATCCCAAAACTTCAATCCAAGGTTATTAAGATTCAAATCATCAAAAATTAGGGTTAACAAAAAACTTTTCCAATTAAAATTATTAAAGCATTCATATGTGTGTGCATTTAAATTAGGAGTTGTTTTGAATTGCCATGATTAAGTGATCCATTGCTTGTAAAATGATTCTTAGGTGAAATAAGCATCATCTAAATCATTCCCAAACAAATCCCAAAGAAAAACAAATGAAAATGAATAAAAGAAAGAAATGGTCATTTGTGCCATTTTAACTACCATGCCTACTTTGGCTATTCCTAGGACTCAATTCTTAACAGAAATAAATATGGATCTTTGCACCCCTTGCTAGTACATGTAATATTGTACCAAGGCCCACTTTGTGATATGCCAAAAACTTTCAAACACTAATTTTAAATGGCATTTGATAATTGAATGTAGTTCATATGGGAAGATCACACTTATTCAAAAACCACTCAAATGAGCTCCAGTTTCAAAACCCAAGCAACCACAGAGGCTTAAGCATGCGTATAGCAAACCCACCAAAATTCATCCAAAAATTCCAAACTTGAGTTCATGCGGCCATTGTGTCGAACACCTGGCAGGCATGAATCACACTCTAATTCTAGCTCACTGTTTCTACAGGGTTTTGCCACCCATTTGACCTTAGTTTACTCCCTCTGTCCCTCCTAGCTCTAACCAAAGACTAATCACCCCACCCCTTTTCCCTAGCAGCAGTACCACGCCACCCCGAGGATATGCTCGCCGGCCAACCTTGCCAACATAGCAGCAGACCGCCAACCCCTCTCTGCTGCTCCAGGAAGCACGGCGTGACCTCACCGCCACCCACGATCCACCCCATGCTCACTGCCAGCACCTGGACCACCAAGGAACCGCCGCGCACTAAGTCTCTGCGTGCAGCCAGAGCACGCCAGAGCACCCTCGCCGCCAGCACGCCACAGACCGTGCCTCGACCGCAGACCGCGCCGCCGCTCCGTCTCGACCCCAGCAACCCGCCAGATGCGGCCGTGCACCGCCGCGCGACCCACAGTCGCCGTGCGCCGCGTCGAGCACCACCTCTGTCTCCCAGAGCGCGGGACGCTCCCGACCAAACGCCACCGCCCCTAGCCACGCATTTAAGCCGTAGATCACCGCCAGGAGGCAGGCCACCGTCCCCTACCTCAAGCCACGCCGCTAGCACGCTGTGCAACCCTTGCCGGAGTCGCCAGCCCATCCCTTTCGGTCGCCTCATCGAGCTATAAATAGAGACCACCCGAGCACAAACTCCTCACACCATTTCACTCCCCTCTCCTCACTGGTCCTTCCCCACCTCTCGCCAGAGCCGCTCGAGCTTTGGTTCACCAGAATTTCACTGGAGGAGCCCGCTGCAGAGGAGGAGAAGGCGCCGTCGATTTCGTCCACCCCAGGAGCTGCCGCGACCACCCCTGAGTCCGCTGTCGACAGCATGTTCGATCGCCCCCATCGCCGTAGTAGCTGGAGCCCTGGTATGCCCCCTGAGCACCCCCACCGAGCCGCTAGGGTTAGACCTCGCCGACAACCTGTCCGTCATCGACGACAAGCCACAGCCGTAGACCCCCTTCTAATCTAACGGCCCACATCGCCCCGTACCGCTTCGCGTGTAAAGAGCCGCTGACCGGTAGACCCCCCTCTGTGCCGCGGAACGCCACTAGGCCGGCCCGTTTTCTTTCCCGCGCTAGCCCAAGAATTCAAACTTAGATTTTTCTATTTAGTTTTGAACTTAGTTATGTCCCCTAGTTTGAAAATCAATTCAAAGAGATTTACAAATCCAAAAGGAGTGATTTCAATTGTGTTGGAAAGCTACTGAAAAGATCTATCCAAGCCCGTTGGATTTAATTCATTTAGAGTTGGAGATCTCTCCTAGTAAAAATAACAAGACAAAAGCATTTGCACATTCAAACATTTTTCTAAAATTAACCATGATAGCTTTTGAGTTGATTCCAACTCTCAAAAATCACATTTTACCATACCTATCTGAATATGTAATAATATTAAGGTTTACATTCAGTGACTTTGGACTAGTACCAAAATGATTCTATATAGGCATTTCTAGTCACTTTAAATCATTAAAAAAACTTAAACCTAAGAAAATATGATCCAACCCTTAAATCACATTCCCACATTGTCGGGGGGATTATCCCCGGGTACCCCAATGAAGCGCCTAAATATAGATAAAAAGGCAAAATATAAAGAAAAACGGCGGCAGAGGCAATTTGGGCCGACTAGGAGGTTCTAGCCAGCCTGCCTCGCCTCCTGGCCCGCTCGGCACCGCCTCTCCTTTCCGGCTGGGCCGCCCCAACCGGCCCACCTGGTCTCCAGCTCCCCCCAATCCAGCTGCTCAGCTGGGCCAGTACCGGCTCCGCCCCCCTGGGCCTCCAGCATCCCCTGCTGGGCCCCGCACCGGCATCCTCCCCGGCTAGGCTCCGCACCGCCTGCCCGGATGGGCCGGCTCCGTCCCGCCCAACTGCCCCATCCGCCTCCCGCGCCTCGCCCGCTTGGCCGCCTGGGCTCCCGGTCGATCTGCTTCCCGAGGAGACAGCTCCGATCACCACTGATCTTGCCGCCGATCCCACAGGGTTCGCTAGGTCCGGCTCGTCCTAGTGCCCCCAGGCCGGATCGGTGTATCCGGCTGCTACTACTACTACCTGATCGCTGCATTGGATTCCTACGTACCAGATAAGAAGGACCAGACAACGAGAAGACTGACAAGACTAGGACCATACCACTTTATCAGATGATGTAATGAATAGTACACACTATACACTACCTCATGCATGACATACTACATAGTATAGTTAGGCAAGTGGGTCCCACTATGTCCCTTGGGCCATCTTTATAAGGCAAGGGAGGGACTCACTCTCATCCAAGCACTCACAGAGACATCATTCGATCAACTCACACACACACGCACTAGCACTTGCTGGCTTGCTGCCCACTAGCTAGCTCCCTCCTACGAGCACTCACACATACACTCAGTTTATCTCAGATACAGCTCCAGGAGCACTTGTAGCCCGATTATATCCACATATACTGTCAGACATGCAGGAGTAGGAGTTTTACCTCATCACGAGGGCTCCGAACCTGGGTACTTCCTGTGTCTCGCTACACTCGCTTGTACCCAATCCCGCCTGCGGACACCGTCGTAGTCGCCCTGCTCGCTCCCACACCTCTAGACTTCTTAGGCAATGTCGTTTCCAACACAACGATATTTGGCGCCCACCGTGGGGCTAGTATGGCTGCGATCGGAGCTCGTTCCGCACGGGACCGCATCATCGCCGGCACCGACGCCATTTCGAGTCACTCGGGGGCTCGCCGCCTCCGTGCCATCGTCACCGACTCCGCTTCACCAAGTTTCCCGGTGGCTCGCCGCCGCTGCGCTGCCGCGGCCGCCGTCTTACCGAGAGGATGGGGCCTCGCTGCTGCCACGCCGACGTCGTGTTTGTCCTCGACTTCGGCAGTTCGACCGCATGTCCGCGCGTTGACGTGCGCCTCCAGCAACCTCCCCTGCAAGCTCCTCTGTACCGCCATGCCTCTGCATGCCGATGCTGCCGCGGGGGACCACGCGGGCGACCGTCCGCTGCTGCAGCGGTGCTCCCGGCTGCACGCGCGCGTCGTTCAGCTCGTCCTCCGTGAAGCCGGCAACCACCTCGGCACCACCACCAACGTCTTCAAGTCTCGGAGGCTGCGGCATGGCTTCTTGGCCGCCGCTATCTCCATCGTCCTCGCCATTCTCGACGACAGAGGTGTGCGCGTGTAGCGATTACGAGCCGGCAGCAGCAGCAGCGCTCAGCCGCGCGAGCTAGCAGGCGCATGCAAACGAGCTAAGCGGAAAAAGACGGACAAATAATGCCATTTACTGCCAGATACGTACATGCATACGACCACACAGCCGCAAATTCCATGCATCATGTGTATTTTCTACTCAGCATACTATGCTAAGCTCCATCAGCATGCCTGTCCGGCTTGCACAGCATTCGCGCCGCTCCTGCCTATGCTTGCTAGCGTGAGCCACGCCGCCACCACTGGCATGCTGCGCCCTCGCGCGCGTGCTCCTCCCGCGCGCCGGCAACTCCGGCCGTTCTGTAGCTCCCGTGCGCCTGCGGCCTCGCAGTTGCCGGCTCCGGCTCGCCTGGCGCATCCCGCGGTAGGCCGCACGCCGTTGGCCCTGCTGGCTCCGCCTGCTGCGCGGCCGAGCGCCGCGGCCGACTCGCGCTGCCGCTCTTCCCGCGAGTCAGCGCGTCCTCCGTGTCCGGCTGTTCCCCGACATCCTCTTCCGCATCCGGACGCGCGCGTGCCCCCTTGGGTTCTGGCTCCAGCTTCGTGCTGGGCCTGCCGGTTGGGAAGAACAAAAGGTAGTAAAGAAAGGCTGGCTGGTTGTAGTCGGTGCAAGAAAGAAAAGAAAAAAGTGAGAAAAAAAAAGGATAGGGCTGGCTGGAGTTTGGCCGGTTAGAAAAAGAGAGAAATAGAAAAGATCGAGAGGAAAAAGAAAAGAAGCTGGCCGGCTAGAAGAAAATGCAAAGAAGAGGAGAGGTCGGCTGGGGCCAGCTGGGTGAGGGAAATGGAAAGAAAAAATAAAGGAAAGAAAAATGGGTGAGATGATTGTGAGGTTGGCCGGTTGAAAAATAAGAGAGAAAAATAAGAGAGTGGCAGAGCCGGTTGGGAAAGCAGCCGACCGAAGAAAAAAAATGAGAAAAAGAAATCCGCCTATTACTAGTCCGGTTAAAAGAAAACCGGCTGAAAAAAGTGAAGCAGAGAAAATTTTTAGATCCGGCTATGACAGTTTTGGTTGTACCGTTTCGGTCCGGCTGACTCCGTTTGTCTGTCCGATTTGTCCGGTTCGAACCCGTTCGGGCTGGATCGGACCGACTCCGCGCGACTTCGTCATGTTTGGTTGCCGGTTGGACCGGCTAGACCCCGTTCCGGCTAGGCCAGGCCGGCTCGGCGCGTCCTGGCGCGTTTGGTTGTCTTGCCGGCTAAGGACCGAATCCGGCTACGCCGCGTTTGGTTGCCTGTCCGGCTGGAACGCCAGTTGGACCGTTTTAGCACCCGCAGCGACTACGGAATCGCGTCTTCGACCCTAGTACACCGACAGCTACAATGTGAGTGTTTTTCCGACCTCGAGCAATCCTCGAGGTCTCGCCAGATGTTGTTTTCCTTCCTGCTTTCAGTTTTGCGTGACCCTACGGTCGCCGGTTGGCCCGGCCTGCTAAATCCGTAAACCGACTGAGTAGTGTGCGACGGTGTCAGAGGCCCACTCTTCGTCTCAGCTACAGACCGCAACCCGGCTGTCCGGCTAGCAAGAGCAAAAGCCCGAGGCATCCCACATGAAAAACGGCTAAGGATGCGATAGATCGGACATTCCGACCTTGTGCCTAGTTGGTATTTTCCGGCTGCTAAGCCTCCAGTACCGTGCGCAATGTACTATCATCTCCCCCTTCGGTTCCGGCTCCAGACCGCAACCCGGCTGGCCGGAAAGGACACAACGTAAACAACAGAGCGCACGAGAAAGTGACTAAGTGTTCAGAAAAACACGAGGTAGTTTTTGAAAAATAAAACCGTTATCCGGCTGATAGCATGTGTACTATATGTTGATGTACTGACAACAAGTTCATTTCTGTGTGTTTGTTTTGCACGACTGCACCGAGTCGGATTTCAAGTACAGATGAAGATTCAAAGCACCTGTCTTCGCCAACAACTTCGAATCTCGGGGGCTACACCCACCGGGTGCGCTGGCGCGCCCCCGGTGTAATCAAGTGCTCTAGTCCGGCTAAAGGCGTTCAGCCGGATAGCAAGTTCGAGGTGTCGAAGAGGGCAAGACATAGAAGATTCGAAGCACCTGTCTTCGTCAGCTATTCTGAATCTCGGGGGCTACACCTTGGTGCACTCATGGCCTGATGGTTGTGTTGCTTCCGGGCTGGAGGTGTCCATCCGGACGCCATTCAAGTACTTCATCTACAACGACAACGGCAAGTTTTTTCGGAGCTCGCGCGAATTTCCCTCCCCGGGTGAAATCAGTGCGCGCTCGGGGGCTAGTGTCGGGGGGATTATCCCCAGGTACCCCAATGAAGCGCCTAAATACAGATAAAAAGGAAAAATATAAAGAAAAACAGTGGCAGAGGCAATTTGGGCCGACTAGGAGGTTCTAGCCAGCATGCCTCGCCTCCTGGCCCGCTCGGCACCGCCTCTCCTTTCCGGCTGGGCCGCCCCAGCCGGCCCACCCGGTCTCCCACTCCCTCCAATCCGGCTGCTCATCTAGGCCAGTACCGGCTCCGCCCCCTGGGCCTCCAGCATCCCCCGGCTGGGCCCCGCACCAGCGTCCTCCCCGGCTAGGCTCCACGCCGCCTGCCCGGATGGGCCGGCTCCGTCCCGCCTGGCTGGCCCATCCGGCCTCCCCTGCCGCGCCTCCCGCCTGGGCCACCGCCCGGCTGGGCTCCTCTGGTCGATGCTGCTTCCCAGTGAGGGAGCCAGCTCCCGATCACCACTGGATGCTGCCGCTCGATCCCCTGGGGGTCGCTGGCCAGGTCCGGCTCGTCCTAGCGCCCCCAGGCTAGATCGGTGTATCCGGCTGCTACTACTACTACCTAATCGCTGCATTGGATTCCTACGTACCAGATAAGGAGGACCAGACAACGAGAAGACTGACAAGACTAGGACCATACCACTTTATCAGATGATGTAATGAATAGTACACGCTATACACTACCTCATGCATAACATACTACATAGTATAGTTAGGCAAGTGGGTCCCACTATGTCCCTTGGGCCATCTTTATAAGGAAAGGGAGGGACTCACTCTCATCCAAGCACTCACAGAGACATCATTCGATCAACTCACACACACACGCACTAGCACTTGCTGGCTTGCTGCCCACTAGCTAGCTCCCTCCTACGAGCACTCACACATACACTCAGTTCATCTCAGATACAGCTCCAGGAGCACTTGTAGCCCGATTATATCCACATATACTGTCAGACATGCAGGAGTAGGAGTTTTACCTCATCACGAGGGCTCCGAACCTGGGTACTTCCTGTGTCTCGCTACACTCGCTTGTACCCAATCCCGCCTGCGGACACCGTCGTAGTCGCCCTGCTCGCTCCCACACCTCTATCTAGCCTTCTTAGGCAATGCCGTTTCCAACACAACGACACACGTGTTAGAATATGTGGTGATAACATGTGTCCACATGATCCCATATTTTAAGTAGTGAATATTAAATATTAGTTATTTTTTTAATGAGTAGAAAATTACTTTTCTTAAATAAAAAGAATGAAACTAGTTAATAAAACCTTGTGATGCTTATGATGATAATAGATCATCCAATGTGTGCCTTAGAGTGCTAAGTAGACTAGTTAAGTCTTGTTTGGTGATTGTGTACTCCGTATGTATTTATAGACGATAGTACCGACCAAGCTTTCGAGGAGGAGTTCTACCAAGAGGAGGAAGAAAACTTCAACCACTGCACTGCACGAGGCAAGCCATCATTAACAATGCAAGCTAACACTTGCAAGTATAATGCTTAGCAAGCTAGAATCTTAGCTAGATGTTTTGAGCAAAGATGCTTTAGGCATGCTTGATGTTATACCACTTTGACTATTACTTACCCCAAGTATCATTTCCAAGCTTTACTTCCTTTACCTTGCCAAAGTCCTTTACTTGTTTTGAAGGTAGCATAAAGAGTATAAAACTTGATCTATCTAGATAACTTTAGATGTCATTCTATGGCATGAGATTGATCCCATCTTTCCACCTTAGAAAACACTCTTAACCTAGTAGTTTAGAGTAGATAAAAACTTGAGTCACTTTAGATGGGAACACTTGGTGAACATGAATTATGAAAACCTTGGAATGATGAGTCATTCTATTGAGATGTTTTGACATGTGTTGAGAAATACAAATGGTTTATGGTGGTGAAAATGTTGAGGCATGAGCCTTAACCCTTTTACAAAACTGATGGTTGGATTCGGATGCGATACCATTCCAAATTTACCGTACAACCACAATACCTGAATTGGGTAAGGCTTAGCCGGAAGTTTAAATGCATTAGTATTGGTTCCCTCGCGGGAGAGGTTTGAGCTGAGGCTACCTCTCAATGTTGTCCACCTATGCAGTGCCCAAGATGACAGATGGTCATGGTTGGGAGGCCATGCTAATAGGAGAGGTGCTTATATTAGGGTGTGTAAAGGAAAGGTTATGTTTGATTATCTGCATACTAAGTATGATGATTCAGGGTTATCCCTGACAGATGTATCGAATCTTGTGCTGAAAGTGTACCACCTCTGCAGAGTGTCAAACTATTCGAATAGCCGCGTCCGCGGTTATGGATAGTTGGAGTGGCCATACTGTTTCGTTGTCAGATGTTTTCAAAATAACTTATGAAATGAATGATGAATCTTGACTTAACCACAACAGAGTTGTGGCTATGACCCTAGCTTCCCAACTTAAGTGATTTTAGAACTTTATTTTATCTTTCTTTGTTTCTGAACTCAGCTTAGGTTTCAAACTTAACTTTATAGTTAAACTTAGAGTTAGCACTTCACTTTAGAACTATACCAATTGTTAGTGGTAGTTTGCGAGTACTTAAAGAGTACTCATGGCTTTTGTCCCTGACTATTCTCATGGCCAGACTATGAAGGAGACTACCAAGATGATGTCCAGCAGGACGGCTATGATAACTAGGACTATCTGCCTTCGTCAACATTGCCAGTGCCCCTAAAGATGGACCCCACCGCTACGTTTATTATTTATTCCGCTGCTTGTTGTATTAATACCGGATCATGAGATCCTTATTTGTGTAAGACCTTATGTATGGTTTGTAATGGATGATGTACTGTGATATCCAATCTATTATGTCTTGCAAAAATGGTAATCCTGGGATTGCGATGTATGACATAACAGGCCTCTGGGATTAAAAATCCGGGTGTTGACAAGTTGGTATCAGAGCCATCCTGACCATAGGAGACCCTAGTTAGAATGGACGTCCAAACAAAAACTTAATTTCCAAACCAAAGTGAGTATTTCTGAAAAACTATTTCCTCCCTTATCCCTAGGAATTCATTCTTTCTCAAAAATTCATGTTCCTCAAAATTCGTACATTACTACTTAAAATTTGACACACTTGATCACTTCACTAACTTCCTCATCCTTAATTCTTGTAGATGGAGACTCAGTTCAGCAAGTTCTACCAGTTGGGAAACGGAGGTCAGCTGATCTTCGAGAGGGATCTAGATTCACTGTCAGAGTTACTGGGACGCCCACATCCAGAGTTTCTTGGAGCTCAACTTCCAGGGCCCCCAGGAAGAGATTTGTAGTGGCTGGTCACCGCCGTTCTTCGAGGAAGCATAGAAGCACCAATATTCGGGAGAATCCAGTTCTCCGTGAGAGAGAACAACTGGCTAGATGGATTAGCCAGGGTAATGCATGAAGCTCTCGCACGTCTATGTGCCCTCAGCGTTAACCAAATCCAAGGAACCCATTTTGCTCACTATGCAAGACGTGACTTCATGGGAATGCCAATGGAGATGCCAAGTCACCCAGAGCTGAAGTGTCAAGTGGAGAACCTTGACTTCCTGTTGGACAATGCTAGGGAGTTCGCCAACCACAACAGTGCCATTGCCGTTCAAAAGGCCCAGACTTTCTCACTGCTAGTCAAGGACCGTCAGTCTCTTCGCCTCCAGCGCGAGAAGAAGGATCGTACCATCGCCCGTCTTTGCAAGAAGGTGGCCGACCTCGAGAAGACCGTCAAGGAGCAGGAAGCTCAGCTTGCAGCAAAGGAGGAAGAAGAGGAGGGTGAAGACATCCAGGGAGACATGGATTCTTACCTCAGCAATGATGATGACTTTCTAGAGGAGGATGCCGTGGACTTCTACACTGACGATGAGGACTCCGACTTCATCGACGATGAGTAGATGCACTAGAGCACTGTTGTAGCATGAGATGTATCGCTCCCACTGTATCGTAGCTTGCAGAATGGTTCTTCAAACCATCTCTTTTCCTTTGTTGTTGTGGTGTGTGTTTGTATCGTGTGCTTGTTTGCATGAATGAAATGAAATCTGAGTCAAACTCAAAGTTTTAGCTTGAAACCAAAACCATGAACCTTAGAACTTTCCCTCTTACCCCTTTATCTACCTCAATCTTCAGATGACTCGTGGAAACCAAGGAGGGAGCAGCTCGTCGCAAGACCCAATGCTGCAGATCTTGCAGAATCTCATTGCAGATAGAGAAGCGAGCAGGGCAGAACGCCAAGCTAATCTAGCAACACTGGAACAAATCGCCCAGATGGCTCTCAACAACCAAGGGCATGGAAACTAGGATCACCATAGATCCAAACTCAAAAACTTTCAGAATACCAATCCCCCAATCTTTAACCAAGCTGAAAACCCACAAGATGCTGATGACTGGCTACAGACAATGGAAAACAACTTAGAAGTAGCAGGAGTTGATGACAACGAGAAAGTTCTCTTCGCCACCCACTATCTGGCGGGAAATGCAAGAGCTTGGTGGACTAGTATCCGTAACATGAACCATGGTCAAGTGATGACATGGGAAGCCTTCAAAACCAAGTTCAGCCGCACCCATGTGGCGCAAGGTCTAGTCACCCGACCGAGGGATGAGTTTCGCGACTTGAAGCAAGGCAGAATGACGGTGGTGGAATACCGTGACAGATTCCTGTTGCTTGCAAGGTACGCCCCTGATGAGATCAACACAAAGGTCAATAAGAAGGAGAGATTCCTGAACAGACTACATGATGAGATGCAGACTGTCCTCGTCAACATCCGCTTCAAGGATCTCGAAGAGCTAGTCGACTCTGCCATTCAGATGGAAGGGAAGATTAATCAGGCAAACGACAACCGCAAACGTCATATGATGCAGCAATCTGGATCCAGCAGTCACTAGAAGTACCATCCCAACCCCTCACCAAGATATGCACCAAGGAACAATCGACCCCCAATGTCTCGCCAAAGCTACCCCAACCGTAGCGGAGGCAATGTGAAGTCCGGAGGAAACAATCACAACTCTGGAAACACCAACAATTTCAACCGTGCCCCTCCCAAGAGCAACAACAACAACAACACTACACCCAGAACTGGCAGCAATGTTGTGCCCGTCGCAGAAAAAGGCAAGTCCCAGATCACCTGTTTCGAGTGTGGAGTGAAGGGTCACTATTCCAATGAGTGTCCCAAGAAGACTGCCGCCACTGCCAATGTGAATGCCCCAGCTCAACAGCAGCGTCGTGTTCAACCAGGGAGAAGGTTTGCCCCAGGGAACCCTCACAACCGCAACGGTCGTCTCTTCCACATGAACGCTGAAGAAGCCCAAGAAGAGCCAGATGTAGTGCTGTGTATGATTTCTGTCAGCTCAGTTTTAGCATGGGTATTGTTTGATTCGGGAGCATCGCATTCATTTGTGACCGAAGAATTTGCATGCACTAGTAAGATTTACCCAACCAACCTGAAGCATGTCATGATAGTTCAAATACCTGGTTCAACTACAAAAGCTAGAAAAATTTGCAAAGCTGTGCCTATCAGAATACATGGGATAGATTTTTATGCCAACCTAATTGTACTTGGAACCAAAGGATTGGAAGTAGTACTAGGTATGGACTGGATGTCAAGGCATAAACGATTGATAGACTGTGCTAAGAAAGCCATCACCATGACCAATAGCTCTGGAGTAACAGTAGAGCATATATCTGAAACCTTACCTCGTCAATTCAAGTGCAACAAGAGTCTAGCCCTACCCACCATTGACCAAGTCCGAGTAGTCTGTGAATATCCCGACGTATTCCCAGATGAATTTCCAGGTATGCCCCCGGATAGGGATATTGAGTTCATTATCGAACTAATCCCCGGAACCGGACCCATAGCCCAAAGACCCTATAGCATGAACCCCTCAGAGTTAGTGGAACTAAAGAAGCAGTTGGATGCCATGTTAGCAACCGGCTTGATTCAACCAAGCGCATCGCCATGGAGATCACAAGTGTTATTCATCGACAAGAAAGATGGAGGCAACCGTCTGTGCACCGATTACAAAAAACTGAATGATGTCACCATCAAGAATAAGTACCCCTTTCCAAAAATAGAGGATCTATTTGATCAGTTGCCTGGAGCCCAGGTATTCTCACAGATTGATCTTAGGACTGGTTATCACCAACTTAAGATTTGTGCAACGGATATTTCGAAGACCACCTTTATTACTCGCTATGGTTTATACGAGTATACGGTTATGTCTTTTGGATTAACCAATGCCCCTGCTTATTTCATGAATTTCATGAATAAGATCTTTATGAATTTCCTAGATAAGTTTGTCGTTGTGTTTATCGATGATATCCTTATCTATTCCAAGTCAGAAGAAGAGCATGAGCAACATCTGAGAATCATCCTAGAAACCCTGAGAGAGCACCGGTTATATGCCAAGTTCAGCAAGTGTGAGTTTTGGCTGAAAGAAGTAGGATTCCTAGGACATATTGTGTCTGCCGGAGGAGTCTCCATTGATCCTGCCAAGATCAAAGATGTCGAAGAATGGGAAGCCCTAACCACTCAAACCCAAGTCCATGCATTTCTCGGATTAGCGGGATATTACCGCAAGTTCGTAGAAGGATTCTCGAGCATAGCCAGACCCATGACCCAATTGTTGAAGAAGGATAAGAAGTTTGAATGGACCGACAAGTGTGAAGCCAGTTTTCAGGAGCTAAAGAAGAGATTGATATTAGCCCCAATATTGATCATGCCAGATATCAAGAATCCGTTTGATGTGTATTGTGATGCATCCAAGATTGGTCTCGGATGTGTATTAATGCAAGAGGGCAAAGTCATCGCGTATCTGTCTTGGCAACTGAAGCAGCATGAGCAGAACTATCCGACCCATGACCTAGAACTAGCAGCCGTAGTTTTAGCATTGAAGACATGGCGTCATTATCTGATGGGTAATCGCTGTGAGATTTGCTCAGATCACAAAAGCTTGAAGTATATTTTCACTCAGAAGGAGCTGAATATGAGGCAAAGGAGATGGATAGAGTTAATCAAGGATTATGACCTTGACATTCACTATCATCCCCGCAAAGCCAATATGGTAGCGGATGCTCTTAGCAGATTGTCGTGTAGGCTAAACACCATGATCAAGGAGAAGCAACCAAGTTTGTATGAGGAGTTGGAGTAGTTTAGAACTGAGCTAGTTAGCAAAGGATTCTTAGCTAGTATTGAACTTCAACCCACATTGATTAGCCAAATCAAGGAAGCCCAGAAGGGAAATGAAAGTATCGACGGAATCAAACGTCGTATTGGTATAGGAAAGGTACCTGGATTCACCGAAGACGAAGAAGGAGTTCTGTGGTACAAAGGCGATCGTGTGCAGCAGTGATTGAGCTGAAGCAAGTTATCATGCAGGAAGCTCATGATACTCTTTATTCTATCCACCCCGGAGGAACGAAGATGTATCAAGACCTGAAAGAGCAATTTTGCTGGCACAAGATGAGGAGATAAATTGGAAGCTACATTGCCAAGTGTGACATCTGTCAAAGAGTCAAAGCAGAACATCAGAGACCCGCAGGACTGTTGCAACCATTGTAGATTCCGGAATGGAAATGGGATTCCGTCGGAATGGACTTTATCACCGGTTTGCCTACTTCCAGTAGGGGAAATGACTCAATCTGGGTCATAGTTGATAGACTGTCCAAGGTAGCTCACTTCATACCTGTCAAGACTACCTACCAGAGTACGAAGCTAGCAGAGCTGTATATTGCTAGAATTGTTAGTTTGCATGGAACCCCCAAGACCATACTATCAAATCGAGGAACCCAGTTTACCTCGAGATTTTGGCAGAAAGTCTAGGAAGGATTAGGAACCAAGTTAAATTTCAGCACCGCTTATCACCCGAAAACTGATGGACAGACTCAGAGAGTCAACCAGATCCTAGAGGATATGTAAGAGCTTGTGTGTTAGAGTACGGATCAAAATGGGAAGACTGCCTTCCTTTCGCAGAATTCTCATATAACAACAATTATCAAGCTAGTTTGCAAATGGCACCATTTGAGTTCCTATACGGAAGAAAGTGCCGCACCCCTTTGAATTGGTCGCAAGTAGGAGAGAGTCAGATCTTCGGACCCGACATTCTCCGAGAAGCCGAAGAAAAGGTGCACAAAGTCCGTGAGAACCTCAAGACCGCCCAATCTAGACAGAAGAGTTATGCTGATAAGAGAAGGAGAGACCTGACTTTCAATGTCGGAGATTTTGTATATCTCAAGGTTTCACCATTGAAAGGAACCCAATGCTTTAGTCTGAAAGGAAAGTTAGCCCCCAGATATATCGGGCCCTTCAAGATTCTGAACCGCCGAGGAGAAGTATCGTATCAACTGGAACTACCAGAAGAGATGTCTGCCATCCACAATGAGTTTCATATCTCGTTACTTCGCAAATGCCTAGAAGTGCCGGAGAAGACTGAAGTTTTCAAGAACATCGATCACCGAGTTGTTGAGATCAACAATGACCTAACATATCGTGAAGTGCCCATCCGTATCCTAGAGGAAGCTTATAGAACCACCAGAACCAGAAGTATCAAATTTCTCAAGATTCAATGGAGCAACCATACCGAAGAGGAAGCCACTTGGGAGCGAGAAGATTACATTAGGACAGAGTTCCCAGATCTCTTTAGTTCCTAGTTTTCTTTCATAAATCTCGGGACGAGATTTTGTTTAAGGGGGAAAGGTTTGTAACATCCCAAAACTTCAATCCAATGTTATTAAGATTCAAATCATCAAAAATTAGGGTTAACAAAAAACTTTTCCAAATAAAATTATTAAAGCATTCATATGTGTGTGCATTTAAATTAGGAGTTGTTTTGAATTGCCATGATTAAGTGATCCATTGCTTGTAAAATGATTCTTAGGTGAAATAAGCATCATCTAAATCATTCCCAAACAAATCCCAAAGAAAAACAAATCAAAATGAATAAAAGAAAGAAATGGTCATTTGTGCCATTTTAACTACCATGCCTACTTTGGCTATTTCTAGGACTCAATTCTTAACAGAAATAAATATGGATCTTTGCACCCCTTGCTAGTACATGTAATATTGTACCAAGGCCCACTTTGTGATATGCCAAAAACTTTCAAACACTAATTTTAAATGGCATTTGAAAATTGAATGTAGTTCATATGGGAAGATCACACTTATTCAAAAACCACTCAAATGAGCTCCATTTTCAAAACCCAAGCAACCACAGAGGCTTAAGCATGTGTATAGCAAACCCACCAAAATGCATCCAAAAATTCCAAACTTGAGTTCATGCGGCCATTGTGTCGAACACCTGGCAGGCATGAATCACACTCTAATTCTAGCTCACTGTTTCTACAGGGTTTTGCCACCCATTTGACCTCAATTTACTCCCTCTGTCCCTCCTAGCTCCAACCAAAGACTAATCACCCCACCCCCTTGTCCCTAGCAGCAGTACCACGCCACCCCGAGGACATGCTCGCCGGCCAACCTTGCCAACGCAGCAGCAGACCGCCAACCCCTCTCCGTCGCTCCAGGAAGCACGGCGTGACCTCACCGCCGCCCACGGTCCACCCTACGCTCACTGCCAGCCCTTGGACCACCGAGGAATCGCCGCACACTAAGTCTCTGCGTGCAGCCAGAGCACGCTAGAGCGCCCTCGCCGCCAGCACGCCACAGACCGTGCCTCGACCGTAGACCGCGTGCGCCACTCCGTCTCGACCCCAGCAACCCGCCAGACATGACCGTGCACCGCCGCGTGACCCACAGTCGCCATGCGCCGCGTCGAGCACCGCCTCTGTCTCCCAGAGCGCGGGATGCTCCCGACCAAACGCCACCACCCCTAGCCACACATTTAAGCCGTAGAGCACCGCCAGGAGGCAGGCCACCGTCCCCTACCTCAAGCCACACCGCTAGCATGCTGTGCAGCCCCCGCCGGAGTCGCCAGCCCATCCCTTTCGGTCGCCTCATCGAGCTATAAATAGAGACCACCCCAGCACAAACTCCTCACACCATTTCACTCCCCTCTCCTCACTGGTCCTTCCCCACCTCTCGCCGGAGCCGCTCGAGCTTTGGTTTGCCGGAATTTCGCCGGAGGAGCCCGCTGTAGAGGAGGAGAAGGCGCCGTCGATTTCGTCCACCCCAGGAGCTGCTGCGACCATGCCTGAGTCCGCCGTCGATGACATGTTTGATCGCTCCCATCGCCGCTGTAGCTGGAGCCCTGGTATGCCCCCTGAGCACCCCCACTAAGCCGCTAGGGTTAGACCTCGCCAGCGACCTGTCCGTCGTCGACGACAAGCCACAACCATAGATCACCCTTCTAATCTAACGACCCACATCGCCCCATACCGATTCGCGTGTAAAGAGCCGCTGACCGATGGACCCCCCTGTCAGGTGTTCTTCTCGTGAACGCCATCGGGCCGCCGCTTTTCTCTTTCAGCGCTAGCCCAAGAATTCAAACTTAGATTTTTCTATTTAGTTTTGAACTTAGTTCTGTCCCCTAGTTTGAAAATCAATTCAGAGAGATTTACAAATCCAAATGGAGTGATTCCAATTGTGTTGGAAAGCTACTGAAAAGATCTATCCAAGCCCGTTGGATTTAATTAATTTAGAGTTAGAGATCTCTCCTAGTAAAAATAACAAGACATAAGCATTTGCACATTCAAACATTTTTCTAAAATTAACCATGATAGCTTTTGAGTTGATTCCAACTCTCAAAAATTACATTTTACCATACCTATCTGAATATGTTATAATATTAAGGTTTACATTCAGTGACTTTGGACTAGTACCAAAATAATGCTATATAGGCATTTCTAGTCACTTTAAATCATTAAAAAAACTTAAACCTAAGTAAATATGATCCAACCCTTAAATCACATTCCCACATGTTAGAATATGTGGTGATGACATGTGTCCACATGATCCCATATTTTAAGTGGTGAATATTAAATATTAGTTATTTTTTTAATGAGTAGAAAATTACTTTTCTTAAATAAAAAGAATGAAATTAGTTAATAAAACCTTGTGATGCTTATGATGATAATAGATCATCCAATGTGTGCCTTAGAGTGCTAAGTAGACTAGTTAAGTCTTGGTTGGTGATTGTGTACTCCATATGCATTTATAGACGATAGTACCGACCAAGCTTTCAAGGAGGAGGAGTTCTACCAGGAGGAGGAGGAAGAAAACTTCAACCACTGCACTGCACAAGGCAAGCCATCATTAACAATGCAAGCTAACAGTTGCAAGTATAATGCTTAGCAAGCTAGAATCTTATCTAGATGTTTTGAGCAAAGATGCTTTAGGCATGCTTGATGTTATACCACTTTGACTATTACTTACCCCAAGTATTATTTCCAAGCTTTACTTCCTTTACCGTACCAAAGTCTTTTACTTGTTTTGAAGGTAGCATAAAGAGTATAAAACTTGATCTATCTAGATAACTTTAGATTTCATTCTATGGCATGAGATTGATCCCATCTTTCCACCTTAGTGAACACTCTTAACCTAGTAGTTTAGAGTAGATAAAAACTTGAGTCACTTTAGATGGGAACACTTGGTGTGTAGGGGTTCGTAGCATGGAAAACAAAAATTTTCTATCGCATACAAACAAACAAGCCAAGATCTATCTACTAGATTGCAGCAACGAGTCGATAGAGGAACTCACCCTCGAAGATTCCAAAGTGTTTAACGAGAGCAGATTCTCGTGGGTGATGTAGTCCTACTCTTTCCGATCTCAAGATCGCGTAGACGATCCTTCCAGCGCCACGTTCCAGCAGCGCTCCCTTGATCGGTCCTGCGTTCGGTACTCGACGAAGACCTTCCTCTCCTTGTTCCAAAGAAGCGGAGGTTGTAGCACTCTCCTCGCGATTCCGTAAGACTGGCGTGGTACGGAGGTAGAGGAAATCCCGAGGCTTCGCCTTAAGCCGGTGCGAGTATGGTGGAGCTTATGAGAGAGGCTATTAGTGGTCTAGTAATTAGACACACCAATTAGAAGGCTCTAAACCAATTAGAAGGCTCTAAACCGCTGGCTAAAGCAATTAGAAGCTCTAAACCAAAACGGCTCTAAACCGGAGGTAGAAGATAGGAACTTGTGTGTGCTAGGAGGGGCAGCCCTGCCCCTCCCTTTATAGGTGGGAGGGCCGGCGGCCAAGGGGAGGAGTCCCTCCCCAAGTCGGCCTTGGGAGGCGCGCCGGCCAAGGGGACTCCTCTCCCAAGTCGGTCTCCTCTTCTCCTCCTCTTTCCACTTTCCAAAACTTGCCGTTTGACTTTCAAACTAGCCGTTTGACTTTTCAATTTAGGATTTAAATAAACCCTTTATTTTGGACAGCAAGAACACTTAGTACATGATGCAATCATTCCAATATGTAATGACACATTCATGTACCCTTCCCCCTCGGTGCGGACATTAGGACCTTCTAGAATGTTCCGATGAAAACACGGAACCATTCCCCAACTCCAAACGGAACTTTCCTTTTATGAATCTTTTTCTGCGGACCATTCCGGATGTACTCGTGATATCCGGATCCCATCCGAGACTCAACAACATTCGGTCTCTTTCTCATAATACCATAACTACTCAAACAACGTCGAATCCTTAAGTGTCTCCCTACGGTTCGTGAATTATGCGGACATGATCGAGACACTTCTCGAACAATAACCAATAGAGGAATCTGGAAATTCATATGGCTCCCACATATTTCTCGATTACTTTGCGATCGAATGAACCACTTACATACGATACCAATTTCCCTTTGTCTCACGATATGTTACTTATCCGAGGTTATGATCGTCGGTATCTCGCATACCTAGTTCATCCTCGTATCGATAAGTACTCTTTTCTCGTTCCGTGATATGTGATCCCTTGTGACCCAGTCACATGCTTGCAAGCTAATTGGATGACATTTCACCGAGAGGGCCAGAAGAATATCTATCCGTCATGTGGATGGACAAATCCCACTCTTGATCCATGTGTTTCAACCAATACTTTCCGAACACTCAATGCCACCTTTATAGCCACCCACATTACGGTGTGGTGTTTGATGACATCAAAGCATCCATCCAGTAAAGGTGATATGCATGATCTCATGGTCGAAGGAATTAGGTTACTATGTATCAGAAAGCATATAGCAATTGAACTATTGAAATGACTTGATCTTTATGCTACGCTTGTCTATAGGAGTATGTCCACCATATCATTCTCCTAACGATATGATCTTGTTGTTGATAACATCTCAATGTTCATGATAGGGAAACCACAATCATCAATCAACCAACAAGCTAGTGAAGTATAGAGGCTATACTAGGGACTTCAAATTAAGTTTACAAATCACACAAGTATTAATGTTTCCTTGTTAATACTATTATAGCATGAATGTAAACATTTATCATAAACACAAAGATATATAATAATAACTACATTTATTATTGCCTCTAGGGCATATCTCCAACAGTCTCCCACTTGCACTAGAGTCATCTAATCTAGATTACATGGTAATATACCGAACACCCATGGCAGTTTGGTGTTGGTCATGTTTTGCCCTCGGGAGAGGTTTAGTCAACGGATCCGCCACATTCAGATCTGTGTGTACTTTGCAAATCTTTATATCCCCATCCTGGATATGTTCTCGAATAGCGTGAAACGCAGCTTGATATGCTTCAGCTTCTTTGTGTGACCTTGGTTCTGGCGCAGGGGCTATGGCGCCCATGTTATCTCAATAGATAGACATTGGGTCCAGCGCACTAGGAACCACACCCAGCTCTGTAATGAACTCTTTCATCCATATTGCTTCTTGTGAAGCCTCCGAAGCAGCCATGTATTCCGATTCAGTTGAAGATCTCGCCACAACGCTTTGCTTTGCACTCCTCCAATAGCGCTGCACCATTCAAAATAAATACGTATCCAGTTGTGATTTAGAATCATCCGGATCGATGTTCCAACTAGCATCGGTGTAACCATTAACAACGAGCTGTTCATCACCTCCATAAGAAAGAACCATATCCTTAGTTCTTCTCAAGTACTTAAGGATGTTTTTGACAGCTGTCCAATGATCCACTCCTGGATCACTTTGATATACGCTAGTTAAACTAACGACATATGCAATGTCGGGTCTAGTACATAGCATGGCATACATTAGAGATCCTATGGCTGATGCATAGGGAGTCTTACTCATCCTTTCTCTATCTTCTGCCGATGTCGGACTTTGAGTTTTACTCAAGGTCGTATTGGGCAACATGGGCAAGAACCCTTTCTTGCTATCTTCCATTCCAAACCTCTTTAGAGCTTTGTCCAAATATGTACTTTGTGACAATGATATTTGGCGTTTCGATCTATCTCTATAAATCTTTATGCCTAATATGTAAGCTGCTTCGCCAAGATCCTTCATTGAAAAACTATTATTCAAATATTCTTTGACACTATTAAGAAGGTCTACATCATTCCCAATCAACAATATGTCATCCACATATAGTATTAAGAACGCTACAGAGCTCCCACTCACTTTCTTGTAAATACAAGCTTCTTCATAAGTTTGTATAAAACCAAATTTTTTGATTACCTTATCAAAACGTTGATTCCAACTTCGGGATGCTTGCTTCAATCCATAGATGGACCGTTGAAGCTTGCATACCTTGTTAGCATCTTTAGGATCGACAAAACCTTTGGGTTGCATCATATACAACTCTTCATCAATGTCTCCATTGAGGAATGCTGTTTTGACATCCATCTGCCATATCTCATAATCATAATATGCAGCGATTGCTAACATAATCCTCACAGATTTTAGCTTCGCTACTGCTGAGAAAGTCTCATCGTAGTCAACTCCTTGAATTTGTCGAAACCCTTTTGCGACAAGTTGAGCTTTATAGACAGTAACATTACCATCAGCATCTGTTTTCTTCTTGAAAATCCATTTGTTCTCGACAGCCTTTCGGCCATCCGGTAAGTCCACCAAAGTCCATACTTGGTTTTCGTACATGGATCCAATCTCGGATTTCATGGCTTCTTGCCATTTATTGGAATCTGGGCTCATCATCGCTTCCTCATATGTCTCGGGGTCATCGGTGTTGTCCACCAACATGACATTCATAACGGAATCATACCAATCTGGAGTGGTACGAGTTCTCGTTGACCTCCGAGGCTCTGTAGCAACTTCAACCGAAGTTTCATGATCACCATCATTAGCTTCCTCTCTTATTGGTGCATGCACCAGAACTTCTTCCGGTCTGCGCTACTCGCAATTCGAGAGAAGGTTCGACAACCTCGTCGAGTTCTACTTTCCTTCCAGTCACTTCTTTGAGAGAAATTCCTTCTCTAGAAAGGATCCATTCTTAACGAAGATTTTGCCTTGGATCTATGATAGAATTTATACCCAATAGTTTCCTTCGGGTATCCTATGAAGACGCATTTTTCCGCTTTGGGTTCAAGCTTGTCCGTCTGTAACTTCTTTACATAGGCTTCGCATCCCCAAACTTTAAGGAACGACAATTTAGGTTTCTTCCCAAACCATAATTCATATGGTGTCGTTTCAACGGATTTAGACGGTGCCCTATTTAAAGTGAATGCGGCTGTTTCTAATGCATAACCCCAAAATGATAGCGGTAAATCTGTAAGTGACATCATAGAACGAACCATATCTAAGAGAGTTCGATTACGACGTTCAGACACACCAATAAACTGTGGTGTTCGGCGGTGTCAATCTGAAAGTATTCCACATTTCTTCAAATGATCGCCAAACTCGTATGTTTGATATTCACCTCCACGATCATAACGTAGAAATTTAATCTTCTTGTTACGTTGATTCTCTACCTCACTTTGAAACTCCTTAAACTTCTCGAAAGTTTCGGACTTATGTTTCATGAAATAGATATACCCATATCTACTCAAATCATCCGTGAAGGTAAGAACATAACGATAACCACTGCGCGATGCTACACTCATTGGACCACACACATCGGTATGTATGATTTCCAATAAGTCCGTAGCTCGCTCCATCATACCAGAAAATGGAGTCTTAGTCATTTTACCCATCAGACATGCTTCGCATCTTTCAAGTGATTCAAAATCAAGTGATTCAAGAAGTCCATCGGAATGGAGTTTCTTCATACGCTTCACTCCAATGTGACCAAGACTACAGTGCCACATATAGGTCGAATTATCGCTTGATTTCAAACTTTTAGCCTCAATGTTGTTGATATGTGTATTTCCACTATCGAGATTCAATATGAATAGACCATCTATCAAAGGTGCATGTGCATAAAACATATTACTCATATAAATCGAACAACCATTATTCTCGGATTTAAACAAGTAACCGTCTCGCAATAAACAAGATCCTGATATCATGTTCATGCTTAACGCAGGCACCAAATAACAATTATTTAAGTATAAAACTAATCCCGATGGTAGATGAAGAGGTAGCGTGCCGACCGCGATCACATCAACCTTTGATCCGATTCCTCGCGCATCGTCACCTCGTTCTTCACTAGCTTCCGTTTATTCTGCAGCTCCTGTTTCGAGTTACAAATATGAGCAACCGAACCAGTATCAAATACCCAGGCACTACTACGAATACTAGTGAGATACACATCAATAACATGTATATCAGATATACCTTTCTTCTTGATGTTGCCGTTCTTCAAATCCGCCAAGTACTTTGGGCAATTCCGCTTCCAGTGACCTTCTCCCTTGCAGTAAAAACACTCAGTTTCAGGCTTAGGTCCAGCCTTGGTCTTCTTCGTCGGTATGGTAACTTTCTTACCACCCTTCTTGAAGTGTCCCTTACCTTAGACTTGCCTTTCTTGAATTTGGTGGTCTTATTGACCATCAACACTTGGTGCTCTTTCTTGATCTCCACTTACGCAGATTTTAACATAGCAAATAGTTCGGCAACTCTTTGTTCATGTTACGCATGTTGTAGTTCATTCAAAGTTCTTGTAACTTGGTGGTAGTGATTGGAGGATGCGGTAACTCCCAAAGTATTAGGAATCACTATACCCAAACTTTGAAGTTTATTTGCGTGCCCAGACATCTTAAGCACATGCTCACTGACGGAGCTACCCTCTTCCATCTTGTAGTTAAAGAACTTTTCAGAAGCTTCATAACTTTCAATTGCCGCATGAGTCTCAAAGATTAATTTGAGATCCTCGACAATATCATATGGATCTGACTCTTCAAACCTTTTACAAGCTCGATTCTAAACCATACAAGATAGCACCTTGAACTATGGAGTACTGATTCTTAGGCGAGGTAAACATTCTTTACTTCATCGGTAGCATCAGCTGTAGGTGGGTCACCTAGCGGTGCATCCAGCACATAGGTCAAATTACCAGCTGTGAGGACAATCCTCAAATTGCGGAACCAATCCGCGAAGTTGCTTCCA
Source organism: Avena insularis (assembly GCA_023614405.1). NCBI lineage: Eukaryota > Viridiplantae > Streptophyta > Magnoliopsida > Poales > Poaceae > Avena > Avena insularis. The sequence continues at coordinate 474,550,251 of CM042696.1, read as the reverse complement.
TTGTTTTTCAACTTTTCTTTCTCTAGGAGCGCATTAAAATTGATGGTAGGGGCTGCCATTGATCTACAACATATTTGCAATAGTTTAGACTAAGTTTATGACAAATTGAGTTCAAATTAATTAATGAAATTAAACTAGGTGAACTCCCACTCAAAACAACATCCCTCACATTGTTTTAGTGATCACAGACCAAATCCACTACATCAACACCGATCATCACGAGAGTTGATATAGTTTTAATGGCGAACAATCATCATGTTCATCATATCTACTATATGATTCATGCTTTACCTTTCGGCGATCCGTGTTCTGAGGCCATGCGTACATGCTAGGCTCGTCAAGATCAAACCTTAGCTACCGCATAAGCAAATCTGGCTTGCTTACGTTGTATTCACCCGGAATCAAAGACACCCGATCATCACGTGGTGCTTGAGCGACAAGCTTTTGGCAGTGCATACTAAGGGTGAACACTTTAGAACTTGAAATTTATGTGCATGAGGATCATCTTATAAAGCTACCGTCGTCTACTAAGCAATACAAGATGCATAAAGGATTAACATCACATGCAATTCATAATATGTGATATGATATGGCCTTTCTTCTTTGTGCTTCCGATCTCCATCTTCAAGCACGAACATGATCTCCATCATCACCGGCATAGCATCAAGGTCAATGACGCTTCTTCATGGTTGTCGTCCACCAGCTTCAACTATTACAACTATTTTGAATAGACACGCAGGTCTTAATGTAAATTAAAGACAACCATATGGCTCCTGCCGTTGCCAACTTACAATAAGGAACATTGCATACATCAAATATAATCACAATCATGGCCATATCACATCAAGACACCCTGCAAAACAAAGTTAGACGCTTCTACTTTCTTTGCATATTTTACGTGGTTTGGGGCTTTCCATAAGTGTCGTTCTAACCTACGAACAAGAACCACAACATTGATACTAGCATTGTTGATTACCCGTTGTAAATTGGATCTTTACTATGCTAGGAGAAACAGGCACCCGCAAAGCCACTTATGGAATACGAGTTGCATGTCAAACGTGGAGCAAGTCTCATGAACGATGTCATGTAAGGTTAGCCCGGGCCGCTTCATCCCAACATACCGCAAGATGCAAAGTACACAAAAAGCAATCTACAATAAAAGCATCAATGCCCACAATGACCATTGTGTTCTACCCGTGCAACAGATCTACATATAGACACGGCTCTGATACCACTGTAGGGGTTCGTAGCATGGAAAACAAAAATTTTCTATCGCATACAAACAAACAAGCCAAGATCTATCTACTAGATTGCAGCAACGAGTCGATAGAGGAACTCACCCTCGAAGATTCCAAAGTGTTTAACGAGAGCAGATTCTCGTGGGTGATGTAGTCGTACTCTTTCCGATCTCAAGATCGCGTAGACGATCCTTCCAGCGCCACGTTCCAGCACCGCTCCTTGATCGGTCACATCGTTCGGTACTGACGAAGACCTTCCTCTCCCTTGTTCCAGCAGGCAGCGGAGGTTGTAGCACTCTCCTCGCGATTCCAAAGACAACGGCGTGGTATGGAGGTAGAGGGAATCCCGAAGGGCTTCGCCTTAAGCCGGTGCTAGTATGGTGGATCTTATGAGAGATGCTAATAGTGGTATAGTAATTAGACACACCAATTAGAAGGCTCTAAAACAATTAGAATGCTCTAAACCGGCTGCTAAAGCAATTAGAAGCTCTAAACCAAAACGGCTCTAAACCGAGGTAGAAGATAGGAACTTGTGTGTGCTAGGAGGGCAGCCCCTCCCTTTATAGGTGGGAGGGCGGCCAGGGAGGAGTCCTCCCAAGTCGGCCTTGGGAGGCGCGCCGGCCAAGGGGACTCCTCCCCCAAGTCGGTCTCCTCTTCTCCTCCTCTTTCCACTTTCCCAAACTTGCCGTTTGACTTTCAAACTAGCCGTTTGACTTTTCAATTTAGGATTTAAATAAACCCTTTATTTTGGACAGCAAGAACACTTAGTACATGATGCAATCATTCCAATATGTAATGACACATTCATGTACCCTTCCCCCTCCGGAGTGCCGGACATTCCGGGACCTTCTAGAATGTTCCCGATGAAAACATCGGAACCATTCCCCAACTCCGAAACGGAACTTTCCTTATATGAATCTTATTCTCCGGACCATTCCGGATCTCCTCGTGATATCACGGATCCCATCCGAGACTCTGAACAACATTCGGTCTCTTTCTCATAATACCATAACTACTCAAACAACGTCGAATCCTTAAGTGTGTCTCCCTACGGTTCGTGAATTATGCGGACATGATCGAGACACTTCTCCGAACAATAACCAATAGAGGAATCTGGAAATTCATATGGCTCCCACATATTTCTACGATTACTTTGCGATCGAATGAACCACTTACATACGATACCAATTTCCCTTTGTCTCACGATATGTTACTTATCCGAGGTTATGATCGTCGGTATCTCTGCATACCTAGTTCATCCTCGTCGATAAGTACTCTTTTCGTTCCGTGATATGTGATCCCTTGTGACCCAGTCACATGCTTGCAAGCTAATTGGATGACATTTCACCGAGAGGGCCCAGAGAATATCTATCCGTCATGTGGATGGACAAATCCCACTCTTGATCCATGTGTTTCAACCAATACTTTCCAAACACTCAATGCCACCTTTATAGCCACCCATTACGGTGGTGTTTGATGACATCAAAGCATCCATCCAGTAAAGGTGATATGCATGATCTCATGGTCGAAGGAATTAGGTTACTATGTATCAGAAAGCATATAGCAATTGAACTATTGAAATGACTTGATCTTTATGCTACGCTTGTCTATAGGAGTATGTCCACCATATCATTCTCCTAACGATATGATCTTGTTGTTGATAACATCTCAATGTTCATGATAGGGAAACCACAATCATCAATCAACCAACAAGCTAGTGAAGTATAGAGGCTATACTAGGGACTTCAAATTAAGTTTACAAATCACACAAGTATTAATGTTTCCTTGTTAATACTATTATAGCATGAATGTAAACATTTATCATAAACACAAAGATATATAATAATAACTACATTTATTATTGCCTCTAGGGCATATCTCCAACATGGTGAACATGAATTATGAAAACCTTGGAATGATGAGTCATTCTATTGAGATGTTTTGACATGTGTTGAGAAATACAAATGGTTTATGATGGTGAAAATGTTGATGCATGAGCCTTAACCCTTTTACAAAACTGATGGTTGGATTCGGATGCGATACCATTCCAAATTTACCGTACAACCACAATACCTGAATTGGTTAAGTCTTAGCCGGAAGTTTATATGCATTAGTATTGGTTCCCTCGCGGGAGAGGTTTGAGCTGAGGCTACCTCTTAATGTTGTCCACCTATGCAGTGCCCAAGATGACAGATGGTCATGGTTGGGAGGCCATGCTCATAGGAGAGGTGCTTATACTAGGGTGTGTAAAGGAAAGGTTATGTTTGATTATTTGCATACTAAGTATGACGATTCAGGATTATCCTTGACAGATGTATCAAATTTTGTGGTGAAAGTGTACCACCTCTACAGAGTGTCAAACTATTCGAATAGCTGCGTCCGCGGTTATGGACAGTTGGAGTGGCCATACTATTTCGTTGTCAGATGTTTTCAAAATAACTTATGAAATGAATGATGAATCTTGACTTGACCACAACAGAGTTGTGACTATGACCCTAGCTTCCCAACTTAAGTGATTCTAGAACTTTATTTTATCTTTCTTTGTTTCTGAACTCAGCTTAGGTTTCAAACTTAACTTTATAGTTAAACTTAGAGTTAGCACTTCACTTTAGAACTATACCAATTGTTAGTGGTAGTTTGCGAGTACTTAAAGAGTACTCATGGCTTTTGTCCCTGGCTATTCTCATGGCCAGACTATGAAGGAGACTACCAAGATGATGTCCAGCAAGACGGCTATGATAACTAGGACTATCTGCCTTCGTCAGCATTGCATGTGCCCCTGAAGATGGACCCCACGGCTACGTTTATTATTTATTCCACTGCTTGTTGTATTAAGACTGGATCATGAGATCCTTATTTGTGTAAGACCTTATGTATGGTTTGTAATGGATGATGTACTATGATATCCAATCTGTTATGTCTCGCAAAAATGGTAATCCTGGGATTGCGATGTATGACATAACAGGCATTTGGGATTAAAAATCCGGGTGTTGACACATAGTTGCCATGAGCTGTCCTGAGGAGGTCAAGCGTGCTTATGGTGAGTACATGGCGTTCTACACAAGAAACTTTTGGAAAGACCCGGCCAAAGAAAAACCTGAACTTGAGTGCAAGAATGGTTCAAGTGGAAGGAAAGAAAACAGTCCAAAACTGAGGTCATGTTACAATTGTGGTGACCATTTGCATTTCGTAGCTGAATGCCCCTATCAAAGTAGAGAAGATCATAGGGCAAGACTAGTTCTCAAGGAGAAGTCAAAGGCTCCTCACAAGAAGCCATTTAACAAGAAGAATGCTTCCTACAAGAAGCAACCAAATATTGTGTTGGTAGCCCAAGAGGAGTATTCATCCGCAAGAGAAGACAAAGAAGGTGAAGATAGCTCAAGAGAGGTGGCTGCCATAGCCACTACATCCACACCAACCACTTCACTCTCTGATTCTCCAAATGAGAATGTCTACAACAAGAACATCACTTGCCTCATGGCAAGAGGTTCCGAGGTATCACCTTCCATCACTTCCTTTCCTAAGACTACCATGAATGCCGATATGGATGATGCCACTAGTCTTAAGGTTAAGGAAGAAGTTATTGTCTTGGATTATCTTATGACTAACTTGCAAGGTTAATGCAAAATGCATTTTGAGGCTCGCATGAGTCACCTTGCTCACTCGAAAGAACTCCTTGAAGAAAAGGGCAAAATTGAAAGGGAGGATGCAAAGGAAATAGCATCCTTGAAAAATGCTCTAGAAGAAGAAGAAATCCGGGCCTCTCTTGAAAAGAGGCTTGAGTCAATTGAGGAGTCCAATGATGAACTTATGGCCAAACATGTGAAGGAACTGGATCATTCTATTGCTAAGGCAAAGAAGCTAAAAGAGAGAAGGTTGAATCTGGGGCTGCTCATGCTAGACTTTCCGAGAAGTTTGAGGCACTTGACATTGCTCACAAGGCTTTGGAGAGTGAATACTCTATTCTCAATGAGTCTCATGACCAGCTCCAAACTCGACTAACCAAGTATGATGTTCCAAGCACCTCTACACCAATGTGCAATCATGAAGACATTCTTCTATAAAATGCTATATTGAAAGTTTAGCTTGCTAAGTCATCTCTTCCCAAAGGTAAGGAACTCCTTGATGAGGTCTTAAGCAAGCAAAGGACAAACAATGGAAAGGAGGGACTTGGCTATGTTCCCAAGACCAAGAAGAAGAAGAACAACAAGAAAAATAAGGCCAAGTATACTCAAGCAAATACAAGCACCATTGAAAAGAACATCACGAAGGACAAAACAGATTATGATGGTTTTGTAGGGTCTAATAATCCTCACTATGAGTTATTTCGTGATTATTATGGTGAATTTTATGCTAGTTATGTTGGTCCTTATGATAATTACATTGCTTGGCCTATTTGGGTTCCAAAGACCCTTGTTACTAACATGAGAGGACCTATTGAAAAATGGATACCTAAAACCAAGAAGTAATTCTCTTGTAGGGCTATGCTTCCGATGGGTCGAAATGGGTGCTTGATAGTGGATACAAAAGTCATATGACCGGAAGCAAGGAGATCATCATGGAGATGAGGCCCAGTCATGATAAAATAACCGTCTCCTATGGTGACAAGTCCAAGTCTAAGGTATTGGGTCTCGTCAATGTTTTGGTTACCCATGATATCTCTCTCGTGGACATCATGCTTATTGAGACCCTTAGGTATAATTTACTTTCTGTCCGTTCCCTTGGAAGATGGTTTTTGTAGTTTTCATTGATGATTATATCGTGGTACTCTTGTGGAGCAAGTCTCTCAAGGTCACTTTTGTTGGGTACGTCGAAAACGACTTATATGTGGTGGACTTTTCAGGGAAAACCACTGCAGGTCCGATGTGCCTATTCAGAAAGGCTGATGTGGGTTGGCTATGGCATCGCCGTCTCATGTAAATATGAGAACTTTGCAAAGTCTTCACAAGGGTGGCCACATCCTTGGACTAAAGTAAAATGTTTCATTTGCCAAAGATCGTGTTTGCAGGGCTTGTGTTGGAGGAAAGATGCATGACTCTCCCCATCAAAGAAAGACAATTATTTCATCAAATAGGATCTTAGAGCTTCTTCATGTGGATCTCTTTGGTCCTCCATCTCATGCAAGACTCGGTGGGAAGAAGTATTGCCTGGTGATTGTTGATGACCATGCAAGATGCACATGGGTTTACTTCTTCAAGCAGAAAAGTGAAACTCAACAAACCATCATCAATTTTGCTAATGAGGTGCAACGTCAATACAATGTCCCCATATTGTCAATAAGAAGCGACCATGGCTCCAAGTTCAAGAACTACACCTTGAATGAATTCTTGAGTGAAGAGGGGATAAGACGTCAATATTCCGGTGCGTATACCCCTCAACAAAATGGTGTAGCCAAGAGGAAAACCGTACTTTGATGGATATGGAAAGATCTATGTTGGCTGAATTCAAGTCACCATACAACTTCTGGGCTGAAGCCATATCCACCGCTTGTCATTCTTCAAACCGGCTTTATCTCCACAAGCTCTTGTACAAGAATCCCTATGAGATACTTACAGGTAACAAGCTAAACATTTCATACTTCTGGGTATTTGGTTGTAAGTGTTTATTTCTCATTAAAGGAGTTTGTTTATCTAAATTCAAGTATAAGGCTTTAGAAGGCATTTTTGTTGGTTACAATGTCGAATCCTACACTTATAGAGTCTACAACAAGAACACCAGGATTGTTGTAGAATCTTGTAGTGTGGTGTTCGAAGAGAATGACGACTCCTGATGTATGCAAGAGCACACATTGTTTGTAGCTAGTTTCAAAGTATAGATATCGATCCCATAGGGAGCCCAAAGGTAAGTGTTTATGAGTGAAGTCTCTGTCACACTCAAAGTTGTCACAGGTCTTTGAGTGAATTGACTGCAAGTGTGGAAATAAGAATGAAATTTGGATTAAACTGGATATATTTAAATAAAAGTAAAATGTAAACTTCAGGAATACAAAGCATAAAAGTAAAGAACAATTCGATTGTTTGTGGTTCGCAGATACGATTCATGGTGATAGTGATTCATGGTGATAGTGAGTGACGAATGATAAGTGTAACAATTATAATCTTATAAATATATGTGTAGGTGAGCAACCCATAATTAGCTGGAAAACTCCTCTTGGTAGATTTCATCCCAACTTCAATAATCCTACTAGCCTGTTACCAAAACCATGGTCGGTCACTAGAAGATTAAGATCCTTCAGGTTGCTTAGTAATTAAGCTCCTTGGATCAGACTAATGCAATAAGCACAGTGGTTCCATGTTATCCTCAAGTCAAACTAGTTTCCCATTGATATCCCCGTGTCACTCGGGGGTCGCTGGTCTGCTAGCGAACAAGATCCTATCTATGTAGAATAAAGCATCATGTTGTCTAGGCCCTTAATTGGACAACGAGCATTAGGCATCCCACAGATAGTCAAGCACACATAATATAATGATTAAATCAATCACAAACTAATGGAAAATATATGGAGGCACATCACATCTCACCAATCCCTTACATATCCCATGCCTAAGGAACTTACTCACACATGAGAGAAGAAAGCATCATCGATATAATTAAATAAAGGGAGTTCTTCTCAATATTATCGTGGATATCCACAATAAGAATAGAAAAGTAATCCAACACAATTCAAGATAGGAAGAAACAATCTCAAACCCTAATCTTGCAAGGTGAAGATCTCTCTCTCTCTCTCAAGTACAAGTAATGGATATGAGGGTGTGATGGCTAGGAGGTCGAAGATCGTGGAGCGAGATGAAGAATGTCTTCCCCTTCTTCTCCTGATCTCTTCTTTTTCCTTTCTGGATGGGATGGTCTCTGCTGATAGCTGTGAGATTCGACACATTTTTTATGGCTTTTATTGATGGTTTTCTCCTAGATTTGATTGTTTTCTAGCTTTACCTAACACTAATACTTCGGTAGCAAAGAAAACTTGGGTTTTAATGTGTGTTTCAGGTTCTGAATGTCAACAGAAGGTTTTAACTAGAGAAACACAATATTCTGGATAAAACAAGCAAGTCTCTCTTTGGAAGCACTCGAGGGAAGCATACAGAGGCTTTAACGAGCAACTATACGGCGGGAATATTTCTCCGGCCGAATAGTTCCGGCTGTATAGTTGCCGCTGCCTCTGTCTTGTCAAAAGGGACAACTTCTGTCAAGGGACCGAGAGCAAAAACACAACACAGCAGCCGCCATACCAAACAGAAGGGAGAAAGAGGAGATCCGAAGAAGAAGGGGGAGAGGTTGTTCATCTCGCTCCACGATGTTCGACCTCCTAGCCAATACACCCCATAGCTACTACTTGTACTAGAAAGAGAGAGAGGGATCTTCACCTTGCAAGACTGGGGTTTGAGATTGTTTCTTCCCATCTTGCATTGTGTTGGATATTTTTCGATTATTATTGTGGATGTTCACGGTAATATAAAGACGAATTCCGTTTATTTAATTATATCGATGATCCGTTCTTCTCTCATGTGTGAGTAAGTCCCTTAGGCGTGGGATATGTAGGGGATTGGTGAGATGTGATGTGCCTTCATATATTTTCCATTAGTTTGTGATTGATTCTAATTACTATATTATGTGTGCTTGACTATATGTCGGATGCCTAATGCTTGTTGTCCAATTTAGGGCCCAGACAACATGATGCTTTGTTCTACATAGATAAGATTTTGTTCGCTAGCAGACCGGCGACCCCCGGGTAACACGAGGATATCAATGGAAAACTAGTAGACTCGAGGATAACGAGAAACCACTGTGCTTATTGCATTAGTCCGATCCAAGGAGCTTAATCGCTAAGCGACCTGAAGGGTCTTAATCGTCTAGTGTCTGACCATGGTTTTGGTAAAAGGCTAGTAGGATTATTGAAGTTGGGATGAAATCTACCAAGAGGAGTTCCGGATAATTATGGGTTGCTCTCCTACACATATATTTATAAGATTATAATTGTTACATTTATAATTCATCCACCAAGCATAGTCACTATCACGATGAACTGAATCTCCCCGAGCCTTCTTTTGCCATTTGCAGAAAACAACAAACAACTAAGTCATTCTTTACTTTTATGCTTTATATTTCTGAAGTTTACATTTTAGTTCTATTTAAATACTTCTCATTTAATCAAAACCCCATTCTTATTTCAACACTTGCAGTCAATTCACTCGAAGACCCGTGACAACTTTGGGTGTGATAGAGACTTCACCCATAAACACTTACCTTTGGGATCCCTGTGGGATCGATATCTATACTTCGAAACTAGCTATAAACGATCTATGCACTTGCAAACTGATTATTGGCTCAACACGCCGAGCTCGTTGGGGAACTCCAAGAGGAAGGTATGATGAGCACAACAGCAAGTTTTCCCTCAGTTATGAAACCAAGGTTATCGAACCAGTAGGAGCAAGGAAACACCTCCAAGGTGTTGTTTCCAACTTGGAATCCTGCACAACATAACCACATAACTTTGCACCCAACTTACAGTGAGGTTATCAATCTCACCAGTTTTGCAGAAAACAAAGGATTAAACATATTGTGTGGAAGATAGTAATTTCTTGCATAAAGTAAACAGTAATCAGTAAATAGTAGATTGCAGATTGATGGTAAAAGAATGTACTGGGGTCCATAGTTCACTAGAGGTGATTCTCCTTAAGATAGTTGACATGTTGGGTGAACAAATTACAGCGGGGCAATTGACAGACACTAAGAAAGCATACATACATATACTAATCATCTTGACTCTTATGAGATTTGATTGTGCATTACAACATTATACATAAATCGTAATCCAACTGCATCTATGACTAATAATCCACCTTCAGGTTATCATCCGAACCCCCTCTAGTATTAAGTTGCAAGCAACAGATAATTGCATTAAGCAAAGTGTGTAAAGTAAACAATACGATTGTTCTATGAACAAAGGATTGCTGTTTTCTCCCTAGTAGCAACAACACATCTAGTACCTTAGAGATTTCCGTCACTTCCCCAGATTCCTAGAGGCATGAACCCACTATCGAGCATATATACTCCCTCTTGGAGTTGCTAGCATCTACTCAGCCAAGATAGCTACTAACAACGGAAAGCATGCAAGATCACAAATAACATAGACATGATAGAATCAATAATCAATCTGAAATAGCATCTCAATATCCATCAGATCCCCGCAAACACAACATGTAAGATTACAAATAGATGACCTTGATCATGAACGGAGCTCACAAGATCTAAACATGGTAGCACAAAGGAGAAGAACCAACCATCTAGCTACTACATGGACCCGTAGTCCAGGGATGAACTACTCACGCATCACACCGGACGCAGTCATGGTGATAAAGAAGACCTCCAGGATGATCTCTCCCCTCGAGCAGGGTGTCGGGAAGAGCTTCAGATCCCTCCCAATCTAGGGATGGAGATGGCAGCGGCTACAGACTCTTTCGTGTAATTTTGATCGGGTACTTAGGGTTTTCGTCCCGGAGGCAATATATAGGCGAAGGGGAAATGTCGGTGGAGTACCAGGGGGCCCACACCCCCTGGTGGCGTGGCTAGGGCTGGCCGCGCCACCACCAGGTGTGGCTGCCCTGGTTCCCCTCTTCGTCTCCCTTCCGGAGTCCGTATTCCTTCTGGTGAAATATTGACTTGGGCTTTTGTCCGGTCCAATTCCGAGAATATTTCCTTACTAGCTTTTTTGAAACCAAAAATAGCAGAAAATAGGCAACTGACACTGTGGCATCTTGTTAATAGGTTAGTTCAAGAAAATGTGTAAAAATACTCCAAAGTGTGGAGAAAACATAAGAAAGTAGATATAAAACAAGCATGGAACATCAAAAATTATAGATACGTTTCCAGCGTAGCAACATCCCCAAGCTTAACACCTTCTCGTCCTCGAGTAGGTAAGTGATAAAAAAGAATAATTTTTGAGGTGACATGCACCATCATAATCTTGATCAAAGTATTTGTAAAACATTGATAGCTGGGATCATAGTACTTTAACATAGCATGAAATATATAGTTCTAACGATAAGACATAGCAACTATGTTATAACATGAAAAGGTACAAACAAAAGATTCATGAATAACAATGCTTTGAAAGACGTTTGTTTGTTTCACATATAGAAAACATAATGAGAATGGTATTCAGCTTGTCCCTCATAGTGTAGCAAAACATAAATGCATAGGACACCTTCAAAGTTCATAAGAGTGACTAGATACAAGTAGTTTAAGAACAAGCAATATCAAAGTTATCAATCAATCAACAAGTCTTGGGACAATGCACATTAAACTAAGAATGTCCACTATGCTCTCTCAATAGGTGCATAAAGATAGAAGATGGAGACTCAATATAAAAAGTAAAAGAAAGGCCCTTCATAGAAGGAAGCAGTTATTCAAGTCTCATAAAGAGATTCCAAAAAATATGGTACTTATTAGCTTTCATCTCTCATTGCCCCTATCATAAGCATCTTTAGGTGGTTAAGGTTAAAGTGAACAAATATGAGGATATGCTTGACAAGTTATAAGCTGAAAATCTCATGCCCCTTACTTACGAGTACCGTTCCTCATGCTACACAAGTTTAGTCACAAGTAAGTTCTTGTCATTGTAAGTACATGTGTACCATAGAGAACCGCCAACGGGGTACCCCTTGCCCGATGATACGGAAGAATCCCCATATCAAAATGACAAGGCAAGCAGACAATGAGCATATTAGCATCCTTTTATTTCCTATTTGCATAAGCCTCTTTTTTTATTTTTTTCTTCTTTTTTCTCACCTTTTTTCTTTCCTATTTGCATAGGATTTTTTATAGAGGATGCTTCATAGATTGCTCACTATGGTTATGCTGCAGGTTTCCACCATGATTAGGCATGGATTAGACCAGCCTCCCAGGCGCTTCTCTAACACATATAAGAACTCCATGAGCCTTACAAGCTCCCCTTTCATTTCACACTACCGGGATCCATAAGCAAAAGAACATGACATCAAATAAATAAAGTGCAATGTTGAAAGCGTTCCCCATGATAGCATGGTTCTGCTAATTCACAACTTACAAAAGGCAAGCATATACGCAACATAGATGGGCACAATGGTTCAAGTTTATTAAGTGCAAGAAAATAAAAGTGTGTCATCAAGTTCATGAGAGCTTTAATCACTAATTTTCACATAACAAGTTTAATTGGGAAGGTAGATAAAAAAATATACTTGGAATAGCTAATGCTAATAGGTAGGTATGGTGGACTCTTTGGAATAACTTGGTTTTATTTGGAGTTCGATGCATGAGTGGAACTCATACTTTGTATGGAGGCTAGCAAAAGACTGGGAGCGACCAACTAAGAGAGCAATAATGGCCATAATCATGCAAAGCGACAAAACATCATTAATTAAAGCATAAAGTGATTACATGTCGAAAACTAAATGATCATAGAGGCTATGGTGACTTGGTATAGTCTTAACATGGTGTGATCATGCGCCAAGTCAACCCAAATAAAGCATTAAAGGAGAATACCACAATATTATGCTTTTATATGCTAAAACAACGTATGATTCTTTCAAGGCAGATTAAGCAATCTAAATTGTTTATAACATGTCATGCTAAAACAATAATCACCAAGCATAAAGCCAAAACAATATCAAGCATGACATGATAAAGCCTAAGTCACAGTCAAAAACAAGCTCATTTTATACCACTTAAGCATGAACTTTCCTACTCTTTTCCAATCCAAATCAACTTATTTGAAAACTAATGTATGAATGCGGGGGTCCAACTAACTTTATTGAAGCAAACTAAGCAAACAAAAACTAAAAACAAAAACAAAGACGCTCCAAGAACAACACAATTGTGCATGAAACAATAAAAATAAAGTGTTTGAAGAAACCTGGAATTTTTATTGATGAAGAAGGGGATGCCTTGGGCATCCCCAAGCTTTGATGATTGTACTTCTTGAATATTTCTTGGGGTGACACGGGTGGCATCCCCAAGCTTGAGCTTTTGTCCATACTTCATATTATCACATTACTCTTCCCTACACTTAAAATTTCCTTCATACAAAACTTCACACAATCTTCATTAGCAACATTAGTGTACTCAAGATAATAAGTCTTTTGGTTCAGTTCCAATACAAGTAAAACTTCCATTAAAACAAAAGCTACTGTAGCACTTCCTTTAAAAATTTCAAATGATCAAAGAGAACTCAAAGAGAAAGAGATTAAGAGGCAAATGCACATAATGGCAGAAATCTGTCAAAAGAGACCAGCAGGTAAAAACCAATTTTTTCTAAGAGCTTATGTTGCTCAAATCGAAAAGTGTTGAACTAACGAAAGTTGGATAACAACCTGGGGCAGAAGCACAAAAATTAACGCCTCAAAAGGATGTACAGAGATTTTACACGAATTTTTACGGTGAAGCACAGAAATCTGTTTCGGGACAGCAACTTTCCCAATCATTACTTCTCTCTCATTAGAGGTTACTCTTGGCACAAAAAGCAAATAAAAAGGATAAGGAGCGATTATTACTGAAGTAATAACTTCCAAGACTCATCTAAAACTTTTGGGTTATCACCCAATAAGTACTTTTCTTTAACGCCTTTAAGTTAGGCATAAGAGGCAAGAAAAAGAATCAAGTGTTCTCAAATGAAGAAGCATTAAGAGCAAATTTTGTTTTCATAGGAGAGGCAAAAGAAATCTTATCTCTCTTCTTAGGGAAGTGTTCTATACCTTTCTTGAGTGGGAGTTGATATTCAATGGTGCCTTCTTTCATACCAATAATGGCACCAACAGTTCTAAGAAAAGGTCTCCCCAAAGTAATAGGACAAGAAGCATTGCATTCAACATCCAAAACATAGAAATCAACGGGGACATATGCATTATTAACCATAATTAGAAAACCATTAATACTCCCGATGAGTTTCTTTTTAGCATTATCATCAAGTTGGACATTTAAATAACAATCTTCCAATGGTGGCAAATAAAGCATTTCATAAATCTTTCTAGGAATAATAGAAACACTAATATCAAGATCACATAAAGCTTTGAGATCAAAATCATTCACTTTCATATTAATGATGGGTTCCCAACCATCTTCTAATTTCATAGGGATAGAATCTTTATGTTTCGTCTTTCTTCTTTAATTTTTATGAGAGCATCAGTAATGTGTTTTGTAAAGGCCATATTCATAGCACTAGCATTAGGACTTTTAGCAAGCTTTTGTAGGAACATAATTACTTCAGAGATATTGCAACCATCAAGATCAAAATCATAATTATCATCTAAAGTAGTAGAGCTATTGTTTCCCATATTTTGAAGAATTTCAGCATTTTTATTAGAAAAGGTTCCATTGGGTTTACTAGCTTCAACATTAGTGGTGGTGATAGTAGAAATACTAATATTTCTAGCAATTTATCTTCTCTTTCCCACTTAGCATGCAATTCAGCTAACTGTCTAACATTTTCATCAATTCTAACATGTATGGCATTAGTAGCAACAAAGGGATTTTCAATAGTTTCTGGTTTAGCAGCCATTTTATTCAAAGAAGATTGTGCTTCAGACAATGATGCTATATTTCTTTCAGCATTAGAGAGTTTTTCCTCAACAGTTTTATTGAAAGCAGTTTGTTTACTAATAAAATCTTTAAGCATGCTACAAGTTCAGAGGGTGCACTTCTATTATTGTTGTAGGAATTTCCATAAGCATTATCATTATTGGGAGGATATAGCCTATAATTATTATTACCAAAATTATTCCTGTAGGCATTGTTGCTAAAATTATTATTTCTAATAAAGTTCACATCAACTTGCTCTTCTTGAGCAACCAAAGAAGCTAAGGGGACATGATTTGGATCAATATGAGAATTCCCATTAATAAGCATAGACATAATAACATCAATTTTATCACTCAAGGAGAGGGTTTCTTCAATAGAATTTACCTTCTTACCTTGTGGAGCTCTCTCAGTATGCCATTCAGAATAGTTAACCATCGTATTATCCAGAAGCTTTGTTGCAGCACCCAAAGTAATGGTCATAAAGGTACCTCCAGCAGGAGAATCCAACATATTTCTTGAAGATTAATTCAGTCTTGCATAAAAGGTTTGGATAATCATCCAAGCAGTCAGTCCATGAGTAGGACAATTCTTTACCAAAGATTTCATTCTTTCCCAAGCTTGAGCAACATGTTCATTATCAGATTTTTTAAATTTCATTATTTCACTTCTCATAGATATAATCTTAGCAGGAGGATAGTATTTTCCAATGAAAGCATCTTTGAATTTAGTCCAAGAATCACTACTATTTCTAGTTAGGGATAGCAACCATTCTTTAGCTTTTCCTCTCAAAGAGAAAGGAAACAATTTAAGCTTAATAATATCTCCATCTATATCCCTATGTTTTTACATCTCACAAAGTTCAACAAAGTTATTAAGGTGAGCAGCAACTTCTTCAGTACCAATACCAGAAAATTGTTATTTCATAACAAGATTGAGCAAAGCAAGTTTAATTTCAAAGAAAGTAGCTTTAGGAACAGGTGGATCAATAGGTGTGCACATGAAATCATTGTTGTTGGTGCTAGTGAAGTCACACAACTTAGTGTTTTCAAGAGTAGTCATTTTTTGTGTTTTTAATATAAAGAGCAAACTAGTACAACTAATTTTTTGTGTGCTTTTGATAAAGAAACAAGCAAACAAAGAAGAAATAAACTAAGCAAAAAAACAAAACAAAGTAAAGAGATTGGTTATGAGGGACTCCCCTTGTGAAGATGTCCTTGACTTCCCAGCAACGGTGCCAGAAAAATATTGATTATTGGCTCAGCACGTCGAGCTCATTGGGGAACCCCAAGAGGAAGGTATGATGAGCACAGCAGCAAGTTTTCCCTCAGTTATGAAACCAAGGTTATCGAACCAGTAGGAGCAAGGAAACACCTCCAAGGTGTTGTTTCCAACTTGGAATCCTGCACAACACAACCACAAAACTTTGCCCCAAACTTACAATGAGGTTGTCAATCTCACCAGTTTTGCTGAAAACAAAGGATTAAATGTATTGTGTGGAAGATAGTAATTGCTTACAGAAAGTAAACAGTAAACAGTAAATAGTAGATTGTAGATTGATGGTAAAAGAATGGACTGGAGTCCATAGTTCACTAGAGGTGATTCTCCTTAAGACAGTTGACATGTTGGGTGAACAAATTACAACAGGGCAATTGACAGACACCGAGAAAGCATACATGCATATACTAATCATCTTGACTCCTATGAGATTTGATTGGGCATTACAACATTATACATGGACCGTAATCCAACTGCATCTATGACTAATAATCCACATTCAGGTTATCATCCGAACCCCCTCCAGTATTAAGTTGAAAGCAATAGATAATTACATTAAGCAAAGTGTGTAAACTAAACAATATGATTGTTCTATGAACAAAGGATTACTGTTTTCTCCCTAGTAGCAATAGCACATCTAGTACCTTAGAGATTTCTGTCACTTCCCCAGATTCCTAGAGGCATGAACCCACTATCGAGCATAAATACTCCCTCTTGGAGTTGCTAGCATCTACTCGGCCAAGATAGCTACTAACAACGGAAAGCATGCAAGATCACAAATAACATAGACATGATAGAATCAATAATCAATCTGAAATAGCATCTCAATGTCCATCGGATCCCCGCAAACACAGCATGTAAGATTACAAATAGATGATCTTGATCATGAATGGAGCTCACAAGATCTAAACATGGTAGCACAAAGGAGAAGAACCAACCATCTAGCTACTACATGGACCCGTAGTCCAGGGATGAACTACTCACGCATCACACTGGAGGCAGTCATGGTGATGAAGAAGGCCTCCAAGGTGATATCTCCCCTCCGGCAGGGTGCCGGGAAGAGCTTCAAATCCCTCCCGATCTAGGGATGGAGATGGCGGTGGCTAGATACTCTTTCGTGCAATTTTGATCAGGTACTTAGGGTTTTCGTCCCGAGGGCAATATATAGGCGAAGGTGCAAGGTCGATGGTGTACCAGGGGCCCACACCCCCTGGTGGCGCGGCTAGGGCTGGCCGCGCCACCACCAGGTGTGGCCACCCTGGTTCCCCTCTTCGTCTCCCCTCCGGACTCCGTATTCCTTCTGGTGAAATATTGACTTGGGCTTTTGTCCGGTCCAATTTCGAGAATATTTCCTTACTAGCTTTTCTAAAACCAAAAACAGCAGAAAACAGGCAATTGGCACTATGGCATCTTGTTAATAGGTTAGTTCCAGAAAATGTGTAAAAATACTCCAAAGTGTGGACAAAACATAAGAAAGTAGATATAAAACAAGCATGGACCATCAAAAATTATAGATACGTTTCCAACGTATCATAGACATCAAACTATTTTTTGCACTGTTGCCGGGGAGCTAAGGGCTAAGTGTTTGTCTTTTGACATTTCAGTTGTTGCTACTATAGAATGTTCTCCTTAGGAGACAAAGGGTCTACATGCTCTGGTAGGACCTATCTACCGGATTATATTGAGCGCGTGTCTGCTCAAAGGCACGAAGAAATTATTGAAAAACTTTTAAGATCGAATAAATTTGAAGTTGAAAACCTGAGTGATATTATGGAAATCATGTCTATTTACAGGACAACTCCCATGAAACCTAGGAAAACCCTCAGAGAATACAGTGCTCCAAGTTCCGAGTTTCTTAAACAACCAATAGAATTCCGTAATCCTAGAGTTAGAGAATATCGATTTGATGGTGGAATTATTAAAATTTTGTAGGAAAAAGCTTTCAATGGAAGAGAAGATGAAGACCCAGGAAGTCATATTAGAGATTTCAACGATGTGATAACATTGCTTGGACAAAAAGGTTTGCCAAGAGATTTCTCTCGCCTAAAATTATTTCGATGGTCTCTTAAAGGTAGAGCTCTAGACTGGTTATATTCTCTCCCTCGCCATTACATTAAATGTTGGGAAAACTGCATTGTTAAATTCATAAGCAGGTTTAATCCTTTTAAAAAGGTAACTGAACTAAGAAAGAATATAGGCAGCTTTAGTCAGAACATGGGAGAAAACTACCCACAAGCCTAGGAAAGATTCTTTGGATTGATCAATAGTATTCCTAATCATGGCTATTCTGAATCAACTATTTGCCATTTATTTTACCACGGTCTTAATACTCAATGTAGAGAATTGCTTGACTTCTCAGCAGGAGGATCTATAAATTCTTTAACTATTAAAGAATGTTTGGAATTGATGTCTACTAGGGCTAAGAATGATTCTTTATATAATCCTGATTTTGGCACTAAGCTAGAAAAAGGGATACTTTGGATAACTCCTGATCTTATGCCTAAAGTACGCAAAATAATGAAAGAAAAAGTTATACCTTCTAAACTTGTTATGGAAAACAAAGTAGATTTTTTACAAGTTTTAACTAAAGAAGATGAGTGTCGAGGGGTAACGTGGGCAATGCCCATGGTGATGGACTTGGGGTTTCGCGGAAAAGAGAACGCTAGGGATTTCGTCGGATGTCAGGAAAACAATGAAGTCAAAGTCGCCTGAATATTGAGTAAACACGCTATTACAAGTTGTCCTCTAGATTTCTGTGTACCCTCACTTGGGCTTCTCCCGTCCTATATATAATAGGTCGGGTCTCAAAGTTGTATGCGGATAGGTTTCATACACGCGTGATTACAATACTAACACAGTGTCGGTTTATAGTCTCTTTCCTAATACAATCAGAGCCTTTGTCGGTTGCTTCCTTGGGCCGCCATCTGGAATATTCATGGGCTGTAAGCCTTTTACCTAATGTATGGTATCCAATTATAAGCATCCGAGTAATCATACCTATGTCAGTAGCCCCTGAGACTCAACCTGAACCGTAGTTTCAGGTCGAGTCTCAAAGTTTCTTTTTTCCTTTATTTTTATTATTATTTTTGTTTTGTAGGGATTTGGTACAACGAGTCTGATGCTTCCGACGGATCAGGAATCAGTTAATTGCTCCTGGGCAAAAACAAGGTTGTCGTACATCAAACTCAAGTCCCCAGGCTCGAATTCGGAATTTGTAACTGGTGCAATTAAGTTTGGGCCGTTGAGGTCTTACCAAATACTGAATTCCAGTTTCTATTTTATCGGGTACCCAACGCGTCCGTCGGGATTTTTCATCGTATCGTTGATACAGATATTTTACTGGCAGAGCGCATACTTGTGCGATTACCATGCCACACAAGACGAATCCTGGGGTCTTACCTTCATATTTCTGAACACGGCATTCGGATTTTTGTCGCGTCTGAGCGTGATCTGAGGTTTTTGGCTTTTTTGGCGGTTGGCTTGCTGGCCAAGGTTTCTGATTTTATCAGATAGTTTTAATGCTTTATACTATCTCCCGATGGGAGTAATACCTTTTTGAGGATACACTAGTGTAAAATTCAAAAGGTGTTTGCAATTATCAATATACTTCATACACAAATGAATTTCTATCGGGTGCGCGCTAGTGCTCCCGATGGGAGTTGCCCCCGAGGCTATGTTCGGATGCCTGTATCTGGACATAGGCTCATAGTTTCTATTAGCTTGATGAAAAGCATTGATCTTTAGAATAAAAAGATTAAGGTACAAATAACTTATCTCTTTATATATATGGCGAAAATTGATGATACATTATTCTTTTGAGCGGATGGCCTTTAGCCGTTATCATAAATATCTTGGCTTAATAAGCCGAACTGTAACCCTTATCATATTGCAAACGATCTTATGCGTAAAAGCGTCGTAGCTGTGCTACATTCCATGGATTTGAGTAATTTACTTATGTCTTCTTGTATTGTAGTCCATATGCTCCTCCAGGAATTACTTCTGTGACGATGTATGGTCCTTCCCATGGCGATTCTAGCTTCTTGTGACCATCTTTCTTGAGGCGAAGAACTAGGTCCCCTACTGCAAAGGACCTAGGCCGCAATCTTCTGCTATGGTAATTGCACATGTTTTGCTGGTACATAGTTGCTCTTTGGAGGGCTTCGTGTCGAGCTTCATCAAGTGCATCCACATCATCTTCAAGTGCTTCTCTAAATTCCTCTTCATTATATGCAGCTACTCTTGGCGATTCGTGTGATACCTCAACAGGAAGCACTACTTCCGCACCGTGGACCAAAAAGGAAGGCGTCTCTTGTGTTGAATTATTTGGAGTTGTACGTAAACTCCATAATACAGATGGCAATTCATCCACCCATGCTCCTTTTGCTCTCTCAAGTGGTGCTAGTATTCTTTTCTTGAGTCCAGCGGTAACTAGTCCATTGGCTTTTTTGACCTATCCATTTGTTTGCGAGTGAGCTACCAAAGCATAGTTTATTTTGATGCCCATCTCCTGGCAGTACTCCTTGAACTCATTGGAAGTGAAGTTGGTCCAATTGTTTGTGATGATGATGTTCGGTACGCCAAACTGAAATACTATGGATTTGATAAAATTCATAGCCGAAGTTCCGTCTTGGGTGGTGACAGGCATTGCTTCAATCCATTTAGTAAATTTTTCGACTGCTACTAGCACAAAGACATGTCCTCCTAGCGATGATTTGTGAAGTTTTCCCACCATATCGAGTCCCCACTGAGCGAAAGGCTAAGCCAAGGGTAAGGGATTCAACTCAGTGGCGGGTGCTCCAGGCTTTGTTGCGAATCATTAACATGCCGCACATGTTCTCACAATGTTTTTTGCATCTTGAACTGCAGTGAGCCAATAAAATCCTGTCCTGAATGCTTTTGCAGCAATTGCTCGGCTACTAGCATGGTGACCACAATCTCCTTCATGTATATCTTTGAGTATAAGTTTTCCTTCTTCGGGTGTTACGCAACGTTGTAACATGCCTGAAATACTTATTTTGTATAGTTCTCCTTTGATTATCCTAAAGGCCTTCGATCATCGGGTGATTTGCCGGGCTTCTATCACATCTTCTGGTAGCTCTCCTTTAGTCATATATGCTATATACGGCTGCATCCAGGTGGGCTCAATTAGCATGACCTCTTCAATTTCTTGTTCTTCTCCTTTGATGGCTTCTTCTATGTTCTTGGCTTCTGAAGGAGCCCCCGATTCTTTTTGCGAATGTTTCTTTTTCCTTGTTTTTAGTGCTACAACCTCAGAGACTCTTTTCGCTTTGATTGGTCGCTCCACTATCTCCTCCCAAAAAACTCCGGGTGGTATTGGTAAGCACAATGATCTGATGTTATCTAGATTATCGGCTTCCTCATTACTTGCTCTTCCTATATGTGATACTTCACACCCATCAAATTGAGCCTCCATAATGCTATATAAGTCGCGATAAGCAATCATATTTTCGCTGACGGCATTACACTTGTTCATTGCCTGGTGTGCCACAAGATTGGAATATCCGAAGATTTTTAGGCGAGTTGCACCGCAAGCTTTGGCCATTCGCATGCCATGCAAGAGGGCCTCGTATTCTGCTTCGTTATTAGATGCGTTTGCAAAGCTCATCCGAAGTTTATAGCGCATTTTGTCACCTTGAGGTTATATTAGTACGACTCCTGCTCCTGCTCCCTCTGTTCTTTTGTATCCATCAAAGTACATTGTCCAGGTACTAGAGAGGTCTGGTGGACCCGCACATTGCAATTCCGTCCACTCTCTGATAAAATTCGGCAGAACTTATGACTTAATTGCTTTGCGCTTCTCATACGTGATACCCCGAGGGGATAATTCGATTCCCCATAGAGAGACACGTCTAGTTGCTTCTGGGTTATTGAGGATGCTCGACAAAGCCGCTTTGTTGACCACTATGATTGGATGCTCCAAAAAATAGTGACGTAGTTTTCGTGCTATCATAAATACCCCGTATGCTAGTTTCTGGTAGTGTGGGTACCTTTGTTTGGATGGCGATAGAACCTCGCTCAGGAAGTAAACTGGCCTCGACACACCCTGGGTCTTCCCTTCTTCGAGTCGCTCTATGACCAGGACCGGGCTAACCACCTGATGTGTGGCAGCGATATAAAGGTGTAAAGGCTCTTTCTCTTTTGGCCACACGACGACAAGAGATGTCGAAAGTGTTCTTTTAAGATCTTCAAAGGTGTGTTGAGCTTCTTCCGTCCACTCGAATTTTTTTGATTTCCTCATGAGGGTGTAGAATGGTAATGCCTTTTCTCCTAACCTTGCAATAAAACGACTGAGTGTCGCTACTCGCCCTGCCAGTTGTTGTACGCCACACAGATTTGTTGGCTTCTTCATTGTGAGGATTGCTTGTATTTTTTCAGGATTAGCCTCGATTCCCCTGGCTGATACCAAATATCCGAGGAGTTGCCCTGCCAGGACTTCAAAGGAACATTTCTTCGGGTTTAATTTGATGTTAAACTTATCGAGATTTTTGAATGTTTCTTCGAGGTCCTTGATTAGCGCAGATTCTTGACCTGTTGTGACTATGATGTCATTGATATACACTTGCACATTTGTGCCTATTTGGCTGCCCAGACATTTTTGCATCATCCGCTGATATGTTGTCCTGGCATTCTTAAGGCCAAAAGGCATTGTTGTGTAGCATAATACACCATACGGCGTAATAAACACTATTTTCTCCTGATCTTCTTCCTTCATCCTAATCTGGTGGTATCCTGAGTAAGCGTCCAAGAAATAAAGTCGTTAGCATCCCACAGTTGCATCGATTATTTGGTCGATTCGCGGCAATGGGAAGTGATCTTTTGGGCAATGCTTGTTCAGTGTAGTAAATTCGATGCACATCCGAAGTTCTGTAGTGTTTTTCTTTGGAACACATACTGGGTTTGCGAGCCATTCTGATTTCGTTAGTTCTTTGATAAAATTGGCATCAGTTAAGTGATGGAGATCCTTTCCAATGGCCTTGCACTTTGGCTCTACGAAGCGTCTGTTTTACTGGCTTCGCATTTGTATCTAGATTTAACGCGTGCTCAGCGAGTTCCCTAGGAATTCCCGGCATGTCAGAAGGTAGCCATGCAAAAATCTCCCAGTGCTCACGGAGGAACTCGATGAGCGCGCTTTCTTATGCGAGATCAAGGTTAGAAGCCATGAATGTTGTTTTTGTTGGGTCAGCAGGGTGGATCTATACTTCTTTTGTATCTTTTGCCATGTCAAAAGCCTGATCGGGATTGACACGTGTTACTTCCAGCGATTGTGCATTTGCTAAAGTTCTTAGTTGTTCAAACTCCGTTGCCATCCCGAAGGATTCAGAAATTTTGTTGAATTCCTGATCACAGCTGTCGGCATGTGTGAAGCTTCCTTGTACCGTGATAATTCCCTTTGGTGCTGGCATTTTCATCACTAAGTATGCATAATATGAGCCATAAACCGTGCGAGGGTTGGTCGTCCTAGGATTGCATGATATTGTGATGGCCAATCCATGACTTCGAATTCGAGTTTTTCTCGCCTGAAATTTATCTTGGAACCAAAAACAACGTCAAGAAATACTTTGCCTAAAGGAATTTCAACTTTACCTGGTACTATTCCATGGAAAGATGTTTCTATTGGCGCGAGATTGTCCAGGGGGTAGCCTGTGTTCTCAGTGTTTTTGTGTAGATCAGATTTATGCTACTTCCTGCATCCATGAAAACCTTGCTCATATCAAACCCACCGATTTGTGCTTCGACTATCAAAGCTGAGTGACCCGGTCGTGGGACCCGAAGTGGGTGATCGGCTCTGCTGAATGTGATTTCTTGCTCAAACCAATGGAGATATTTGGGTGTGGTTGATGTTGTTGTCTCTGCCATATTGATTTGCCTTGTGATGAGCTTCTAAATTCTGTTGGATGGGCGTCCTTTCTGAATCATGGACATTGCCCCTTTTGACCTAGGGTACTCGTTGCTTTGATCGTTGTTGTTTTGTGGTGGTGTCGTTGGTGGTGCACCGATGGCTAGTGTACCAGACGTGGATGCGTATCCTCGATTTGCCGCTTCGGTTGCCTTTGCATTACATAGCTCCTTCATCTTCAGGAACGTTCGATAGTCTTTCATAAGATGGTTGGATTGTCGTCTGCCTGCTGAGTCAACGTAAAAATGCATATTACAGGGTCCTTCCCACATTTGCATCATGGACATAGGTAGGTCTCGTGCTCTTGGCTGGTACCGCTGCACAGACAGGCTGCCTCCGACGTCATCTCTATTCTGGCGGTATCCACTATTGTGGTCGTTGCTTCTGTTGTTACCTTCTCCCGAAAAACCTGCTGTGACATAACTTGGTCCCATGTTTCCATCGTTATTCCTTTTCTTCTATCATTGCCATGCTTATCCCTATCTTCTTCGGGTGATCACGCGCATTTATTATGCAGCGCGTCCTCCCCATCAGCCCAACGATTTGCTATTTCCATTAGCTGGGAAATTGTTTTGGGTTTAACCCGTCACGGTTCTTCTATGAATTCTCGGTGACGGAGGCCGTCATTGAAGGCGTCGATGGCCCTTTCGTCGGATATGGACTCAGCTGAGTTTTTAATGATATTCCATCATTGGATGAATGCTCTTATGGACTCCCGAGATTTTTGTTTGCACGCTCGTAGCTGCTCCAATGATGCTGGTCGCTTAAACGTGGTCGATCCAGCTACTGATGGAACCTTCGGGTAACTGCTTGAGCCACGATCTTGCAGCGCCGGTGAGATGTAGTTGTAGGCTTTGCATTGCGGTAGTTGTGGAGCCACCCTGTAATTTGACAGTGGCCAAATAGTCTGCTAACCAAGCCTCGGGTTCTTGGATTCCATCGTACTTGTGGTGGTCATGTGGAAGTTTGAAGTCCTTCGGTATTGAGGTCTTGCGAATCCTCTGCGTGAAACATCTGGCCCTGCATAGCTCGTTATCGTCTTTGTCGTATCCATCCTGATATCGTCGGCTGCGGATTTCATCTCTAGATCCGCAACCCCTCTGTTGGGTGTTGTCGTATCTTGTATTGCTTCGTGGCTCGGATCCTACGAGATGCGCCTGGTGTGGTGATCGAGATTGTCAGGTGTGTCCTACTTGCCGAGGGTTGTTGCGACGGTGTGGGGATCTTTCGGGTTGGCGTGTGATTCATCGTTCTGCTTCCGTGAGAGAGGATCCTATCATGCCAAGGTTCATCAAGGCGGAGCGGTGAAGGGCCGTACGCGGATCATCGGGTGCGGGTTGGGTGGTGATCAGATATGTTTGTGCGGCCATAATGGCTGCCTGAGTTGTTTTTGCCTTGATGTTTCCTGCTTGATCAGTTGACATGAATGATAAGTCGAGATCTCGGATGATTCCACTTCTTTCTGCTTCAGGGATGTTCTGTACTCGAGATGTTTCCCTTCTTGGTGTTGTTGCTCCTGTTATACTCCTTGATCCTCGAGTAGAGCTTAATTGTGCCCGTCGTAAGCTAGATTCATCGGCTAACCTCTTTCTTTCATCAAGCTTGCCTTTGCATCCGAAGTAGGTCTCACTTCTTTTGGCGGAGAAAATATTGGTATGCTAGTAGATCCTCATGTGAGGCATCCGCTGTCATCGAGACCGCTCCCGAACTTGCCTCCCTTGCTTTTTGCCATGCCGATGCTGGTAGCCGAAGTCCTTGTCTCTCTCCTGTGTGAGGTTCTCCGCCTCCTCCTTGGACTATGCAATTATCTGCTGTTCCTCCTCTGTTGTCGTGTTCTCCTTCATTGTCGTGGTTTCCTGCATGGTCATTTGATAAAATATCATCGGGGTTGAGGATAGGATTACCGTTTTCATCGCGTGGTGTTGAGCTATCTCCGTTGATCATGTACACTTGGTGGCGTGTTATGCGTGGCATAATGGCGTCGCCTTTTGCTTCTTCAGATGTGTTGGTAGTACTCTGAGATCGTAGTTTTAGATAGATCTTCGCCATCCTTTCTTCGAAGTTAACATTTTCACTGCTTTCTTCGGGTTTTGAGTTTGTCGGGTTTTCTTCGTGTGGTGGGATTAGCTGGTGACCTTCTTCGCCTGCTTCAATCTATGTTGTGATGTCCGTGGAAGATCCGACAGAAGATGCTGGTACCTCTGTGGGCGTAGCTTTTCCCACCGACGGTTCTGATGCAATCAGGGCCAAAGGGTGTGATTTTTGCAGGTTATCTGCTTGGAAGTGGAGGCTTCCGATGATTAGATCGGATCCGCCATTAAAATCGGTGGGTACCAATACAGGGGTGTGTGGGTGTGGATCTGCTTTTGTCGAGTTGATGCTTGGTGGAGAGCGTTCCGCCGAATCCGTGGTTCCAGTGTTCAGGTTTCCCACAGGCAGCGCCAATTGTCGAGGGGTAACCTTGGCAATGCCCATGGTGATGGACTTGGGATTTCGTGGAAAAGAGAACGCTGGGGATTTCATCGGATGTCAGGAAAACAATGAAGACAAAGTCGCCTGAATATTGAGTAAACACGCTATTACAAGTTGTCCTCTAGATTTTTGTGTACCTTCGCTTGGGCTTCTCCCGTCCTATATATAATAGGTCGGGTCTCAAAGCTGTATGCAGATAGGTTTCATACACGCGTGATTACAATACTAACAGAATGTCGATTTATACTCTCTTTCCTAATACAATCAGAGCCTTTGTCGGTTGCTTCCTTGGGCCACCGTCTGGAATCTTCATGGGCTTTAAGCCTTTTACCCAATGTAGGGTAGCCAATCATAAGCATCCGAGTAATCATACCTATGTCAATGATACTAGAAAAGTTTTTCAAGAATTAAAACATCGACGAGTAAAATCTCATAATAACTTGCATAAGAACTTTCAAAAACACAAAAAGATTTTGGCGGAACTCACAGAAAATTATGATGAGATTGGCCAAGAAATAAAATTATTTCACAAGTATCTTAGTATGATAGAAACCCAGTATGGACAAATTGCATCTGGTTATCAAAATTTTCTTCAAGATATTAAAGATATTCCTGTTTCTACTAATGTTGTCACAAGAAGAGGTGCAGTTGTTACAGGACCTTTAGGACCACCAGAATATGAAGCTGAAAAGAGCGAAAGGAAAACGCCTTGCTCGAAGCAAGCCAAGAAGATGATACATTGGTGGATTCTCAAGATGAAACTAAAACACAAGATCAAACCAAGGAGGACCAAAATGATGCACAAGATGACCACTATTACTCTGATGTAGAGACGGTTGATCCAAGAGAAGAGAAAGAGATAAGCAAGGAAGACGAAGTTGTTGTCATAGAAAATAAGAAAAGCAATAAGTAACAACAGAAGAAAGCAACAAAAGAGCCTGCCCCCCCCCACAAAAGGTAAAATACAAGAATAAGTTAGGTGAGAAAAAGCTTCCTTACCCAGATCGAAAAAATAAAGCACCGGATCAGGTAATTTATAATTCTTTTACAAAGGCACTTAGTGACCTTCATCTGGAAATTCCGTTTGCGGATGCAATAAAAGTTCCTACCAATTCTAAGTTACTCCATGATATTCTTAGTAGAAATAAATAAATAAATGAAACCGTTGCCATGGTAACTAGTTATCCTGCTAATGGCAAGATGTTGTCTAAGTCTGGAGATCCCGGAATACCAACTATTTCATGCTCAATAGGTAAAACTGATATTCACAATGCCTTGTGTGATCTAGGAGCAGGAGTTAGTGTAATGCCATACTCCCTCTATAACAGGTTAGGATTAGGGCAGTATTGTCCTACTACTATCACTTTACAGATGGCTGACAAGTCCACTAAACAACCCGTTGGTATGATTGAGGATGTTCTAATTAGAATAGATGAGCATGTTATTCCCACTGATTTTATTATTCTTGAGATGCCTGAAGATGAGAAATTATCCATAATACTTGGAAGACTTTTCCTTAGTACTACAGGGGCATCAGTTGATTATGCTGAGGGAAAGATAATCTTCAATGTTTATGATGCTGAAATCATCTAGTATTTTCCAAAGAAGCTAGAAGTAGGAGAAAGATATATTCCACCAGTAAAAAGAGTTCATGTGGTAAGTGCCTTTGATAAGGGGCAACCCAAGGTAAGAATTCGAGAACAGAGAAGAGGTTGATTTACTCAACCATTCCTAATAAAATGCTTAATGGGGTTCAATCCATCGCTTCAATAAAATAAACTAGAGAATAAAAAGTTCATCCCATTTCTACCACTTTTTCACATACATTCTTGCGGAAGCGCGCCCGTGAAGATGCAGCTATCAAAAAGTAGTAGAAACATCGATTGAATGAGTATAGAATAAGAATAAAAATAAAACTTTGAGTTTTTCATCCACAGAAGCTAAAATTTTGCTCTTAACATGCTAATGTTGGTTGATAGTTTCCACTATCAATTTTCTATCAAAATTAAGGTATTTCACTAAGTTTTGGGATAAGAAGGTATTCTCGAAGAAATAGAATTTTTTTGATGACTACTGATGGTTTAACGACCAACTATACGGCGGGAATAAAAATTCCGGCCATATAGTTCCGGTCGTAAAGATATCTTTGCCATCAACAAATTTTATTCGAAGTAACAGAGAATTTAATGACCAACTATACAGCCGGAATAAAAATTCCGGCCGTATAGCTCCGGTCGTATAGATATCGATGCCTTCGTACAAAAATTTCTGAAAAGTACTGGGGTTTAACGACCAACTATACGGCGGGAATAAAAAATCTAGCCGTATAGCTCCGGTCATACAGATATCGCTGAATCTCTTAGGAATTTATCCCAAAGGTACTAAGAGTTTAACGACCAACTATACGACGGGACTAAAAATTCCAGCCGTATAGTTCCGGTAGTATAGATATCGATGCTAGTTTTAGAAATTTATCTCGAGGGACAAACGGTTTAACGACCAACTATACGATAGGATCATTGCGATCCGGTTGTATAGTTGCATCCGTATAGCTGTTTTCCGTGTAAAGAAACCCTAGTTGGCGTCGCCGCCGCAACTATACGAGCGGAACAACATCATCCACCTGTATAGTTCTGGCTGTATAGTTTGGTGCGACCACAAAATTGCACCAGGGTGGCTAGGTCTTTCACCCCTCCTCATTATTTCTCTCATATTCTCTCCCCAAACCTCTCAAAATCCACCTAGAACTCTTGATTCTTCGTGGATTTCGTTCGTTTGAGTGGGGGAATCAACAGATCGGTATGTTTCTCTCCCTATACATGCTTTATTTTCAGATTTCCATGGTTGAAACTCTCACATTGATCTAGTGGATGAACTCAAGCTTATTTTGTTTTTCCTATTGATTTCTCACATTAGGATTGAATTTTTCCACGTAGGATCATTCATATATCATATAGAAACTATATGCCTAAGGTTTTATGGTGAAATTTTTCAGTGCATCACGATGAACAAAATCGGTAACCTCTTTCGTTCAAGCAAACTCCAACGGGGTGAGGGCTCGGGCTCGGGGTCCTGAGTGAGCGCAACCCCAAGTTGGCCATGGTTTCATCGAGGAGGGTGCTGCCCACACGTTGGGCCGACAACAGCTTTCTCACCACGGCAGGGTTGAAGGCAGACTTCAGCCTCATG
This sequence comes from Avena insularis, assembly GCA_023614405.1. Taxonomy (NCBI): domain Eukaryota; kingdom Viridiplantae; phylum Streptophyta; class Magnoliopsida; order Poales; family Poaceae; genus Avena; species Avena insularis. The sequence continues at coordinate 474,520,608 of CM042696.1, read as the reverse complement.
TGCAACAAGGCGGGATTGCCAGTACTTGGCTTCACAAGCCACGACACCTACACCGAGCTTACCCATGAGTTCCTTGCCTCCTTTTACGATGACCACAGGGAGAAAGCTAATGCGTGCACGGTAAGTTTCACCATGAACCGGCAGCACTATGAAATAAATTTTGAACAATTTTGTGATGCTTTTGGCTTCCCCTGTGTTGGGGAGCCAACTATTACTAACCTCTATGGCGTCACAAGCGGAGAAACTTGGGAGGTCATTTTTGTTAATAGTGGCACCAACTTCTATTAGAAGAAGATGTCCACCATTCAGAACCCAACCATCCGTTACTATGTCTTGTTCCTCGCCAACACACTACTGGGAAGAGGTGACACTAGTTCCATGGCCAATGCGGACATGGCAATGATCACCAAGGCTCTCTTTCCCACTGTGTTGCAAAGCCCCAATCCTGTAGCTCTACTCATCCAGCACTTTCGCCACCAAAGCAACAAGACCAAAGGTGATATTCGCATTGGTGGATTGGTAACCCACCTTGCCCATGCATTAAATATTATACTACCTATTATGCAATCTGTTGACGGTTCCAAGCTTATGGACGTCAAATATTTAACTGCTTGTGGCTTCCTTGGTGTTTACCAAGCTAACCGGAGGCTCCAAGCCTATTAATTTAGTTATATTGATGATGCACAGGGTGAGAAGGCTCTGTTGCCCTATCCCCAAGCATTCTTAATTGTGGAGAAGGACACTTGGATCCTCACCAAGGACCAAGTGATGCAGATCATGGCTGAACTTTAGCCTGATGAGGAGGAAGATGACGAAGGGGCAGCAGGATGAGGATGAGCAGGAGCATGAGGACGAGCAGGGGCATGACCCTGATTGGGAGGGACAGCAGCAGCAGCAAGGCAGAGCTTGGGAGCCGTGGCCCAACCAGCCACAACAGGGGTACAACTACGTCCCCTATCAGGAATTCCAGTAGCTAAACTAGCGTGTTGGGGAGATCGACCACACTCTTCAAGGAATGAATGAAGATTTGAGTACTTTGACTCACAACTTCAGTCACTTCATGACCCACTTCCCCGACTACTACCAGCAGTATCCGCATGAGCCGCCAAATGACGGCAACAACTGAGCCTGGCAATAGCCTAAGCTTGGGGGAGGTTTGAAAACCTCCAATATTTGTATTCATGTTATTATTTATTCTTTTGATTTATTTTATTTCTTCAAATTTGCATGTTTATTTTCAGTTTGCATTCCTAAAACCAAAAATACAAAAAAAATAGTTGTAACTTTATTTGCAAGTTCGTTTCTTTGTTTCTCTCGAATATTTTTCAATTTCAGGTGACTTGGCAATATGGAAACATAGAGGGGGTTCGAATCAAATATGAGAATGAAGCAAGAAATAGGAGGTATTGCATTCCTTTCATCACCCTTTCTGCAACCTTAAATGGATCCTACAATTATTTACTCGCTTACACTAGAGTCACTCCCCGCTTAGCTTATTATCCTATAAATTCTATTCCTTTGCTAGTGTCTCCTTTTAGCTTTGAAACAATGAGAAATGAACTTGGTTAAAAATACTTCCTACATTTTTACAACAAGAAAAAGCATCTGAAAGATGACGCGAGTCCATGTTTAGCCCAAAGAATTTAATTTTAGAACTACTCCATCCCATTTGAGCCTAATATAAATAGACTCAATAGTACCTTTGAATGAAATTGTTTGATAAAATGATGCTTCAAAGTAGTAGAGATTATGCCACTACTTTTTCTAATAATTACCGTAAGATATTGCTTTATGATACGTTGCTAACGTATCCATAATTCTTGATGTTCCATGCTTGGTTTTATCTACTTTCTTATGTTTTGTTCCAACTTTGGAGTACTTTCTATACACTTTCTTGGACTAACCTATTAACAAGAGCCACAGTGCCAGCTGCCTGTTTTCTGCTGTTTTTGGTTCCAGGAAAGTCAGAAAATGAATATTCTGGGAATTGGACGGGACAAAAGCCAAAGTCAGTTTTTCACCGAGGGACACAAGGAGCCAGAATACGAGACGGAGAGGGGCCAGGGGCCACCACACCACCTGGCCACGCGGCCCAGCCTGACCCACGCCAGGGGGTGGTCTGGCCGCCTCCGGCACCCCCTCGGCCTCCCCTTTCGCCTATAAGATGCCTCCGATATAGAAACCCTAAGTACCCGATCAAAATTCCACGAAAGAGTCTGTAGCCGCCGTCATCTCCATCCCTAGATCTGGAGGGATCTGAAGCTCTTCCTAACACCCTGTCGGAGGGGAGAATTCACCCTGGAGGCCTTCTTCATCACCATGCAAGCCTCCAATGTGATGTGTGAGTAGTTCATCTCTGGACTACGGGTCCATGTAGTAGCTAGATGGTTGGTTCTCCTCTTTTGTGCTATCATGTTTAGATCTTGTGAGCTCCATTCATGATCAACATCATCTATTTGTAATTCCTACATGTTGTGTTTGCAGGGATCCGATGGATATTGAGATGCTATTTCAGATTGATTCTATCATGTCTTTGTTATTTGTGATCTTGCATGCTTTCCGTTGTTAGTAGCTATCTTGGCCAAGTAGATGCTAGCAACTCCAAGAGTTAGTATTTATGCTCGATAGTGGGTGCATGCCTCTAGTAATCTGGGGAAGTGACAGAAATCTCTAAGGTACAAGATGTGCAGTTGCTACTAGGGAGAAAACAACAATCCTTTGTTCATAGAACAATCGTATTGTTTACTTTACACGCAATGCGTAATGCAATTATCTGTTGCTTGCAACTTAATACTGGAGGGGGTTCGGATGATAACCTGAAGGTGGATTATTAGTCATAGATGCAGTTGGATTATGGTCTATGTATAATGTTGTAATGCCTAATCAAATCTCGAAGGAGTCAAGATGAGTAGTATATGCATGATTGCTTTCTCGATGTTTGTCAATTGCCCCGCTGTAATTTGTTCACCCAACATGTCATCTATCTTAAGGAGAGCCACCACTAGTGAACTATGGACCCCGGTCCTTTCTTTTACTATCAATCTACAATCAACTATTTACTGCTTTCTGTTTACTTTCTGCAAACTATTACTTTCTTCCACACAATATGTTTAATCCTTTGTTTTCAGCAAAACCGGTGAGATTGACAACCTCACTGTAAGTTGGGGACAGAGTTCTGTGGTTGTGTTATGCAGGTCTCCACGCTGTCACTGGCACCGGTAGCATACTCGCCATTAAAGTTCAGCTAGCAACACCTTTGGGGTGTTTCCTTGCTCCTACTGGTTCGATTAAACCTTGGTTTCATAACTGAGGGAAACTTGCTGCTATGCTCATCATACCTTCCTCTTGGGGTTCCCCAACGAGCTCGAGATATCTTGGGCCATCAAAGCTTTTTCTGGCTAAAGAATGGAATAGTATTGATTCTTGGACTAGTATTGATTCTTGGACTAAATGCAAAGATGCTTTCATTAGAAAATACTATCCTCCTGCTAAGATTATATCTAAGAGAAGTGAAATAATGAAATTTAAACAATCTGATAATGAACATGTTGCTCAAGATTGGGAAAGAATGAAATCTTTGGTAAAGAATTGTCCCACTCATGGACTGACTGCTTGGATGATTATCTAAACCTTTTATGCAGGATTGAACTATTCTTCAAGAAATCTATTGGATTCTGCTGCTGGAGGTACCTTTATGACCATTACTTTGGGTGCTGCAACAAAGCTTCTAGACAATATGATGGTTAACTATTCTGAATGGCATACTGAAAGAGCTCCACAAGGTAAGAAGGTAAATTCTGTTGAAGAAACCTCCTCCTTAAGTGATAAAATTGATGTTATTATGTCTATGCTTGTTAATGGGAAAGCTCATATTGATCCAAATCATGTTCCCTTAGCCTCTTTGGTTGCTCAAGAAGAGCAAGTTGATGTGAACTTTATAAGAAATAATAATTTTAGCAATAATGCTTACAGGAATAATTTTGGTAATAATAATTATAGGCCATATCCCCCCCAATAATGGTAATGCTTATGGAAATTCCTACAACAATAATAAGAGTGGACCCTCTGAACTTGAAGTTATGCTTAAAGATTTCATTAGTAAACAAACTGCTTTCAATAAAACTATTGAGAAAAACTCTCTAATGCTGAAAGAAATATAGCATCATTGGCTGAAGCTCAATCTTCTTTGAATAAAATGGTTGCTAAACCTGAAACTATTGATAATCCGTTTGCTGCTACTAATGCCATACAAGTTACAATTGATGAAAATGTTAGACTATTAGCTGAATTGCATTCTAAGTGGGAAAGAGAGGATGAAATTGCTAGAAACATTAGTGTTTTACTATCACTACCACTAGTGTTGAGGCTAGTAATAGCTCTACTACTTTAGATGATAATTATGATTTTGATCTTTATGGTTGCAACATCTCTGAAGTTATTAAGTTCCTACAAAATCTTGCTAAAAGTCCTAATGCTAGTGCTATGAATATGGCCTTTACAAAACACATTACTGATGCTCTCATAAAGATTAAAGAAGAAAAGATGAAACATAAAGCTTATATTCCTATAAAACAACAAGATGGTTGGAAACCCATCATTAATATGAAAGTGAATGATTTTGATTTCAAAGCTTTATGTGATCTTGATAGTAGTGTTTCTATTATGCCTAGAAGGATTTATGATATGCTTGATTTGTACCATTGGAAGATTGTTATTTAAATGTCCCACTTGATGATAATGCTAAAAAGAAACTCATGGGGAGTATTAATGATGTTCTTATTATGGTTAACAATGCCTATGTCCCCATTGATTTCTATGTTTTGGATGTTGAATGCAATTCTTCTTGTCCTATTACTTTGGGAAGACCTTTTCTTAGAACTGTTGGTGCCATTACTGATATGAAAGAAGGCACCATTAAATATCAACTCCCACTCAAGAAAGTTATAGAACACTCATCTAAGAAGAGAGAGAAGATTTATTTTGCCTCTCCTATGAAAACAAAATTTGCTCTTAATGCTTCTTCATTTGAGAACACTTGATTCTTTTTCTTGCTTCTTATGCCTAACTTAAAGGCGTTAAAGAAAAGTACTTATTGGGAGATAACCCAAAAGTTTTAGATGAGTCTTGGAAGTTATTACTTCAGTAATAACCGCTCCTTATCCTTTTTATTTGCTTTTTGTGCCAAGAGTAACCTCTAATGAGAGAGAAGTAATGATTGGGAAAGTTGCTGTCCCGAATCAGATTTCTATGCTTCACCGTAAAAATTCGTGTAAACTCTCTGTACGTCCTTTTAAGGCGTGAATTTTTTTTCTTCTGCCCCAGGTTGTTATCTAACTTTCGTTAGTTCAACACTTTTTGATTTGAGCACCAGAAGGTCTTCGAAAAAATTCGTGTTTACCTGCTGGTCTGTTTTGACAGATTTCTGCCATTATTTGCATTTGCTTCTTGTTGGTTCCTTTTTGAGTTCTTTTGGGGAATTGAGATTTTTGAGGGAAGTGCTACAGTAGCTTGTGTTTTAATGGAAGTTTTATTGGTGATGGAACTGAACCTAAATACTTATTATCTTGAGTGCACTAATGTTGCTAATAAAGATTGTGTGAAGTTTTGTATGAAGGAAAAATTTCAGGTGTATGGAAGGAATGAGTAATGAGATGAAGAATGGACTAAAGATCAAGCTTGGGGATGCCACGCGTGTCACCCCAAGAAATATCCAAGAAGTACAAGCGTCAAAGCTTGGGGATGCCCAAGGCATCCCCTTCTTCATCAATAAAAATCCTAGGTTTCTTCCAAACACTTTATTTTTATTGTTTCATGCACAATTGTGTTGTTCTTGGAGCGTCTTCCTTTTTCATTTTTGGTTTTCGTTTGCTTGGTTTTCTTAGTTTGCTGAATAAATTGGTTGTACCCCCTCTTTCATATATTGGTTTTCAAATAGTCTGGTTTGGATTGGAAAAGAGTAGGAAAGTTCAAGCTTAAGTGGTAAAGAGAGCTTGTTTTTGACTGTGGCCTATGCTTTGTCATGCCATGCTTGATATTGTTTTGGCTTTATGCTTAGTATTCTTTGTCGTAGCATGAATTGTTATAAACAATTGAGATTGCTTAATATGCCTTGGAAGAATCATGCGTTGTTTTAGCATATTAAAGCATAGTATCATGGTATTCTCCTTTGATGTTTTATTTGGGTTGACTTGGCACATGCTCACACCATGTTATGACTATCCCAAGTCACCATAAGACTTTATGATCCTTTAGTATTCAACTTGTAGTATCACTTTATGCTTTGATTAATGATGTTTTGTCGCTCTGCATGATTATGGCCATTATTGCTCTCTTAGTTGGTCGCTCCCAGTCTTTTCCTAGCCTCCATAACCAAGTGTGAGTTCCACTCATGCATCCAACTCCTAAAACCAAGTTATTCCAAAGATTCCACCATACCTACCTATTAGCATATGCTATTCCAAGTATATTCATGTTTTTATCTACCTTCTGAATTAAACTTGTTATGAGAAAACTAGTGATTAAAGCTCTCACTAACTTGATGGCACACTTTACTTTCTTGCATTTAATAAACTTGAACCATTGCGTCCATCTTTGTTGCGTATATGCTTGCGCTTTATAAGTTAAAGTTAGAAGAACCATCTATCATGGGGAACACTTTCAACATTGCACTTGTACTTTGTACCCCGTTGATATCATGTTCCTTTTCTTATGGACCCCGGCGATGTGAAATAAAAGGGGAACTTGTAAGATCATGGAGTTTGTATTTGTGTTAGAGAAACGCATGGGCCGCTAGCCTAAGCCATGCCTAATCATGGTGGAAACTTGCAGTATAACCATAATGAGCACTCTATGAAGCATCCTCAATAAAAACCTATGCAAATAGCAAATAAAAAGATCGCTCAGATGCTCATTGTCTGCTTGCGTTGTCATTTTGATTATGGGATAGCTCCTATATCATGTGCATGGGGTACCCGTTGGCGATTCTCTATGATACATATGTACTTACAATGACAAGAGTTTACTTGTGACTAAAGTTGAGTAGCATGAGGTTCGGTCTTCGTAAGTAAGGGGCATGAGATTTCATCTTATAACTTGTCAAGCATATCCTCTTAGTTGTGTCACTTTAACCTTAATCACCTTCAAGATGCTTATGATAGGGGCAATGAGAGCTAAAAGCTAATAAGTACCATAATTTTTGGAAGCTCTATGAAACTTGAATCCCTACTTCCTTCTATGAAGGCCTTTCTTTTACTTTCATGTTGAGTCTCTACCTTCTATCTTTATGCACCTACTTTGAGAGCATAGTGGCCATTCTTAGTTCTATGTGCATTGTCCCAAGACTTGTTGATTGATGCATAGCTTTGATATTGCTTGTTTTTAAACTATTTGTATCTAGTCACTCTAATGAACTTTGAAGGTGTCCTATGCATTTATGTTTGCTACTCTATGAGGGACAAGCTGAATGCCACTATGCTATGTTTTCTTTATGTGAAACAAACCAACATCTTGCAAAGCATTGTTATTCATGAATCTTTTGTTTGTGCCTTTTCATGTTGCAACATAGTTGCTTTGTCTTGTTGTTAGAACTTTGCCTTTCATGTTACGATTGAAGTACTATGATCCCAGCTATCATTGTTTTACAAATACTTTGATCAAGTTTATGGCAGTGCATGTCACCTCAAAAATTATCCTTTCTTTTTATCACATACCTACTCGAGGACGAGCAGGAGTTAAGCTTGGGGATGTTGATACGTTGCGAACGTATCCATAATATTTGATTTTCCATGCTTGGTTTTATCTACTTTCTTATGTTTTTTCCAACTTTGGAGTACTTTCTATACACTTTCTTGGACTAACCTATTAACAAGAGCCACAGTGCCAGCTGCCTGTTTTCTGCTGTTTTTGGTTCCAGAAAAGTCAGAAAATGAATATTCTCGGAATTGGATGGTGCAAAAGCCAAAGTCAGTTTTTCACCGAGGGACACAAGGAGCTAGAATACGAGATGGAGAGGGGCCAGGGGGCCACCACACCACCTGGCGGCGCGGCCTAGCCTGACCCACGCCAGGGGGTGGTCTGGCCGCCTCCGGCACCCCCTCGGCCTCCCCTTTCGCCTATAAGATGCCTCCGATACAGAAACCCTAAGTACCCGATCAAAATTCCACGAAAGAGTCTATAGTCGCTGTCATCTCCATCCCTAGATCGGGAGGGGTCCGAAGCTCTTCCCGGCACCCTCCCAGAGGGGAGAATTCACCCTGGAGGCCTTCTTCATCACCATGCAAGCCTCCAGTGTGATGCGTGAGTAGTTCATCTCTAGACTACGGGTCCATGTAGTAGCTAGATGGATGGTTCTCCTCTTTTGTGCTATCATGTTTAGATCTTGTGAGCTCCGTTCATGATCAAGATCATCTATTTGTAATTCCTACATGTTGTGTTTGTGGGGATCCGATGGATATTGAGATGCTATTTCAGATTGATTATTAATTCTATCATGTCTTTGTTATTTGTGATCTTGCATGCTTTCCGTTGTTAGTAGCTATCTTGGCCAAGTAGATTCTAGCAACTCCAAGAGTTAGTATTTATGCTCAATAGTGGGTTCATGCCTCTAGTAATCTGGGGAAGTGATAGAAATCTCTAAGGTACTAGATGTGATGTTGCTACTAGGGAGAAAACAATAATCCTTTGTTCATAGAACAATCATATTTTTTACTTTACACGCAATGCGTAATGCAATTATCTGTTGCTTGCAACTTAATACTGGAGGGGGTTTGGATGATAACCTAAAGGTGGATTATTAGTCATAGATGCAGTTGGATTACGGTCTATGTATAATTTTGTAATGCACAATCAAATCTCAAAGGAGTCAAGATGAGTAGTATATGCGTGATTGATTTCTCGATGTTTGTCAATTGCCCTGCTGTAATTTGTTCACCCAACATGTCATCTATCTTAAGGAGAGCCACCACTAGTGAACTATGGACCCTGGTCCTTTCTTTTACTATCAATCTACAATCAACTATTTACTGCTTTCCATTTACTTTCTGCAAACTATTACTTTCTTCCACACAATACGTTTAATCCTTTGTTTTCAGCAAAACCGGTGAGATTGACAACCTCACTTTAAGTTGGGGACAGAGTTATGTGGTTGTGTTGTGCAGGTCTCCACGTTGCTACTGGCACCGGTAGTGCGCCCTGCCAAAGTTCAGCTAGCAACACCTTTGGGGTGTTTCGCCCTCGGTTCGATTAAACCTTGGTTTCATAACTGAGGGAAACTTGCTGTTGTGCTCATCATACCTTCCTCTTGGGGTTCCCCAACAAGCTCGAGATATCTTGGGCCATCACTTTACGCATGTCATTACAACTCTGTCGTGGTCCATGGGGAACTATTAACTCCACTGGCCAACGAAGGATCTAAATGTGGGAAACCACTTGATTTCGGTTATTGAGTTATGTAAACGTCTGTAGCAGCAATGCTATGACGGGTAATTTTTTTAGTCTCCTCATGGTTTCACGTTCCAAGTGAAGTTGTAGTACTCCTCTGACCCATTATTGCTCAACAATTATTTATTGGCATGGTCACGAGTGTACAACACAGTCCCAATTAATATGTTAAAAATAGTGGCATGATTTCTCTATGAAAGAGCTGAAGTTTTTGAAAGGCAAAAGAAAAGAAAAAGGTGCTTTGAGATTCTTGAGATTTTGACATGGGAGTAGATGAGTTGTTCTTAAATTGAATATTTTGATGCCAACTTGAGAACTCTTAATTGATTAAATGAACAAGAACAAAAAGTTTTCATCTCTCAATGAAGAGAGACATCAAAAGAATTTGTATCACTTTCCTAGCTAAACTTTTGACACTTGCTTGGGAATTAATGTACAACAAATATTAATAAATTGATAACAATAATATGCACCCGAACTTGAAGTTATAATTAAAAGACTTTATTAAATTAACAAAAGCGCTTTCAATAAAACTATTGAGGAAAAACTCTAATGCCGAGAAAAGAAGAAAATATAGCATCATTATTGAAGCTCAACTGAATAAAATGGTTTATGCTAAACCTGAAACTATTGATAATCTCTTCTACAACTACTAATGCCATACAAGTAAAATTGATGAAAATGTTACTATTAGCTGAATTACATGCCTAAGCAGGAAAGAGAAAGATGAAATTGCTAGAAACATTACAGGTTTCTACCTCCACTACCACTAGTGTTGAGGCTAGTAATAGCTCTACTACTTTGAATGATAATTTTGTTGATCTTGATGGTTGCAATATCTCTAGTTATTAAGTTCTCTAGAGAATCTTTCTAAAAGTCCCTAATGCTGAGTGCTATGAACATGGCCTTTACAAAACCACATTACTGATGCTCTCCCATAAAGATTAAAGAAGAAAAGATGCAACAAGAAAAGCTTCTATTCCTATAAAACAAAAAGATGGTTGGAATTACCCATCTTTAATATGAAAGTCAATGATTTTTGATTTCAAAGCTTCATGTGATCTTGATAGTAGTGTTTCTATTATGCCTGAAGGATTTATGATATGTGATTTTGCCACCACTTGAAGATTGTTGTTATTTGAATGTCCAGCTTGATGATAATGCTAAAAATAAACTCATGGGGTTGTATTATGTTCTTATTATGGTTAACAATGCCTATGTCCCCGATGATTTCTATGTTTTGGATGTTGAATACAATGCTTCTTGTCCTATTACTTTGGGAAGACCTTGTCTTAGAACTATTGGTGCCATTATTGATATGAAAGAAGGCCATTAAATATCAACTCCCACTCAAGAAAGGTATAGAACACTTCCCAAGAAGAGGATGTAAAATTCTTTTTAACTTCTCCTATCAAAACAAAATTTGCTCTTAATGCTTCTTCATTTGAAACACTTGATTCTTTTTCTTGCTTATGCCTAAAAGGCGTTAAAGAAAAATACTTATTGGAGATATCCCAAAGTTTTAGATGAGTCTTGGAAGTCTTATTACTACTTCCAGTAATAACCTCTCCTTATCCTTTTTTGCTTTTTGTGCCAGAAGTAACCTCTAATAGGAAGTAATGATTGGGAAAGTTACTTGCCTCGAAAGAGATTTCTATATTTCACCGTAAAATTCGTGTAAAATCTCTTTACGTCCTTTTTGAGGCTGTAATTTTTGTTCTTCTGCCCCAGGTTGTTATCTAACTTTTCGTTAGTTCAACACTTTTTATTTGAGCAACAGAAGGTCTTCGAAAAAATTGATATTTACCTGCTAGGTATGTTTTGACAGATTTCTGCCATTTCTGCATTTTGCTTCTTACTGGGTTGGTTCATTTTAGTTCTTTTGGGGAATTGAGCTTTTTGAGGAAGTGCTAGTGCTAGCTAGTGTTTTTTAATGGAAGTTTTATTTGGTTAGTTAACTGAACCTAAAGACCTATTATCTTGGAGTGCACTAATGTTTCTAATAAAGATTGTGTGAAGTTTTGTATGAAGGAAAAAATTTTAGGTGTATGGAAGGAATGAGTAATGAGATGAAGGATGGACTAAAGCTCAAGCTTGGGGATGCCACGCAGCGTGTCACCCCCAAGAAATATCAAGGAGTACCAAGCGTCAAAGCTTGGTATTCAAGGCATCCCTTCTTCATCAATAAAAAATCCTGGGTTTCTTCCTTCCATTTTATTGTTCTTTCATGCATAGTTGTATTGTTCTTGAGTGCGTCTTCTTCTTTTTCGTTTTTGTTTTTTTTTGGTTTTTCGTTTGTGCTTTTCTTAGTTTATTTAGCTGAATTGGATTTGACCCCCTAATGTTTTCATACATTGGTTTTCAAATGCTTTTTAGTTTGAGTTTGGATTGAGTTTGAAAGAAAAAGTTCAGTTCATGCTTATGTTAAAGAGAGCTTGTTTTTGAGTGTGGCCTATGCTTTGTCATGTCATGCTTGATATTGTTTTGGCTTTTGGTTAGTATTCTTTGTTGAGCATGACTTGTTATAAACAATTGCGATTGTAATGCCTTTGAAGATGAATCATGCATTGTTTTAGCATATTAAAGCATAGTATTGTGGTATTCTCCTTTGATGCTTTATTTGGGTTGACTTGGTGCATGCTCACACCATGTTATGACTATCCATCCCAAGAGTCACCATAGACTTTATGATCCTTTAGTTTTCAACTTGTAGTATCACTTTATGCTTTGATCAATGATCTTTTATACGCTCGCATGATTATGGCCATTATTGCTCTCTTAGTCTTGGTTTGTGGTCACCCCAGCCTTTTTGCTAGCCTCCATCCAACCTAGTGTCAAGTCAATTCCACCATGCATCCAATCCAAAACCAAGTTATTCTAAAAGAGTCCACCCCTATACCTACCTACTAGCATATGCTATTCCACTTTACTTTTATATGAACATAGTTCTATCTACCTTCCAAATTAAACTTTGTTGGTGAACTAGAAAACTCGCTCTCCAATGCACTTGAAGCTTGATGGCACACTTTACTTTTCTTGCCCTTAATAAACTTGGACCATTGTCTCGTCATGTGTATGTATATGATTGCACTTATTTATGTTAGGATTGAACTATGCTGTCATAGGGCAATCCCTGACGGCATTGCACAAGCGTAACCATTGCTGGTACCTAGTTGATATCATGATCTTTGTCCTATGGCCAGGATAATCGAGAAAATGAAAGGGTGCTTGTAAGTCCATGGAGTTATACTATCTTGTTAGAGAATGCTATGTGCTTGTTTGCTTTCTTGGTGAAATTCTTGCATTATCATCCGAGGTACCAGATTGGCCCTTAATCCATAATGAGCTTTCATGACAAGGTGGGAAACCTCCATTTTCAAACCCTCGAGTTTAGTCTGTGAAAGGGAGCATTCTTCTTATGATAAAAGAGAGTAGAAAAAGGCGTCAAGATATGAAAATAAGAACTTTAGCGAGAAAAAGAATCCTGTTTGATATGAAAAGAGAGAGAAAAAGCACCATATATTCCCATGGTAAATAAGAAGCAGATGTGAGATCCCTAACTTGCTTTTGCCAAGGCCTTTTCCACCATTGAGTATTGCGTGACTGCCCTTGCAGATTCAAGGGACATGAGATTTGAGGCATAGTTTGGTTCACTCTCTTAATCATGTGCATGTATTCAACGATGACAAGAACACCCGTTGACGGTGACTTGGATAATGAGAGGTGAAATGTATAGTAGTAACAGCCCTCGAAGATGGGATTCTTATATTTTTCTATGAGATTTGTGGAACATACTTAAATCAGATCATATGAAACCAAATCCATTATACTAAACATTGTTCACTTTTGTAATCACCTTCGAATGCGCCATTTACTTTGTTCTATGGGAACCTTCAGAGATGCTTATGATAATGTGCAATGAGAGGTGAATAAAAAAGTACAGGCCCCATAATCTTTTGGAATCTCTTTATGAGACTTATGCCTACTTCCTTCTATGACGGGCCAGTTAGCTTGGCCCGATATATTGGAGTCTCCACCTTCTATCTTTGATCATTACTTTGAGAGCATGTGGCCATTCTTGAGCTCTCTATGTGCATTATCCAAGACTTGTTGTTTGATGCATACCTTGATATTGATTAAAGGAATGTATCTCCCAGCTTTGATGTCTTTATTTCAAATAAACTTTGATGAACAAGGCTTAGCCGGACGCATTTATGTTTCTATCACTTCTCATGAGGACAAGCTGATGCTTTACTACTATACATGTTTTCTTTATGTGAAACGATACAAATGTCTTATAAAGCATTGTTATTCATTTGTCGAATCTTTTGTTTGTGCCTTCTCATAATTGTGCAACATAGTTTCTTTGTCTTGTGGTAGAACTTTATCTCTCATAAGGTGATTCGGGTTGATGGTTGGTTTATGGTGCATGTCACTTCGGTATGGATCAGAATTCTCTGCCAAATACTTAGCAAACGGATTTTTAGGGTTTTCGATAAAGCAAGTAAAACAAAATACGGTAAATAAAAAGATAGGAATAAATGCATCAAGTGGCCCAATCCTTTATGCAGCAAAGGACAAGCCGGTTGTATTTCTATAGAAGACCAAACGTTCTCGAGGACACATGGGAAGACTGTCAAGTGCTTTGGCTTCATATAGTCGATTAATCTTCTCTAGCTTGCTAAGTGTTGTGTGGGTGAACCTGTGCTAATGTACCGCCCCATCCAAGACTTAATACATACTTGTGATTAAACCCCCTTGCAAACATCCGTAAGTACAAGAAAGTAATTAAGGTAGAAACCTAACCACAACTTTAAACTCTAAGACCCTTATGTCCCTTTGTGCAATGGTTTCCTAACGGGGGGTTCAGGTTTCTGTCACTCCGGCAATACCCACGATTAGTAGCCAAATACACAATGCATTCCCCTAGGCCCATATAGGTGAAGTGTCATGTAGTCGACGTTCACATGACACCACTAGAAGAAGTACACCACAACTTAAATAACAATCTATTGAATCTTTCTCAACGCAACTCCACTACTAACAACAAGACTTCTCCCATGTCCTCAAGAACAAAACGAACTACTCACAAGACATCATATGGATCATGATCAGAGATGGAATAATGATGTATAACAATCTGAACATAAACAATAATTCAACGGTTCACTCAATAGCATCAACTAAAAAGAGTAATCAACACCGGGAAAGTTTCCCCTATGAACTATGCAAGATTCAACACAATTGTTACAGCAATATGGAGATGGTGATGAGGTTGCTGATGGTGATGATGATGGTGGTGGTGATGATGATGATCCCGATGAAGTCCAGCTTGATGATGGTGTTGATGGTGACGATCTCCCCTCTCCGGGAAGGAATTCACCCGGCAGAAATCTTTCTGCCGGAGAGATATTTCTCTCTCGGTGTTTTCCGCCCCGCAGAGGCGGCGGAATCTTTCTGTGGTCGCTCCCCGAGTCTTAGGTTTTCGGGAGGAAGATATACGCCAGAGGGGAGAGACTAGAGTGGGCCAGGGTGGCCACACCACTCCCTGGCGTGGCCTAGGCCTGCCCGCAACATGGGTTGGTGTGGGCCCCCTGTGGCCCACCTCCACTCCATCTTTTGGCATCTTGAGTCTTCTGGAAAAATAGAATTTTCCGTATATTTTCCCGGATTTTCTGATCTTCGCGAATTTTGCCTCCAAACAACACCTTTTCCATCAGAATCCTGACTGCAGTGGTCCATGCTCCAAAAGTCATCAACCATGAAAAAATAGATGAAATAACATAAGTATCACCTCTCAATACGAAATATATCAATGAATAATAGTGAATTAAGACATAGAATAGTGATGCAAAATGGACGTATCAACTCCCCCAAGCTTAGACTTCGCTTGTCCCCAAGCGAAACTGAGCTCAATAAACATGACCTCAAGTTTATGGAGTGATGAGTCGATAAAAGAATATAGACAAGAAGCATCACATTCATCAAATACATAGATCATAATAGAAGACAAGTCACTATTATACAACTCAACTTGCAATGAGTAAAGGAAACACAATAAAGATACACAAAGTGAATCATAATTGGTAATGGCAAACTTAGCACTTGGTCGAAGAATAGTTGATAATTTGCTAGAGTTCACAAATGGCTGGCTTTTTCAATGATAGCTTTCAAAGTAGTAAACATCAAGATAAGAGCAATGTGAAAAACAAGGAACATAAGAAACATGAATGCATAAATCATCATATGAATGAATGAAACACATCAACTCAAGATACTTGCTGAGATAGAAGGGAGTAGGTTTACTAACTTAACTACAAAGTAAAAGAAAGGCCCTTCGCAGAGGGAAGCAGGGATTGCAAGTCTCATAAAGAGCTCCCAAAAATTATGATACTTACTAGCTTTCAGCTCTCATTGCCCCTATCATAGGCATCTTTAGGTGATTAAGGTTAAAGTGACACAACTCAGAGGATATGCTTGACAAGTTATAAGTTGAAATCTCATGCCCCTTACTTATGAGTACCGATCCTCATGCTACTCAACTTCAGTCACGAGCAAGATCTTGTCATTGTAAATATGTGCGTATCATTGAGAACCGCCAACGGGGTACCCCTTGCACATGACACAGGAGCTATCCCATAATCAAAATCACAAGGCAAGCAGACAGTGAGCATCTCAGCGATTTTTTTATTTGCTATTTTCATAGGTTTTTATTGAGGATGCTTCATAGAATGCTCACTATAGTTATGCTGCAAGTTTCCACCATGATTAGGCATGGCTTAGGCTAGCGGCCCAGGTGTTTCTCTAACAGACATATAAACTCCATGATCTTACAAGTTCCACTTTTATTTCACACCGCCGGGATCCATAAGCAAAAGAACATGATATCAACTAGGTACAAGTACCAACGAAGTGTAGAAAGCGGTCCCCATGATACATGGTTCTGCTAACTTCAACCCATAAAGCGCAAGCATATACGCAACAAAGAAGGACCCAATGGTTCAAGTTTATTAAATGCAAGAAAATAAATTGTGCCATCAAGTTCGTGAGAGCTTTAATCACTAATTTTCACATAACAAGTTTAATTTGGGAGGTAGATAAAACAGGAATTTACTTGGAATAGCAATAATGCTACTAGGTAGGTATGGTGGACGCAAATGGCTAAGGTTTTGGTTTAAAGGAGGTGGATGCACGAGAAGAATTCCCTCTCAGTACAAGTTTTTGGCTAGCAAGGCTGGGTAGCAAGTATAAGAGTTGAAGGAAACAAACATACAAGTGATAAAAACAAACATGCAATCTTCCTTGGAAGCACAAAAGATCTTAACTAGAGAATACTAGACTTATGAGCAAATCAAGAAAGAAAGATGATGAAATTATTTTTCTCTAGAGTACTTTTATCTTTTTCTTTTCAACTCTTAAAAAGGTGTTGCTACTGACCGAGCCAGGTTTGCCAAAACCAACTAAATTAACTCAATGATCCCAAAGTGATACCAATACTAACAACAAGATCAATCATATAACCACGAATTGAAAACTATCATAAGCTATGCAAAAGAGTGAATGATAGAACTTCTCATTAATATTCCATAACGGAAACTCACACCAAGGGATACATATCTAACGAGAGAGGAGACACTTCCATAATGCAAACCATACTACACAATAACTCCTCTATTCATGATATGACTCTACTAATAAGGTAAAAAGATAGAAGATAGTGATATGATACCGTAGCACTCCCCCAAGCTTGGAACAAACCAAGGGGATGCCAAACCTGACGACGAATTACTCCTTTGGTGGTGGTGGTATCTTCTCATCTTCGTCCGTCTTCCAGGGTAAAGGCTTCCCATCAACAAAGAACATCGTGGTTTCCAACATCCTGAAACTTGCAGCAGCACTTATGCGTTTAAATCTAGCCTAATACTCATAGTTTTGATTTTGTACGTCATAGAACTATGCTTGAAGTTTGTTGGTTGTTTGGCGGAGTGAAAAGATTTCATCCTTGAGTTCAGAAGTCTCCTTTTGGTGCTCGGTGATGAGTTCGGAACAAATCTTGTGGATGATGTCCACTTCGCGCTCCGCCATCTTCCTGTACCTAAAGACTTCTTGCTCCAATGCTTCCATCCTGTCCTCCAGATTTCCTTCACCTTTAGGGCCTTGAACCTCCTTAACCCAGACCTCCCCACCTTCGAGCAACAACTCCTTGGGATGAATCTTCAATTCTCTCATGTATGGGTTGATGATATCTTCTAAGGGATCTCCCTTGGATGTTCCAGAGGAAGACATTGTGGCTCCAAATCTGAGATTACACCTGGCAGAAACGGATCGAAACAAAAACACAACAAAAACACGATATACGAACCTCGGAAGATCCGGGGGGTTATATATTACGAAGTTTCATATCAAAAGGAAGGTACTAGGAGAAAACGGGTCTGAGACGGAGTCCTGGGTGGCCTCACCACCTGGTGGTGCGGCCAGGGGTGGGCCCGCGCCATGGGGTGGTGTGGGCCACCCGGCTCGATTCCATCCTTTTTTCGTAGCTCTCCTTATTGGATCTAAAACTGCAAAAATATAGTTGGATTGTATTTTCGCGGAACTTTTCTTACCAGAACTTGTTACCTAGTTGGAAACGGACTCTGCAGGTCTCTGAATTTGGTCCTCAATGAATTTCTCTGGAGTTATAACTTGAAAGGCATCAACATCCTCATTGTAAGAATCTCTAGCAATATAGTGTTTGAGTCGCTGTCCATTTACTACTTGTGTAGTATTATCTTTTAGAGAAGAAATTTTTATTTCTCCTGAACGGGTATACTTCTTCAATGATGAAAGGTCCTTCCCATTTTGATAGTAGCTTTCCTGCAAAAAATCTGAGACGAGACCTATACAATAGAACTTTCTCACCAACATGAAATTCTCTCTTATGTATTCGCTTGTCGTGCCATCTTTTAACTTTTTCTTTAAAGAGCCTAGCATTCTCATAGGCTTCACTCCTCCATTCATCTAAAGAGCTTAAGTCAAAAAGTCTTTTCTCACTAGCTAGCTTACAATCTCTATTTAGTTCTTTCACTGCCCAGTAAGCTTTGTGTTCTAATTCTAAGGGTAAGTGGCAAGCTTTCCCATAAACCATTTTATAAGGAGACATTCCCATGGGATTCTTATAAGCAGTTCTATAAGCCCATAAAGCATCATTCAACTTCTTAGCCCAGTTTTTTCTAGACCTATTAACAGTCTTTTGCAAGATAGATTTAATTTCTCTATTTGATAACTCTACTTGCCCGCTAGTTTGGGGGTGATAAGCTGAAGCAATTCTATGATTAACATCATACTTAGCGAGGGTCTTCCTAAAACCGCCATGAATGAAATGAGAACCCCCATCAGTCATGAGATACCTAGGCACTCCAAACCTAGGAAAGATAACATCCTTAAGCATTTTTAGAGAGGTTTCCCTGTCAACAATTTTCGTAGGAATGGCTTCTACCCACTTAGTAACATAATCAACGGCAACAAGAATATGAGTGTAACCCTTCGAACGAGGGAAAGGCCCCATAAAGTTGAATCCCCAACAATCAAAAGGTTCAATAACTAGAGAGTAATTCATAGGCATTTCATTGTGTCTAGAAACATTACCAACATGGTGACATTCATCACAAGATAAAACAAATTTTCTTGCATCTTTAAAAAGGGTAGGCCAGTAGAAACCTGATTGTAGTACCTTTTGTGCAGTTCTATCTCCTGCATGATGTCCTCCATAGGCGCTCCCGTGACATTTACGCAATATCTCTTTTTGTTCATACTCTGGAACACATCTTCGCATAATACCATCAACCCCTTCTTTGTATAAGTGTGGGTCATCCCAAAAATAATGCCTCAAATCATAAAAGAACTTTCTTCTTTGCTGAGCTGTAAAAGTTGGAGGCAAATACTTGGAGACAATAAAGTTAGCATAGTCAGCATACCAAGGGCTTCCTCGCGAGTTCACCCCTACTGCGGCTAATTGCTCATTTGGAAAACTATCATTAACAGGCATAGGATCAAAAGAGATGTTTTCCAAGCGAGATAAATTATCAGCTACAGGATTTTCAGCACCCTTTCTATCTACTATATGTAGATCAAACTCTTGTAAAAGCAGTACCCATCTAATAAGCCTAGGCTTAGCGTCCTTCTTTGTCATAAGATATTTAATAGCAGCATGATCAGTATGAATAGTTACGTTTGAGTCCATAATATAGGGCCTAAACTTATCACAAGCAAAAACAACAGCTAGAAATTCCTTTTCAGTAGTAGCATAGTTCCTTTGAGCAGCGTCTAAAGTCTTACTAGCATAGTGGATAACGTTTAGCTTTTTATCAATACGTTGCCCAAGGACAGCACCTACAGCAAAATCACTAGCATCACACATTATTTCAAAGGGTAAACTCCAATCAGGTGGTTGAACAATAGGAGCTGTAGTTAAAGCCTTCTTAAGAGTTTCAAAAGCTTCCTTACAATCATCATCAAAAACGAAAGGTACCTCTTTTTGAAGAAGATTAGTAAGGGGTTTTGATATCCTAGAAAAGTCTTTAATAAACCTTCTATAGAAACCAACATGACCAAGGATACTACGAATACCTTTGATGTCTCTTGGGAAGGGCATCTTCTCAATTGCCTCAACCTTAGGTCTATCAACTTCTATGCCTCTTTCAAAAACTTTATGCCCAAGAACAATCCCTTCGTTAACCATGAAGTGGCATTTCTCCCAATTAAGAACAAGATTAGTTTCTTCACATCTCTGCAAAACTTTATCAAGGTTGTGCAGACAATTGTCAAAAGAAGTTCAGAGCGTAAGCGTCATCCATGAACACTTCTACAATTTCCTCACAAAAGCCATGAAAGATAGCAGACATGCACCTTTGGAAAGTAGCAGGAGCATTACATAAACCAAAAGGCATACGTCTATAAGCATAAGTTCCATAAGGGCAAGTAAAGGTAGTTTTTTCTTGGTCTTGTTGTTTAACAGCAATTTGAGAGAAACCAGAATAACCATCAAGAAAACAAAAATGGGTCTTTTTAGACAATCTTTCCAACATTTGATCAATAAAAGGAAGCGGGTAATGGTCTTTCTTAGTAACTTTATTGACTTTCCTAAAATCGATGCACATCCTATAGCCTACTACTATTCTTTGAGCAATAAGCTCATCGTTATCATTAGGGACAACGGTAATACCTCCCTTTTTAGGAACACAATGAACAGGACTAACCCATTCACTATCAGCAATAGGGTAAATAATACTAGCATCAAGGAGTTTCAATACCTCATTCATTACCACTTCCTTCATCTTAGGATTTAAATGTCGTTGGTGCTCCACTACTGGCTTCGCATCTGGTTCTATGTTGATAGAATGCTGACATATAGTAGGTGAAATCCCTTTCAAATCATCCAGAGTATAGCCCATAGCTCCTCGGTGTTTCTTCAAAACTTCCAATAATCTTTCTTCTTCCTCCCCTGAAAGTTTAGCGCTAATAATAACAGGGTATATCTTTTTATCATCAATAAAAGCATATTTAAGATCATCAGGGAGAGGTTTTAGATCGAAGACTGGATCCTTTTTAGGTGGCATCGTGGTACCCAAGTCTTCTATAGGCAGGTCGTGCTTAAGCATCACTGGTTGATCACGGAGAATCATGTCAATCTCATTTCTTTCTTCCATGAAGATTTCACTTTCATGTTCCTCCATAAATTGCTACAAAGCATTATTAGGAGCAAGACAAATAGAAGAAAGTTGTTCAACCCTAAAATCCTCATTATGGGTTTCCTCTTCGCAAGGTTCTTTAGCAAATTTCGAAAAATTAAACTCATAGGATTCCCCATCAAACTTAGTCAAGATTTTCTCCCTCTTGCAATCAATAATAGCACCACAAGTACTCAAGAAAGGTCTCGCAAAAATGATAGGATAAGTTTTACTAGCGGCTGAACCAAGTACTAGAAAATCAGCAAGGTACTTAATCTTACCACAAAGAACTTCCACGTCTCGAACAATACCAATTAGAGAGATGGTCTCTCTATTAGCAAGGTGAATAACCACATCAATCTCCTCCAACTCGCAAGGACTGATTTCATGCATAATTTCTCTGTAAAGTTCATAAGGAATAGCACTAGAACTTGCACCAATATCACATAAACCATAGTAGCAATGATCACCAATTCTAACAGAAAGCACAAGAACACTAGCCTTTTTAGTTCTATTAGGATGTGAAACAATATTAGAAGCATCCTCACAAAAGACTATGTGCCCGTCTTCTACGCTTTTAGTGACAAGGTCTTTCACAATTGCTACCACAGGTTCAATGTTTATTTGTTCATCAGGTTTTACAGTTCTTTTTTCACTTTTGGTGATTACATTAGTTATCATAGGATGGTCCTTTACCTTTTCGGGAAAGGGAATCTTCTCGATATAAGGCTTGGGTAAGATGGGATCAATAATGCAATACTAACCACTTCCAATAGGAGCATAGTCTACAATATCTTTGTAAGGTGCATGGTACTTGTTCCATCCCCTTTTTGGAATTTCGATATAGGAAGAAAAAGCTCTAAAGCAATTCATAATAACTTGCAAATCAAGACCATAAAGATTACTAATATTTTGAAAGTCATCAGTTCCCATAAAAGATTCAATGCATTCATAATCATGATTTATACCTGACTTTCTACCTTTGTCATTCTCCCAAGCTTCAGCATTGTCTTGAATACGATCTAGAAGGTCCCATTTAACTTCTTCTTCCATGCGAGTGAATGATCCAGCGCAAGAAGCATCCAATAAATCTTTATAATGTAGAGGGAGCCTTGCATAAAAGTTATTGATAATAATATTGTTGGGGAGCTCATGAATGGGACATTTGAGCAATAGTAACTTCAATCTCCCCCAAGCTTGAGCTGTACTCTCTCCATCAAGAGGCCAAAAGTTGTATATTTGATTCCGATCTTTATGAATCTCACTAGGAGGATAAAACTTTGAATAAAAGAGAGGCACTAATTCCTCCCATTCTAGAGCTTGACCATTCTTCAGCAGCTTATACCATTCCTTAGCTCTTCCTTTCAGTGATAATGAGAATAGCTTCTTCTTAACTTGATCTGTAGTAATACCTGCACACTTAAACAACCCGCATAATTCGTGTATAAAGAGGAAATGATCACCGGGATGGACAGTTCCATCCCCAACATAGTAGTTATCCATAACACGATCAATAATTCTTGTAGGTATTTTGAAAACATCTTTCTCAGCAGGTGGTGGCTTATCTACTACCTTAGCAGGGGTAGTAGCATTACCAAATAAGAAACTCAACGAATTATCCATAACGAAAATAAAGCAACTAGCAGAAGTAAACAATACTCACAGTAGAAGTTTCCTTTACCAGTTCCACTCTCCAATAGCGCTTCACTCCCGACAGCGGCGCGGAAAATAGTCTTGATGACCCACAAGTATAGGGGTGTATCGCGATATTTTCGATAAGTAAGAGTGTCGAACAACGAGGAGCGTAAAGGTCTTTGGCTAGTGGTATGGATCAGGAATTCTCTGCAAATACTTAGCAAACGGATTTTTAGGGGTTTTCGTTAAAGCAAGTAAACAAAGTATGAGTAAATAAAAGACAGTAGGAATAATGCAGCAAGTGGCCCAATCCTTTATGCAGCAAAGGACAAGCCAGTTGTATTTCTATAGAAGACCAAACGTTCTCGAGGACACATGGGAAGACTGTCAAGTGCTTTCGCTTCATATAGTCGATTAATCTTCTCTAGCTTGCTAAGTGTTGTGTGGGTGAACCTGTGCTAATGTACCGCCCCATCCAAGACTTAATACATACTTGTGATTAAACCCCCTTGCAAACATCCGTAAGTACAAGAAAGTAATTAAGGTAGAAACCTAACCACAACTTAAATAACAATCTATTGAATCTTTCTCAACGCAACTCCACTACTAACAACAAGACTTCTCCCATGTCCTCAAGAACAAAACGAACTACTCACAAGACATCATATGGATCATGATCAGAGATGGAATAATGATGTATAACAATCTGAACATAAACAATAATTCAACGGTTCACTCAATAGCATCAACTACAAAGAGTAATCAACACCGGGAAAGTTTCCCCTATGAACTATGCAAGATTCAACACAATTGTTACAGCAATATGGAGATGGTGATGAGGGTGCTGATGGTGATGATGATGGTGGTGATGATGATGATCCCGATGAAGTCCAGCTTGATGATGGCGTTGATGGCGACGATCTCCCCTCTTCGGGAAGGAATTCCCCCGGCAGAAATCTGTCTGCCGGAGAGATATTTCTCTCTCGGTGTTTTCCGCCCCGCAGAGGCGGCGGAATCTTTCTGTGGTCGCTCCCCGAGTCTTAGGGTTTCGGGAGGAAGATATACGCTAGAGGGGAGAGACTGGAGTGGGCCAGGGTGGCCACACCACTCCCTGGCGCGGTCTAGGCCTGCCCGCGCCATGGGGTGGTGTGGGCCCCCTATGGCCCACCTCTACTCCATCTTCTGGCATCTCGAGTCTTCCGGAAAAATAGAATTTTCCGTATATTTTCCCGGATTTTCTGATCTTCGCGAATTTTGCCTCCAAACAGCACCTTTTCCATTAGAATCCTGACTGCAGCGGTCCATGCTCCAAAAGTCATCAACCATGCAAAAATAGATGAAATAACATAAGTATCACCTCTCAATACAAAATATATCAATGAATAATAGTGAATTAAGACATAGAATAGTGATGCAAAATGGACGTATCACCCCACCACCACCATAGGGGCCTCCACCAGCAGGACAGCCACAAAGCACAGTATACCAAGACAACGAGTACCCCATATCAAAGGGGGCAATGCCAATGATCCAGAAGGGGCCACCCTCCAATAGAACACAAAATCTCATCACTAGGCAAGTAAATTTGGCGGTAACAAAGCCACCTCCTACACCAGAGTATCTACATTGTTTAGAGCAAGAAATCACTTTCATCAGACCTGACCATCCGTCACGGGTCCCTCAGCCAGGCCAGTCAGCACTGATAGTGGAAGCGCAAATTGGCGGGTTCGACATGAGCAAAGTTTTCTTGGATGCAGGAAGTAGCATCAACCTGATTTACGCCAAAACTCTGCGGGCCATGAATTGGTCCATGACGAACCTAACCCCAATCGACACAACCTTTCATGGGATAGTTCCTGAAAAAGCCAAAATTCCATTAGGCAAAGTCCACCTTGACGTTGTTTTTGGGACAAAAAACAACTTCAGACGAGAAAAGCTAGAATTCGAAGTTATGGACTGGCCATCTCAATACCACGCGATCCTGGGGCGACCAGCTTTCGCAAGGTTCATGGCAGTACCCCACTACACATACCTAGTGCTGAAAATGCCAGCCCCAATGGGGTCATCACTGTCAAAGGCATCTTCAGCCGCGCAGACAGCTACGATCGAGAATTCAACAAAATTTCGGAATCTTTCGGGATGGAGGCGGAACTTGGACAACTAAAGTTGGCGGATGAAGGATCGACACATGAAGAACACCCACAATAAGAAAACATCGGCAGAGCAAGCACGCGGTAGCCTCTCAAAAAGCAACATACACAGCCTCCAATAAACGGTCCCGCATAAGAAGACCCGCTGATTGAAGCCGAAGTCTCTTCGAGATAGTTTCTACTTAGATACACCTTATTTTCAATAAAGGCCAATGGCCAGGCGATCGCGCCACCACAATGTACTCTCACCCATTCATATGAATAACTAAAGAAAGTATTTCGTGACAAACTTCCACGGCACAATAGCTTGCCAGTTTTCCCCATATGAGAATACAACATATAGTCAAAATCTCGTATAAGACATACGACTTTTTTGACAAGTATAAAGTGTTTCAACACAAAGTACAAAGGCGAAGCAAGTAAATAATCAGATAGGGAAATTTACAAAAAATTCCTCGTCTGCCTCCAAACATTTTCGGACGATCCTAATTACAGGTCTACGAGCAGTGACATAATGAGGCACCATATCAATAAGACCACCATCAGACGGAGAAGGTAGCCATGAAGACACATCATCCAAGTCTAGCGTCGGATGATGCACATGCACCCAGGAAAGCGCGAGTTTAGCACCCGCCACAACCTGAAGCTTCACAAAATGATGGATCTTCTCACCCTGTTGAAATTTTGCAATCAAATCCGCCAAGTTTTGAGGCTAAGGATCCCAAGGAAACATGGCATTATAAGTAATGGCCAGAGATCCGCGGCAGCACTCGACGAATTGCTCCAACTCCGACAGGTGGTCCTGAAGCATTGCTATGGTATAGGCGCGGTGATGATCAGTCCAAAAGTCCGTCTCAGAACTTCGGGAAGAAGATACAAGAGCCTGCATTCGGTTGCGCAGACGTTGGGTCTCGTCCCTCTCACACAATCGGATGCCTAAGAAATCAAGAAGACAAAAAATCACGGAAGAGGCAACCAAAGAAAAAAAACAAGAGATATGCCACAAGCACTTACACAACAGCCTCTCACTCGCCCTGGAGATCTCTTCTAAGAAAAATGCCTCATGGTTGAGGGCCTGGCGTGTTTTTGATTGGAAGACATTAACCATCGATTGAACAACCCGCAGTTTTCCTTCAAGTTTCTTCACTTTTTCTATCTTTTCAGCATATAGCGGTGGGTCCACCGTACGCACGACAACAGGACCAGTCGCACCCGCTACAGCGGAGGGCGCAACAACATCTAACGGTTGCATGGAACCAGAAGGAGCTGAAGAATCACTCAAGATCTGGCAACACAAAAGAAGTATACGAAACACTCAGCATACAAAGGCAAGATCACACGCATATATTCACAAGCTGTTTCGAAGCAAAAGGAAGCCGGACAAGATCAAAATCCATTACAATAAGGGAAGACACGACAAACGATTACAAATAAAGGCCTATGGGGCTGCGTCCTTCAAAGATAAAGTGGCACTAGCAGAAGGAGCACTAGCTACAGTAGCGGTAGGGGTAGCCGAAGAAGGAGTGTGGGACGCAGTCAGAGGAGTCGAGCAACGGGCAACCAATCTCCCTGAACCCGAGACCAGACCCAGGAGCAGCCGAGAATATTTTCTGGCCCTTTTAATATGCGGCTTCAGATCAACTGCTTTGCCACTGGAGGTGACCGGGATAGAGGAGCTAACCTTCTCCTAGTCGACCTTCTCGCCATGCGCCATCGCCAGAGCCATCGAAGTTTCGGCACCGCTCCTTGATTGCGTTAGACTATAACCAACAAGGGGGATGGGATCAGCACCAAAAATGGCGGCAAGATCATTCAGGTCCTCCGGCACATCTGTGGTTGGAAATACTTCGGCATGAAGCTTCTTGAAGGCGTGGCACGAACGGACAAGCAGATTGCACCCACGAACGCTGTTAGCATCCAAAGTGCTAACAACATCCGATAAAGGATCAACCTTCTTATCATCGTCCAGCGTTAGGTTCTGGCCAGTCAGCTCTGACAAACCAAAAGAGAAGAAGAGGTCGACAATCAAAAGAAAGAAACGAAACAACAAATACACGTACAAATCGACACATACCGGTCAGCAAGTTATTTAAGGCCTCCAGGCGCTACCGCAGATTTGCATCTCGAGCAGCGACTTGCCTGGCCACTTCATCAGCATTAGCTTTTGCCCTCTGATTAGCCTCTTCGGAAGCTCGGAGCCTGCTTTCCAGCTCATCGGCACGCTTTATCCCCTTATCCCGGATAATCGCGGATTGCTTGGCAGCGGCTGAAGGAGCGAAACACAAAAAATGAGGATGAACATGTTTATAGGGAAATTACACAGGCAATCAGTACATACCTTTCAGCTCTTCGGCATCATCACGGATCCTTATAAAGCGACTGGCCATACCGACCATCTCACACATCAAAGGCTGAGCAAGAGAAAAACATAGCAAAAGGATATAAAGGCAGACTAAATATATGAGGAAGGAAAAATTCTGGCATCAAAAGTAACTTACATCCTTCATGTCCACATCAACGGGTGCTTCAGATATCACCACCCTTTACCCGCCATTTTCCTTCTTTTTTGCGGCGGTGGCTTGGATGAAGTGGCAACATCTTTCTGGACCTCTTTCTCCACAGGAGACAAAATTTTCTCTTTCGGCTCCGCGAATGGCGGAGGGGTCTTCCTTGTGGAGCAGCCCACAGATGTGGGAAGAGGAGAAGCAGGAAGATCTTCGTCATCACTACAAACAACACACCCGAGAGTAAGCATCAGCAGTAAAAACACTCGGTGAAAACAGAAAAGGGAGAAAGAAAATACTTATGAAGACACATCCTGTGCAAGACGAAACAAGTTCATCCGGGAAGGAGCAGCTGCGATCGGAGAAGTGCCAAAGGGCTTGGAAGCAGTCGAGTCATCCAAATCCTCGACCCTTTTCAGAGCACATGGTTGTTTCCTCTTTTCGCCGGCACACTCCACGCGGAAATCCCCGGAGCCAGCCGAAGGAAGAGATTGCATCTTCGACGAAGAGTCAGACGCAGAAATATCCCCCTCCTCATCCGCGACAGTCCCAGTCATAGGGAGATCGTCGGATGCAGAGGGGTGGACAGGGGGCTCACCACTTTCAGGAAGGGGGGAAGTGAGCTTAGGTGATCGAAATCCTACAGAAAGAGGAAGAATTGAAAAAATGCATCTATAAATAGAAGGCAAGGAAACGACAAAAGCGAAGAAAATGCACCTCGGGAAGATGTTTCTTCTTGCCGTAAGGCTCTACAAGGCAAGTCGAAGGAACTAGTTTCTTTGCCGTTAAAGTTGTGAAGCTCCATACTCTCTTCTCATACAGCTTAAGGGTAAGGTCCTCTAAGGAAATCCTCATCGGGTCCTTCCCAATATACGCCCACATACCGGACAACCGGGCTTGGAGCGGCTGGACACGGATCCGCAAAAAATATGCCAGGACCTGGAGACCCAACAATTCTTTGCCAACCTCATGCCGTAGCTCAGAAATACGGTTAACAAAGGGCTGGATTTCAGCCATTTCCTCGGCAGAGGGACGCTGATCCTAGGAGTCGAGTTTACGACAGACTTTTTTAGTTTCAAAGGGGGCTAAACCGAAAGGTTGGCCTTCGAGTGGCTGGTCCTTGACATAGAACCACTTAGACTTCCAACCTTGGACAAAATCCGTGAGTTTGAAGTCTAAGTAATCAACGTCAGAGTGGACAAAAAAATGGCGCCACCAACATCATGGACAATGGTGTCAGTGGCGTTGCGGCGAACATAGAAGAAGTATTTCCAAAGGCCCCAATGGGGATGAATCCCAAGGAAACACTCGCAAAGAGTGACAAAACAAGCAATGTGGAGGACGGAATTGGGCGTGAGCTGATAAAGCTGCACGCCATAACAAACAAAAGGCCTCGGAGAAATTCATGGACGGGGAGAGAAAGACCGCGGAAGAGGAAGGAGAGGAACATTACCCTCCAGCCAGGCTCGAGGATGGGAGCAGCTTCATCGCCAGGGAGCTTGAAGGAGCCCTCCGTCAGAAGGCTGGAGTTTCGCGCCTCGTGGAGCTCCTGCATCGTGCACTTGGTGGGAGCCCACTCGACGGCCCTTTTGTTGGTGGCCTTTGCGACGACATCGGAAGTCCCAGCAGCTTTGCTTTTGCCCATGGCAGTGGAGCAAGGAAAGCAAGGCACGGAAATCAAAGTTCGTAAGAGGCAAGAGTGTAAGGAGGAAGAAGGAGCAGAGGGAGGCTAGGTGAAACAGTAAAAAGCACACCCCTTCCCTTATAAAGAGCAACAACACAAGAATGTGCTCTGCCAGTAAAAATCCGTATCGACGATACGATGAAAAATCCTGACGGATGCATTGGGTACCCGATAAAAAATAGAAAACTGGAATTCAGTATTCGGTAAGACCTCAACGGCTCGAACTGGATTACACCAGCAACAAAATTCCGGATTCAAGCCTGGGGACTTGAGTCTGATGTAGGTCAACCTTGTTTTGCCCTGGAGCAATTAACTGATTCCCGATCCATCAGAAGCATCACACTCGTTATACCAAAATCCCTACAAAAAACAAAATCAAAGAGAATAAAAGAAAGAAGAAAGAAAACTCTGAGACTCAACCTAAAAACTGTGGATTCAGGTAGTATCGGGGGCTACTGACATGGGTATGATTACTCGGATGCTCACTATTCGCTACCCTACATTGGGTAAAAGGCCTACAACCCATAGAGATTCCAGATAAAAGCCCAAGGAAGCAACCGACAGAAACTTCTTATTGTATTAGGAAAGAAATCATGAACCGACATTATGTTGGTATTGTAATCACGCGTGTATGAAACCTATCCGCATACAGCTTTGAGACCCGACCTATTATATATAGGGCAGGAGAAGCCCAAGCGAGGGTACCGAAATCTAGTAGACAACTTGTAATAGAGTGTTTCCCCAATATTCAGGTGACTTTGTCTTCATTGTTCTCCCTGACATCCAACTAAATCCCCAGCATTCTCTTTTCCGCAAAACCCTAAGTCCATCATCATGGGCATTGCCGAGGTTACCCCTCATCAGGATCCCTGTGGGATCGATATCTATACTTGGAAACTAGCTACAAACGATCTGTGCACTTGCATACATCAGCTGCTGTGTTATGATTATGCGTCTGGCCTCTTCTCGAAAGTTGTCCCTTTTGACAAGACAGAGGCGGCGACGACTATACGGCGGCAACTATATGGCCAAAAAATATTCCCGTTGTATAATTGCTCGTCAAAGCTTATGTACGCCTCCCTTGATTGCTTCCAAAAAGAGACCCTTGTTTTCACCTAAATATTGTGTGTCTCTTGTTAAAACCTTATGTTGATGTTCAGAACCTGAAACACACATTAAAAACCAAGTTTTCTTCGCTACCGAAGTATTAGCGTTAGGTAAAGCTAGAAAACGATCAAATCTAGAAGAAAACCATCAATAAAAACCATCAAAAATATGTCGAATCTCACAGCTATCAACTCCCCAAGCTTAGATGTTGCTCGCCCTCGAGTGCCAAGAAAATAAGGAAGAATAGCGGAGTTCGATACCGAAACAAAAGAAATTACAAGCTTGAATTGCTGTCAAATTCTTTTCTTCACAATTCCTGCAATCTTAAACATGATCATACAAGTATTCACAAGATTGCACTGAGTCCACTTCCTAGCCACATATATCTTGCTAGCAAATAAATCATATGCCCGAGCAAGTGTCAAAAGTTTAGCTAGGGAAGTGAAATAAATTCTTTTGGTGTCTC
The DNA here is from genome assembly GCA_023614405.1 of Avena insularis. NCBI lineage: Eukaryota > Viridiplantae > Streptophyta > Magnoliopsida > Poales > Poaceae > Avena > Avena insularis. Next base: position 474,489,916 of record CM042696.1, on the reverse strand, counting down.
TCTTTGTTGAGAGATGAAACATTTTTGCTCTTGTTTCTTTAATCAATTAAGAGTACTCAAGTTGGCACCAAAAACATTCAACTTAAGAACAACTCATATATTTCCACGTCAAAATTTCAAGACTCTCAAAGTACCTTTTTCCTTTCCTTGTTTTTCAAAAACTTCAGCCCTTTCATAGAGAAATTATGCCACTGTTTTTAACATGTTAATTGGGACTGTGTTGCACACTCGTGACCATGCCAATAAATAATAATTGAGCAATAGTGGGTCAGAGGAGTACTACAACTTCACTTGGAACGTGAAACCACGAGGAGACTAAAATTTTACCCGTCATAGCATTGCTGCTATAGACGCTTACATAACTCAATAGCCGAAATCAAATGGTTTCCCACATTTAGATCATTCGTTGGCCAGCGGAGTTAATAGTTCCCCATGGAGCATGACAGTGTTGTAATGACACGCGTAAAGCAATATCTTACTGTAATTATTAGAAAAAGAAGTGGCATAATCTCTACTACTTTGAAGCATCCATTTTATCAGACAATTTCATTCAAGGGTGTTATCAAGTCTATTTACATTAATCTCAAATGGGGTTGCGTAGTTTTAAAATCAAATCCTTTGGGCTAAACATGGACTCACATCATCTTTTGGATGCTTTTTCTTGTTGTAAAAATGTAGGAAATATTTTAACCAAGGTCATTGCTCATTATTTCAAATCTAAAAAGGAGACACTAGCAAAGGAATATAATTTATAGGATAGCAAGCTAAGTGGGGAGTGACTCAAGTGCAAGCGAGTAAATAATTGTAGGATCAATTTAAAGTTGCAGAAAAGGTGATGAAAGGAATGTGATACCTCCTCTTGCTTGCTTTGTTCTCGTACTTGAGTCGAACCCCCTCTATATTTCCCTATTGCCAAGTCACCTGAAATTGAGCGATCTCTGAGAGAAACAAAGAAACAAATTTGCAACAAAAGTTACAATGATTTTTTTTGCATTTTTGGTTTAGGAATGTAAACTGAAAGTAAACATGCAATTTTGAAGAAGTAAAATAAATCAAAAAGAAGAAACAAAAATATGAATGCAAGGTTTGGAGGTTTTCAAACCTCCCCCAAGCTTAGGCTATTGCCAGGCTCAGTTGTTGCCGTCATTCGGCGACTGGTGCGGATACTGCTGGTAATAGTTGGGGAAGTGAGTCATGAAGTGACTAAAGTTGTGAGTTAAGGCACACACATCTTCGTTCACTCCTTGTAGAGTGTGGTCAATCTCCCCAACGCGTTGGTTGAGCTGCTGAAATTCTTGAGAAGGGACGTAGTTGAACCCCTGTTGCGGCTGATTGGGCCATGGGTCCTAGGATCCCCCTTGTTGTTGCTGCTGTCCCTCCCAACCAAGATTGGATTCATGCTCCTGCTCATGCTCATCCTCATCCTGCTGCTCTCCTTCTTCATCTTCTTCCTGATCAGGCTGGAATTCAGCCATGATCTCCACCAATTGATCCTTGATGAGGATCCAGTTGTCCTTCTCCATAATCGTGAAGGCTTATGGATAGGGAAACGGAACCTACTCAACTTGTGCATCGCCAAGATAACCAAATTGATATGGTCGGAGCCTCTTGTTAGCTCGTTAAACACCGAGGAAACCACAAGCAGTTAAATATTTGACATCCATAAGTTTGGAGCCGTCAACAGGTTACATCACAGGTAATATAATGTTCAGTGCTAGGGCAAGGTGGGTTACTGATGGCTCAATGCACGGCACCCAGAAAAGTGTTGGTGTGTGGTTGATGTAGAGCTCGTTGGGAACCCCAAGAGGAAGGTATGATGAGCACAACAACAAGTTTCCCTCGGTTATGAAACCAAGGTTTAATCGAACCAGTAGAAGCAAGGAAACACCCCAAAGGTGTTACTAGCTGAGCTTTGGCAGGGCGCACTACCGGTGCTAGTAGCAACGTGGATACCTGCACAGCACAACCACAGAACTTTGTCCCCAACTTGCGATGAGGTTGTCAATCTCACCGTGTTTTGCGGAAAACAAAGGATTAAACGTATCGAATGGAAAGAAGTAATAGTTTGTAGAAAGTAAACACAAAACAGTAAAAGATTGTAGATTGTATGTAAAGAAAAGGACCGGGATCCATAGTTCACTAGAGGTGGCTCTCCTTAGATAGATAACATGCTGGGTGAACAAATTACAGCGGGGCCATTGACAAACATCGAGAAAGCAATACATGCATATACTAATCATCTTGACTCCTTTGAGACTTGATTGGGGCATTACAACATTATACATAGACCGCCATCCAACTACATCTATGACTAATAATCCACCTTCAGGTTATCATCTGAACCCCCTCCAGTATTAAGTTGCAAGCAACAGATTATTGCTTTACGAATTGCGTGTAAAGTAAACAATACGAATGTTCTATGAACAAAGGATTGTTGTTTTCTCCCTAGTAGCAACAACACATCTAGTACCTTAGAGAGTTCTGTCACTTCCCAGATTACCAGAGGCATGAACCCACTATCGAGCATAAATACTAACTCTTGGAGTTGCTAGCATCTACTTGGCCAAGATAGCTACTAACAACGGAAAGCATGCAAGATCACAAATAACAAAGACATGATAGAATCAATAATCAATCTAAAATAGCATCTCAATATCCATCGGATCCCCGCAAACACAACATGCAGAATTACAAATAGATGATCTTGATCATGAACGGAGCTCACAAGATCTAAACATGAAAGCACGAAGGAGGAGAACCAGCCATCAAGCTACTACATGGATCTGTAGTCCAAGGATGAACTACTCACGCATCACACCGGAGGCTTGCATGGTGATGAAGAAGGCCTCCAGGGTGAATTCCCCTCTCCGGCAGGGTGCCGGGAAGAGCTTCAGATCCCTCCTGATCTCCGGCAGGCCTGGCCACGCGGCCAGGTGGTGTGGCCGGGCCCCAGCCCTTCTCCGTCTCATATTCTGGCTCCAGATGTCTTCCGGTAAAATAGCAACTTTGGCTTTTGTCCCGTCCAATTCCAAGAATATTCATTTTCTGACTTCCTAGAACCAAAAACAGCAGAAAACAGGCAGCTGGCACTGTGGCTCTTATTAATAGGTTAGTCCAAGAAATCATATGAAAAGTACTCCAAAGTATGGACAAAACACAAGAAAGTAGATAAAACCAAGCATGGAATATCAAAAATTATAGATACATTTGCAATGTATCAAGTACCAAGGAAAGGTCTTCCAAGTATTATGGATATTTTTTCATACTCTAGCATTTCAAGAATAATAAAATCACTGGAAATAACATGGTCAACTATTCTAAGTAGAACATCCTAAATCATACCAATGGGTTGTTTAGTGGACTTGTAGTAGGGGAATACTCCCCTAATCGTAACCTTTTATAGAGGGAATATGGCATTACACTAACTCCTGCACCTAAATCACACAAGGCATTGTGAATATCTGTTTTGCCAATTGAGCATGAAATAGTTGGTATTCCGGGATCTCCTGATTTAGACAATAGCTTCCCATTAGTAGGTTAACTAGTTACCATGGCAATGGTTTAAGTTATTTCTTTCTTTCTACTAAGAATATCATAGAGGAATTTAGAATAGGTGGGAACTTTTATTGCATCCACAAAAAGAATTTCTAGAAGAAGATCACCAAGTGCCTTTTGAAAGAATCATAGATTACCTGATCCGGTGCTTTCTTTTTTCATCTGGATAAGGAAGCTTTTGCCCACCTTTCTTATTCTTGTCATTTACCTTTTGTGGGGGATCAGGCTCTTTTGTTGCTTTCTTTTGTTGCTGCTTATCTCTTTTATTCTTTTCTACTACAACAACTTCATCTTCATTACTTGTATCTTTTTCTTCTCTTGGATCATCTGTCTCTGCATCAGAGTCATAACAGTCATCATGTGCATCATTTTGGTCCTCCATGGTTTGATCTTGTGTTTCTTGAGCTGTTCCATCTTAAGGATCCACCATTGTATCATCTTCTTGGCTTGCTTTGATCAAGGCTTTTTTCCTTTCGATCTTTTTTAGCTTCATATTCTAGTGGTCCTAATGGTCCTGTAACAACTACACCTCTTCTTGTAACAACATTAGTAGAAACAGGAATATCTATATCATCTTGACGAAAAAATTGATAACCAGATGCTATTTGTCCACATTAGGTTTCAATCATACTAAGATACTTGTGAAATAATTTTATTTGTTGGCCAATCTCATCATAATTTTCTGTGAGTTCCGCCAAAATCTTTTTATGTCTTTGAAAATGCTTATGCAGGTTATTATGAGATTTTGCTTGTCGATGTTTTAATTCTTGAAAAACTTTTCTAGTTTCATCTTCTTCAGTAAAAACTTGTAACAAGTCTACTATGTTTTCCTTATCAAGTTCAGAAGGTATACCTTTTTCTTTCATTGATTTGCGTACTTCAGACATAAGATCTGGAGTTATACGAAGTATCCCTTTTTCCAGCTTAGTGCCAAAATTAGGATTATATAAAGAATCATTCTTAGCCCTAGTAGACATCAATTCCAAACATGCTTTAATAGTTAAAGTATTTATCGATCCTCCCGCTGATAAGTCAAGCAATGCTCTGCATTGAGTATTAAGACCATGCTAAAATAAATGGCAAATAGTTGATTCAGAATAGCCATGATTATAATTGATCATTCCAAAGAATCTATCCCAGGCTTGTGGGTATTTTTCTCCCACGTTCTGACTAAAGTTGCATATATTCTTTCTAGTTTCAGTTACCTTTTTAAAAGGATTAAACTTGTTTATGAATTTAACAATATAGTTTTCCCAACATTTAATGTAATGATGAGGGAGAGAATATAACCAGTCTAAAGCCTTACCTTTAAGAAACCAATAGAAAAAATTTAGACAAGAGAAGTCTCTTGGCAAACCTTTTGGTCCAAGTGTTGTCATCACATCGTCAAAATTTCTAATATGTCTTCTTGGGTCTTCATCTTCCCTTCCACTAAAAGCTTTTTGCTGCAAATTTTTAATAATTCCACCATCAAATCTATATTCTCTAACTCCAGGATTAGGAAATTATATTGGTTGGTTAAGCAAAGCAGAGTTTGGAGCACTGTATTCTCTGAGAGTTTTCTCAGGTTTATTGGGAGTTGTCCTGTAAATGGACATGATTTCCATAAAATCACTCAGGTTTTCAACTTCAACCTTATCTGATCTTAAAAGTTTTTCAATAATTTCCTCGCGCCTTTGAATAGACACGCGCTCAAAATAATCTGGTAAATAGGTCCTACCAGAGCGTGTAGACCCTTTGTCTCCTAGGAAGACCATTTTGTAGTAGTAACACCTCAAATGTCAAGAAACAAACACTTAGTGCTTAGCTCCCTGGCAACGGCGCCAGAAAATAGCTTGATGTCTGCAAGTGCATAGATCATTTGCAGCTAGTTTTGAAGTATAGATATCGATCCCACAGGGAGCCCAAAGGTAAGTGTTTATGAGTGAAGTCTCTATCACACTCAAAGTTGTCATAGGTCTTCGAATGAATTGACTGCAAGTGTGGAAACAAGAATGAAATTTGGATTAAACTGTATATATTTAAATAAAACTAAAATGTAAACGTCAGGAATAAAAAACATAAAAGTAAAGAACAATTCGATTGTTTGTGGTTTTCTGCAGATGACGAAGAAGGCGTGGGTAGATACAGTTCATGGTGATAGTGAATGTTCCATGTGGACGAATGATAAGTGTAATAATTATAATCTGATAAATATATGTGTAGGCAAGCAACCCATAATTAGCCGGAACTCCTGTTGGTAGATTTCATCCCAACTTCAATAATCCTGCTAGCCTGTTACCAAAACCATGGTCAGTCACTAGACTATTAAGATACTTTAGGTTGCTTAGCAATTAAGCTCCTTGGATCGCACTAATGCAATAAGCATAGTGGTTCCTTATTATCCACGAGTCAAACTAGTTTCCCATTGATATCCCCGTGTCACTCGGGGGTCGCCGGTCTGCTAGCGAAAAAGATCCTATCTATGAAGAATAAAGCATCATGTTGTCTGGGCCCTTAATTGGACAACAAGCATTAGGCATCCCACAGATAGTCAAGCACAGATACCACTGTTGGATCCGCAGCATAGAAAACAAAAAAATTCCTACGGTGTGAACTACACGCCAAGATCTATCTACTAGGTACAAAGCAACGGGTGGGCATACATCCAATGAGAACTTACCCTCGTAGACAACGAGCTTTGTTAACGAGTAGGAACTCGTGGTTGATGTAGTCATACACTTGCCGATCTCAAGATCGTGAGGAAGTCCGAGCGCCGCAACTCAGCAGCGCATCCACACTCGCACACATGTTCAAGCCACCGGACAACCTCCACCTCCTTGCTCCAGGGATCCAGCGGAAGCAGCAACTCCTTCCAGACGAAATGCCACCGGGAACATGTATCTCGCTAATCCGAGACCATGGGGGAATAATTCTAGAGGGGGAGAGAGATCCTTCACAAGGAGGTGTGAGGATGAAGGAGGGAATGGGTGGCCTTTTATAGGAGGAGGGTGCCCCTCTCTCCATGGCGCATGGGGGTGACCCCTCACCTCCCCCATTCATGTGGTGGTAACCCCTCCACATTAAAATGCCTCTTCACATTCCCTTTTAAAGTCTCCACTTTAAATGCATTAAATTTCTCCAAATTTAATGCTCTCTCATTTAATAAAACTCTTTTTATTAAATTTATTCAGAATTTTGCTAATTACTTTAATTAACAAACATTCACATATAACCCCTTGCAATATTTCAATATCACATGCAGAACCACCTTCTGCAATTTCACCCGAAAACAATTTCCGGTTTCTATGGAAACAATTCCTGTGCTTTGCAATTCTTTTGTCTGAAACATATGTGCTCCAAAATGGTGTCCGGTAACTCTTAAGTGTGCCACCCTACGGTTCGCGAATAATGCAGACATGATCGAGACCCTTCTCCGATCAATAATCAGCAGAGGGACCTGGAGATCCGTACTGACTCCTACACATTCAACGATGACTCCTGTGATCGTGAGAACCTTTAACGCTTGTAACTAAATCCCTTTGTATCTCGATATATTACATGTCCGAGATTCGATCATCGGTATCTCCATACCTAGTTTGATCTCGCATCGACATGCACTCTTTTCTCGTTCTAGTGATATAACATTCTAGTGATCACATCACTTGCTTGCAAGCTATCCTAATGTGATATCACCGAGAGGGCCCAGAGTATATCTATCCGTCATCTGGATTGACAAATTCCACTCTTGATCCATGAGCCTCAACATAACACCTTCGTAGTACTAAACCCATCTTTATAGTCACCCTGTTACGGTGTGACGTTTGATGTTATCAAGATACTCTTCCGGTGTTAGCAATTAACATGATCTCATGGTCTAAGGATAAAGATTACTTCGTATGATGTTATAGCAATATAAACATAATGAATTGATCGTAATGCTATACTTCGGATGAATGTTCATCACATCATTCCACCAATGGTGTGACCTTGTTATTAACAACATCCAATGTCCATGATCAGGAAACCTTGATCATCCTGTTAATCAACAAGCTAGTCTATAAGAGAGGCATGACTAGGAACACTTTTTGTTTATTAAACACACATGTATTGATGTTTCCGAATCAATACATTTCTAGCATGTAAAATAAACATCTATCATGTATAAGGAATATATAATAACAACTTTATTATTGCATCTCAGGGCATATTTCCTTCAAATATAATGATTAAAATCAATCACAAACTAACGGAAAATATATGAAGGCACATCACATCTCACCAATCCCTTACATCTCCCAAGCCCAAGGAACTTACTCACACATGAGAGAAGAAAGCATCATCGATATAATTAAATAAAGGGAGTTCTTGTCGATATTACCGTGGAGATCCACAATAAGAATAGAAAAGTAATCCAAGACAATTCAATATAGGAAGAAACAATCTCAAACCCTAATCTTGCAAGGTGGAGATCTCTCTCTCTCTCTAAAGTACAAGTAATGGCTATGAGGGTGTGATGGCTAGGGGATTGAAGATTGTGGAGCGAGATGAAGGACGTCTTCCCCTTCTTCTCCGGATCTCTTCTTTTTCCTTTCTAGATGGGATGGTTGCTGTTGTGTTATGATTTCACGTTTGGCCTCTTCATGAAAGTTGTCCCTTTTGACAAGACAGAGGCAGCATCAACTATATGACGGTAACTATACAGCCGGAAAAATATTCCCGCCGTATAGTTGCTTGTCAAAGCTTCTATACGCCTCCCTTGATTGCTTCCAAAAAGAGATTTGCTTGTTTTCACCTGAATATTGTGTTTCTCTTGATAAAACCTTTTGTTGATGTCCAGAACCTGAAACACACATTAAAAACCAAGTTTTCTTCGCTACCAAAGTATTAGCGTTAGGTAAAGAAGAAAACCATCAATAAAAACCATCAAAAATATGTCGAATCTCACAGCTATCAACTCCCCCAAGCTTAGATGTTGCTCCCCCAAGATGGAAGTCCTAGGCCAGACTATCCGACCAGGGGGGTGGACTATCCGGCCCTGTATCTCCCTCATAGGCTAGAAACAAAGACTTTGATGAAACTACCATGCCGGATTATCCAGCCCTAGAAGCTCAGAACAACAACCTCCTGTTACGGTTGCTGAACAAGACCAAGGCCAAGTTTCACCTTCAACTATCAACGCAGCATAATCTGTTGATCAAGCTAATAGTCAAGATGAAGAACAAGATGATGAATTTATCCCTCCAAGGAACAATGAGGAAATTGAAATTTGTCGCAAAGCCTGAGATGAACAAAACCTTGAACTCAGGGGTCACACACTTGATAAGGTGATGGGTTATATAAGGAGAATGGTGTCCACAAGGGGTGAGTTAGCAAGATTCAGCGATCATCAAGCACATATATCCATGGTGGAACCCAAGAAGGTTTTTGATGCTCTTGAAGATCTAGACTAGGTTGTGGCTATGCATGAAGAGCTCAAAAATTTTGAGCACAACAAAGTCTGGAATCTAGTTGAGAAGCCTAAAGAGTGCTGCAAAGTTATCAGCACAAAGTGGATCTTCAAGAACAAGCAAGACGAAAATGGAATTGTTGTGATTTAACATTCTAGTCATCATATCACTTGCTTGCAAGCTATCTTAATGTGATATCACCAAGAGGGCCCAGAGTATATCTATCCGTCATCAGGATGGACAAATCCCACTCTTGATCCATGAGCCTCTACATAACACCTTCGTAGCACTGAACCCACCTTTATAGTCACCATGTCACGGTGTGATGTTTGATGTTATCAAGATACTCTTCCGGTGTTAGTGATTGACATGATCTCATGGTCTAAGGGCTAGGATTACTTCATATGATGTTATAGAAATATAAACATAATGACTTTGATTGTAATGCTATACTTCAGATGAATGTTCATCACATGATTCCACTAATATTGTGACCTTGTTATTAACAACATCTAATGTCCATGATCAGGAAACCTTGATCATCTTGTTAATCAATGAGCTAGTTTATAGAGAGGCATAACTACGAACTTTCTATTTGTTTATTAAACACACATGTATTAAGGTTTTCATATTAATACAATTATAGCATGCAAAATAAACATCTATCATATACTTGGAATACATATAATAACAACTTTATTATTGCCTCTCAGGGCATATTCCCTTCATAAAGATGTGGACCAAAAGGTATATCGGTCCATGATTGGCTCTCTTCTTTACCCTTATGCATCTAGACCCGATATTGTGTTGAGTGTACGTGTGTGTGCAAGGTATCAAGCGGCTCCTAGAGAAAGCCACTTAGTGGCGGTCAAGAGAATCTTCTGATATTTGGTTCATTCCCCTAACTTTGGTCTATGGTTTCCCAAGGGCTCTAATTTCTCTTTATGTGGATATAGGGATTCCGATTGGGCTGGTGATAAGGATGATAGGAAGTCAACCTCTAGATCTTGTCAATTTTTGGGAAGATCTTTGGTTTGTTGGTCTTCCAAGAAGCAAAATTGTATATCTCTATCCACCACCGAAGTGAAATATGTGGCTGATGCAAGTGCATGCACATAGTTGTTATGGATGAGGCAAACTTTAAAGGAATACGGTGTCAATTGTGACAAAGTGCCTCTTTTATGTGACAATGAAAGTGCCATAAAAATTGCTTATAGTCCGGTGCAACACATAAGGACGAAACATATTGAGATCCGCAATCATTTTATTCAAGACCATGTCGCTCGTGGATATATTGACTTATCCTTTGTGAGCATGAAGAATCAACTAGGGTATATTTTCACGAAGCCACCTGATGAAGCAAGGTTTTATTATTTGAGGAATGAGCTAAATGTCGTGGATTCAAGGAGCTTTCCTTGATTTACCTTGCATGCTCCCCTATATCTCTTCCTCTATTTTTTATAGATGTAGGCATGGATATAGGGGGAGGGTGGTCCTAACTACTAGGCTAACCCTTCCCCCATAATGCCAAAAGCAAGACAAATCATTTCTCTTAATATCATTTTGTGATATGTGAGTTCATTGATGAGTGTTGGCTATGAACCCAAGATAAATTTTCGCGGTGTCATGCCATTTACTCCTACATGGTGGCTCCGGCCACCATCCTCTTCTTTATGAAGAGTTGGTTCTTTGAAGGTTTTATTAGTTTTTATTTGACCATCTTATGTTATTGTGGAAAACACACCAATAGCGGCTTTTCATTATCTTGGTTTTTGCAATTCTTGGTGTGTAGTACCATATCGGGATGCTAGCTTCACTATTTCCCCTTTTTGTCATTTCGATGCCAAAGGGGGAGAAGTAGTTATATTACGTGTCGAGGGGATTTGCATGGGTCGGGCACAAGCACATTTGTCATCTTATCGTGTTCTTTCATCCTTGCTTGTCACCCATTTGTCTGTGTGAGACTATGTTGGTCCGTCTTGAGTCATGAGACCATAGATTTATCTCTATGGATCTATCAATGGTTATCTATGGATTTATCACTATGGTATTATGGAATTATCAATGTGGTTGTATCTTCATGATATTATTCTTGGAAGTCTCAATATTGGGGTTTTTAAAATGTGCCTATCATTATATTACTGAGGACTTCATTATGGATGGTATGACTCATCTCTATCTTTCTAACTCATCATTTGATATTAGTTTCCAATTCATGAAAAAGTATTGGACCTATGTGTGCTCATTTGTATTCAAATGCAAGCTTAATATATTGATACCTTTGATCCGGATTACGGATGTAGTATAGCTCTTTTTCCCTAGTAGACCTAGGTTATCGAATCCATAGGAAGCGAATGCATAGTGAAGTTACTTTAACGGACCTTCGTGAGTTTTAGAATTCCTTTTGTGTTTTTACCGACTAGTAGCTTGTGTCTTTTTGTTGTTGTCGATGATGGAGAGAGAGGGCCTAGGGCGTTCTGTTTCACCTATAGTTGTGCAAACACATCTGATGGAAATAAAAGATAGAAATAAAGTATGCGTGTACTTGTTAGAGCAAGATAAATTATATGTGGACAGTGCATCCATAATTGATATTGCCTCCTCAACCGCTTATAGCAATAACCTACTAGTCTCATCCATAGAAGAAATAGAAATAATGATATGCATAGTGATTTCACTGTTAATCCCAAGCAAATCCCTCACATACAGCCGTACTACCCCTTCTGTCACTAGGGTTCCCAACCTGCAGATCAGTCATCACTCATACTCCATATACCTAGCTCAACCCTAGGGGTCTTGGGTACCTGACAAGTCCTTAGATTGAGGCAAGAGAGGATACAATAATCATCATGTCATACAAACTAATACACGATCCCATCTATGATAAATCACATGCATAATTGCTACATGGCTAGGCCGAAGCCCTTAGCCCAAGGAGAATTACTCACACACAGAGATGAGATCAAAATTCATAAACATTGTAATGAAAATCATAAGATTGATAGTAATAGTCTTACAATGTCGCCAATCGGAGAAGAGATCTACTATTACAAGTGGTGGAAGATGGCTATGGAGATGGAGAAGGGTTTGGAGATCTGGAGGCGGCTTTCTGGCAAGGTATGGCTTCTAGGGCGTGGTGTCTCTCCTTTTCCCGTCGCCTGAGGCTTCTTTATATAGGGGTCCCTTCACGAAAGTTGTTCTGTTTGACCTAACGGAGGCGGCGCCAACTTTACGACCGGAGCTATACGGTCGGAATTTTTGCTTCGGCCGTATAGTTGGTCGTTACGGCGTCTGCCTTCGTTGGACGGCTCCTGGTTTCTTCTGGTCGAAGGAAATATCATATCTTTGACTTTAATGTAGTGATTCCCTCCTTTAAACAACATTATCTGTGCAGGAAAAATACAAGAACAAAGGATTGCATACCCCTCTGAATATTAGCATTAGTGGCAGGGTTTAGAGAGATATTTCATCAAAAATATGATTAATATCCAGTTTAAATGTGGACGTAGTTGGCTATATTTCAGAGCCATCAACCTCCCCAAGCTTAAACTTCATCGTCCCGAGCAAGAAAACCAAAATCAAAAAGGAACTCAGCATTTAAACTGAAATAACGAGATGGTGATCTTACTCATGACTAATAGTCTCATGTTTCCTCCACTTTCATAAATCTAAAAAAATTCAGCATAGATAGAGTAATGGAAAGCGTATCATATGGGTTTCATGCATCCTTATAGCGCAGCAAAATTATTGTAAGCAAGGATGATTCAAATGAGTAAATTTTATTCCATGTCAAGTAATCAACTCATAGGCTTGCCTTTGAACAATGAAGTATAATCATGTAAATTAAGAGTGTGAGAGTTGTCATGAAAAGCATATATACTAGAGTATCTCAATTCTCCCACATCAATGAATCAAGAATTTTCAAGCACTACTTTTCTATTCATTGTCCTTCAAGAATTTCAGTTTTTTAAGTAATTGAAAGCATGCCAAAGATTTTTATTAGTGTATCGGGCTGCGATGGACACTCGTGGCATCACTAAGGTTTTTGTTCCTTTTGCATAATGATTACTCATAACAACCAGAGGAGTGATTCCATCATGATTACAGCTACCCGAGAGTGCCAAGAATCTTACCCACTATAGCAATGCTGCTACAAGTGTTTAATCAACTCATGGCCGAAATCTAGGAGTTTCCTCCATGAAGATCGTTCGTAGGCCAGCGAAGTTGTTGGCATCCCATGAAGTTTGACATGCATAAAGCTATATCATTCTTATGATTAACAAGTCAAACTTGGGCATGCTCAGAAAAACCGCTAAACATTAATTCAATCGAACAAATCCTTTCAAAGAGAGCTATTAAGACAATCAACATTTTCAGTGGTGTCAAGTGTCTCAAGAAGTAAGCCTTCAAGACTAAACACTACAACACACAAGCCTTTAATTGTGAGACTTTTTCTTATTACAATTGTTTAGCAATTTTTAGGCAAGACTTGGTTAATTACGAGAGCTAGAACAAAATGAGCCCAATTAAATACCCATGCAAACAACAATCTTACTGTGATACAAATACACCCTCCACCAATATAATATCTCAACATTTAGTACTAACTAGCATGGGTTTCTCAAACTTCCAAAGTGGGGAGTCATAAGGCATACCTCTCATGTTTGGTTCCACTTCTCTCTTCCTTTTCTATTTGTTTCTTGGAAACTCGAAGTCGATCACTCTCCTGCAAACATACCAAGACCTCGAGGTGAAAAGAAAAGAAAGAGGGAAAATAAGGAAAAATGGAGAAATCTTTTTATAATTTTTAAGAGAGGGAAATAAAGAATAGAAAATTGGCGGCAAAGCTCGGCTAGAAAATTTCAAAAGAAAATAGAAAGAACTAACGATAAAGTGTTGGGGAAACCAACACGAGTGCTTATAAACTCAAATAAAAACGTAAGCTCAAAAAATAAAAGCAAATGAATGCCAGATAAAGATACATGAGAATACTTCCCCAAGCTTAGGCTTTTGCAAGCCCTTCAAATCATTGGGGTGGCGGGAAAAAGTCGTTACTCCAGTTTGCAAATTGAGTGGAGAGGTTACTTGTTGATTCTCGGAGGTTCAAAGAGAGGTTGTGCATCCTCTCCATAGTCCCTCCAAGTCCTTGGAAATCTTGGTATGTAGCGAACTAGGTTTGTCGCTGCTCCTCTTGATGAGGAACTTCTTGCTCCTCCTCTTGGTCCTCGTCCTCTTCAGGAATCTCCTCCTCGGGTTGGTGCTACTCAACCTTCACATCATATAGAAAACGTCCTTCCTCGATAGAGAAAAGACTATTAGGCAAAGGAGCGGGGTAGATACGCCTAGCTCTAGCAGTATGCAGATAATAAACACCACCTCTCCTAGTGAGAATTCCACAGGCCCTCAAGGTGGATAAACCAACACACGTCTCACCTAGTACAGGTTGCAACTCACCTAGATCGATGTCTAGGGTAGTGGCAAGCACGGTGATGACGCTTCCTCCTATGATTGGCCCTTGGCTTTGGGAGGCTTGCTGCTCCAGGTAGCGCACAAGGATGGCACCCAAGTTGAGTGACAAGTTACAGTTGATGTAAGCAGCCTTGCCGAGGACTAGGATGTCCTCCTTGTTGAGTCTCGTGAACTCATTGCGTGCCTGTAAGGTGTTAGCAATAACATAGAACAAATAGTGAATTGCAGGATGTTGAATATGCTTCCCCTTGTTCACTCTACTAGTGAAGCTCATTCCATTATAGTATTGATCGGGGAATGAATTAATCTAGTAAAGGATGCGCGTAGAGCATGAACATCATTGCTTGGAAAATTAAAGCATGAACACCATTGATCTAACATTAAGGTGTAGTTGTTGTTCATCAGACGGAAAGAAATAGTATCCTCTCCTTGCCATAGTTTAACGGTGCTTTGCAATGAAATTAAGAATTCAATGGTTAAGCGGCGATAAGTAGGTACATCATTGTACACAAAGTTTTGCATGCCAGCTCCATTGCAAAGTTAATTGAAGTCATTAGAAATACCGACTTGGTTCAATATAAGGAGGAAAGCCCACTTGGTGGCCTTCACTTCGTGGTTCTTGATCTTGTTGAAGCATTCGCGATGAGCCTGATCCTTGAACCGTATCCCCATGCGTTCCTGGGTGATTTCCCGAGAAGCGCTAGCGGTGGCACGAGCACGAATTTGGGTCCTTGTGTTCATCTTCTAAAACATTGAAGAAAGGAAAAAATAAAACTTTTTGATCCAACAACAGTAAGTATAATATGTTCCTCATCTAAGCACACTAAAGAATCTCCTCAAGATAATAATCTAGGTAAGAAAATCATGGAAATTGGTTCATAGTAGGTCTCACCCTAGATTGATAATGACAATAGATCGAAGATGAATTTGCAAAAAGTAATTGGATGATCGGAGGAGAAACATACCGTAGATCACTTGTGGGCGAGGAAATCGAACGAAATTGAGTAGACATGAAGATCCCTTGAGGTTTTGAGAGAGTTTGGAGGTAGAAGAAGGAAAAAGGATTGAAGTTTTGGAGTTGGGAGTACCTTCCCGTGTGATTTTGTAGTCGGACGCAACTATACGGACGGAACATGCGTTCCGGCCGTATAGTTCACGTTTTGTCAAAATATTAGGTCTTCCTCCTAGCGGCGCAGCTATACGACCGCAACTATACGGGCGGAACAAAATGTTCCGGCCGTATAGTTGGTCGTTAAACTGTCTATCCCTGCGAAAGAAAATTTGCAAAATGCCTCGATATCTATACGACCGGAACTATACGGCCGGAATTTTTATTCCCGCCGTATAGTTGGTCGTTAAACTCTCAGTATATATGAATAGAATTTGTATGGAGGCATTGATATCTATATGACCGGAACTATACGGCCGGAATTTTTTATCCCCGTCATATAGTTGGTCGTTAAACTGTGTGTACATAAGAAAAGAAATTGTATGGAGGTATTGATATCTATATGGCCGGGACTATATGGCCGGAATTTTTTGTTCCCGCCGTATAGTTGGTCGTTAGACTCTCAGTACATATTGTAGAATTTTTTTCGATGGCACAGTGTCAACACCCAGATTTTTAATCTCAGATGCCTGTTATGCCATACCTCGTAATCCCAGGATTACCATTTTTGCGAGACATAACAGATTGGATATCACAGTATATTATCCATTACAAACCATAATAAGGTCTTACAAAAATAAAGGATCTCATGATCTAGTCTTAATACAAATCAAGCAGCGGAAATTAAACGTAGTAGGAGCTCCATCTTCAAATTCACAGGCAATGCTGACGATGGGAGATGATCCTAGTTGTTATAGACGTCCTGCTGTCCATCATCCTGATAGTCCTCCTCATAGTCTGGCCACGGGAATAGCTAGGGACAAAGCCATGAGTAAACTATCACTAACAAGTAAGGTAGTTCCAGTAGGAATCATAAGCTCTAGGTTTATTTGCAAAAAGCCAGATTTATCAAAACTGAGTTTAGAAGTAAAGAAAACTAAGTTAATATTCTAAATCACTTTAAGTGGGAACCTAGTTTTCATATTCACAGCCCTGTTATGGTCAAGTCAAAATCATAGTTCAATTCACAAGTCATTTTGAAAACATTTGACGACGGAATAGTATGGCCACTCCAACTGTCCATGAACGCGGACGCGGCTATTCGAATAGTTTGACACTCTGTAGAGGTGGTACACTTTCACCACAAAATTTGATACATCCATCAGGGATAACCCTGAATCATCATACTTAGTATGCAGATAATCAATCATAACCTTTCAATTACACACTCTAGTATAGGCACCTCCCCTATGAGCTTGGCCTCCGAGCCATGCCCATCTGCCATCCTAGGCACTGCATAGGTGGACATTCACACTCACGAGGTAGCCTCAGCTCAACCTCTTTCGTGAGGGAACCCATACTAATGCATATAAACTTCCAGTTAAGCCCTACCTAATTCAGGTATTGTGGTTGTAAGGTAAAATTGGAATGGTATCGCATCCGAACCCAACCATCCGTTTTTATAAAGGGCTAAGGCTCATGCCTCAACATTTTCATCATCAAATCCTTTTGGTGTTTCTCAACACATGTCAAAACGTTTCAATAGAATGAGTCATCATTCCAAGGTTTTCATAATCATTTTCACCAAGTATTCTCATCTAAAGTGATCAACTTTTATGCTTAGCACTAGCCACTAAAGTTAAGAGTGTTCACTAATGAGGGGTGCTAATCTCCAATATCATGCCATGGAATGACATCTAAGTATAGGCCTAGTTTTATACTCTTTATGATATCTATAATAAATTTTCCAATGCTTACAAAGCACTAACTAAAAGTAAAGAACTTTGGTAAAGTAAAAGGATAAAGCTTGCAAGTAAAACTTGGGATTGGTATAATCAAAGTTGTATAACCAAAGCATGCCTAATGCATCTTGCTTAAGTTATCTTGTAATTAGTGACGGCTTGCTTAGTTAAGAAACTTGCAGGTGTTAGCTTGCATAGTTCTAGCTTGCCTTGAGTAGTGAAGTGGTTGAAGTTTTCTTCTTCTTCTTCTTGGTAGTACTCCTCCTCCTCGTATCTCGGGTCGGTACTGTTGTCTATAAATGAAATATGGGGTACACAATCACCAAACAATACTTAACTCTTTCTATTTAGCATACTAAGGCTCACACTTGATGATCTAGCATCATCACATGGAATAAAGACTTGGTTTTATTTATCTTATTTTAGAAAATTAATTTCTACTCATTGAAAAATACTTAAGATTTAATATTCTCCAATTAAAATATGGGATCATGTTGACACATGTCATCACCACATATTCTAATACATGGGAATGTGATTTAAAGTGTTGGTCATATTTTATACAACGGCGAGGGGACTAAGCGGGATGGGCTCGGGCTCGTCGGTGACGACGATACAGGCGGCTAGCGGCGCGGATGAGGGTAGGGGGCGGTGTGGTGTTCCCTGGCGATCGTCACTGGCTTAATGGCGAGGCACGGGGCGGTCTAGGTTGGTCGGGCGCGTGTGATGCTCTACGTGAGAGCGGTGGTGTTTGCGACGGCGCACGGGTGCTACGGGTCGCGCGGAAGTGAACGGGCGTGTCTAGGAGGTGGTGGTGATCATGGCGTGTGGCGCACGGAGTGCGGAAGCGCTCTGCCGCATACTCGGCACGGTGCAGAGACATTGGGTGCGGCGCTGCTGGGGTGGTCCAGGGCTCTCCTATGGTCATGGGCTGGACAAGGGGTGGCGTGTCTGGTGTGCGTCGTGGGAGAGGGCGGCGTGGCCTCTGTCGCTCTGTCCACGGTTGGCCGGCGAGTGAGGCTTGGGGCGGCGACGCACTGGTGCAAAATGGCTAAGGGGGAGAGTGGTCTGGTGCTGCTCGACACTGCGGGAGACAGGGGAGTGAAGAGGGAACCAATTGTTCGAGGATCACTGCTCAAAAGAGTGAAGTTAGGCAGAACTAGATTAGTGTCTACAAGGTGTTTGTCTTAATGGCCGCAAGAAATTTAATTTGAAAATTTTGAATGAATTTTGGTGGGTGAGCTAAACTTATGCTTGAGTATCTATGGTTGCTTGGAAAACTTAAGTGGAATTGATTTGATAGGTTTTTGCAAAATGGTGATCTTACCATATGAACTAGATTCAAATTTGAACTGTCCTTTAAATAGATTTGAAACTAGTTTTTATGAGTTTATAAAGTGGGCTTGGATTCACTTTTACTTGGTCTAGCAAGGGGTGAAAAGAAGTGGAGTTGTTTCTGTTAGAATTTCTCTTCTAGGAACACTCAAAGTGGCCTAGTGGTTAACTTTGGTCAAAATGACCATTTGGTTATTTAATTCATATTTGACTTCTTTTTCTTTTGATTTTGTTTGTAATTGCCCTAGATGATGTAGCATTCACCTTTAAACCATTTCTCATCATTTGTAACAATCAAGCATGGCAAATTCACTCAATTCTACACTAATGCAAAACACACATGCATTCATATAGATTTTTGGAATCAAAGTTTTTGTTAACGCTAAATTTGGGTGATTAGAACTTGATAAACTTGCTTAATGTTTTTGGGGGGTTACACACAGATAACTATATGACCGGGACTATACGGCCAGAATTTTTATTCCCGCCGTATAGTTGGTCGTTAAACCGTCTGTATGCATCAAAAAAATTATGTTTCTTCGTAAACTATTTCTTTTCCTGTAACTTATCAATATACCTTCTTTCTGACAAAAAATTGATAGAAAAAATTGTCGGTCAACAATAGCATGAATAATGCAGAAATTCAAGTACTACCAAATTTCTTCTCCTCAAATGGAGTTTTCTAGCACTCTTTATTGAACATGAACTAAAACTAAAACTAAAAACTTAACTCAAACCTTAATTTAACATGGGTTGCCTCCCATGGAGCTCTCTTTTACGGTCAATAGCTTGACCTTGATGATATTTACTTGGGCTAGATGAGTGGAACACCCACTCCAAAGTAATTGGCCTTCAAAGTGATGGCCTCCTTCTTGTCATGTTTGAATTTCTTCTTCCTGGGGAAATGAATAACAAAAGGATCCCGCGAAGGCAATTGCAACTTCATGTTCCCTTCATGAAGGTTAATTAAAGCCTTTATAGTTCTTAAGAAAGGACAACCTAGTATTATAGGAGCAACAGTGTCTTCAGGCATGTCAACAATAATGAAATGAATGAGAGCAGGACAACCTTTGATGTAAACTAAAGTGTTCTCCTTAATCCCTACAGCTTGTTTATAGGTAGAATCTGCTAGATGCAGTTTTAATTCAGTAATTTCAAAGGAGCCAAGATTTAACTTGTTAAAAAGACTCTTTGGAATTGTTGAGACGCTTGCACCTAGATTACAAACGGCATCTATCTCATTATTTCCAATATTTATCTTAATAGTAGGCTCAAATATGTCATCTAGTTTAAAAGGTAACTTTTTAGCGATTTTCTTGTGTTCCTCTTCAAGCTCGCGTACCTTAATTGCTACTTGATCAATAAAGTGTTGATACATGGCTTCATCATTACCTTCACTTACCAGAATTTTGACGTTGATCCTTTTTACGAGATCTTCGATGGTGTAGCTTGGTGAAGGGGCATTACTATAGTCAAGTTCTTCAAGCTCCTCCCTTTGGATTCTCATCATTTTGAGTTCTTCAACAGGATTGGGCTCAGCTTTTCCTGCAAATTTAGCTAGAATGAGAGTTTGACTCTCGATTATCTTACCTAGCTGTGCCTCAATGATCCTTGTTCTTTCTTGAAGGGCGTGCAAATCATTTCTCAAACTAATAGCTTGGTTAGATAATTTACCAAGCATAGCATCATGGTTCTCCATGATTTTGACTAGAATATTATTTTGCTCATTTGGCGAGTCTATGAAAGACTTAAGCGTTTCTTGGAGACTACCATTACAAGTTCCCATATTATTATTAGAGTTATTTGTAGGACTAGCATAATGTTTCTGAAAAATAGGATAGTAACTCTTCTTCCAGGCAGGATTATAATCATTACGAGCTACGACGTCTATTTATTCTATATTCTTTTCGAGGGTGGCTCTTACTTGAGTTTCCTTACCTTTTATGGCTAGTATGAGCTCATCCAACTTAGCATTAAGATCTTCGTTCTCTTGTGGTGAGACAGAGTTCACCTTCTTCGTGTTTGATCTTTCAACATGCCATTGGGCATGGTTGTCTTGCATATTGTCTAGCAGTTGCTTTGCTTCGGTAATATGTTTATCCATGAATGTTCCTCCAGCTACAGTATCAAGCATAGACTTAGACATAGGATTAAGAGCATTGTAAAATAAATGGAGGATTAACCAATCTTCCATCCCATGACTAGGACAGTTTCTTAGGCATTCTTTCATCCTCTCCCATGCAAGCGCTAGTGGCTCACGCTCTTCCTGTCTAAAACCAGTAATATTAGATCGGAGTTGTATTGTCTTTGCAGATGGGAAATTTTAGTCATAAATAAAGAAGTACATCCCACCCATGATGTAATAGTATTTTTAGGTAAAGATAGCAACCATTCTTTAGCTCTTCCTCTTAGAGAGAAAGGAAATAGACGTAATTTGACTGCATCAGGGTCAACGTCTTTTATACGCATCATATCACATATTTTAGTGAAAGTATTTAAGTGCATACCTGCATCTTCAACAGAGAGCCTCCAAATTGATTCTGTTGAACCAAACTTAAATAATGGGGCTTCATTTCATAGTCATCAACAGCAATTGCTGACTGAGTAATAGGAGTACGCAAATAATCATTATTGGGAGTAGCAAACTCCCCAAGCTTCTTCAGCCATACTTCCTATGTTTTTGGGTTTTCTTAGATTAAAAATTATAACAGTAAAAACAAGAATTTAAAGACTAACTAATTTTTTTGGTTTATCAAATAAAGACTAAAAGCAAACTAACAAAATTAAAAACAAGAATTAAGACTAGCACGGTTCCTAATAACCTCACCAGGGTAGCTTTTGCTTCCCCGGCAACGGCGCCAGAAAAAGGGTGATACCTTCGATCCGGATTACGGATGTAGTATAGCTCTTTTTCCCTAGTAGACCTAGGTTACCGAATCTACGGGAAGCGAACGCGTAGTGAAGTTACTTTAGCGGACCTTCGAGAGTTTTAGAATTCCTTTTGTGTTTTTACCGGACCAGTAGCTTGCATCTTTTTCTTGTTGTCGATGATGGAGAGAGAGTGCCTGGGGCGTTCGGTTTCACCTGTAGATGTGCAAAAACATCTGATGAAATAAAAGATAGAAATAAAGTATGCGTGTACTTGTTAGAGCAAGATAAATTATATATGGGCAGTGCATCCATAATTGCTATTGCCTCCACAACCGCTTATAATAGCAATAACCTACTAGTCTCATCCATAGAAGAAAGAGAACTAATTATATGCATAGTGATGTCACCGTTAATCCCAAGCAAATCCCTCACATACAGCCGTACTACCCCTTCTGTCACTGGGGTTCCCAACCTGCAGATCAGTCATCACTCATACTCCCAATACTAGGCTCAACCCTCGGGGTCTTGGGTACCTGACAAGTCCTTAGATTGAGGCAAGAGAGGATACAATAATCATCATGTCATACAAACTAATACATGGTCCCATCTATGATAAATCACATGCACAATTGCTACATGGCTAGGCCGAAGCCCTCAGCCCAAGGAGAATTACTCACACATAGAGATGAGATCATAAATCAGAAACATTGTAATGAAAATCATAAGATTGATAGCAATAGTCTTACAATGTCGCCAATCAAAGAAGATATCTACTATTACAAGTGGTGGAAGATGGCTATGGAGATGGAGAAGGGTTTGGAGATCTGGAGGCGGTTTTCTGGCGAGGTATGGCTTCTGGGGCGTGGTGTCTCTCCTTTTCTCATCGCCTGAGGCATCCTTATATAGGGGTCCCTTCACGAAAGTTGTTCTGTTTGACCTAACAGAGGCGGCGCCAACTATACGACCGAAGCTATACGGTCAGAATTTTTGCTCCGGCCATATAGTTGGTCGTTACGGCGTCTGCCTTTGTTGGACGGCTCCTGATTTCTTCTGGTCAAAGGAAATATCGTATCTTTGACTTTAATATAGTGATTCCCTCCTTTAAACGATATTATCTGCGCAGGAAAAATACAAGAACAAAGGATTGCATACCCCTCTGAATATTAGCATTAGTGGCAGGGTTTAGAGAGATATTTTATCAAAAATATGATTAATATCTAGTTTAAATATGGACGTAGATGGCTATATTTCAGAGCCATCATATATGCACACATTTAGGGGGAATCCTTTTTTATCCTTGGAATGATGTGTTAGTAGGGCTATATTGAAAATCCCACTATTGTCATCTAACACCAAAAAGGAGGAGATCGAAAGAACATTTCATGATCTCTAGTGTTTTGTGTGTTAGATAACATACCAAGTTTTATTTAATTGTGTGTTTAGTGGTGCAAAATAATTTTCCATTCAAATGCTGCTAAACTATTGTTTTTGATTATCCGCCCTTGCCAAGGGCCGGATTATCCCCCCCCCCCCAGGATTTTTCCAAAGGTCTCCAAGGCGCGTCACCCAGAAGGGGCGGAGTTTTCCCGGAGTACCTGGCCAGGGCTAGAGCTTTTGCCCGGGCCGGAAAATCCGCGCCACCAGGGGGCTGGATAATCCACCCCTAGGATTTTTCCAAAGGACTCCAAGGCGCGTCACCCAGAGAAGGGGGCGGACATTTGGTACGGATTGTCCGATTCTGGGCCAAATATTTGCACCAGTCAGATAATTCGTCCCCCGATTCATCCAACGACTGGATCTGGGCAGGGGTATAAATATCCCAATTGATCCTCCTGTTAGATCTTCTTGATTCATTTGAAAAAGTGCAGAGTTGTTTCTAATTCTTACGAGATCTCCACGTTCAACCATCTGAAGGCTTTGATCTTTGGGGAATCGAAGGAGGAGACCTCGATCTACATCGGCACCAATCAAGATCTCCATTTCCCCTCCATTCACTTGGATGATTCTTGATCTAGTATTTCTTGCAAATATCTAGATCTCTATTTCGGTTATTGATTAATTTGTTCTTGTGGCAGCTTGTTTTCATCACCGGAGCCTCCAATTCAGTTGTGGATGCATGCCCCGCTAGTGTTGTAAAAGCACCGGTTCCCGCCTAGAAGGTTACCAAATAGTGGAAGGTGGATCAGGCCTTTGGTGGAGAGATCCATCAGAGAACAGGGTGAGGCCTTTTGTGGCGTGGTGGTCTTAGTACCGCCCACCCCTCCAACGCATACGTAATTCCCTTAACAAGGAAGGAACTGCGGTAAAACAAATCATGTTTCTCCGCGTGCTTCACTATGATTACCTCGTTCCACTCCCTTTGCCTTTACTCACTTAGTAGTTAGGTTGACATATAGGGAAATTCCTCTTAGTTGCATATCTAGAGAATTTACCTTTGTTTTAAGCCTAAAATTGAAAAGGAACTAAAAATTGGTGTAGCACCTATTCACCCCTCACCCCTCTAAGTGCACATATGATCCATTTCACTTGCTAGAGACAAACCTGCTCTCTAGTTGCTTGTTTGCTACTCTCTCTAACAAAATGAAAATCAATCTCTATGTGTGTTGTACGAGCATAAAAACTAGATTTGCTGATAAATAGGTAGCACCTAAATTATCACACCATAGACATGGTTTTTCCTTTAGCTTAACACCAAGTTCATGAAGAAGGGCTTCAACCGAAATCAACTCAGCAGTGGCATTTGCAAGAACCTTGTATTCAGCTTCAGTGCTGGAGCGTGAGACTGTTGCTTGCTTACGAGCACTCCAATAAATCAGATTTGACCCCAAGAAGATAGCAAAAAATCTAGTGGACTTTCTATAATCCAAGCAGCTGGCCTAATCAGCATCTGAAAAGGTGCTCAATAATGTAGAAGATTAATTTATGAAAGTAATACCAATGTTTATTGTGTCCTTGATATATCTCAGAATTCTTTTACCAGCTGTCTAGTGAGAAGAAGTTGGATCATGAAGATACTGACATACTTTGTTGACTGAAAAAGACAGATCTGGGCGTGTAAGATTCAAGTATTGAAGTGCACCAACTATTCTTCTATATTGTGTACTATCCTCGGGACCAAGAGGAGTTCCCTCATGAAGAGACAAAGCTTCGGTTGAGGATAAAGGTGTAGGGGTGCTTTGCATTTAGTCATACCAACTCTGGCTAGCAAGTCTTTGGCATATTTTTCTTGGCTTAGAAGTAATCCACCTTGAATTTTTTTTACCTCAATTCCCAAGAAAAAATGTAAGTCACCAAGATCCTTGATGGAAAAAATGTACATTAAGATCTTTAAGAAGAGCAGAAATAGCTTCATACGAAGAGCTTGTCACTATAATATCATTAACATAAATCAGGATAAATATAGTGATACTTGACCTTTGATATAAGAACAAGGAGGTATCAGCCTTTGATGGTACAAAATGAAGGTCATGCAATTTGGATCTAAGCCGAGAGTACCAAGCTCTAGGAGCCTGCTTTAATCCATATAGTCATTTGTCAAGCCTGCAGATATGATCAGAAGCATTAGGACTTTCAAAACCAGGGGGTTGTTTCATATAGACCTCCTCTTCCAGAACACCATGCAAAAACGCATTCTTGACATCTAGCTACCATAAACTCCAACCTCGAGAGACTACAACTGCTAAGATAAGTCTGATGGTTGCAGCTTTTACAATAGGGAAAAAGTGTCCTCATAGTCTATGCCATACCTTTGCTTAAATCCTTTTGCAACAAGACGTGCCTTATACCTGTCAATAGTGCCATCTGCATGCCTTTTAACACGATACACACATTTACAGTCAATCAAATTTTTGTTGGCTCAAAAAGGGACCAAGTGCCATGTCTTGTTCTCAAGCAGAGCATCGTATTCTTCCCCCATTGCATTGCGCCAGTTTGGATCTTCAAGCGTCTCAGAGAGATTGAAAGGTTCAGCTGTGGATGTGAAGTTTGCATATTTGATAATATTTCTGTAATTTTTGGGCTCAATTTTACCAGTTCTGAGCCTTGTGCGAATCGGAGATGCTGGCGGGTCTGCAGAAGCGGATGATGTAGAGGATCTGGAGGGAGCAGTATCCGCACTAGGCGAATTCTCCTCAGGATCTGATCTAGATGTCGTGGGCAACATCACCTGGCCAGACGGCGACGTAGCCGAATCAAGTGTCGCGTCCAATTTGATGGGCGTGGACGCAGACTGCGTGGGGGTCACGTCCGCCAGGTCATGATCAACAGCAGAGGACAACGACTGGTCCGCGGGACACGCTGGAAACAGCGACCGCGTGCAGGACCGACCAACATGCACGTCCAATGAGGAGGAACGCACATGGCGGGCGGGCGATCGGGGCCACATGGGGGTCCTACGGTCGGGGGAGATGGCGTGCACGGAGCGGTCCAGCGACGCGGCACGGACACACGCGCAAGGAGAAGGTTCTCCTGCGACGTCAGGCACGATAGAGGGACCAGGCGGATCCACCTCGGGATTGGCACGGATAGCACCTGAATCTTCATCGTGTTCTGTGTTGTTTTCGTCTGTTTCTTTAGCATATTGGCTATGATTTGTTGTACCATTTGAGCTTGTTTCTTCACGATTTTGCACCAAATTTTGATCTGCTGGATCCTCAGCAACCTGGCTATGATCGGTAACAGGTACAGTAGGTAAAGGCATATAGTCATCAATATTTGCATTATCCCCATTAGCATAAGATGTAGAGGAATTTGTGGGCAATAGAAGGATTTGCTCTTTAAGAAATCTACGAGCGTTTTTCTGCATGGAAGCGAATGGAAAAATGTTCTCATCAAAGACAACATACTGGGCTATGTATATGCGGCCAGTGGAGGGATCAAGGCACTTAACACCCTTGTGACGTGAGCTATAACCCAGAAAAACACACCGGCAGAACGAAAATAAAATTTCCGTGTATTAGAGGGGAGCAAATTAGGACAACATGCACAACCAAAAATGCGAAGGGAGTCATAATTCGGTATTGTTCCTAACAGGTGCTCAACAAGAGACTCAAAGTTAAGAACTTTGCTAGGAAGCAAGTTTATAAGAAAAGTGGCAGTGAGGAATGCTTCATCCTAGAACTTAAGTGGCATGGAGGCATGAGCAAGCAAAGCAAGTCCAAACTCAACAATCTGACGATGTTTACACTCAACAGGGCCATTTTGTTGATGTGCGTGAGGGCAAGAAACATGATGTGTAATGCCAACTTTTTGAAAGAAACTATTGAGTTTTTCGTATTCACCTCCCCAATCAGTTTGCATGGTTATGATTTTATGATCAAACTTTCACTCAACAAGTTGTTGAAAGTTAAGAAAGACTTGATAAACATCAGATCGTTTCTTGAGCAAATAAATCCAAGTAAATTTACTGAAATCATCAATGAAGCTTACACAATAATTGTGCTTGCCAAAAGAGGCAGGGTCAGCACCCCATACATCAGAAAAGACTTGTTCCAAAGGAACAGTTGAGACACTAGTAGACACAGGATATGGCAATTGGTGGATCTTAGATAGTTGACAAGAATCACATATATAAGAATTTATTTCTGGAGTGTAAGCTAGATCATTCCTCCTAAGAACTTATTGCACCACAAACGATGAAGGATGCCCTAAACGATGATTCCATGTAGATGACGATGATTTTATTGTGATAAACGCATGCTTGGACGACCCCGTAGAGAACGACACTAGGAGGTAAAGACCACCATGACATGGTCCTTTAAACAGAATCCTCCTTGTGGCCAGATCCTTAATCAAAAAGAAAAAAGGCATGGAATTCAATAAACAAATGATTGTCAAGAGCAAGTTTGTGAACTGATAAAAGATTTTTAGAATAACTTGGAACATGTAAGATGTCTTTGAGATATAAAGATGCATGTGGGGTTTGCAAAGTTGAATGACCAATATGGCTAATGGGCATACCGTTACCATCTGCCGTGTGAGCACGATCGTGTCCCTTGTATTTATCATGGACGGATAGCTTGTTGAGGGTGCCGGCAACATGGTTGGTGGCTCCCGTGTCAGGATACCAGTTGGTATCAACACTGTAGGACGCCATGTTGGCGGCCTTCTTATCATCACGGTCACTGTTGCTATTGCCACCATCTTGATAGCGCCACCAACAATCCTTGGCAGGGTGGTCATGGATCTTGCATATCTGGCAAGTCACGTCTGCAAAGCGTGTAGGGGAACGGTCACTCTTGTGTCGACCACCATCAGCATGTCAATGGTCATCACGACGGACAACATCATCATCACAATGGCGGCGATCACCACCATCACACCGTCCACCATCACGGTGTCGTCCACCGTCATCACGACGAAGCCCATCAGCATCACCACGGCGGTAGCCACGGTCGTCCTGGCGGCCATAGCCGTGATCATCTTGGCGGCCAAGATCACCACCCCCACGAGGGCGAGTGTCATGGTTGGTGTCCTGACCATGCCAGGCCAGGTTTGCGGAGGAGGTGAAAGACTCATCCTAGCCAGACTTGGCCAACATGCTCTAGCAAGAGTCATGGGCACACACCTGCACGAACAGGTCATCGATGGTGGTCTTGGGGTTGGCGTTGACGGTCGCGATGATGGCATCCTAGGAGCCATTGAGTCCATGTAGGATGTACCCAGTAAGCTCGTACTCGTCAACAGGCTTGCCTGCTGCTGCGAGTTCATAGGCAAGCTCCTTCATCTTCGCGAAGTACTTGGAAGCAGACAGGTCGTTCTTCTTGGTGTCATTGAGGGAGCCGCGAAGATCATTGATCCTGGAACGAGAGTGAGATGAGAACATACGAATGATGACATCCCATACCTCAGCAGTAGTTTCGAGCCTGTAGACGTGAGAAACAATCTCCAGGGAGAGGGAGTTCAAGATGAACCCCATCACCGTTTGATCACGGCTGACCCATGCGCGATAGTCTGGGTTGGGGACGGAGCACGTCTTCTTGTTCTTGTCCTCGACCTCCATCATATTTACCGGTGCAGAATCGGTCCCATCGAGCAGGCCGATGACATGGGCGATGCGGATGGCAGGGAGCACCAGGGTCTTCCAAAAGAGGAAGTTCCCCCGGTTGAGCTTGGTGGAGGGAGGTGCGCCGAGGGAAGCAGCCAGGGCGGTGGTCGTTGCAGATGATGATGAAGAACCCATGGGGAGAGCTTGATCGTCGGTTGTTGTCGTAGTCGTGGGTGGCGGCGGCAGCAGTAGATGCGGTGACGGCGGCAAGTTTTGGGGTGTTGGTTGTGTTTGTAGGGTTTTTTGTCGTGGTTGTAGGCGGCAGCGGCAGCAGGAGATGCGGCGGCGGTGGCGTCACTAGGTGCGGCGGCGGCAGATGGTTTTTCGGTGGCTAGGTCATGGAATAGGACGCTCTGATACCATATTAGTTAACCTAGGCGGAAACGATGCCCTCTCCCTAGGCTCGGTGGCATTTTATATAGGCTTGGGAAATAGTCCCCAATACGTGGCGTGTACAAGGTTTATACGGTATGAGTGAGGTACTACCTCATGCCATACACGTATAGTTACAAACTCTAACACTATAGTCCAAATTTCTGCTGCACGCGCTTGCTATTTCAGTTAATATCTGACTCTATATCCACAGTATGATGACCACTTAATGTAAGTTGTAATCTTGGTATATGCGGTCAGGAAGACTATTTGTCGTGTGCATTATGTGTTGGTTTGGTTGCCCCAACAGTTAGCATCGACTTCGGTCCGTACCACATACCACATCAAGGATTGACGGGACCACCGTCCTCGATCCTCCCGAGCAAACCCTAGGCATCTCACCCTTGCTCGATCGCCTCTTCTCTGTTTGCTTACCTTGGGCCTCAGCCTCGGTCACGCCCCCTCGCCCGTGCTATGGAGGAGGCATGGGAGAGTCGACTATGACCTGCGGCACCACGACGTGCTTGATAGTGCTTGATGCCCAAGCCCCAGCCGTCATGATAATTCTCCTAGGGCCTTTTCTTAGTTATACGGTGCATGCCTTATCTAACAAGGTGCCATTATGGAGTGTACCCATCCAGATTCGGGTGCAGGTACACCAGATCGGCAATTTAAACACTTTTTTCAAAAAAATATTAGAGACATAGCTACGATCCTCTGCATCAACTGATGCATGGGGTCTTTTTTATAACCTTATTATCATTCATGTCTTAGAAAATATTAGGTGACATATGGTCGACACATGTATCAACCATCTAAAAATAAGAAACAATATAAAGTGTCATTGTATCAACATGTTCTCGTGCAACCATCTCCAGTCGATTACACCCAGAATCCGAAGCCTGACGCTAGCTGAACCGGTTTGTCAAGTCCCGTGCAACCATCTCCAGTCGGTTACCCCAGAATCCAAAGCCTGGTGCTTTTCTATTGAGTGCAGGTAGAACCACATACAGATCACGTGGGTAGCCACACAAGATGGACCATGTCGCATGCATCGATTTGTGTACAGAGAACAGAAAAAAATGGATATAGATAATTATGTTTGAGATTAAATCGGGACACGTTCAACTAAGGATATAGAAGAAGACATATTCAACCAGGGCCAAGCTCAACAGAGAATCATGCAAGGGTGCCCATTCAATGATATACGGTTTATACAACGGTGCTTCATACCATTTCACATGCTTTAGTGCCCACTCTGAAAACTCTAAAATATTAAGAGCCCATTCTAAATTATTCGGTGCCTACTCAATATCACGAGAGGTGCACAGTACATTACCATATGGTGCTTGTACATCATGGAACAAACTGGAACACCTCATACATGGTAGAAATTGCAACTGGGGATATAAATTGGAAAAAGGAATAACTGGATCTTAGGAATAATGAAAAATTGAAATGAAAAAATCAGAAAAAAAGATAAGGTGGGACGGCTGGGTTGTGTGAAACTATAAGTCTAACAAATGGTCGATCATCGGCAAAACTATAAGTGTAATACAAACAGACCAATTAAAATTTATTTCAGCCAAAATCATCCGGTGCCTACTCTAGATCACGAACCGTGAACAATACATGACCAGTTGTTGCTTGTATATCATGGAACAAACTGGAACTCTTCATACATGGCAGAAACTGCAGCCTGCAAAGAAATGAAAAAAAAAAGGAACAAGTGGATCATAAGAATGGTGAAACACCGAAATGAAAAAAAGGGTCAGAAAAGAGATAAGGATGCAAGTACTCTGAAACTCCGCAAGGCCTGTACCCTCCCTGCGCCGTTTCCTCTCCTCCAAGATCCTCTTGAAGAACCTCTCCAAGGTACATGCTTAATTGTGCTCGATTACATGTCACTGTGCTCGATTTCCAATCTAATCTGTTTGGTAGAGCTCAAAATGTAACATGTTCGGTCATGTATCAAGGGAACAGAGGATGAACAACCTCTTTTATCGTTGATGCATTTTTTAGTATAGGCTCATTGTGGATAAGGGGTTTGTAGCTTCAGTGTCCAAGAAGTGTACAGTAAAGCTTCAGTACATAGATCCTCAATCTATATAAGTTCTGCCTTTTATCTCTTATGAATTTTGCCAATGCATAAACGATACTAGTATTTGCTAAATTATATCTTGACAAGTAGTCTATAAACATGTACTCCCTCCGTTCAGAAATAACTGATTTGGGTTTGTCTATATTCGAATGTATTTAGACGCATTTTAGTGTATAGATACATTGAATCTAGACAAACTCAAGTCAGTTATTTCTGGACGGAGGGAGTACTTCCCATTCATCTTACTGTCCAATTGTACACGCTTGATCCTTTGTCTGCTTGAGCCTCTATGTTTCCTGTACATATTACTTCTAATCTGGTTGTGCTAAAATGTGATGTGGTCAACAGATTCAGATGGATTGTTTCCCGTACTTATTGTTGTCTGGACTTTTATGATGAACTGAATCGGGAGCACGCAGAGATGAGCATTAACCAGCTTCTTACTGTTATTTTGTGATATGATTCTGTCAACAATGTACTGGAAAACAACCGGCAGCCACCAACAAGTGTCAAGATGCAGGTAAGAAAATGCCAGCAGGGATGCAAGCTCAGTTAAATTCAGTTTGGATTCTCACAAGCTCAGTTACTGACTTCTACAGCAAGCTCAGTCAAATTCAGTTTGAAATCTGAATGATCTTGTTATTATCCATCCTTGTACATAGTTAAATCCTGTAGCATTAAGTATTGTTGATTATTCTTCTGTGTTTTAGGAAAAGAATGTTTTTATCTAACAATTCTCCGAGTGTCAATTTTCATATCAAAGAATGTTTTTATCTACTCCCTCCAATCCAAATTAATTGACTTGGATTTGCCTACATTCGGATGTATCTAGCACTAAAACATGTATAGATACATCTGAATCTAGGCAAATCTAAGTCAATTAATTTGGGTCGGAGGGAGTAACAATTTTCTTATATCCTTGTACAAATGTTCATCTTAGTTTCTCGTTTTCTAACAATTCTCCAAGTTTCAGACACATGACAAGTTACATTTTGATTTAGAAAGAATTGCAGTGGAACTCAGAAAAACACCTGAATGTGAAGGCAAAACTACTTCTCTGCTGCTGTTCTTCTTCTCTGTGTTTCTCCTTGCGTAGGAGGGAGGCGCCGCCAAGGGGCCGAGCTCGATGATGGAGGCGCGTCAGGCAAGGGAGATTTTCCGCGGTTGCGCGGCGCAGGTGACGGCGGCGGCACAATATGCTAGAGCTCGATGGAGCATGGCCGCATTGCCTAGGGGATCGCATGCCTCGCTTTGCCTGGAGCACGCAGCCCTAAGGTACTGTGTCAATGTGTGTCGTGTTGCCTGGAGCACGTGAACCTAATGCGGGAGGACGGAGGAATTTGAGTCCTTCGACCGCGACTTGGCACACGTGGGACCTGGCGCGGGAGGACGGACACTAAGGACGGGGAGGACGAAGACGAAGATACCAATTTGAAATTCGAATTTGAAGGCTAATTCTAAAATGTTTTGAATGTATTTGGTATTTTTTGCAAAATTGAATTTGATATATGGTTGCGACAAGTAAAACCAACCGGAGGGAGTACTAGTATTTGCAAGATATAGCTGAAACCATCTGTGACATTATCTTTCTTAACATTGCACCGGTAGTCTGCGTGCGTTTTGTGCCGAACTTATACGCTTGCGCGTGCATGCGGGGTGATTCGGGCTGCCGCACAGTTTCGCATAATCTTACTACCTCCGTTTCAGGGAATAAAGCGCACGCGCATTTCAAAATAAAGTTTGACCGAATAAATAGAGCAACTAAAATTTTCTTATATTGTATAAAATTAGTATCGTTGAAATCGTATTAAAATACACTTTCCAATGATGCTAATTTTATACCAACATTCTTTATATATTTAAAGTAAATCTTGGTCAAAGAAAAAACACGTAAAACGAGAACGCATTATTCCTTGTGACGGAGCTAGTAGTTGTTAGAGCCGCCATACGCAAATGTCCCGCTTTGTCGGTCAAGCCGGCATGCCCACTGTGTCGTTAACCTCGGCACCTTAGCCGTCTATGCCGACATGCCACCTTGGTCCATGGCGGCAGGCCATTGCCGCCTCAGTCCATGCGGCAGGCCATTGCCGTCTCAGTCCATGCGGCAGGCGCCACACATGCCCCGCCGCCACGAATAAGGGGTTATTTTTGGCATTTTTCTAGAAGGGGGTCTTTTTTGGTAATTCACTAGAACAGTTGGTCATTTTTTTGAAAAATTCGAAATGGATGATCATCAACAGTTTGCAAGAATTATGATAACTTGCAACTAAAACATGAATTTGTGAAAAAAATTGATACAAATTTTATTTGCTTAAGATATCTTTATGAGAAAAGAGGCATGCCTCTATTTGAAGTAGAGGCGGCAATTTGGCTCACATGTGCAAATACACGTATTATGAGTAAACATATTTTAAAATGTCAAAAAAATTGAAAACAAATTTGTACATATACTTTTGAACATTTTATATTGGTTTACAAGTTTTTGAGATAAAAGAACATTTTATGTGTCGTATATAAAAAGACAAAAAATGTCACGTGAATAGATAAAAAAGACAAAAAATATCACTTGAATACGACTATTCACGTGATATTTTTTTGTCTTTTTTATACATGGCACATAAAATGTTATTTCATCCCAAAAACTTATGAACCAATATAAAATGTTTGAATGTATATATAGAATTTAAAAAAAAAATTGACATTTTAAAATATGTTTTCTTACAATGGATACATTTGCACCTGCGAGCCGAAATAAATATCCACTATTTGAAGATGTTCTGAGGTTGGCCTTCTTTATGACTGATTCATATAAAGATAGTTAAATCTTACATTGTACTGCATGCATTTCCGCTGGAACTACATGCCTATTGCTGAATCAACAGTTTGCGGCGATACTTTTTTTTGGCGGTTAGAGGAACACTGTGTATATTTTAATTTCGAAACAAAGGTATACATATCAGGTCTATATTATTATTTCATGACTATGAAGTTATATCAATCTGAAATAACAAAATGTGGAATCTAGATACAGTAGGTTGCTACCCCTAATTCCGACCGGCCTCCCGCATCCTAAGACAACCGCAATAAGTGTGTCGTCAACTTCAACGATGGTGTTACAGCTCCCCTACGGGGCGCTAGGCCGCTAGCTGGTATGCTTCGCAATGTTAATTTGATTAAATTTGGACGCTAGAGCAAGTAACGCCTCCTCTCCGACCAGTCGTCTACTTTCTCGAGGAATGAAGAATCATGCTCGGAATACTTAACCCCGACAAGAGGGAGCTACAAAAGAAGTAAGTCTAGCTCACTTGGTTAGGAAAATGGATATACAATCCAGCCACTCAGGTTAAGTCCTCACAGAAAGAGATGCTTGTAGGAGAGAGATCGTCCTCAACGTGTTCCTGTCTTCTTTGTCCCACAGCTCCTCGGAATGACATGGAGGACTTCAGGATGAGGGATGCAAGCCGCCACACTTCATGCGCGTCCTATGGGCTGGGATCAGCCACATCAGATCCTCATAGCAGAAAACATCTGTTTTGCTTCTCACCTGGAATCATGTCAGTTTCATTTAAACCTACATTATGTGCTCATGTTACTTTAGATGAGATCAAGGTTATGATGATGTGCAATTTTTCCGCTGGCTTATAAATGCTTTTGGATGTATTGATTTAATCATGGAATGGTGTGTTTTCTCTTACATTGTTCCATCATCAAATTTAGAGAAAAAGTATATGAAATATATGTATATGTAGCTCATCGACATTTATAAATTCAACTGATTTCTAGCTAGACAAGTGTTTCATGTTGGAATTTGATGAGTTTTGGGCTGTTAGCTCATTAGACAATTCTAAAATTCTCTTTAGCCCATTTGTGCATGGCAACATAAGGCTGTGCTAGTGGTGCCAAACTTTAGTCCCACATTGCTAGGTGAGTGAGAGTTACACATTTTTATATACTAGGCTGTTCCATCACTCACTAAGGTGTGAGAAGAAGAGCAGCTCTCGTGCACTCCTTCGACGCCGCCCGCCTCGTCACGACGCACACGGGCGTGTGAGAAGAAGAGCAGCTCTCGCGCACTCCTTCGACGCCGTCCGCCTCGTCACGACGCACACGAGCGCGCGCGCGTCGCGGGTTGCGGGAATCTCGCCGAGCTGAACTTTATTTTTGCTAGTGAGGAAAATTAATCGTGGATTAATTATGAGTCATTCACGGACGCGTTAATTAGTCGGCCGTTTCCAGTCTATGAGACATGGGATGTTACCGACTCGGACGTGGGTTGAGTCTCACGATCTTCCTGACCTGCGCTATATAAGCGTTTGCACTAAACCTAATCGCCATCGCTTTCCACACGCATCTCCTTCCAGTCTATTGCGCCGCTGCCTTTATCTTTCTCATCCCGGCTTGCGGCGTGCACCGCAGATCGGGACAGTAGGCCTCCGGAACCCCGCCTTCTTGTGAACCTGTACGGGTGAGGGGCGATCAGATTTTTGGGGAGCGCTTCCGCGCGACTACTGACGCCATCACGGATGACTCCTTCCCCGACGAGGACATCTTTCCGGACATCGGTAGCCTCTACATCGACGACATGGCTGACGATGCTGCTACCACCGCTGCAGCTACTGATGCTGCTATCGCCGCGGATTCTACTGCCGCTGCTCTACCGTACGTAATATTGAACTTTCTCTTCCAGATTCTGCTAGAGTTCTTTATTCTAGCGATTCATGTAGATGTGATAGGTTTATCTTATTTAGATGTAACCTGTTCATCTAGTTTGTTGATCTGCATGATTAGTTTTGGCAATGTCTGTATGATCATGCTTTATCAGTTTATTATTCGATTTAAATCATATGGATTATTGCTTATATTTTCAACAATCCAAAAACCTGATTATAGGCAACTGAATTCCACTGGTGTAGCCACGGCTACTAAGCCTCCTTCGTTTGATGGTCTGCACTATAAGAGATGGCGCGCGAGAGCAATTATATGGTTTAAAAACCTAAACTGCTATAGCTGTAGGGGTTCGTAGCATGGAAAACAAAAATTTTCTATCGCATACAAACAAACAAGCCAAGATCTATCTACTAGATTGCAGCAACGAGTCGATGGAATAACTCACCCTCGAAGATTCCAAAGTGTTTAACGAGAGCAGATTCTCGTGGGTGATGTAGTCGCATTTTTCCGATCTCAAGATCACAGACGATCCTTCCGCGCCAAGGGCAGCGCTCCCTGCAGTCGGTCACACGCTCGGTACTGACGAAGACCTTCCTCTCCTTGTTCCAAAGAAGGCGGAGGTTGTAGCACTCTCTCGCGATTCCGCAAAGACAACGGCGTGGTACCGGGAGGTAGAGGGAATCCCGCAGGCTTCGCTTAAGCCAAAAGTAGTATGGTGGAGCTTATGAGAGAGGCTATTAGTGGTCTAGTAATTAGACACACCAATTAGAAGGCTCTAAACCAATTAGAAGGCTCTAAACCGAATAGCTCTAAACCGGGGTCTAGATCTAGGGTTTAGTTTAGAGGATAGGAAACTTGTGTGTGCTAGGAGGGGAGCCCTGCCCCTCCTTATATAGGTTGGAGGGCTGGCCGGCCAAGGGGAGGAGTTCCTCCCCAACTCGGCCTTGGGAGGTGCGCCGGCCAAGGGGAGGAATTCCCCTCCAACTCGGCCTCCTCCTCCTCCTCTTTTCCCACTTCCCAAAACTTGTCGTTTGACTTTCAAACTGGCCGTTTGACTTTTCAATTTAGGATTTAAATAAACCCTTTATTTTGGACAGCAAGAACACCTAGTACATGATGCAATCATTCCAATATGCAATGACACATTCATGTACCCCTTCCCCCCCGGAGTGCCGGACATTCCGGGACCTTCTAGAATGTTCCCGATGAAAACACCGGAACCATTCCCCAACTCCGAAACGGGACTTTCCTTATATGAATCTTATTCTCCGGACCATTCCGGATCTCCTCGTGATATCCCGGATCCCATCCGAGACTCCGAACAACATTCGGTCTCTTTCTCATAATACCATAACTACTCAAACAACGTCGAATCCTTAAGTGTGTCTCCACGGTTCGTGAATTATGCGACATGATCGAGACACTTCTCCTAACAATAACCAATAGAGGAATCTGGAAATTCATATGGCTCTACATATTTCTACGATTACTATGATCGAATGAACCACTTACATACGATACCAATTTCCCTTTGTCTCACGATATGTTGCTTATCCGAGGTTATGATCGCTTCATCTCTGCATACCTAGTTCATCCTCACATCGATAAGTACTTTTCTCGCTCCTGATATGTGATCCCTTGTGACCAAGTCACATGCTTGCAAGCTAATTGGATGACATTTCACCGAGAGGGCCCAGAGAATATCTATCCGTCATGTGGATGGACAAATCCCACTCTTGATCCATGTGTTTCAACCAATACTTTCCTAACACTCAATGCCACCTTTATAGCCACCTTACATTGTGGTGTTTGATGACATCAAAGCATCCATCCAAGAAAGGTGATATGCATGATCTCATGGTCGAAGGAATTAGGTTACTATGTATCGTAAAGCATATAGCAATTGAACTATTGAAATGACTTGATCTTTATGCTACGCTTGTCTATAGGAGTATGTCCACCATATCATTCTCCTAACGATATGATCTTGTTGTTGATAACATCTCAATGTTCATGACAAAGAAACCACATCATCAATCAACCAACAAGCTAGTGAAGTATAGAGGCTATACTAGGGACTTCAAATTAAATTTACAAATCACACAAGTATTAATGGTTTCCTTGTTAATACTATTATAGCATGAATGTAAACATTTATCATAAACACAAAGATATATAATAATAACTACATTTATTATTACCTCTAGGGCATATCTCCAACAGTCTCCCACTTGCACTAGAGTCATCTAATCTAGATTACATGGTAATATACCGAACACCCATGGCAGTTTGGTGTTGGTCATGTTTTGCCCTCGGGAGAGGTTTAGTCAACGGATCCGCCACATTCAGATGTGTGTACTTTGCAAATCTTTATATCCCCATCCCGGATATGTTCTCGAATAGCGTGAAAACGTAGCTTGATATGCTTCAGCTTCTTGTGTGACCTTGGTTCTTGCGCATTGGCTATGGCCCATGTTATCACAAGAGATAGACATTGGGTCCAGCACTAGGAACCACACCCAGCTCAGAATGAACTCTTTCATCCATATCGCTTGTGAAGCCCGGCAGCCATGTATTCCGATTCGCTTGAAGATCTCGCCACAACGCTTTGCTTTGCACTCCTCCAGCCTAATCGCTGCACCATTCAAAATAAATACGTATCCAGATTGTGATTTAGAATCATCCGGATCGGTGTTCCAACTAGCATCGGTGTAACCATTAACAACGAGCTGTTCATCACCTCCATAAGAAAGAACCATATCCTTAGTTCTTCTCAAGTACTTAAGGATGTTTTTGATCATGTCCAATGATCCACTGGATCACTTTGATATCTGCTAGTTAAACTAACAAAGATATGCAATGTCGGGTCTAGTACATAGCATGGCATACATTAGAGATCCTATGGCTGATGCATAGGAGTCTTACTCATCCTTTCTCTATCTTCTGCCGATGTCGGACTTTGAGTTTTACTCAAGGTCGATATAACATGGGCAAGAACCCTTTCTTGCTATCTTCCATTCCAAACCTCTTTAGAACTTTGTCCAAATATGTACTTTGTGACAATGATATTTGGCGCTTCGATCTATCTCTATAAATCTTTATGCCTAATATGTAAGCTGCTTCGCCAAGATCCTTCATTGAAAACTATTATTCAAATACTCTTTGACACTATTAAGAAGGTCTACATCATTCCCAATCAACAATATGTCATCCACATACAGATTAAGAATGCTGAGCTCCCACTCACTTTCTTGTAAATACAAGCTTCTCCATAAGTTTGTATAAAACCAAAACTTTTGATTACCTTATCAAAACGTTGATTCCAACTTCGGATGCTTGCTTCAATCCATAGATGGACCGTTGAAGTTTGCATACCTTGTTAGCATCTTTAGGATCGACAAAACCTTTGGGTTGCATCATATACAACTCTTCATCAATGTCTCCATTGAGGAATGCTGTTTGACATCCATCCGCCATATCTCATAATCATAATATGCAGCGATTGCTAACATAATCCTCACGGACTTTAGCTTCGCTACCGTGAGAAAGTCTCATCGTAGTCAACTCCTTGAATTTGTCGAAACCCTTTTATGCGACAAGTCGAGCTTTATAGATGAACATTACCATCAAGATCTGCTTTCTTCTTGAAAATCCATTTGTTCTCGACAGCCTTCCGCCATCCGTAAGTCCACCAAAGTCCATACTTGGTTTTCGTACATGGATCCAATCTCGGATTTCATGGCTTCTTGCCATTTATTGGAATCTGGGCTCATCATCGCTTCCTCATATGTCTCGGGGTCATCGGTGTTGTCCACCACCATGACATGACATTCATAACGGAATCATACCAACTGGAGTGGTACGAGTTCTCGTTGACCTCCGAGGCTCAGAGTAACTTCAACCAAGTTTCATGATCACCATCATTAGCTTCCTCTCTTATTGGTGCAGCACCACAGAACTTCTTCCGTGCGCTACTCGTAATTTCGAGAGAAGGTTCGACAACCTCGTCGAAGTTCTACTTTCCTTCCAAATACTTCTTTCGAGAGAAATTCCTTCTCTAGAAAGGATCCATTCTTGGCAACGAAGATTTTGCCTTCGGATCTATGATAGAAGGTATACCCAATAGTTTCCTTCGGTATCCTATGAAGACGATTTTTCCGCTTTGGGTTCAAGCTTGTCCCAGTAACTTCTTTACATAGGCTTCAGATCCCCAAACTTTAAGGAACGATAATTTAGGTTTCTTCCCAAACCATAATTCATATGGTGTCGTTTCAACGGATTTAGACGGTGCCCTATTTAAAGTGAATGCGCTGTTTCTAATGCATAACCCCAAAATGATAGTGGTAGATCCGTAAGTGACATCATAGAACCAACCATATCTAAGAAAGTTCGATGACGCTCGACACACCATTATTACGCTGTGGTGTTCCGGTGTCAATCGCGAAAAGTATTCCACATTTCTTAAATGCTCGCCAAACTCGTAATTTAGATATTCACCTCCACGATCGTAACGTAGAAATTTAATCTTCTTGTTACGCTGATTCTCTACCTCACTTTGAAACTCCTTAAACTTCTCGAAAGTTTCGGACTTATGTTTCATGAAATAGATATACCCATATCTACTCAAGTCATCCGTGAAGGTAAGAACATAACGATAACCATCACATGATGCTACACTCATTGGACCACACACATCGGTATGTATGATTTCCAATAAGTCCGTAGCTCGCTCCATCATACCGTAAAATGGAGTCTTAGTCATTTTACCCATCGACATGCCTCGCATCTTTCAAGTGATTCAAAATCAAGTGATTCAAGAAGTCCATCGAATGGAGTTTCTTCATACGTTTCACTCCAATGTGACCAAGACGACAAAGGCCACATATAGGTCGAGTTATCGCTTGATTTCAATCGCTTAGCTTCAATGTTATTAATATGTGTATTTCTACTATCGAGATTCAACATGAATAGACCATCTATCAAAGGTGCATGTGCGTAAAACATATTACTCATATAAATCGAACAACCATTATTCTCGGATTTAAACAAGTAACCGCCTCGCAATAAACAAGATCCTGATATAATGTTCATGCTTAACGCAGGCACCAAATAACAATTATTTAAGTATAAAATAATCCCGATGGTAGATGAAGAGGTAGCGTGTCACCGCGATCACATCAAACTTTGATCCGCTTCTCACGCTGCATCGTCACCTCGCTCTTCACTAGCTTCCGCTTATTCGCAGCTCCTGCTTCGAGTTACAAATATGAGCAACCGAACCAAGATCAAATACCCAGTGCACTACTACGAGTACTAGTGAGATACACATCAATAACATGTATATCGATATACCTTTCTTCTTGATGTTGCCGTTCTTCAAATCCGCCAAGTACCTTGGGCAATTCCGCTTCAAAGACCTTCTCCCTTGGTAAAAGCACTCGGTTTCAGGCTTAGGTCCAGCCTTGGTCTTCTTCGTCGGGCGTGGTAACTTTCTTACCACCCTTCTTGAAGTGTCCCTTTGCTTAGACTTGCCTTTCTTGAATTTGGTGGTCTTATTGACCATCAACACTTGGTGCTCTTTCTTGATCTCCACTTCGCAGATTTCAACATAGCAAATAGTTCGCAACTCTTTGTTCATGTTCGCATGTTGTAGTTCATCACAAAGTTCTTGTAACTTGGTGGTAGTGATTGAGGATGCGTAAACCCCAAAGTATTAGGAATCACTATACCCAAACTTTGAAGTTTATTTATGTGCCTGCACATCTTAAGCACATGCTCACCGGAGCTACCCTCTTCCATCTTGCGCTTAAAGAACTTTTCAGAAGCTTCATAACTTTCAATTGCCGCATGAGTCTCAAAGATTAATTTGAGATCCTCGACAATATCATATGGATCGACTCTTCAAACCTTTTCTCAAGCTCGATTCTAAACCATACAAGATAGCACACTGAACTATGGAGTACCGATTCTTCCGAAGCGAGGTAAATATTCTTTACTTCATCGGTAGCATCACCTGCAGTGGGTCACCTAGCGGTGCATCCAAAGACATAGGTCAAATTACCAGCTGTGAGGACAATCCTCAAATTGCGGAACCAATCCGAAGTTGCTTCCATTGTTTTTCAACTTTTCTTTCTCTAGGAACGCATTAAAATTGATGGTAGGGGCTGCCATTGATCTACAAATATATTTGCAATAGTTTAGACTAAGTTTATGACAAATTGAGTTCAAATTAATTAATGAAATTAAACTAGGTGAACTCCCACTCAAAACAACATCCCTCACATTGTTTTAGTGATCACACTAACCAAATCCACTACATCAACACCGATCATCACGAGAGCTGATATAGTTTTAATGGCGAACAATCATCATGTTCATCATATCTACTATATGATTCATGCTTTGCCTTCGCCATCCGTGTTCCCGAGGCCATGTCCGTACATGCTAGGCTCGTCAAGATCAAACCTTAGCTACCGCATAAGCAAATCTGGCTTGCTTACGTTGTATTCACCGCGGAATCAAAGACACCCGATCATCACGTGGTGCTTCAAGCAAAGCAAGCTTTGGCAACGGTGCATACTAAGGGTGAACACTTTAGAACTTGAAATTTATGTGCATGAGGGATCATCTTATAATGCTACCGCCTACTAAGCAATACAAGATGCATAAAGGATTAACATCACATGCAATTCATAATATGTGATATGATATGGCCTTTCTTCTTTGTGCTTCCGATCTCCATCTTCAAGCACTAATATGATCTCCATCATCACCGCATAGCATCAAGGTCAATGACGCTTCTTCATGGTTGTCGCTAGGGGTTCAGAGCATGGAAAACAAAATTTTCTATCGCATACAAACAAACAAGCCAAGATCTATCTACTAGATTGCAGCAACGAGTCGATGGAATAACTCACCCTCAAGATTCCAAAGTGTTTAACGAGAGCAGATTTCGTGGGTGATGTAGTCGCATTCTTCCGATCTCAAGATCACAGAGATCGATCCTTCCGCCGCTGCTCCTCAAGAGCGCCCCGTGCAGTGGTCACACGCTCGTACTCGACGAAGACCTTCCTCTCCTTGTTCCAGCAGGCAGCGGAGGTTGTAGCACTCTCGCGATTCCTAAGAAGACAACGGGCGTGGTACCCGAGGTAGAGGGAGATCCTGCAGGCTTCGCTTAAGCCGGCAAGTAGTATGGTGGAGCTTATGAGAGAGGCTATTAGTGGTCTAGTAATTAGAAACACCAATTAGAGGGCTCTAAACCAATTAGAAGGCTCTAAACCAAACAGCTCTAAACCGGGTCTAGGGTCTAGTTTCTAGTTTAGAGGATAGGAACTTGTGTGTCTCTAGAGGGAGGCCCCCCTCCCTTTATAGGTGGGAGGGCTGGCGCGGCCAGGGAGGGAGGAGTCCCTCCCAACTCGGCCTAGGCTGGCCACGGCTTGGGGAGGACTCTCCCCAAGTCGGTTTCCAACTTCTCCTTCTTTCCAAAACTGGCGGTTTGACCAAAACCGGCGCTTGACTTTTCCAATTTAGGAATTAAATAAACCCTTTATTTTGGACAGCGAGAACACTTAGTACATGATGCAATCATTCCATCTTGCAATGACACATTCATGTACCCTTCCCCGGAGTGCCGGACATTCCGGGATCTTCTAGAATGTTCCCGATGAAAACACCTAACCATTCCCCAACTCGAAATGGGACTTTCCTTATATGAATCTTATTCTCGACCATTCCGGATCACCTCGTGATATCCCGGATCCCATCCGAGACTCAACAACATTCGGTCTCTTTCTCATAATACCATAACTACTCAAACAACGTCAATCCTTATGTGTCTCCCTACGGTTCGTGAATTATGCGGACATGATCGAGACACTTCTCCTAACAATAACCAATAGAGGAATCTGGAAATTCATATGGTTCTACATATTTCTACGATTACTTTACATCGAATGAACCACTTACATACGATACCAATTTCCTTTGTCTCACGATATGTTACTTATCCGAGGTTATGATCGTCGGTATCTCTCGCATACCTAGTTCATCCTCACATCGATAAGTACTCTTTTCTCGCTCCGTGATATGTGATCCCTTGTGACCAAGTCACATGCTTGCAAGCTAATTGGATGACATTTCACCGAGAGGGCCCAGAGAATATCTATCCGTCATGTGGATGGACAAATCCCACTCTTGATCCATGTGTTTCAACCAATACTTTCCAACACCCAATGCCACTTTTATAGCCACCTGTTACGGTGTGGTGTTTGATGACATCAAAGCATCCATCCAAAGAAAGGCAATATGCATGATCTCATGGTCAAGGAATTAGGTTACTATGTATCGTAAAGCATATAGCAATTGAACTATTGAAATGACTTGATCTTTATGCTACGCTTGTCTATAGGAGTATGTCCACCATATCATTCTCCTAACGATATGATCTTGTTGTTGATAACATCTCAATGTTCATGACAAA
Organism: Avena insularis; assembly: GCA_023614405.1. Lineage (NCBI taxonomy): Eukaryota > Viridiplantae > Streptophyta > Magnoliopsida > Poales > Poaceae > Avena > Avena insularis. The sequence goes on along the minus strand of CM042696.1, from coordinate 474,445,742 downwards.
GAAACCACATCATCAATCAACCAACAAGCTAGTGAAGTATAGAGGCCATACTAGGGACTTCAATTTAAGTTTACAAATCACACAAGTATTAATGGTTTCCTTGTTAATACTATTATAGCATGAATGTAAACATTTATCATAAACACAAAGATATATAATAATAACCACATTTATTATTACCTCTAGGGCATATATCAACAGTCTCCCACTTGCACTAGAGTCATCTAATCTAGATTACATGGTAATATACCGAACACCCATGGCAGCTTGGTGTTGGTCATGTTTTGCCCTTGGGAGGTTTAGTCAATGGATCCGCCACATTCAGATCTGTGTACTTTGCAAATCTTTATATCCCCATCCCGGATATGTTCTCGAATAGCGTGAAAACGCAGCTTGATATGCTTCACTTCTTGTGTGACCTTGGTTCTTGCGCATTGGCTATGGCGCCATGTTATCACAAGAGATAGACATTGGGTCCAAAAGACTAGGAACCACACCCAGCTCAGTAATGAACTCTTTCATCCATATCGCTTCTTGTGAAGCCTCCGGCAGCCATGTATTCCGATTCATTGAAGATCTCGCCACAACGCTTTGCTTTGCACTCCTCCGCCTAATCGCTGCACCATTCAAAATAAATACGATCCAGATTGTGATTTAGAATCATCCGGATCGGTGTTCCAACTAGCATCGGTGTAACCATTAACAACGAGCTGTTCATCACCTCCATAAGAAAGAACCATATCCTTAGTTCTTCTCAAGTACTTAAGGATGTTTTGATCATTGTCCAATGATCCACTCCGATCACTTTGATATCTCGCTAGTTAGACTAACAAAGATATGCGATGTCGGGTCTAGTACATAGCATGGCATACATTAGAGATCCTATGGCTGAGGCATAGGAGTCTTACTCATCTTTTCTCTATCTTCCGCCGATGTCGGACTTTGAGTTTTACTCAAGGTCATATTGGCAACATGGGCAAGAACCCTTTCTTGCTATCTTCCATTCCAAACCTCTTTAGAACTTTGTCCAAATATGTACTTTGTGACAATGATATTTGCTTCGATCTATCTCTATAAATCTTTATGCCTAATATGTAAGTTGCTTCGCCAAGATCCTTCATTGAAAAACTATTATTCAAATACTCTTTGACACTATTAAGAAGGTCTACATCATTCCCAATCAACAATATGTCATCCACATACAGTATTAAGAATGCTATGAGCTCCCACTCACTTTCTTGTAAATACAAGCTTCTCCATAAGTTTGTATAAAACCAAAACTTTTGATTACCTTATCAAAACGTTGATTCCAACTTCGGATGCTTGCTTCAATCCATAGATGGACCGCTGAAGTTTGCATACCTTGTTAGCATCTTTAGGATCGACAAAACCTTTGGGTTGCATCATATACAACTCTTCATCAATGTCTCCATTGAGGAATGCTGTTTTGACATCCATCTGCCATATCTCATAATCATAATATGCAGCGATTGCTAACATAATCCTCACGGACTTTAGCTTCGCTACCGGTGAGAAAGTCTCATCGTAGTCAACTCCTTGAATTTGTCGAAACCCTTTTGCACAAGTCGAGCTTTATAGACAGAACATTACCATCAAGATCTGCTTTCTTCTTGAAAATCCATTTGTTCTCGACAGCCTTCCGCCATCCTAAGTCCACCAAAGTCCATACTTGGTTTTCGTACATGGATCCAATCTCGGATTTCATGGCTTCTTGCCATTTATTGGAATCTGGCTCATCATTGCTTCCTCATATGTCTCGGGTCATCGGTGTTGTCCACCAACATGACATTCATAACGGAATCATACCAACTGGAGTGGTACGATTTCTGACCTCCGAGGCTCAGAGCAACTTCAACCAAGTTTCATGATCACCATCACTAGCTTCCTCTCTTATTGGTGCAGGCACCACAGAACTTCTTCCGTGCTGCGCTACTCGCAATTTCGAGAGAAGGTTCGAACCTCGCCGAGTTCTACTTTCCTTCCAGTCACTTCTTTCGAGAGAAATTCCTTCTAGAAAGGATCCATTCTTGGCAACAAAGATTTTGCCTTCGGATCTATGATAGAAGGTATACCCAATAGTTTCCTTCGGTATCCTATGAAGACGCATTTTTCCGCTTTGGGTTCAAGCTTGTCCTGTAACTTCTTTACATAGGCTTCAGATCCCCAAACTTTAAGGAACCATAATTTAGGTTTCTTCCCAAACCATAATTCATACGGTGTCGTTTCAACGGATTTAGACGGTGCCCTATTTAAAGTGAATGCGGCTGTTTCTAATGCATAACCCCAAAATGATAGTGGCAAATCGTAAGTGACATCATAGAACGAACCATATCTAAGAGAGTTCGACATGACGCTCGTACACACCATTACGCTGTGGTGTTCCCGGTGTCAATCATGAAAGTATTCCACATTTCTTCAAATGCTCGCCAAACTCAGAATTTAGATATTCACCTCCACGATCGTAACGTAGAAATTTAATCTTCTTGTTACGTTGATTCTCTACCTCACTTTGAAACTCCTTAAACTTCTCGAAAGTTTCGGACTTATGTTTCATGAAATAGATATACCCATATCTACTCAAGTCATCCGTGAAGGTAAGAACATAACGATAACCATCACATGATGCTACACTCATTGGACCACACACATCGGTATGTATGATTTCCAATAAGTCTGTAGCTCGCCCATCATACCGTAAAATGGAGTCTTAGTCATTTTACCCATCGACATGCTTCAGATCTTTCAAGTGATTCAAAATCAAGTGATTCAAGAAGTCCATCGAATGGAGTTTCTTCATACGCTTCACTCCAATGTGACCAAGACGACATTGCCACATATAGGTCAAATTATCGCTGATTTCAAACGTTTAGCCTCAATGTTATCAATATGTGTATTTCTACTATCGAGATTCAATATGAATAGACCATCTATCAAAGGTGCATGTGCATAAAACACATTACTCATATAAATCGAACAACCATTATTCTCGGATTTAAACAAGTAACCGCCTCGCAATAAACAAGATCCCGATATAATGTTCATGCTCAACGCAGCACCAAATAACAATTATTTAAGTATAAAACTAATCCCGATGGTAGATGAAGAGGTAGTGTCAATCGCGATCACATCAACCTTTGATCCGCTTTCCCACGCGCATCGTCACCTCGCTCTTCACTAGCTTCCGCTTATTCGTAGCTCTGCTTCGAGTTACAAATATGAGCAACCAACCAAGATCAAATACCCAGGCACTACTACGAATACTAGTGAGATACACATCAATAACATGTATATCGATATACCTTTCTTCTTGATGTTGCTCTTCAAATCTGCCAAGTACTTTGGGCAATTCCGCTCAAAGGACCTTCTCCCTTGCAAGAAAAGCACTCAACATCAGGGCTGGTCCAGCCTTGGTCCTCTTCGTTGCGTGGTAACTTTCTTACCACCCTTCTTGAAGTGTCCCTTTGCTTAGACTTGCCTTTCTTGAATTTGGTGGTCTTATTGACCATCAACACTTGGTGCTCTTTCTTGATCTCCACTTCGCAGATTTTAACATAGCAAATAGTTCTGGCAAATCTTTGTTCATGATCTGCAAGTTTTAGTTCATCACAAAGTTCTTGTAACTTGTTGGTAGTGAATTGAGGATGCGGTAAACCCCCAAAGTATTATCAATCACTATACCCAAACTTTGAAGTTTATTTGCGTCTGCACATCTTAAGCACATGCTCACCGACGAGCTACCCTCTTCCATCTTGCGGTTAAAGAACTTTTCGTAAGCTTCATAACTTTCAATTGCCGCATGAGTCTCAAAGATTAATTTGAGATCCTCGACAATATCATATGGGTCCGACTCTTCAAACCTTTTCTCAAGCTCGATTCTAAACCATACAAGATAGCACACTGAACTATGGAGTACTGATTCTTCCGAGCGAGGTAAACATTCTTTACTTCATCGGTAGCATCAGCAGCAGGTGGGTCACCTAGCGGTGCATCCAGCACATAGGTCAAATTCCCCGCTGTGAGGACAATCCTCAAATTGCGGAACCAATCCGCCGGGTTGCTTCCATTGTTTTTCAACTTTTCTTTCTCTAGGAACGCATTAAAATTGATGGTAGGGCTGCCATTGATCTACAACATATTTGCAATAGTTTAGACTAAGTTTATGACAAATTGAGTTCAAATTAATTAATGAAATTAAACTAGGTGAACTCCCACTCAAAACAACATCCTCACATTGTTTTAGTGATCACACGAACCAAATCCACTACATCAACACCGATCATCACGAGAGTTGATATAGTTTCAATGGCTAACACTCATCATGTTCATCATATCTACTATATGATTCATGCTTTGCCTTTCGGCGATCCGTGTTCCCGAGGCCATGTCCATACATGCTAGGCTCGTCAAGACAAACCTTAGCTTCCGTGATAAGCAAATCTGGCTTGCTTACGCTAGAAGTCACCATGAATCAAAGACACCCGATCATCACGTGGTGCTTCAAGCAGCAAGCTTTGGCAACGGTGCATACTAAGGGTGAACACTTTAGAACTTGAAATTTATGTGCATGAGGGATCATCTTATAATGCTACCGCTGCTACTAAGCAATACAAGATGCATAAAGGATTAACATCACATGCAATTCATAATATGTGATATGATATGGCCTTTCTTCTTTGTGCTTCCGATCTCCATCTTCAAGCACGAACATGATCTCCATCATCTCGGCATAGCATCAAGGTCAATGACGCTTCTTCATGGTTGTCGCCCACCAGCTTCAACTATTACAACTATTTTGAATAGACACGCAGGTCTTAATGTAAATTAAAGACAACCATATGGCTTCCGCCGTTGCCAACTTACAATAAGGAACATTGCATACATCAAATATAATCACAATCATGGCCATATCACATCATCGACACCTGCAAAACAAAGTTAGACGCTTCTACTTTCTTTGCATATTTTACGTGGTTTGGGGCTTTCCATAAGTGTCGCTCTAACTACGAACAAGAACCACAACATTGATACTAGCATTGTTGATTACCCGTTGTAAATTGGATCTTAACTATGCTAGGAGAAACAGGCACCGAAAGCCACTTATGCAATACAAGTTGCATGTTGCGTGAGCAAGTCTCATGAACGATGTCATGTAAGGTTAGCCCGGCCGCTTCATCCCAACATACCGCAAGATGCAAAGTACACGAAATGAAATCTAAAATAAAAGCAACAAAGCACACAATTACCATTGTTTTATAATCTTGCAACAGATCTACATATAGACACGGCTCGATACCATCAGGGGTTCGTAGCATGGAAAACAAAAATTTTCTATCGCATACAAACAAACAAGCCAAGATCTATCTACTAGATTGCAGCAAAGTCGATGGAATAACTCACCGAAGATTCCAAAGTGTTTAACGAGAGCAGATTCTCGTGGGTGATGTAGTCGTATTCTTCCGATCTCAAGATCGCAGAGACGATCCTTCCGCGCTGCTGCTCAAGAGCGCTCCCGCAGTCGGTCACACGCTCGTACTGACGAAGACCTTCCTCTCCTTGTTCCAAAGAAAATGGAGGTTGTAGCACTCTCTCGCGATTCCGGCAAAGACAACGGCGTGGTTCCGGAGGTAGAGGGGAGATCCCGCAGGGCTTCGCCTTAAGCCGGTGCGATTATTGTGGAGCTTATGAGAGAGGCTATTAGTGGTCTAGTAATTAGAAACACCAATTAGAGGGCTCTAAACCAATTAGAAGGCTCTAAACCGAAACAGCTCTAAACCGGGGTCTAGGTCTAGTTTCTAGTTTAGAGGATAGGAAATTGTGTGTCTCTAGAGGGGAGGCCCTGCCCCTCCCTTTATAGGTGGGAGGGCTGGCGCCAGGAGGGAGGAGTCCCTCCCAACTCGGCCTAGGGCTGGCGCCGGCTTGGGGAGGAGGACTCTCCCCAAGTCGGTTTCCAACTTCTCCTCTTCCTAAAATCGGCGGTTTGATCAAAACTGGCAGTTTGACTTTTCCAATTTAGGAATTAAATAAACCCTTTATTTTGGACAGCGAGAACACTTAGTACATGATGCAATCATTCCATCTTGCAATGACACATTCATGTACCCTTCCCCGGAGTGCCGGACATTCCGGACCTTCTAGAATGTTCCCATGAAAACACCTAACCATTCCCCAACTCAAAATGGGACTTTCCTTATATGAATCTTATTCTCGGACCATTCCGGATCACCTCGTGATATCCCGGATCCCATCCGAGACCAACAACATTCGGTCTCTTTCTCATAATACCATAACTACTCAAACAACGTCGAATCCTTAAGTGTGTCTCCACGGTTCGTGAATTATGCGGACATGATCGAGACACTTCTCCGAACAATAACCAATAGAGGAATCTGAAATTCATATGGCTCTACATATTTCTACGATTACTTTTGGCGATCGAATGAACCACTTACATACGATACCAATTTCCCTTTGTCTCACGATATGTTACTTATCCGAGGTTATGATCGTGGTATCAGATCTCGCATACCTAGTTCATCCTCACATCGATAAGTACTCTTTTCTCGTTCCTGATATGTGATCCCTTGTGACCAAGTCACATGCTTGCAAGCTAATTGGATGACATTTCACCGAGAGGGCCCAGAGAATATCTATCCGTCATGTGGATGGACAAATCCCACTCTTGATCCATGTGTTTCAACCAATACTTTCCAACACCCAATGCCACTTTTATAGCCACCACATTACGGTGTGGTGTTTGATGACATCAAAGCATCCATCCAAGAAAGGCAATATGCATGATCTCATGGTCAAGGAATTAGGTTACTATGTATCGTAAAGCATATAGCAATTGAACTATTGAAATGACTTGATCTTTATGCTACGCTTGTCTATAGGAGTATGTCCACCATATCATTCTCCTAACGATATGATCTTGTTGTTGATAACATCTCAATGTTCATGACAAAGAAACCACATCATCAATCAACCAACAAGCTAGTGAAGTATAGAGGCCATACTAGGGACTTCAATTTAAGTTTACAAATCACACAAGTATTAATGGTTTCCTTGTTAATACTATTATAGCATGAATGTAAACATTTATCATAAACACAAAGATATATAATAATAACCACATTTATTATTACCTCTAGGGCATATCTCCAAGAGTCGTCCACCAGCGTCAAGTATTACAACTATTTTGAATAGACACGCAGGTCTTAAGAGATCTTAAAGACACCCATATGGTTCTCGCCGTTGCCAACTTACAATAAGGAACATTGCATACATCAAATATAATCACAATCATGGCCATATCACATCATCACACCCTCGCAAAACAAAGTTAGACGCTTCTACTTTCTTTGCATATTTTACGTGGTTTGGGGCTTTCCATAAGTGTCGCTCTAACTTACGAACAAGAACCACAACATTGATACTAGCATTGTTGATCACCCGTTGTAAATTGGATCTTTACTATGCTAGGAGAAACAGGCACCAAGAAAGCCACTTATGCAAAACGAGTTGCATGTCAAGCGTGAGCAAGTCTCATGAACGATGTCATGTAAGGTTAGCCCGCTTCATCCCAACATACCGCAAGATGCAAAGTACACAAAAGCAATCTACAATAAAAGCATCAACGCCCACAATGACCATTGTGTTCTACTCTGCAACAGATCTACATATAGACACGGCTCGATACCAATCGTAGGGGTTCGTAGCATGGAAAACAAAAATTTCTATCGACAAACAAACAAGCCAAGATCTATCTACTAGATTGCAGCAACGAGTCGATGGAATAACTCACCCTCAAGATTCCAAAGTGTTTAACGAGAGCAGATTCTCGTGGGTGATGTAGTCGATTCTTCCGATCTCAAGATCGCGAGACGATCCTTCCGGCGCTGATGGGTCACACGCTCGGTACTGATTGACGAAGACCTTCCTCTCCCTTGTTCCAAAGAAAGGGAGGTTGTAGCACTCTCCTCATGATTCCCAAAGACAACGTGGTACCAGGAGGTAGAGGGAAATCCCGCAGGCTTCGCTTAAGCCAAAAGTAGTATGGTGGAGCTTATGAGAGAGGCTATTAGTGGTCTAGTAATTAGACACACCAATTAGAGGGCTCTAAACCAATTAGAAGGCTCTAAACCGAATAGCTCTAAACCGGGGTCTAGATCTAGGGTTTAGTTTAGAGGATAGGAAACTTGTGTGTGCTAGGAGGGAGCCCTGCCCTCCTTATATAGGTTGGAGGGCTGGCCGCCAAGGGAGGAGTTCCTCCCAACTCGGCCTTGGGAGGTGCGACGCCAAGGGAGGAATTCCTCCAACTCGGCCTCCTCCTCCTCCTCTTTTCCCACTTCCCAAAACTTGCCGTTTGACTTTCAAACTGCCGCTTGACTTTTCAATTTAGGATTTAAATAAACCCTTTATTTTGGACAGCAAGAACACCTAGTACATGATGCAATCATTCCAATATGCAATGACACATTCATGTACCCTTCCCCAAGTGCCGGACATTAGGGACCTTCTAGAATGTTCGATGAAAACACCTAACCATTCCCCAACTCAAACGGGACTTTCCTTATATGAATCTTATTCTCCGACCATTCCGGATCTCCTCGTGATATCCCGGATCCCATCCGAGACCAACAACATTCGGTCTCTTTCATAATACCATAACTACTCAAACAACGTCGAATCCTTAAGTGTGTCTCCCTACGGTTCGTGAATTATGCGGACATGATCGAGACACTTCTAACAATAACCAATAGAGGAATCTGAAATTCATATGGCTCTACATATTTCTACGATTACTTTGCATCGAATGAACCACTTACATACGATACCAATTTCCCTTTGTCTCACGATATGTTGCTTATCCGAGGTTATGATCGTCGATCTCCGCATACCTAGTTCATCCTCGTATCGATAAGTACTCTTTTCTCGTTCCTGTGATATGTGATCCCTTGTGACCAAGTCACATGCTTGCAAGCTAATTGGATGACATTTCACCGAGAGGGCCAGAGAATATCTATCCGTCATGTGGATGGACAAATCCCACTCTTGATCCATGTGTTTCAACCAATACTTTCCGAACACTCAATGCCACCTTTATAGCCACCCTGTTACGGTGTGGTGTTTGATGACATCAAAGCATCCATCCAGTAAAGGTGATATGCATGATCTCATGGTCGAAGGAATTAGGTTACTATGTATCAGAAAGCATATAGCAATTGAACTATTGAAATGACTTGATCTTTATGCTACGCTTGTCTATAAGAGTATGTCCACCATATCATTCTCCTAACGATATGATCTTGTTGTTGATAACATCTCAATGTTCATGACAAAGAAACCACATCATCAATCAACCAACAAGCTAGTGAAGTATAGAGGCTATACTAGGGACTTCAAATTAAATTTACAAATCACACAAGTATTAATGGTTTCCTTGTTAATACTATTATAGCATGAATGTAAACATTTATCATAAACACAAAGATATATAATAATAACTACATTTATTATTACCTCTAGGGCATATCTCCAACAATAGCGCCACACTTGGCAAACCTGAAGAAGATCTTTCTGCTGAGCAGCAAGCGACCTTTAAGAAAGCCAATACCATGTGTATGGCAGCTCTGTTCAGTATTCTTGGGGACAATATTGTTGACCCATATATGTCATTTGATAATGGCAAAGACGTGTGGGATACGCTCGAGGCTAAGTTTGGGGTCTCGGACGCTAGTACTGAGTTGTATGTCATGGAGCAATTCTATGATTACAAGATGGTTGATGAGCGCTCCGTCATTGAGCAAGCTCATGAGATACAATCACTTGCCAAAGAACTCGAGCAGTTCAAGTGTACCTTACCGGACAAGTTTGTGGCCAGAGGCATTATTGCCAAGCTTCCTCCCATGTGGAGGAGTTTTGCTACTTCTCTGAAACATAAGAGATAAGAGTTTTCCGTTACGGATCTCATTGGGTCTCTTCATGTGGAAGAGAAGGAGAGAGCAAAGGACACACGTGCTCGAGGATTTGAGAGAGCTTCTAGTGCCAATTTGATACAGAAGAAAAACTTCCAATCCCACAAGTTCAAGAATAAGAATAAATCTGATGGCAAAGGGAAGTTTGATGGCAAGAACAAGGCCACTCACTCAACCAACTTTAAGAGGAAAAATGATAAGAAGAAAGGCTCTTGCCACGTCTGTGGTGATCCTGATCATTGGGCTCCTAGCTACCCTAATCGCTTTGACAAGCGGTAACATGGGAATAGCGGCAAGGTCGCTAATGTTGTTATTAGCGATACTGAGATAAAGGACGCTAGGTACGGTATTTTACCTACTATCCTTTCAGTATGTCATTCTCCTAAATGGTGGATTGACACGGGTGCTAATACACATATATGTTCTGATATTTCCATGTTCTCTTCTTACCAGGTCGCAAGGACTTCCTCCGTGCTGATGGTAAACGGCTCACGTGCTTTTGTTCATGGTGTTGGTACGGTAAATCTAAAGTTTACTTCGGGGAAGACCGTACAGCTGAAGAATATGCAGCACGTTCCCTCCATCAATAAGAATCTTGCCAGTGGCTCGCTTCTATGTCAAGATGGCTTTATGTTGGTTTTTTAGTCCAATAAAGTTGTAATTTCTAAGTATGTACAATTTGTTGGAAAGGGTTATGAGTGCGGAGGTCTGTTCCGCTTATCTTTGTCAGACTCACGTACTAAAGTTATTAATCATGTTTGCAATGATAATGAGTCCAATATTTGGCATTCACGACTTTGTCATATTAACTTTGGTTGCATGACGCGGCTAGCCAATATGAGTTTAATTCCGAAATTTACCAATGTCAAAGGTTCTAAGTGCCAAGTTTGTGTGTAAGCAAAGCAACCCCGCAAGTCTCATACGGCTGCGGAACCGAGAAACTTAGCACCACTAGAACTTATACATTCAGATCTTTGTGAGATGAATGGTGTGTTGACACGAGGTGGAAAAAGATACTTTATAACGTTGATTGATGACTCTACTAGATACTGCTATGTTTATCTTCTGAAATCTAAAGATGAAGCTTTGAATTACTTCAAAAGCTATAAAGCTGAAGCAGAAAACCAACTTGATCTTAAAATCAAGCGACTAAGGTCAGATCGTGGTGGAGAGTACTTTTCAAATGAATTTGATCTATTCTGTACGGAACATAGTATTATCCATGAGAGGACGCCTCCCTACTCACCTCAGTCAAATGGAGTGGCCGAAAGTAAGAACCGCACTCTAACTGATTTGGTTAACGCCATGTTAGATACATCGGGTCTTTCCAAGGAATGGTGGGGGCAGGCGCTAATGGCTGCGTGTCATGTCCTAAACCGTGTTCCAGTAAAGGATAAAACCATGACTCCATTTGAGGAATGAGAGAAGAAAAGGCTTAAACTCTCTTACTTACAAACTTGGAGATGTTTGACGAAAGTCAATATTCCAATACCCAAGAAGCGAAAGGTTGGACCAAAAACCGTGGATTGTGTTTTTTTGGGATATGCTTTTCATAGCATTGGCTATAGATTTTTTATAGTAAAATCTGAGGTATCCGACATGCATGTTGGTACGATTATGGAGTCGAATGATGTGACTTTCTTTGAGGACATCTTTCTCATGAAAGGTATGTCTAGTTCATCAACTCAGGAGATGACTAGTTCATCTAGTCAGGAATTTGTTATAATTCCTGAACCCACTATGCCGATAGAACACTATGATGATCCTGTAGAGGACGACAATGATGCTCCTAAAAGGAGCAAGAGAAAAAGGACTGCAAAGTCATTTGGTGGTGATTTCATTGTGTACCTTGTGGATTATACTCCCACATCTATTTGAGAAACCTATGCACCTCAAGATGTTGACTACTGGAATGAAGCTATCCGTAGTGAGATTGATTCCATCTTAGCTAATGGAACTTGGGAGGTCACTGATCGTCCTTATGGGTGCAAACCTGTAGGATGTAAGTGGGTGTTCAAGAAAAAGCTTAGACCTGATGGTACTATTGAAAAGTACAAGGGACATCTTGTGGCCAAGGGTTATACCTAGAAAGAAGGTGAATACTTCTTCGATACTTACTCACCTGTAGCCAGATTGACCACTATTCGAGTACTACTATCCTTGGCTGCCTCACATGGTCTTCTCGTTCATCAAATGGACGTTAAGATAGCTTTTCTAAATGGAGAGCTATATGAGGAAATTTATATGGAGCAGCCTGATGGATTTGTAGTAGATGGTCAAGAAGGAAAGGTGTGTAAGTTAGTGAAGTCTTTATATGGTCTTAAGCAAGCTCCTAAGCAGTGGCACGGGAATTTTGAAAGAACTTTAACTGCTAAAGGCTTTGTTGTAAACGAAGCTGATAAGTGTGTGTACTATCGCCATGGTGGGGGCGAGGGAGTTATTATGTGTCTCTATGTCGATGATATATTGATATTTGGAACCAACCTCGCTGTTATTGAGGAGGTCAAAGAGTTCCTATCTCGCTTCTTTGAGATGAAGGACTTGGGAGTGGCTGATGTAATCTTAAACATCAAGCTACTGAAGGATGACAATGGTGGGATTACACTGCTTCACTCCCACTATGTGGAAAAGATTGAGTCGCTTTGGGTATAGCGACTGCAAGTCTTCTCCAACGCCTTATGATCTAAGTGTGCTACTTCAAAAGAATCGAAGGAATGCTAAAGATCAATTGAGATATTCTCAAATTATTGGCTCGCTCATGTATTTAGCCAGCGCTACGAGGCCTGACATCTCCTTTGATGTAAGCAAACTGAGTCGATTTGTGTCAAATCCTGGAGATGATCATTGACATGCTCTTGAGAGAGTTTTGAGCTATTTGAAAGACACTGCGAGTTATGTTATTCACTATACTGGGTATCCATGGGTACTTGAGGTTATAGTGATTCAAACTGGATATATGATGTTGATGAGATTAAAGCCACAAGTGGTTATTTGTTTACACTTGGTGGTGGGGCTGTTTCCTGGAAGTCTTGCAAGCAGACCATCTTAACAAGGTCAACTATGGAAGCAGAACTCGCAGCATTAGACACAACCACTGTTGAAGCAGAGTGGCTTCATGAGCTCTTGATGGACTTTCCTGTGGTTGAAAAACCAATACCCGCCATCCCGATGAACTCTGATAATCAAATTGTGATCATCAAAGTAAACAGTTCTAAGGATAATATGAAGTCATCAAGGCATATGAAGAGGAGATTGAAATCTAATAGGAAACTGAGAAACTCCGGAGTTATTGCGTTGGATTATATCCAACATCTAAGAACTTGGCAGATCCCTTCACAAAGGGTTTATCACGTAATGTGATAGATAATGCATCGAGGGAGATGGGTTTGAGACCCACACAATGAGTTATTCACAGTGGCAATCCACTCTATGTGATTGGAGATCTCGTGAATTAGAGCTGGGAGACAAGCTGTTGATCAGTTGAGAGGAGAGTATGCCCATATTATATTTACATCTCCATAAAGATGCAATGCTCTCTTATTCTGCATGGCAGGTTGATATTTATCTTAATATGTTCTAAGTGGCTTTTCTAAGCAGAGATGTTGTCCTGCAGAACATCTATTGTGGAACATACCTATATGAGTCTGACTGTCAAACATCACAGTCCGTGAGAGTTGGGTGCTCTCTAATAAACTCATGAAAGGCCCTGGAGTATGATGCATAAGCTCTAAACCGCGGGGAAGCCCTGCGGTAGCCCTGTACCGGTCTAGATTTTGTGTGAAACTAGTGTGCAGAAAACTTGTAATTCAAGGCATATTCCACTATTCAAGTTGCTAGCTAGTGTAGCATGAAGTTTAACATGGAAGTTCAACTTAACATTCTCCACTACACAGCGGTATATAAAATAATATTCTGGAATAGAAATGAGGTGATGTGCCAATGAGACTTTGTGGGGGATTGTTGGGATTTGATGAGTTTTGGGTTGTTGACCCATTAGACAAATTGTGAAATTCTCTTTGGTCCATTTGTGCATGGCAGCCTATGGCTGTGCTAGTGGTGCTAAAGTTTAGTCCCACATTGCTAGTTGAGTGAGAGTTATACCTCCTTATATACTAGGTTGTTCCACCACTCACTAAGGTGTGAGAAGAAGAGCAGCTCTAGCGCACTCCTCCTCCGACGCCGCCCGCCTCGCCTCACCTCGTCACGATGCGCGCGCGCCGCGGGTTGAGGGAATCTCGCCGAGCCAAGCTTTATTTTTGCTAGACAGGAAAAATAATCGTGGATTAATTATGAGTCATTAACGGATGCGTTAATTAGTCAGCGGTTTTCAGTCTTTATGTGACATGGGATGTTACCGACTCGGATGTGGGATGTGTCTCACGACCTCCCTGACATGCACTATATAAGCGTCTGCGCTAAACCTAATCGACATCGTTTTCCACACGCATCTCCTTCCAGTCCATTGCGCCACCGCCTGTGTCTTCCCCATCCTGTCTTGCGGATCGGGACAGTAGGCCTTCGGAACCCTGCCTTCTTGTGAACCTGTACGGGTGAGGAGCGATCGGGTTTTGGGGGAGCGCTTCCGCGCGATTACTGACGCCATCACGGATGACTCCTTCCCGACGAGAACATCTTCCCGGACATCAGCAGCCTCTACATCGACGACATGGCTGACGATGCAAGTACCACCAGCATCGCTTGCTACCGCCGCTGTCATTGCCGCTGCTCTACCGTACGTAATATTGAACTTTCTCTTTCAGATTCTGTTAGAGTTCTTTATTCTAGCGGTTGGTGTAGATGTGATAGGTTTATCTTATTTCGATGTAACCTGTTCATCCATTTTGTTAATCTGCATAATTAGTTTTGGTACTGTCTGTATAATCATGTTTTATTAGTTTATTATTCGGTTTAAATCATATTGATTATTGCTTATATTTTCAACATTCCATCCTTGTGAACATCATAACAAGCAAGTCGTGGCAGCAGGTTCTATCTACATAAGTCAGAGCCCCTGTATACGGCTTAGGTGCATAAACGACGCCCTAGAAATAGTTGCATATGAGTTGGATTATAGCATTGACATTTTAAGCCCAAGTTTGCTTGTAATATAGTATTTTACTACTATCAGATTATCTTTAAGTTCCAACTGAAATTGCAATAAGAGATACTCCTTCCATCTAACTTTATTAGGCTTTCTAAAATTCGAAAGATCTCAAGAGTTAGAATCATATCTTTTTTTTCAAAATGGGGAGCGGAGCCCCGGCCTCTACATCGAGCGATGCACACAGCCATCATTTATTATTAGAACCACATTGTTTGGCAAATGCCATTACAAAGATCATACAAACCGGAATAGCCAAAACAAAACACTAAGCAAAAACGATAACCATATCGCCAGCTCCCCAACAAGATCTATAAAACACCTATCTACCTGTTTCGACCCCGCCCCATGGTCACCCACACTGTTGCCACTCGCCTAGAGAAACTGGGGGTGCCTTGGCGCGGCGGCTCGAACTCAAGCAAAAGGATCCCTAGAACCGCACATCATATCCACGGAGCGGCGCCCACGCACCCACTCTGGATGTCGCCGCCTTCATAATCTTCCGCCAACCCATTGTCAGCATGTAGATCGATGCGCAGACTCTCGCCACACTAGCCACCGACACCACCTCGATGCAAAGCAGCAGCACCCCCCGCGCGCTAGCCACTCCACCCGCCATGCCGCTTCCATCCAACGCTGCTCCACAGGCGATGCTCCCAGGAGAGAACGCGATACCGACACCGCGGCACCGCCATCGCCCAACCTGAGATCTTAGGATTTCCCCCGGAGCAGCACAAGTGAGGTCAACACTAGTTGCCCGGCGATGCCTTCATCAAGGTCACGATGTGGTAGTGCCGCCGTCGCCCGCCAATCGGCCCGGCTTTCACCGGCACATAGGTCTTCCCGCCTCGCAGCCGGGACTAGATGATGGATCGCGAGATCCGCCAACCAGCCTCAGGACGACCACCTTCGACGGAGAAGAAGGCCGCCTCCACCATCTTCCTCGTGCCTCTGGACTGACCCCAACCTACATGGTGTCGTTGTCGGAGTTGTCGAGATGCAGCGGGCGTAGGCAACCCATCCGAACCCATAGGGGCCAGATCGGACCGCCGTTAGCCCTGCTTGCAGCTGCGTCGCCGTCGCCATCAACACGCCGGAGATCGGCCGCTGCCATCCCGCACACCACGCCTTCCGTCGTGTCGCCGCTTCATCCACACGCCGCCGCACACCAGAGATCCGACGGCCACAACGCGGAGGCGAACCAGCCCCGCCATGGTGCCAGACGGCCGCACCATGCCCTAGCGCGTGAGATATGGCCCGTATCCCCACCCAGACGCGCGAGAAGACAAAGGATCCCCGCCGCCGCCGGCGCCGGCCAGGCTTTGCCCGGTCGTGCCCTCTGGCAGTGGCGGAGGAGAGGGAGAGAGGTGGAGGAGGCTTGTGGCGGGGGGAATTAGGGTTCCCTCCGCCGCCGCCACACGAGGACAGGGGGAGGGACTCCTACCTGGTTAGGATCATATCTAGCACTAATTAGCGTTAATTAATACCCAACATGGCATGCCGTCAATAGCCGGTCTCCTAAAAAAACCACTAATCCAGCCCGAACTAACACGACACCCGAGATGAAAAATAGGACACCTGTAGTCAACCGCTAATCACCTAAATCACCTAAATCGTTGCGGCATTTCTACTAAGCATAATAAACTAAGATGGAAGAGTATCCTGTTTTTGGCTTATATGGATTTTAAGTACATGATCAATAATAGAGAAGTGCACGCACATGCACACTTACTAGTTAATTGGAACATGCCGGCTTAGTGATAGAAAAAGAGAATGGGAGAATTGATCGATCAATAAATTGAAACATGACCCCCGCAAAAAAAAAATTGAAACATGAAGGTCTTACCGATAGAAAAAGATAATGGGAGAATTGATCACACAATCGTGAGTCTTTGGTATCTTGTATTACTCCCTCGTTCCCACAATATGTTGCGCATAATTTTATCTTAAGAATATACAAAATAATATGAATATGTATGATATGAGATACATATATTATGAAAATATATTTTAAAACAATTCTAATAATATTAATATGGCATTGTTTAGGTTCATATTTGGATCAAACTACTTGGTCAAACATTATAAAGTTTGACTCTAATAAAATCTTATATGCAACAAAAATTGGGATGGAGAGAGTAATAGGCTGATTACAGAAGCATACATCTAAACAGTCCCACAAATCTCAACCATAATGGCCTAAGTAATAACAAAATCAAGCACTAGTGACAGCAGGATATGACCGATTATTGGGGCATATTCGGTTTGCAGCACGACTCCAATTCTATCATCGATATACTCCCTCCATTCACAATTAACTCTCATCCTAGGTTTAGTCAAAGTCAAATTTTGTAAAATTTGACCATATATTTAGGAAATTAACATTGACAATGTAAAAAGAACTATTGTATTAGAATTGTCATAAACCATATTTTCATATTATATGCATCGGGAATCATGGACTTTGATTTTTTTTCTTATATTATTGGTCAAACTTTGCAAAGTTTAACTTTGATTAAACCCAAAACGTGAGGTAATTGTGTACGGCGGGAGTAAACTATTTAGACTCTTCAGCTTCGCTTCTCAACTTCCCGATTTCCGTTGACTTGGTGGTTATTTCATTTTCCATAGTGGTACTCGAAATTTGTAACATTTAAATTACAGCTTCATGCTTAGCTACCTGACATGACAATAAAGTAGCAGACGGGTTAGCCATGCATATATTGAACAATGGAAGTGAAAAGCAGAAGCCACAGAAAAATTAAGTGAAACATGCAGTGTATGGAGGTCTTACAACATTAATGCACGGCTCCAATTCTGTCATCGACATGAACTGTTTAGGCTCTTCAGCTTCGATTCTCAACTTCTCGATTTCCATGACTTGGTGGTTATTCCATTTTCCATAGTGGTACTCGAAATTCGTAACATTTGAATTACATCTTCATGCTTAGCTACCTGACATGACAATAAAGTAGCAGACAGATTAGCCATGCATACATTGAACAATGGAAGTGAAAAATAGAAGCAAAAGAAAATGTATAGTAATTATTGAGTCGTGACACTAATTCGAGTACAGCATAACATAAGATGAACTGGCCAAACAAATACATATTTTGGGCACATAACACAGGTTCTAGTGCATGTTGAGGCAAACTAGAGCAACCAGGTAGCAAGTTGGTAAGTACATGAAAACAAAGGTCTGAACCAAAATTCCAAGCATCAAACAGATAACAGCTACAGTACCTAATCGGCAGATGACACATCCCAGCCTCCGGATTTCGTCAGTAAATGGCGCCTAACTTTCCACTCATGCACCATGCAATTGTGAATTTTGGTATTGTGTACCTTGATTTCATTATCTTCAAGTGATATCTTAGCATGCATACCTTCTAACATTATCTCCAAAGATTCCCGAGAATAAACCATTCAGGTGTGGCAAAAGAACAAAATCATTCAGGTTGATGAGAGCTCTCAGATGGCATGCCTTTGTTTCCTTGCGGTTGAACTTTTCATTTATGAACAATTGCTTGGCCTCAACTTCCTCCATTTACTTCAGAGCTAACGAGTAGTTGTCTGATAGAAATCGGAGATTACATTTGCACACATTTTCATGCGCAACATCAAAGCGCAGTCTGCTGCGTAAATCCAATGCAACATTCGGTTCTAAATTTTTTTTTAGTTATTATATTATGTCCCATTGGTACCTGAAAAGGAATCAAACGAAACAAGCAGAATAAGCATTACACAAAGCATTATAGAATACAACAGGATTGACAATACCTGAAGGTTTGATCTAAAAAATACTTTGCACCCACAGAGTTATCACGCAGAAGGCTTAAATAAACATGACCTAGCATAAATACATAACACAGTGGGCAGTCAAAGAGTGTAAATAACTCAATTTCTTGAACACTGGAGGGTGAGAATCAACTAATATCATACCATGTTATCTAATAAACGTGCCAGCCAATCAGACACAAGATCTTATCAATAACAGCATACAAAAGATATCCATGAAGGATCTTCATGTTTTTACTAGTCGCTAGAAAACCTTTCTCTATGTCAAAAAGATAAGAGAACTAGTTTCTTACCCTTTCCTATGTCATCCATTCCAAATAAGTAGTTTTCTGTAACTATGCAAATAGTGAAGGTATAAGAGGAGTAAGGTAAATGTGCTATTGTGTCATACTTGTATTTTATTTATCAATTGACAAAAACTTACATTGCTTTCCATCTGGAGGTTTTTCCTTTTTTTTTTCATTTGTGAGCTGCTTTGGTCCTAAGAAAGGCGGAGTCGATCTCCTATTGAACTGCGCAAACAGAAGCAACACAATTGAGCAATTGAGAGTTCAGAATGAATAATCTTTTACAGACCACCTTTCACATGTTTTAGGAAACTAGTAGATCTAATGGAGTTACGCGTCTATTTACAGGTACTATGTGTAGAACAAATTAAGTAGCATGCATACAGGGTAATCTTCAGGTTCAAGAATATACCCATTTTCATATAAAAAATATTCATTGTCATGCATGTACATGCCCTGAAAACCACCCTGGAAAACAAGAACCCACCAGCGAGGAAACCAGCGGTAGTACCAGCACGGATGATTTGCTATACTTTCATAATGGTTCAGAATTTTAGAGACAATTGGAGCTATGTGCTGCCAGGTTACTAGGTGATTAGGGCAGTCAGGTATAAGAAGTTATTGTGTGGGTGGATTGGTAGGTTTGGTCAGGTCGACTCTCACTCAGACGTAAATGGCTCTGCTTGGTCAGGTCGTCACAATGTGTCAATGTCACTGCTAGTGGCTGCCTGTTGCTAGGAAACGACGACAGCATCATCTGGTATATGGAGTACAAGTTTGTGGACTTGAGAATTCAGAAGTAATAACTAGGGTTAATGTAGTATTGACATATATGGAATTCAGACATTCGAAAATGATTTTCTTGTTAGACTGGTATTATGTTGTCTGGAGCTTACGTGTGTTTACTGACAGCATCAAGTATAACTAAGCTCTGCACATCAACCAACATGATGACATAATTTTTTCGAAGAAAACCATGCACCCTAGCGAGTGTAGTTATTACAATCAGAAGAACCACAGGTAGGGCCACACTAGCTTGTAGGAAAATACTATTGTATACCATTGATTCATCCTATATCTAGCAAATACTCCTGATTGTTTTTTTTTGTTATAAGGGAAGCGAAATGGAGATTTTTTTGGCTCATGAGCACTAGTGCTCCTACTCTTTCAAAAAATAAAATAAAAATATTTGTAAGATCCAAAGTTTTTTGAAAAAAATATCGGGATGTAGCCAATGATTTTTCTCACAAACGTGTAAAATATCAATTTCAAATGATTTATATTCTGAGCTACACAAAAATGACAAAAGTGTAGATCGATACATGCATTTTTTAAATCCCCAAACTTTATCAATTTTGCATGCTAGTGGGATACAAAATTGACTATGTCCAAAATTAATTTCATTTTTTAACTTATAAATATGATTTTTAATTTTTTTAAATGAAGGGGGCATTGGTGCTCAGGAGCCAAAAGACACTTTGCGAAGTCGACTTATGGATCACATCTATGGTACTTTGCATAGTCATCTATCTACCACTTTGCTAGAAACTGCTTGTGCTAGTTAAAGTTATGTACCTTAACTTAAGCTATGGAACTGGTGCCAACATGCTGGTTGGATTAGGCTACTTGCCTACTTTGTAAACAACTGGACAAAACAAATGCTAATACGGATTGAAATTATTTATTATGGTTGAGCTATGATGCATACTTGGCATCAAAAGTCAGCATTGCAGCTCCATCAGCACATACAAAATACTAGACACGTGCAATGCAGTCAATAAAGGTAAATAAAGACACCACCTTGACTTCGACCTAGAGAGGAAGTGTAACGAGCTTAGCCTGTGTGAATTGCATATTGCATTTGCCTATTCCATGCTCAGCAACAAAGCGTAACAATTTCGGAAATATGTATTGAAGATTGAGAAACAGTATAGCAGGACTACAGACCTGAAGTATTATCTTCGTTTAAACTCTTATTTTTTGCATGCTTTCCCGTACGTTTTCTTTTTATTTCCTCCACAACTCCATATACACGCATCCTGGTAGATTTTGCATTCTTCTGAACATTTGCATGTTTCTGAAAAATCAAACAACAAAGAATAAAACAGTGCATATGTTGTGGAGTTAGTAGAGTCATGCTACTATGCTAGGATACAACTACCCTAAAGAGTCTGGTTCCATTAGAAGTCTAGACAAATGAATATAATAGGTTATATGAGTCCTATTCCCAATTGGATACTTTCAAGTCAAAGTGGGTTGGTTCTCCTATAACAGGACAAGTATATCTGGTGTCTTTTGGGAAGCAATAAACAATCAATCTACCTTCTACATCCTATTCCTGACCCCTCTGAATTCTCTTTAACATACCCCTGCTATCAGATCTAATCGCCAGCAATGGCACTGAGACACTCGTCGTCTTGTGACTCAGCCCTATCACCTTCGAAGCTCTAAGCAGCCACAACAGCATATGTTACATAAATTTGATTAAGTAACCTACCTCAAGATTATTTCTGAGTTCTTCCTGATCAGCTTGCACAATTGTGGAAACTGATTCCACAGAACTACCAAGGGAGGGTTGATACCACATGCAGCTCATTTGCCTACAAGATGAACAAGGGAACAAAGCAGCTCAGGAAAATACCGATTGTGGAACAATTTGCACCGCTTTCTCATAATCAACATAGAAAAGAACAATGCAATAAAACAACTACGGATAAAACAGTGCATATGTTACATAAAACAATGTTCATAAAGTTAACTTAAATTACTAGATGAAACATTGAGCAAAACAGTCATACTAATATACTCACTCTCTCTTCCAGATTTCTTTCCTTTTTTCCCGAATAAGAGAAAACTTTGCATATCGTGTTGACCTCCATGCCCTGAAATTTGGGTCAGCCGCTTTCTTTGCTAGGATATCCCTACACAAAAATATAGAAAGTAAAGAAAGAAAGATTAGATAAATAAATACTTGACATGTCAACTCAGCCCCACCAGTATCGATAATGGCATGATGTCCTAAGGCTCAGCTATCTAGCATCTTTATGCTCACGAATAACATGTGCTTGAGATGATAAACACTACGCATTGATATAGCTGTCTGTATGTTGTCCCTGCTATATCATACGGATAAATAGAACGAGATGCTTACTGGATGTGTCATATGCAAGACTAAAAGGACAAAAGTTTCAGTTTAGCAATTAAAACAAAAGAACCTTCAAGAAACAGACCTATCCCAGTATTTGTATCTTACATCTGAGGTTGAGTCTCTGTATCACTATTTTCGGAGGGTATTCCGAACAGATCGCTTGCTCATCTAAGTTACTTACTTTCATAAGACTATTTACAGTGGCGATTCTTAAGGACAAAAAAAAGTGACGAGGCGTTTTGGCTCTCGGGAGCACATTTGAATTGAATTTTAAATGCAAGTTAAAATGTTAAAAAAATTCAACACAAAATTTGGCATGTACATCTTGACATTCTATGTGCTCACAAAGTTTATTTCACGGAAAACCGATATGTTTTGTGTCGTATGTAAAAAGACAAAATTTAGCGCTTAAAAATGCGGGTAACGAGACATTTCTATCTTCTTCATACAGGACACAAAACATATCGGTTTTCTGCGAAACGATTTTGTGAGCACATAGAATGTCAGGATGTACGCGTCCAAAAAAAAATCCGAATTTCTTGACTGTTTTCTAAAAAAAACAGCTAGCAGGAGCATATGCACCCGAGATCAAAACTGGATTTCCGGTACACCTAGGATGAACTAAGTATCACACTCCTCCAAACCAGTCAGGCGCAATTTTTTATAGCAGCAATCTCAAAGGAGAATCATGCGTAGTGAAAGAAGCCTACCTCCACATTCCCATCCTGAATATGAGATTGATTATGCACGTCTTGAGGTATTTCCAGTGGTCCGCGTCAGACTGTCTTGCGGCCACAGCGGTTGCACTAGACTATCTTGTAGTGCCCGCACTGCCTTGCGGTCACGGTGGTCGCGCCGAACTGTCTTGCGGAGCCCACGCCGGACTGTCTTACAGCCGCGGCGGTGGCAAGGTTGGGCGGCGGCGGCCGTGATCGTGCGGTTAGCCAGCGGCGGTGATCGGTGTCGGCATGTACGTGATATGGATCATGGCTGTACCGCTCGTGTGGGATAGAGGTTGAAGAGTATGGCATGTCTACATGTATGCTTATATTTGAGTATACCACTTTTTGGATATGGGCTTGGTTGAGTTTGAGGGGAGGGGGCAAGTGGATAAAGGAAGGAAGAAAACCTTCTCTACAAACAAATTCGCTGTGGCACCATCAACTAGAGGTCCGAACAGCCCGAATCTTTCTCTACGATACGAATAGCCTATATGTAAGGAATTATTACCTTGAATCGCAATAGGGCACCTAGCAGCCGCTTTCCTAGTAGCAGCTTCCCTAATACGCCGCTTAGCAGCAGCCTCCTTAGAACATTCAGCTTCATCATCTAAACTAGGTTTGATGAGCTCAACATTGTTCATGTCCATGGTCACCTAATAATGTAGAATAATGCATAAGGATGATGGCAACATTATGAAATCTAGACAAGTAAAAAAAGCTAGAAGATCTTTAGAAACTCAACAATCACACTAGCACGCCATAACCCACCATCTTCGGGTATAGAACATGCATCCCATGGAGCAACATATCTTTTGGCACAGGTAGTTCAAAGACCAAAAACATTGCAGGCTTGAGTTAATTAAGGACCAGACACGTTGGTAACTTGCTTCCCCAATGCGTATGAATTATAACAATGAGATGTCAATAACAAACTGAGAATTGATTACAAACATAACTTTATTCTGGAGAACTAATAATCTATATAGATACATGGATGGTTCAATAACATAGAGCTTATATGCTGATGAAAGTATCAAAGAACAGGCGTCACCAGATCAAACGGCAATTTTTCGACAACGTACAGCTAATCAAATTAGCATCAAGTGTCCAGAGAAAGGCATGCCAGATTTCAATGGTAGTCGTTGGTGAAGTTGTGGTCTACACCAAGGCAAAGGTATGTCTTTGTATGTGCATTTCAAAAATAAGAGAATTGGACTCTAAACAGGCCAAGGCCCAAAAAAGAATTAGGTTGTAAGAAGGCTAAGGCCCAAAACAAATTGGACTGTAGAAAGGTTGTGGCCCAAAAGGAAATGAACCGTAAAATGGCTGCAGCTTATACAATTAAATAGTCCAAAATATTAGGCTCGGACCATTTAGAAGTCTAAACTGGGCTAAATTTTATCTATGACCAATGGGTCTGGTCACCGCTGACATGGACGGGCCAGATTGTCCGTGACCAAAATTTGGGTCATAGACTGTATGACCATCTATTTTGATCATAACCGCCTATGACCAATTCAAGAAAAGGGCCGTTGGTTATCCTTAATGACGCTCTGTATTTGACCAATATTTTTTGTCACAAAAAGATCATAAATAGAAAACTGTTATCATTCAGTGACCAATATGGAGGTCCAAGATCAGCATATTTCTTGTAGTGGAATGCCACCACAACTACCTCAACAGCGGAATGAAAACATCCCACTAGAAAATATTTCTCTATGCCAAAAAGATAAGAGAACAAGTTTCTTACCCTTTCCTATGAAGCAGTTTCCTGTGTAATAATGCAGATAGTGAAGGTATAAGAGGAGTAAGGCCAATGTGCTATTGTGTGATCTTTTTATTTTATTTATTAAATGACAAAAACTTACATTGCTTTCCATCGGGAGGTTTTTCCTTCTTCATTGTGAGTTGCTTTGGTCCTAAAAAACAAGCTCCTATTGAACTGCACAAAGAGAAGCAATGGAGTTGAGCGATTGACAATTGACAATGAATAATCTTGTACGGACCTTCACTTGCTTTAGGCAACCACATAGATCTAGTGCAGTTATGTGTCTATTTCTAGGAACTATGTATAGAACAATTAAGTAACATACCGAGTAAATCTTATTTCAAGAATATTCATTTTCATGCATGTACGTATCATGAAAACCACCATGGAAAACCGGCAAGGTAGTACCAGCATGCATGATTTGCTATACTTGCATAATGGGTCAGAATGTCAGAGCCAATTGGAGCTTTATACTACCAAGGTACTAGGCGATTAGGGAAATGAGGTGGGAAAAGTTATTGTTGTAAGGAAGAGCATACAGAGCGGAGTTTTCCCTGCAGTTAAATATTATTGTAAAGAAATAGAAATGAATTTGCATTAGTGGATGAAATTCTGAAGTAGATCTATGGTAAAATTGGATCAGTTGTGTCAATGGATGCAATGAAATGATATGAAATGCGTACCCTTTAAATTTTTGGGTCACACGCCGGTCTTGTAGATGATTCTCCATTTGCATCCGGGAAATCGGCGTCCTCCTCGTCGGTGTGGAACTCCATGTTGATGTCCTCCAGGTAGTCGTCATCATCACTGAATAAGAGGTGATATCCCCACGAATATCTTCACCTTCGTCTTTCTTCTCCTCAAGCTGAATCTCCTGGTCATGGATGGTTTCTTCCAGGGTTGCCACCTTCTGGCGGAAGCGAGCAATGATGCGGTCCTTCTTGTCACGCTGGAGATGAAGTGTCTTACGCTCCTTAGCTAGGATGGCGAGGGTTTGGTTCTTCTCTGTTGCAACAATGTGCTTCTGGTTGGCGTAGGCACGGGCGTTGTCCAAGTACTTCTGAGTCTCGTGCAGCATGAAGTCGTGGTGATCCACATGATGCTTCAGCTCTGAATGTCCTGGCATGGCTAAGGGCTGTCCCATGGAATCACGTCTTGTGTAGTGAGCGAAGCGAGTGCCATTGATTTGATTGATATTCTGCCCACACAGACGGGCAAGTGCTTCCTACATTGCTCTAGCTAGTCCATCCAGCCAGTTGTTCTCCCTCAAAGTGAACTGTATCTTCTCTGAGGTGGGTGCCTCCATCTTTCCTCTCAGATCTGCAACGATCAACCACTTCAGTTCTCCTCCTAGCTGATCATTGAGTTGCGCTCCAAAGAACTCGAGATGCGGGTGTCCAAGAAACTCTGCTAGCTGGCTCAACTCCCTCTCGAAGATGAGTTCTCCTCCGTTGCCAAGCTGATAGAACTTGCTATACTTGACTTCCATCTATAAGCAATTAGGATGAGTAAGTTAGTGAGGTGATCAAGTGTGTCAAATTTTATGTAGAATTGCAAGAATTTTGAGGAACATGTGAACTCTTTTTGAAAGAATCTCAAGGATAAGAGTGAGAATAGGTTTTCATAAATACTCACTTCCTTTGTTTTGAAAATAAGATTTCCAAACGACCATTCTAACTAGGGTCTCCTATGGTCAGGATGGATCTGATACCAACTTGTGAACACCCGGATTTTTAAGTCCAGATGCCTGTTATGTCGTACATCGCAATCCCAGGGATACCATTTTTGCGAGACATAACAGAATTGATAGCACAGTACCCCATCCATTACAAACCATAATAGTCTTACAAATAGTTGATCTCATGATCAAGTCTTAATACACATCAAAACAGCGGAAATAAAAGTAGTAGAGACTCCATCTTCATTGTCATAGGCAATGCTGACGACGGGAGATGATCCTAGTTAACATAGACATCCTGCTGTCCGTCCTCCAGATAGTCCTCTTCATAGTCTGGCCATGGGAATAGCCAGGGACAAAGCCATGAGTACTTTTAAGGTACTCGCAAACTATCACTAATGCAAGTAAGACAATTCTAGTAGAAATACTAATCTCTAGGCTTGTTTGCAATAAGCTAGTTTTATTTCAGAAGTGCTTAGTAGTAAAGACCTATTTTAATTGTCTAGATTAGTCAGGTGGAAACATAGTTTTCATTTCCACAACCCGTTGTGGTCAAGTCAAAGTCATATTGCAAGTCACAAGTCATTTTGAAAACATCTGACAACGGAACAGTATGGCCATCCAACTGTCCAAGACCGCGGACACAGCTATTCGAATAGTTTGACACTCTACAGAGGTGGTACACTTTCACCACAAAATTCGATACATCCGTCAGGGATAGCCCTGAATCATCATACTTGGTATGCGGATAATCAATCCTAACCCTTCAATTACACACCCTACTATAGGCACCTCCCCTATGAGCTTGGCCTCCCAGCCATGGCAATCCGCCATCCCGGGAACTGCATAGGTGGTCATTCACAGTCACGAGGTAGCCTCAGCTTAACCTCTTTTATGCGAGGGAACCCAGACTAAGACACATAAACTTCCAGTTAAGCCCTATCCAAATCAAGTATTGTGGTTGTACGGTAAAGCGGGAATGGTATCGCATCCGAACCCAACCATCAGTTTTTATTCAAAGTCAAGGCACATGCATCATTCATCATCATCTTCAAGTCATTGTGTTTCATAACCCATTTCAAAATATTTCAATAGAATGACTCATCATTCTAAGGTTTTCATAATCATTTGCTCCAAGTGTTCCCATCTAAAGTGATCCCTATTAGTTTAGCATTAGCAACTATCAATGAGGGTGTCATTTTTGAGGGATGCTAACCAAGTGTAACTACCTAAGCCTAGTTCTATGCTCTTGGTGGCATCTGTCCTATTTTTCACTAATCACCAATAATTAACTATTTAAGAAAATTTAGTAAAGGGAAAAATAAAGCTTGCAGGTAAAACATGGGATTAGTATAATCAAGGTTGCAGCATAATAGCATGCATAGTGTATCTTGCATAGGTTAGCTTCCCTTGGTTGGTACAGTTGTCGAAGTGCTCCTCTTCTTCTTCGTAGAATTCTTCCTCCTCGTAGCCCGGGTTGGTACTAGCGTCTATAAATAAATACGAGGTACACAATAACCAAACAATACTTAGCTACTTCTATTCAGCACACAAAGGCTCACACTAGATGATCTAGCATCATCTCAATCACCACATGAATTAGTGACATAGTCTTATTTATCTTATTTTGGAAATGCAATTTCTACTCGTTGAAAAATACTTAAGATTTAATATTCTCCAATTATAAAATATGGGATCATGTTGACACATGTCATCACCACATATTCCAATACTTGGGAATGTGATTTAAAGTAGATGGCATATATTACAAAGTTTAATATTGCTCTTTAATATAATTAAAATGACTAGAAATGACTATATAGCCATTCTTTTAATATTAGTCCAAGATCACTGCATGTAAACCTAAATATTTTTACATATTCAGATAGATCTTGTCAATGTGATTTTTGAGAGTTGGAATCAACTCAAGAGCATTTATGGTTGATTTTTGAAAAATGTTTGAAGTTGGAAAAGTCTCTGTCTTGTTATTTTTGGTATAGGTGATCTATAATTTCAAATGGTTTGAATCCAACAGGCTTGGATAGATATTTTGAATACCTTTCTAACAAAATTGGAATCATGCAATTTGGTTCAGTGAAACTCTTTGAATTGATTTTTGAATCTACTGACAGAATCTAGTTTTAACTAAAATGGGAAAAGTCTATTTGAATATACGGGCTCTGCGCGGGAAACTAACTGGGCCAACCCAATCTGCATAGTGCGGCGCAGCGGGCTGCTGACAGAACGGTCCCACTAGTGAGTGACTTATTCTAACCGAAATGGTAAGTTTCAATCTGGGCCGTGCGATTAGACTAAGATCTAACGGCCATGGTTCATCCTCTCCGGCGAATAGCTTCGGCGAGAAACAAACCCTAACGCGACGGTGGGGGTACGTGGGGGCTCACCAGGGCTCCAGCTAAGGTCGGCAATGGGGGCGAACGACGTTGTAGACGTCGGCGGTTTGAATGGTGGTCGCAGCGGCTCCTAGGGTAGCTCCTAGCTCCGGTTCCTCTTCTCTGCAGCGGCGGGCTCCGGTAAAATTCCGGCGATGTGGTGCTCGCCTTGCTCCGGGGAGAGATGTGAGAGGTGTCTGAGAGAGAGGGGAGTGAGATGGTGTGGCGAATTGGAGCTGGGATGGCCTCTATTTATACACCAGTGAGAGGGACAGAGCGGGATGGCTCGGGCTCGTCGGCGACGTCGTTGCAGTGAGCTATAGGCATGGCTGAGGGTAGGGGTCGACGCGGTGTTTCAGGGCGATTGTCATGTGAGTGATGGCGCGGCAAGGGGCAGTCAAGAACGGTCGGGAGCGGTCCGTGCTCTGGGCGGAAACGGTGGCTTTCGAGACGGCGCACAGTTGCTACGGTCCTCGTGGCGGCAAACGGGCATGTCTGGGGGGTAGCTGGGGTCACAGTGAGTGAGGGCATGCGTGGTGAGGGCGAGGCATGGCGTGTGTGCGCATGTCGGCTGCGGCGCTCTAGCGCGCTCTTGGCATGGCAGACAGAGAGGTGGACGCGGCGATTACGGCTGATCCACGGCTTGCCTGCGGTCGAGGGGTGGACAGAGGGTGGCGGTGGTGTGGCGCATGTCTCCTGGGCGTCGTGGGAGAGGGCGGCGCGGTCTGTGGCGAGTAGAGCATGGTCGACCGGCGCGACGAGCTCGGGCGGCACGGCACTGGTGCAAACGGCAAAGGGGAGAGTGTGTCCTGCGCTGCTGGGCACTGGGGTGAGTGAGTGGGATGCAGAGGGAACAAAGGGGTGGTTAATTACTGCTCAAAATAGTACAAGTTAGGCAATGATTAATTGTGTGTAACACCCCAAAACATATAACCAAGATTATCAAGTTCTAATCACCCAATTTAGGGTTAACAAAAAACTTTTATTAATAAAATGAATATGAGTGCATGTTAGTTTTGCATTAATGTGTGATTGTTTGAAAATGCCATGCTTGATTGTTCTAAATGATGTGAAATGGTTTAAAGATGAATGCTACATCATCTAGGCCAATTACAAGGGAAATCAAAAGAAAAAGAAATCAAATATTGAATAAATAAACCAAATGGTCATTTTGACCAAAGTAAATCACTAGGTCACTTTGTGTGTTCCTAGAAGAAGATTTCTAACAGAAACATTTCTACTTCTTTTCACCCCTTGCTAGACCAAGTAAAAGTGTATCAAGGCCCACTTTACAAACTTACAAAAATATCTTTCAAATCAATGTAATGGACAGTTGAAAATTGAATCTAGTTCATATGTTAAGACCCACTTTTTCAAAAGCCTACCAAATCAATTCCCCTTGACCTCTCCAAGCAAACATAGACTCTGAAGCTTAACTTAAGATCACTCAAAAATTTTGAATCAAAAATTCCAAAGCAAGTTTCATGCGGCCATTTCCACAAACACCTTGCTTACACTAATTTAACCTCTGCCTAACTTCACTATTGTGCACTGATGTCTATGCACTTCTATTCTTGTAGACAGTTGTTGGCCCTGCAAGTGCAGAGGTTTGTAGAACAGCAGCAAGTTTTCCCTTAGGTGGATTACCCAAGGTTTATCGAACTCAGGGAGGAAGTGGTCAAAGGTATCCCTCTCAAGCAACCCTGCAATCAAGATACAAGAAGTCTCTTGTGTCCCCAACACATCCAATACACTTGTCAGGTGTATAGGTGCACTAGTTCGGCGAAGAGATAGTGAAATACAAGTGGTATGGATAATTATAAGTGGTAACGGTGCCAGAAAATAGCTTGATGGCGTGGAAGAGACTAAAGGCAAACTGAAATAAAGATGGCAGCAAGCAAACATGTAACATATCTAGTTGCAAACGGCATTTCAATATTTAGAAACAAGTCCTAGGGATCATACTTTCGCTAGTGAACACTCTCATATAAATATCTTCTCTTCATGATACTACTCTGAACTAATCTCCGGTTGAATACTCTAATCCATGGTAGGGCTATAACAGCACACCTCAAAGTTCGCTTTCCGCATCTAGATAACCCCACACTGTCACCTTGAGCTCTAGATGGTTCCAACAAACACCACAATTTCATAAAGACATCCAACTCCAAATATAACTCATAACAAGTATTTATAATCTCTAGCCTAAGTGCCACCATGGTGTGCATGATGTCACTTTCACACACATGGGGAGAACAAAGATTAATTAAAGCACTTAAGTAGCAGAATATATCTATAGATTACAAAGCTCATGATCACAATATGATCATGCATAGAGAGAGATATGAACACATAGCTACCGATAGACCCCTTAGCCTCGAGGAAGAACTACTCCCTCCTCACCATGGGAATTAGCAACGGTGATGGATATGGTGGTGGAGATCGATGGATATGGCTCTAGGGGCACTTCCCTGTCCTGGCAAGGTACCAGGACAGAGACTTTCTGTCCCCCGAATCTCCCCTTCGGTGGCGGCGGTGCTGCGGAACTTTTCGTGGCTGGAGGCTATTCTCCCACGAATTAGGTTTTCTCCCTTTATATACCTTCTCGGATTCCCGTCACCCATCTTAGGCTGTATTAAATCGGGCCTATCAGGCCCATCTGGACTCGGAATCGGCTAAATTTTATGTCCAGAATGTTTGTCACGAAATTTCCAACAACTTTGTAGTTGAAGAGTTTTCCGTTTGACGCTGTCTTCGACCCGAAACGTGACCATCTTCAAAATGAGTTCTGAGACAAATTTCTGAAAAATCCCAATTTGACTCCAACAAGGTTTCCACTTGTATTCTTAGTAATTCCTACACATTAAAGTGTAAAACAAGAACATTGTGCAATTTTGCAACTATTAGTAGGTTAGTCCAAATAAATCATAAACTTTATATAAAAAGGAGTATCAAAAGCATATTAGTATAAAAAGGAGTATCAAAACCATCAAAAATTATAGATACATTATGGATGTATCAACATCCCCAAGCTTAGTACCTATTCGTCCTCGAGTAGGTAAACGATAAAAACAATATAATTTTTGAGGTGACATGCAGACAACACAATCTTGATCATCATTATTGTAAAAGCGTTGATAGTTGGGATCAAGGTACTCTAAACATGAACATGAAAGATAGAGTTCTAACAATAAGACATAGACTATGTTGTAACATGAAAAGGTACAAACAAAATATCATGAATAACAATGCTTTAAAAGATGTTTGTTTGTTTCACATAAAGGAAACATAATGAGAATGGGATTCAACTTGTCCCTCATAGTGTAGCAAAACATAAATGCATAGGACACCTTTAAAGTTCATAAGGGTGACTAGATACAAATAGTTTAAGAACAAGCAATATCAAGCAATATCAAAGAGTGACTAGATGTCAAGACGGATCATTGATTAACTTGACTATACAGATTCAATATTTGGCCGCCACCTCCCCCCCCTCCATCCTTCTCCCTCCTCGTCGCCCCGAGGCTGCTTGCCTAAGTCTTGTGAGCCGGTGATGGGGCGGCGGATCTAACCTCCGGCCCAGCAGTGTAGGGAGGAGAACGCCAGTGCTGGACGGGGCCCCCTCGCCATCGATGTCTTCGCAGCTCCGGCTGGCGGTGGCTTCGTGGGAGATCGGATCTGGAGGCGGCAGCCTCTACCGAAGTGGGACGGGTGTCGATCTGAAGGAAATATGCCCTGAGAGGCAATAATAAAATTGTTATTATGTATTCCTTGTATATGATAGATGTTTATTTTGCATGCTATAATTGTATTGATAGGAAACGTTAATACATGTGTTTTTAATAAACAAAAAGGTTCCTAGTTATGCCTCTCTTATAGACTAGCTCGTTGATTAACAAGATGATCAAAGTTTCCTGATCATGGACATTGGATGTTGTTAATAACGAGGTCACAGCATTTGAGAAATGATGTGATGAACATTCATCCGAAGTATAACATTACGATCAAAGTCATTATGTTTATATTGCTATAACATTATACGAAGTAATCTTAGTCCTTAGACCATGAGATCATGTTAATTGCTAACACCGGAAGAGTATCTTGATAACATCAAACATCACACCGTAATAGGGTGACTATAAAGGTGGGTTCAGTGCTACGAAGGTGTTATGTTGAGGCTCATGGATCAATAGTGGAATTTATCAATCCCGATGACGGATAGATATACTCTGGACCCTCTCGGTGATATCACATTAAGATAGCTTGCAAGCAAGTGATATGATCACTAGAATGTTATATCACGGGAACGAGAAAAGAGTGCATGTCGGTAACGAGATCAAACTAGGTATTTGGATACCGATGATCGAATCTCGGACATGTATTATATCATGAGACAAAGGGATTAAGTTACTAGCGTTAAAGGTTCTCACGATCACAGAAGTCATCGTTGAATGTGCAGGAGTCAGTATGGATCTCTAGGTCCCGCTTCTGATTATTGATTTGAGAGGGGTCTCAATCATGTCTGCATTATTCGCGAACCGTAGGGTGACACACTTAAGGGTTGTCGGACACCATTTTGGAGCACATATGTTTCAGACGAAAGGATTGCAAAGCGCAGGAATTGTTTCGATGGAAACCAGAATTGTTTTGGGTGAAATTGCCGAAACTGGTTCTGCATGTGATATTGAAATGTTACAAGGGGTTTTATGTGAATGTTTGTTAATTAAAGTAATTAACAAAATTCTGAATAAAATAAATAAAAGAGTTTTATTAATTGAGAGTTGCATTAAATTTTGTGGAAATTTAATGCATGTGAGTGGAACTTTGGGTGGAGGCTAAATTGATGTGAGTGGAGCTTCCACCACATGAATGAGGAAGAGGTGGGGGCACCCCCCTTGTCCGCCAGCCATGGGAGGGGAGGAGCCCCCCTCTCCTATAAAAGTCCCCCTCTCCTCCCTCACAAAGCACACCTCCTCGTGAAGGATCTCTCTCCCCCTCTAGATATATTCCCCCATGGTCTTGGATTAGCGAGATACATGTTCCCGGTGGCCTTGCGTCTAGAAGGAGTTGCTGCTTCCGCTGATTCACTAGAGCGAGGAGGTGGAGATTGTCCGGTGGCTTGAACGTGTGTGCGAGGACGGATGCGCTCCTGATTTGCTGCGCTAGGACTTCCACATGATCTTGAGATCGGCAAGTGTATGACTACATCATCCACGAGTTCCAACTCATTAACAAAACTCTATTGTCTTCGAGGGCAAGTTCTCTATGGATGTATATCCACCCGTTTGTTGTATCTAGTAGATAGATCTTGGCGTATAGTTCTCATCATAGGAAATTTTTTGTTTTCTATGCTGTGAACCCAACAGTGGTATCAGAGCCTGATCTATGCGTAGGTGCTTTGCACGGGTAGTACACATATGTTTATATGTGGGCGATGATGATCATGTTATTGCTCCTTTCATGTATTTTGGATATTGGTGGCATAGTGGGATGAAGCGGCCCGGACCAACCTTACATGTCATCATACATGAGACCGGTTCCACGACTGACATGCAACTAGTTTTGTATAAGTGGCTGGCGGGTGTCTGTCTCTCCTAATATAGTCAATATCTGATTTACAACGAGTTGCTAATAACTTGGTTATCCTCGTTGTGGTTCCATGTTCGTAGGTGAGAACGGTTCTATCTCCGAAAGCCCTAAGCCACGTAAAACTTGCAATGGATAAATTAGAGGCGTCTGGTTTAGATCGTTGCTAGGCTAGTGTCTTGATATGGTATTGTTGTAAGTAGATGTATGATAGATACTCTTACAACACACTTAAAATGTAAGTTCCATAGACCTTGGCCTTACACACAAAGGAATGATAGAGATCATACCACGATGCATATGATAGAGATCAAATGCATGGACCATATCATCTTACTTTACACATTAGATGTTTGCATCTTATATTGCTAGTTTGGCGCTTTTAGTAGCATTGTAAGATGATCCCTCATTTAAATATCAAGATAAAATGTGTTCTTCCTTAAGTATGCACCGTTCTATGGCTCGTGTTTCGAGACATCACGTGATGATCTGGTGTACTCGAATCTACGCTTTCATACAACGGGTGTAAGACAGTTTTACACACGTGAATACTAAGGTTCTTACTTGGCAAGCCTAGCATGTATAGACATGGCCTCGGAACACGGACCGAAAGGTTAAGCATGAGTCATATAGTTGATATGATGCCCATATAGATGCTCGCCTTTGAAGCTACACCGACTCACGTGATGATCGGACTTGGTGTAGTGGATT
This sequence comes from Avena insularis, assembly GCA_023614405.1. Lineage (NCBI taxonomy): Eukaryota > Viridiplantae > Streptophyta > Magnoliopsida > Poales > Poaceae > Avena > Avena insularis. The sequence continues at coordinate 474,410,552 of CM042696.1, read as the reverse complement.
TGGTTCATGTAATCACCAAAAGGACACAAGGGATGTCGTTTTTGAGTGGGAGTTCATTAGTAATTTGGATTAGTTGAACTCAATCTATCGTAAACTTAGTCTAAATAAACTTTACAAATTCTGTTGTAGATGGCACCACCTACTTTTAATTTCAATGTGTTCATGGAGAAAGAGAAACTTGCTGCGAATGGTAGCAACTTCACCAACTGGGCTATGAATTTGAGGATTCTCCTCACTGCTGCACAAAAGCAATATGTGCTAGAGGCGTCGCGAGGCCCCCCACCAGCTCCTGATGCCCCTAACGAGGAAAAGAATGTCTATATAACTCATCAGGAGGACCACAACTTAGTTCATTGCGGCATACTATATGGGCTAGAGCCAGAACTTCGAAAGAGTTTCGAAAATGGTAATGCCTTTGATACCATGGGAGAATTGAAAATGATTTTCGATACCCATGCTGCCGTAGAGAGTTATAATACTTCTGAAAAGTTCTTTAGCTGCATGATGGAGGAGAACAGCTCCGTTAGTGAGCACGTACTCAAAATGTCTGGGTACACCGATAAGTTTGTGTCCTTGGGAATAATGATTCCCATTGACTTAGGGATACATCGTGTTCTCCAATCTGCCACCTAGCTACAAGAGCTTCGTGATGAACTATAACATGCAGGGCATGAAGAAGTCTATTCCCGAGCTTCTGTCAATGCTTAAGACTGCAGAAGTGGAGATTAGGAAAGAACATCAAGTGTTGATGATCAATAAGACCACGGGTTTCAAGAAGGACAAGAAAGGCAAGCAGAAGGTAAAGAAGGGCGGCAAATCTGTTGCCGCACCTGAAAAGAAATCCCGAGATGGCCCTAAGTCTGATACCGAGTGCTACTATTGCAAGGGGACTGGCCATTGGAAGCGTAACTACCCCAAGTATTTGGCGGACAAGAAGGCCGGCAAGGCAAACAAAGGTATATGTGATATACATGTTATTAATGTGTACTTGACTAGTACTCGCAGTAGCACTTGGGTATTTGATACGGGATCGGTTGCTAATATATGTAACTCAATTCAGGGGCTGCGAAACAAGCGACAGCTAGCAAGGGATGAGGTCACGATGCGAGTCAGCAATGGATCAAGAGTTGATGTGATCGCCGTCGGAACGCTGCCTCTCCATATGCCGTCGGGATTAGTTATAAATCCGAATAATTGTTATTTTGTGCCTGCACTGAGCATGAACATTGTATCTGGATCATGTTTGATGCGAAGTGGTTATTCCTTTAAATCTGAAAACAATAGTTGTTCCGATTTATATGAATGATATCTTTTATGGTCATGCACATGTGATGAATAGTTTATTTCTGTTGGATCTCGATAGTAGTATTACGCATATTCATAATGTTGATGCTAAAAGGATTAAACTTGATAATGATATATCTGCATATATGTGGCACTGCCGTCTAGGTCATATTGGCGTTAAACGCATGAAGAAACTCCATTCTAATGCACTTTTGGAATCACTTGATTTTGAATCATTTGATACATGTGAGCCATGCCTTATGGGCAAGATGACTAGAACGCCGTTTTTCGGTTTAATGGAACGGGCGACAGATTTATTGGAGATCATACATACTGATGTGTGTGGACCAATGAGTGTGTCGGCGCGAGGTGGATATCTTTTTTTGTTACTTTCACGGATGATTTGAGTAGATATGGGTATATCTATTTGATGAAACATAAGTCTGAAACCTTTGAAAAGTTCAAGGAATTTCAGAATGAAGTGGAAAATCATCGTAACAAAAAGATCAAATTTCTGCGGTCCGACCGTGGAGGAGAGTATCTTAGTTACGAGTTTAGCACACATATGAAGGACTGTGGAATAGTTTCACAACTCACGCCTGCCGGAACACCACAACGTAATGGTGTGTCGGAACGTCGTAATCGTACTTTATTGGATATGGTTCGATCTATGATGTCTTTGGCTGACTTACCACTGTCATTTTGGGGTTATGCACTGGAAACCGCTGCATTCACTTTAAATCGGGCACCATCTAAATCCGTTGAAACGACATCGTATGAATTATGGTTTGAAAACAAACCTAAGCTATCATTTCTTAAAGTTTGGGGATGCGATGTTTATGTGAAGAAACTTCAGCCGGATAAACTCGAACCCAAAGCGGAAAAATGCGTCTTCATAGGATACCCTAAGGAAACAATTGGGTATACCTTCTATCACAGATCTGAGGGCAAGGTTTTTGTTGCCAAGAATGGATCCTTTCTTGAGAAGGAGTTTCTCGCGAAAGGTGTGAGTAGTCGGAAGGTAGAACTCGAAGAGGTTATTGAACCTTCTCTTCATGAAATGGAGAGTGGCGCAGCACCAGAAGTTGTTTCGGAGTTGACTTCACCTGATGAAGAGAGAGCTAATGATAATGATCATGAAACTCTGAAAGAGGATACTACCGAACCTCGCAGGTCAAGCAAGACACGTGCAGCTCTAGAACTATACGGCAATCCTGTTATGAATTTCATGATTGATGAAATGGATGATCCTACGACGTATGAAGAAGCGATGATGAGCCCGGATTCCAACAAATGGCTAGAAGCCATGAATCCGAGATGGAATCCATGTACGAAAACTAGGTTTGGACCTTGGTGGACTTACCTCACGATCGAAAGGCCGTTGAGAATAAATGGATTTTCAAAAGAAAAACGGATGCCGGTGGTAATGTGACCATCTATAAAGCTCTACTTATCGCAAAGGGGTTTCGAAAAATTCAAGGAGTTGACTACGATGAGACATTCTCTCACGTAGCAATGCTAAAGTCGGTTAGGATTATGTTAGCAATTGCTGCATATTTTGATTATGAAATATGGCAGATGGATGTCAAAACTGTGTTCCTCAATGGTAATATTGAAGAAGAGTTGTATATGATACAACCTAAGGGTTTTGTCGATCCTAAGGATGCTGATAAGGTATGCAAGCTTCAGCGATCCATCTATGGACTAAAGCAAGCATCCCGGAGTTGGAATCTCCGCTTTGATGAGGTGATCGAAGAGTTTGGATTCGTCCAAACTTATGGAGAGGCTTGTATTTACAAGAAAGTGAGTGGGAGCAATGTGGCATTTCTGATATTATATGTGGATGACATATTATTAATTGGAAATGATATAGATCTTTTAAACAGTGTTAAAAGTTATCTAAACAGCAAATTTTTGATGAAGGACCTTGGTGAAGCTTCATATATAAGGCATTAAAATCCATAGAGATAGATCAAGGCGCCTAATTGGGCTATCGCAGAGTACATACCTTGATAAGATATTAAAGAAGTTTAATATGAATGGAAGTAAGAAGGGGTTCTTACCTATGTTACAAGGCAAGACATTGAGTAAGACTCAAAGTCCGGCTACGGTAGAAGAAAGAGAGATAATGGATAAGATCCCCTATGCCTCAGCCATAGGCTCTATAATGTACGCCATGCTATGTACAAGACCGGATGTGGCACATATTATTAGTTTGACTAGTAGGTACCAATCTGATCTAGGTTCGGAACACTGGATAGCAGTCAAGAATATCCTTAAGTACTTAAGAAGAACTAAGGATATGTTTCTTATATACGGAGGTGAAGAAGAGCTAGTCGCTAAGTGTTATGTCGATGCTAGCTTTGACACCGATCCGGATGACTCTAAGTCTCAATCCGGATATGTATTTCTCTTGAATGGAGAAGAAGTTAGTTGGAGGAGTTCCAAACAACCTGTGGTGGCTGGATCAACAACGAAGGCGGAATATGTTGCTGCTTCAGAAGCGGCGCAGGAAGCGGTTTGGATGAAGGAGTTCATAACGGAACTAGGTGTGGTTCCTAGTGCATTGGACCCAATGGTGATCTATTGTGACAATAATGGAGCCATAGCCAATGCCAAGGAACCAAGGTCTCACAAGAATTCTAAGCATATTAAGCGCCGGTTTCACTCCATCCACGAGCATGTCAAGGATGGAGATATAAAGATTTGTAAAGTACACACGGACCTAAATGTAGCAGATTCGTTGACTAAAGTTTTCCCTAGGGCAAAACATGATCAACACCAGAACTCCATGGGTGTTAGATTTATCACTATGTGAACTAGATTATTGTCTCTAGTGCAAGTGGGAGACTGAAGGAAATATGCCCTGAGAGGCAATAATAAAGTTGTTATTATGTATTCCTTGTATATGATAGATGTTTATGTTGCATGCTATAATTGTATTGATAGGAAACGTCAATACATGTGTGTTTAATAAACAAAAAGGTTCCTAGTTATGCCTCCCTTATAGACTAGCTCGTTGATTAACAAGATGATCAAAGTTTCCTGATCATGGACATTGGATGTTGTTAATAACGAGGTCATAGCATTTGAGACATGATGTGATGAACATTCATCCGAAGTATAGCATTACGATCAAAATCATTATGTTTATATTGCTATAACATCATACAAAGTAATCTTAGTCCTTAGACCATGAGATCATGTTAATTGCTAACACCGGAAGAGTATCTTGATAACATCAAACGTCACACCGTAACAGGGTGACTATACAGGTGGGTTCAGTGCTACGAAGGTGTTATGTTGAGGCTCATGGATCAAGAGTGGAATTTATCAATCCCGATGACGGATAGATATACTCTAGGCCCTCTCGGTGATATCACATTAAGATAGCTTGCAAGCAAGTGATGTGATCACTAGAATGTTATATCACGGGAATGAGAAAAGAGTGCATGTCGGTAACGAGGTCAAACTAGGTATTTGGATACCGATGATCGAATCTTGGACATGTATTATATCATGAGACAAAGGGATTAAGTTACTAGCGTTAAAGGTTCTCACGATCACAGAAGTCATCGTTGAATGTGTAGGAGTCAGTATGGATCTCCAAGTCCCACTTCTGATTATTGATTTGAGAGGGGTATCAATCATGTCTGCATTATTCGCGAACCGTAGGGTGACACACTTACGGGTTGCCGGACACCATTTTGGAGCACATATAATTCAGACGAAAGGATTGCAAAGCGCATGAATTGTTTCAATGGAAACCGAAATTGTTTCGGGTGAAATTGCAGAAACTGGTTCTGCATGTGATATTGAAATGTTACAAGGGGTTTTATGTGAATGTTTGTTAATTAAATTAATTAACAAAATTCTGAATAAAATAAATAAAAGAGTTTTATTAATTGAGAGTTGCATTAAATTTGGTGGAAATTTAATGCATGTGAGTGGAACTTTGGGTGGAGAATAATTTGATGTGAGTGGCGCTTCCACCACATGAATGAGGAAGAGGTGGGGGCACCACCTTGGCCGCCGGCCATGGGAGGGGAGGAGCCCCCACTCTCCTATAAAAGGACCCCCTCTCCTCCCTCACAAAGCACACCTCCTCGTGAAGGATCTCTCTTTCCCTCTAGATATATTCTCCCATGGTCTCGGATTAGCGAGATACATGTTCCCAGTGGCCTTGCGTCTGGAAGGACTTGTTGCTTCCGCTGATTTGCTGGAGCGAGAAGGTGGAGGTTGTCTGGTGGATTGAACGTGTGTGCGAGGGCGGATGCGCTTCTGATTTGCGGTGCTAGGACTTCCACATGATCTTGAGATCGGCAAGCGTACGACTATATCATCCACGAGTTCCAACTCGTTAACAAAACTCTGTTCTCTTCGAGGGTAAGTTCTCTATGGATATATATACCCGTTGCTTGTATCTATTAGATAGATCTTGGCGTATAGTTCTCATCGTAGGAAACTTTATGTTTTCTATGCTGCAAACCCAACACGATCTGGTGGAGGAGGTGCCCGCGATGGGATTCCGTTGGAAGACCTAGATCGGCTCTTTATCCCTAATTTCCTGCTCGATCCGTTCTCCGGGAACCGGCCGGCGGTGTGGGGATCGCTGTGTCGGATCTAATAAAGGAGGTGGTCCTTTGCTTTCTTTCGCACGAAGACGAAGATCTGCTTGATGTCTGCCCTCGTTGATCTGGTTTTAAGAGGAGGGTTCCGGAAGGCTCCACCGGCGAACTCCCATGGGCGTATCATGCCCGGAGATTTCTGGATCGGAAGGTATTCGGTCGTGCGCACCTTGGTTTTCTGGCCGTTTGGTTTCAGCGGGAGCGTTGCGAAGCTCTGTTGTTTGTTCCCACCAAGTGCCATTCTTCGAGCCATGGTGAAGTCAGGTGCGGAGAATGTCAGGAAAGCGGAAATATGAGGGTATCGATGGTGATTTTTGTTCTTGTGGCAACGAAGATCTGGCTGCGTGATCTGGAACTCGTTGCAGCGACTGTTGGTGTGGGAAGACAACACAGGGGGAGTTCTCAGTCTTATCTTGCAGGGTGAAAATCCAAGGTTTGGCCTTAACTGGTTGTGCCTGGCAATGACCTTGTTGAAGGCATTGTTTTGTGAGCAAGGACTTTCTCCAGGGTGAAAACCTATGATCTTTGATCGGGCAACGACGGCGCTTGAGCACTGTTTTCTTCTTGAAGGCGTTGTTATTGGAGTGGAGGACTACTGGTGTTGTTCTGATGGTGTTAGTGTCGTTGCTTTGAGGATTAGTTCTCTGTAGCGGGACTTTTCTTTTTTGTAATTATTTTTTATTTTTTCTGGGCTGTGTGCATCCGTAGGGCCGCTAGGGCATGCGTTGTTGCAGAGGCTGGGTGTAATTGGTATCCCTGTGATATTAATATATACTCTTTTCCAAAAAAAATCAAAGTTATGCATCAATCAATAGGTCTTGGAACAATGCACATTAAACTAAGAATGGCCACTATGCTCTCTTAATAGGTGCATAAAGATAGAAGATGGAGACTCAATATAAAAGTAAAAAAAGGCCTTCATAGAAGGAAGTAGGGATTCAAGTCTCATAAAGATCTTCCAAAAAATATGGTACTTATTAGCTTTCAGCTCACATTGCTCCTATCATAAGCATCTTGAAGTGACTAAGGTTAAAGTGAATAAACTATGGAGTATATGCTCAACAAAGTATAAGTTGGAAATCTCATGTCCCTTGAATACGAGGGTCGCTCCTCATGCTACTCAAGTTTAGTTACCGTAAGTTCTTGCCATAATAAGTACATGTGTATCATAGAGAACCGCCAACGGGATACCCCTTGCCCGATAATACAGAAGAATCCCCATATCAAAATGACAAGGCAAGCAGACAACGAGCATCTCAGCAATCTTCTTATTTACCATGGGAAAATGGTGCTTTTTTCTCTCTTTCCTATTTTCTCATATATTTTTTTTCTATTTCTCTTTTTTCTCAATATCTAACTCTTTTTTTTATAAGAAGAATGCTTCATAGACATCTCATTATGGTTACGCTGCAGGTTTCCACCATGACAGCATGTATTAGACCGGCGGCCCAGGCGTTTCTCTAACACACATACATAACTCCATGGACTTACAAGCTTCGCTTTCATTTCATACCGACGACATCCATAGACAAAAGAGCATGATATCAACTAGGTACAATGTACAAGTGCAATGTTGAAAGCATTCCTCATGATAGCATGGTTCTCCTAATTCCCAACGTATAAGTGCAAGCATATACAATATAGATGACACAATGATTCAAGTTTATTAGGGGCAAGAAAAGTAAAGTGTGCCATCAAGTTCGTGAGAGCTTTAATCATCAATTTTCACATAACAAGTTTAATTCGAAAGATAGATAAAAACATTAATATACATGGAATAGGAAATGCTAATAGGTAGGTATGGTGGACTCTTTGGAATAACTTGGGTTTTATTTGGAGTTGGATGCATGAGTGGAACTCATACTTGGTTATGGAGGCTAGCAAAAGAATGAGAGCGACCAACTAAGAGAGCAATAATGGTCATAATCATGCAAAGCGACAAAACATCATTAATTAAAGCATAAAGTGATATTACAAGTCAAAAACTAAATGATCATCGAGGCTATGGTGACTTGGGATAGTCACAACATGGTGTGAGCATGCGCTAAGTCAACCCAAATAAAGCATCAAAGGAAAATGCCATAATACTATACTTTAATATGCTAAAACAATGAATTCTTTCATCGCACATTAAGAAATCTCAATTGTTTATAACATGTCATGCTACAGCAATAATCACTAATCATAAAGTCAAAACAATATCAAGCATGACATGATAAAGTCTAAGTCACAGTCAAAAACAAGCTCCTTTTATAGCACTTAAGTATGAATTTTCCGACTCTTTCCAATCCAAACAAAACTATTTGAAAACCAATGTATGAAAGAGGAGTTCTAACCAATTTATTCAAGCAAACTAAGAAAACCAACCAAACAAAAACAAAAAACAAAAAACGAAGACACTCCAAGAACAACACAACAGTGCATGAAACAATAAAGAAGAAGTGTTTGAAAGAAACTTGAGATTTTTATTGATGAAGAAGGGGATGCCTTGGGCATCCCCAAGCTTTGACGCTTGTACTTCTTGAATATTTTTTTAGGTGACACGCGTGGCATTCCCAAGCTTGAGCTTTAGTCCATTCTTCATCTCATTACATCATTCTATTCATACACCTGAAATTTTTCCTTCATACGAAATTTCACACAATCTTTATTAGCAACATTAGTGTACTTAAGATAATAAGTCTTTGGGTTCAGTTTCAACACCAATAAAACTTCTATTAAAACACAAAGTATTGTAGCACTTCTCTCAAAAAGCACAATTCTCCAAAGAGAACTCAAAAAGGAATCAAGAAGAAGCAAATGCAAATAATGGCAGAAATCTGTCAAAACAGACCAGCAGGTAAAAACCAATTTTTTCGAAGACCTTCTGTTGCTCAAATCGAAAAGAGTTGAACTAACGAAAGTTAGATAACAACCTGGGGCAGAAGCACGAAAATTCATGCCACAAAACGACGTACAGAGATTTTACACAAATTTTTAAAGTGAAGAACAAAAATCTGTTTCGGGACAGCAACTTTCCCAAGCATTACTTCTCTCTTATTAGAGGTTACTGTTGGCACAAAAAGCAAATAAAAAGGATAAGAAGAGGTTATTACGGAGGTAATAACTTCCAAGACTCATCTAAAACTTTTGGGTTATCTCCCAATAAGTACTTTTCTTTAACGCCTTTAAGTTAGGCATGATAGTTTGAGAAGATGCTCACATAAGAAATATTTATTGATGTAAAAGAGAGCATCAAGAAGCAAATTCAAAGAACATTTAAGTCTAACCCACTTTTTATGCATATGAATCTTGTAAAGAAACAATTCATAAAAGCACAAAGCAACAAGCATAGGAAAGCAAAACAAGTGCCACTTTAAGACTTGCAACATAAAGATAGGAAACTTAATATTGTTGAGACACATAAAACCATGTTTCTCTCTCATAATAATTTTTAGTAGCATCATGAAGAAAATTAACAATATAACTATCACATAAAACATTCTTATCATGAGCCACATGTATAAAAGAATTAATTTTCTCCACATAAACATAGTCATTCTTATTAATTATAGTGGGAGAAAATTCAACAAAATACCTATCATTATTATTCTCATCACCATAATCATCAAATATAGGCGGCATATTGTAATCATAATTAACTTTCTCCTCAATAGTAGGTGTACTGAAAATATCATATTCATTATTGTAATCATCATATATTGGAGGTTTGGTATCATCATAAGCAATAGAATAGCTATCTTCCAAAGCTGGAGAACTAAAAAGATCATTTTCATAAAAACTAGCTTTCTCAAGCTTAGACTTTTCCATAGCATTAGCAATAACGGTGTCCAAAAAATTCATACTAACAACATTGCTATTAGCATGCAAATAAAGTTCCATAGGTTTTTTAATTTTCTCTTCAAACACTTCATGTCCTGACTCAAGATAAATACTATATATCTCTGTAATTTTTTGTTGTCTTCTATTAAGCCTAACTAGCGAAAACAAGAAACAAAAAGACAAAATTGCAGAATCTAAAGGAAATAACTTTGAGCACTCACAACGGAGGATGTGAGTACCTTTTACCTTACCTCCCCGGCAACAACGCCAGAAAATAGCTTGATGTCTACGCACTTCTATTCTTGTAGACAGTTGTTGGGCCTCCAAGTGCAGAGGTTTGTAGAACATCAGCAAGTTTTCCCTTAAGTGGATTACCCAAGGTTTATCGAACTCGGGGAGGAAGTGGTCAAAGGTATCCCTCTCAAGCAACCCTGCAATCAAGATACAAGAAGTCTCTTGTGTCCCCAGCACACCCAATACGCTTGTCAGGTGTATAGGTGCACTAGTTCAGCGAAGAGATAGTAAAATACCAAGTGGTATGGATAATTATAAGTGGTAACGATGCCAGAAAATAGCTTGATAGCGTGGAAGAGACTAAAGACAAACTGAAATCAAGATGGCAGCAAGCAAACATGTAACAGATTTAATTGCAAACGGTGTTTCAATGTTTAGAAACAAGGACTAGGGATCATACTTTCGCTAGTGAACACTCTCATATAAATATTTTCTCTTCATGATACTACGCTGAACTACTCTCCAGTTAAACACTCTAATCCATGGTAGGGCTATAACAGCACACCTCAAAGTTCGCTTTCCGCATCTACATAACCCCAAACTGTCACCTTGAGCTCTAGATGGTTCCAATAAACACCATAATTTCATAGAGACATCCAACTCCAAATATAACTCATAACAAGTATTTCTAGTCTCTAGTCTAAGTGTCACCATGGTGTGCACGCTGTCACTTTCACACACATGGGGAGAGCAGAGATTAATTAAAGCACTTGAGTAGCAGAATAGATCTATAGATTACAAAGCTCATGATCACAGTATGATCATGCATAGAGAAAGATGAACATATAGCTACCGGTAGAGCCCTTAGCCTCGAGGAAGACTACTCTCTCCTCATCATGGGAATCAGCAACGGCGATGAAGATGGTGGTGGAGATCGATGGAGATGGCTCCAGGGGCACTTCCCTGTCCTGGCAGGGTGCCGGAACAGAGACATTCTGTCCCCCGAATCTCCCCTTCGGTGGCGGCGGCGCTACGGAACTTTTCGTGGCTGGAGGTTGTTCTCCGACGAATTAGGTTTCCTCTCTTTATATAGCTTCTCGGATTCCCGTCACCCCATCTTGGGCTGCAGTAAATTGGGCCTATCGGGCCCATCCGGAATCGAAATCAGCTAAATTTTATGTCTAGAATGTTTGTCGCGAAATTTCCAACAACTTTATAGTTGAAGAGTTTTTCGTTTGACGCCGTCTTCGACCCGAATCATGACCATCTTTAAAAAGAGTTCTGAGACAGATTTGTGAAAAATCCCAATTTGACTACAACAAGGTTTCCACTTGTATTCTTGGTAATTCCTACACATTAAAGTGTAAAACAAGAACATTATGCACTTTTGCAACTATTAGTAGGTTAGTTCAAATAAATCATAAACTTTATATAAAAAGGAGTATTAAAAGAATATTATTAGCATAAAACCATCAAAAATTATAGATACGTTATGGACGTATCATGCACAGTGATCCTCGACCATTTGGTCTCCACTTCACTCCCTTGTCCCCCTCTGGTGTCGAGCAGCACCCAGACCATCCGCCCTTTGGCTGTTATGCATAGTGGAGCGCCGCCCGTTTGTGGTCATCGCCGGCCGATAGTGGGCAGCACGCCAAGAGCCTCGCCAGCCTCGCCCACGACACGCACCAGACACGCCTCGGTCCACCCCTACCCCCTGTCCAAGACACGACCCCAACCGAACCCTGGACCACCCTAGCTACGTTGTGCCCCGCCTCTCTATGCCATGTCCAGAGCACGCCATCTCGCCGCGCGCCCAGACCGCATCTTGCCCTCACCGCGCACGCGCATGCCCGCCATGATCACAACAACCCAGCAGACAACCCTGTTCGCCGTCGCGCGACCCGCATCTCCCGCACGCCGCTGCAAACACCTTTGCGTCCGCGCGGAGCACCGCACGCTCCCGACCGAACCACACCGCCCCACGCCTCGCCATTAAGCCCATAAGAACCTCCAGGGAACACAGCACCGCCCACTAGCCACCGACATGCCGATAGCCGCCTGTAGCATCGTCACCGACAAGCTCGCACCCGCACCGTTCGGTTCCCTCGCCGCAGTATAAATGGAGGCCACCAATGCCTCATTTCTCCACACCATTCCACTCACCACTCCTTACTGAGCCTCCCACACTTCTTCCCGGAGCAAGGCGAGCTCTCTCTCGCCGGAATTTGGCCGGAGCCCACTGCTGCTAGAGGAGAAGGGTGTCGTCGATTTCGACTACCCCAAGCCCTGCCGAGACCGCGCCTCGAACCGCCGTCGTCTACCACGTTGATCGCCCCTGTCGCCGACCCTAGCTGGAGCCTGTGTGAGCCCTTGAGACCCCCCCACCGCGCGTTAGGTTGATTCTCGCCGAGAAGGTTAAATCGTCGATGACGACTCCCAGCCGTTGGATTAGAATAAGACCGCACGACCTATATTCATCGATACCGTTTCGCGTAGTTAATCCCGCTGACTGGTGGACCCCATCTGACAGCAGCCCGGTGCGCTGTGCAGTGTAGCTGGGCCGGCCCGTTTAACTTCCCGCGCTAGCCTGGAAATTCAAATAATTGTTTTTCCATTTTTGTTTAGACTAGTTTTAGTCCACAGATTCAAAAATCAATTCAGAGAGTTTTTCTTAACCAAATTTCATGACTTAAATTTTGCTAGAAAGATAATTAAATTATCTATCCAAGCCCGTTGGATTTAAATCATTTGGAGTTAGAGATAATATTTAGTAAAAATAACAAGACAGAGAATTTTCTACATTCAAACATTTTTCAAAAATCAACCATAATAGCTTTTGAGATGATTTCAACTCTCAAAAATTACATTTGACAATATCTATCTAAATATGTAAAAATATCTAGGTTTGCATGCAGTGACATTGGACTAGTACCAAAATAATGCTATTATGTCATTTCTAGTCACTTTAAATCTATTAAATGATAATCTTAAACTTTATAAAATATGATCAACCCTTTAAATCACATTCCCATGTATTAGAATATGTGGTGATGACATGTGTCCACATGATCCCATGTTTTAATTGGAGAATATTAAATCTTAATTAATTTCAATGAGTGGAAATTACTTTTCTCAAATAAACTAAATAAAACTAGTTCCTTATTTCATGTGATGATTGTGATGATACTAGATCATCAAGGGTGAGCCTTAGTGTGCTAAATAGAATTAGTTAAGTATTGTTTGATGATTGTGTACCCCGTATTTATTTATAGACGATAGTACCAACCCAACCTATGAGGAGGAGGAGTTCTACCCCGAAGAAGAGGAGGAAAACTTCAATCACTGCACCAATCAAGGCAAGCTATTATTGGCAAGCTAGCACTTGCAACCTCATATATGTGCAAGCTAGAATTATACAAGTTAACCTAAGCAAGATGCATTAGGCATGCTTGGTAATACTTTTTTGATTTATACCATCCCAAATTTTACTTGCAAGCTTTACTCTTACTTTACCAAAGTTCTTTACTTTTAGTTAGTGCTTTGTGAGTATTGGAAAGTAGTATAGATAGCATAAAGAGTATAAAACTAGTCCTATACTAGATGTCATTCTATGGCATGAGATTGAGATTAGCATCCCTCATTAGTGAACACTCTTAACTTAGTGTCTAGTGCTAAGCATAAAACTTAATCACTTTAGATGGGAATACTTGGTGAAAATGATTATGAAAACCTTGGAATTATGAGTCATTCTGTTGAAATGTTTTGACATGTGTTAAGAAACAGAAATGGATTTGATGATAAAAATGTTGAGGCATGAGCCTTGGCCCTTTAAAAAAACGGATGGTTGGGTTCGGATGCGATACCATTCCAATTTTACCATATAACCACAATACCTGAATTGGGTAAGGCTTAGCCAGAAGTTTATATATATTAGTATGGGTTCCCTCGCGAAAGAGGTTTGAGATGAGGCTACCTCTTGATGATGTCCACCTATACAGTGCCCAGGATGGCAGATGGCCATGGCTGGGAGGCCAAGCTCATAGGGAAGGTGCCTATACTAGAGTGTGTAATTGAAAGGTTATGATTGATTATCCGCATACTAAGTATGATGATTCAGGGTTATCCCTGACGGATGTATCGAATTTTTTGGTGAAAATGTACCACCTCTGCAGAGTGTCAAACTATTCGAATAGCCACATCCGCGGTCATGGACAGTTGGAGTGGCCATACTGTTCCGTCGTCAGATGCTTTCAAAATGACTTGTGAAGTGAACTATGATTTTTGACGTGACCACAATAGGGTTGTGAATATGAAAACTAGGTTCCCACTTAAAGTGATTTAGAACATTTACTTAGTTTTCTTTACTTCTGAACTCAGTTTAGATAAATCTGGCTTTTTGCAAATAAACATAGAGCTTAGGGTTCCTACTAGAACTACCTTACTTGTTAGTGATAATTTGCGAGTACTTAAAGAGTATTCATGGCTTTGTCCCTGGCTATTCCCGTGGCCATACTATGAGGAGGACTATCAGGATGATGGACAGCAAGACGTCTACGACAACTGGGATCATCTCCCATCGTTAGCATTGTCTGTGACACTAAAGATGGAGCCCACTACTACGCTTATTATTCCGCTGTTTGTTTGTATTAAGACTGGATCATGAGATCCTTTATTTGTGTAAGACCTTATTATGGTTTGTAATGGATGATGTACTGTGATATCCAATCTGTCATGTCTCGCAAAAAGGTAATCCTGGGATTGCGATGTATGGCATAACAGGCATCTGGAATTAAAAATCCGGGTGTTGACAAGTTGGTATCAGAGCCATCCTGACCATAGGAGACCCTAGTTAGAATGGATGTCTGAACAAAAACTTAGTTTCAAAACCAAAGAAGTGAGTATTTATGAAAACATATTCCCGCTCTTATCCTTGATTCTTTCAAAACAATGCATGTTCCTCAAAAACTCTTACATTACTACATAAAATTTAACACACTTGATCACCTCACTAACTTACTCATCCTAAATTCTTATAGATGGAAGTTCAGTATTGCAAGTTCTACCAGTTGGACAACGGAGGCCAGCTGATCTTTGAGAGGGATCTTGATGCACTGTCAGAGTATCTTGAGCGCCCGCATCTGGAATTCTTCGGGGCACAACTCAAGGATCACCCAGGAGATCTACAATGGCTGATAGTTGCAGATCTCAGAGACAAGATGGAAGCACCCCTTTCTAAGAAAATTCAATTCACTGTGCGAGAGAACAACTCGCTAGATGGATTATCCAGGGCTATGCATGAAGCTCTTGCCCGCCTGTGTGGGCAAAACATCAACTTGATCCAGGGAACTCGCTTTGCGCACTTTGCAAGGCGTGATTGTATGGGAATGCCATTGGAGATGTCAAGTCACCCAGAGTTGAAGCGCCAGTTGGAAAACCTTGACTTCATGTTGTATGATAGACAGAAGGAATTAGACAATGCTCGAGCCTATGCCAACCACAACCTTGCCATTGCCGCCAAGAAGGACCAGACTCTCACCATGCTCGTCAAGGATTGCCAATCACTTTGTCGTCAACGCGAGAAGAAGGATCGCACCATCGCTCGTCTTCGCAAGAAGGTGGCCGCTCTTGAGAAGACCATCTATGAGCAAGAAGTCCAGCTTGAAGCAAAGGAAGAGGAAGAAGGTGAAGACATCCAGGGAGATCGTCACTCGTACCTCAGTGATGACAATGACTACCTAGAGGATGATGCCATTGATTTCTACACCGATGATGATGATTCTGACTTCATTGATGATGAGTAGATGCACTTGATCACTACCGTAGGAATGAGTTTTATCGGTCCCACTTTATCTTAGTTCACAGAATGGTTCTTAAAACCATTTGTTTTCCATTTGTGTTGTGGTGTGTGTTTGTATTGTGTGCGTGAATGAATGAATGAATGAGAAGGAGTTAGTTTGCAAAACCTGAGTCAAACTCAATGTTTAAAGCTTTTGAAACAAAACCATGAACCTTAGAAATTTCCCTCTTACCTCATTATCTATCTCAATCTTCAGATGACTCGTGGAAACCCTGGAGAAAGCAGCTCATCACAGGACCCGATGTTGCAGATTCTGCAAATGCTAGTTTCTGATCGTGAAGCTAGTAGAGCCGAACGCCAAGCCAACCTAGACACTCTTCAACAGATAGCTTAGATGGCCCACAATAATCAAGGCCATAGAAATCAGGATCATCATGGATCCAAGCTTAAGAACTTTCAGAATACCAATCCCCCTATCTTTAACAAATCTGAGGATCCCTTAGATGCTGATGACTGGCTACAAACCATGGAGAATAATCTGGAAGTCACAGGAGTTGACGCCAACGAGAAGGTATTGTTTGCCACCCACTATCTGGCAGTAGATGCAAGATCCTGGTGGAATAGAAACCATACTATGAACCACGGTCAGATGATGACTTGGGAAGCATTCAAGATCAAGTTCAGCCGCACCCATGTGCCACAAGGTTTGGTCACCAGAATGAGAGATGAGTTCAGGGAATTGAAGCAAGGAAGGATGATGGTAGTTGAATACCGTGACAAATTTCTATCTCTAGCTAGATATGCCCCTTATGAGATCAACACTGAAGGCAAGAAGAAGGAAAGGTTAATGAATGGATTGCATGATGAGATGTAGACTGTGTTAAGTCAACATCTGTTTTGAAGATCTAGAAGAGCTAGTAGACTCTGCAATCCAGATGGAAGGGAAGATAAACCAAGCCAATGACAACCGCAAGAGCAGGATAATGCACCAGATTAGGTCCCACAATACCCAGAAGTATCGCCCCAACCCATCTGCAGGATATGCCCCAAGAAACAATAGACCCCCGATGTCCTGTCCAAGCTACCCCAATCATAGCGGAGGAAACTTGAAGTCGGAAGGAAACCACAACAACAACCCCGGCAACTCCAACAACTTCAACCGTGCACTGACCAAGGCCAACAACAACAACAATCGCCTACCTGACCGGAAGCAATACTGCGTTTCAAGCCAAAGACAAGTCCCAGATTACTTGCTTTGAATGTGGAGTCAAGGGTCACTACTCCAATGAGTGCCCCAAGAAGCTTGCAGCCACCACCAATGTGAATGCCCCAGCTCAGCAACAGCGCCATGTTCATCCTGGAAGGAGATTTGCCCCAGGGAATTTGCTCAACCGCAACGGCCGTCTGTTCAACATGAATGCTGAAGAAGCCCAGGAAGTACCCAATGTCGTGCTGGGTATGTTCTCTATTAACTCAGTACTTGCAAGAGTGTTTTTTGATTCTGGAGCATCGCACTCGTTTGTTACAGAAGAATTTGCATGCACTAGAATGATTCAACCAACAAAATTGAAGCATGTTATGATAGTTCAAATTCCTGGTTCAACCACCAAAGCTAGAAAAATTTGCAAGGCTGTACCTATCAGAATTCATGGGATAGATTTTTTATGCCAATCTAATAGTGCTTGGAACCAAAGGTTTGGAAGTAGTACTAGGAATGGATTGGATGTCCAAAAATAAAAGATTGATCGACTGTGCCAAGAAAGCCATAACCATGACCAGTAGCTCTAGAGTATCAGTAGAGCATATATCTGAAACCTTGCCCCATCAATTCAAATGAAACAAGAGTCTAGCCCAACCAACCATAGAACAAGTCAGAGTAGTCTGTGAATACCCTGACGTGTTCCCATATGAATTGCACAGTATGCCCCCAGATCGGGATATCGAGTTCATTATTGAACTAATTCCTGGAACTGGAGCCATAGCTCAGAGACCTTATAGTATGAACCCATCGGAATTAGTGGAGCTGAAGAAGCAACTTGGTGTTATGCTAGAGAAAGGTCTAATTCAACCAAGCGCATCGCCATGGAGATCACCTGTTCTTTTGTGGATAAGAAAGATGGAGGTAACCGTTTGTGTACGGATTACCAGAAGCTGAATGATGTCACCATCAAGAACAAGTACCCACTGCCCAAGATAGAGGATCTGTTTAATCAGTTGACTGGTGCCAGAGTGTTTTCTAAGATTGATCTTAGGACTGGTTATCACCAACTCAAGATTCATGCAACGGATATTCCGAAGACCGCCTTTACCACCAGTTATTAATTGTATGAGTATACGGTCATGTCTTTTGGATTAAACAATGCCCCCACTTATTTCATGAATCTCATGAATAAGATTTTTATGAACTTTCTGGATAAGTTTGTCGTTGTTTTTATCGACGATATTCTAATCTTGTAGCTTTCACGTATTTATTATGATATTTTTTAGTTCTTTTAAAATTGTAACGAACTAATTAGATGATTACATTTTATTCACACCTTCATAGCTTGGAAGAA
Organism: Avena insularis; assembly: GCA_023614405.1. NCBI lineage: Eukaryota > Viridiplantae > Streptophyta > Magnoliopsida > Poales > Poaceae > Avena > Avena insularis. Next base: position 474,392,229 of record CM042696.1, on the reverse strand, counting down.
TCAATCTCAGTTGTTGTTGTTGTCATTTGTATAAGTATATAGTGTCTTGGAAGAGAACGTGTGGACGAAGAAAAGCATATGGCGTGGTTTATTTGTAATTTCATTTCTTCTTGTTTTCTAGTTATAATTTATTGTTACTACAGTTCTATTGATTCAATGGTTATTACAGATTTTCCAGAATTTAGCAAGGGATTCAGTTAAATTTTGAAGCTTTCACGTATTTATTATGATATTTTTTAGTTCTTTCTAATTTGTAATAAACTAATTAGATGATTACATTTTATTAGACTTTCAGAGCTTGCAAGAATCAATTTATGTTGTTGTTGTCATTTGTTTTTTGGTTTTGTTTTAAATTTGGTTTTAGTCGTTTGCATTTTTCGTATAAAAAAGGCCATGTCAAAGGAGGATTGACCAAAAGGGTACATCCACTCCTTCTCCGTCGCTCGCCCCCACCCACACTCCCACACGCACTTGACAGAGGCGCGAAGCCAGCACCCCTCCAACGATTCCCCCTCTAGCCGCCACCCATGGCTCCGGCCGCCGCTGCCCATGTCCGGTGCCACCTCATGGTACCATCACTGCGCCCCTTACTCCTCTACTAGTCCCTGACGCCACGGTGCCCCATTCTAACCCTAGCTTCCTAGGAATCCGATTGCCATCAAGGACCCTCCGTCATAGCGTTGCGGCTGCTCTCCCCCGGAACCTACGTCGACCGCGAGCCCCAGCTTGTGGAAATCAAGGTTGTCCATGGCCACCCCCGCCACATGGCGTGGTGGTAGGTAGAAGTTGCACCCTTTCTTTCTCGTCTCCAACTACAACATCTACGGCTATAGCTAAGGTATGCCATCCGTTTTTGCAGAGGAAATGTTGTGGTATTTTTTTTTGAACGATCAAGGGTGCAACGCACCCAAACTTTTCATTGTTGCAGAGAGATGAAAAAATACAGGAAGGTCCAAATAACACTTGCACAAGGACCTACAAATTCGAAGATATGGACCTCCACAATTTACAGAAAGCACCCTGAAACAAAGAAGCAAACGCTATTGAGGCCTAGGTGCCTCTGCCACCATCGTCGTCGACCTAGGAGGCGGAGCCATCGACGAGGTCACAGCAGAGGGCTCGACCAAGCTCAAACGGGCGAGGAAAACCCCTCAACCGGCCACCTCCAATCCACCGGCAGAGAGGCAATTGAGAGCACCGCCGCAGAGCAAGAGCAGCGGCGGAGCGGCAACTATCACTTCGTTACATGTATCAGGTAGCGGATCAGGTACATCCAAATTTAGTTGCTTCATTACATGTATCTGCCTTCGTACATGTATTGTGTCCGTACGTGTACAAACGTTGTACAAGTACTTGCTTCAATACATCTATCACTTCAAGGGTCGTGTATCCCTTGCATATGCGAGACTTTGTGTTATGCCCGCGTCTTGAATAAAGTATTCCGAGTTTTGTGTGTAAAGCATATGGTTAGGTGATCTTGCATTGGTACAAAACTGTTAGATTCGTCATTACTAAGGATATGACATATTATATGTTCTCATACATGTTTGACAAATCTAACGGTTTTCATACCTGTTTTTGTCGCAATGTTTATTAAGTTAGTTTGCAGACTTTAATGGTAAGCGGACTGTTCATGATAGAGATTGGGCTAAATTTTTTTAAATAATACATTTTTTAATTAATTTCAAGAATATTACGCAAAAAAGGAATTTACAGATATAATACACAGTCGTTTTTCCAAACAACGACTTTTCGGAGTCGTTTTTCCAGGACACGACGAGCGCGGGCCGTCTTTTGAGGCGCCGAAAGGGGCGCCGCGGACCCCACCCTGCCGGGCTGCAGGCCGACAAGGGGCGCGTCGTTTTACGCGCGGACGACGAGAAGGTGCGTCGTTCTACGCTCGGACGACGAGACGGTGTCGTTTTTTGAGGCAACGACGAGACCGTGCCGTTTATCGATGCAACGACCGGCTCCTTCTTATCCCCTCGACGCGCCCAGCCCAGCCCCGCGCCGGCGCCCTCTTTTTCCTCCTTCCTCTCTGTAGTGTTCATCTGGCCAGTTCATCTGCCCACGCGAAGAGCACCGCTTTGGAGCAATCTTTTGCCCTGTTTTCCACCAAAGCAAATGGAAAAGGAACACCGAGTGGAATCAAAGAAACTAGAGGACTGATCACTAAATAGATACAAATAGGTGCAAATTCCGACATCACCAAAGCCCACTTCGTTCTCTCGCTCTCCTCGCGGCGCTCCTTGCTCGCGGAGCGGCATACCGAAAAAAAGACGCTCAGATGTGGATTCGAACCACTGAAGAATTTCAAGGGCAATGCCCCTTGCTCTTCCCATTGAAACAAGAAAAAAAGGATTTGCAGTCCAGCAAGAAAACGGATGCGCTAACGCCTTAATTTCGCGCTAAAAATCCGTTGCTTGTTTTGCTCTAACCAGCTGAGCTACCAGAACCACTTGCCTAAAGTGTCTTTTCTTCATCTATGAGCATCCTACCTGCAGTGGAGGAGCTTGCTCAAGAACCGAGAGCCGGCCAGGGACTGGACGGCCCTCGTTCGGGAAGGTCTTCTTCGCTATAGACGCCACCAAGAACAAGAAAGGGGCGCTCCGCTCCTAGTCACTAAGCAGTGCTATTCTGTCCGACGGTGGACTCCATCAATCTGAGGTTCTTTCTCTCACGTAATTTCGCTCGCCCGTTCTACTTCCGTGCCGGAGGAAATGGGATTCGAACCCATGATACAATCTTCTTGTATGTCGATTTAGCAAACCAATGCCTTAAGCCACTCAGCCATACCTCCAAGTTGTTGATCGGAATTGGAAAAAAGGTTGGTTGCCCGAAGATCCACTGCGTAAGCTGTAGCGCGCGTACTCTTCTTTACTGAGTGAGAAAGACTCTATCCAGATCTATGGATCTCCCTAGCGTCCAAGTGAGACCCCATCCAAACCAAATCCGCCACTCGTTGGGCGAGGCCTTGCTTTATATGAACACCTCAACACTGAATGAGAAACTTAGCCTCCGACCCGACCAAGAGAAAAGACAGGGTCAAGCCGACGCCGCCCTTCCTCACCTGCCTGAATGGAATGAATATCTCCTTCGTCTAGTCGAGAAGGGAAAAAGCCCGGCGAGGAACAGGACCGTGACTCTTCTAAACCATTACATGACGGAGAAGTCCATTCTCGTCATGATCGATCCACGTCCTACCATAGTGCCCGGAGAACCAGCTTGCTTCTAGAAGATTCTATAGTGATCCACTGGAATCAGCCTCGGGCCCTAGTCGTCCAAAGATTTCATCCCTCGGTCGTTAAGGTGGGGGTGAAAACTGCAATTAATGCTCTATCTCCGTCATAGAATATGGGATACTAACTTTCAATGGCCTCGCATCCCCAGAGCCTCAAACTGGCCTGCCCTTCCAATCGGGGTTATAACGGGTCCGGTATCAGCAACACCAGCCAATCGTGTTGGTACGGTGGGTTCCCCATACCCACTATTCGGAAAAAAAGCTTGCCATAGCAGCTCAAACCTCCGATCGGGAAATGGGAGTTCTAACCGGTCCTAACCCCAATTCCAAACAAATTGATTGGACCGAGGTTCGTGCATGGAGAGAATAGAAACTAATAACGATGGAGCAAGAAAACAGATGCGCTAACGCCTTAGTTTCGCGCTAAAAAATTCGTTGCTTGTTTGGTTGAGCTCACCCGCCGCCCTACGTCAGTAGTCTTCCTAACTTCTATTCCCTTTTTTTGCTCTAAGGTAAGGTCCTTCAAGAACAGCATTGCGGTCGCAACGGGACTCTGGGTGAATATTGTCCGCCCGTATGAACCGGGCTGTGAATATTTATAGGTCGGGGTCTTTACTGAAAAACCACAATACTACACTACAACAATTTGAAGAAATCTGCAAGTGACTCTAATTTGAATTCACTAGTCGTGTTGAGTTTTATATATTTCAATATAACAAATCTGCCAATCCCGATATTCCCACATTTCATTCTGGTCCAGTGTCCATTCCTGAATGAAAGAAATGAGCTTTTTTCTGCGCCCCTTCACTCACTTCTGAATGACTCCTTTAGCACTCTCTTTTTTATATAAAAATAGAAACAGTTTACCTTTATCATACCTTCCAAGCAAGAGTGTTTTATTGCAAGATTAAGTTATTACTGAACAAACATCAATTCTCAGGATGAGATAAATTCGGAAGCACTTTTTTCTTATTCTAGAAGACCGAATTGAATTGGTCTAATTTAGGACTTTCCAATCTATTTTTATCTTACCTAATTCTATCTACGCCTAGGGGGATAATACCGAAACAGTCCTTTTTTCTGATCATAGAAGAGCCGTATGAAGCTAAGGTTTCATGTACGGTTTTGCAATAGCGGTGGGAGCTGTGATGTTATTATCGACTATAATTATCTAACAGTTCAATTACACTTGATATAGGTGAAGCACAGCCAAAATATGGTTTTTTGGATGGAATCTTTGGCATTAGCCTATAGGCTTTCTAGTTTTTCGAATTTTTTCTTTGGCCGAATGTGAAAGATTACCCAGAGGAGGGAATTAGTTGCAGTTTATCAAACCGAATATTCCGGTATCAAATATGGTTTCTTTTTTCTTGTTTCTTACTTATCCTTATTAGTTTCCTCTTTATTTGTAACAGTTCTTTAGGTGGAATTTCTCTATTCCCTACATATCCACGATTCTCCCACTGTAGGAATCACACTAGTTATCTTGACCTTGATTCGGTCAAGCATACGAACAGGAAAAGAATATGTGTACTCAACGGTGCATTAGTAATTATCTGGGATTTCTTTTGCTCTTTAAAGCAAAACGGTGTCTTGACTCTCAAGAATAGTGCATGTTAATATCCATGTAGATAAAGATAGAGATAGCAACGAACTGGATGCATAGTAAAACTCAAAACTTATGACTTGTTCTCGTAGGCTAACTAACCAAATCATAGGATCTAAGACGAGACCGGATAAACACCGCGCCCCCGCCACGTCTATCTATATAAGCTAATCCCTTGACCTCAACCGACTCCCAAATCTCAATTGCTTTGGCTCTCTCTCTCCCTCCCTTTCGCCGCGTGCGCCGTCCAATCCAAACCAATCCCAAATCACAACTCGTGTGTTCCCCAACCCGCTCGCGGCGAGCAAGATGATTTCGGCCCGCAACGTCGTCGGCAATGTCATCTCCTTCGGCCTCTTCCTCTCCCCTGTGTAAGCCGCCGCCGCCATCCCCCTTGTCTGCTTGTCTAGTCTACTCTCTATGGAAGGTGGTTGGTAATTAGGGTTTGATTCTTATGAGGGGGCGCTTGCTTTTTGCTTGTACATGTGCAGGCCGACGTTCTGGCGGATCATCAAGAACAAGGACGTGGAGGAGTTCAAGTCGGACCTGCCTCCAGCGACGCTGCTCAACTGCATGCTCTGGGTGTTCTACGGCATCCTCTACGTCATATTCGGCTCGGCAATGTACGCCTCCCCGCTCACCATCATGGTACGTATACACATACCCATCGATCCATCACGCGAGATAATCCACGTGCATAGATGTCTTTTTAGATCTATATTGGTAGATGTTCGTGATATTGTTGGGAAATAGGCGTGCGTTCCCCTGTTAGTTCGGTTGGTGGCGGCGGTGATGTTGTTGGTGTTGTGTGGATGAGGGTTTCATAGGTTAAGTTAGCCGTCAGGCATGGTCACTTCTTGCTGGGTCGATCAAGGATTTTTGACCCATTGCCGGTGACACGTTGCCTTTTGATTCAGAATGGATTGGTGATTCAGGGTTCTCTTGTTAAGATTAATAAAGCCGATATTAATTCTACGGAACTTCTATTTAAGAATAGATTAGCCATATTCATCTTCTCCATCTCCTGTGTTCTTTTCGATTCTTGATTAATGATGGGTTGCCATCATCTTTCAAATCTGTTGCATGATCTAGACAGACACAGTGATCTGTGAAGGATCTTGCAGCTTACTCAGGGCAAGTGGCTCATCAGGTTATAGTTGCGGCATTCATGCTGAAACACATTAGGCAGTAATGCTGGAACACATTAGGCAGTTAGTATAGTCCTGATCTACTAATTGGATAATCCGGTGAGATGATTTGAGGCTTTTTTTAGGGGATTTCGTGGTGTTCTTGAGGGGCAATGGCTATGGTGGAGGTTGGTGGTGCAGCTTGAGTGGAGCTTTTCTTGAGTGGAGGTTGTTGATCCGTTGATTGGAGGCAGTTGCACGGCAGGATTTCTCACGCTTCAAGGGTAAACTTTAATTTCTTGCTAACTGTAGTCATCTGTGTAGTTTCATTTCATCTGTGGGTCAGCTGCTAGATTATTTGGATAGGTTAGCTGCTAGATTATTCGGCTATAGGATTATAATTATATTTGCGGGCTATGCAAGATTATTCGGCTATAGAAATATTAGTATATTTTTTTGCTAAAATCTGCCACTGTATGGTCATTTGACAAATTGTGGTATTTTTTTAGGCCTGAAGTTATGTCTAGTAATGTAGTGTTTAGGTCCTACTATGGTGACGGTGTCGTCAAAACAAACCAGAATGGAGTTGATTTGAGCGATTTTAATTGTATTGATGAAGTGCTCCAGGATCCTGAAACCATCCCCATTATTGAGTTGAAAGATTGGTTATATGCTCGTTTAGGACTCCCTCCCACCCATACTATCGGTGTGCATGTATTATGGACAAAGTCAAGGATTAAACCTGATTTTTATTTGAGACTGATAGAAGAGCAAGCTAAATGGGTCAAATGGGTGAAAGCACATGCATAGGGTAGTTAACCCAAGTGTCTTAGTGCTTCGTGGCGAAAGAGCACATTTATGATCGGGGGCGAGTAGTCAGACACACCATGTTGGTGGTGGTTATGATCATGAGCAGAGCAGTCAAGCCAAAGACGGAGGTGGTGATGGCTACTATAATGACCAGAGCAGTCAAGGCCAAGATGGCGGTGGTTATTATGAACACAAGTAGTAGTTATGCAGAACCGATGGAAGTAGTTATGAACACGGTCGGTAGTAGTTTTGCACACCTTTGGACATGAATCGGTGAAGGTAGTCAAGGGACAGGAGAAGATATTTTCAGTGGTGAGGTCGATGAGGACGAGATACACGATGGTTGGTTGCAAGATCAGATGGAAGCCGAAGATTCAGAAGGGTACAGTGATAGCTCTTATGATTCCGCTGAGTCTGATCAAGAGGACCAATCTATTCTGGCATCATGGAATCAAGACCACACAACAACAATGAATGTGAACGATGGGCACAATTCCTCGTGGCACTATCACGCCAACAACATCTCCATTGGTGCATTATATCCTAGAAAGAGGCATCTATAGGAAGCAATCGTTGAGTGGGCATTGTCTACGCAGCAGGTTTTCAAAACAAAGGTGTTAGCCCAGCAATATTTGACTTTGGTTTGCGAGGTAGCTGGGTGTCCTGCTAGGGTCCATGCCCATGTTCCTCGATATGACACCAACTGAAAGGTTAGCGATGTTGTGCAGCACACATCTCAACTTGACAATGTCCTGCAAGACCATCGTAATCTCACGTCAACCCTCACGGCTAGATCATATACACTGAGATAGTGGAGACCAAAGCCATGGTGGTGAAAGCTATCATCAACAAAGTTGCTGTCAGATTTCGCTACAATATATCTTACGGAAAGGCTTGGAGGACTAAGCAGAGGGCACTAGAGACAAGATTTGGTTCATTTCGAGATGGATACGACTGTGTTGTTCGGATGTTGCAGACACTGCAGGCTAGGAATCCAGGCACATACCTCGACATTCAACACTTAACATTGACTCAAGAACCCAATTTGAGGGTGCTGCATCGATTGTTCTTCTCATTTGCTATATGCATAGAATCTTTCACTCACTGTCGACCAGTCATTTGTGTAGATGGAACATTTCTCCCGGCAAGCACAGGGGGCGAGATCTTGATTGCTATAGGTCAAGACGGAACAATCAAGTTATTCCACTTGCATTTGCTTTCGTGGAGAGCGAGAACACCGAGAGTTGGGTATGGTTTTTCAGGCTGAAGATAGCAGTTGTGATGGATGTACCGAATGTATCGTCCTACATGACAGCATCCGGTATACTCAAGCGATAAGGAAGTCGACTCACTGCTCCGGATGAACCAACTCCATGGCTAGACATGTAGAGTCGTGGGTGCATGCGGCCACGAGGGGCTAACTTTTTATCACACTTCAGGAACAACGCTCTTATGAACCAATTCAAGAACCATTGCAAGCACAACCAGGAGTGGAAGTATATCAACTGTCGGCCTATCTAGATGAATTCACAAAAAACATGTTAGGCAGAGGAGAGCAGCTAGAAGCAATGTGGCGGCTCATCTTGCATGTAGCTGCATAGGCGATGAATGGAGCAGCACCACCCGAGGAAGAACCAATTGCTCTTTGCGATTTGTCGGGATTTGACCAACCCGGTACTAGGAGGAGGCCTGGCAGACGGATTAAGAATTTTCAGGAATTGATAGAGCATGAGCCTGTGGAGAGGTGGTCTCTATTGCACGACACTCATGGTGCTAGGTTTGGCGTCATGACTACAAATCTTGCCGAAACTTACAACTTCGTCTTGAGAGGAAGCAGGGCTCTGCCATTAACAGCTATTGTGGAGTGTATTTTCACCGGAACGTTGAAGTACTTCAGAGACAAACTCCAGCTTGCTCAGATGCATATCATGAACAACCCAAACACGAGGTACTGTTCAAAGATAATGGATTACATAAATGCCAAAATGACAGTCTATGCAAGTCGTCGTCATCGGTAATCAAGAACGGAGATTTGAGGTTCGCCTCCCTTCCAACAGGATCGGATCTGGAGAAGACGTAAAGACACAAGAGGTGAGGATAGGCAATGAGGCTTGGCCGACGTGTGAGTGTACCTGCAACAAACCCAAGCTGCTACATCTGCCTTGCTCTCATGTACTTGCTGCGTGCGGGCGGTTAGGTATGGATGCGAGATCGTTTGTGTCTCCTTATTTTCTTAAGGAGTCGGTGATCAATACATGGACTGGCGAGATGATGGGATATAGAGCATGGGGCAATTTTAACAAAGTAAACCCCGGTGAAAGGATTTACATCCCAGATCCTGAAATAATGCGGACAGGCAGAGGAAGGCGACAATGTGTTCGGATCTGTAATGATATGGATGAATCTGAAGCCGGAGGCCCTACTAGACAATGTTTTCTATGTAATCGTTTTGGTCATAAAGACACCAATTGCCATATCTTCGGGACTGGAGGAGCGGCTCCTCGTGGACGTGGCAGGCGAGGAACAAGAGACAGAGGAAGAAACTAGTTTTAAATTTGTAATTCGTATGGAACTATGTTTGAATTTGTAATTCGTATGAAACTATGTTGTAAGTTTTTAATTCGTATGGAACTATGTTTTAAATTTGTAATTCTTATGGAACCATGTTTTGAATTTGTAATTCTTATGGAACCATGTTCTAAATTATGCAGATGGCGGGATCTTTGCTTAATGCTGATATTGATAGAAAGCACCGGTCAACTTTATTGGATGCGGAACCAGGGAGCTTAAAGCACCTTATCACTCGCACTCCCACGTCTAACTGGATGATACACCCTTATTGGCTGCAGAGGTATGAGACATTTATTCCTAATTCCTATGGAACTATGTTATAAATATTTGAGGGTCATAGTAAACAAATTGTAATTCTATCTCGGTATGCAGGTTGAAGTGGGCCGGGCTACTACCATTTGTGCGTCTGGTTGAGGCCACTCATACGCAGGAGATAGAAGGACGACACCATGGATTCCAGACCACGCGCATGGGCTACGACGGGTCGTTGCTCACCTGCTTAGTGGATCGATGGAGGCCCGAGACTCACACTTTCCACTTTCGGTGGGGGGAGATGACTCCTACACTACAGGATGTCTCGTACTTGCTGGGCCTGCCGTTGGCTGGAGTGCCAATAGGCCCGGTGGATGCACCGGAGAATTGGGCCCAAGAAATGGCCCAACGATTCTATGGCATTCGTGAAGGAGTTCCGGAGTTCACGTATGAAAATCATGGGCCCAAATTTGATTGGTTGCAGAACTATCAGGTTCGTTTGTTACTAAGTATCTTCGTATTTGATCCAACTATTTTCATATCACACGATGCTAAAACTTGTTCTATTAACCAATGTAGATACAGAGGTTCGGGTATCCAGATGTTCTGATGACTGAGCCACAAATTACGCGCAGCCTTGAGACGTACTTATTGTGGCTACTTGGGAAGGTGATGTTCACCGAGAACCACGTCTCAACCATCAGTGCACGCTACATCCGCTATGCTAGAGAGATTGCAGAGGCGACATGCCAGACCGATATCACCCAATGGAGTTGGGGGTCTGCTGTCTTAGCAGCAACGTACCGAGGTATGTGCACGGGATGTACGCTAACCAAGGAAAAATCTGCCTTGCTAGGATGCCCATCGTTGCTGCAGTTGTGGTCATGGGAGAGGTTCCCTATTGGCCGCCCGGAGGTAGCAAAAAATCAGGCGGTAATCGTCCAGGGAGAGCGCCCCGTTGTCTATGAGTCTGATATGCTGTTTGACCACGAGAGAATTGACATGCCTACATTCGGTATACATTGGACACGACGCAAGGTAATTTAAAAGGTTCTGTTAATTGCATGGTCCATATTGCACTATGAAGGAAACTAACAACTATTTAATCGAACAATGTCGTTTCGCGGGAGAACAAGTAACCCGCTACTACCCGGCGTTCAGCGAGCAGTTCGACACGTTGAAGGAGGAATCGGTGATTTGGGAGCCGTACACCACAGCTGAAGCATTCGCAAGATATCCCGGCGGGTTATCTATTATGTGTCGTAGAGATGAGGACTACTGGCTCACTAAATCGAAGATCATCTTCGATTGTCAGGTGGAGGAGATGTCTCAACAGAGGGTCATGAGGCAATTCGGTCTTCACCAGATGGTAGATCCTCCATCTCCGGAGGCGCCCCTTTCATCGGACGTGCATATGTAAGTTAATATATTATGTATCTATAATTTTACACCGATTGTGTACTTACAAAATCTAACTGCAGTTACTCTCGAAAGGGTACTAAAAGAAGTGCAAATCAGTGGCTTCAACTGGTTAATACTTATATCAATGGTTGGCAGAATGCAACAGCTGATGTGTGGACCGCTGTTGCGTTTGATATGGAGCTATTCCGTGCATACTTACAGAGGTACATGAGCATGACACGGTTGCGTCCCGTCCACCACGCACATGATGATGAAAGATACTCTAGCCAGTCGACTATGGAGCCCAGAAAATCAGCGGTAAATACACTTTTCTTCGTCACTTTTCCTGGTAGCCTATATAATGTGTATTTATCCACTATACAAATGCAGGCCGATATGACATGGGAGCTACAGAATGAAGTGAATCAGTGGGGACGTTCGCTCTCGTCCGCTCCTTTACTACTACCACGTCAAGGAGTTCAGTCCTTCGTAAGACGTGTCCACGAAAGACTACGGAGTATCTATGCGACCAACACGTGCGAGCGTTTGGCGTCGTTGACAGCAAGCAACCTGGCGTCCACGCGTCACTCCGTGGGGAGGGCCAGCGTCGCTCCACGCAGGCTCGCCACGCCACTCCACGAGGAGCGCACCCGCGTGCGAACCAGAACACTTCCGAGAGCTCACAGCAGAAGCGACCATTGCACCTACCGCCACGGGCCTCGTCCACGGATCTCACGGCAGAGACACCGAGAGCACCACCCAGACCAGGCTGGAGGCTCGGCGTGGCAGCAGCCAGGAGACACCGAGAGCACCACCCCAGACCAGGTGGAGGATCGGCGTGGCAACATCGGCCCATGATTTAATTTCGACCGATGGCGGCAACTGCATCTTACTTTCGACCAGTGGCACCAGCAGCAGCCGCAAGTCCCATTCATGGGTTATCGTCCTGAGGGTACGCATCTTCCTATCTATTTTGGTTACATGTAGTGTATAATCGTTGAGTACTTAATATTTTTACATGGCAGGAGGATATGGAGATCCAAGCATGTCCTCAATGGGTTCGTGGGCGACTAATGAGGAGGATCAGCAGACTCATCAGGACCAGGTAGACTGGTTTGGATTGTATCGAGCCTGTGAGACCAGGAGATCGGACTCCACCACCTATCCCCACACAGGATACACAAACGCAGGGTGACGGGTCAACTCTACCTCCCCGCAATGTGGTGCCTCCTAGAAGGTACAGATGGGATACACCGACGCCAGGGCAACCTCGTGACCGGTGGCAGTGATATCTATCTATGTATCTGTCTGCGTATCTGTCTATGTATCTTGTATCGGTCTAGTTATCTGTCTATGTATGAGACTTGTATCTTGTATCGGTCTAGTTATCTGTCTACGTATGAGACACATTTTTTATTCGACAAACACTACAGCATAGCTTGCAACACAATTCAACATAACTTGCGGTAAATAAATAAGAGCGCTCTCTATCCCTACGGCTATGCCCTTACACTTCAACAATGCCTTCTTCATGGCCTGCTCTTCTTACCTTACCCTTCGACAATGCCTCGACCGATGATGCCTTGCCCTTACCCTTCGACGATGCCTCGCCCTTACCCTTCGACAATGCCTTCTTCTTGGCCACTCTTTCGTCCCACGCAGCCCTCCACTTAGTCCCAACGGCAGGCGTCATGAATATATCATCTTCATCTTCACTCTCTTCTACCTTATCATTGCTCTTCATAGCCTGCGTCTTGTTCAAGGTCTCGGCCTTGTCACGCTCTGCTCTATCCCTGGTACCACCGACCGGCGGCATGAAGTGATCGTCGGAGTCTTCACTCTCTTCTATCCAAATCCAAGGGAGCGTGATTTTCTGCTTCCTTATCCCTTCAACAGCGAACCTTTGCTTGCTCTACCGAGCATTGATCCGAAGTAGCTCTTGTCGTATCTCCTCTGGAGTCCTCTTCGGCCACCCTTTTCTACGCAATCCCTCACCCAGCTTAGTGAGGAGACAATCACTACTAATTAGTTCCTCCAATGGGGCTGGATTGTTGTCTATCCTAAAGTTCCTAGCCAAATGAAAAAGGTCGACGGACATATCTGTCACGAAACTACGATCGTTGGGGAACATACTGGCTAAAAACGGGGTGGCTATGCTTAAACAATCATGAGGAGGGTTTTATAGGTAACATTCTCAGGGAAAAATCAGGCGAGAAACATTATGGCGGGAAGCATTTTGGCGGGAAGCATTCTGGCGGGAAGCATTCTGGCTGGAAGCATTCTGGCGGGAAGCATTTTGGCGGGAATGTTTTTTGATGGAAAGCATTTCGGTGGGAAACATTTTAGATACATCAAGGCACTACAACTGAAAGGAAGTTACATCAAGACACTGCAACTGAAATTAAGATACATCAAGGCAGTAGAACTGAAATTAAGATACATCGGGACACTACAACAGAATAAAGTTACATCAAGACACTACAACAGGAATTAAGATACATCGGTACTGAGACACACGTCTACCTTTCCTGAGTCCAGCGCGGATACTTCCCGGTCTTGTCCCCACGTTCCTCTGCCGCCCGCGCCTCGGCAGCTCTTTCTCTTAATCTCTTCCTTTCCGCCTCACGGGCCTCCTTGCGCACCTCTTCTGGCGCCATGGATTGCCTGCTCTTCCTCCCTTCTCTTCCTGTTCAGCTCGCGGTTTTGAGCTTTCTCTGCTTGGAATTCTTTCATTTCTCTCTCTCGTTCCTTCTTCGCCTCTTCGGCCATCCTTTCAACGCGTTCCTCTTCATAAAAGGCAGCCCACGCAGCTCGGTTCCTGTCATGACACTCTTTCTTGGTCCAGGCTGGCTGCTCGGTGTCAATCCAATGGTACCACTGGCAAAGTGGAGGAGACTGCAAGCAAATCAATAGAATGAATAAAAAACTCATGATAACATGAATGGTTAATATTAACCATGCTCTGGGAACATACCGGAGGCCTCTCGTACGACAAACTTGCTTGCCGAGGCGGGCTTGCGTCGTAGTTGGGACACATGAAAAACTTCATGCCCATGCAGGTGGAGAAATCGATCGACTCCTTGACCTTCGCGAGATGGCCACACCAACAACGCTCGTGTGTCACCCCTTGCGGCAACCTGGCATCTTTCGTCTTTGTAGGCCTATACTCGGGGTCCGAACATGGCATACTTATGATGGAAAGGGGAAGGATATGGGAGAAATAGAGGAATAACAGGATGGAGAGATACCATCTCGGTGCCAGTATTTATAGAGACAACTAGTACAAATTGGCGAGAGAAAACAGCGGGAACAAGTGGCGGGAGAGAAACGGCAGGAAGAATTGGCGGGAGAAAACGGCGGGAAGAAGTGACGGGAGAGAAACGGCGGAAAGAATTGACGGAAGAAAACAGCGGAAAGAAGTGGCGGGAGAGAAACGGCGCGAAAAAAGTAGCGGGACAAATACTGGCGGGAAGAGATGGTGGGAGATAAACGGCGCAAAAAAATGACAGGAGAAATACTAGCGGGGAAAAGAACGGCGCAAAATAGTGGCGGGATTAGACTGACGTAGTGTGCATGATCCATGCAACCGTCTGCTTTTCAATAACTGACGAGAGCTACGTCATCTTTTCAAAAAACGATTTGAGATTGTCGTTTACCAGCTGCCGGCCGTTCTTGTCAGCCTCTGGTCGTTGTTTTTTCAACAGACGACACGAGCTGTCGTTTTCTCAAAAAACGACATAGCGCTGGTCGTTTTTTCAAAAAATGACAGTGCGCTAGATATGTAAATTCTTTTTTTGCGTAATATTCGTGAAATTCATTAAAAAATGTATTATTTAAAAAAAATAGCAGAGATTGGTACAGGTAGTGCCCGTGATACAGATACGGAGGGAATCGTAATGGAAATGCCATGCAGTAGGAATCGTTTTCGACCGGAAAAAATATGCAGTGAAAACATTATTTCTTTCAGGGTGCGTACGGTGGTCTCAGATAGAAATTAGAATCGTGCGTAGACAGATATTTTATTGAACCAAAGGCAGGGGCACGGATTTGAGCATAGGGGGCGAAGAAGACACTAACAGTTAAAATATCAATTGTTATATATACCTAAAGGTACCAATTGTTATATATATATAACCAATATCAAACTACAAAGTATTATGTTTTGTAATTATAAAAGCTATATTCCAACTAGTAGTATATATGTAGATCTATGCCCATAAAGCCCTTCCAAAAAGATCGTAATGTTTGCAGCGCTTGAAAATTGGAGTCATTTCCTACTTAATTGATTTACAATTTTTGGTGCAGAGTTGGAGGTTCAAACAAACGGCTTGAAAAATTACATGTCGCGTCTCTCTTCATGCTTCATGCAGTTCTAGCTAGTACAAAATAAATATATGATTTGTAAATGATGTAACTAGTAGTTTGTGACGTTTACCTATAAAATTGATATACGACATACCTTATGGCTCGGGCTTATGCTGATGTGTGAGTCGTGTAATGAGATCGGAGAGACGGAGAAGGTTGGCAATTAGCAGATCACAACTAGAGGTAATACTCAATTGTTGAACGGCAGTCACACCTTCGCCGGCCAGGTAGTCTTCAATGCAGTCGATGCCCCCGGCGCAGCCGGCACACCTTCAGCAGCCTGGTAGCCACCGGTGGCGCGGCACTGCGGCACTCAGTGAAGCCCTACCTAGCCCCGGTGACAACGACAATAGGCGAGGAGGAGGACAAACGGTGGACGGGAACCGACCAAAAATTGTATGCGGATGGATGGATCGATTGTTTGCCGGTTCAGTACGTATATGTTAGGCCTATGTTTTGGATGGATGGACCGACCAAAACTGTATCACCTGGCATGTGGGCTATTAGTTGTGGAGTTTGCCGGTTCAGTACGTATATGTTAGGCCTATGTATTTTGATATCTAGGTAATTAAAGTTAGTCATGGGATTAGCACTGGTCCCGGTTACATTTTGTTGAGGGGGACCAATCGATAGGGGGGCCTGGCCCCTGCTCGTGCCCCCTTGGATCCGCCACTGACCAGAGGACATATTACCAGAGACTAGCACTGTTGCATAGCTTGTTGCCGTCACCGTTGATGTGGACGGGGCAGATTGTCCGTGACGAAAATTTGGGTCATAGACTGTATGACCATCTATTTTGGTCATAACAGACCAATTCAAAAAAAAAGATCGTTGGTTATCCTTAATGACGCCATGTATTTGACCAATTGTTTTTTGTCACAAAAAGATCATAAATGGAAAACTATTATCATTCAGTGAGCAATATGGAGGTCAAAGATCAGCATATTTCTTGTAGTGGAATGCCACCACAACTATCTCAACAGCGGAATGAAAACATCCCACTAGAAAATCTTTCTCCATGTCAAAAAGATAAGAGAACAAGTTTCTTACCCTTTCCTATGCAATCCACTCCAAATGAGCAATTTCCTGTGTAATAATGCAGATAGTGAAGGTATAAGAGGAGTAAGGTCAATGTGCTATTGTGTGATCTTTGTATTTTATTTATCAAATGACAAAAACTTACATTGCTTTCCATCGGGAGGTTTTTCCTTCTTCATTGTGAGTTGCTTTGGTCCTAAAAAAAATGCAAACTCGAGCTCCTATCAAACTGCACAAAGAGAAGCAACAAAGTTGAGAGGTCGAAAGTTGACAATGAATAATCTTGTACGGACCTTTCACTTGCTTTAGGCAACCACACAGATCTAGTGCAGTATGTGTCTATTTCTATGAACTATGTATAGAACAATTAAGTAACATACCGAGTAAACCTTCATTTCAAGAATATTCATTTTCATGCATGGGCATATCATGAAAACCACCCTGGAAAACCGGCGGTAGTACCAGCATGCATGATTTGCTATACTTGCATAATGGGTCAGAATGTCAGAGACAATTGGAGCTATGTGCTGCCAGGTTACTAGGCGATTATGGCAATGAGGTACGAGGAGTTATTGCGTGAATGGATTGGTAAGTGTTGAACCATAGCAAAGTCAGAGGGCCACCCTAGCTTGCAGGAACATCCATAATAACAGTACAAATGACACATCTTCATACTATCGTATATGCATTGGTTCTTCCTATCTAGCAAATAAATACTCCGGAAAGCAAGAAACTAGCGGTGCGTCTTATGACAAGATCTGGCATTGATTTTTATTTGCAAAAAGGAAATACAGATTGTTTTTGTCACGCTAGCTAATCTTGCTCTCGGTGGCTCACACCACGGACATGAAAAAGAGGAAGAAACAAAGTACTGGATATGCAAGCTGTATTAGGCTACTTTCTAAACTAAGCATCGAGATTACGACTAGTAACATTTTTGGCCGAGAGAAGAGAACACATCACACCTCAAGCAGCGGCCGTGTGGTGGAGCACGGCCAGGAGCATCGGGGTCGGGCCGGGGTTGCTGGAGCTGAGACGCAGGGGCAGGAAGGTGATGGGGATTGCCCGCCGCCGGTGCGGTCGGAGCTGAGCTGAGCGGAGCGGAGAAGAGAAGGAGCGAGAGCAACCTACTACCAGGAAGAGAAGGGAGACGACTTGGAGTTGAGAGTAAGATGTGGAGGAAGACGAGATTTATTAGTAGTCTCCGACGGTTTGGGGATTCTGCAAGAGCTCGTCCACCTGCGCGCACAAATCAATGCGAGAAGCGACGGGTCGAGCGGTGCTCCAGTGTGTGAGCTGAGACATGGAAGCGACGGGTCTAGCGGTGCTCCAGTGTGTGCGATGAGACATGGCTGAAACTGCAGGAGTACACAGTACACAGATAGATGGAGTACAGCACGCTACCTATGGAATCCAAAGCTCTATCCCAACGGGCCGATCCAAACAGACAACCAAAACGTCTGTTCCTAGCTGGATGGGTCGTCCGTGGCGGAATTTGGATCATGGTCTGACATATCCGGCCAATCGTGTCCAGCGACGTGACTTATCTGTCTGTGTTTGATAAATATGCAAGCATTGTGGACAGCGGTACCGGTGCCGGTGTATTTCTAATGTGTTCACGTCGTTTCCTACCTTTCTTTTCCACCGCTTTCCACTTGTTCTGGTCGTTTCCCGCCGCGTCCAAACACAACCATAAAAAGGGGAGGCCAACCAAGATAGATACAATCAGAAATCCCCACAAACCATCATGCCTGGCCATCGGCGTCGCGGCACTGGCAGAGAATAGCCGTCGTGGCCATCGAACCCGCCGGAGACACCGAACCTGTTGACGCCTCTGATTTCGAGTCACATATTTAGTTTGTACAACAATTGGCAGCCACGACGCACTCACTTCAACCATCGGCAAGTCTTTCATGTGTGAGGTATGCGGCCGCGTCTTTCTGCCGGAGCACCTGCGGCGTCAAGAGCTCACATACGTGCGCGATGGGGGGCCTAACAACGGTGCGGGTCAATCCCGACGATGATCACATGCGTGCCCGTCTCGCCCAAGCTGTTGAGGACTTGTAGACGCATGTTGCGATCTACCACTCTCTCAAAAAAGAATGGGGTCTTATCGACCCGCTGTCACTGTCGCCGCCGCTAGCGTCGTAGGCAGCGTATAGCTAGATTGATGTTCTAGTTTCGGTTTGCTTGTAAAAAATTCTAGACTTGAATGGAAATTTGTCATTGCAAATGACCGACGATCACATTGCAAATTTGATTCAAAATAAGATACATGGTGAGTACACAACCTAGTCTAGTGCTAAGTCTACTCGTCGGAGTCGGAGTCGGAGTGGTAGTGGCGACAACACATGGTGTCGTCGAAGACGCTGACTGTGAGCATGGCTTCATCATCGTACTTGAAGACGACGAAGTGGCCGACTTGGATTTGGTGCGCGCGGCTGAACTCCTCCCATTCGTTGGTGAGGAACATCTTGTCGAGGCGATCGAACAACACCTCCAACGGCCATGCGTTGGTTTTGCCACCTGGCACCCGCAGTACGACCTGCTGGGGCTCTGCACCGTCGACTAGCAACGCGAATTTGCGGGGAAGGAGCATCCTTTCCCGCTCCATGCCCAAGTGGATGGTCACAATGAACTCGAAAACGGTGAGGCTGATGTCAATGGGCCCGAGCTCGGGTGACGATGTTTGTGGTGATGCCGGTGGATCGTGGCTCGTGCTGCTTTGGCCACGTCCCCCACGCCTTCCTCGATGACCACAGCTAGGCCCCGGTGGTGAGGGAGACCGTGGCAGCGTTCTGCTCTAGTCGTGCCCTCCATGCCTACCTAGATGGCCACGGCCAGCGCCCGGTGGTCGTCCTAGAAGCCCTCCCCTCGATCCAATGTCATCGGCCATGGATTGCTACCGGTAGTAAAGGATGGGAGGGAGGAGAATGTGGTGTGGAAGAAAATGGCCACGGGTGGCCTGTTAAAAAGGCACGACATTGGATGTCAGGCCAAAGCGATGACATTGGTGTGTGTCAGCAGGAGCGCAGGCATCGGGCGACGCCGCCAGCGCAAGAGGGGAAGCGTCAGCGGCGCGGCCAGCCTTTGGAATAGCCTACCTCTCTCCATTGATGGCTAGTGGAAGAAGGCGGTTGGGTCGCTGCCATGTGGACATTCGGCCCCCGCGGGAGGACACGCCCGCTGTCCGCCCCGGCACAATCGTTGCCCAAATTTGGTGCATGGATGGGTCGGGCCAGACGAGTCGGTCCGGATGGATCTCCTCGCTGGAGGGGAGAGGCCGACCCGCGCGTCTGTTTGGATGCGTTTGGACGCCAGTGGACCGGTTGGGTCGTGCCGGTGGAGATGTCTGATGTCTGCAAGTGCACAGATCGTTTGTAGCTACTTTCGAAATATAGATATCGATCCCACAGGAAGCCCAAAAGTAAGTGTTTATGAGTGAAGTCTCTGTCACACCCGAAGTTGTCATAGGTCTTCGAGTGAATTGACTCCAAGTGTTGAAATGAGAATAGAATTTGGATTAAACTGGGTGTATTTAAATAAAACTAAAATGTAAACTTCGGAAATAAAAAGCATAAAAGTAAGAACGATTCGGTTGTTTGTTGTTTTCTACAGATGACGAAAAAGGCGCGGAGAGATATAGTTCATGGTGATAGTGACTGTGCCAGGTGGACGAATGATAAGTGTAACAATTGTAATCTTATAAGTATATGTGTAGGCGAGCAACTCATAATTAGCCGGAACTCCTCTTGGTAGATTTCGTCCCAACTTCAATAATCATACTAGTCCATTACCAAAACCATGGTCAGACACTAGACGATTAAGATCCTTCAGGTCGCTTAGCAATTAAGCTCCTTGAATCGGACTAATGCAATAAGCACTGTGGTTCCTCCTTATCCTCCAGTCTACTAGTTTTCCATTGATATCCCCGTGTCGCTCGGGGGTCGTCGGTCTACTAGCGAACAAGATCCTATCCATGTAGAACAAAGCATCATATTTTCTGGGCCCTTAATTGGACAACAAGTATTAGACATCCCACAGATAGTCAAGCACACATAATATAGTAATTAAAATCAATCACAACCTAATGGAAAATATATAGAGGCACAACACATCTCACCAATCCCTTACATCTCCCATGTCCAAGGAACTTACTCACACATGAGAGAAGAAAGCATCATCGATACAATTCAATAAAGGGAATTCTTCTCGATATTACCATGGAGATCCATAATAAGAATAGAAAAGTAATCTAACATAATTCAAGATAGGAAGAAATAATCTCAAACCCTAGTCTTGCAAGGTGAAGATCTCTCTCTCTCTCTCAAGTACAAGTAATGGCTGTGGGGGTGTGTTGGCTAGGAGGCCGAAGATCGTGGAGCGATATGAAGAACGTCTTCCCCTTCTTCTCCGGATCTCCTGTTTCTCCTTTCTGGAGATGGAGGTTGCTGTGTTATGATTTCGTCTCCCATCTCTTCACGGAAGTTGTCCCTTTTGATAAGACGGAGGCGCCGGTAGCTATACGGCAGGAACTATATGGCCGGAAAATGTTCCCGCCGTATAGTTGCTCGTTAAAGTCTCTGTATGCCTCCCTCTATTGCTTCCAAAGAGAGACTTTCTTGTTTTCGCCGGAATGTTGTGTTTCTCCGGTTAAAACCTTCTATTGACGTTTAGAACCTAAAACACACGTTAAAAATCAAGTTTTCTTCGCTACCGAAGTATTAGCGTTAGGTAAAGGTAGAAAACGATTAAATCCAGGAGAAACCCATCAATAAAACCATCAAAAATGTGTTGAATCTCACAGCTATCAACTCCCCCAAGCTTAGATGTTGCTCGCCCTCGAGTGACAAGGAAATAAGGAAGAATAGTGGAGATTCGAGACTGGAATAAAAGAACTTACAAGGTTGAATTGGTGTCAACTTATTTTCTTCACAATCCCTACAATCTTAAACATAATCATACAAGTATTCACAAGATTGTACTGAGTACACTTCCTAACCACGTATATCTTGCTAGCAAATAAATCATATGTCTGATCAAGTGTCAAAAATTTAGCTAGGAACGTGAGACAAATTCTTTTGGTGTCTCTCTTTGTCGAGAGATGAAAACTTTTTGCTCTTGTTTCTTTAATCAATTAAGAGTACTCAAGTTGGCACCAAAACATTCAATTTAAAAACAACTCATCTATTCCCATGTAAAAATTTCAAGACTCCCAAAGCACCTTTTTTTCTTTCCTTGCCCTTTGAAAAGTTCAGCTCTTTCATAGAGAAATCATGCCAATGTTTTTAACATATTAATTGGGACTGTTTGTGCACTCGTGACCATACTAATAAATAATTGTTGAGCAATAATGGGTCAAAGGAGTACTACAACTTCACTTGGAACGTGAAACCACGAGGAGACTAAAATTTTACCCGTCATAGCATTGCTGCTACATACGTTTACATAACTCAATAGCAGAAATCAAGTGGTTTCCCACATTTAAATTGTTCGTTGGCCAGCAGAGTTAATAGTTCTCCATGGAGCACGACAGTGTTGTAATGACACGCGTAAAGCAATATCTTACGGTAATTATTAGAAAAACAGTGGCATAATCTCTACTACTTCGAAGTATCCATTTTATCAAACAATTTCATTCAAGGGTACTACCAAGTCTATTTATATTAAGCTCAAATGGGATGGAGTAGTTCTAAAATTAAATTCTTTGGGGTAAGCATGGACTCAAGTCATCTTTCGGATGCTTTTTCTTGTTGTAAAAATGTAGGAAATATTTTAACCAAGTTTATTGCTCATTGTTTCAAAGCTAAAAAGGAGACGCTAGCAAAGGACTAGAATTTATAGGATAACAAGCTAAGTGGGGAGTGACTCCAGTGCAAGCAAGTTAATAATTGTAGGATCAATTTAAAATTGCAGAAAAGGTGATGAAAGGAATGTAATACCTCCTCTTGCTTTCTTCATTCTCGTATTTGGGCCGGCCGAACCCCCTCTGTATTTCCATATTGCCAAGTCACCTGAAATTGAGCAAACTCCGAGAGAAACAAAGAAACAAACTTAGAATAAAAGTTACAACTATTTTTTTATTTTTAGTTTGGGAATGCAAACTGAAAGTAAACATGCAATTTTGAAGAAATAAATCAAAAGAATAAATAAAAATATGAATGCAAGGTTTGGAGGTTTTCAAACCTCCCCCAAGCTTAGGCTATTGTCAGGCTCAGTTGTTGTCGTCATTCGGTGGCTGGTGCGGACACTGCTGGTAGTAGTTCGGGAAGTTGATCATGAAATGACTGAAGTTTTGAGTTAAGGCACTCATATCTTCACTCACTCCTCATAGAGTGTGGTCAATCTCCCCAACGCGCTGGTTGAGTTGCTGAAATTCTTGATAGGGGACGTAGTTGTACCCCTGTTGCGGCTGGTTGGGCCATGGGTCCCAGGGTCCCTCTTGTTACTGCTGCTGCTGTCCCTCCCAAGCAAGGTTGTATTCCTGCTCATCCCCATGCTCCTGCTCAATCTCATCCTGCTGCTCTCCTTCTTCATCTTCCTCTTGACCAGGCTGGAGTTCAGCCATGATCTCCATCACTTGATACTTTGGTGAGGATTCAAGTGTCCTTCTGCACAATTGAGAAGGCTTGTGGACATGGCAATGGAACCTGCTTACCCTGTGCATCACCAAGATAACCCAACGGATATGCTCTGAGCCTCTTATTAGCTTGGGAAACACCAAGGAAGCCACAAGTAGTTAAATACTTGACATCCATAAGTTTGGAGCCGTCAACAGGTTGCATAACAGGTAATATAATATTTAATGCATGGGCAATGTGGGTTACCAATCCACCAATGCGAATGTCACCTCTCGTCTTGTTGCTCTGGTGACAAAAATGCTGGATGAGTAGAGCTGCGGGATTGGGGCTTTGCGGTGCATCGGGAAAGAGTGCCTTGGTGATCATTGCCATGTCCGCATTGGCCACGGAACTGGTATCTCCTCTTCCCAACAGTGTGTCGAGGAACAAAGCGTAGTAGTGAATTGTTGGGTTCTGAATGGGGGACATATTCTTCTGGTAGAATTCGCTGCCACCATTAACAGAAATAACCTCCCAAGTTTCTCCACTTGTGACGCTATAGAGGTTACTAACAGTTGACTGCCAACATGGGGGAAGCCGAAAGCATCAAAAAATTGTTTAAAAGATATTTCATAGTGCTGCATGTTCATGGTAAAGCTTGTCGTGCACACATTACCTTTCTCCCTATGATCATCATAGAAGGAGGCAAGGAACTCATAGGTGAGCTCGACATAGGTGTTGTGGCTTGTGTAGCTGAGTAGTGTTAGCCTTGCCTTATCACACATGAGGTCGAAGTCCGCCCTCAACCCTGCTGCAGTGAGAAAACTGTGATTTGCCCAATGTGTGGGCAACACCCTCCTCGATGAAACTATGGCCAACTTGGGGTTGAGCTCAGTCCCTGCCCCGAGCTCTCGCCACGTTGGCGCTTGCGAAAAATATTACCAATTTTGTTCATCTTGATGCACTGAAAATTTTCGCCATAAAACCTTAGGGATATATTTGTACATGATACACGAATGATTCTACATGGAAAAATTTAATCCTAGCGTGAGAAATCAATAGGAAAAACGAAACAAGCTTGAGTTCATCCACTAGATCAATGTGAGAGTTTCAACCATGGAATTCTGGAAATAAAGCATGGATAGGGAGAGAAACATACTGATCTGTTGATTTCCCCACTCAAACGAACGAAATCCGCGAAGAATTAAGAGTTGTAGGTGGGTTTTGAGATGTTTGGAGAGAGAGTATGAGAGAAAAAGTGAGGAAGGATAAGAAACATAGCCGTCCCGGCGCGATTATGAGGTCACGCCAAACTATAGGGCCAGAACTATACGGGCGGAATATGTAGTTCTCGCCGTACATTTGCGGCGGCATCACCAACTAGGGTTTCTTTATGCAGAACATAGCTATATGGACGCAACTATACGACCGAATCATAATAATCATGTCGTATAGTTGGTCGTTAAACCGTTTGTACCCTTGAGATAAATTTTATAAAAGAGGCATCGATATCTATACGGCTAGAACTATACAGCCAGAATTTTTATTCTCGTCGTATAGTTGGTCGTTAAACCGTCAGTACCTCTGGAAAAAATTTGTACAAAGGGATCGATATCTATACGACCGGAGCTATACAGCCAGAATTTTTATTCCCGTCGTATAGTTGGTCGTTAAATTCTCTGTTCCTTCGAAAGAAAATTTGTTGATGGCAAAGATATCTATACGGCTAAACTATACGGCCGGATTTTTTATTCCCACCATATAGTTGGTCGTTAAACCATCAGTAGTCATCAAAAAAATTCTATTTCTTCGAGAATACCTTCTTGCCCCGAAACTCAGCAAAATACTTTATTTTTGACAGAAAAATGATAGTAGAAACTGTTGACCAACATTAGCATATAAAGAGTAGAATATTAGTACAACCTAATTTATTTTCCTCAACTAGAGATTTACTGTTTAGGCTGAACTAAATGATGGAGCCAGTCCTTGTAGATAAAACTCAAACTTTTATTCTACACTTGTTCAATCGATATTTCTACTACTTTTTGACAATTGTATCTTCACAGGCGCGCTTCCACAAGAATGTTTGTGAAAAAGTTATAGGAATATGATGAACATTTTATTCTTTAGTTTATTTTATTGATGTGGTGGGTTGACTCCCACTAAGCATTTTATTAAGAATGGTTGAATAACTCAACCCCTTCTCTGTTCTCGAATTCTTACCTTGGGTTGCCCCTTATCAAAGGCACTTACCACATGAACTCGTTTTGCCAGTGGAATATATCTTTCTCCTGCTTCTAGCTTCTTTGGAAAATAGCAGATGATTTCAGCATCATAGACATTAAAGCTTATCTTTCCCTCGGCACAATCAACCGATGATCCTGTAGTACTAAGGAAATGTCTTCCAAGTATTATGGATAATTTTTCATCCTCTGGCATCTCAAGAATAATATAATTAGTGGGAATAACATGCTCATCTATTCTAAGTAGAACATCCTCAATCGTATCAACGGATTGTTTAGTGGACTTGTTAGCCATCTGTAAAGTGATAGTAGTAGAGGAATACTCCCATAATCCTAACCTTTTATAGAGGGAATATGGTATTACACTAACTCCTGCACCTAAATCACACAAGTCATTTTGAATATCAGTTTTACCAATTGAGCATGAAATAGTTCATATTCCGGGATCTCCCGATTTAGACAATAGCTTCCCATTAGCAGGACAACTAGTCACCATGGCAAAAGGTTTAGTTATTTGTTTCTTTCTACTAAGAATATCACGAGGGAATTTAGAATAGGTGGGAACTTTTATTGCATCCGCAAATGGAATTTCTAGGCAAAGATCACAAAGTGCCTTTCTGAAAAGAATCATAGATTACCTGATCTGGTGCTTTCTTTTTTCGATCTGGATAAGGAAGCTTTTACTCACCTTTCTTATTCTTGTCTTTTACCTTTAGGGGGGTCAGGCTCTTTTGTTGCTTTCTTTTGTTGTGGCTTATCGTTTTTCTTCTTTTCTACTACAACAACTTCATCTTCATTGCTTGTCTCTTTTTCTTCTCTTGGATCAACCGTCTCTGCATCAGAATCATAACTATCATCCTGTGCATCATTTTGGTCCTCCTTGGTTTGATCTTGTGTTTCTTGAGCAGTTTCATCTTGAGGATCCACCAGTGTATCATATTCTTGGCTTGCTTTCAGCAAGGCTTTTTCCTTTCGCTCTTTTTCAGCTTCATATTCTGGTGGTCCTAATGGTCTTGTAACAACTGCACCTCTTCTTGTAACAACAATAGTAGAAACAGGAATATCTATATCTTCTCGAAGAAAAATCTTATAACCAGATGCTATTTGTTCACACTGGGTTTCAATCATACTAAGATACTTGTGAAATAATTTTATTTCTTGGCTAATCTCATCATAATTTTTCGTGAGTCCGCCAAAATCTTTTTATGTTT
This sequence comes from Avena insularis, assembly GCA_023614405.1. Taxonomy (NCBI): domain Eukaryota; kingdom Viridiplantae; phylum Streptophyta; class Magnoliopsida; order Poales; family Poaceae; genus Avena; species Avena insularis. The sequence goes on along the minus strand of CM042696.1, from coordinate 474,365,804 downwards.
TTGAAAGTGCTTATGCAGGTTATTATAAGATTTTGCTTGTTGATGTTTTAATTCTTGAAAAACTTTCTGAGTTTCATCTTCTTCAGTAAAAACTTGTAACAAGTCTACTTTGTTTTTCTTAACAAGTTCATAAGGTATACCTTTTTCTTTCATTGTTTTGCGTACTCCAGGCATAAGATCAGGAGTTATCCGAAGTATCCCTTTTTCCAGCTTAGTGCCGAAATTAGGATTATATAAAGAATCATTCTTAGACCTAGTATACATCAATTCCAAACATTTTTTAATAGTTAAAGTATTTATCGATCCTCCTGCTGAGAAGTCAAACAACTCTCTACATTGAGTATTAAGACCGTGGTAAAATAAATGGCAAATAGTTGATTCAGAATAACCATGATTAGGAATACTATTGATCATTCCAAAGAATCTATCCCAGGCATGTGGGTAGTTTTCTCCCATGTTCTGACTAAAGTTGCCTATATTCTTTCTAATTTCAGTTACCTTTTTAAAAGGATTAAACCTGTTTATGAATTTAACAATGTAGTTTTCCCAACATTTAATGTAATGGCGAGGGAGGGAATATAACCAGTCTAGAACCTTACCTTTAAGAGACCAACGAAATAATTTTAGATGAGAGAAATCTCTTGGCAAACCTTTTGGTCTAAGTGATGTTATCATATCGTCGAACTCTCTAAGATGCCTTCCTAGGTCTTCATCTTCCCTTCCACTGAAAGCTTTTTCCTGCAAAATTTTAATAATTCCACCATCAAATCGATATCCTCTAACTCTAGGACTAGGGAATTCTATTGGTTGTTTAAGAAATTCAGAACTTACAACATTGTATTCTCTGAGAGTTTTATCGGGTTTCTTGGGAGTTGAAATGTAAATAGACATGATTTCCATAATATCACTCAGGTTTTCAACTTCAACTTTATTCGATCTTAAAAGTTTTTCAATAATTTCCTCGCGCCTTTGAGCAGGCATGCACTCAATATAATCTGGTAAATAGGTCCAACCAGAGCGTGTAGACCCTTTGTCTCCTAGGGGAGAACATTTTGTAGTAGTAACAACTAAAATCTCAAGAGACAAACACTCAGCGCTTAGCTCCCCGGCAACGGCGCCAGAAAATAGCTTGATGTTTACAAGTGCACAAATCATTTGTTGCTAGTTTCAAAGTATAGATATTAATCCCACAGGAAGCCCAAACGTAAGTGTTTATGAGTGAAGTCTCTGTCACACCCGAAGTTGTCACTAGTCTTCGAGTGAATTGAGTGCAAGTGTTGAAATGAGAATAGAATTTGGATTAAACTAGGTATATTTAAATAAAACTAAAATGTAAACTTCAGAAATAAAAAGCATAAAAGTAAAGAATGATTTGGTTGTTTATTGTTTTCTACAGATGACGAAAAAGGCGCGGGGAGATACAGTTCATGGTAATAGTGACTGTGCCAGGTGGAAGAATGATAAGTGTAACAATTGTAATCTTATAAGTATATGTGTAGGCAAGCAACCCATAATTAGCTGGAACTCCTCTTGGTAGATTTCGTCCCAACTTCAATAATCCTACTAGTCCGTTACCAAAACCATGGTTAGACACTAGATGATTAAGATCCTTCAGGTCGCTTAGCAATTAAGCTCCTTGGATCGAACTAATACAATAAGCACGGTGGTTCCTTATTATCCCTGAGCCTACTAGTTTTTCAATTGATATCCTCGTGTCACTCGGGGGTCGCCGGTCTGCTAGCGAACAAGATCCTATCCATGTAGTATAAAGTATCATGTTGTTTCGACCCTTAATTGGAGAACAAGCATTAGGCATCCCATAGATAGTCAAACACACATAATATAGTAATTAAAATCAATCACAACCTAATGGAAAATATATAGAGGCACATCACATCTCACCAATCACTTACATCTCTCATGCCCAAGGAACTTACTCATAGATGAGAGAAGAAAGCATCATCGATATAATTAAATAAAGAGAGTTCTTCTTGATATTACCGTGGAGATCCACAATATGAATAGAAAAATAATCCAACACAATTCAAGATAGGAAGAAACAATCTCAAACCCTAATCTTGCAAGGTGAAGATCTCTCTCTCTCTCTCAAGTACAAGTAATGGCTATGGGGGTGTGTTGGCTAGGAGGTCGAAGATCGTTGAGCGAGATGAAGAACGTCTTCCCCTTCTTCTCCAGATCTCCTCTTTCTCCTTTCTGGATGGGATGGCGGCTGTTGTGTTTTGATTTCGTCTCCCATCTCTTCACGGAAGTTGTCCCTTTTGACAAGATGTAGACGGCGGCAGCTATAAGGCAGGAACTATATGGTCGGAAAAATGTTCCCGCCGTATAGTTGCTCGTTAAAGCCTCTATATGCCTCCCTCGATTGCTTCCAAAGAGAGACTTGCTTGTTTTCGCCTGAATACTGTGTTTCTCTGGTTAAAACCTTCTGTTGACGTTCAGAACCTGAAACGCACATTAAAATCTAAGTTTTCTTTGCTACCGAAGTATTAGCGTTAGGTAAAGCTAGAAAACGATCAAATCCGGGAGAAAACCATCAATAAAAACCATCAGAAATGTGTCGAATCTCATAGCTATCAATGCCCTAAGGACAACATCAGCACAACCCAAAATGACAATCCAAATCGTCCGATTTAGTATGTTTAGGTATGTCTACGGACAGAATTTGAGTCGTGATCTGGGCTTTCAGTTCGTGTCCACAACAGCGTCACCCAAACGATCCTAGTTATTCCTAATTTCTTTCCAACACAAAAAAACATGGATAAAACATGCAGTACATGTAAAATCGAAAAGTCAAGATAACTGTGACGCTGGCTTCTGGCGATTTCATGCGCTTGTGGTGTCTCTGGCGTTGCCTACTCATCATCGTCCTCCGTGAGGTCAATGAATGGTGACAGTGGCGACGTGCTAGGGGAAGAGGAGGCAGCGGAGGCTGTTGGAGGCGCGGGTAGTTCCCCACGGCAATGTAGTCCATGAAGGAGGCTAGCGTGCGGCCCGACAGCTCCATCGGAACCTAGGCACTAGCGCGTTGTTATCACGAAGGGTTTTCGCTGTAGTACATGGCGAGCTTCCTCTCCCGACGCTTGCGGAAGAACTCGATCCACGTGGCTAGGTTATCGGTATTCAACTGCCGATCCGACCGCTGATCCACCGTGAACCCGTATGGCCCACTCATGTCAAATGGCCGCCTATAGCTAAGCACCACACGGCACGGGCGGGATCGGGATGCCGCCGGCGCTTAGCACCCACCTACTAGGGCATAAGGAGTCCCGAGGCATCGAGAAGTCCACCTCGTACAAGGCGTGCACCTCTCACTCATGAAGCCAGTGGCGGGCGGTCTACATGAGGGTGGTCTTGTGGTGGTTTCCGGGCTTCGACTAGAGGAGGTAGAATGGTGAAGGACTAGATGAAAGTGGTCAAGATATAGCCAACATGATAGGGGAAAGGACTGGAAAGCGGTGGAACGCACGAAAACAGGCTTGGCATCCAATGACACAGGTGGTGAATCGGCATCACGGGCGATCAATGACGGCAGCGTAAACATCAGTTTCCATCGGACAATAAGTGCCGCTTAAACACAAGCCCCATTGGCCGATGCTGGACACGCCACTTGGTCCAGGGCACCATCTTTAATTGGATCGGTTGTTGGACAGTTTTTCGTCCTCCTGCCTCATGGCAGACTAAAAAATCCCATTTGTTTGTGTCTGATTGTTGGTATTGTTCGTAGATGCGCGCCATGATCACCGCCTAAATCGAGGACAACATTGACAATGAGTTTAAATTCATCCACATCTTGGCACATGTCGAGGGGTGCGACAAGTGGGTGGAGACGAAGACCGCTCTCACCAAGGCCAAGGCCACCGCCTACAACCCCAGAGCGGCTCCATCGGCAGCCTCAGAGGGTCAACCCGTTGGCCACAAGAAGGCCAAGGCCATGAGGGATGCGGCGCTGAGCATCGATAAACTGCACTCGTCCATCCTGGCATGCATGGCCGACGCCGCCGCACACGCCGCCGTGAGGGCAGAGAAGGCCACCAGGTTGGAGGAGATCAATGCGACAAGGTAGGCACCGGTCATAGAGCGACATGACATCAAGCTCAGCCTCATCAAGGCCAATGTGGATGCAAAGAGAAGGAGACTTGGCGATCTTGATGGTCGACATGAAGGACATGGATGACGAGGTGAAGGCGTGTTGCGTTGATCAGCGCGCCTTGATCCTCTCCAAGAGCCGAGCGGCGGCTAACCAGGCCAGCACCCTGACACCGGCAGCTACGACTGCGACCTCGACCCTGATCAGCACCCAAGCTAGAACCACCGTTCCACCACCAGGAACCCCGGAGGTGCCTCCTATCGAGACGAATGATCTCCCCCCGTTTGATTTTTATGTTCGTCACATGTTTATTTTGACGGATGGACTTGCATTCTAGTGATTTGTGGCGATTGGATCGCTTAAACTATGTTGTGCCTGGTGGCGGCAAAACTATGTTTAATTTCTGGCGACCTTTTGAATGTTTAAATTTGCACTTATGATTTAGGGGAATGTTTGGGGCGGCGGCTGCGATGGGGTGACCCCCGATAGGCGGTACCTACGCCGGCGCCCATAATGCCAACCGCCGGACCTCGTGTGGGGGGCGAGTGGAGATGCTCTCAACAACAGCAATCAAAAAATAAGGGAATCTCCACCGGGCCGACCCAACCCGTCGGAACGCTTTCGCGCGGACGTGCGGGTGTGCGCGTCACCTCCAGCGGCACGACCCATCCGTGCACCAAATTTGGGCAACGATTGTGTCGGCCTGGACACGGGAGAACCGAGGGCATGTACTCCCGCGCGTGCCACTGGCCCACCCATCAGCCATCGCTTAGCGCGGCAGCGATTCAGACACTCAGTGACACCGATTCAGACACAACCGCGACACGGATTCAAAGGCACGGGCGGCAGCCTGCACCACCAATGCCTACAGGACGACACCCTAACTGACGGGATGGCGCCTGAGTTCCTGCTTCGGCATTGATGGCGAAGGAGTAGGAACCTGTGCGCATTCACGGGTGCAAGGGCTACTTAACCATGCGCCCGTCGGTGCCGCACTCCCCACCTCTCACCACCGCCACATACAACCCTAGCAGCGCCGCCGCCACCGCCAATGATGAAGACGCCGGGATGGTTCAAGAAGGCTAAGAATGACCACGAGGCGACCGGATCTGGCTCGAGCCGCCAGCGTAGTGACCTCCCGGCCTTCCTTCACGGTGTTGTGCCACTGCCATCGCGTCCCCAGGACTTTGCTCACCGTCCCGCCATGCGCGACTGGGGTTACCCGGTGGTGGAGGATCCTCGCCACGACCGCCTCTACTTTCGTGTGGCGGAGTGCGAGAGGCGATGGAGGGAGGGAGCAAGCATCAACCATCGTGATGTCTTCCCCTTGGGGCTAGCACCTCAACCGGGAGCGGGTCCCGGTGCCACCCGTGCCAAAGAAGGGCAAAGGGCCAGAGGAGGAGATTTGTCACCGCATCCGTCGGCCCTCCGGTGGGATCGCGGCTACCAGAGCTAGGACTTGAGGAAAGAATTCCTGGACTGGGAGCACACGGCGCGGCGCGCGAGCACCTTCCGTGGCGTCTTCCAGTCGTGGTAGGTCTACGACGTCCCCATCATCAACCCGACGACGACGATGTCGTCAACCACTCCGACGACAATCTCAACATCGAGGACGAGGATGAGGATGATGACGATGATGACGACATTGTCGTCAAGGAGGAGGAGGTGGACCCAGTCACAGCCGCCACCGCGCACCTGCCCCTGGAGGTTCTAGCGCGGGGCTACGACGAGGACGTCTTCCCCGAGCAGGCCATTGCGGCCAGCGCGCGAGACGAGGACGCCTTGTGGAGCGGCTACCAAGAGGTCGTCCAGCTCACCGGCCTAGTGGCGCAGACAAGCACCCAGCTGCCTCCAGCACCGCCTCTGCCGAGGTGGGTGCCACCGATCGCTCCGGAGGAGGGGATGGAGCTGGTGCACCTCCACCATCGCATGGCGCCGCCAGCAGCGTGGCCTGGGAAGATGATCGACCCTCCTATGCCCACTCCGGCTCTGCCACCGGCCTACCTCTGAACGCCGCTGGAGTACATGGACCTCGACCGCTAAATGGACGGGGTGGCGCCGGCACGAGAAGATCGGTAGCTAGTGCTAGAGAGTTTAAATTTCCTCTTTTATATTTTGAATGTAAATTACGTCTGAATATGTATGCACTTTACAAGTTTTAGCATGAATTTTCTTTGTTTGAATTTAAAAAAAATACAATGTGGCCCTATTAACCAAGCACAGACAAATGGATCGCGTCGTTGGCGTGGCTGGCCAGACAAATCTGACCACAACTCCAAAATAATCGTGAACCGATCCAAACAAACAGAAATAAATGTTTTGGATCGCCTGTTTGAATTGACCCGCTGGGATGTCCTAAATTTCTACCTTGCGGACGGGCGCACGCGGCTCCAAAAGCGCCGTCGAGCTGTGCATGGCATGTGACCAGCGGTAGCGGTAGGCTAGAGAGAGATGTAGTTGCGTAAAGAGCAATGCGATGTTCAGACTCACTTATTTCGCCTTGTGCGAGATGGAGATACAGAGCGGCAATTCTACCATGCACGGAGATAGCGTGCATGGTCTACCCTCTCTCTTCTCTCTATTTTATGTCATGTCATCTCTTTCTTTGTATTTTATACCAGTTTTTATACTAGACTACTAATTTCATTTGCAAAATTTAAAACTTCATAGATTTTGAATCTTAACTTTGATTGAAAAATCGTTTGAATATCTAAATTCCTATTAAAGAGAGCTTTAAAACAAGACTAATATTGAATATACTTGGATAATATTTGAAAATTGACTTTTCAAACTTGATGAAACTTTGAAAAATTTTATGAAACATGGTGATTTTTTCTTGTATGAAAATATATGTTTCACTGTGTTTTAAACTTTGTTCATCATGGTTAGAAAAAATTGGCGTTTTTTCATAGAGTTCAAATAGTAAAATATATTAACGAAAAACATGATAAACAAGTTTTATTGGTTTTCATTGTTAATCATGACGTTTGATTGTGTTTCGGAATTCAGATTTTATATTTTGTTAATTTCAGGCTTATTTAAAAGATTTAATCAAAATAAATACAAAGGTTCAAACAAAAAAATTAATTTGACAATTAGTTCGATTTATACGGCTCTTCTAAATGTTGGATCGAAAAATAAATGATACGAGAGAGAGGATGTTATGAATATGTCAGTCATTGTACTACTTTTACATGCAAAAGATTCTATTTTACCATGATCTCGAAGCAACTTGCGAAAATAAATAGTCTTGACATGCATGCGAGCTAGTCGTGCAAGCTAGACTTCCATTTCTGGATGAAGATAGCCATACGCATGCATCGGGCCGGCCAGCCCTATGGCAGCTTTCTTTTTCTCGCTTGAGTCTTAGCGTGTCAGAGTGGCGGCTGGCCCCTATGCCATCTTTATTTTTCTTGCTTGAGAGGCAGTAGTAGTCAGAATGATTGGACGCATCACTAGGCTACCTTTTTTTTTTCTTTGGTTGCTGCTTGAGAGGTAGCGTGTCGATTGGTTGCATCATTTAATACGTTTCTAGTTCCACTACGTGCTGCTTCCAATTTCTGCTCGTAGAAATCTCGTGCCCTACGTTTCTTTCTCCTTTGAAAGAGCAAAATGACTCCTCCAGCTAGAGCATCACCTCGACGAACGGTCCCCCACCCCCTGCTACAGTTACTTTGAGAGTCGATTCCTTCCCAGGGAAAGGCGCCGGCATAGCTAGGATACTATATTTAGTAGTTTTGTCTGTTTTTTCCCTTGATGGCGTGTGCCTCTATGGTATCTGTGAGTAGGCGGCTGGATCTCTGCGGCCAGATCTTGCCCGCCCCACGTCTGCCCAGCTTCGACTCGCCCCGCCGGTGGCAAGCGGCGGCGTTAGAGAAGATGGAAGACCCGGGCATCTCACTGAATAAGGTCAGCAAAAGGAGCAGCTTTGCAGGTGCGCTTCCCAGCATCGTACCTGTGAGAGGGACCTCGCGATTTGGCTCGGATCCAAGGTGGAATCGGGCGAATCGTCGATCCAACTCCTGCTCTGCAATAAGATGGAATATCTCGCTGGTACGTCTCCACCGCTATCTCCTTCACTCGCCTCCCTGAGTCCGTGACAGGGCCTCTAGTTTGGATGGAGAGCCGGTTTCCCTGTCGCGGTGTTGGCATGCCTCTGCTAACCTTGCTCTCCCGTTGGCTCTGGACTACTTCTTTTCCTCAAGCTCCAAGGCGGTGATGGGGGAAGAAGAGGTCAAAGCCGATGCTAAGCGGGGGCAGCGCTGGAGTACAAGAACCTGTCATTCTCGGAGCATCCTCTTAGCGTCCTCAATCAAGACGCTGAATTCGTTGGCCAAGACTGCCTTCTTCATGCCGGTGAGTTCTGGCAAATCTTCTACTCCATCGGGAGGCCCCGTCCGAGCTCAGGCGTTGAGTGCTTCGCCGGGCCAGAGACAAGTGGTAGCGTCCCCGTCTCTGACCATGGCTGCAACGTGCTGATCTCCTTGCTCCGTAGTGAAGAAGAGGATGGACTAGATTGCAATTGCAAAACTATCAGCACGGTTCTTCCTACATATGCTAGGGACCTATATGTTATTTTTTATGGGGTCCTTTGTAATCAATTTATCCCTCCACTATTATATTAATATATGGTTCTAGCCCCCTCTGGGGCACTCCGCTGTTAAAAAAACCTCTCCAGCTTTAGAGCAACTCCAACAGAAGCGCGACATCGTGGCGCGCTAAAAATAATACCGATTTAGCGCGCGGCCACTTTTGCTCCTCCAGCAGGCGCTGCATAGTTGCGCACGCGAAAAGAAATTCACGCGCGACATTTTGTGCTCCACGGAGCACTAAATTCGGCCAAGATTCGCTTCGCCACAACGCTATCCTTCGGCACCGCCGCTGAAAAGTCACCCGTGCAAGCGCTGCCTCCATTTCCCACCCGCAATTCTGCCGCCGCCGCCTGTCCGCGCGCCGTAGCTGCAGATCCGCCACCGCCGCGCCTCCCCGCACCTTCCCCGAGATCGCCGTGGCGGGAATCAAAGTGAGCTGCTGGCGCGGCGCTTCTTTTCGCGCCGCCGCCGCGCCTCATCCAACTCGGAGCTGCCTCGACAACCGCTGCTCGCGCTGCCCTCGGCGACCGCCATGTCCTCCTCAAGCTGGGATGCTACTTCGTGCATGATTTTTCGTCGCCACAAGGTACGTTTCGCCGCCATCCGCGCCATTTGTCCTCCAAATTTTATTTTAGTTTCGATAGACGAAGTGAGTGTATATTCGTGCTTGTAGAGGATCTCGTATGATGCATCTGACGATGAACTAGAGCTCGAGGAAGATGAGAACATATTGATGCTATTAGCTTGGCGCACGACGAAAGAACCGAAGCACGGTAGCTTGTTTTTTGGTAGGCACAAGTTGTGGAGAGAAAGAATCGAAAGGCACAAGAGGTTGATGAGGATGTATTTCAACGAGAATGCCACCTTCCTAGAGGAGTATTTTTATCGGCGTTTTAGGATGAGCATCGGTTTGTTCAAACGCATTTGCAAAGAGGTGACCAAGTTTGATCGGTTCTTCGAGCGAAGGAGGAATGCTGCCGGAGAGCTTGGGCATAACACCTACCAGAAGGTGACCGCCGCCTTGCTTATGATGGCGTACGGCATACCGACACACCTTGTTGACGACCATTTGGCAATGAGTGAGAGTCAATCCATTGAGTGTGTCAAGCGCTTTCCGTCGCAATTGTGCGCGTGTTTAGAACCGTCTACTTGAGAGCCCCCAATGCCGAAGACACGACTAGGTTTTTGGAGGAGAACAAGGCTCGAGGGTTCCCTGGAATGCTAAGCTCTATTGACTGTATGCATTGGAGTTGGAAGAATTATCCTACGGCCTGTCATGGACAATTCAAAGGTCACAAGAAGGATTGCACTATCATCCTTGAAGCCGTGGCAGATTATGAGACTTGGATTTAGCATGCTTTTTCTGGAATTCCCGGGTCCTTCAATGACATCAATGTTATTCATCGGTCTCCTCTTATGTCAAGGATTGCATTGCGTGAAGTTCCATAAGTGGAGTTTGAAGCAAATGGCCGCAAATACAACTATGGCTATTATCTTGCCGATGGCATCTACCCAAGGTGGCAAACTTTTGTGAAGCCGGTTTACAAACCCAATGGTAAGAAAGAAAAGGATTTCCACGCCGCATAAAGCGGCGGCTAGGAAAGATGTGGAGAGAACCTTTGGGATTTTGTAATCCCAATTTGCTATTGTGAGAGGACCGGCTAGATTTTGGGACCAAGATTGTCTTGGGTACATCATGACCGCCTGTGTCATCATGCATAATATGATCATAAAAGATAATCGTGGTAAATATGTAGATCGCAGCCACCACTATGACTTCACACTGTTGGAGATATGCCCTAGAGGCAATAATAAATGTGGTTATTATTATATATCTTTGTGTTTATGATAAATGTTTACATTCATGCTATAATAGTATTAACAAGGAAACCATTAATACTTGTGTGATTTGTAAACTTAAATTGAAGTCCCTAGTATGGCCTCTATACTTCACTAGCTTGTTGGTTGATTGATGATGTGGTTTCTTTGTCATGAACATTGAGATGTTATCAACAACAAGATCATATCGTTAGGAGAATGATATGGTGGACATACTCCTATAGACAAGCGTAGCATAAAGATCAAGTCATTTCAATAGTTCAATTGCTATATGCTTTCTGATACATAGTAACCTAATTCCTTCGACCATGAGATCATGCATATTGCCTTTACTGGATGGATGCTTTGATGTCATCAAACACCACACCGTAACAGGGTGGCTATAAAAGTGGCATTGGGTGTTCGGAAAGTATTGGTTGAAACACATGGATCAAGAGTGGGATTTGTCCATCCACATGACGGATAGATATTCTCTGGGCCCTCTCGGTGAAATGTCATCCAAATTAGCTTGCAAGCATGTGACTTGGTCACAAGGGATCACATATCACGGGAACGAGAAAAGAGTACTTATCAGTAACGAGGATGAACTAGGTATGCAGAGATACCGACGATCATAACCTCGGATAAGTAACATATCGTGAGACAAAGGGAAATTGGTATCGTATGTAAGTGGTTCATTCGATCGCAAAGTAATCGTAGAAATATGTGGGAGCCATATGAATTTCCAGATTCCTCTATTGGTTATTGTTCGGAGAAGTGTCTCGATCATGTCCGCATAATTCACGAACCGTAGGGAGACACACTTAAGGATTCGACGTTGTTTGAGTAGTTATGGTATTATGAGAATAAGATTCATATAAGGAAAGTCCCGTTTTGGAGTTGGGGAATGGTTCCGGTGTTTTCATCGGGAACATTCTAGAAGGTCCCGGAATGTCCCAAGACTGGGGAAGGGGTACATGAATGTGTCATTGCAAATGGAATGATTGCATCATGTACTAAGTGATCTCGCTCTCCAAAATAAAGGGTATATTTAATTCCAAAATTGCAAAAGTCAAACTGCCAGTTGGTCAAACCGCCAGCTTTTGAAAGAGGAGAAGTTGAAACCGACTTGGGGAGGAGTCCTCCTCCCCAAGCCGGGCGGCCAGCCCTAGGAAGTTGGGGAGGACTCCCTCCCTAGCGCCAGCCCTCCCACCTATAAAGGGAGGGGCAGGGCCTCCCCTCTAGAGACACACAAGTTCCTATCCTCTAAACTAGAAACTAGACCTAGACCCCGGTTTAGAGCTGTTTCGGTTTAGAGCCTTCTAATTGGTTTAGAGCCTCTAATTGGTGTGTCTAATTACTAGACCACTAATAGCCTCTCTCATAAGCTCCACCATACTCACCGGCACCGAAGCCTGGCATGATCTCCCTCTACCTCCCAGACCACGCCAGGTCAGCCGGAATCGCGAGGAGAGTGCTACAACCTCCACGCCACTGGAACAAGGGAGAGGAAGGTCTTCGCCGAAAATCGAACGCAGTGACCGATCAAGGGAGCGCCATGGGAACGCTGACGCCGGAAGGATCGCCTACGCGATCTTGAGATCGGAAAGAGTACGACTACATCACCCACGAGAATCTGCTCTCGTTAAACACTTTGGAATCTTCGAGGGTGAGTTATTCCATCGACTCGTTGCTGCAATCTAGTAGATAGATCTTGGCTTGTTTGTTTGTATGCGATAGAAAATTTTTGTTTTCCATGCTACCAACCCTCACAAGGGTATCGAGCCGTGTCTATATGTAGATCTGTTGACGCAGTAGAACACAATGGTCATTGTGGGCGTTGATGCTTTTATTGTAGATTGCTTTTGTGTACTTTGCATCTTGCGGTATGTTGGGATGAAGCGGCCGGCTAACCTTACATGACATCGCTCATGAGACTTGCTCCACGCTAACATGCAACTTGTATTGCATAAGTGGCTTTATGGTGCCTGCTTTCTCCTAGCATAGTTAAGATCCAATTTACAACGGGTAATCAACAATGCTAGTATCAATGTTGTGGTTCTTGTTCGTAAGTTAGAACGACACTTATGGAAAGCCCCAAACCACGAAAATATGCAAAGAAAGTAGAAGCGCCTAACTTTGTTTTGCAGGGTGTGCAAAGTGATGTGATATGGCCATGATTGTGATTATATTTGATGTATGCAATGTTCCTTATTGTAAGTTGGCAACCGCAGTGAGCCATATGGTTGTCTTTAATTTCATTAAGACCTGCGGTTCTATTCAAAATAGTTGTAATAGTTGAAGCTGGTGGACGACAACCATGAAGAAGCCGCCATTGACCTTGATGCTATGTCGAGATGATGGAGATCATGTTCGTGCTTGAAGATGGAGATCGGAAGCACAAAGAAGAAAGGCCATATCATATCACATATTATGAATTGCATGTGATGTTAATCCTTTATGCATCTTGTATTGCTTAGTAGACGACGTAGCATTATAAGATGATCCCTCATGCACATAAATTTCAAGTTCTAAAGTGTTCACCCTTAGTATGCACTACAAAGCTTGCTGCTCAAGCACCACGTGATGATCGGGTGTCTTTGATTCCGCTGGTGACTACAACGTAAGCAAGCCAGATTTGCTTATGCGAAGCTAAGGTTTGTCTTGACGAGCCTAGCATGTACGTACATGGCCTCAGAACACGGATCGCCGAAAGGCAAAGCATGAATCATATAGTAGATATGATGAACATGATGATTGTTCGCCATTGAAACTATATCAACTCGTGATGATCGGTGTTGATGTAGTGGATTTGGTTCGTGTGATCACTAAAACAATGTGAGGGATGTTGTTTTGAGTGGGAGTTCACCTAGTTTAATTTCATTAATTAATTTGAACTCAATTTGTCATAAACTTAGTCTAAACTATTGCAAATATGTTGTAGATCAATGGCAGCCCCTACCATCAATTTTAATGCTCCTAGAGAAAGAAAAGTTGAAAACAATGGAAGCAACTTCATGGATTGGTTCCGCAATTTGAGGATTGTCCTCACATGGTAATTTGACCTATGTCTGGATGCACCGCTAGGTGACCCACTGCACTGATGCTACCGATGAAGTAAAGAATGTTTACCTCGCCTAAGAATCAAGACTCCATAGTTCAGTGTGCTATCTTGTATGGTTTAGAATCGAGCTTCGTAAAAGGTTTGAAGAGTCGACCATATGATATTGTCGAGGATCTCAAATTAATCTTTGAGACTCATGCGGCAATTGAAAGTTATGAAGCTTCGAAAAGTTCTTTAACGCAAGATGGAAGAGGGTAGCTCCGTCAGTGAGCATGTGCTTAAGATGTCTGGGCACGCAAATAAACTTCAAAGTTTGGGTATAGTGATTCCTAATACTTTGGGGGTTTACCGCATCCTCCAATCACTACCACCAAGTTACAAGAACTTTGTGATGAACTACAACATGCAGAACATGAACAAAGAGTTGCCAGAACTATTTGCTATGTTAAAATCTGCAGAAGTGGAGATCAAGAAAGAGCACCAAGTGTTGATGGTCAATAAGACCACCAAATTCAAGAAAGGCAAGTCTAAGCAGAAGGGACACTTCAAGAAGGGTGGTAAGAAAGTTACCATACCGACGAAGAGGACCAAGGCTGGACCCAAGCCTGAAACTGAGTGCTTTTACTGCAAGGGAGAAGGTCACTGGAAGCGGAATTGCCCAAAGTACTTGGCAGATTTGAAGAACGGCAACATCAAGAAGAAAGGTATATCTGATATACATGTTATTGATGTGTATCTCACTAGTATTCGTAGTAGTGCCTGGGTATTTGATACTGGTTCGGTTGCTCATATTTGTAACTCGAAACAGGAGCTACAGAATAAACGGAAGCTAGTGAAGAACGAGGTGACGATGCGCGTGGGAAACGGATCAAAGGTTGATGTGATCGCGGTCTGAACACTACCTCTTCATCTAACATCGGGATTAGTTTTATACTTAAATAATTGTTATTTTGTGCCTTCTTTGAGCATGAACATTATATCGGGATCTTGTTTTTTGCAGACGCTTACTTGTTTAAATCCGAGAATAATGGTTGTTCGATTTATATGAGTAATGTGTTTTATGCACATGCACCTTTGATAGATGGTCTATTCATATTGAATCTCGATAGTAGAAATACACATATTAATAACATTGAGGCTAAACGCTTGAAATCAGCGATAATTTGACCTATATGTGGCAATCGCTGCCTTGGTCACATTGGAGTGAAGCGATGAAGAAACTCCATTCGATGGACTTCTTGAATCACTTGATTTTGAATCACTTGAAAGATGCGAAGCATGTCCGATGGGTAAAATGACTAAGACTCCATTTTCTCGGTATGATGGAGCGAGCTACGACTTATTGGAAATCATACATACCGATGTGTGTGGTCCAATGAGTGTAGCATCGCAAGGGTTATCGTATGTTCTTACCTTCACGGATGACTTGAGTAGATATGGGTATATCTATTTCATGAAACATAAGTCCCAAACTTTCGAGAAGTTTAAGGAGTTTCAAAGTGAGGTAGAGAATCAACGTAACAAGAAGATTAAATTTCTACGCTCGATCGTGGAGGTGAATATCTAAGTTACGAGTTTGGCAGCATTTGAAGAAATGTGGAATACTTTCAGCTTGACACCGCCGGAACACCACAGTAATGGTGTGTCCGAACGTCAGAATCGAACTCTCTTAGATATGGTTCGCTCTATGATGTCACTTACAGATTTGCCACTATCATTTTGGGGTTATGCATTAGAAACCAGCATTCACTTTAAATAGGGCACCGCCTAAATCTGCTGAAACGACACCGTATGAATTATGGTTTGGGAAGAAACCTAAATTGTCGCTCCTTAAAGTTTGGGGATGCGGCCTATGTAAAGAAGTTACAGCCGGACAAGCTTGAACCCAAAGCGGAAAAATGCGCTTCATAGGATACCCAAGGAAACTATTGGGTATACCTTCTATCATAGATCCGAAGGAAAAATCTTTGTTGTTAAGAATGGATCCTTTCTAGAGAAGGAATTTCTCTCAAAGAAGTGATCGAAGGAAAGTAGAACTCGACGAGGTTGTCGAACCTTCTCTCGAATTATGCGAGTAGCGCAGACCGAAGAAGTTCCTGTGGTGCCCGCACCAATAAGAGAGGAAGCTAGTGATGGTGATCATGAAACTTGGTTGAAGTTGCACAGAGCCTCGAGGTCAACGAGAAATCGCACCACTCCAGCATTGGTATGATTCCGTTATGAATGTCATGTTGGTGGACAACACCGATGACCCCGAGACATATGAGGAAGCAATGATGAGCCCAGATTCCAATAAATGGCAAGAAGCCATGAAATCCGAGATTGGATCCATTTACGAAAACCAAGTATGGACTTTGGTGGACTTACCGGATGGCCGGAAGGCTGTCGAGAACAAATGGATTTTCAAGAAGAAAGCAGATGTCGATGGTAATGTTATCGTTTATAAAGCTCGACTTGTCGCAAAAGGGTTTCGACAAATTCAAGGAGTTGACTACGATGAGACTTTCTCACCGTAGAAGCTAAAGTCTGTGGAGGATTATGTTAGCAATCGCTGCATATTATGATTATGAGATATGGCAGATGGATGTCAAAACAGCATTCCTCAATGGAGACATTGATGAAGAGTTGTATATGATGCAACCCAAAGGTTTTGTCGATCCTAAAGATGCTAACAAGGTATGCAAACTTCAACGGTCCATCTATGGATTGAAGCAAGCATCCCGGTTGGAATCAACGCTTTGATAAGGTAATCAAAAGTTTTGGTTTTATACAAACTTATGGAGAAGCTTGTATTTACAAGAAAGTGAGTGGGAGCTCAGAGCATTCTTAATACTGTATGTGGATGACATATTGTTGATTGGGAATGATGTAGACCTTCTTAATAGTGTCAAAGAGTATTTGAATAATAGTTTTTCAATGAAGGATCTTGTAAGCAGCTTACATATTAGGCATAAAGATTTATAGAGATAGATCGAAACGCCAAATATCATTGTCACAAAGTACATATTTGGACAAAGTTCTAAAGAGGTTTGGAATGGAAGATAGCAAGAAAGGGTTCTTGCCCATGTTGCCCAATATGACCTTGAGTAAAACTCAAAGTCCGACATCGGCGTAAGATAGAGAAAAGATGAGTAAGACTCTATGCCTCACCCATAGGATCTCTAATGTATGCCATGCTATGTACTAGACCCGACATCGCATATGCTGTTAGTCTAACTTGCAGATATCAAATTTATCAATGAGTGGATCATTGGACAGCGGTCAAAAACATCCTTAAGTACTTGAGAAGAACTAAGGATATGGTTCTTTCTTATGGAGGTGATGAACAGCTCGTTGTTAATGGTTACACCGATGCTAGTTGGAACACCGATCCGGATGATTCTAAATCACAACTGGATAATGATTTATTTTGAATGGTGCAGCAGCTTAGCTGGAGGAGTGCAAAGCAAAGCGCCAGGGCGAGATCTTCAACTGAATCGGAATACATGGTCGCTTCGGAGGCTTCACAAGAAGCGATATGGATGAAAGAGTTCATTACAGAGCTGGGTGGTTCCTAGTGCGCTGGACCCAATGTCTATCTCATGTGATAACATGGGCGCCATAGCCAATGCGCAAGAACCAAGGTCACACAAGAAGCTAAAGCATATCAAGCTGCTTTCACGCTATTCGAGAACATATCCAGGATGGGGATATAAAGATTTGCAAAGTACACACAGATCTGAATGTGGCGGATCCATTGACTAAACCTCTCCCAAGGGCAAACATGACCAACACCAAACTGCCATGGGTGTTCGGTATATTACCATGTAATCTAGATTAGATGACTCTAGTGCAAGTGGGAGACTGTTGAGATATGCCCTAGAGGCAATAATAAATGTGGTTATTATTATATATCTTTGTGTTTATGATAAATGTTTACATTCATGCTATAATAGTATTAACAAGGAAACCATTAATACTTGTGTGATTTGTAAACTTAAATTGAAGTCCCTAGTATGGCCTCTATACTTCACTAGCTTGTTGGTTGATTGATGATGTGGTTTCTTTGTCATGAACATTGAGATGTTATCAACAACAAGATCATATCGTTAGGAGAATGATATGGTGGACATACTCCTATAGACAAGCGTAGCATAAAGATCAAGTCATTTCAATAGTTCAATTGCTATATGCTTTCGATACATAGTAACCTAATTCCTTCGACCATGAGATCATGCATATTGCCTTTATCGGATGGATGCTTTGATGTCATCAAACACCACACCGTAACAGGTGGCTATAAAAGTGGCATTGGGTGTTCGGAAAGTATTGGTTGAAACACATGGATCAAGAGTGGATTTGTCCATCCACATGACGGATAGATATTCTCTGGGCCCTCTCGGTGAACTGTCCTCCAAATAAGCTTGCAAGCATGTGACTTGTTCACAAGGGATCACATATCACTGTAACGAGAAAAGAGTACTTATCAGTAACGAGGATGAACTAGGTATGCAGAGATACCGACGATCATAACCTCGGATAAGTAACATATCGTGAGACAAAGGGAAATTGGTATCGTATGTAAGTGGTTCATTCGATCGCAAAGTAATCGTAGAAATATGTGGGAGCCATATGAATTTCCAGATTCCTCTATTGGTTATTGTTCGGAGAAGTGTCTCGATCATGTCCGCATAATTCACGAACCGTAGGGAGACACACTTAAGGATTCGACGTTGTTTGAGTAGTTATGGTATTATGAGAATAAGATTCATATAAGGAAAGTCCCGTTTTGGAGTTGGGGAATGGTTCCGGTGTTTTCATCGGGAACATTCTAGAAGGTCCCGGAATGTCCTAAGACTGGGGAAGGGGTACATGAATGTGTCATTGCAAAATGGAATGATTGCATCATGTACTAAGTGTTCTCGCTGTCCAAAATAAAGGGTTTATTTAATTCCTAAATTGGAAAAGTCAAACCGCCCGGGTCAAACCGCCAGCCGAAAGAGGAGAAGTTGGAAACCGACTTGGGGGAGGAGTCCTCCTCCCCAAGCCGGCGGCCAGCCCTAGGCCGAGTTGGGGAGGGACTCCCTCCCTCCCCTAGCGCGCCAGCCCTCCCACCTATAAAGGGAGGGGCAGGGCCTCCCCTCTAGAGACACACAAGTTCCTATCCTCTAAACTAGAAACTAGACCTAGACCCCGGTTTAGAGCTGTTTCGGTTTAGAGCCTTCTAATTGGTTTAGAGCCCTCTAATTGGTGTGTCTAATTACTAGACCACTAATAGCCTCTCTCATAAGCTCCACCATACTGCACTGCGCTTAAGGCGAAGCCTCGGGATCTCCCTCTACCTCCCAGACCACGCCACAGTTGCCGGAATCGCGAGGAGAGTGCTACAACCTCCGCGCCGGCTGGAACAAGGAGAGGAAGGTCTTCGTCGAAAATCGAACGCAGTGACCGATCATGGAGCGCCATGAACGCTGGCACGGAAGGATCGTCTACGCGATCTTGAGATCGGAAAGAGTACGACTACATCACCCACGAGAATCTGCTCTCGTTAAACACTTTGGAATCTTCGAGGGTGAGTTATTCCATCGACTCGTTGCTGCAATCTAGTAGATAGATCTTGGCTTGTTTGTTTGTATGCGATAGAAAATTTTTGTTTTCCATGCTACCAACCCCTACACACACTACTAGGAAAAAGCTTATTAGTGACAACACTTTTTTTGAATTCTGTGGCGCATATTATATGCGCTACTATTAACTCACCACTAAATTTTTATTTCTATGGAGCATATTGATATGCGTCACAGAAATCTCAAATTTATGTGGCGCATATTGGCAATATGCGCTACATATTTATTTCAAATTTTTTAAAAAAGCGGGCTCGATCTCAAATTTTTGTGGTGCATATTGCCAATATGCGCCACAATTTTTTATTTCAAATTTCAAAAAAGCGGGACAGATCTAGATCTGGATATAGCACCGCCGCAGTCGCCTGAATTTTGTCGAAGGCCATGTCCATGGCCGGAAGTGGGGGTCATCGGAGGAGGAGGTCGACGGAGATGGTGGTTGTCATCATCGTCGGAGGTGGTCGCTGAAGGAGGAGGTCATCGGAGGAGGAGGTCGTCGGGGTGTAGGACGAGGAGGAGGAGGCCATCGCCGGAGGTGGAGGACAAGGGGGGAGAAGAGGAGAAGGAGATGATACGTTCCACCAAAAAATTGAAGTGTGGAGGAGGAGTAATAAAGGATAAAAGGGAGGGAGAAGGAGCGCCGACGGGATTCGAATTTTGAATTCCGTCCAAAAATGTTGTGGCGCATATTAGAGACATGTGCAACAGAATTGTCTCCCCTTTTTTTATTTTTTTTGCACAAAATAAACCTTATTTTAGGCTTAATTTTTTACTCTTTTAGAATTTTAGCAAAAGGAATTTTTGAGACGATCATTTTGATAGATTAAACATTTTTTCGATATCGTATGCAAAAGTTATGGTTGTTTTGCTGTGCTATAACCTTTTTTTTCAAAATATATTAAAATTCATGTTTTTCAATTTTTCCTATAACTATACCCCAAAATATAACTACATCTTAAAGGAATTATTTTTTAAAGTTTTTTTTTTTACAAAACTGAAAAGGTGATCTGGGGGTGGGATTTGTTTTCCACTTTCTATGGTGCATATCTCCCCCTTATTTGGTTATGAGTCTCATCAAGTTTCTATGGTGCATATATCTATATGCGCCACAGAATCATCACTTTCTGTGGCGTACGAGAACATATGCGCCACTAAAACACACATTTTTATGGCGCATATGGTCTTTGTGCGCCATATAATTGCCAAATTTCAGTGACGTTTTTGTCTATGTGCGCCACAAAATTAATTCTGTTGAGCATGCCCTTTTATATGCTTCACACAAAGCATTTCTATCTATGACTAGTTTCCTAGTAGTGTCATGGGAATTCTCATGCAAGTGCATAGGAGAGAGCATAGGTGGCTAGCATGCCATTCGCAATAATGACACCCATGATAATCTTCAAAAAGATCTCATCGAGTAGTGGTAGAAATGCTTTGGAGCACAACGTTGAGTATCCTTTTATTTATTGTTTGTTATATTGTTGGGAAATAATTTATTTGTTAATGAAAAACTTGTTGTATTTGTTGGTGAACAATTCCTATATTCCTATATTTGTTGTATTATTCCTGTACTATTTGATTGTGTTGTAATAATAATTAGACAATTTTTTGTTAAATTTATTTGAGTTTGTTTGATCTTCTTTGATCATATAGTTCATTGTGAAACCTGTTTGCGCCGACGCCCACACATTGTATTTTCGCGCGCCTGGTGGGGCTATTTGTGCTCTGTTTTCGCGCGCCTATTTTAGCGCGTCCGCCGGAGGAGAAACACCGCGCGCGCTAAAACTGGATCGCGCGTGCTGCATAGCACTTTTACAGCGCTCGATATCGGCTTCTATTGGAGTTGCTCTTAAAGAAAATTGAAACGGTTGAACCTGTTCGCAATAGAATAACACATTTGCAAAATACACCGTACTTTTATCTGAAAAATATCGGTTGCGATCCTATTTGTAACTGATAAATTAGTTACAACCACATTTACAACCGGATAAAAATTAACTTGCAACCTCACTTGTAACTTGCAAATCTTGGTTACAGCCTCACTTGCAACTGGTACATCCCAGTTGCAACCCCAGCTGCACATGTAAGAAACCTTAGTTACAACCTCACTTGCAACTAAAAAAATTATGAGCTAACTGGCCACTCCCCCAACGAACGAACACTCTCTCTTTTCTCCTCTCCCGTACCTTGAGAGTCTCTTCTCCAGCCCCGGCCTAGCCGGCCGGAGAGGATGGGGAGGGAAGAGGCCGGCCTCCTATAGGTAGTAGTAGTGGTAGATTTTGTCTTGTAGTGGCGTATGGGAGTAGGTTGGATCATGGAGGCCAGATCCAGCTCATCTTGGCCCTGGTGTTCTTGGCTGATCTGCTCCGGTGGCAGGGCGGTGGCAAGCGGAGGAACTGGGGCCCTGCATCTCCGACAATAAGGTCCCATGGAGCTTTGCTATCCCTGCGTTCTAGCGTTGTGCTGGGAGGTGGGTGTTGGGCTTCTCTGGTAGGCTTCCAAGGAGGAAGACATGCTTGAGGCCCAACCCGAGCTCGATCAATAAGCACGGCTACCCACAGGTATGTTTCTTCCTTCCTCAGATTGCTCTCTCGACCGGCCGTGGTGGCGAGGGATATGGCATGGTCGGGGAAGAGGATGTGGATGATGGGGGTGGCGGGGAACTCCAACACGTGTGGCTTATGCAGATATGTCAGCGATTCCCAAGCTACAGCGTCAGCGACCTGTGGCTATCTTCGGCCAGGAGTGGCCTCCGCGAGCTCGAGAAAGGAGTCTCGGGATATTTATTCCTCCTCCGGAGGATCTACTACAGCCTGCGTGCAGCAATCCACGACGCTGCTGCTCCAAGTGGGCGCTTCCCTAGGGGCGTCAGGGCCGACTGTATCGGCAGGCTGTGCTTCAGCGGCGGATTCCAAGGTCTCGATCGCGTTTCTGCGATTTGTTTTAGGGCGTGCAGTGTAAAAGTGAAGGACATGGTTGTAATGTTTGTTTTATTTTAGGGATCGCCCATCCTTGCTAACGGTCTCCACGCTAACAACGGTCTTCTCCACGATATCCTCGATGGAACTGCTCTCTTTAATCCACGGGCACGCCTGCAGAGGAACGGTTATCCTCTCCGGGTTTCTTGGGGAGAGGCTAGGGCATTAACCTTGAGGCCGGCATATGACCTCTGGCCATATGCCAATATCCTATGTCGGATCAATAACCTCGGCCGAGATAAGTCAGCCTTGCTGATCCTGCAAAGAAAAGACAACTTGGTTATGCTCACATATCTTTTATATGTCGGACCGGGTATGTCTGCCTATGTCGGCCACCCTATGTCGGCCAACTTAATTCTGGTCGACCTTACATTATACCATAGCGTGACCCTACCGGGGGTCATCCCCCGACAGTTTCCACGCGATCGGACCGACCAACCGTCATGCCCCTCTTCTCCCTCACCCGCCAATGTCGGGAAGACGTGCAATGACATCCCCTAGTTCAGCCCGAACGGAGAGCAGTCGGAGGAGAGCAGCCGGAATTGAGATCGAAGGTGACAATGCCTTGCTCTGCCATGATCGCTAGCACAAGTCAAAACTCTAGTTTTTACTAGGTAGTCCTGCTTCGTTCCCATAGGTGCAAAACACCGGCCTGTGGATGGGTGGTGCCGTTAGAGACGCCCTAGCAACAACTAAGAGACTAGACCGTGACAACCTGGAGCAAAAAGAAACAAAGAAAAAAGGCCCATATAGAAACAAACAGCCCGAACAAAGGCCATCACGCGGCGCCAAACAACGTGGGCCACGACACCAAACAACACGCGAACAACACAGGCCCAGCAACAGACTGCACAAGGCACCAATCTTTACGCAATGGACCATATATAGACTAACTATCTTCCAAGCTAATTCTCACTAGCTGAGAATTAGCAAATCCCTTTAAAATAGTTTGCTATAAGAAAATAGCTTATCCTTTAAAATTTGCAATAGCGAAGTTATATCGCGCGATTGTACATATATATCATTTAGCGATACATAAATTAAAAGACCGAAGGCGCACGGAATCGACATAAGCTGAATTCAGCACAATATAAGCTTAATTTCTAAATATTTACGAATAAAACCTTTTTCGTAATACCCACACCTGGGATGTCATACTTGATAGCATGTCGCCGTAGTTAAAGGCATCATCGAAGCTATTAACCACCCAACGGCGAGACACCTAGGCCCACATTTTTTATGCATGGCGCCCTAGCACGGGACACCATATGTGCTACAATGGTGCCTGGAGGCAGGGCGTCATGCACCCGGGTGTGTTCGTGCTGAGTCTCCATCCCCCTTCATCCTCTGAATATAAAGGCATTCCTAGCCGCAAAGTTGTCCATGGCGGAAGAGGAGGAAGCCATTGGGTCAAGAGGGAGGAAACCATCAGTGAATCAAGGGAGGGGCGGTGGTGTTGTGGTTATGGCACGGCGATTTCCACCGGCGAAAATTTTGTGTAGATCAAATCGAGAGCTAATAAGAAAGATGCTCTGATACCAACCCGGAAATCCCCCAAAGGCATTTTTTTTCATAATGTCCACACATGGGATGTCATACTTGATAGCATGGCGCCTTACTTAATGGCGTCATCCAATTTGTTGACCACCCAACAATGAGAGACCTAAGCCCACATTTTTTATGCATGGCGCCCTAGCACCGGACGCCATATGTGCTACAATGGTGCCCGGAGAGGCTGGGTGTCATGCACCCGAATATATAGGCATTCCTAGTCGTAAAATTGTCCATGGCGGAAGAGGAGGAAGCCATCAGGTCAAGAGGAAGGAAAACGCCAGTGAACCAAGGGAGAGGGGGTGGTGTTGTGGTTGTGGCACGACAATTTCCATGGGCGAAAATTTTGTGTAGATCGGATCAAGAGCTAACGCCTGGAGAAAGATACTCTGGTACCATGTCAATCAACCGGGAGAGTCGTATCCATACCCAAGTGGTATACTATACCATATTGGATTGGTATATATACTTAATGTATTACATCTGGCGGTATTTACTTTGTGTCCAAACGGACCCTAATGGATCGATTGGGATCCAACGTACGGTTGATTCACGGCTACCTACGTGGTACGTACAAATGATGATCGCGAAATGCAGGTGCATTGTGTTGTGCATACTCAGTACGTGTGAAAACATGAGCACTAATATTCCGACACCGTTGGTTGGATTGATGCTTTGACTTTGACGTACGGCTCCCTCACATCCAACCAGGAAGACGAAGACCCGTTCGTTTCTGAAGTGATGACGATGTCAATTAATTATTGTTCGTGTATGCAAATTCATTTCGAACGGAAATCTGAAGGAAAACGAGACACGCTGATGGAGATCGATGCATGGACTTGCACAGACACGTACGCGCTGGACCCGTTCCACGAGCCCCCGGCCCGCGCGTTGGGTTCACTCCGCTACTCCTACTCCTAGGTCCCTTGACCTGGTCAGACGCGCCGGCACCTTGCATTGGACGCTTCCAGCCATACCGTTCCCTCGGTCTCATCGATTAATTCGGCCATAGCAGCCCTGCACCTGCATGCATGTCTCGCTCGCCCATTAATTCATGCGTGCATGGAGCATGGTGTCGTGGGGCCCCGCAAAATTAACTTCTCCCCGTAGCCTTTGATCCTGTCAAAATTGCATCATTGCCACGGTTACAATGTTCACGACAATATGGGCCGGGGCAGCTTGAAAGTTTCAGCACGCACTAAAAGTCTAGGCAACGGTTGACCACTCGTTCAGGACCATGCATCACTAGTGGCAGTCAATTCACCGAGACCGCGTACGTACCAACTTAAGCTTCTCCGTGTTTGTCACTTGCTCACTCTGGGTACAATGTTTGCGACAACATGGAGTAGGTAGTTTGGAAAGTACTAGCCACTGATTCAGTACAAGTGATTCAGTACAAGTCTAAGAGCATCTCTAGCAGATAGCGCATCTCTCCATACCGTAAAGCGCGTATACGGTAAACCGTAACTCGATTTTGCGGTGCGAAAAAAGACGGAGCGGATCAGATGGTTATACCACAAAATAGAATATTCCATTTTATGTGGCATCTGTTCCGCACCCTTGCGTATACTGCAAAAAAGGGTATACCCCAAAACAGATTCTACCCCCAACAGCTCAAACCAATTCAGAATTTTCAAAGTTTACAACAGTATAGACGGACTGAAAATAAGCATACTAGGCTTTCCTCACGACCATGCTGATCACCTCCACTATTTGTAGCAGTACTTGCAGCAGCTCTGCGAGCTTTACTTGCCTCGATAATCTCCAACCTTCTATCGTCCCACTACTCTTTTGTGATCGGACCCATCTTGTCACGATCCATAGTCATTACTCACGTTTCATCGGTAATCACGGCTGCTCTAGATTTTTCCTCTTCGAGATGAATCCTCCGCTACTCAAACTCAGCTTTGCGCTTCTTATCTTCACGAGTTGCAAGCTATATTTTCATCTTGGCCTCTTCTCTCTTGTCAGCTAACTTGAGCTTGGTTTCCATTTGTTGCTGCGCTACTAGCGTCTTGTGCTTCATCATTTCGTCCATCTTGTCCCTCAACTTTTCGTGCTCAGCCTTTCTCTTCAACTCTTCCTTCACCTTCTTTGTACCATCTGACCTTTTTCTTTTGCTTTCGGTTTATCATCTTCCTCTTCCTCTTCTTCCTCCAAGTTTATTGCCGAGTCGGTTCTTGGAGGTGGTGTCTCTCGATCCCGTACCTTCCACTTCTCATTGTCCTTGAGCAATTCCCAGCAATGATGGAGAGCGAATGGTTTGTTCCTCGATGCGGCCATGT
The DNA here is from genome assembly GCA_023614405.1 of Avena insularis. Taxonomy (NCBI): domain Eukaryota; kingdom Viridiplantae; phylum Streptophyta; class Magnoliopsida; order Poales; family Poaceae; genus Avena; species Avena insularis. The sequence goes on along the minus strand of CM042696.1, from coordinate 474,339,805 downwards.
CCTTGTACCTGAATTGTGTAATTTTGTCATATTCATCAATGCCGACGCCGCTTGGGGATGAGTCTTCACTTTCTCGTAGGCCTCTAATGACTGCAAGATTGTTTGATTGTATCCCATCGGCCTTGAAGAGATCTCAATGTGCGAGTGCTTCCTTTCGGCACAAGCTTGAATTTTTTTTCCGCAGTCCGCTGCCAATACTTTTTCCGAGATTGGTCAATCCGAGTGATAGCATCCATGGACACACCCTCCCAAGCCCGGATCAATGCCGCGTCTTCGTCCACGGTGTAGTTGGCAGATCTCTTTGATTTCACCTTCTCTTGGATAGCATCGAATGCCTCCTCGTCCACCTCTTCTAGTTCATCATCTTCCTAGTCATCGGTCTCTCGCACTCCTTCCTCCTCGCCACTGTCGCCGGAAGAAGTAGTACCAGTCTCGTCAGGTAGAGGCGGGCCACCATTGACGTTCATCTCGGCGTTGTTTAGCATGTCAACGAACGAACATGGAACTGAGAGAAGATCCTCGCTACGAATAGAAAAAGTATAGCGATTTTGAGGAAATTAATTTCTACACGGCATCTATGACATATCTAGGGAGAATTTGACGGCAATCAAATCTACACGGAAATATACCTTCTAGGAGCAGGACGAATTGGGTGGCCGGTCGCGGGAGAGGCGTCGTCACCGGCATGCATGCGGAGAGGGGCTTCCGGCTCACGGGTTTCTTCGGCTTCGGGCCAGAGGGTGCCTCGAATCCGCTGATTTTCTTCCGACCCCCGGAGGTCCGTATGGGGCCAATCGAACCACCGACACCTCGGGGTTGCGCACCTAGTTGCTTCCTTGCCGGTTTCACCACCAGCGCAACCGGAAGGCTATCGACGACATCCGCGGTGGGAGGGGTTGTCGGCTGGGCTTCCGCAGTGGAATCGGCCGGCGGAGGCTGGAGAGGGTTCATGACGGCGGCGGTAGGCGGCGGTGCGGTGGGGAAAGGCTAAAGGCGCGACGACAAGGAGATCGAAAAATAGCGGCGGCGGCGGTGGGGGCAGAAATGTCCCTAGCGCCAAGCGAAAGGCATGATACGGTTTACCGCATTTGCAACCCTCGATACAGGAAATATGTGACATGGAAGCGACCTTTTGCAGTGAACCGCAAAAATATTTCGGATGCAATACGGTTTAGGGTATCTAGAATGACCACTTTTTCTGCCTTATACCGCAAACTGGTGGTTATTTTGCGGTACGGGGCTAGATGCGGCATCTGCTAGAGATGCTCTAAGAGAAACTCTAGCGGATCACGTAAATCCCCAGAAATCGCAAAATTACCAGAGCTTTATAGTTTTCTGCGAAGAGCAGATACGTAAACATGGCTGACTCTTAAATACTTTTACGGGGATGGAAAAAACGCGCGCCCAGCCTGTACATAAGCGGATTCGACGGTGGAACCAAGTGCGGCCTGTACTTGTGTGAAATATGGAGCTGAAATTTCCCCTTCCATTTCCGCGGGCTGCCTTCTGCTCCCGCCCCGCCGCCTCCCGTGCAAGCTTTTCCCTCCCGCCACCACCTCCGATCACCCTCCGCTGCCGCAGACTACCCCACACCCCTCCACGTCGCTGGTAGCTGGTTCCTGCGGTGTTCTTCCACGGCGGAAGGTGTAGAGGAATAAATATCTTCACATTGGGGAAGATACAACCCTTCAATCAGTGGGGATGTTTGCGAGTGGAATATGCTATTTTACCGTTCCATTATAGCTGTGTTTAATCTATGCGACACATTTTAAGTTCTTATATTTTTAAAGGCCGTGTGATAAGAGGTCTGCTAGAGACACTCTTATGATAGTTTAGAATACAGTTAGGAAAGATAGTCACATATATGTCTATATATGCTTGCTCATAATGTTTATTTAATAATAAATTCATCATATTCCGTTAATCTCCTACTTTATACTTGTATACATAGTATATGCCTAAACCGACCCAAACCAGTCGTCAACATGTTTCCTCCCTGTTGTCCCAGGGAGGTTGACCTCCATGAACTTTAGAGAAGCTGCGCCACTTGTAGTAGGGCTAGTCCGCTAATCCGTGATATGTTGTCTTGGTAAGTTTCTGATCGATCTATAGATCTGGTTTTCTCTCCGTCGGTCGCTCAACCGGTGATTCTTTTGTTCCGACTATTATACTGCCTCCGCCAAGCATTGTCTCTGAAGGCACGTGTCTACCACCAATATAGAGCTACTCCCCCCTTTTTAAAATATAAGATATTTTAGCTTTATAAAATGAATCTATTTGACCTATTTTAATATGTAGGTTTAACTAGGTTTAGAGTGAACCTACGCACTAAACGGGTATAGCAAAACTAAAACATCTTACTTTTTTAAAACGAAGGGACCGCTGAATTGGTCAGCCTTTTTTTTTCTTCGCTACCCGCTTTCAACACGCCCCCTCTCCTGCCACGCCCCCTCTCCTGACGTGTACGTGGCCAAGATCAAAGTGAGCCACCAAGAGAAACACGTACTGCTATTATTCTATTTCCGTGCTGCCTCCCTGCCGGACATGGCTCCTAATAATATGCCCATTCTTGTGCAACACAAAAACATATGTATGCATGTTGATTTTTCGCTTGTCGTGTACGTATAACAAAACATTCTGAAACACAAAAACACTTCACTACGGGAAAAATTGTCGTTGCCGTCGCCCCTGTCCTTTGCCGTGTGCCAAACGCCTAGGAACACGACAAAGCATTTCTCTGCCGTGAGGGTTTCGAGCAGCACACGGCAAAGAAAACCCACACGGTACATTCCTGATAAAACACACGGCAACGAAAACGAACACGACAGAGAAAAAACAAGACACACGGCAAACAAAAGACACATGGCAAAGACAAAACGCGGCACATGGCAAAGCCGGCCACAAGGCAAAGAGGTGGGGCCCACAGCGCACCCAGGCGAGCCTACTAACGGTGGTTGACGGTGGTACTTTGGCGTGTGTCCCTGCAGTTAGACACACGGCAAAGACATGCCTTTGCCGTGTGCTTTGTGCTCTATACACGGCAAAGAAACTTTTTTTATTTCTTACCTCCACCAAACTACGTTCACAATGACGAGTACGAAGATTCTTAGTTCGGGGCTGAGCCTGGCTAAACTTGCATTGGATCTCTGAAGAAACATCATATTGTCAACCTAAAAATGATTTTTACAAAAAACATTAGCATTATCAGATCGTGTACCTGCAGTTCATATCTGACCCAGATCCGCGGGCCTCGGATCGTCTACCCCCCTAGACTTTCTTCTGACAGGGGTAGCCCGGTGTAGCTCTTACTTGTTTTAGGCTTGGTTAGGTCATGTGATGATGTAAAACCATGTTTGGGAACATGTTGTGACAAGATTCACCCGTTTCACTGAACGGGAGTTCCCCCTAATAGTCAGATTGCAGACACTTTGTCTTTAGGGGACATCGCATGTCTGCGAAGGGGGTCACACTTGGGAACCAGGTTTAGGAGTTTTGAGCATGCCACCACACTTAATTACACATGCTAGGGTCACATGCATGGTTTGGATATGTTCCGATGCCCCGAAGCGCTTCTTCCTGCGGAACCCTGATTCGCGGGCCTCGGATCGTCTACCCCCCTAGACTTTCTTCTGACAGGGGTAGCCCGGTGTAGCCCTCACTTGTTTTAGGCTTGGTTAGGTCATGTGATGATGTAAAACCATGTTTGGGAACATGTTGTGACAATATCTACCCCGGTTTCACCGAAACGGGGAATTTCCCCCTAATAGTCAGCTTGCAGACACTTTGTTTTTAGGGGACATCGCATGTCTGCGAAGGGGGTCACACTTGGGAACTAGGTTTAGGAGTTTTGAGCATGCCACCACAGTTCATTACACATGCTAGGGTCACATGCATGGTTTGGATGTGTTCCGATGCCCCGAAGCGCTTCTTCCTCAGGAACCCTGATCCATGGGCCTTGATCGCCTACCCCCTAGACTCTCTTGACAGGGTAGCCGGTGTAGCCCTCACTTGTTTTAGGCTTGGTTAGGTCATGTGATGATGTAAAACCATGTTTGGGAACATGTTGTGACAAGATCTACCCTGGTTTCAACGAAACGGGGAGTTTCCCAATAGTCGATTATGCACACTTTGTTTTTAGGGGACATCGCATGTCTGCGAAGGGGGTCACACTTGGGAACCTGGTTTAGGAGTTTTGAGCATTCCACCACACTTCATTACACATTCTAGGGTCAGATGCATGGTTTGGATGTGTTCCGATGCCCCGAAGCGCTTCTTCCTGCGGAACCCTGATCCGCGGGCCTCGGATCGTCTAACCCCCTAGACTTTCTTCTGACAGGAGTAGCCCGGTGTATCCCTCACTTGTTTTTGGCTTGGTTAGGTCATGTGATGATGTAAAACCATGTTTGGGAACATGTTGTGACAAGATCTACCCCGGTTTCACCGAAACGGGGAGTTTCCCCCTAATAGACAGATTCACTACACTTTGTTTTTAGGGGACATCGCATGTCTGCGAGGGGGTCACACTTGGGAACCAGGTTTAGGAGTTTTGAGCATGCCACCACAGTTCATTACACATGCTAGGGTCACATGCATGGTTTGGATGTGTTCCGATGCCCCGAAGCGCTTCTTCCTGCGGAACCCTGATCTGCGGGCCTCGGATCGTCTACCCCCTAGACTTTCTTCTGACAGGGGTAGCCCGGTGTAGCCCTTACTTGTTTTAGGCTTGGTTAGGTCATGTGATGATGTAAAACCATGTTTGGGAACATGTTGTGACAAGATCTACCCCGGTTTCACCGAAACGGGGAGTTTCCCCCTAATAGTCAGATTGCAGACACTTTGTTTTTAGGGGACATCGCATGTCTGCGAAGGGGGTCACACTTGGGAACCAGGTTTAGGAGTTTTGAGCATGCCACCACAGTTCATTACACATTCTAGGGTCACATGCATGGTTTGGATGTGTTCCGATGCCCAAGCGCTTCTTCCTCATGGAACCCCGATCCGCTGGTTCTGATCGCCTACCCCTAGACTTTCTTCCCACAGGTAGCCCGATGTAGCCCTCACTTGTTTTAGGCTTGGTTAGGTCATGTGATGATGTAAAACCATGTTTGGGAACATGTTGTGACCAGATCTACCCGTTTCATCGAAACGGGAGTTTCCCCTAATAGTCGATTGGACACTTTGTTTTTAGGGACATCGCATGTCCTAAGGGGTCACACTTGGGAACCAGGTTTAGGAGTTTTGAGCATGCCACCACACTTCATTACACATGCTAGGGTCAGATGCATGGTTTGGATGTGTTCCATGCCCAAGCGCTTCTTCCCGGAACCCTCGATCCATGGGTTCTGATCGCCTACCCCCTAGACTTTCTTCTCGACAGGGTAGCCCGTGTATCCCTCACTTGTTTTAGGCTTGGTTAGGTCATGTGATGATGTAAAACCATGTTTGGGAACATGTTGTGACAAGATCTACCATTTCAATTTCAAACGGGAGTTTCCCTAATAGTCGATTGCAGACACTTTGTTTTTAGGGACATCGCATGTCCTGAAGGGGGTCACACTTGGGAACCAGGTTTAGGAGTTTTGAGCATGCCACCACAGTTCATTACACATGCTTGGGTCACATGCATGGTTTGGATGTGTTCCATGCCCTCAAGCGCTTCTTCCTCATGGAACCACGATCCATGAGCCTTGATCGCCTACCCCCTAGGCTTTCTTCCATGTGGGTAGCCGGTGTAGCCCTCACTTGTTTTAGGCTTGGTTAGGTCATGTGATGATGTAAAACCATGTTTGGGAACATGTTGTAACAAGATCTACCGTTTCACCAAACGGGAGTTTCCCTAATAGTCAGATTGCAGACACTTTGTTTTTAGGGGACATCGCATGTCTGCGAAGGGGGTCACACTTGGGAACCAGGTTTAGGAGTTTTGAGCATGCCACCACACTTCATTACACATGCTAGGGTCACATGCGTGGTTTGGAGGTGTTCCGATACCCCGAAGCGCTTCTTCCTACGGAACCCTGATCCGCAGGCCTCAGATCGTCTACCCCCTAGACTTTCTTCTGACAGGGGTAGTCCGGTGTAGCCCTCACTTGTTTTAGGCTTGGTTAGGTCATGTGATGATGTAAAACCATGTTTGGAAACATATTGTGACAAGATCTACCCCGAAGCATGGTTTCGTGCGGAACCCTAACATACGAGTGACCTTCGCTCCGAAACCCTGATATGTGAGGGGACATGAAGATTAGACTATTTTTCATGTTGCAACAAGTATGTGTATACACATTGTCACAACTAATACTAACAAATATTCAACAAAAAGTAAACTAAAAACTTAAAATAACTATAATTGAAAGAAAATAATAAAGTAGCCAAAACACACGGTAAAGGGAAAAACACACGGCAAAGACGGTTCTTTGCCGTGTGTTTTACAGATGTACACGGCACAGGGTCCTTTTCCATGTGTACTTATAGAGTACACAGCAAAGATGCCTTTGCCGTGTGTTACACGAATACACACGGCAAAGGGTCCTTTGTCGTGTGTATTCGTGTAACACACGGCAAAGACTCGGTATAGGGTTCGCTCGCGGGCCCACGCGAGCCCTATCCACTGGCCGCCTCCTTCACACTGCGCCACGCGCCTCCACACACCGCCCTTGCCGCCTCAGCAGATCTCAGCCTCCAGCCTCAGCCCCTGCCTCCCTCCATCTCGCCTGACGCTGCTGGCTGGCCGAGCTGTAGGCTCATGGTGGAGCTCTGACGGCCGCCTCCTCCATCGAGCAACGCCGGTGGCCCCTCCTCCACCGAGCATGCCGACCGCCCCCTCCTCCACCGAGCACGCCGGTCGCCTCTTGGTGAGTTTTTTTGTTTTTTTCTTCTTTTTATTCAGTTAGTAATTAGTAATATATATTTAGGGGTAGTTTTAGTTAGTAATATATTAGATTTAGGTGTAGTTTTAGTCTTATATTGGATTTAGGGGTAGTCTAGTTAGTAATATTTTGGATTTAGGGGTAGTTTTAGTTAGTAATATATTGGATTTAGGGTTAGTTTTTGTTAGTCATATATTGGATTTAGGGGTAGTTTAGTTAGTAATATTTTGGATTTAGGGTTAGTTTTTGTTAGTCATATATTGGATTTAGGGTAGTTTGTAGCTAAGTTTGTCCAACAATGTTGCTATGCTAGGATATTGGGTTTGTAGTAAATTAAAAGTAGGATTATTATCAAAGTACTAGGAATTGTATGTTAAATGGAACTATTCTCTTTCGTGCAGGAAATGCGTTGTGTTTGAGGGGGACCATCGGTCGGAGGGGATTTTGCCGGAGGGTCGTTGGTCTTCTTCGCGGGCCGTCGATCACGCTTCGAGGGTGAGAATCCGTTCACCTCTTTTGTAATTAGGTTTTTTTCGTGTCTAGATCACCAAGTTTGTCGCGTTACCTAGGCGTCTCTTCCCGGCCGTAAGGGTTACGCTGATAAATATGCATTAGTGGTCTCACATATTTTGAACCGTAACTCCTACGGTATTTATCGAGACAGTCGACGGATGCGTAGTTTGGGTACGTTTTCCTTGTTCTACTCCAGCCCAAGATAGGATTTCGGCAGCGCCTCTCAGTTGTTCTCTGGATGCACATCCCTCTCGGCTTTTTGTCGAGACGTGTATCGGGAGAGCAGCGGGGAGGTGCTACCGAAATTCTGTCTCGGATCGGGGTAGAGCAGGGAGAACGTACTCAATCTACGGATCCGGCGGTTGCTAGGACCCTCTTTACCTATTAGAGGGATAAGTGTATATATGCATGCCGTAAAATCCATATTTACTAAAATTAACCGAACTAATAACGGATTTATTTAATGGTATGATTAATTGAAAGCATTGTATATGTCTGTTTTCGTACTGATTAGAGGATGGAGAATCGTGACTGGATGTATGAGGGCTATGTCAGTAAGTGGGACTTTACCATGGAATGGAAGGAAAAGGCCGAGGACTTCGTGAACTGGCGTTGCTTGTCCCCACTGCACCAGTAAAAATTTTCTGCCCCTGTACAAGATGCAAGAAACTGAATACACATTCGAAGGATGATGTTAGTAGGCACCTGGTCAATTATGGGTTCACACCTTCCTACAAAACTTGGACTTTCCATGGTGAAAAGTTAGCGAAACGTGCTAGGAGGGAGTCACGGCAGAGAGCAAAGAAAGTCACCAAGGGGGAATTTGAAGCTGGTTTTGATAGGTGCATAGAGAACTTTGTGAATGCTAATGCACCTGAAAGCCCTCATGTAGAGGCGGAGACACCTCAGGAGGCGGAGACAAGTGAGGAGCCGGAGGAAAACACGGCAAAGTACTACGAGACTTTGTTTGCCTCGCAGAGACCCCTTCAAGCACATACAGATGTTAGCCAATTGGACGCCATCGCTCGCCTTTTGGCCTTCAAGAGCCACAGGAACTTGACCAGAGATGACTTTGATGATATGCTCGCCGTTGTTGGCAGATTCGCCGAAGGGCACCTCTTGCCGGAGAACTTCTACTATTCAACCAAACTCCTCCGTGACCTTAAGATGTCATATGAGCCGATACATGCTTGTCTCAAGGGATGCATGCTATTGAAAGGAGCATGCTAAGACAAATTATTGTATCCACGCAAATCCTCTAGGTACTTTGAGGTCGATCCCAATGGTGATGGTCAAGAGGCGACTGGGTTGCCCAAAACATCCTCCGGTATCTTCCGGTTACCGAGGATCCAACGGCTCTTCATGATCGAGGATACCGCCCAGCAGATGGGCGTAGAAGGGAATAGATACACGACAAGATGATACATCCGCTTGATGGTAGTGCATGGAAGAACTTTGTCAAGAAATATCCCGAGAAAGCCGGTGACAAGAGGAGCGTAGCGCTTGCCATATCAACCGATGGGTTCAATCCATATGGTATGTCCGCAGATATGCTTGTTGGCCAGTGTTTGTTATTCCCCTGAACCTCCCCCCTGGCATCTGCATGAGATCAGAGAACATGTTTGTGTCGATGATAATCCCTGGACCGAAATACCCTGGTAAGAACATGAATGTGTATTTAGAACCGCTGGTGGATGACTTGTTTTGTGGCTGGGACGGTCGCGATCCAACATATGACGCCGCAAACAAGGAGCACTTCGATATGTATGTCCGGTACCACACCTCCTCGCATGACCTACCAGCATGTGCGTTGTTCTGCTTGGTGTACGCATGGGAAGTGGCCTTGCCCAAAGGTGCATGCAGGATCTGACTTTCTTCTGGCTGTCGAAGGGAGGCAAGTATTCCTGCTTTCATGAACATCGAAAGTTCCTTGAGCCGAATCATCCATACAGGAATGATAAAAAGAGGTTCAAGAAAGGTCGTGTTGTCCATGATCCAAAGCCACGTCTAAAGACGGGAAAGGAAATCAAGGCTGAGTTAGAAGCTCTCACCTTAAGCCCGATGGGAATGGTTTCGTGGGATATGGGAACACGCACCAGTGGACCCACATTCCATGCTTATGGAAGCTCCCTTACTTTGAGGATCTCGAGCTCCCGCATAACATTGATGTAATGCACACCGAAAAGAATATCGGCGAGGCCCTTTGGAGCACCATAATGCAAACTGAGAAGTCGAAGGATAACATCAAGGCTCGAATTGATCAAGAACAATGGTGCGATAGGCCAAAGTTGAAAATGCAGCCCCCCGGAACCAACGGCAGAAAGGGTGGTCTAAGCCAAAGGCTCCGTTCTGCCCAACAAAGCCCCAAAAAAGGGAGATCTTCCAGTGGATAACGCAAAGTTTGTTTTTCCCTGATGGGTACGCAGCCAACTGGATGAGGGGTGCGAACATGCAAACGTTGCGAGTACAAGGGCTCAAGAGTCATGACTACCACGTATGGCTTGAGCGAATAATGCCGATGATGATTCGAGGCTATGTCGATGAGGAGACTTGGCGAGTGCTATCGAGGTTGAGATTTTTCTTCCGCCAGATTTGTGCTAGGGAGTGAGACCGTAAAGTGGTTGAGAAGCTACATGAACAGGCACCCCAGTTGCTTTGTGATCTAGAGATGCTCCTTCCGCCAGGGTTCTTCAATCCGATGCAACATATGATCTTGCATCTCGCAGACGAGGCTTTGAAGGGGGGACCTGTGTGGGCCCGTTGGCAGTATCCACCGGAGAGAGTAACACAGAGGCTTCGTACAAAAACTGTTGGGTCCGCATCATAGAAAACAAAAAATTTCCTACGGTGTGAACTACACGCCAAGATCTATCTACTAGGTACAAAGCAACGGGTGGACATACATCCAACGAGAACTTACCCCCGTAGACAACGAGCTTTGTTAACGAGTAGGAACTCGTGGTTGATGTAGTCGTACACTTGCTGATCTCAAGATCGTGAGGAAGTCCGAGCGCCGCAACTCAGCAGCACATCCTCACTCGCACACACGTTCAAGCCATCGGACAACCTCCACCTCCTCGCTCCAGCGATCCAGCGGAAGCACCAACTCCTTCCAAACGAAATGCCACCGGGAACATGTATCTCACTAATCTGAGACCATGGGGGAATAATTCTAGAGGGAGAGAGAGATCCTTCACAAGGAGGTGTGAGGATGAAGGAGGGAATGGGTGGCCTTTTATAGGAGGAGGGGGTGCCCCCTCTCTCCATGGCCGGTGCATGGGGGGTGACCCCTCACCTCCCCCATTCATGTGGTGGTAACCCCCCCACACATTAAAATGCCTCTTCACATTCCCTTTTAAAGTCTCCACTTTAAATGCATTAAATTTCTCCAAATTTAATGCTCTCTCATTTAATAAAACTCTTTTTATTAAATTTATTCAGAATTTTGTTAATTACTTTAATTAACAAACATTCACATATAGCCCCTTGCAATATTTCAATATCACATGCAGAACCACCTTCTGCAATTTCACCCGAAACAATTTCTGGTTTCTATTGAAACAATTCCTACGCTTTGCGCTTCTTTCTTCGTTCAAACATATGTGCTCCAAAATGGTGTCCGTAACTCTTAAGTGTACCACCCTACGGTTCGCGAATAATGAGACATGATCGAGACCCTTCTACGATCAATAATCGCAATGGGACCGGAGATCCGCATCGACTCTACACGTTCAACGATGACTCTTGTGATCATGAGAACCTTTAACGCTTGTAACTAAATCCCTTTGTCTCTCGATATATTACATGTCCGAGATTCGATCATCGGTATCTCGATACCTAGTTTGATCTCATTACCGACATGCACTCTTTTCTTGTTCCCGTGATATAACATTCTAGTGATCACATCACTTGCTTGGAAGCTATCCTAATGTGATATCACCGAGAGGGCCCAGAGTATATCTATCCGTCATCTGGATTGACAAATTCCACTCTTGATCCATGAGCCTCAACATAACACCTTCGTAGTACTGAACCCATCTTTATAGTCACCACATACGGTGTGACGCTTTGATGTTATCAAGATACTCTTCCAAAGGTCGCAATTAACATGATCTCATGGTCTAAGGATAAAGATTACTTCGTATGATGTTATAGAAATATAAACATAATGACTTGATCGTAATGCTATACTTCGGATGAATGTTCATCACATCATTCCACCAATGGTGTGACCTTGTTATTAACAACATCCAATGTCCATGATCAGGAAACCTTGATCATCCTGTTAATCAACAAGCTAGTCTATAAGAGAGGCATGACTAGGAACCCTTTTTGTTTATTAAACACACATGTATTTATGTTTCTGAATCAATACATTTCTAGCATGTAAATAAACATCTATCATGTATAAGGATTATATAATAACAACTTTATTATTGCCTCTCAGGGCAAATTTCCTTCAGTCTCCCACTTGCACTAGAGACAATAATCTAGTTCACATAGTGATAAATCTAACACCCATGGAGTTCTGGTGTTGATCATGTTTTGCCCTAGGGAGAACTTTAGTCAACGGATCTGCTACATTTAGGTCCGTGTGTACTTTACAAATCTTTATATCTCCATCCTTGACATGCTCGTGAATGGAGTGAAACCGGCGCTTAATATGCTTGGAATTCTTAGAGACCTTGGTTCCTTTATTGCTATGGCTCCATTGTTGTCACAATAGATCACCATTGGGTCCAACGACCGAACCACACCTAGTTCGTAATGAACTCTTTCATCCAAATCGCTTCTGCCGCTTCAAGCAACAACATATTCCGCCTCCGTTGTTGATCCAGCCACCACAGGTTGTTTGGAACTCCTCCAACTAACTGCTGCTCCGTTCAAGAGAAATACGTATCCGGATTGAGACTTAGAGTCATACGGATCGGTGTCAAAGCTAGCATTGACATAACATTTAGCGACTAGCTCTTCTTCACCTCCGTATATAAGAAACATATCCTTAGTTCTTCTTAAGTACTTGAGGATGTTCTTTACCGCTATCCAGTTGTTCAACCCGGATCAGATTGGTACCTACTAGTCAAACTAATAGCATGTGCCACATCCGTCTTGTACATAGCATGGCATACATAATAGAGCCTATGGCGAGGCATAGGGATCTTATCCATCATCTCTCTTTCTTCCGTAGAGTGGACTTTGAGTCTTACTCAATGTCTTGCCTTGCAACATAGGTAAGAACCCCTTCTTACTTTCGTCCATATTAAACTTCTTTAATATCTTGTCAAGGTATGTACTCTGCGATAGCCCAATTAGGCGCCTTGATCTATCTCTATAGATTTTAATGCCTAATATATATGATGCTTCACCAAGGTCTTTCATCGAAAATTTGCTGTTTAGATAACTTTTAACACTGTTTAAAAGATCTATATCATTTCCAATCAATAATATGTCATCCACATATAATATCAGAAATGCCACATTGCTCCCACTCACTTTATTGTAAATACAAGCCTCTCCATAAGTTTGGACAAATCCAAACTCTTTGATCACCTCATCAAAGCGGAGATTTCAACTTCGTGATGCTTGCTTCAGTCCATAGATGGATCGCTGAAGTTTGCACACCTTATTAGCATCCTTAGGATCGACAAAACCCTTAGGTTGTATCATATACAACTCTTCTTCAATCTTACCATTGAGGAACGCAGTTTTGACATCCATCTGCCATATTTCATAATCGAAATATGCAACAATTGCTAACATAATCCTAACTGACTTAAGCATCGCTACGGGAGAGAATGTCTCATCGTAGTCAACTCCTTGAATTTTTCGAAACCCCTTTGCGACAAGTCAGGCTTTATAGATGGTCACATTACCATCAGCATTAGTTTTCCTTTTGAAAATCCATTTATTCTCCACGGCCTTTCGGTCGTGAGGTAAGTCCACCAAGTTCCAAACTTGGTTCTCGTACATGGATTCCATCTCGGATTTCATGGCTTCTAGCCATTTGTTGGAATCCGGGCTCATCATCGCTTCTTCATACGTCAGGTCATCCATTTCATCAACCAGAAATTCACAACAGGATTGCCGACAGCTCAGAGAGCTGCGTGTCCCGCTTGACCTGCGAGGTTCGGTAGTGTCCTCTTCGGAGTTTCATGATCATTATCATTAGCTCTCTCTTCATCAGGTGAAGTCAACTCCGAAACAACTTCCGGTGCTGCGCCACTCGCCATTCCATGAAGAGAAGGTTCAATAACCTCTTCGAGTTCTACCTTCCGACTACTCACACCTTTCAGGAGAAACTCCTTCTCAAGAAAGGATCCATTCTTGGCAACAAAAACCTTGCCCTCGGATCTGTGATAGAAGGTATACCCAATTGTTTCCTTAGGGTATCCTATGAAGACGCATTTTTCCGCTTTGGGTTTGAGTTTATCTGGTTGAAGTTTCTTCACATAAACATCGCATCCCCAAACCTTAAGAAATGACAGCTTAGGTTTGTTTCCAAACCATAATTCATACGGTATCGTTTCAACGGATTTAGATGGTGCCCGATTTAAAGTGAATGCATTTGCTTCCAAAGGCATAACCCCAAAATGACAGAGGTAAGTCAGTCAGAGACATCATAGATCGAACCATATCCAATAAGGTACGATTATGACGCTCCGATACACCATTACGTTGTGGTGTTCCGGCAGGCGTGAGTTGTGAAACTATTCCACACTCTTTCATGTGTGTGCTAAACTCGTAACTTAGATACTCTCCTCCACGGTCAGACCATAGAAATTTGATCTTTCTATTACGATGATTTTCCATTTCATTCTGAAATTCCTTGAACTTTTCAAAAGTTTTAGACTTGTGTTTCATCAAATAGATATACCCATATCTACTAAAATCATCCGTGAAAGTAACAAAATAACGATATCCACCTCGCGCCGACACACTCATTGGTCCACACACATCAGTATGTATGATTTCCAATAGATCTGTCGCCCGTTCCATTGAACCGGAAAACGGCGTTCTAGTCATCTTGCCCATAAGGCATGGCTCACATGTATCAAATGATTCAAAATCAAGTGATTTCAAAAGTCCATCAGAATGGAGTTTCTTCATGCGTTTAACGCCAATATGACCTAGACGGCAGTGCCACATATATGTAGACATATCATCATCAAGTTTAATCTTTTTAGCATTAACATTATGAATGTGCGTAATATTACTATCGAGATCCAATAGAAATAAACCATTCAACATAGGTGCATGACCATAAAAGATATCATTCTTATAAATCGAACAACCATTGTTTTCAGATTTAAAGGAATGACCACTTTGCATCAAACATGATCCAGATATAATGTTCATGCTCAGTGCAGGCACCAAATAACAATTATTTAGGTTTATAACTAATCCCGATGGCAAATGGAGAGGTAGCGTCCCGACGACGATCACATCAACTCTTGATCCATTGTCAATTCAAGCATCCCGACCTCATCCCTTACTAGTTGTCGCTTGTTCCGTAGCCCCTGAACCGAGTTACATATATTAGCAACCGATCCGGTATCAAATACCCAGGTGCTACTGCGAGTACTAGTCAAGTACACATCAATAACATGTATATCACATATACCTTTGTTTGCCTTGTTGGACTTCTTGTCCGCCAAATACTTGGGGCAGTTGCGCTTCCAATGGCCAGTCTCCTTGCAATAGTAGCACTCAGTGTCAGACTTGGGGCCAGCCCGGGGTTTCTTTTCAGACGTGGCAACAGACTTGCCACCCTTCTTTCCCTTTGTGCTTGCCTTTCTTATCCTTCTTGAAACCGGTGGTCCTATTGATCATCAACACTTGATGTTCTTTCCTAATCTCCACTTCTGCAGTCTTAAGCATTGACAGAAGCTTGGGAAGAGACTTCTTCATGCCCTGCATATTATAGTTCATCACGAAGGTCTTGTAGCTAGGTGGCAGAGATTGGAGAACACGATGTATGCCTAAGTCAATGGGAATCGTTATTCCCAAGGACACAAGCTTATCGGTGTACCCAGACATTTTGAGTACGTGCTCACTAACGGAGCTGTTTTCCTCCATCATGCAGCTAAAGAACTTTTCTATAGCATTATAACTCTCTACGGCAGCATGGGTATCGAAAATCATTTTCAATTCTCCCATGGTATCAAAGGCATTACCATTTTCGAAACGCTTTCGAAGTTCTGGCTCTAGCCCATACAATATGCCGCAATGAACTGTTAGGTCCTCCGACGAGTCACATAGACATTCTTTTCCTCGTCAGGCATCAGGAGCTGGTGGGGGGGCCTAGCGGCGCATCTAGCACATATTGCTTTTGTGCAGCAGTGAGGAGAATCCTCAAATTCATAGCCCAGTTGGTGAAGTTGCTACCATTCGCAGCAAGTTTGTCTTTCTCCATGAACACATTGAAATTAAAAGCAGGTGGTGCCATCTACAACAGAATTTGTAAAGTTTATTTAGACTAAGTTTATGATAGATTGAGTTCAACTAATCCAAATTACTAATGAACTCCCACTCAAAAACGACATCCCTCGTGTCCTTTTGGTGATTACATGAACCAAATCCACTATATCAAGTTCGATCATCACGTGAGTTGATATAGCTTCAAAGGCGAGCATCTATATGGGCATCATATCAACCATATGACTCATGCTTAAACTTTCGGTCCGTGTTCCGATGCCATGTCTGTACATGCTAGGCTCGCCAAGTAAGAACCTTAGTATTCACGTGTGTAAAACTGTCTTACACCCGTTCCTATGAAAGCGTAGATTTGAGTACACCCGATCATCACGTGATGTCTCGAAACACGATCCATAGAACGGTGCATACTCAAGGAAGAACACATTTTTATCTTGATATCTAAATGAGGGATCATCTTATAATGCTACCAAACGCGCCAAACTAGCAACATAAGATGCTAACATCTAATGTGTAAAGTGAGATGATATGGTCCATGCATTTGATCTCTATCACTTGCATCATGGTATGATCTCTATCATTCCTTTGTGTGTAAGGCCAAGGTCTATGGAACTTACACGTTGACTGTGTTGTAAGAGTATCTACCATACATCTACTTATAACAATACCATATCAATACACTAGCCCAGCAACGATCTAAACTAGACGCCTCTAATTTATCAATTGCAAGTTTTACGTGGCTTAGGGCTTTCGGAGATAGAACCGTTCTCACCTACGAACATGAACCACAACGAGGATAACTAAGTTATTAGCAACTCGTTGTAAATCAGATATTGACTATAGTAGGAGAGACAGACACCCGCCAGCCACTTATGCAAAACAAGTTGCATGTCAGTCGTGGAACCGGTCTCATGTACGATGACATGTAAGGTTGGTCCGGGCCGCTTCATCCCACTATGCCACCAATATCCAAAATACATAGAAGATGCAATAACATGATCATCATCGCCCACATATCAACCATATGTGTACTACCCGTTCTAAGCACCTACGGCATAGATCAGGCTCTGACACCACTGTTGGGTCCGCAACATAGAAAACAAAAAAATTCCTACGATGTGAACTACACGCCAAGATCTATCTACTAGGTACAAAGCAACGGATGGACATACATCCAACGAGAACTTACCCTCGTAGACAACGATCTTTGTTAACGAGTAGGAACTCGTGGTTGATATAGTCGTACACTTGCCGATCTCAAGATCGTGAGGAAGTCCGAGCGCCGCAACTCAGCAGCACATCCGCACTCGCACACACGTTCAAGCCACCGGACAACCTCCACCTCCTCGCTCCAGCGATCCAATGAAGCAGCAACTCCTTCCTGCATTTAAATGCCACTGGAACATGTATCTCGCTAATCCGAGACCATGGGGAATAATTCTAGAGGGGAGAGAGATCCTTCACAAGGAGGTGTGAGGATGAAGGAGGAATGGGTGGCCTTTTATAGGAGGAGGTGCCCTCTCTCCATGGTCGACACATGGGGGTGACCCTCACCTCCCCATTCATGTGGTGGTAACCCCCACATTAAAATGCCTCTTCACATTCCCTTTAAAGTCTCCATTTTAAATGCATTAAATTTCTCCAAATTTAATGCTCTCTCATTTAATAAAACTCTTTTATTAAATTTATTCAGAATTTTGTTAATTACTTTAATTAACAAACATTCACATATAGCCCTTGCAATATTTCAATATCACATGTAGAACCACCTTACGCAATTTCACCCAAACAATTTCCGGTTTCTATTGAAACAATTCCTCGCTTTTGCAATTCTTTCGTCGACACATATGTGCTCCAAAATGGTGTCCGTAACTCTTATGTGCCACCCTACGGTTCATGAATAATGCAGACATGATCGAGACCCTTCTCCGATCAATAATCAGCCAGGACTGGAGATCCGCATCGACTCCTACACATTCAACGATGACTTCGTGATCGTGAGAAC
Organism: Avena insularis; assembly: GCA_023614405.1. Taxonomy (NCBI): domain Eukaryota; kingdom Viridiplantae; phylum Streptophyta; class Magnoliopsida; order Poales; family Poaceae; genus Avena; species Avena insularis. The sequence goes on along the minus strand of CM042696.1, from coordinate 474,321,988 downwards.
CTTTAACGCTTGTAACTAAATCCCTTTGTCTCTCGATATATTACATGTCCGAGATTCGATCATCGGTATCTCCATACCTAGTTTGATCTCGTATCGACATGCACTCTTTTCTCGCTCCCGTGATATAACATTCTAGTGATCACATCACTTGCTTGCAAGCTATCCTAATGTGATATCACCGAGAGGGCCCAGAGTATATCTATCCGCTATCCGGATTGACAAATTCCACTCTTGATCCATGAGCCTCAACATAACACCTTCATAGTATTGAACCCATCTTTATAGTCACCCCGTTACGGTGACGCTTTGATGTTATCAAGATACTCTTCCGGTGTTAGCAATTAACATGATCTCATGGTCTAAGGATAAAGATTACTTCGTATGATGTTATAGCAATATAAACATAATGACTTGATCGTAATGCTATACTTCGGATGAATGTTCATCACATCATTCCACCAATGGTGTGACCTTGTTATTAACAACATCCAATGTCCATGATCAGGAAACCTTGATCATCCTGTTAATCAACAAGCTAGTCTATAAGAGAGGCATGACTAGGAACCCTTTTTGTTTATTAAACACACATGTATTGATGTTTCCGAATCAATACATTTCTAGCATGTAAAATAAACATCTATCATGTATAAGGAATATATAATAACAACTTTATTATTGCCTCTCAGGGCATATTTCCTTCAAAAACAGGCAATAAATGCAAGATCGAGGCATCCATATCTGATTCAGTCCTTAATGAGGAGGTTGCAAACTTCACCAGCAAGCACTATGATGCTAACATTCCCACAAAGCACAACCCAGTCTCCCGTTACAATGCCGCCAAACCTGAGGATGTACCCAAGCTTAGCATCTTCAGAGGGCTTGGTGGCAAATCAAGTGGCACGAAGAAGTTCATAATGAAAAAACCTGAGCGAGAGTTGATCCAGTCGTATGTCTTGAACACCATGGATGAAGTGAAGCCGTACATCGAGTAAGTGCTCACCCTTTAGATTTTCGCAAACAGTTGCTCCTATGTTCGTGCCTAACTCTTCTTTTTAAATTGGTATAGACGGTTCAAGCGTGCATATTGGAAGAATCCAGTTAGGGATCCTAACCTGAAAGAGGAGCAGGATCTATTCGATAAAGGTGGTGGTTTCGGTTTCATCAGCTGGTTCTGTGGTTTGGTACTATTCCATCCAACTTCTTGTGCTAAACTTCTCGCTCTAACTTGTAGGCAAATACTGACAAAGATATGCAACCCGAGCTAAGAAATATTGCCAGGGGCTTTAACCATTCAGTCGACATGTTCAATGCTTATGACGTGAATGGGTATCGCTTCCATACCCATGAATACACAACTAGCCCAACCGAAGACAACAAATAGCGGGTCTTTTGTGAAGGCTCGATGGCCTCAAAGATTATGGAAGAGTCGAGGGTATATATGAGTTGAATTACGGTTTTGGCAAATGGCTAAATCGTTGTATTCAAATGCCATTGGTTTGACCCACATCGTGAAACAGATCCTGAAATTGACCGGTCGGGTTAAGAGAAGTTCCGTTTATGCGGGAGATGATGTCTATATTTTGGCTACTCAAGCCTTCCAAGTATTCTATCTTCCGTACCCATGCCAAAACCCTACAAAACGTTTAAAGGACTAGGATGTTGTGATGACGGTACCGACACGCAACAGGCCGCCCTTGCCAAACAAGGATGATTACCGCCGCCTAGACCCTTCAACAAATGATGGTGAGTTTTATCAGGAAGAAGGGCTCCCCGGACAATTCACTATCAACTTGTCCGCCGATAGTGACATGGTCGTAGATGATGACCAAGAAGCCGAGGAGGAAAACACTGTGCAAGATGAAGTTGAGGAGGTTCACAACCAACAAGATGTGAGTTTGCTCGAGTATGCCTGCAGGCCATGACGTCAACGCTCCATGTGACCACCTCTGTGTTTCGTGGATGATTATTGGTGGCCCGAGAATGATAGCGATGATGAAACATGTGTTCTAATTCGTAATCCCGACACAGGCTTCTGATGTATGTAGTAGTAATAATATGAGACTAATCTATGTAGTACTATTTGTCGGGCTGTTGTATTTGTAAGAACTCTATGCTATGTAATAAATTTTGTTGCTTTTACTAATATCCATCAATTTTCATCGTTGTTGCTTTTACTAATATTCATCTATTTTCATCGGTGTTGCTTTTACTATTATTCATCTAATTATGTTCATTGTTGCTTTTCATTCTAATATTCATCTATTTTCATCGGTGTTGCTTTTACTATTATTCATCTAATTAATGTGTACTAATAAACTACTCTTTTTATTCTGTTTTGCAGGTGATTGAAAGATGCCCGGGGGAAAGGGCTTTACAAAAAATCTGAAAAGCTTGGTTGACCTTGTGAGTGGTGGTTCAAAAAAGGGTGGTTCGAAAGCTTCAACATCGGCTTCGAGAGAGCGTGCTAGTCCTCCACCGCGCACTTCACAGTGCCAAGGGCGTGGGAGGCGTGGGAGGAATCCTAGTCCCCCCCCCCCCGGCCGTGGTGGACCAGGACGAGGAGGAGGAGGACCAGGAGGAGGAGGACGAGGAGGAGGAGGACCAGGACCAGGAGGAGGACCAGGACCAGGAGGAGGAGGACCAGGAGGATGATGAGGCGTAGTCGCAGCAGTCGGAGGACGAGGGGTTGGGGCCTTTACCCTACGAGCTTGACATGACCTTGAGGTGGGATCCTCCGGAGGATGAGACGTCGTACCTTGAGGCGTACACGGTCATGGACCCGCGGCTTACGCCATAGAGCAAGGCTCCGTATCGGCGTGGGGTTGCGAGACTCCCCGATCTACCTTATGCCTATGCGGATAAGGTTCTCGTACCCGCTGGGAAGAGGTACATTATTTGACCCGCTAACCATAAATTGGAATTTTCATCACATACTGATTATGATTTTTCATTTTGCAGTTCCTTTCTATATGAGGATGGAATGAAGCTGTATCGTGGCTACTCGAGCATCCTTGGAGCCCTGGTTCGAGCGTATTTTCCTGGGATTGTCACTCTCCCAAATGGTCAGGAGGATGTAGCTTGGACTTGGAAGTATTACCACTACGCCCCGGATCCGACTAAAAAGTACAACCACATGGCGGAGAAGATTCAAGTTCTGTTCTGGGTAAGTTTGTTTCACTTGTCATAATTAAATCATCGCGGCTTTGACTCGTGGCTTTGACTCCTCTTTTTCCTGTGTGCATACTTGTAGAATTACTTCGACATGCACAGGGAGAACTCAACGGAGTGCGTGGCGATCGTGAACGAGCTTGCCAAGAGGAAGGTGCAAGACATGCACTACGAGGCACGCGTGAACTCTGTCCGCAACTGGTTTGGCGATCGTAAGATCTGGATGAACAAGAGTCAAGCCTGGGACATGCTCTTCGAGCCATGGCAGTACCTGCAGGTAGTTGTGTTTCTGTTTTACTGATTTCTTGACCTTCATCTATTTCATGTTGTACTAATACCTGTACCTTGTGGATGTAGAACCCTCCTCAGTTTGTCGGTAATGACGCGAGGTGCTACACGGCGATGGTAGCGTGGTGGACACACGCCGAGTACCTCAAGAGACACGAGGCCGCAAAGAAGCGGCGAGAGGAGATGAAGGGTGGATCACACCGCCAAGGCAGCATCCCCCTCGCCCTTGTCAGGCAAAAAGAGGTGAGAAAATGCTTTCTTTATTTTTGCTTCTCATGTTATTCTTTACTCCACAAGGGAGTCCCCCTTCACTTATCTTTGTCCTCTCATTTGCAGAAAGTAAAGACAGGTGTGGAGCCGTCCATGTTTGCCATTTGGAAGAAGATGCGCACCTTGGACGAGCCTATGAACGGTTCCCCGTGGATCAATGAGGGAGCCAAGATCCGGGGTACGAAGTACCCCGAGAAGTACAAGCAGGTGCACGGCGAAGATTCCAACCCTGACACCGCCCCCTTCGATCCTGAGGTTCCCGTGCTGGCGGGACAGGGCCAGAGGAATGGCCGCCTATGGATTGCTGACGGGTCCGTCGACCCTAGGACCGTTCCGTCTATGTGCCAGATCCGGCGTGGCAGGACGAGCTCCATGCCTGCCGTAGAGACTCGTCCACGGCCTTCGGTTATAGCTGTCGACCAGTTACGGGTATGTTCTTCTTCCTTAGTCATCTTTGGTTTACTACATGTTTTACATTGCAATGTTCATGATATCGCGGCTACACGATGTAGGAGGAGATGGCCGCTGAGAGGGCAAGCAGAGAGGCAGCCGAGCAGCGGCAGCTAAAGCTGGAGCAGCAGCTTAGGCAGCAGCAGGCGATGCTGGAGCAGCAACAGCAAATGACGCAGTGGATGGCAAACCAAATGTTCATGACTGCTCCACCAGGGTATCTTCCTACTCCTCCTTTCGCCTTCCCGTGGGTAAGTGATCACATGTCTTTATTGTCGAATGCTCGTAATTTTCAATATTTTCTTATTGTCTAATGCTCACAATTTCCCATCGTGTAGATGGCTAATTTGATGCCGCCTGGTGGGTCGAACAACCAGGCGCCGCCTGGTGGGTCAGACGGTGGATCCAACAACCAGTCGCCTTTCACCGTCATCAATCCGTCGGTCGTCCGCAGGCTGGATCAGAGTCCTCCTGGTTAGTTCTTCTACACTTGACCTTGTGCATCACTCGATATCGGTACTCGATACACTTGGAAATCGATTGTGAGAGTCTCATGATTGTGCTTTTGACCTTGTAGGAGGGCTTTAAGGTTGTGGCCATCATGTGTGCATCACGGTTAGTTCTCCTACACTTGTCAAATTTAGTCATGCCATCATACTTGTAGAAAATTTAGTCATGCCATCACACTTATAGAAAATTTAGCCTTACCATGACACTTGTAGATAATTATATGCCATTCTCAAATTGTACTTGTCATTTTCATCACCTTGCCATGAGACTTATAGAAAATTTAGCCTTGTCATGAATTTTACTTGCCATATTGACGTACTTTTCTTAAACTTGTAGGATATCATGATGGATTCAGAGCATGAGCTTGTGGAGCACTTGGCGGTGATGGTCTTGTGGGTGGGAAGAAGAATAAACCTGTAATACTTGTGAATGGCTTATGACTTGTTCTTGTGAAGTTTGCATTGTTGCTTGTGTGGTGATGATGATATGATTTTGGTAGTGTTTGTGATGATATATGATCATATTATTGTTATTTTGGTGTTGGTGATGATCTTATGATCATATACATGTATTATGTGTTGGTGATGATCTATATGATCAAATATATATATTATGTGTTTCAAATGCAGGAAATGAAAGAAAAACAGAGAAAAAGTGAAAAAATCAGCAGCCTGTGCAGCAGACGCTGGGCAGACAGCACCTTTGCCGTGTTCCACCTAGAAGAGGCACACGGCAAAGGGACAGTCTCTGCCGTGTGTTCTTCAGCGGCGGCACACAGCAAAGCGGAATTCGTTACCGTGTGGTAACTTCCAGAGGACACACGGCAAAGACCAGACACACGACACAGTACAGGCACACGGCAAAGGATAAGGGCACGACAAAAGACAAAAACACACGGCAAAGCGAAAACACGGCAAAGTCCATCTGGCTCCGTCGAACGGACGAAACCGTGAAGCTACTTTACTGTGCCGTGTACGCCTGCCAGACACACGGCAAAGGCTTTGCCGTGTTTTGCGCTAGAGACATATGGCAAAGCCTCTTTGCCGTCGCAAACGCTGCCGTGTGACTTTTGCCGTTGCCGTGTTCCTTGTCTCTTTTACCGTGTGGTTTTGCCACACGGCAAAGAAAGTTTTTTCCGTAGTGCTTGGACACGAAAGGAAGGTGTTTGTTTGTTTGGTTTGCGGAGGCGGAAGCTAGCGGCCACCGCACCGGCACCGGCACCGACCGACCGAGCCCGCGGTCTCCTCTCCAGCTCCGACCGACCTCTCCAGCTGTGCACAGCTGAGCTAGCTGTGGACGACCGCCCATCCCAATTCCCATGGACGACGCGTCCTCCCAAATTAACGAAACCATAGAAAGTACTGTATTTTGCTGATATTCGAATTGGTCTGCTCTTTTTCCCCCTTATATTATTACTACGGATTTGCTAGTTCGTGAAGACGACTGTTGAGATTTTGCACTTTCTGGAACGCACGCATGCTTCGACCGACCGATCTCTTTTGACTTGGCCAGCCTGCCTAGGTAGGACGAGATCGAGAAGACGGGGTTGGAATTAATGCGTGCGCGCGACAAGTCAACCGCGCCAACACTCCGCGTTCAGATCCACATCCGACATGCCTCCCTATATAAAGTCTAACCTTCCTGAGCTTCAATAAACCCATCCAAGTCTCAGCTCACATTCCTTTCCACTTCTCTGCACCGTCATCTCCACGATCAACGACAACAAACAACAAGAAGAAATTACAATGGCAGGCGCGGGCACGGCGGCGGCGATCAGCTCGGAGCAGATGTGCGAGTTCCGGGAGGCGTTCGCGTTCTTCGACAGGGACGGCGACGGCCGGATCACGCCGGAGGAGCTCTCCACGGTGGTGCGGTCCCTGGGCCAGTCCCCGACCCCGGACGAGCTCCGCGACATGGTGCGCGACGTGGACGCCGACGGCAACGGCACCATCGAGTTCGCCGAGTTCCTGGCGCTCGTGTCCCGCCAGCAGGAGGCCGCCCGTGCCGACGCTGGGTCCGCGGACGAGGAGCTCCGTGAGGCGTTCAGGGTGTTCGACAGGGACCAGGACGGGCACATCTCCAAGGCCGAGCTGAGGCACGTCATGATCAGCCTCGGCGAGAAGCTCACCGACGAGGAGGTGGAAGGGATGATCGCGGAGGCGGACCTCGACGGGGATGGGCAGGTCAACTTCGAAGAGTTCGTCAGGATGATGATGCTCTCCGACCAGCAGTGCAGCACTGATCACTGAGAGTTAGCCCACCTCGTCGCAGGATCGACACCACTAGGCAGCTAGCAGACGAGGCATGCATGCCGTGGATCATGAGATACAGCTAGGCTGCATGCTGGCCGCGCCGAGCGTGGTCCGGCCATCAGTCGGTTGCACAACAAAACTCACAAAATTAGGAACAGCTAACAGCGCTCCCGTGTGCCGTGTTGATACGTGCCCCGCACTGCAGGCCACTTCCCGTGTGCCGTGTCGGTTTCTCCGGTCTCCGTGTACTTCGCCATGGTCCATGGCCATGTGTACTTTTCCACGCTGTTTTATGTGTACTTTCTTACGAGCATGTCTACTAGCGCGGAGGTACGTCTGTATTTCCTATGTGCAATGTACTAACCGCGCAATTTTATGCGTACTCTTCTACGCACATGTCTACTTCAAATCGTAAGGATTGTCAAAATCTATCTACATAGTATAAAATCTTGAAGAAATTAGAAACTAACTTCTTGTTTGTCGTCGAAGGCAAGCAGCTCGATCAACATCTATATAGGTATTAAGAAAATGTTTATACGAGACACCCTATCGGTGGCGCACTGTCGTCGCGTGTGCGCGCCGCTGTAACAACTTGCGGCGTACAATAATTGACAACGATTCTAATAAAGTGTCATCGGTGGCATGGCACTAGCGGGACCCGTACATTTAACTGGCTGTAAATACTACTAAGGGCGTGGTCTTTCTTCAGGGCACCTCCACTAACTTCATATAATATCATGTGCGTTTCATCTGTCCATGTCCATAACACTAATCACTGATGCACGCATCGGCAGCTGGTGTACCCATTCCTACTTAAATCGCTAGTCGTGGGTAGCGACATTCTAAGACCCACCGGCACATCAACATGGAAAGGGAGACGATGAACGTTTGGGAGGCGAGGGAGTTCGCCCGCTACGGTATTTTTTTCCCCACCGAGAGCAACGATGCCGGCGGGCTTCGGCATTAACGCCATTGGGGTGCCTATCAGTCTGGTACCAAGAACACTAGTAGAAAAATGCCTATAGCAGTCATTTTGCAGTGGCGTGCCATAGAAAGAACACGACGTTGCTAAGAACCAATATAGTAGTGGCGTCTCGAATACACCGAATGCCACTACTAGACCTTAACTGTGGCATTCGGTGTACTCCGCACGCCATTAATAAAGCGGACCCACAGATGGAACCGGAACAAATTTAGGGGTGGCGCTCGAAAGTTGCAAACGCCACCAATGCCTACAGTTCTAGTGTCATTCGTAGGAAAGAAACGCCGATGTTATCCTAGCTATAGATTCGAAAACTTCCCCGTGCCGCCCTGACCCGCATCTCCCCCCCCCATTCACTCCCTCTCCCTCTTCCCCGACCTGCCCCTCCCTCTTCCCAACTGCTGCTGTCAGCCAAGACCCTGTGCACCGTGATCGCCACCGCCGCCCTCCTCTACCGCATCGGCCGCCGCCCCCGCATCCTCTCCTCCACCCGCCGCCTCTTCCTGTCGCTGCCTCGTCCCCAACTCTACGCATCCGCTTCTCCACCCACCGCCTCTGTGCACGTCGTCGCGAGCCACCGCCGGTGAGCCCCTGTCTCCCTCTTTTTATTTGTTTTAGAGTAGATGATTTAAGATGGTTTAGTCTAGATGATTTTAGATGGTTTAGTGTAGATTTAGTATATAGTAGCAAATGTATATGATTTTAGCGGTAGAAAATTAAGTAGGGGTACAAAACCTAGATGATTCTTGTGTAATGTAGAAAATAGGTGATTTTAGACCGGTGATTAAAATATGAGGATGCACAAATAAATAACTTGTGCATCCTACTTGGCTCACTCCCTCCCTCCTGCAAATATGAGGATCTTTTTGATCTTAGCGAGCCTTGTGATTAATTAACAAGTGCTTTATATTAGATATGACGATGTGTGAGACATGCATGCATAAAATAACTATATTTTTCTTGTAGAGGACATGACGTTGTGTCAAGCTTGTTTCACGGACCGTAGCGATGATACTATGTCAGGCTCGCTATTTGGTGTCCGTCTCATATGGGGTCAATTTGAGCGTTCATTGGTATGTATAATTTTTCCTAGTTAAATTCATTGAATTTTCTTTTCATTGTATCATTTATTTACTTAGTTTTTTTCCATGTTTAGACTATCCCATGCAATTTAAGTAGGGACTTCAATAGAATAATAGGACAAAGCGTGGAGTTTGAAGCTGTTGGGTGAACATATGTTGTTGACGCGCGCAAAGAGCGAGCAATGGCTTGCCTTGCAGGTTCTTCATGGAGAAGGTTCATTTCCAAAAAGCGAATCCCCTCTGGTATGTACCTGTTTTTTGCAATGGGAGCTCCTGGTCCAAGAATCACTATTGCATATATGAACGATGAGGAGGATGAGGATGAGGGCGATGAGGATATGGGCGATGAGGATGAGGGCGATGACGAGGATGAGGGCTATGAGGAGGAGGACGAGGATGAGAGCGATAAGGAGAAAGCAGGACCATTGGATTATATAATTGTCGCTCAGAGATGCAAGCTTACCCAGAGTGAAGAGTGATATCTCGTCCACAACATTGCTTCAAAAAATTTCTACATCGGCCTAGCACTTGTCACTCGCTTAACTAGGACACATATTGAGCTACATGATATGGTATGTTTTCACTTATTATTCTTTCTTTAGTTCCTATTGTATTTGTATTATATGATAGTTATAAGATTTCTAACTTCTTCATCTTAATTATAAACTACCGTTGAGAATGGTTGTTTCTCTTCAAATTTCTGAAGAAGGCTTGGCTGGAATACGTGTTGGAGCAACAGGTGTCGTAAGGGCCATTTTGTACAAGACAATGAGTGATGGTTGCATTATCTTCAACATCTAGGAGTGGAAGAACTTTGTTGAAGCTCATCATGATCTACAAGTTGTGCAAGTCATTATCCTCACCGTCAGGACCACTTCATGCCATAACATTTAGATAATGTTCGTCATTGACATCTTCATTCGTAGTGACTAACTAGATCCTTGTGATGGTTTGTTACTGTAGATACAACTTGTGATGTTTTGAACCGCTTGTTAATCCTTTGTGGTGAACCAAATCATTATTTTCGTACTTATGTGAATATGCATTTCGTGATGTTACATTGTTGTTATATTGCAACCTTTAATCAACAACATGCAACACCTTTTTTTTTAAATTCAAAAATATACTTGCGCATTTGACTTTATTGAAATGCCACAAACATTACATATAGTACCGCTGTTTGCGCCAAACGCCACCACTGTGTCCCCTAGTCATGGCATTCAGACCGAACGCCACCAGTACAAGTGGTAATGGCGGCGTTCAGAGAGGACGCCACCACTACGACCTACTAGTGGCGTGCGACTTAAAACGCCATAAACCTCCTTTTCTGAACGCCACCACTAGGCATTTTCCTACTAGTGGAGAGAGGGCACTAATGGAGGGATTTCCCCTGGTTGCCATTGTTGGAGATATGCCCTAGAGGCAATAATAAATGTGGTTATTATTATATATCTTTGTGTTTATGATAAATGTTTACATTCATGCTATAATAGTATTAACAAGGAAACCATTAATACTTGTGTGATTTGTAAACTTAAATTGAAGTCCCTAGTATGGCCTCTATACTTCACTAGCTTGTTGGTTGATTGATGATGTGGTTTCTTTGTCATGAACATTGAGATGTTATCAACAACAAGATCATATCGTTAGGAGAATGATATGGTGGACATACTCCTATAGACAAGCGTAGCATAAAGATCAAGTCATTTCAATAGTTCAATTGCTATATGCTTTCTGATACATAGTAACCTAATTCCTTCGACCATGAGATCATGCATATTGCCTTTACTGGATGGATGCTTTGATGTCATCAAACACCACACCGTAACAGGGTGGCTATAAAAGTGGGATTGGGTGTTCGGAAAGTATTGGTTGAAACACATGGATCAAGAGTGGGATTTGTCCATCCACATGACGGATAGATATTCTCTGGGCCCTCTCGGTGAAATGTCATCCAAATTAGCTTGCAAGCATGTGACTTGGACACAAGGTATAACAAATCACGTGAACGAGAAAAGATTACTTATCAGTAACGACGATTAACTAGGTATTCAGAGATACCGAAGATCATAACCTCGGAGAAGTAACATATCGTGAGACAAAGGGAAATTGGTATCGTATGTAAGTGGTTCATTCGACGCGCAGTAATCGTAGAAATATGTGGAGCCATATGAATTTCCAGATTCCTCTATTGGTTATTGTTCGGAGAAGTGTCTCGATCATGTCCGCATAATTCACGAACCGTGAGACACACTTAAGGATTCGACGTTGTTTTGAGTATTTTTGGTATTATGTGAAAGAGACGGAATGTTGTTCGTAGTCTCGGATGTGATCCGGGATATCACGAGGTGATCCGGAATGGTCCGGAGAATAAGATTCATATAAGGAAAGTCCCGTTTGGAGTTGGGGAATGGTTCCGTGTTTTCATCGGGAACATTCTAGAAGGTCGGAATGTCGGCACTGGGGAAGGGTACATGAATGTGTCATTGCAAAATGGAATGATTGCATCATGTACTAAGTGTTCTCGCTGTCCAAAATAAAGGGTTTATTTAATTCCTAAATTGGAAAAGTCAACCGCCAGTTTCGGTCAACCGCCAGCTTTTGGAAAGAGGAGAAGTTGAAACCGACTTGGGAGGAGTCCTCCTCCCAAGCCGGCCAGCCCTAGGCCGAGTTGGGGAGGGACTCCCTCCCTCCCCTGGCGCGCCAGCCCTCCCACCTATAAAGGGAGGGGCCGGGCCTCCCCTCTAGGGACACACAAGTTCCTATCCTCTAAACTAGAAACTAGACCTAGACCCGGTTTAGAGCTGTTTCGGTTTAGAGCCTTCTAATTGGTTTAGAGCCCTCTAATTGGTGTGTCTAATTACTAGACCACTAATAGCCTCTCTCATAAGCTCCACCATACTGCACCGGCTTAAGGCGAAGCCTGCGGGATCTCCCTCTACCTCGGTACCACGCCGTTGTCAGCCGGAATCGCGAGAGAGTGCTACAACCTCCGCTGCCTTTGGAACAAGGGAGAGGAAGGTCTTCGCCGAAAATTTAAACGTGTGACCGATCTGCGGGCGCTAAGGGAACGCTGGCCGAAGGATCGTCTACGCGATCTTGAGATCGGAAGAGTACGACTACATCACCCGAGAATCTGCTCTCGTTAAACACTTTGGAATCTTCGAGGGTGAGTTATTCCATCGACTCGTTGTTGCAATCTAGTAGATAGATCTTGGCTTGTTTGTTTGTATCGATAGAAAATTTTTGTTTTCCATGCTACGAACCCCTCAAAGGGTATCGAGCCGTGTCTATATGTAGATCTGTTGACGAGTAGAACACAATGGTCATTGTGGGCGTTGATGCTTTTATTGTAGATTGCTTTTGTGTACTTTGCATCTTGCGGTATGTTGGGATGAAGCGGCCGGGCTAACCTTACATGGCATCGCTCATGAGACTTGCTCCACGCTTAACATGCAACTTGTATTGCATAAGTGGCTTTATGGTGCTGTTTCTCCTAGCATAGTTAAGATCCAATTTACAGGGTAATCAACAATGCTAGTATCAATGTTGTGGTTCTTGTTCGTAAGTTAGAACGACACTTATGGAAAGCCCCAAACCACGTAAAATATGCAAAGAAAGTAGAAGCGTCTAACTTTGTTTTGCGAGGGTGTGCAGATGATGTGATATGGCCATGATTGTGATTATATTTGATGTATGCAATGTTCCTTATTGTAAGTTGGCAACGGCAGGAGCCATATGGTTGTCTTTAATTTCGTTAAGACCTGCGTGTCTATTCAAAATAGTTGTAATAGTTGAAGCTGGTGGACGACAACCATGAAGAAGCGCCATTGACCTTGATGCTATGCGGAGATGATGGAGATCATGTTCGTGCTTGACGATGGAGATCGGAAGCACAAAGAAGAAAGGCCATATCATATCACATATTATGAATTGCATGTGATGTTAATCCTTTATGCATCTTGTATTGCTTAGTAGACGACGGTAGCATTATAAGATGATCCCTCATGCACATAAATTTCAAGTTCTAAAGTGTTCACCCTTAGTATGCACCGCTGCCAAAGCTTGCTGCTCAAGCACCACGTGATGATCGGGTGTCTTTGATTCCGGGTGACTACAACGTAAGCAAGCCAGATTTGCTTATGCGGAAGCTAAGGTTTGTCTTGACGAGCCTAGCATGTACGGACATGGCCTCAGAACACGGATGGCGAAGGCAAAGCATGAATCATATAGTAGATATGATGAACATGATGATTGTTCGCCATTGAAACTATATCAACTCTCGTGATGATCGGTGTTGATGTAGTGGATTTGGTTCGATGTGATCACTAAAACAATGTGAGGGATGTTGTTTTGAGTGGGAGTTCACCTAGTTTAATTTCATTAATTAATTTGAACTCAATTTGTCATAAACTTAGTCTAAACTATTGCAAATATGTTGTAGATCAATGGCAGCCCTACCATCAATTTTAATGCGTTCCTAGAGAAAGAAAAGTTGAAAAACAATGGAAGCAACTTCGGATTGGTTCCGCAATTTGAGGATTGTCCTCACAATGGTAATTTGACCTATGTGCTGGATGCACCGCTGGGTGTCCCGCCTGCAGCTGATGCTACCGATGAAGTAAAGAATGTTTACCTCACTCGGAAGAATCAGTACTCTATAGTTCAGTGTGCTATCTTGTATGGTTTAGAATCGGAGTTTCAGAAAAGGTTTGAAGAGTCGACCCATATGATATTGTCGAGGATCTCAAATTAATCTTTGAGACTCATGCGGCAATTGAAAGTTATGAAGCTTCGAAAAGTTCTTTAACCGCAAGATGGAAGAGGGTAGCTCCGTCGGTGAGCATGTGCTTAAGATGTGCAGACGCAAATAAACTTCAAAGTTTGGGTATAGTGATTCCTAATACTTTGGGGGTTTACGCATCCTCAATCACTACCACCAAGTTACAAGAACTTTGTGATGAACTACAACATGCGTAACATGAACAAAGAGTTGCGAACTATTTGCTATGTTAAAATCTGCGAAGTGGAGATCAAGAAAGAGCACCAAGTGTTGATGGTCAATAAGACCACCAAATTCAAGAAAGGCAAGTCTAAGCGGAAGGGACACTTCAAGAAGGGTGGTAAGAAAGTTACCATACCGACGAAGAGGACCAAGGCTGGACCCAAGCCTGAAAAAGTGCTTTTCTTGCAAGGGAGAAGGTCACTCGAAGCGGAATTGCCCAAAGTACTTGGAAGATTTTAAGAACGGAAAAATCAAGAAGAAAGGTATATATTAAATACATGATATTGAAGTGTATCTCACTAGTATTCGTAGTAGTGCACAGGTATTTGATCTTGGTTCGGTTGCTCATATTTGTAACTCAAACAGAGCTACGAATAAACGGAAGCTAGTGAAGAACGAGGTGACGATGCGGCGTGGGAAGCGGATCAAAGGTTGATGTGATCGCGGTCGACACTACCTCTTCATCTACCATCGGGATTAGTTTTATACTTAAATAATTGTTATTTGGTGCCTGCGTTGAGCATGAACATTATATCGGGATCTTGTTTATTGCGAGACAGTTACTTGTTTAAATCCGAGAATAATGGTTGTTCGATTTATATGAGTAATGTGTTTTATGCACATGCACCTTTGATAGATGGTCTATTCATATTGAATCTCGATAGTAGAAATACACATATTAATAACATTGAGGCTAAACGTTTGAAATCAAGCGATAATTTGACCTATATGTGGCACTGTCGTCTTGGTCACATTGGAGTGAAGCGTATGAAGAAACTCCATTCCGATGGACTTCTTGAATCACTTGATTTTGAATCACTTGAAAGATGCGAAGCATGTCTGATGGGTAAAATGACTAAGACTCCATTTTCTGGTATGATGGAGCGAGCTACAGACTTATTGGAAATCATACATACCGATGTGTGTGGTCCAATGAGTGTAGCATCGCGAAGTGGTTATCGTTATGTTCTTACCTTCACGGATGACTTGAGTAGATATGGGTATATCTATTTCATGAAACATAAGTCCGAAACTTTCGAGAAGTTTAAGGAGTTTCAAAGTGAGGTAGAGAATCAACGTAACAAGAAGATTAAATTTCTACGTTCTGATCGTGGAGGTGAATATCTAAGTTACGAGTTTGGCGAGCATTTGAAGAAATGTGGAATACTTTCAGTTGACACCGCCGGGAACACCACAGCGTAATGGTGTGTCTGAACGTCGTAATCGAACTCTCTTAGATATGGTTCGTTCTATGATGTCACTTACAGATTTGCCACTATCATTTTGGGGTTATGCATTAGAAACAGCCGCATTCACTTTAAATAGGGCACCGTCTAAATCCGTTGAAACGACCGTATGAATTATGGTTTGGGAAGAAACCTAAATTGTCGCTCCTTAAAGTTTGGGGATCTGAAGCCTATGTAAAGAAGTTACTGGGACAAGCTTGAACCCAAAGCGGAAAAATGCGTCTTCATAGGATACCCGAAGGAAACTATTGGTTATACATTCTATCATAGATCCGAAGGAAAAATCTTTGTTGCCAAGAATGGATCCTTTCTAGAGAAGGAAATTCTCTCGAAAGAAGTGGGAAGGAAAGTAGAACTCGACGAGGTTGTCGAACCTTCTCTCGAAATTGCGAGTAGCGCAGACCGAAGAAGTTCTGTGGTGCCCGCACCAATAAGAGAGGAAGCTAGTGATGGTGATCATGAAACTTGGTTGAAGTTGCTCTGAGCCTCGGAGGTCAACGAGAAATCGTACCACTCCATTGGTATGATTCCGTTATGAATGTCATGTTGGTAGACAACACCGATGACCCCGAGACATATGAGGAAGCAATGATGAGCCCAGATTCCAATAAATGGCAAGAAGCCATGAAATCCGAGATTGGATCCATGTACGAAAACCAAGTATGGACTTTGGTGGACTTATAGGATGGCCGGAAGGCTGTCGAGAACAAATGGATTTTCAAGAAGAAAACAGATGCTGATGGTAATGTTATCGTTTATAAAGCTCGACTTGTCGCAAAAGGGTTTCGACAAATTCAAGGAGTTGACTACGATGAGACTTTCTCACCGTAGCGAAGCTAAAGTCTGTGAGGATTATGTTAGCAATCGCTGCATATTATGATTATGAGATATGTCAGATGGATGTCAAAACAGCATTACTCAATGGAGACATTGATGAAGAGTTGTATATGATGCAACCCAAAGGTTTTGTCGATCCTAAAGATGCTAACAAGGTATGCAAACTTCAACGGTCCATCTATGGATTGAAGCAAGCATCCGAAGTTGGAATCAACGCTTTGATAAGGTAATCAAAAGTTTTGGTTTTATACAAACTTATGGAGAAGCTTGTATTTACAAGAAAGTGAGTGGGAGCTCAGAGCATTCTTAATACTGTATGTGGATGACATATTGTTGATTGGGAATGATGTAGACCTTCTTAATAGTGTCAAAGAGTATTTGAATAATAGTTTTTCAATGAAGGATCTTGGCGAAGCTTACATATTAGGCATAAAGATTTATAGAGATAGATCGAACGCCAAATATCATTGTCACAAAGTACATATTTGGACAAAGTTCTAAAGAGGTTTGGAATGGAAGATAGCAAGAAAGGGTTCTTGCCCATGTTGCTAATATGACCTTGAGTAAAACTCAAAGTCCGACATCGCGTAAGATAGAGAAAAGATGAGTAAGACTCCTATGCCTCAGCCATAGGATCTCTAATGTATGCCATGCTATGTACTAGACCCGACATCGCATATCCGTTAGTCTAACTAGCAGATATCAAAGTGATCCAGAGTGGATCATTGGACAATGATCAAAAACATCCTTAAGTACTTGAGAAGAACTAAGGATATGGTTCTTTCTTATGGAGGTGATGAACAGCTCGTTGTTAATGGTTACACCGATGCTAGTTGGAACACCGATCCGGATGATTCTAAATCACAATCTGGATACGTATTTATTTTGAATGGTGCATCAGTTAGCTGGAGGAGTGTGAAGCAAAGCGTTGTGGCGAGATATTCAACTGAATCGGAATACATGGCGCTTGGAGGCTTCACAAGCGATATGGATGAAAGAGTTCATTACAGAGCTGGGTGTGGTTCCTAGTGCTGGACCCAATGTCTATCTACTGTGATAACATGGGCGCCATAGCCAATGCGCAAGAACCAAGGTCACACAAGAAGCTAAAGCATATCAAGCTGCGTTTTCACGCTATTCGAGAACATATCCAGGATGGGGATATAAAGATTTGCAAAGTACACACAGATCTGAATGTGGCGGATCCATTGACTAAACCTCTCCCAAGGGCAAAACATGACCAACACCAAACGCCATGGGTGTTGGTATATTACCATGTAATCTAGATTAGATGACTCTAGTGCAAGTGGGAGACTGTTGGAGATATGCCCTAGAGGCAATAATAAATGTGGTTATTATTATATATCTTTGTGTTTATGATAAATGTTTACATTCATGCTATAATAGTATTAACAAGGAAACCATTAATACTTGTGTGATTTGTAAACTTAAATTGAAGTCCCTAGTATGGCCTCTATACTTCACTAGCTTGTTGGTTGATTGATGATGTGGTTTCTTTGTCATGAACATTGAGATGTTATCAACAACAAGATCATATCGTTAGGAGAATGATATGGTGGACATACTCCTATAGACAAGCGTAGCATAAAGATCAAGTCATTTCAATAGTTCAATTGCTATATGCTTTACGATACATAGTAACCTAATTCCTTCACCATGAGATCATGCATATTGCCTTTCTTGGATGGATGCTTTGATGTCATCAAACACCACACCGTAACAGGGTGGCTATAAAAGTGGCATTGGGTGTTCGGAAAGTATTGGTTGAAACACATGGATCAAGAGTGGGATTTGTCCATCCACATGACGGATAGATATTCTCTGGGCCCTCTCGGTGAAATGTCATCCAAATTAGCTTGCAAGCATGTGACTTGGTCACAAGGGATCACATATCACGGGAACGAGAAAAGAGTACTTATCGATGTGAGGATGAACTAGGTATGCAGATACCGACGATCATAACCTCGGATAAGTAACATATCGTGAGACAAAGGGAAATTGGTATCGTATGTAAGTGGTTCATTCGATCGCAAAGTAATCGAGAAATATGTAGCCATATGAATTTCCAGATTCCTCTATTGGTTATTGTTGAGAAGTGTCTCGATCATGTCCGCATAATTCACGAACCGTGGGAGACACACTTAAGGATTGACGTTGTTTGAGTAGTTATGGTATTATGAGAAAGAGACCGAATGTTGTTCGAGTCTCGGATGGGATCCGGGATATCACGAGGTGATCCGAATGGTCGGAGAATAAGATTCATATAAGGAAAGTCCTGTTTTGGAGTTGGGGAATGGTTCCGTGTTTTCATCGGGAACATTCTAGAAGGTCCTGAATGTCCGGCACTCCGGGGGGGAAGGGGGTACATGAATGTGTCATTGCAAAATGGAATGATTGCATCATGTACTAAGTGTTCTCGCTGTCCAAAATAAAGGGTTTATTTAATTCCTAAATTGGAAAAGTCAAACTGCCAGTTTTCGGTCAACCGCCGTTTGGAAGAGGAGAAGTTGAAACCGACTTGGGGAGGAGTCCTCCTCCCAAGCCGCGGCCAGCCCTAGGCCGAGTTGGGGAGGACTCCTCCTCCTGGCGCCAGCCCTCCCACCTATAAAGGGAGGGGCAGGGCCTCCCCTCTAGAGACACACAAGTTCCTATCCTCTAAACTAGAAACTAGACCTAGACCCCGGTTTAGAGCTGTTTCGGTTTAGAGCCTTCTAATTGGTTTAGAGCCCTCTAATTGGTGTGTCTAATTACTAGACCACTAATAGCCTCTCTCATAAGCTCCACCATACTGACCGCTTAAGCGAAGCCTCGGGATCTCCCTCTACCTCCGGTACCACGCCGTTGTCACGGAATCGAGGAGAGTGCTACAACCTCCACGCTGCTGGAACAAGGAGAGGAAGGTCTTCGTCAGTACCGAACGTGTGACCGATCATGGAGCGCTGGAACGCGGCGCCGGAAGGATCGTCTACGCGATCTTGAGATCGGAAAGAGTACGACTACATCACCCACGAGAATCTGCTCTCGTTAAACACTTTGGAATCTTCGAGGGTGAGTTATTCCATCGACTCGTTGTTGCAATCTAGTAGATAGATCTTGGCTTGTTTGTTTGTATGCGATAGAAAATTTTTGTTTTCCATGCTACGAACCCCTACAGCCATGCCATGCCTCAGTGGAAGAGAGAGTATCCTCGGTATGTGATGGCTCAATACACGGCGCCCAGAAAAGTGCTTGGTGCGTGGTGTTGATGTAGAGCTCGTTGGGAACCCCAAGAGGAAGGTATGATGAGCACAGCAATAAGTTTCCCTCAGTTATGAAACCAAGGTTTAATCGAACCAGTAGGAGTAAGGAAACACCCCAAAGGTGTTACTAGCTGAGCTTTGGCAGGGCACACTACCGGTGCTAGTAGCAATGTGGAGACCTGCACAACACAACCACAGAACTTTGTCCCCAACTTGCGATGAGGTTGTCAATCTCACCGTGTTTTGTGGAAAACAAAGGATTAAACGTATCGAATGGAAAGAAGTAAAAGTTTGCAGAAAGTAAACACAAAGCAGTAAACGATTGTAGATTGTATGTAAAGAAAAGGACCGGGATCCATAGTTCACTAGAGGTGGCTCTCCTTAGATAGAGGTGAACAAATTACAGCGGGGCAATTGACAAACACCGAGAAAGCAATACATGCATATACTAATCATCTTGACTCCTTTGAGACTTGATTGGGCATTACAACATAATACATAGACCGCCATCCAACTGCATCTATGACTAATAATCCACCTTCAGGTTATCATCCGAACCCCTCCAAGATTAAGTTGCAAGCAGATTATTGCTTTATTTAATCAAGGTAAAGTAAACAATACAATTGTTCTATGAACAAAAGATTGTTGTTTTCTCCTAGTAGCAACAAAGACATCTAGTACCTTAGAGATTTCTGTCACTCCCCAGTTACAGAGGCATGAACCCACTATCGAGCATAAATACTAACTCTTGGAGTTGCTAGCATCTACTTGGCCAAGATAGCTACTAACAACGGAAAGCATGCAAGATCTCAAATAACAAAGACATGATAGAATCAATAATCAATCTGAAATAGCATCTCAATATCCATCGGATCCCCGCAAACACAACATGTATGGATTACAAATAGATGATCTTGATCATGAACGGAGCTCACAAGATCTAAACATGAAAGCACAAAGGAGGAGAAACCAGCCATCTAGCTACTACATGGATCTGTAGTCCAAGGATGAACTACTCACGCATCACACCGGAGGCTTGCATGGTGATGAAGAAGGCCTCTGTGGTGATTCCCTCTCCCAGGGGTGCCGAAGAGCTTCAGATCCCTCCCGATCTAGGGATGGAGATGACGGCGGCTACAGACTCTTTCGTGGATTTTTTGATCGGGTACTTAGGGTTTTCGTCCCGAGGGCAACTTATAGGCGGAAGGAGAGGCCGAGGGGGTGCTGGGGTCGGCCAGACCACCCCCTGGCGCGGGCCAGGCCTGGCCGGCCCAGTGGTGTTACCGCCGGCGCCTCCCTCCTCCTCGTATTCTGGCACTTGATCCCTTCCGGAAAAATAGGCACTTGGGCTTTTGTCCCGTCCAATTCCGAGAATATTCATTTTCTGAATTTTCTGGAACCAAAAACAACAGAAAACAGGCAGCTGGCACTGTGGCTCTTGTTAATAGGTTAGTCCAAGAAATCGTAATAAAAGTACTCCAAAGTTAGAACAAAACACAAGAAAGTGGATAAAACTAAGCATGGAACATCAAAAATTATAGATACATTTGCAATGTATCAACATCCCCAAGCTTAACTCCTGCTCGTCCTCGAGTAGGTAAGTGATAAAAAGTAATAATTTTTGAGGTGACATGCACCATCAAAGACTTGATCAAAGTATTTGCAAAACATTCAAAGCTGGGATCATAGTACTTCAATCATAACATGAAAGACAAAGTTCTAGCAATAAGCAAAGAAACTGCGATGCAACATGAAAAGGCACAAACAAAAGATTCATGAATAACAATGCTTTGCAAGACGTTTGTTTGTTTCACATAAAGAAAACATAGCATAAAAGTATTCAGCTTGTCCCTCAATAGAGTAGCAAATATAAATACATAGGACACCTTCAAAGTTCATAAGAGTGACTAGATACAATAGTTTCAAACAAGCAATAACAAGTTACGCATCAATCAACTAGTCTTGGGACAATGCACATAGAACTAAGAATGGCCACTATGCTCTCAAAGTAAGTGCATAAAGATAGAAGGTGGAGACTCAATATAATGGTGGAAGAAAGTCCTTTTGTAAAAAGGAAGTAGGGATTCAAGTCTCATAAAGAGCTTCCAAAAATTATGATACTTATAGCTTTCAACTCTCATTGCACCTATCATAAGCATCTTGAAGTGATTAAGGTTAAAGTGAACAAACTATGGTGTACATGCTTGATGAAGTATAAGTCAGAAATCTCATGTCCCTTGTATACGAGGGTCGCTCCTCATACTACTCAAGTTTAGTCACCGGTAAGTTCTTGTCATCGTAAGTACATGTGTATCATAGAGAACCGCCAACGGGGTACCCCTTGCCCGATGATACGGAAGAATCCCCATATCAAAATGACAAGGCAAGGCACAACGAGCATCTCAAAGATTCTTCTTATTTACCATGGGAATATGGTGCTTTTTCTCTCTTTCCTCTTTTCATAGTATCTCTTTTTTCTCTTTTTCTCAATAGGACTCTTTTTTATAAGAAGAATGCTTCATAGACAGCTCATTATGGTTATGCAGGTTTCCACCATGTCAGCATGGATTAGACCAGCGCCCAAAGCTTTCTCTAACACATATACATAACTCCATAGACTTACAAGCTCCCCTTTCATTTCACACCGACGACATCCATATACAAAAGAGCATGATATCAACTAGGTACAAGTACCAAGTGCAATGTTGAAAGCATTCCCCATGAAAGCATGGTTCTGCTAATTCCCAACAAATAAGTGAAAGCATATGTAACATAGAAGACACAATGGTTTAAGTTTATTAGAGGAAATAAAGTAAAGTGTGCCATCAAGTTCGTGAGAGCTTTAATCACTAGTTTTCTCATAACAAGTGGAAGGTAAACAAAAGCATGAATATACTTGGAATAGCATAAGCTAGTAGGTAGGTATGGTGGACTCTTTGGGAAAACTTGGTTTAGGGAGTTGGATGCATGAGTGGAACTCATGTGTGGTACAGGTGGAGGCTAGCAAAAGACTGGGAGCGACAAACTAAGAGAGCAATAATGGCCATAATCATGCAGAGTGACAAAACATCATTGATCAAAGCATAAAGTGATACTACAAGTTGAAAACTAAAGGATCATAAAGGCTATGGTGACTTGAGATAGTCATAACATGGTGTGAGCATGTGCCAAGTCAACCCAAATAAAGCATCAAAGGAGAATACCACTATACTATGCTAAAACAACGCATGATTCATCCAAGGCACATTAAGCAATCTCAATTGTTTACAACAAGTCATGCTACATCAAAGAATACTAAGCATAAATCCAAAACAATATCAAGCATGGCATGACAAAGCATAGTCACAGTCAAAAACGAGCTCTTTTTACCACATAAGCATGAACTTTCCTACTCTTTTCCAAACCAAACCAAACTACTTGCAAACCAAAGTATGAAAGGGGGTCCCACCAACTTATTCAGAAAACTAAGCAAACCAAAGCAAATGAAAACAAAACGAAAACGAAAAGGAAGATGCTCCAAGAACAACACAACTGTGCATGAAACAATAAAAATGAAGCGTTTGGAAGAAACCTGAATTTTTTATTGATGAAGAAGGGGATGCCTTGGGCATCCCCGAGCTTTGACGCTTGTACTTCTTGGATATTTCTTAGGGTGACACGCGTGGCATCCCAAAGCTTGAGCTTTAGTCCATCCTTCATCTCATTACTCATTCCTTCCATACACCTGAAAATTTTCCTTCATACAAAACTTCACACAATCTCATTAGCAACATTAGTGCACTTAAGATAAATAAGTCTCGAGGTTAAGTTCTAACACCAAATAAACTTCCATTATAACACTAGCTACTGTAGAACTTCCCTCAAAAAGATCAATTCGCCAAAAGAACTCAAAAAGGAACCCACAAGAAGCAAATGCAGAAAATGGCAGAAATCTGTCAAAATAGACCAGCAGGTAAAGATGAATTTGTTCGAAGACCTTCTGTTGCTCAAATCAAAAAGTGTTGAACTAACGAAAGTTAGATAACAACCTGGGGCAGAAGCAAAAAAAATTACAGCTCATTCCGACATACAGAGCTCTCTCAGGAATTTTTACGGTGAAGCACAAGAATCTGTTTTGGGACAGCAACTTTCCCAATCATTACTTCACTCTCATTAGAGGTTACTCTTGGCACAAAAAGCAAATAAAAAGGATAAGGAGAGGTTATTACAGAGGTAATAACTTCCAAGACTCAACTAAAACTCTTGGGTTATCTCCCAACAAGTACTTTTCTTTAACGCCTTTAAGTTAGGCATAAGAAGCAAAGAAAGAATCAAGTGTTCTCAAATGAAGAAGCATTAAGATCAACTTTCTTGCCCTTACCTCTCTTATTTTTATTCTTAACCTTTGGGAAAATGTGATTGTTTGGTGGAGAAGAAAGTTGCATGGTCCCCTTTCCCACATCTATTATTGCTCCAAGGAGTTCTAATAGGGATCTTCCAAGTGTAATTTGTCCTTTTCCTGCACATTCAATAACAAGATAATCAGTAGAAATCATTTTCCCAAGGATCTTTGTAAACACTCCTTCAGCTATTCCAATAGGAAATAAGGTAGCATTATTAGCAAGAGATATTTCTTTTACTCCTTCAGTAAGCCCCAAAGATTCAAAGATTCATAAATATCTTTGGGCATAAGACAAAATTCAGACATGATACCGTAGCGGGATTGGAAAGTTTCAGTGTTTATCTCAATCTTTACTGTAGGGAGCCACTTTGATGGTTCAAAATTTATTGGAACATAATTGTGATGCTCCCTAAGCGTATTATAGCACCCTTCTAATCTAGTAGTGCTAGCCTCAAGAGTATCCAACCTAGCAAATATTTTTGTGAAGGAAGTATCAGTTTGGCTAGGCATGTTGTAAGTGAGGATCAATTTCTTTATAGCATTAGTAGCATCATCGTCATTACATTGGAGGAAATATCCTCCCACAACAGCATCTAGAGCATATCTATAGCAAAGAGCAATCCCAAGGTAAAAACTGCTAAGGAACAAGCTTTGAGTCATTTTAGGCTCAGTTTTTTCATGTAGATCAGAGATTCTAGAACAAGCTTCCTTAAAACTTTCCTCAATTCCTAGTTTAAAAGTGAAAATCATTTCCTCGGGTGACATAGTGATTGGAGCAAGGCTAGACATAGTGGTACTCAAGATAGGAACTATTTTTTTTTGTGTTTTTCCAATAAGAAAGCAAACTTGCAAAACTATTTTTTTGTGTTTTTGAAGAACAAAACAAGCAAACAAAGCAAAAAGAAACTAAGCAAAACAAAAACAACAAAGTAAAGAGATTGGCTATGAGGGACTCCCCTTGTGAAGATGTCCTTGACTCCCCGGCAACGGCGCCAGAAAATCGCTGGTGCGGTGTTGACGTGGGAGTTTCTTCTTGTTTGTTCCCCGACAACAGCGCCAGAAAATCGCTTGATGGCTCAATACACGGTGCCTAGAAAAGTGATTGGTGCGTGGTGTTTATGTAGAGCTCGTTGGGAACCCCAAGAGGAAGGTATGGTGAGCACAGCAACAAGTTTCCCTCAGTTATGAAACCAAGGTTTAATCGAACCAGTAGGAGCAAGGAAACACCCCAAAGGTGTTACTAGCTGAGCTTTGGTAGGGCGCACTACTGGTGCTAGTAGTAACGTGGAGACCTGCACAACACAACCACAGAACTTTGTCCCAAACTTGCGATGAGGTTGTCAATCTCACCGTGTTTTGCGGAAAACAAAGGATTAAACATATCGAATGGAAAGAAGTAAAAGTTTGCAGAAAGTAAACACAAAGCAGTAAAAGATTGTAGATTGTATGTAAAGAAAAGGACCGGGATCCATAGTTCACTAGAGGTGGCTCTCCTTAGATATATAACATGCTGGGTGAACAAATTACAGCGGGGCAATTGACAAACACCGAGAAAGCAATACATGCATATACTAATCATCTTGACTCCTTTGAGACTTGATTGAGCATTACAACATAATACATAGACCGCCATCCAACTGCATCTATGACTAATAATCCACCTTCAGGTTATCATCCGAACCCCTCCAAAGATTAAGTTGCAAGCAACAGATTATTGCTTCTGAACTGCATGTAAAGTAAACAATACAATTGTTCTATGAAAAAAAGATTGTTTTTTTCTCCTAGTAGCAACAACACATCTAGTACCTTAGAGATTTCTCACTTCCCAGATTACCAGAGGCATGAACCCACTATCGAGCATAAATACTAACTCTTGGAGTTGCTAGCATCTACTTGGCCAAGATAGCTACTAACAACGGAAAGCATGCAAGATCTCAAATAACAAAGACATGATAGAATCAATAATCAATCTAAAATAGTATCTCAATATCCATCGGATCTCCGCAAACACAACACGTATGGATTACAAATAGATGATCTTGATCATGAACGGAGCTCACAAGATCTAAACATGAAAGAAAAAAGGAGGAGAAACCAGCCATCTAGCTACTACATGGATCCGTAGTCCAAGGATGAACTACTCACGCATCACACCGGAGGCTTGCATGGTGATGAAGAAGGCCTCCAGGGTGAATTCCCCTCTCCGGCAGGGTGCCGAGAAGAGCTTTAGATCCCTCCCGTTCTAGGGATGGAGATGACGACGGCTACATACTCTTTCGTGGATTTTTTTGATCGGGTACTTAGGGTTTTCTTCCCGAGGGTAACTTATAGGCGGAAGGAGGGGCCGAGGGGGTGCTGGGTTGGCTGACCACCTGGCGCCAGGCCTGGCCGCTGCAGTGGTGTGGCTGGCCCCCCGTCCCTCTCCGCACTTGATCCCTTCCGGAAAATAGGCACTTGGGCTTTTGTCCCGTCCAATTCCGAGAATATTCATTTTCTAACTTTTCTAGAACCAAAAACAACAGAAAACAGGCAGCTGGCACTGTGGCTCTTGTTAATAGGTTAGTCCAAGAAATCATAATACAAGTACTCCAAAGTTGGAACAAAACACAAGAAAGTGGATAAAACTAAGCATGGAACATCAAAAATTATAGATACATTTGCAATGTATCAGTATGCGCCCAACAATACGTACTAGTTGGTACACTTAACTAAGGAATGGAGGAACGAGCTAGTATAGGTATGTGAAGTCGGCACATGCGGGAAGTCCCACCAGAGTAGTGCAATGCCGAGGAGCGGCATCGCTTTTGGTCTGTGCCTGGTCGTGGTATCTACAAGTGATGGGTTTGTTGCATGGAAATTAATTTTTTTCCTACGGAATAGCAAGAGGGAACCCCACAAGATCTAATCTACTAGATGGAAGTAACAAATAGAATAGATCTAATCTACTTATCCTTGAAGAACACTTGTGGTTAACACTCTAGGGATTGTGGATGATGTAATCATACACGCGCGTTGATGACCCACAAGTATAGGGGGTATATCGTAGTATTTTCGAGGGAAGTGAAACCCAATTTATTGATTCGACACAAGGGGAGCCAAAGAATACTTATCAGCCTTAACAACTGAGTTGTCAATTCAGTTGCACCTGGAAACAATCTTGCTCATAGCAGTTTATCAGTAGCAACAGTTTTGTAGTAGGAATAGTAAAGTAACAGTAGCAGCAAAACAAAGACAGTAGTAACAAAAGCAGTAAACAGTGGGATTCGAGTGCGCTAGGCATAGGGATGGATGGACGGGCGTTGCATGGACAAGACAATTCACATAGCAATCAGAACATAGGGCAATTGCAGATAAATAAGGTAAAGCATCCAAGTACTAGACAATTCTAGGCATGTGTTCCATATATAGTCATACGTGCTCGCAATGAGAACTTGCACAACATCTTTTGTCCTGCCAGCCCGTTTGCAGCGGAGCCTCTAGGGAACTACTGGCAATTAAGGTGCTCCTTTTCATAAAGCACCGGAGCAAAGCATTAACACTCCATGAACACACGTGATCCTCACATCAAGGCCTTTCCCTTCTGGCTACCCCGATTTCTGTCACTTCAGGACCATAGGTTCCGGACAACGACGTGTGTAAATAACTTGTAGATAAGACCCAAAACAATAGTATCATGATGAATCAATAATAAGTTCAGATCTGAAATCATGGCACTCGGGCCCTAGTGACAAGCATTAAGCACAACAAGGTTGCAACAAAGTCATAAAGCACTAATAAAAGATACTAGGCACCATGCCCTAACAATCTGATGCTATTACATGAACGATCTCATCCAATCCCTACCATCCCCATAGCCTACAACGGGGGACTACTCACTCATAGATGGGGGAAACATGGATGATCGATGGAGAAGCGATGGTGATGATGATGCGATGATCTCCTCCAATTCCCCGTCCCGACAGGGTGCTAGAACGGAGTTTCTGGTGCTGTTTTGTGGAATCTGGTGGTGGCGGCGGAGCGGAACTCCTTTTGGAAAAACGTCGAACCCCCCGAAGTTTTTAGGTCAGAAGGCTCCTTATAGGCGAAGAGAGAGACTAAGGGGGTGCCTGGGGGGCCCACACCACCCCCTGGTGCGGCCTAGCCTGGCCCGTGCTAGCAGGTGGTGTGGCCACCCCAGGGCCCTTCTCCGTCTCGTATTCTGGCTCATGGAGTCTTCGGGTAAAATAGGATTTTTTGCATATTTTCCGGGATTTTTCCTGATAGTTGATTTTCTCCACAAAAAGTAGACACCAAGGCAATTCTTCGGAAAACAGTGTCAGTTCGCATTAGTTGCATCCAAATCACACAAGTATAGAGGAGAAACAATAGCAAAAGTGTTCGAGAAAGTAGATACGTTTTGGACGTATCAACTCCCCCAAGCTTAGCTTATTGCTTGTCCTCAAGCAATTCAGTTGAAAACTGAGTGCGATAAAAGAACTTTCATGAACACATTTGCTTCATATGATGTAAATATTCTCAGCAATGTGATCAACTACTTAGAAAATTCATAATAAAGAGTATGCAACTGAGTCTACTTAATAGTCTTTGCAAGCTATGAAGAGATTCCAACTCAAGAATAATAAGTAGCACGAAGCACAAACATAAGCAACATTACAATGCTCATAGAAAAGGTATGATAGAGTGTTATCTCGCTTGCCTTTGATTATGAATGTCAAGGCACCTCTGAAGTTCAAGTGATGACTAGAAGTAAAGATATCAAAGATATAAGCATCAAAGTCATAACACAAGTAATCAAGTAATGGAACAAACACAAAAAATGACAACTAATGCTCTCAAGAAGGTGCTCAAAGAATATGTGGAGACTCAACAAGTAGAAGAAAAAGGTTTTGAATAATTTTGAAAGGCTTCCAAATGCTGAAAGTATGGTACTTGTTAGCTTTGAGCTCTCATTGCCCCTATCATAAGCATCTTTAATGTGGTTAAGGTGAAAGTTACACAACTAAGAGGATATGCTTGACAAGTTATAAATTGAAGTCTCATGCCCCTTACTTACGAAGACCGATCCTCATGCTACTCAACTTCAATCACAAGTAAGCTCTTGCCATTGTAAGTACATACGTATCATAGAGAACCGCCAACGGGGTACCCCTTGCATATGATACAGGAGCTATCCCATAATCAAAATGACAAGGCGAGCAGACAATGAGCAAGCTCAGTGATCTTTTTATTTACTATGTGCATAGATTTTTATTGAGGATGCTTCATAGAATGCTCATTACGGTTATGCTGCAAGTTTCTACCATGATTAGGCATGGCTTAGGCTAGCGGCCCAGGCGTTTCTCTAACATACATACAAACTCCATGATCTTACAAGTTCCACTTTTATTTCACACTGCCGGGATCCGTAAGCAAAAGAACATGATATCAACTAAGTACAAAGTACCTATGAAGCGCTGAAAGCGGTCCCCATGATACATGGTTCTGCTAACTTCAACTCATAAAGCGCAAGCATATGCGCAACAAAGAAGGACGCAATGGTTCAGGTTTATTAAGTGCAAGAAAATAAAGCGTGCCATCAAGTTTGTGAGGGATTTACTAACTAACTTTCTCATAACAAGCAAACATTTTATTCGGAAGAAAACAAGGCATATTGAATATGCACGGAATATAGCAAACGATGCTAATAGGTAGGTATGGTGGACACTTTGGAAATATTTGGTTTAGGGAGTTGGAAACATGAGTAAAACACTCAGTGGAAGTGAAGGCTAGCAATAGTAAGGGAGCGACAAACGAGAGAGCAATACCTATCATTATCATGCTTGCAACAAAACAAGACTACTCATGGTATGAAAATGATTCAAGATCCTCAAGGCAAAATAATTCGTCAAGGCTTAACTGATTATTACAGTCATGTGCATGCGTGAGCATGTGCCAAGTCGATCAAATGAAACATTCAGAGGAGGATACCACAGTGTCATACCAATTTATGAATAGAGTAATGCAAGCGAACATTCATGAGACATGCTACAAACTATTAGCGAGATGGAGCTAATCACAAGAAAGCAAGAACTACTAAGCATCCAAAGAAAACATACACTACATGAACGGACTAAGCAAGCTCACAATGATGAGTATATGTACAAAAATGAAGACAAATAGAGTTCGTTACCAGCCTCTTACCATGCCTCAAGTTGTCATTGATCCTCATTATTGCTCTTCGCTTGTGTGGCTTGAATAATAATATGAAACCAATAATCCACTGTGAACTGCTGAACCCTGTAGCCAACTCGCAAAAACCAAAGAAGAACGACAAATATTTTTGGTGTTTCCGATTTTTAAACAAGAACCAAAAGAGAAAAACAAGCAAAGCAAAATCTTTTTGGGTTTTTCAAATAGTTCAAACAAAGCAAAAAGGGAAAAACAAACCAAGGCAAAAAGAAGAAACAAACCAATGAGAAACAACAAAAATATTTTTGGTCTTTTTGTGTTTTTAGAAAGCAAAAGCAAAGAAGAACGAAAACTAAAAACAGAACGAAAGCATGAATATACAAAGAACCGACGCAACATGATATGTAGATGAGTGCGGTGTCGGCGTACCTCCCCCCAAGCTTAGGCTTTTGGCCTAAGTGGGTATCAATCCCAGGCTGGCCAAGATGAAGTGTCACCAGGGTATGACGAGGAGGTACCCTCGTCTGCGCAGAGCAGTACATCCCTCCGTAATGTGCGGAATAATCATAGGAGGGCACATCCTCCTGGTGCTGCTCGTGGAAACCCAACAAGCGAAGCTGCTCGTCCACCTCCTCCTTGGAGCACGACCACGGTCTCCTATCAACACTAAACAAAGCAGGCTGGGGCAAAAGGATCTCCCTTTCATCCCCGTCAGTGAAAAGCATCCTATATACTAGATTGTTCAAATCAGAGGTAGCAGTGACAAAGTGATGAGTTTTCATGGCAACAAGGTCGAGCCTCTATGGTGCTAGCATAACATCATCAGGAGCCACAGAAAGATCTAATGCATCAACTACACGTGAAGCAATGATGCCCCCATAGATAGGCCCCCTAGCAGCTAGGCGGCGAGCAATAAGAGAGCCAAGATTGTACCGAGTATCATTGTTGAGCGCAGCAGCAAGGAAAGATAAGTGATAGTTGGAGATATTACTAGTGTTCTCCCTACCCAAAACACTAGTGGAAAGGTAGTATGCAAAGTATCTAAGAGCAGGGAGTTGGATATTTCTTATCTTTCCGCGTTGCATACCTTGGTCATCATCATTGGTCACCCCTCGGTAAAGCTCCAACAAATCAGCGGGCCGCCCTTGAATTTTCTTCACGGTCGCTGTCATACGCACACCTACAATACTGCAAAATCTCTCCAAAGGCATGGTGAAGGGCATATCATAGATCTTAAATGAGACAGTAGAATGATAGGATGTGTTAGAAAATGAGAAGCTCTCAACAAAAGTTTTGGTGAGCATAGCGTATTGTGCACTCTCATCTTGCATATAAGAGGTCAAGCCAACCCTCTCAATCAGTAGCAAGAAATCATCAAGAATACCTGCAGCTTGCAAGAAAGTAAAACAAGGGAAAGAGGATGGGTGAGCATCTCCATCATCTCTTTCACTGCCAATACGTGATGCAATGAGGTCTTCATTGTATGATGGCCTAGCTTGAGAGGCTGTTCTTGAGGGCCTCGACCTCCTAGGTGCATCACTCTCAAATATCTCTCCAAAAGTATGGTTGTTCATGCTTGGTATTCTGAAATTTAAACACCTATTAAACAAGTGATTGCAAAGTAATTATAATGAAGGATTTTACTCATAGGGACTTGTAAGAGGCCTAAACATGCATCAAATCTATATCTCTAAGCATCAAACAAGCTTACAAGCTCTCATAACCAGTCACCCAAAATACTCAACATATAATGCACTAAACACAAATCTACTTGGACAAGGGGAGGAGTCACATACCAAGGAACAATTGCTCCAAATTTCAGCAAGAAAGATGGGCTGAGCAAGGAGATCGAAGAAATCGAGAGCAAGCACAGAAAGAACGCGATTTTGAGCTATGAACTGGAGCTTACTCAGGAGAGAGAAGAAAGTGGCAGGTGAGAGAAGTAGTGGGGGGGCCAGGGGTGGCCCACACCAGGGCATGGCGCCACCCAGGGCTGGCCGCGCCACCACATGGTGTGCCTTCCTGGTGGGCCCCCTGGTACCTACCAGGTGCTCCTCTGCCCCTTTTTTCTGGTAAAAATTTAATATGAATTTTCTGGAATTTTTCGAGACACTTTATTTTTGGGCATTTTTTAGAAATAGAAGAATGATTTTTCTGATAGACAGATTTTTTTCTTTTTGAAACATGATGCAAGGACAAAACAAGGCTACAACTATAGAAGTTCTAGCATGCAAGCAACTAACAACACAAAGAAAACTAAACGAAAGCAAAAACTAAAATGCAAAGGATAGAAATAAACGGAGATAATCATAATGAAAACATTGTTTTGTTCAATGGAATCCTTTTGTTAGCAAGGTTGATCAAGTCTTGCTACCAAAATAATTGCATATGAGACAAAACTTTGTACTCCACTAATGATTATGTTACCTTAACCTTGATAGCAATGGTCCCAATCATAATAGTTTCAAATTTTTCTCTTGGTATGGGACAATATATTTCTCCAACTTGAATGCCTTCAACATGTTCAATTGAATTCAGTCCATAAGTCCTTTCAATCTTCTTGGGGAAATAGACAGTATGTTCCTTGTCATTAACATTGAAGGTCACCTTTCCTTGATTACAATTAATAACAGCTCCTGCAGTATTAAGAAAAGGTCTCCCAAGAATAATAGACATATTATCATCTTCAGGCATTTCAAGCACAACAAAATCAGTTAATATCAAGCAATTATGAGCCACCTAGACAGGTACATACTCACATATACCCACAGGAATAGTGGTAGACTTATCAGCCATTTGCAAAGATATATCAGTTGGTATCAATTTTTCAAGCTGAAGCCTCTTATAGAGAGAGAAAGGCATAACACTAACTCTAGCTCCCAAATCACACAAAGCAGTTCTAACATAAATGTTCTTAATAGAGCAAGGGATAGTTGGAATCCCTGGGTCTCCAAGTTTCTTAGGAACCTTACCATTGAAGGAATAATTAGCAAGCAAAGTAGAGATTTCTTCATTAGGGATCTTCCTTTTATTCGAGACAATGTACTTCATATACTTTGAGTAAGGAGGCAATTTAATAGCATCAGTCAAAGGAATTTGCAAGAATAAAGGTTTCATCCACTCACAAAACTTATTATAGTGTTCATCTTCTTTTGACTTGTGTTTCTTATCAGGGAAAGGCATAGGTTTTTGGACCCAAGGTTCTCTTTCACTACGGTATTTCTTAGCAAGAAAATCTTCTTTAGTGTATTTAATATTCTTAGTGTGGTTTTCAGGTTCTTCTTCAACTTTTTCTTCATTAGGAACTTCATTTTCTTCACTACCACTTTCAGTTTCAGCATCAGAGATAGATATACTATTAGGATCTATAGCAGGTTCAGAGGGTTCTACAATAGTTTTATGTTTCTTTTTCCTTTTCTTACGAGTAGAACCACTATTTTCAGCTTGTTGAGAATCCTGCTCAATTCTTTTGGGTTGCCCCTCAGGATATAGAGGATCCTGGGTAGCAGCACCACTTCTAGTTCTAATTTCATAAGCATGTTTTTCTTTAGCAGCATTAACTAGCAAGTCGTTTTGCACTTTAACGAGTTGATCTATTTGAGTTTGAACCATTTGAAAGTGTTTAACAATCATTTTAACATCATTAGAGGTTCTTTCCACAATATCTTTCAACTCAACAATAGCTCTAGTGTTTTCCATTAGATGATTTTGCACCCTTTTATTAAAGTTATCTTTCTTAACAATAAAGATATCAAATTCTTCTAAGCATTGATCAGGAGGTTTCAAGTAAGGGATATCACCTTCATCAAAGTGCTGGAGAGAGTGTACCTCAATAGTGGATGAATAGGGAATAGGCTTACATAATTCTTCTATAGGAGGTAAATTCTTGACATCTGGAGCTTTAATTCCCTTCTCCTTAAGACATTTCTTAGCTTCCTTCATCACTTCATCATTTAATTCAATAACTCCCCTCTTCTTTGATGTTGAATAGGCACAGAATAGATGGTTCAAGTACAATTACTTGGTATAGCTTGTTTAGGAGGAGTCCAATCTTCATAATTCTTGCTTATTTTAGCCATTAATTCCTCAGCTTCCTTAGGAGTCCTATTCTGAAAACACAATCAGCACAACTATCTAGGTATGTCCTAGATTCTTGTTAGTCCATTATAAAATATATCAAGTAGTTCATTCTTAGGTAATGGACTTCCAAAATGCATGAATCAAAGCACAAACCTTTCCCAAGATTACGCAATACCTCTTTTCTCTCCTGTTTAAAATCAAAAGTTCACGCAAAACAGCATGTCTAGCACTAGGAGGAAAATATTTCGCAGAAAGTATTAAACAAGCACTGTGGCTATCAATAGATCCAGGAGGTAAATTACCAAACCAAGTTTTAGCTTCTCCTTTCAGTGAAAAAGGGAAAATCTTAGCAACAAAGTAAGTACGCATTTTAATATCATCAGAAAACAAGCCACTCATGGTAGAAAGTTCATTCATATGTGCTACCACACTTTCATTCTTAGTTCCGCCAAAAGGTTCTTTCTCGACAATAGCTATGTAAGATAGATCGAGAGAGAAATCATAATCTTCATCTATAATGTTTATGGGAGAAGCAAGAAACTTAGCAAATAGGAGATAATTTGGGTCTAATAGTACGCCTCTCAAGGAGATTCTTAGCGGCTCCCCTATCATGGGTGTTCCTACATTCTTCAATAAACTCATCAGTCATCTCAACATAATCTTCTTCAGCATCATAACTCTCACTAGACTCAGGTGAGCTAACAGGTGTCGCAGTGTGTTCATTAGGAGTTTCGGTATTTCCAACTATAGTTCTAGCAGTCGTAGCATCTAGGAAAGGACCTAATGAACCACTCTTATCAAGCATAGTAGAAGCAGCATCAGAAGTTTCAGATTCAGCAGTAGTAGCAGTATGTGTAGCATGTGTATGTGGTGGTGTAAGGAACTTACTCAGAATAGACGGTGAATCAAGAGCGGTAGAGGTGTTCAGAACCGTACCTCTTCTTGTAGTGGATGGTAAAATAGGAACCTTGCCATCACGAGACTTACCCATGACGGATGGATAGCAGCGAACAATAGAGAATCCAAGTGAACTTGATAAATAAAGCTATGCTCCTCGGCAACGGCGCCAGAAAATAGTCTTGATGACCCACAAGTATAGGGGGTGTATCGCAGTATTTTCGAGGGAAGTGAAACCCAATTTATTGATTCGACACAAGGGGAGCCAAAGAATACTTATTAGCCTTAACAACTGAGTTGTCAATTCAACTGTACCTGGAAACAATCTTGCTCACAATAGTTTATCAGTAGCAACAGTTTTGTAGTAGGAATAGTAAAGTAACAGTAGCGGCAAAACAAAGACAGGAGTAACAAAAGTAGTAAACAGTGGGATTCGAGTGCGGTAGGCATAGGGATGGATGGACGGGCATTGCATGGACAAGACAATTCACATAGCAATCAGAACATAGGGCAATTGCAGATAAATAAGATAAAGTATCCAAGTACTAGACAATCCTAGGCATGTGTTCCATATATAGTCATACGTGCTCGCAATGAGAACTTGCACAACATCTTTTGTCCTGCCAGCCCGTTTGTAGCGGGGCCTCTAGGGAACTACTGGCAATTAAGGTGCTCCTTTTCATAAAGCACCGGAGCAAAGCATTAACACTCCGTGAACACACGTGATCCTCACATCAAGGCCTTTCCCTTCCGGCTACCCCGATTTCTGTCACTTCAGGACCATAGGTTCCGGACAACAACGTGTGTAAACAACTTGTAGATAAGACCCAAAACAATACTATCATGATGAATCAATAATAAGTTCAGATCTGAAATCATGGCACTCGGGCCCTAGTGACAAGCATTAAGCACAACAAGGTTGCAACAAAGTCATAAAGCACTAATAAAAGATACTAGGCACCATGCCCTAACAATCTGATGCCATTACATGAACGATCTCATACAATCCCTACCATCCCCATAGCCTACAACAGGGGATTACTCACTCATAGATGGGGGAAACATGGATGATCGATGGAGAAGCGATGGTGATGATGATGGCGATGATCTCCTCCAATTCCCCGTCCCGACAGGGTGCCAGAACGGAGTTTCTGGTGCTATTTCATGGAATCTGGTGGTGGCGATGGAGCGGAACTCCTTCTGGAAAAACGTCGAACCCCCCGAAGTTTTTAGGTCAGAAGGCTCCTTATAGGCGAAGAGAGAGAGACCGAGGGGTGCTGGGGCCCACACCACCTGGCGGCCTGGCCTGGCCCGCACTTTGAGGGTGGTGTGGCCACCCCAGGGCCCTTCTCCGTCTCGTATTCTGGCTCCTAGAGTCTTCGGGTAAAATAGGATTTTTGGCATATTTTCCGGGATTTTTCCTGATAGTTGATTTTCTGCACAAAAAGTAGACACCAAGGCAATTCTGCTGAAAACAACGTTAGTTCGCATTAGTTGCATCCAAATCACACAAGTATAGAGGAGAAACAATAGCAAAAGTGTTCGAGAAAGTAGATACGTTTTGGACGTATCACGCGTCGGTTCAAACCGATGTAGATCTTGACCTTCTAGATCCATTTACCAAACGGACGACACCTCCGCGGTATCCACACATTCCGTCTTGATTTCTTCTCCTCCTACTTGATCCCAAAAGCGAGGGAGAAGAGCTGCTCGAGATCCCGTCAGCATAACGATGATGCCTGGATGTATGGTGAAGTGTAGTAGACCTTCGCTAAGCATCTACGCGGAAGAGAGAGAGAGGGAGGCTGGGCCTACAAGGGGGGTCTTGTGCGCCTTCTCTACCTCCTCTTATACAGGCGGCCAAGGGAGGGGGTAGGCCAGCATTAGCCCCTCCTCCAAGGGAGGGGCGGTGGCCAGGAGGAGGGAATCCTCCCATCCTCCCCTAGGGTTTGGGGCAGCTAGGGTTTCCCTAGTGGGGGTGCATGGGCCATTGTGGGGCTATGGCACCCTGGCCTATGTTGGTCGGGGTGCCCTCAACTAGTCCCATGAGACCTTCCGGATAGGTGGGACCCATTCTAGAACCTTCCAGAACCTTCTAGATCAATATGCAACAATTCTGAAACTATCTCGAATTAATCCCGAAACCAAACCTAGCTCAGATATACTTTTTATCTACCTCTAGACCATTCCGGAACTCCTTGTGAAATCTAGGATCCTATCTGAGACTACGAATCTCCATTCGGTCAAACCATCTATTATCTCATCGAAAACCTAGTGACACTGAAACATTAAGTGTGTGACCCGGCAGGTTCAAGAACATGCACACATGATCGAGACACCTCTCCGATCAATAACTGTTGGGTCTGCAGCATAGAAAACAAAAAATTTCCTACGGTGTGAACTACACGCCAAGATCTATCTACTAGGTACAAAGCAAACGGATGGACATACATCCATAGAGAACTTACCCTCGAAGACAACGAGCTTTGTTAATGAGTAGGAACTCGTGGTTGATGTAGTCGTACACTTGCCGATCTCAAGATCGTGAGGAAGTCCGAGCGCCGCAAATCAGCAGCGCATCCGCACTCGCACACACGTTCAAGCCACCAGACAACCTCCACCTCCTCGCTCCAGCGATCCAAATGGAAGCAAAGAACTCCTTCAGCATTTAAATGCCACCGAGAACATGTATCTCGCTAATCCGAGACCATGGGGAATAATTCTAGAGGGAGAGAGATCCTTCACAAGGAGGTGTGAGGATGAAGGAGGAATGGGTGGCCTTTTATAGGAGGAGGGGTGCCCCTCACTCCATGGTCAAGCATGGGGTGACCTCACCTCCCCCATTCATGTGGTGGTAACTCCTCCACATTAAAATGCCTCTTCACATTCCCTTTTAAAGTCTCCACTTTAAATGCATTAAGTTTCTCCAAATTTAATGCTCTCTCATTTAATAAAACTCT
The DNA here is from genome assembly GCA_023614405.1 of Avena insularis. Lineage (NCBI taxonomy): Eukaryota > Viridiplantae > Streptophyta > Magnoliopsida > Poales > Poaceae > Avena > Avena insularis. The sequence continues at coordinate 474,284,151 of CM042696.1, read as the reverse complement.
TTTATTAAATTTATTCAGAATTTTGTTAATTACTTTAATTAACAAACATTCACATATAGCCCCTTGCAATATTTCAATATCACATGCAGAACCACCTTCTGCAATTTCACCCGAAACAATTTCCGGTTTCTATTGAAACAATTCCTGCGCTTTGCAATTCTTTCGTCTGAAACATATGTGCTCCAAAATGGTGTCCGGTAACTCTTAAGTGTGCCACCCTACAGTTCGCGAATAATGCAGACATGATCGAGACCCTTCTCCGATCAATAATTAGCAGCGGGACCTGGAGATCCGTACTGACTCCTACACATTCAACGATGACTCCTGTGATCATGAGAACCTTTAACACTTTTAACTAAATACCTTTGTCTATCGATATATTACATGTTCAAGATTCGATCATCGGTATCTCCATACCTAGTTTGATCTCGTTACCGACATGCACTCTTTTCTCGTTCCCGTGATATAACATTCTAGTGATCACATCACTTGCTTGCAGGCTATCCTAATGTGATATCACCGAGAGGGCCCAGAGTATATCTATCCGTCATCTGGATTGACAAATTCCACTCTTGATCCATGAGCCTCAACATAACACCTTCAAGTAATCGAACCCATCTTTATAGTCACCCTGTTACGGTGTGACGTTTGATGTTATCAAGATACTCTTCTGGTGTTAGCAATTAAAATGATCTCATGGTCTAAGGATAAAGATTACTTCGTATGATGTTATAGCAATATAAACACAATGACTTGATCGTAATGCTATACTTCGGATGAATGTTCATCACATCATTCCACCAATGGTGTGACCTTGTTATTAACAACATCCAATGTCCATGATAAGGAAACCTTGATCATCTTGTTAATCAACAAGCTAGTCTATAAGAGAGGCATGACTAGGAACCCTTTTTGTTTATTAAACACACATGTATTGATGTTTCCTATCAATACAATTATAGCATGTAAAATAAACATCTATCATATACAAGGAATACATAATAACAACTTTATTATTGCCTCTCAGGGCATATTTCCTTCAGTCTCCCACTTGCACTAGAGACAATAATCTAGTTCACATAGTGATAAATCTAACACCCATGGAGTTCTGGTGTTGATCATGTTTTGCCCTAGGGAGTACTTTAGTCAACGGATCTGCTACATTCATGTCCGTGTGCACTTTACAAATCTTTATATCTCCATCCTTGACATGCTCGCGGATGGAGTGAAACCGGCGCTTAATATGCTTGGAATTCTTGTGAGACCTTGGTTCCTTGGCGTTGGCTATGGCTCCATTGTTGTCACAATAGATTACCATCGGGTCCAACGCACTGGGAAACATACCCAGTTCCGTAATGAACTCTTTCATCCAAACTGATTCCTGCGCCGCTTCTGAAGCAGCAACATATTCCGCCTCCGTTGTTGATCTAGCCACCATGGGTTGTTTGGAGCTCTTCCAACTAACTACTGCTCCGTTCAAGAGAAATACGTATCCGGATTGAGACTTAGAGTCATCCGGATCAGTGTCAAAGCTAGCATCGACATAACACTTAGCGACTAGCTCTTCTTCACCTCCGTATATAAGAAACATATCCTTAGTTCTTCTCAAGTACTTAAGGATATTCTTGACCGCTATCCAAAGGTTAGAACACGGATCAGATTGGTACCTACTCGTCAAACTAATAGCATGTGACACATCCGGTCTTGTACATAGCATGGCATACATTATAGAGCCTATGGCTGAGGCATAGGGGATCCTATCCATTATCTATCTTTCTTCCGCCGTAGCCGGACTTTGAGTCTTACTCAATGTCTTGCCTTGCAACATAGGTAAGAACCCCTTCTTACTTCCGTCCATATTAAACTTCTTTAATATCTTATCAAGGTATGTACTCTGCGATAGCCCAATTAGGTGTCTTGATCTATCTCTATAGATTTTAATGCCTAATATATATGAAGCTTCACCAAGGTCCTTCATCGAAAATTTGCTGTTTAGATAACTTTTAACACTGTTTAAAAGATCTAAATCATTTCCAATCAATAATATGTCATCCACATATAATATCAGAAATGCCACATTGCTCCCACTCACTTTCTTGTAAATACAAGCCTCTCCATAAGTTTGGACAAATCCAAACTCTTTGATCACCTCATCAAAGCGGAGATTCCAACTTCGTGATGCTTGCTTCAGTCCATAGATGGACCGCTGAAGTTTGCACACCTTATTAGCATCCTTAGGATCGACAAAACCCTTAGGTTGTATCATTTACAACTCTTATTCAATCTTACCATTAAGGAACGCAATTTTGACATCCATCTGCCATATTTCATAATCGAAATATGCAGCAATTGCTAACATAATCCTAACTGACTTAAGCATCGCTACGGGAGAGAATGTCTCATTGTAGTCAACTCCTTGAATTTGTCAAAACCCCTTTGCGACAAGTCGAGCCTTATAAATGGTCACATTACCATCAGCATCAGTTTTCCTTTTGAAAATCCATTTATTCTCAACGGCCTTTCGGTCGTGAGGTAAGTCCACCAAGTTCCAAACTTGGTTCTCGTACATGGATTCCATCTCGGATTTCATGGCTTCTAGACATTTGTTGGAATCCAGGCTCATCATCGCTTCTTCATATGTCGCAGGGTCATCCATTTCATCAATCATGAAATTCATAACTTGATTGCATGCAGTTCAGAGCTGCGTATCCTGCTTGACCTGCGAAGTTCGTTAGTGTCCTCTTTCGGAGTTTCATGATCAATATCATTAGCTCTCTCTTCATCAGGTGAAGTCAACTCCGAAACAACTTCTGGTGCTGCACCACTCGCCATTCCATGAAGAGAAGGTTCAATGACCTCTTCGAGTTCTACCTTCCGACTACTCACACCTTTCGCGAGAAACTCCTTCTCAAGAAAGGATCCATTCTTGGCAACAAAGACCTTGCCCTCGGATCTGTGATAGAAGGTATACCCAATCGTTTCCTTAGGGTATCCTATGAAGACGCATTTTTCCGCTTTGGGTTCGAGTTTATCTGGTTGAAGTTTCTTCACATAAACATCGCATCCCCAAACTTTAAGAAATGACAGCTTAGGTTTGTTTCCAAACCATAATTCATACGGTGTCTTTTCAACGGATTTAGATGGTGCCCTATTTAAAGTGAATGTAGCGGTTTCAGCATATAACCCCAAAATGACGGTGGCAAGTCGATCAGAGACATCATAGATCGAACCATATCCAATAAAGTACGACATGACGCTCGACACACCATTACGTTGTGGTGTTCCGGCAGGCGTGAGTTGTGAAACCATTCCACAGTCTTTCATATGTGTGCTAAACTCGTAACTAAGATACTCTCCTCCACGGTTGGACTGCAGAAATTTGATCTTTCTGTTACGATGATTTTCCACTTCATTCTGAAATTCTTTGAACATTTCAAAAGTTTTAGACTTGTGTTTCATCAAATAGATATACCCATATCTACTCAAATCATCCGTGAAAGTAACAAAATAACGATATCCACCTCGCGCCGACACACTCATTGGTCCACACACATCAGTATGTATGATTTCCAATAGATCTGTCGCCCGTTCCATTGAACCGGAAAACGGCGTTCTAGTCATCTTGCCCATAAGGCATGGCTCACATGTATCAAATGATTCAAAATCAAGTGATTCCAAAAGTCCATCAGAAAGGAGTTTCTTCATGCGTTTAACGCCATATGACCTAGACGGCAGTGCCACATATATGTAGATATATCATTATCAAGTTTAATCCTTTTAGCATCAACATTATGAATATGCGTAATACTACTATCGAGATCCAACAGAAATAAACCATTCAACATAGGTGCATGACCATAAAAGATATTATTCATATAAATCGAACAACCATTGTTTTCAGACTTAAATGAATAACCACTTTGCATCAAACACGATCCGGATACAATGTTCATGCTCAGTGCAGGCACCAAATAACAATTATTTAGGTTTATAACTAATCCCGATGGCATATGGAGAGGCAGCGTTCTGACGGCGATCACATCAACTCTTGATCCATTGTCAATTCAAGATCGAGACCTCATCCTTGCTAGTTGTCGCTTGTTCCGCAGCCCCGAACCGAAGTTACATATATTAGCAACCGATCCCGTATCAAATACCTGTGTGCTCTGCGAGTACTAGTCAAGTACACATCAATAACATGTATATCACATATACCTTTTTTGCCTTGCGGACTTCTTGTCCGCCAAATACTTGGGGCGCTTGCCCAATGGCTAGTCCCTTGCAATAGTAGCACTTTGGTCGGACTTAGGGCCAGCTGGGGTTTTTTTCAAGTGGCAACAGACTTGCCACCCTTCTTTCCATTGTGCTTGCCTTTCTTGTCCTTCTTGAAACTGGTGGTCCTATTGATCATCAACACTTGATGTTCTTTCCTAATCTCCACTTCTGCAGTCTTAAGTATTGACAGAAGCTCGGGAAGAGACTTCTTCATGCCCTGAATATTATATTTCATCACGAAGCTCTTGTAGCTAGGTGGCAGAGATTGGAGAACACGATGTATGCCTAGGTCAATGGGAATTGTTATTCCTAAGGACACAAGCTTATCGGCGTACCCAGACATTTTGAGTACGTGCTCACTAACGGAGCTGTTTTCCTCCATCATGCAGCTAAAGAACTTTTTTGTAGCATTATAACTCTCTACGGCAGCATGGGTATCGAAAATCATTTTCAATTCTCCCATGGTATCAAAGGCATTGCCATTTTCGAAACGCTTTCGAAGTTCTGGCTCTAGCCCATATAGTATGCCACAATGAACTAAGTTGTGGTCCTCCTGACGAGTTATATAGACGTTCTTTTCCTCGTCAGGGGCATCAGGAGCTGGTGGGGGGCCTAGCGGCGCATCTAGCACATATTGCTTTTGTGCAGCAGTGAGGAGAATCCTCAAATTCATAGCCCAGTTGGTGAAGTTGCTACCATTCGCAGCAAGTTTCTCTTTCTCCATGAACACATTGAAATTAAAAGCAGGTGGTGCCATCTACAACAGAATTTGTAAAGTATATTTAGACTAAGTTTATGATAGATTGAGTTCAACTAATCCAAATTACTAATGAACTCCCACTCAAAAACGAAATCCCTCGTGTCCTTTTGGTGATTACATGAACCAAATCCACTACACCAAGTCCGATCATCACGTGAGTCGGTGTAGCTTCAAAGGCGAGCATCTATATGGGCATCATATCAACTATATGACTCATGCTTAACCTTTCGGTCTGTGTTCCGAGGCCATGTCTGTACATGCTAGGCTCGTCAAGTAAGAACCTTAGTATTTGCGTGTGTAAAACTGTCTTACACCCGTTGTATGAAAGCGTAGAGTTGAAAACACCCGATCATCACGTGATGCCTCAAAACACAATCCACAAAACGGTGCATACTTAAGGAAGAACACATTTTTATCTTGATATCTAAATGAGGGATCATCTTATAATGCTATCAAATGCGCCAAACTAGCAATATAAGATGCTAACATCTAATGTGTGAAGTGAGGTGATATGGTCCATGCATTTGATCTCTATCATTTGCATCGTGGTATGATCTCTATCATTCCTTTGTGTGTAAGGCCAAGGTCTATGGAACTTACATGTTAAGTGAGTTGTAAGAGTATCTATTATACATCTACTTACGACAATACCATATCAAAAACACTAGCCTAACAATGATCTAAACTAGACGCCTCTAATTTATCAATTGCAAGTTTTACGTGGCTTAGGGCTTTCGGAGATAGAACCTGTCTAACCTACGAACATGAACCACAACGAGGATAACCAAGTTATTAGCAACTCGTTGTAAACCAGATATTGACTATAGTAGGAGAGACAGACACCCGCCAGCCACTTATGCAAAACAAGTTGCATGTCAGTCGTGGAACCGGTCTCATGTACGATGACATGTAAGGTTGGTCCGGGCCGCTTCATCCCACTATGCCACCAATATCTAAAGTACATAGAAGATGCAATAACATGATCATCATTGCCCACATATAAACATATGTGTACTACCCGTGCAAAGCACCTACGCAGATCAGTGCTCGATACCCTGTTGGGTCCGCAGCATAGAAAACAAAAAATTTCCTACGGTGTGAACTACACGCCAAGATCTATCTACTAGGTACAAAGCAAACGGATGGACATACATCCATAGAGAACTTACCCTCGAAGACAACGAGCTTTGTTAACGAGTAGGAACTTGTGGTTGATGTAGTCGTACACTTGCCGATCTCAAGATCGTGAGGAAGTCCGAGCGCCGCAAATCAGCAGCGCATCCGCACTCGCACACACGTTCAAGCCACTGGACAACCTCCACCTCCTCGCTCCAGCGATCCAGCGGAAGCAGCAACTCCTTCCAGACGAAATGCCACCAGGAACATGTATCTCGCTAATCCGAGACCATGGGGGAATAATTCTAGAGGGAGAGAGATCCTTCACAAGGAGGTGTGAGGATGAAGGAGGGAATGGGTGGACTTTTATAGGAGGAGGGGTGCCCTCTCTCCATGGTGGCGCATGGGGGTGACCTCACCTACCCCATTCATGTGGTGGTAACTCCTCCACATTAAAATGCCTCTTCACATTCCCTTTTAAAGTCTCCACTTTAAATGCATTAAGTTTCTCCAAATTTAATGCTCTCTCATTTAATAAAACTCTTTTATTAAATTTATTCAGAATTTTGTTAATTACTTTAATTAACAAACATTCACATATAGCCCCTTGCAATATTTCAATATCACATGCGAACCACCTCGCAATTTCACCAAACAATTTCCGGTTTCTATTGAAATAATTCTGCGCTTTGCAATTCTTTTCTGAAACATATGTGCTCCAAAATGGTGTCCGTAACTCTTAAGTGTGCCACCCTACAGTTCACGAATAATGCGTACATGATCGAGACCCTTCTCCGATCAATAATTAGCGGGACACGGAGATCCGTCTTGACTCCTACACATTCAACGATGACTCTGTGATCGTGAGAACCTTTAACGCTTGTAACTAAATCCCTTTGTCTCTCGATATATTACATGTCCGAGATTCGATCATCGGTATCTCCATACCTAGTTTGATCTCGTTACCGACATGCACTCTTTTCTCGTTCCCGTGATATAACATTCTAGTGATCACATCACTTGCTTGCAAGCTATCCTAATGTGATATCACCGAGAGGGCCCAAAGTATATCTATCCATCATCTGGATTGACAAATTCCACTCTTGATCCATGAGCCTCAACATAACACCTTCAGAAAGTAATCGAACCCATCTTTATAGTCACCCTGTTACGGTGTGACGTTTGATGTTATCAAGATACTCTTCTGGTGTTAGCAATTAACATGATCTCATGGTCTAAGGATAAAGATTACTTCGTATGATGTTATAGCAATATAAACACAATGACTTGATCGTAATGTTATACTTCGGATGAATGTTCATCACATCATTCCACCAATGGTGTGACCTTGTTACATCCAATGTCCATGATCAGGAAACCTTGATCATCTTGTTAATCAAGAAGCTAGTCTATAAGAGAGGCATGACTAGGAACCCTTTTTGTTTATTAAACACACATGTATTGATGTTTCCTATCAATACAATTATAGCATGTAAAATAAACATCTATCATATACAAGGAATACATAATAACAACTTTATTATTGCCTCTCAGGGCATATTTCCTTCAATAACCATCAGCGGGACCGGGATGCCCATGTTGGTTCCTACATATTCAACAACGTTCTTTTGTCGGTTGAACCATAATGTCGAGGATTCAATTAATCCGTTATATGATTCCTTTTGTATCACAATATATATTACTTGCTCGAGATTCGATCGTTGGTATCACTATACCTAGTTCAATCTTGTTACCGGCAAGTTCTCTTTTACTCGTACCATGGTATAGGACCCTCGTGACTAAATACATTAGTCAAATGTTTCCAAGCTCTTAGGATGCTATACTAACGAGAGGGCCTAGAGATACCTTACACTCTGTCATACGGAGGAACAAATCTTAGTCTTGATTCACGCAACCCAACAGACACCATCAGAGATACCTGAAATCCACCTTTATAATCACCTAGTTAGGGAGTGACATTTTATGTCCAAAAGGTATTTCTCCGATGTCTAGGAGTAACATGATCTCATGGTCTGAGAAAACTATACTTGACATATTTAGAAAGCGATAGCAATAAAACTAGATGATACGATTAGAATCTATGCTTATTACTTGGGCCTATCCATTACATCATTCTCCTTATGGTATGATTTAATTGTTAATCAACATCATATGTTCATGGTTAAGAATCCTTAACCATCACTTAAACAATGAGCTAGTTGAGTAGACGCTCACTAGGGACACTATATTGTTTATTACGTGTATTAAGATTCCGGTTAATACAATTATAGCATAGAGAATAAACATTTACCATGAATAAAGAAATATGAATAATAACAACTTTGTTATCGCCTCTAGGGCATATTTCCAACATTCTCCCACTTGCTCTAGAGTCAATAACTAGTCATGGTTTTGCGCCTTTAACACATATGGCATTCTGGTATTATCCACATGTGTTGCTTGTGGTAAATCTAATCTCTATAACTGACACTTTCATCTATGTGCATTTGCATGTCTTTGCGTCTCTATGTATCACTCATTATCCAATGAGATGACATTATATAAATTTAGTCTTCTGGTGAGACCTCAATTCCTTAGCCAAAACCGTGTTGACAATATTGTTGTACAATAGATCTTCATAGTATAGCCCGCTTGGAACCGCACCTAGTTTCACAACAAACTACTGACACAAATTCCATCCTTCTACTGTTGTTAGAGCATTCATATACTCAGCCGTTGTTGTAGTATCCATCATAGTGTTATTATTTTGGAACTAATCCAAATCCATCATGGAACTTTCTTCCATTTCACGGTGCCACCTTCTTTCTTAACACATATCCTAAATTGAGATAAAATTCATTTGTATATGTGACAAAATTTGTATCAAAGCAACACATTAGAATGAACTATTTCATCACTTCTGCATACAGAGCATATTCTTGGTTCTTCCAAAATACACAAGAATATCATTACTATTGTCCAATGGTCATCTTATAAATCACTCCGGTATATTCTCATAACATTTAGAGCATAGGACTCATCTAGATATGTACATATCATGGAATTCATCATTGGTCAAATCATTCACGAGGTTTCACTTACCAATTATCAATACAATTGATCTTGCTTTAACCTTCTTCCACGTGGCAAGAACTTCTCTTGTCGTTTCCGTATTGAACTGATACATTGCAAATGTATCTATAATTTTTGATGTTCCATGCTTGGTTTTATCTACTTTCTTGTGTTTTGTCCACACTTTGGAGTACTTTTCATATGATTTCTTGGACTAACCTATTAACAAGATGACACAGTGCTAGTTGCCTGTTTTCTGTTGTTTTTGGTTCTAGGAAAGTCAGAAAATGAATATTCTCGGAATTGGACGGGACAAAAGCCAAAGTTCCTATTTTACCGGAAGACTCACAGAGCCAAAAGCAGAGACGGAGGAGGGCCAGGGCCTGGCCACACCATATGGTGGCGCGGGCTAGCCCTGGCCGCGCCACCAGGTGGTGTGGCCCCCTGGCACTCCACCGACCTTGCCCTTTCGCCTATAAGAAGCCTTCGATACGAAAACCCTAAGGGCCTAATCAGAAATCCACGAAAAGTTCCGCAGCGCCGCCGCCACCGAAGGGGAGATTTGGGGGACAGAAATTCTCTGTTCTGGCACCCTGCCGGGACGGGGAAGTGCCCCCGGAGCCATCTCCATCGATCTCCACCACCATCTCCATCACCATTGCTGATTACCATGATGAGGAGGGAGTAGTTCTCTCTCGAGGCTAAGGGTTCTACCGGTAGCTATGTGTTCATCTCTCTCTCTATGCATGATCTTATTGAGATCATGAGCTTGTAATCTATAGATCTACCTTGCTACTCAAGTGCTTTAATAGATCTCTGCTCTCCCCATGTGTGTGAAAGTGACAGCGTGCACACCATGGTGGCACTTAGGCTCGAGATTACAAATACTTGTTATGAGTTATATTTGGAGTTGGATGTCTTTATGAAATTGTGGTGTTTGTTGGACTCATCTAGTACTCAAGGTGACAGTGTGGGGTTTTCTAGATGGGAAAGGCTTACTTTGAGGTGTGCTGTTATAGCCCTACCAACGATTAGAGTGTCCAACCGGAGAGCAGTTCAGCGTAATATCATAAAGAAGAATATATTTATATGAGAGTGTTCACTAGTGAAAGTATGATCCCTAGACCTTCTTTATAAGCACCGAAACACCGTTTGCTATTAGATCTATTACATGTTTGCTTGCTTCCATCTTTATTTCAATTTGCTTTTAGTCTCTTCCACGCCATCAAGCTATTTTCTATCACCGTTACCACTTATAATTATCTATACCACTTGTATTTCATTCTCTCTTCGCCGAACTAGTGCACCTATACACCTGACAAGTGTATTGGGTGTGTTGGAGACACAAGAGACTTCTTGTATCTTGATTGCAGGGTTGCTTGAGAGGAAATACCTTTGACCACTTCCTTCCTGAGTTCGATAAACCTTGGGTGATCCACTTAAGGGAAAACTTGCTGCTGTTCTACAAACCTCTGCACTTGGAGGCCCAACAACTGTCTACAAGAATAGAAGTGCGTAGACATCATGAACTCATTCAAAATTTCATGTATGTACTTTGGCATAACTATATTAGAATTTCTATCTATATGTATAGACTTTGATGTCTAATATTTTGGTTTTGCCTAAGTCTTTCATCAAAATCCAAATTTAATGAAATTCTTAATTTGCATCTCACAAAAGATGCATCTTTTCAAATTAACAAATGTCTTCTACATAAAGCATCAGAAGTATGTATTAGTGCTCCCACTTAATTTCTTGTAAACACAAGCATCTTCATCATTTTCGATGAAATTAAACTCTATAATAATTTCATCATGGTGAAGATTCTGACTCCATGATGCTTACTTCAGCCATTAAAGTTTGCATATCTCTTAGCACCCTTTAAATTAACAAAACCCTTTGGATATTGTCATGTACACATCCTAGTTAACCATTCTATTAGAAGAGTGTTGTTTTGTTTATTCAACTATTAGATCTCAATATGTGATGGCTTCTATAATAATCCGTACAAACTAAATATCGCCCTAGAAGATCATATCTTTTCACAGTCAACTCTTTGAAATTTGTCATCAACTTCTTTCCGACATGTCAATCATTTCACAGATGTAAACATCCATGTATGTTTCTTTATTGATCCACTTACGCATTGAAAAGCTACACACCTACTGGAGGGTCTACCAAGTTCACAAATTGATTTATATGTATACTATCATGGATTCTTATGGCTTCTAGCCATTTAACAGAGTAAGGGCTCATCACTACTTCTTTGCATTTAGTCGCTTTATTATTGTCCAACAATAACATTTGTCCTCAAATCTTGCTATTTTATTAGGGATTTCTATTTTCATGCCCTTGGTTTGTTAGTTGTACTAAGTTTTGCCCAGCCGCTTAATTTTTCCTCACCTTTTCCCATCTCCTTGTACGAAACTCTTACACGGTTTGAAAACTCACTATCCGTTAGCATTGTCGTTACGTGCTGATAAGTGGGGCCCTGTTCAGTCGGGTCCCATAGTGGACCCTCGCTGTTACGTGCTGACAAGTGGGACCTCGTTCTGTCGGGACTCGTAGTGGACCCTTGTCGTTACATGCTGACAAGTGAGGTCGTGTTCAGTCGGTTCCGTAGTGGACACCTCTCTCCAGTTATCCAGATCAGTATGGGACCCACAGCTTATCCATGTGAGTGCCGGACCCACAGCTTACGCAGGTTGGTGTTGCAAGATGGGACCTCGAGTCAGCCCTGTGCCATTGCCTCCCCTTTCTTCTTCTTCTCCGGTGATGGCGGCCCTTCTCCAGCGACGGCGGCCCTTTGTCTAGCTTCATTTTTATATAGTGAAATGTAATGCATAAACTTGTATATACAAAAATTATACACCTTTGAACTCTTTGAAATCGCACTTAGGACATGATAATGTTGTGCTAATAAAATCCTGATCATTTATCATTTCCATGGAGAAAAATATAATGCATAAACTTGCGTATACGAAAATTATAAACCTTTGAATACCGTAAAATCGCACTTAATACGTGATAATGATGTGCTAACAAAATTTTGAGAGATTATCATTTTCTCCCTCATTTTCATAGAGTGGAACGTAATGCATAAACTTGTATATACGAAAATTATACACATTTGAACTCTTTGAAATCACACTTAATACGTGATAATGTTGTGCTAAGTAAATCTTGAGAGATTATCATTTTCATAGAGTAGAATGTAATGCACACACTTGCATATACGAAAATTATAAACATTTGAACACTGTGAAATCGTACTTAATACATGATAATGATGTGCTAACAAAATTTTGAGATATTATCATTTTCTCCCCCATTTTTATAGAGTGGAATTTAATGCATAAACTTGCATATACAAAAATTATACACATTTGAACTCTTTGAAATCGCACTTAATACGTGATAATGTTTTGCTAAGAAAATATTGAGAGATTATCATTTTCATATAGTGAAATGTAATGCATAAACTTGGATATATGAAAATTATACACCTTTAAACTCTTTGAAATCGCACTTAGGATATGATAATGTTGTGCTAATAAAATCTTGATCATTTATCAGATCCATGGAGTGAAATATAATGCATAAACTTACGTATACGAAAATTATAAACCTTTAGAACACTGTGAAATCACACTTAATAAGTGATAATGATGTGCTAACAAAATTTTGAGAGATTAGCATTTTCTCCCCATTTTCATAGAGTAGAATGTAATGCATAAACTTGCATATACGAAATTTATACATATTTGAACTCTTTGAAATCGCACTTAATGCGTGATAATGTTGTGCTACGAAAATCTTGAGAGATTATCATTTTCATAAAGTGGAATGTAATGGACAAACTTGCATATACAAAAATTATACACCTTTGAACACTTTCCCTTCAAATTATATTCAAAATCATTTGTTTATGGAGTTAAAGTACCAGTTAAAAACTCGTTATTTTGCATGGATAGAGGGGTGCCCCCGGCAGATATAGGGTTTATCATGTCCGCTAGATCACAGAGGACCAACGGTTGGTGGGCACGATCCACGTGACAACTGTCCCAACCAATCAAAGCGTAGCATCCAAGATGAGTATAGGTGTGAGAGTTTGTGACTAAAAGAGGGGAAAACTGAGTAGAACTTAAAAACCAAAGGCAAAACTAGAACTTAAAAACCAAGGGCAAAACTGACAAAGGGATTCAAATAGAAAATAGAAAGAGATTTAAAGAATATAAAATGCATCTTTTATACAATAAAATACATCTTGACATACATCAAACTATTTTCAACTCAAATATACACCAGTTTGACAATTATTGCCTCATTCAGATAAACTATGTTTTAGGGAGGGATTCTTTGGGAAGAGGCTTGAGTAGAAAGCTATGAACCTTCATAGATAGCAGGTGATTTGAGAAGTGGTGATTTAGGTTAAAACTTGATTTCTATACATTTCTTATGGTGACAGGTCACATAATAACACTCACTAGGTAGATGCCACTATGTTTTAATCTTTTTGAATTTGTTGTGCATAAAATGACTCAATTAGCTAGCTAAAACCCATTCGTTGACTCTCTGTTGACCATCCACCAGAAGGTAAAACTAAGTATATTGCACACGACAATATTAGTACTAAAGGAAAAAACTGAGTACAACCAAATTGCTAGTGTTACACTTGAGGGTATAACTGTAATACCCCAAATTTTATGCTAGCAATCTATGCCTATTTAATCTTATAGAAAATAAATGGGAACTAGGAGTTGGAGAAAAGAAAAAGAAAACAAAGAAATTTAGTGTGTTCGAGTGCTTGAAATTAGTAACATGTCGTTTGAAACGTATGGTAGCAACCAGTTCCTTTTTGTAGTGTTGGTACTACAAAACTAATTAGGCTTTTGTTATCTGGGCAACGTGAAGAAATAATGGGCTAGACTAGGTTTTGCTAGCTGGGCTTCTTGTACTCGAGCTGGACATGTCTCCATATACTGAGTTGTTTTGGCTATCGGTGATGCCTCTCTGCACTAAAGGAATACCTAGCGCGAGTGCTACACGCCGCCGCCGCTACGTCTTCTTGATATGCTACATCGCTGCTATGGGACTGCTTATTTGTTATCCCGACCGTCTCCAGCAAGCGGTAGTCTGCAGCCATTCCCCGCCCCTATCATCCATGGCGACTCGCGCTAGATGCCGCTCCTTCCGTCATCGTCATCTTCCGTGGTACGTACCTCTGTCCATGGCGTTGCCGAAGGCAAGATAGAATCCCCGTTAACTGTTTAGAATTTAGGTATACTCCTGCTTTGGGTCCCTTTTGATGAGGCTGTTGATTTGGATTTTGTAACAGTGGCCAAACTGGTTGTTTTGGGAGATTCTGTGGAGCTTAGTCAGGCTTCGGTTTCTGAAATTTTCTGTTTTATTTCTTTGAGCTTCACAAGTTCTGGTGAATTTTAATCTTGCAAGGCTGTAGGTTTATAAATTGGATAGTTGGGGACTAGTGCTAGACATAGTAGGTGTTCATTGTCTATGGGTTTGGCTGTATCCTTCGATTGGTACTACGGAGCTGGTTGTTTGTTTCATTTTTTTCTACTCCCTCCCATCCAAATTAATTGACTTCAATTGTCTAGATTCAGATGTATTTAGACATGTTTTAGTGCTAGATACATCCGAATGTAGGCAAATCCAAGTCAATTAATTTGGATCGAAGGGAGTAGTAATAGAGACACACTAGGAGAGGTAGAAAAGCTACAGGTTATTAGGAATTAAATATCCTTTCTAGCTGATTAGAGCAAGGTTAATAATACAGCCCGCTGCCGGCTGTATAACTATGTCACGTCATCTATAGCTAACATAAAAGCCCATCCATACAATAAACTAGCTATTAGGTTGGCTATTAGTGAACTTTAATTAAGATTTATTTCTTTAAAGCACACATGCTATTGGACCTAGGCTACATGCAAAGACTTTTTCTCTCGGCCTCTGTGCTAGAGCCGCTATACGTGAAGCACTCGCTTTCTTCTCTCTCCTTTTTTCTCTCTCTTCCACCTAGGCTTTTAAATAACATGGCACCTCCTATAGCTTGCTGACTAGGCTTATTGTACTTGCTCTTATACAAACCGTGATCTATATGCATATGTTGGAGTAAGTTTTTGATTATTCCTAGATAGAAGCCTGAAACACATGAGGTTTGATATATGAATAATCGCATATACCTAATGCTAGTGATAATAAGTACGGTTAGTTAAATCCATCAGCTGGACATGACTAGGCTGTAAATTTTACATCTGTTTAAGATACTAGATGGGATCACAACCTATGGTCTTCTCTAGTCCAGAAGATAAAAGGTGAAAGTAAAGTTTTGGATCAGGTTGTTGCACTCGGAGGGAAGCACAATTTTTATTGTATACCTTTGAAGTGACGATTTGTATTGAGTGTGATATATATACTCCAATAACAGGCATTGGTATGTCCGTTTTGGTTTGGAGTTCTACAATTCACCGTCCATGCCCTGCGGTTGAGACAAGTTCATAACGGAATAATACTTTGCATGATCCCCTCACTTAACTTTTGTTTTCTAGCACTTGTTCTTTATTTAGTTGTTATATATTGGTTATATGTGTGGAGATGAAGTGAATATAACAAGTGATGTAGTTGCGCTTGCATTTTTACATAGCATTTTTAAAGACAGTGCAAAGTGTTGTGACCTACTGAGGTAGCCACATTGAGTCCGTTGATGTTGGGACGAGTCCAGTGGCGGAGCCAGGCTCTAAATCCTATGATGTCAAGCTTGACTAGTGTGACAAAGAAATTGAGAACACACTTGTGTAGACAAATTAAACAAGAGCATGTAAGTTTAATGCAATATATTTATGGTAGCAGCCCTTTGCGATCATGCTTACCTTGATAGGTATGCATAATAGCATCGGTGCTAATAGACTGGAATACATCAGTTTCAACATATGTGATGAGACAATGATATAAGAAATCATCCCCTATTCTATTGCGTAAATCAGTCTTGATGAGTTTCATGGCAGAAAATGCTCTTTCAACTGTTGCCGTCGCAACCGGCAAAATCAATGCTAGCTTAACCAAAAGAAATACTAGAGGAAAACTAGTATGCTTCTTTGTTTGAACTAGTTTTCTACAAAGATCACTGACCCCTTTCAAATTGGACAGTCTTGAATCATCCCGAACATTTTTAAGGAAGTTGTCAAGTTGGACGTTAAGATCTTCCATCTTACTATCTCTGTCAAAATCATCAAGATATAGCCGAGCCATTGCGAGCACTTTGTCTTTTTCAAAGTTTGAGAACGAATCAGAAGGATCTAAACAAGCCATCCCAAGTAGCAAGGTTGTGCTACTCTCACTAAAGCGGTCATCCAGCTCTACACGCAACAAATCAATAACAGCATACATGACCCTTTGATAATAATTCATATTCGATATGCCATTAGTTTGAGCTTTGCGCTTTGATATTGATCCTCGAGGAATATGCATAGCATTCATATCTGGGAGTTGAATACCATGTTTGAGGCAGAAATCATTAACCGTTGTAAACATACCTTCCCAGCCTTGGTTTCTCATGCCCTGTAGCCTTCTTTTGGTTGTACCAAGAAATGACACAGCATTCACAATGTCCTGATTCTTCCTTTGCAAAGCGAGGTTCAGATCATTAGTAATCCCGAGTATAACCTTCATCAAGTGCAGCATAAAAACAAAGTCAAATGTTTGAATACCATCCAGAACACCTTTTGCTTTAATCCTATCAAGAGCTTTGCCGGAATTTTGTGCATTGTCATCAATAACTTCAATTACCGAGGGAAACATAACAATCATATTCATAAGAAAACTGAAATGGGAACCCCATCGAGTATCTCCGGGCCTTTTAAGTCCAAGTTCCTGATTCAAACCTCTCCCAGTTTCAAGTTCACCCATCTGAAGTGCCTTCTCAATTTTTTTGGCCTGGATTTCTCTAAGCATATCCCTATTTTTAAAAGAGTTTCCAACTATGGACAGAACAACACTCATCCACTCAAAAAGCCATACCACATCTTCATGATTTTTTGCAACTGCAACTAGTGTTAATTGAAGTTGATGAGCAAAACAGTGTATGCTATGAGCAGATTTGGAATCTTCCATCACTAAAGTTTTCAATCCATTCAAATGTCCTTGCATGTTGCTAGCTCCATCGTAGCCTTGGCCGTGGATTCGAGAAGGACTAAGGTTATGATCTTTAAGAACATGATAAATAGCTTTTTGGAGGGCAAGGAAAGTCGTTTGAGTGACATGAGAAAGTCCAATAATACGCTCCACTGAAAACCCCCTTTTATCAACATATCTTATAGCAAGATCCATTTGTTCCTTATGAGATACATCACGAGATTCATCAACCAATATAGCAAAGTACCCATCTCCTAAATCCTCTATGATTGCTTTGACTATTTCTTTAGCGCAAGCTTCCACAATATCTTTCTAAATGGGAGGAGAAACCAACTTTAAATTCCCAGGAGCATTCTTCAAAGCAACAGCAGCCACATCAGGACAACGTGCAACATACCAGTCATAAAAAGTAAGAAAATTGCCCTTCCTTAGAGAAGACTCACTTTCATCATGACCTCGAAATGGCAAGCCGAGAATAAGAAGCAACCTTGCAATATCTATTGATGCAATTAGCCGAGTTTGGTACTCTATCTGAGATTTCTTAGTTTGCTTGTGTAGAACAGCTGCAATGGATTGCTCCTAGTTCATTAGATCGTCACATCTTTTCATGTTCTGATTATGAGAACTCGATGGACCACCAACATGAGTATCCAGCCTCTTAATGTTATTCCAACTCTTCCACCCCTTGCTTGAAAATACATCTCCACCACCATGGCCTAGACTTTCATTTTGAAACAAGTAGCAGCAAAGACAAAATGCTACATCTTCCTTTATACTGTACTCTAGCCAAGGCTTGTATGTGTTGAACCAATCTTCAATAAAACGTCGCTTAATTCCACTGAAATCCGTTTGAGGGAAATCATGTCCTACGGGTTGGAATGGGCCTTTCTGTAGGTAAGTTCTGCGCACATCATCACGAACTTTGGCTATCTTGTATTGGGAAATAGGTTTTCGTTCTGCAGGATCCCGTTGGAAGTTTAGATAGATCAACTAGTTATGTGTCCTTGATTAAGTGTGGCCTTGCACTGCTATTAACTAACACCCTTTCCAAAGCAGCTCTAGCATCAACACAAGTTTGTTCCTCATTTTCATTTGATCTCTGTAAAGAATCTGTAGCACTTGACTTTGACTGCCACTTCTTAACAAATCTGTCCATTTACAGAACTTAAGACCTGTCTATAGAAAGTTATTTGTATAAGAAAAGTGATATAAAGAATTGTTATTTGCCTAAGAGAATAGATCACTTCATCATATAGAACAACAATTCTAGATTGAACTAAACTAATATTCAGACATTTACAGACGAATGAAATAAGCAACCTGAGACTGTCCACCTGGGCAGCACGGTATCATGACTTAACAGAAAATCCATTCACAAACTTGCAGCAAGCAATACAACTATATGAAGAAGAACAGTTCACTTGTTTACTCGACCACACTGCAGTACTAACGCTCGTACAACATGAACATACCAGCACTTGCAAGACAAACAAGAGAGAAAGAACAGTACAGACTACAGAGTATAATACTAGCACAAGCAAATCAGGGAAGGAGAACCGATGGCTTACCAATAAAATTGGGGAAGTCGAGAGCTAATGTAGGGCGACGGACGAATTGACGACAAATTGGCGAACCTGATTGACTGACCGTGCTTGATCGGTGATTGCCGAGGTGTCCGTGTGCCTGGTCGCCGGAGCAGGACCGAGGACGCTGTCTGCGCGACCGGCTGACCGAGTAACCGGCGAAATTCGGCGGCGGGCAGTGGACTGCGGCGGACGGCCTCACCCTGAGTGTTTAGGCGTGATCGATTTGGTGAGATTTACCGATAATTGGGGATCATAGGAACGTAAAACAGAGAGGTTGAGAGATAGGCATCGTGGTTATCGGCAAATTACTAGTGCCTCTGTTGCATCGTATTGACATCTGGCCCAGCTAACTTGCCCTAAGCAGATCACAGGTGGGCCTGTATGGTCAATTTCTAGACTATTTTCATTGAGCGGTGGGATACTTAATACCCAGGGGTAATTAACTTGCCAAATTCCTGTGTAGTCGCTTGACTACACAGCCACAATGTGGCTCCGCCACTGGATGAGTCCCACATTGTCGGCAACCTCCACGAGTTGGAGTGAGTGGATGCCGACGGATGTTCACACAGCGATACCGGTATACGCAAAAGAAAAGTGAAAGCAAAGAGCATGTAGGCATATAGGAGCATCATTGCGATACGACAAGTGTTAAGAGATAATTGTTGGTGTTGTGTTTTATGCAATGCCTATTATTTCTTTATGTACTTGTTGAGTACTTTGTACTTACCCTTGTGGCTTCTATGTTTTTAGATACCATTTGAGGATGGCATGCATGGGATGGGAGTAACACCTCTACATTTTGCACACACTACTTTTCACACATAAGAATACTGTATAAATATAGTAGTTTAACTACGCTCAAGACTGCTTTTGACTTATTATTTCCTGTACGATTTGTTTTTTTATTTTGTGGCTACTGAGTTGGTTGATATGAGACATCATGGATAGAAAGTTTAACTTGCACTTGAACCATGTGGCTGTTCTGATGGATAAAATTGGATTAGTTGTGTTATTTTATTGTCGTGGATGTCTCCATAAACAAAGAAGACTCTGCTGAAATTTTGTAGTTTTGTACCAATATGAGAAGTGTTTAAAGTATGTGTAGCACTGCTAGATAGGGTGGATATCTGGAGTGTTACAATAACTGAGAACAACTAAGTCGCCAGGGTTAGACACGAGGGAAAAAATGTGACTCACGGTACGCGTGTCGCGGTGCACGGGACGATAGCGGACACGTGTGGCCATGCACAGTGCAGTAGCCTACGTCGTTACACGGTGCACGGTGGTGCAAAGAAACATCCCTTCTCTTCTCCTTTATAGAGGCCTCCTCACTCTCGCTCATCACTCACTCGCTCATCCACGCAACTGTCTCCACTGTCCCATCACCTTCTGCAAACCCCCAAGAAATCCCCAACCACACCGGCGATGGAGAAGAACGGCGCGGTGGCCATCATTGCTTGCAAGGCCACTGGCGAGGAGGCCCCCGTCCCTGTACAGGCCCCCATCGAGGCATCAAAGGCAACCGCCATCCCCGTCCAGACCCCCATCCCCGCTTCCGCCGTAGCCGCCAGCGAGAAGGCCCCTGCCAGTCTCGGGCAGATCCCGCTCGGCTAGGACCCCTACGAGGAGGATGATTACATCCGGCAGAACATCCCCTATGACATCAGCATCGCCGACCCATGGTCGAAGGTAACTAGGGTTTTCTCCCCTTTCCTTATTCTTCCCCCATTCCCATCGTTGGATACTACATCATATGTTATTAGGGTTCAGTTGTTTGTATTTTCAATCATTGGATGCTTGGTATTTTTATAATAGCTAATCCTCTTGTGTTAGATCTCGTATTTCGATGAATCCCTCTATTCGTATTTCAATCCTATTTTATTTGTGCTCCGAGTTGTAGTTAAGGGATTCCCTAGTTAGTACTAGCACCGATCTGTAGTTGGGATCAGTATTCGATTTGGTTTGAGATTTGGGGATTGGGGAATAATACGGGGATCTTAATCGGTTAATTTATGCAAATAATCAATCCTGATAATCAAGGTATCTCAATCATGTCCTTACTGCACTCTATTTTTTCCAATATAAGGATAGCAGCGACGTCTGCAATGACAACGAGTCCAAGGACACCAAGACAAGCCAGGTGCTGAGGAGGCTGAAGTCCGGAAAGTACGACAACTTCTTTGCTAGGGACGTCTACAGGTGCCCCTTCTACACCAGGAGGAGCCTCGCCACCGACTTCAACTCCCTCGTGAAGGATGCCGAGGGCGTTAGGACCTGCGGCGAGTCTGTGAATGTCCACGGCTTCAGAGCCAAGCACCAGGCTTGGTTTTCACCTCAGCAACCTCCAGAAGGTTGCCATCGAGGAGGGTCGCATGCCCCTGATCAAGCCCAAGGTTCCCAAGGTTAAGTGACTGGGCCACAAGAAGTGGAGGAGGCGCCATAGGAAGGAGGCGGAGGCCCTCCTGGCGGAGGCCATGAGGGCCACTGGTCTTGTGCTGCTGCTGTAAAGCAGCTTCTTTTGTATTGTATGTGTTGAACTTGTCCACTGCTGCTGCTGAGCAGCCTAATTGTTGAACCTCGTTAAGTACCATACTATATATATCCTATATTATCTGCTTTAACTACATCTGCTATATATATCCTATATTAGCTGCTTTATCTACATCTGCTTTGTTTATTGAATATATTTATGGTGCTGGTTAGATTTGCTGCTCTAGATTTGCTATCAGATTGGGAAAAAATGAGGGCCAAAAGGAACAATGAATAAAGAGAGAAGCTGCTCTAGATTCCCAGCCTTTTTAGACAAAAAAACACAACTGTTAGCAAGAGGAGAAAATGCGCTCTTAAATAGGCCAATCATAAAAATAAATAAATAAAAATAAAACTTCTAATTTAGGTGACAAGGCGCACGTAACCACCAAACGCGACTCACATGGTTCCACACCACATCCCCCATAATGCGTTCCCAATAAACCGGCCCACGCAGTCCCACATGGCGTGGCCCCGCACGTCAGCATAACGCGTTCCTGATCAACCAGCCTCATGTGGTCCCACACCGCGCGGCCCCACACGTTAGCCAACGGTCAACCTGATGGCAGCTGCCGTTCGAGCTCTTTGATGAGTTTTCGAGAAGGAGATGGGCAAAAGTGAGGAAAAGATAAGCAGCTGAGGAAAACTGAGTACAACTAACGAACCAGGGGCACAAAAATAGAAATCTCATTTGATTATTACCCGATTCACATGGTTTAATAGGAACTCAGATCTCTGGGAATATAATATTTGGAGGCACGATGGCCATGAGCATTGTAGCTGCCTCCAAAAAACTTTCCGTTGCCACGCTACTCAGCACATGTCACTCAGGTTTAATAACCTCATCAAAAAAATTATTGTACTCCCACTTAAATTTTCACAAAAATTCCTTCTCAAAGAACTAGCCGTTTTAGCGACAAACACTTTTGTATTTAGTGTTATGGTGGAGGAAATTCCCAATGATTTCTTTGGGATAAACTTTAAAGACGTGCATATCTGACTTTGGTTTTTGTAAACATTTTACATATGCTATGCATACCAAAATTTAAAAAAGACAAACTGGGTTTTATCCCATGCCATTTCAATGGATAATGATGTTGCTCTTTTCAGTGTAAAAGCGGTAGTCACTGTAGCATAATATTTTAATCATAATGGCAATTTTATATTTGACATTACCAAGTCAAACTAGGTTCGATTACATTCTCAAAACACTCCATACTATTATGGAGTTTCAGGAAACTCAAGTTTATGAAACAATTTCTCAACTTTCATATGTTTGGTAAACATGTAAATCAAAAATATTCCTTAATGATCAAATCATAAACTCTTGGTTCTCTTGTTACGATGATTTCAACTTCATACTAAAACCTTTGAACAAGTTTCAAATGGTTCATACTTGTTACTGATTAAACAGATATACTCATATATCTATTCAAGTCCTCGGTGAAAGTATACGAAGTAGAATAATCCACCACACACGGTTTCACATAATGGACCACATACATCAATATGTATGAATTTCAATAAGTTAGCTATCCATTCAACTTTTTCCCATGAACAAAGTTTCAGTTATCTATAGGAAAGTCTTACAAGCATCAATTCATTCGAAAACAACTTGACTCCAAAATTCCATCAACATGGAGTTTCTTCATGTCTTTCTTTCCAATATAACTCAATCGGTGGTGTCACATTTAGAGTGAAATTCCAATAATTACATTTTAGCATTTAGTTTTATGAATTTTATTTCACCAATAACATTTATAGTGGTTCATCCATCGTCTATGGAATATGGTAATCATTTGAACAACAACTTGTTCTCACAATACCGAACCGAATAACAATTATCGGAATAAACCTTGACGGCTTGTTCTTTGATGTAGATGACAAGCATAATAATTATTTATTTATTTACCGATGAACATCATCACCATATTGTCTTGCTAGTTACTTGGGCCATTGTATTTATTATATTGAGTTGCTTTGTATGACACTTAATATCAACCTATCCAGTATCTAATACTGAAGAATTACATTGTTTTAACAAGCAAAGAATACATCCATAACAATTATATGTTTTATATACCCGAACTGGAAAATTCTAGTCTTTTATTTTCTACCACTTACATTTGTAGATTCTCTTTCAACATTTTCTTATCTTTTAGAAGAACCAGCCAACTTCAATAGTGGCATCAAAATCATGGTACTTAATCCAAGTGGGTGAGTCAAATACTAATACTCTTGAACTTACATTTGAAGTGGATCACCATCATCACATGATTCACGTTCTTCCGGATTCTACTTTTAGTACTCTTTTAGTATAGTTAAACATTTTACCTATACCTCTTATCCATCCTATCATGACAACTTTCATGATGAAACTACTATAGCTCATTCAGACCAATGTATGCAAAACTTTAGTTCCCAAAACTATTGGGTGATAGGTATGCCTATCATCAACATCATTCGCAAATGCTCATCCATATGAGAATTTTTTCTGTCTAAATTATATTATATCATATTGCAAATAAATAGTGTTTCAGATACCAGAATATTTGTTCACCCAGCATGTTATCTATCTTAAGGAGAGCCACCTCTAGTGAACTATGGATCCCGGTCCCTTCTTTTACATACAATCTACAAATTGTTTACTGCTTTATGTTTACTTTCTTCAAACTATTACTTTCTTCCATTCGATACATTTAATCCTTTGTTTTCAGCAAAACCGGTGAGATTGACAACCTCATCGCAAGTTGAGGACAGAGTTCTGTGGTTGTGTTGTGCAGGTCTCCATGTTGCTACTAGCACCGGTAGTGCGCCCTGCCAAGGCTCAGCTAGCAACACCTTTGGGGTGTTTCCTTGCTCCTACTAGATTGATAACCTTGGTTTCATAACTGAGGGAAACTTACTGCTGTGCTCATCATACCTTCCTCTTGGGGTTCCCCAACGAGCTCGACATCAACACGAGCCAGCAGTGATCATCATCAAAGTTGAGAAGTTCAAGTTCAATATAAGCATCTCAAGAAGAGCACATGGCTGAAGCTTGCTATCCATATTGGTGCTAATAGACATGTGAAGATGTGCTTTAATGAAGTTATCCCATAATGATGCATGTGGTAACAAATTACGAGTCTTCATGAAGCAACAATGATCAAGTGAGGCATTCCGGATTGATTGAAGCTTGAAGCATTATCATCAATACCAAGAGGGGTGTGCAAGGAAACATTATGACCTTGCAAGTTTTTCCTTTTACCAGTCTCAAGGTGGTTGTTGGGAGACTAGATTATAGGATAGATTATCGCACTATAAAGAGGGGCTTTCGGTTGGTAACTTGATCACATTGTCTTAGGGAGCTCAATCCTTTTCATACTTTGCATATCTGCACTTTGTTTATTCTTGGTGTTTCTATGTGTGGTTCTTGAGCTTCTTGCTAGCTCTTCAACAAGCCCAAGTTCATCGAAAATAGAATTCTTATGCATCTTCTATTGTGTTTTAGGGTTTGGAGGTTTTACCGGTTCTTTAGTTAGGGAGGTTTCATACTTCTCCTTATTTGGTATTTGTTAGATAGATCTTGTTCTCAGCTTTTCAAAAATCCCAAGTTTGCTAAAATCGGAGTTTGGACGCAAAAGTTATCACCATTTTAGTCTTTGATGTTTTCTGTCTGGAAAACCAGTGGGCAAACCAGCGCTGCTGGTTCTGCTACTGAACCAGTCCGTGGGATGTTGGTTTACATTGGTTTCCACTAAACCACTATACTCAACGCTCTGATCCCACTTGATCTTGATGACAATGCTTCAAGCTCCATCGAAGCCGAAATGCTTCACTTGATCAAAGTTGCTTAGTGAAGGCTCATAATTTTCTCCCCATACACCACTATGGGATATCTTCATTAAGGCTCATCTTCACATGTCCATTATCACCAATATGGACAACAATATTCAACCATATGATCTTCTTGAGATGCTTATACTGAACTTGCACTTCTCAACCTTGATGAAGATCACCACTTGATATCATCCTCTCATGGGATATATGAAATCTTCACTTTTGATGCATACCCATGGAAAGATACCTAGCCCATGTAGAAAACACAAATGCACACATATAATGGGTTGGTAATGTAGCGTAATTGGCAACTCTTACCATAGCACTAGATCTATGTGGTATATTCTTTATGCTTCATGTGTTGACCAATTTGAATTCACTCTTGACTCTTTGTATTGGTCAACCATATATCTTCCCATTCTCTATCTCAATATCTTGAGGTACATAAATAATTCTTCACTTGATTGCATGCTCTAAATATTAGTGAACCATAGCTCAATTTAAGGCTATCATGACACCAACTTACATCCATATCTTGAATTCTTCTATTGAGATCAAACTCTTAAGATCTTGATCATCCTTTGCTTAACACATGTAACACCCTCGAATCGGCCCTATGCAAGTTTTAGCCCTTTTTCGCCAAACCCGCATAGAAACGATTCAAGGACGTCCACCAGGCACTTTCGTGCGGGTGGAAAATGAAGTAATACCATTACACAACAGTCCTCGATGGGACCCACATAACAGATATATATATATACAACACAACTCCATGAGTCAAGAATACAGATATACAGTACAAAGATCCAAAATACCTTGAAAACGATACAGCATCCGAGTATGGATAAGAAGCAAATGGGGCTAAGAGCCCTAAAGAATAACCAATGGCGTCCATTACCCTGCCTAGGCCAAGCCAGAAGGGTAACCCTGCTAACGACGCCGATCTCAAACCTGCTAAAACAAAAGGGGTGCCGACAAAGGGCGAAGGGAAAAATAGGAGCGTCAGGGAGAGAGAGGGGTAGGTGGGGAATCAAGGACGGGACGGGGTGGGTCCGGTTGGGTGGTTGTCGGTCAGGTGGAGCGGGGCGGGATGCGGGAGTGCGTGCAGGTGCGGGGCAGGTGTGGCCCGGGGCCAGGCTGGCGTGTGGCGAGCGTGTCGAGCTGGGGAGATATGGAAGGCAGCGGCAGGTGGGTGGGGCAACGTGGCCGGGTGGGGCCAACTTCAGGAGTGGGGCCAGGCTGATAGGTGGGGTTGGTGGATGTGGTGTGGTGTGGGTGCAGTGCACGCTGGGGGGAGGTGGTGCACAGCGCGGGGTGGAGCGGGGGTAGAGGCGGTTGGTGCAGCTGCGTGCGTGTGTTGCAATGTGGGTGGGGGTTGGTGAGGGGATAAGGGTAGGGGTTAGGAATTTTGGTTTTTATTGGGGGTGGCCGGCTGGGTCGGTTCGGCCCGGTTCGGCTGCCCCCTAAAAAAATAACATAAACTTTTATTTCATTTAAAACATACTCTTGTAAATAATTTTTAGACAAATAAAATTATCCGAAAGAGACCGGAGTTTTGATTTGAAATAAAGACGGGGCATTTAGAAAACAAAACCAGACTTTTCGAAAATAGTTTCTAAACAAACCATGCATGATGATGACGATGCTCAAATGCAATGTGGCATGATGACATGAGCATGCGGTCATGATGATGCAATGCACAAAAACACAGTGATTTTCTAGTAGTGGTTTTTGCGGGATGCCACAATTCGACACCACTAACAATGGATCTCGCCCTCGAGATCCGCCTCATGGTACGGGGAAGAAGATCGACGATCAGATTCTTCATGCTTCGTGTAGATCCTCGCGACACCACTAACAAAGATTCTTTCTCCATCTTGAAATCAGCGACACCACCAACAAGGGTCGTTACTCACGTTCGTCGAGAGAACTCTCCGGAGAACAAAGGACGAAGGTAAAGGCATCAGAAGATAAGGCCACCTCTAACTTCTGTGGAAGGAGTAAAATTGCTTGATCCACCGATTCGATGTACAAGAGAAAATGATAAGAGTAGTCAGATGGTGATCAGTCCATCGCGCACCCAGAGCATTACTTTGTACATGAATAGGAGAATTATGCAACCAACTCTCGGAATCAGACTGAAGATCTCGACAAGCAAGGTTCAGGAACAAAGAGTGATGCAGGCTCTGCATCGGATCTGGCATAGATGATGTCGTCGCGTCGGAAACCACCGGAAGGCACAAAGGAGGAACAACGGGAAGTCCAACAAATGAAGGACTCCTCAGATAGCATGAAGACCGGATGTAGAAACACCGTTACCAAAGGAGGAGGCAAGACCCTGAAGGTACGACGGAAACCCAACCACGAGAATTCCTGGACTCGAAGAATGGGAAGAGAGCAGATTCAAACATGCAGAGGTAAGAGGAGAATAACAGAGGGGTAAGGAGTAAAAACAGACCTAATCAGATCTATCCAACCGATTTTCCAAAATATTTTTGACACTCTACTTCGGCTGTCAGCTAGGTTATCCTACAGGCTGGACTTGTGGGGTATCGCAACTGCTGAGCTCTGATACCACTCTGTAACACCCTCGAATCGGCCCTATGCAAGTTTTAGCCCTTTTCCGCCAAACCCGCATAGAAACGATTCAAGGACGCCCACCAGGCACTTTCGTGCGGGTGGAAAACGAAGTAATATCATTACACAACTGTCCTCGATGGGACCCACAGAACAGATATATATATACAACACGACTCCATGAGTCAAGAATACAGATATACAGTACAAAGATCCAAAACACCTTGAAAACGATACAGCATCCGAGTACGGCAAATGGGGCTAAGAGCCCTGAAGAATAACCAATGGCGTCCATAACCCTGCCCAAGCCAAGCCGGAAGGATAACCCTACTAACAACGCCAATCTCAAACCTGCTAAAACAAAAGGGGTGCCGACAAAGGGCGAAGGGAAAAAGAGGAGCGTCAGGGAGAGAGAGAGGGGTAGGTGGGGAATCAAGGACGGGACGGGGTGGGTCCGGTTGGGTGGTTGTCGCCGTGGAGCGGGCGGATGCGGTGGCAGGTGTGGTCTGGGCAGCGTGGTGGCGAAAGCGTGGTCGGGCCGGGAGAGATGGAGGGCAGCGGCAGGTGGGTGGGGCGACGTGGCCGGGTGGGGCCAACTGCAGGAGTGGGGCCGGGCTGGCAGGCGGGGTTGGTGGATGTGGTGTGGTGTGGGTGCGGTGCACGCTGGGGGGAGGTGGTGCACGACGCGGGGTGGAGCGGGGGTGGAGGCGGTTGGTCCAGCTGCGTGCGTGTGTTGCTGTGTGGGTGGGGGTTGGTGAGGGGATAAGGGTAGGGGTTAGGAATTTTGGTTTTTATTGGGGGTGGCCGGCTGGGTCGGTTCGGCCCGGTTCGGCTACCCCCTAAAAAAATAACATAAACTTTTATTTCATTTAAAACAGACTTTTGTAAATAATTTTTAGACAAATAAAATTATCCGGAAGAGACCAGAGTTTTGATTTGAAATAAAGACGGGGCGTTTAGAAAACAAAACCAGACTTTTCGAAAATAGTTTTTAAACAAACCATGCATGATGATGATGATGCTCAAATGCAATGTGGCATGATGACATGAGCATGCGGTCATGATGATGCAATACACGAAAACACAGCGATTTTCTAGTAGTGGTTTTTGCGGGATGCCACAATTCGACACCACTAACAACGGATCTCGCCCTCGAGATCTGCCTCATGGTACGGGGAAGAAGATCGACGATCAGATTCTTCATGCTTCGTATAGATCCTCGCGACACCACTAACAAAGATTCTTTCTCCATCTTGAAATCAGCGACACCACCAACAAGGGTCGTTACTCACGTTCGTCGAGAGAACTCTCTAGGGAACAAAGGACGAAGGTAAAGGCATCAGAAGATAAGGCCACCTCTAACTTCTGTGGAAGGAGTAAAATTGCTTGATCCACCGATTCGATGTACAAGAGCGAATGATAAGAGTAGTCGGATGGTGATCAGTCCATCGCGCACCCAGAGCATTACTTTGTACATGAATAGGAGAATTATGCAACCAACTCTCGGAATCAGACTGAAGATCTCGACAAGCGAGGTTCGGGAACAAAAGAGTGATGCAGGCTCTGCATCGGATCTGGCATAGATGATGTCATCGCGTCGGAAACCACCGGAAGGCACAAAGGAGGAACAACCGGAAGTCCAACAAATGAAGGACTCCTCAGATAGCATGAAGACCGGATGTAGAAACACTGTTACCAAAGGAGGAGGCAAGACCCTTAAGTACGACGGAAACCCAACCACGAGAATTCCTGGACTCGAAGAATGGGAAGAGAGCAGATTCAAACATAAAGAGGTAAGAGGAGAATAACAGAGGGGTAAGGAGTAAAAGCAGACCTAATCAGATCTATCCAACCGATTTTCGAAAATAGTTTTGACACTCTACTTCGGCCGTCAGCTAGGTTATCCTACAGGCTGGACTTGTGGGGTATCGCAACTGCTGAGCTCTGATACCACTCTGTAACACCCTCGAATCGGCCCTATGCAAGTTTTATCCCTTTTCCGCCAAACCCGCATAGAAATGATTCAAGGACGCCCACCAGGCACTTTCGTGCGGGTGGAAAACGAAGTAATATCATTACACAACAATCCTCGATGGGACCCACAGAACAGATATATATATATACAACACGACTCCATGAGTCAAGAATACAGATATACAGTACAAAGATCCAAAACACCTTGAAAACGATACAGTATCCGAGTACGGCAAATGGGGCTAAGAGCCCTGAAGAATAACCAATGGCGTCCATAACCCTGCCCAAGCCAAGCCGGAAGGGTAACCCTAGTAACGACACCGATCTCAAACCTGCTAAAACAAAAGGGGTGCCGACAAAGGGCGAAGGGAAAAAGAGGAGCGTCAGGGAGAGAGAGGGGTAGGTGGGGAATCGAGGACGGGACGGGGTGGGTCCGGTTGGGTGGTTGTCGGTCAGGTGGAGCGGGGCGGGATGCGGGAGTGCGTGCAGGCGAGTGTGGAGGCGTGGCGGTGGGTGGGGCGATGTGGCCGGGTGGGGCCAACTGCAGGAGTGGGGCCGGGCTGGCAGGCGGGGTTGGTGGATGTGGTGTGGTGTGGGTGCGGTGCACGCTGGGGGGAGGTGGTGCACGACGCGGGGTGGAGCGGGGGTGGAGGCGGTTGGTGCAGCTGCGTGCGTGTGTTGCTGTGTGGGTGGGGGTTGGTGAGGGGATAAGGGTAGGGGTTAGGAGTTTTGGTTTTTATTGGGGGTGGCCGGCTGGGTCGGTTCGGCCCGGTTCGGCTGCCCCTAAAAAAATAACATAAACTTTTATTTCATTTAAAACAGACTTTTGTAAATAATTTTTAGACAAATAAAATTATCCGGAAGATACCAGAGTTTTGATTTGAAATAAAGATGGGGCGTTTAGAAAACAAAACCAGACTTTTCAAAAATAGTTTTTAAACAAACCATGCATGATGATGACCATGCTCAAATGCAATGTGGCATGATGACATGAGCATGCGGTCATGATGATGCAATGCACAAAAACATAGCGATTTTCTAGTAGTGGTTTTTGCGGGATGCCACAACACATAAGCTAGATTAAGGATAAATTGAGTTCCACACAAGAAACCCATCTTCATTTCATCTTCTTTATCATATCACATTATTATCTTCAAATCGATGATCCTGATGCTGATACTCAAGGTAAATCTTTATCTTCATGGTATCCATACTTGAATCCAACATATGGACTACAAGCATGACCTGTGGAATATTCATTCATGTAAAACTCAATGAAAACATTAGTCTATAGGATTGTCATTAATTACCAAAACCACACATATGGGCAATTACCCTTACATATAGGATCCCCATGACTAAACACATTAGTCGCATGCTTGTGTAAGATCTTAGGATGCTATATACTAAGAGAGCCCATAGATATCTAGCACTCTGTCATACGGAGGAACAAATCCCAGTCTTGATTCACACAACCCAACAGACACCAACGGAGATACCTAAAAGCTACCTTTATAACCACCCAATTATGGAGTGGTGTTTGATGTCCACAACGTATTCCTCCGATGCTCGAGAGTAACATGATCTCATGGTATGAGGAAACTAGACATATTTAGAAAGCGATAATAATCAAACTAGACAACATGGTAAGAAGCTATGCTTATTATTTGGGTCTATCCATCACATCATTCTCCTAATGATATGACCTCATTATTAATCAACATCATATGTTCATGGTTAGGAATCTTTAACCATCATTTAACCAATGAGCTAGTTGAGTAGAGGCTCACTAGCGACATGGTGTTATTTATTACTCTACACATGTATTATGATTCTGGTTAATACAATTGTAGCACAGAGAATAAACATTTATCATGAATAAAGAAATATGAATAATAACCACTTTATAATTGCATCTAGGGTATATTTCCAACAACAACGCCATCATCGAGGCTCGACACAAACAAACCGCCTTCATCAACGAGGAGAAGGTTGAGGCCAATGATGCTCACGAGTAGGAGGTGGTGGCCGGCGACAATGATTTCTACAACATGCATCGTGTGTCTTGGAACTTATAAATACCAAGTAACACACCTAGTTGCCACACTCACGCTAGCAAAAGAGAGCCAAGTCATCACACACTGCCAACACCACCAAGTCAACCATGACCGAATGCCATCGACCAGAAGGGTTAACGAGCACCAGTACGGGCAAAGCTTGCCAGTACTGTCTTCTTGTACCACATGGTGGTTCCTTCGCCAGGTCAAACCAAGAAACTTATGTGAAGGGCCCTATATATTTCGAGACTCCTAGACGCCGCAAAGAGAGCCACCATTCGTAGATTGCATCTGAAAACACACCGAGGAAGATCCACTGCTTCACCACCACCATAGTTCATCATATCCATCTCCATCTCGAGGTTGGCGAATATTGTAAGGATATTTGGTATTGATCTATGTAATTATACAATGTTTTCTATCCTTCATCTTACTATGAGTGAGTATTCCTCATAGGCTACAGGTTGGGGAATAGCCTCGTAATGATTATGTGCATATAATTACATGGGAGTATTGTCTGGTGATTGTATAACAGATTTCTATTTGTATCATTGTCTCTTACCTCAATCCAAGGACTTGTCAAGTATCCAAGACCATGAGGATTGATCAAGGTTTGAGGTGAGATGTGTGGTAAACGACGCCTACACATGAAACCCAGTGACAACAAGGAGAGTATAGTAGTTGTTTAGTGGTCTATCTGGGAACAACAACATCACTAATCTTAATGCTTTGGTCTGTATTTTACTTAATAATCGTTCATAGCCCGGTGCTTCGTGGTATAAAAGTTGGACCAAGAGACTTTATGCTAGGTGTATGGCTCATAGGGGCTTTAGTATTTATGAATGTGCTTCCCATAAATCCTATCTATATTAGATCATTTACACATGAATGTGCTTATTACTATCTTTATCACATATGTATGCATATAGTTGCAGGTGAAACCTCAATCCTGGCTTATGTCCATCCATTGATACAACCCCGATAACAAAAGAAAACTGGAAAGATCTGGTAAGTGAAGATTGAAGCAAAGTAACAAGTCTTGTAGGCGCTCGTCCACATACAACAATTGTTTCCCAAGTCGATTAAACCTAGATCTTCTAGGTAAAAACTACTATACTGCATCCGTAGTACGGATCGAAGGTATTAGTCACCTGTATCGAGTGTCATGTATTGTATACCATTAGGTGATACCGAGAATTAATAACAATAACAATGACCAAATTAGATTTGCCAATTCCATTTTAAACAAAAAATTCCATGACATTGAGATACAATTCTGTTTTAATTACATGATTTGAGCTTCTCTCTATTCATTACAACATGTAGCTCCAAAAGAAAAGAAAAAGAAAACCAACCTAACCTAATCTAAGGACTAATGTTGAACAAATTTCTGCATTTGCCCTTCACTTATCCACTTATCCTTGCTTATCCCAAGGATAAGTGGAGAAATCTACCTACACCTATTCTTGAACCTCTCTCTATTCTGCTCACACACTATTGTGATGGTATTGAGACGGCCGCGTCCTCCGGGCTGCCATCCTGCGAGCGCCCCACGATGTTGATGTCGTCATGGATGTGAAAGAGAATTAGATCGATTATAGAAAAAACGAGAAGGGCGGGGCTGGTCGATCGCTAGATGAAATTAGTATAAAGAATGATGAATAAACCTGCAGATCGGATACAACAATGGATGAGAAAGGCGGGGCTGGTGAGCGCAATATCCAGTGTGGATGGGCCACGCAAGATCATGCGCGGCTAGGGATCTCTAGACCATGCCCGGCTAGGGCCGCCCAAGATGTTGCGCACATGGAGATATAGGGTTCGTTCTATGTGTTGCTCTCTGTGGAGGCAGGTTATTGGGGGTTAGATTGTGGGCACTGAAAATGATATTAGTTGATGTTAGATATAGAGTAGGGAGTGGGAAGTCTGGGCCATTTGGGCAAGTGCGATCCAGGCTTTAGCTTTTGTCCCGCGTTTGCTAGAAGGGCCTATAAAGGAAATGTTTTTTGTCCGATGCACAACATCCAAGCATCCACACTTTGTGCTCTAGATCAAATTGCAAAGTCAGGTTTTAATTGGGAAAGAGGGAAAACACCAGTGTCCAGCAGTTGTGTGGATGGTGGGACACACATGTCAGCGAGACATGTTTGGCTAACCAGTGGAAGGTGTTTGACTAGTCGCCCACAACCAACGGTGCAACATTGAATGTCTCTGTTGGCCAAGCGCGGCATTAAAAACCGTCGCTCTTGTGTACCAGCTACCATGACACAAATATCTGCCGGTATTGTGTGTGCCACGGCGTATATTTGACCTCTGTGACCAAATGCTGCCGCAGTTGCTCATCCGCCAGCTAACCGACTTTTGCAGGCGTTTTTTGCTTATGCCGCCACAAAAAAGTACCATGGACGGGGGTATTTTTGTAGTGGATATGGGAGAGTACAAGTGATGGCGCTAACAGAAGCGTCATCGTTGATTAGTTTATTTTTATTTCGGTTTTATCTATGCAATCGATGAAATTAAAATGAAATTTCAGCTTAATTTTTGTCATGGAGAGATATTACGCGTGTCTGAGTTTCAAATACTCACCTTTTAAGCCTCCAAACACTCCCCCCTCAACCACCCTAGTCTCCAACCTCTCTAGCCTGCAATCACTCTCACTGAGTTCCCTTTTGTCTCCATGGCCTCCGAGTTCCCGCCGTTCTTGCGCACCGTGAAGAAGGAGATGGTGGAGGAGTTCACTTGGCATGTCCCGCCTGTCCCATCGGACACATGACTACCCTATGGATGTGTAATCAGCACGAGCGGCCTCATCATGTGGCATATCCCCGTGGGCTTGGCGGGGTAGGTCCTCATCCTCGAGTGTCGTGCGACCCTCACCGACGAGGAGAGGGACTACCCCTTGTTCACCGCCGACATCAACCATTGGCCAGAGCTCTTCTTCATGGAGAGGCGACAAGCCATCGACCACTCCGAAGGGGCCAACACGCCACCAGGAAGGAAGAACATCAAGGCACTCCATAGATGGTGTAGGGGTCTCACCTCTGATGTTGTCCTACAGAATTGTCGCATAGGACGAGACCCACGCACCCTCCCCCCACCATAGGCAACTCTTACCTTCGGGCACTAGAGAATGGTGCTGACAACACACGTCAAGAGCACCAACGACGATGGAGGAAAGGTTATCCATCAGATCTAGAATTCAGTGTTAGGTCTAGTTAATATAAATGCAATCCCTTCCATATTATGTAATCCCCGCCGTATTTGAATGAAATTTCCGTTGTAATCGAAAAAATCCTGTCGTATTATGATTTTTGTCCATTTAAATTCCGCGCCATATTTATTTTTCTTTTGACTAGTAAAATTCACGTGCCTTGCAACGGGCTCACAATTTTTTGTCCTCATCCGTGAATGTGCTTTGAAGTTTGTCCTCGTCTCTGAATGTGCTTTGAGGTCATCACAGTCCAACAGCGTCGCTAGTGTACTCGACAACCGCATACTCCTACAAAGTGCAACGATGTTTTCTTGAACTTAGTCAAACCTCCCTAAGCTACTCTAAACATTTCTTAGATTTTTTGAACGAAGGGAGCAGTAACGACTGTTGGAAAAAAATGTATGTTTGGCACCAAAAGCAGAATCTTCGAGAAAAACATACCATATCCTCTTCTCTTTTCTGATACACTTGGATTCTACTAAATCAAATAATCACATGTAGAAACCTGGTTTCATTTACAATAATTCTAGCCGACTTATGCCAGCCAATTATTCCAAGAGGTGGCTAGCCGATACTCCGGGTGGGTGCAGGTTTGGTACTCTACCACCTAAGAGAATATATAACTCATCCCCTTTCATTTAGAGGATTAAAAGCCTTCCTATATCTTAGAGGAGAAAATTTAATCCTCTAAAAAATTACCCGTAGAACCGATTCCTAATAGTTACAGGAGCAAAAATATTTTTGAACAAAATTTGCAAAATTGAGGATATGAATACATGAGAACATATCACATAAAGATTTCTAATTCATATAGGTCGATAGATTAGTCATACAAATTTATAGCATCATCATAATTTGTCAAAATCACACATATGACTGAGCTTTACTACCATTAGCGCATTGCTGGCATGTTACACCTGAAGGAAATATGTCCTAGAGGCAATCATAGAGATGATTGTATTTCATGTATCCATGAGTTATTATAATGTTCCTTGAATATCCATATATCAGGTAACTTGTATTGATTGGCAATTATGTGAATTGTTTGTGAAACTCTTTACTTGTATGGTTATCTAATAATTGTCTCTAGTCGGAGTTCATGTGAGGACACACGTGAATATTAGACTAGCACATCGATTGGTTGATGACTATGTTTCGCAAGTCATAGACATAGAGATGTCAAACCAATGATGTGGACACATGTTATGAACATGAGGTTAGACTAACCTAACTTGAGACTAGCAATAATACTTGCAGCTCTCTCTACACATCATGTACGTTTTGTCCTTAGACCTGAGATTGTCGCATGTACTTAAGATGTGGATCGACTTACTTTGGATCTATCAAACACTACTCCGTAACTGGGTAGTTACAAAGGTAGCTTTCGAGTTTGTCCTGATACATGCTGCAAGGCATCGGTCAATCAAGATGAGATTTGCCTCTCTCTACTTGAGAGAGATATCTCTGGGCCCCTCGAGTGATCGGATCTAGAAATGCATGGCCGTGCTACATATGGTTAAGAGTTAACCTAGTAAAGGGATTCCGAATCACAGTATCGAGAAAGAGAGGTCAGCTTGGAGCTAGACCAAATATCGTGAGGCAAAGGGAAAGACATGTACTCAACCTTGTGATGGTTCATCCGAATGATCTTTATATGCATTTAGGAGTTGGCACGTCTTGCTAG
Organism: Avena insularis; assembly: GCA_023614405.1. Lineage (NCBI taxonomy): Eukaryota > Viridiplantae > Streptophyta > Magnoliopsida > Poales > Poaceae > Avena > Avena insularis. Next base: position 474,247,337 of record CM042696.1, on the reverse strand, counting down.
AGGCCACTACCAACTATTGACAGAGTAAGTGTACTCGTGTCATGTCTATACGTGTATGAACCTATATGGTCACACACTTTAGGGGCTGGAAGCCTAATGAGGATTGGATCCGAATTAGACCAGGCTTAGGCTGCTAATGGGCTGCTAATGTAGAAGCCCACCAGGGATGCCTATATAAGAGAGAGTGAAGCGACCTGAATAGGGTTGAGCATTCCACCCAGCCACCACTCCTCTTCCGCCTGTGTTGCACGTGCAGACCTAGCAGTCTGGCGTGTGACGGCTTCCACTCCGGACGTGTGGATACCTCGGAGGTGCTGCAGCTGTAGCACTTGGACGAGCCGCGCAAAGGGGAGCTGCTCGTGGGACAAGGACGAGGAGGAGACGTAGAACATCTGCACTACCGCGAAGTGCTTCATCGAGTTCCGCAACTGTGCGTCTAGTGGTAATCCCGTGATCTATGACAATAGTATTCCTGGTTGACGCGGTAGAAAATTTTGATTTTACGCTAGTGTAGCCTATCCGTTACCCTACAACACCTACATACCCGATAATCATAATAATCATAGTATTTTAGGAGCGCATTACTAGCATGTCCCATTTATTCATAATCGATATTAACGATCGAGCTTCTCCACTAGTTTTTGATTGAAGCTGTCATGGATTTCTTCCCAAAATTGTTGTAATGGTTGGTCATCTCCAAATTGTTTGATGATGCCAAGCAAAATATAAATCATTGTCCTCATCCTCCGACCATGTATCTTGTTTCTTCTTATCCATGCTACAAAGAATCATTTTTTTCATCCTCGGAAATTGATGAGCTTTAAAACAAAATGGGGATAAAACTCACCTTGTTCTGTCGCTAGGATGAGAAGGTGTCAGTGCGGGCGCAGGTGCTGGCGCCTGTGCAGGTGCTGTTTCCGGAGCTAGTGGCGGTGCGGGTGCCAGAGCTAGTGGCACTGTGGCCGCTGGTGCCGACACGGGTCCTAGCGTCGGCGGTCCTTCGAGCTCCGGGATCTCTAAAGCCAGGGAGTTGCGACGATGCAGAGAGGACGAAGACATGCCAGAGGTGCTCGGCTGCGCGGATCCGGTTATAGCTCGATGAATCCCAGCCACGGTCAGTCGAATCCGGTGATGTCGGCGGCAGATTTGCGACTGAGAAAACTAGCTTGCTTCGACCGATTCCATTGACGGCGGCCAGGCAGAAAAGTTCAGGAGGGTCGGGGAAGCCTTCAAGGCATCGACAAAGGCCGGAGCCTGCCGTCGGGCTGCCAGTGGCGGCTATGCGGTGCTGCAGGGGGTAAGTGGCGGCATGGGTGGGTGAGAGAATATTTAGTCCAAACGTCGCGGCCGAGCAAATATAGGATCCGCGGAGGCCGATTCTTAGATTGCCGGTTCGGTTAGAGGCTGCTTCGGTCGTTAGTGGAGAAAATAAAATTCTCTAACGGACAATAGGGATAGATTAGAGATGCTCTAATGCTGCGCACAACCTTAGCTGGTTTTTATCTTGAACGTACCCGAGGCAGAAGACTCGTTAACCAAGAAAAAAGACCATTCTACCACGAAAATCGATCGTGAATATCAGACGTGGTGGTATATGGCGGTTTTGTTTGGTATCCACATACCCGAAATGTAGTTTACATAATGATTAGAGTTACTTAGCATGATGTTATAGCAATGTAAACATAGTAACATGATCGTGGAAAAATATTCATCACATCATTCCACCAATATTGTGACCTCGTTATTAACAACATCTAATGTCATAATCATGAAACCTTGATCATATGTTAATCAACAAGGTAGTGTAATGAGAGGCATTAATATGAACTTTTTCTTTGTTTATTAAACACACGTGTATTAACATTTTTGATTAACATAATTATGCATGAGAAATAAATATTTATTATAAACATGGAATAAAATAATAACCACTTTATTATTACCTCTCGGGCATATTCCTTTAATATGGCGTGGGAAAATTATCATGCCCAAAGGCAACATACATCTCCGTCGTGTTGCGGAGCTACTCGATGGTCGAGGTGGGTGGAACACACAGCTTATACATGATACTCTCTCCATTCCAAAGCTTAAGGCTTATATTTTTTCAAAAGTCAAATTATGTAAAATTTGATCAAGTTTTTAGAAAAAATATTAATTTTTATAATATGAAATCCATACCGTTCGATGCATCATGAAACATAGTTTTACATGGTATCTATATAATATCATAGTTCTTTATTGTTTTTTTAAAAGTTTGGTCAAACTTTGTGTAGCTTGACTTTAAAAAAAATATAAACCTTAAGTTTTAGGGTGGAAGCAGTACCTTTCTTCCTATGGATGCTAAAGTTATTCTGAAGATTGTTCCATCGAGAGGGGGTCTGTTCTGGCATGGCAACCAGAGCGGTCTGAAGTTTTTTCAGTTAGCTCAGCGTACAAGCTCGCATTTAGTGAGGTGCCGGAACAATGCAACTACGGTGCTTCTAGGTGCTTCTAGTTCTCATCCGCATGGAGATGACCCCTGCTGGAAAAAGATTTGGCGCTCTGTTGTACCGCCAAAAGTGAAATTTTCTGCTTGGCGAGCCGCGTCAGAAGATCTAGCTACGGAGAATAATAAACGGAAAAGGAGCATCAAGGTGTCTGGTGTATGTAATATTTGCAACATTGAGGGTGAAGATACTGCTCATGCTCTCGGACGGTGCCCCCACACAAGTCTTTTGTGGGATGCTATGAGAGACTGTTTGGGATATTCCTGCCGGCCAGGATTTTCGTATCAATTCCCAATACTTGCTACAAATTTCTGATCGAATGCTTGAATGCACTTTACTGGTTGCTTGGAGAATATGGTATCTCAGGAATGAAATCACCATGAAAATTCTATCCCATCTATTGAAGGATCGAAGTGATTCTTATGCAGCTATATCAAAACTCTTCGTGACATTTTGAAATATCCAGCGGATATTATTATGAAGGGTAAACAACCAATGTTTCTCTCTAATCACCCTGTGATGTCTACGCCAAAGGTCAAAATCCCTGTTAAACCTTGGATGAGATCACCGGAGGGTGGGTGAAATTAACGATTGATGGCTCATTTGTAAGGAGGATGAAACTGCCGGGACAGGTACGGTTTTACGTGAGTCCGATGGCTTAGTACTCTTCTCGGCATGCAGATTCATCCCATCTTCACAAGAGGCTTTCGAGGCTGAATTATTGGCTTGTTTGGAAGGTTTGGCGTTTGCAGTTCAGCACAGTACCCTCCCAATAATTGTTGATACGGACTGTGCTATGTTGGTGTCGGCACTTCAGGAGCCACAAAATCTTTCTTCGTATCGACATGTTATTACTGAGATTAAGGAGGGAAAGTCATCGCCTTGCCAATTGGGCAAGGATAGAGCGTAGAACTCTCATCACGTTCGGTTTGGGGCCTGATGTTCTCATTCGGGAGCTCAAATTGGAACGACTTGTAATCCCTGATGCTCAATAAAGATCTGGATTTATACCCGTAAAAAAGAAGAAAATCGGTCAGTCACGGTGGTAGATGGCGATTTTGTTTGGCGGTATCCACGTACCCAAAATGTAGTTTACAATCTATGGCCCCGTGTCTTTCCAATATCCAACTTTTCACAAGGAAAATTGCACACTGGTTGATCACTTAGGATCTTTCATCGACACTGGCTCATCAGATGGCTACGTGTGTATCTTGTCATTTGGGCCTAGATCGTCGAGTGGCGGCCGCTGTTTGTGGTGATTGCTGACAGACTGGTACGCCATTGCCAGAGCGAGAGCCTGTGGTCGAAGCACACAAATGGAAGAAGTCAGTATCGCTGCTTCTGAAGTGCAACAAGTTTCTCGCTATGAATTTTAGTACCGCCATCAGCTATCAATAAGATGTCCTGGGATAAGAAAGCTTACAATGTGGTCATGGTCAGGCGGAGCATATATGCCTGTTGTGACTGCGGTTCTTCTTCTTTCGCCACCTTTTGGTGGGTGTTCGATGCTCTTGAAGCCTGTAGGAACCGCCATGACAGGCATCCCGATGAGGTTTCCCACACAAACGAGCTCCCAGTCAGTCACATTGCCAATGAATGCGTCAACTGTGAAACCCTCCTGGACCTCCCTGATCAGCTTGCCTCGTGCTCTCTGTGCCTGTTCATCGGAAATCAATAAAGATAATTTCGGGCCCAGTACAGTCACATGCGCAGTTTAGTGTGGTATGTCACCTGTATATAGTCGACTGCTGGGACTAATCGTGCACGGCGAAGCTCCACCGGCCACTGGTCTTGAGCTTCATACTCATCGTCATTTCCTTCGCGTTGCCAGTTGTCAAAATGCGCAAGCATATCAACATCCATTGTGATGTTTAGAATGGACTGAACCGATTCAACGGTGTAGTTCAACTTGAAGGGCACAAGCTTAGCACCCTTGGCAGAAAGAGCATCGACAACCTGGTATTGTAAAATTCAGAACAACTCTCTACTTGAGGATCAAATCAGGAATGATCAGTTACATAAACCAGCACTGACCAACATATTTAGGATCTCAATTACCTCCATCTCAGCACTGTCAAGATATCCAACAGTGAGTTTTGTGATGTCAACATCAAATGGATCTTCTAAAGAGATTTCACGGGATGACGGATCACCAGCATCCGTGCCACGGATTGCATCTAATACGATAGCACAGTCTACTGCGCTTCTGCAGAAAGGACCAAGTTTGTCCTGCCATTTTATTGGATAATAAATTCATCATTCACGGGATTAGCTCGAATCTGTAAGGGGAAACAAACAATTTGCACGAACATACCAGGCTCTCAGAAATGCTCATGACACCGGTCCGTGCAACGGTTCCAAATGTTGGGCGCAAAGCAGTTACTCCACATCTAGCGGCAGGATATGTTATGGATCCTGCAGTTTCTGAACCAATTGCAAAGGGAACCATTCCTAGGACAGTGAAAGGAACTTGCATTGAATATATATATGTAAGATGGTTACCGTGGAACTCGTTAAAGGTTTTAACGGTGTAGAAGTTCCCAAAAATCATGAATAAAATACCAGAACTTCGTGACTTTAATGTTACACTGTCCAATGGAGCGATTGCAAGAAAACAGCATTTTTTTCAAAATATAGTGCAAATTTCATCTGCATATAGTGCAAACATGTTTACAAATTAACCTGCAGAGGTGCTAGCTGCTGGCCCAGCTGACGAACCAGTAGAAAATTCCTCAATGTTCCAGGGGTTTCGTGTTCTCCCCCCAAACCATATGTCATCATAGGCAAGTGAGCCTGTGACAAGCTTTGCGACAAGGACAGCCCCAGCGGACTTCAATCTGCAGGAGGGTGGTACACATGGAGGAGAGTATCACATTGTATTCAAAACATCGCTTAAACACTATGCTGCATAAAATGGAGAAATGAGCAACCTTTTGTACACAAAAGCTTCCATATCAATAACTTGATTCTTAAATGTCTCTGAGCCCCAAGTGGTATTGTATTGTGGTACTGCAATTATGTCCTTCAGGCCATATGGAATACCATGCAAGGGACCTTGTGCGGAAAATTGGCAGTGCAATGTTTACGTGTAAGCATAATACTGAAACCAGATGATCTTGTTTGCAAGTAACAAGAGCCTAATTTCAAAAATCGACATAATTATCCCTTTGGGGTCAGGACAAACACTCATAAAAGGATTAATTAGCACGAAATACTTCTGGCCATCATTTTTTTCTACATCTTCTCAGCCAAATGAGTATCAATCTTGACAGGGAGCTATGCATACAGAAATTTATTTTCAATGAAATAAAGGAATGAGAAAAAAAATCAGCTTACTCCTAGGAGATTTATCACATACCAAGGTATTTTCCTTGCTCCAGCAAGTCATCTGCCTCTTTTGCTTGCTTGTATGCTAAATCCTCGGTGCATGTAATAACGGATTCGAGAACAGTACCATACCTAAACAAAATATCACACAATTACATGATTAAAATAAAATAATTCCCGGTCCAATGTTAACTTCACATACTCCATGTGAAAAAATGTGAGGAAGAAAAAAATAGACTAACCTTTTTAATCTCCTTAAGAATACGTCAGTAAGTTCACGTGATGTTATTTTCTTTGTCCTAATAAGCTCTCCAAGCTCAACTATCTGACATGGAGATTATCTAATCAAAAGGAATTGATCTGAAAACTATCACCGATATATGATAGAATGGTTAAGAAAACTTACCGACATAAAGGCAATATCTTCTTCATTACTAGGGCGATGTACCGTAGAGGTGTGCGGATAGTCGAATCTTTTATTCTCCTTGGCTTTTCTTTTGCCACTCCATGATGATTTAAAGACTAGAACAGAAGGGTTATGCAATCCACCGTTCTCCAAAGCCACCAACTTCCGGTTTTCTCTAAATGCAGGCACATTAAATTCTTTTGCACCGTCTTCCATCTCACGTTGCTAGCAGAACATAGGTAGTCAAGAGAACGATATAAACACATCAGTTCTTCAAAAATTATTAACACATTACTTGGACTCTGAAACTATGAGTGAACGTCTGGATATTACTTTTGTATCACTGAAAAAATCAGCATCAAAGTACTTCATGGACTCCTTCAAGGCAATGACACTGCTAACTGGTTCTTGTTTCGAAACATCTTTTGCGTAAATAACATCCTCCGTGCCCTGAAGATGGACAGATAATATGGTAACCCACAATTGAGAACAGTAAAGCCAAATTTAACAGTACAAAAATCCCTGCCTTCCAAATCTTGTGGTATTTAGAAACAAGAGTATGTGAGTGACTGTTCCCACTCGTTGCTAACGGAAACCATGCGCATTTTGGTGGCCGCGCGGCCCACGCCTGCTTCCAAAATACAATGAACCATAAAAGAGCTGCTGCAGGAGGGAACTGTACTTGCATGATTTGTGATCTTATGGCTAGACACCAGATAATCCTGAAGAAACATGAATCTGAAAAATATGTGCTGTTGCTCCGAGTCAGTAGTATTGCAGTTTGTATAGTTTTTAATTCGATTGCTTATCGGTACAAAACCAATACAATAGTTCCTGCCAATGGGTATGCATGTCTACATGTGCCCGGGGTACCCGAAGAGCTTGCTCTCAACAGAGGAACACCCGTGGTCAGAATTTTGAGCACAGCAATCCAACTAATCTAATGGAGAAGCCCATCAGTCCAACAGTAGGTCGAACTATATATATTTTGCAAGTAATAAGGCAGGAACCGGGCGTGAGATTTCGGAAACACTATAATCTTTTTTTTGATGCAGGAAACACTATAATCTAGGCAGGCAGTTACTACATTGCAAGTAATAGGACATTGCACGAAGCCGAACAAGTCGTGGGTGCTAATCCACATAGGAAAGTTCAGAGATATTTTGAGGAAACAAAGTTGAGAGATATCTGGCAGCGTCGGCGTCAGCCTGTTGGTAGGCAACTCACTAATCAGTATTACCACAGTCGCATACGAAAGATCAATCCTGGTCTATGAACTCACACGCCAGCTGATTCCCTTTTATTCTACCAGAGTACCAGACCATATCGTTGCTGATTCGAAATCGAAATATTGTTACAGGTAGGGAGGCGAGGAATCTGCGTACCATGATTTCGGTGACACTCTGGATGCCGCCTTCTCCGGTGCTTCCTGTTCTTGGCGCTGCGGCAGCGGTTTTCAGGACAGCGAAACAGAGGGCGGCGAAGAGCAGGAGGTGGAGACACGGCGGCGGCGGGCGGTGTCCATGTGGAAGCCGCATGGCCGACACCTGGCACGCGCGCGAGGGGGGTGGGGCGGTTTGAGGCTTTGAGTAAGATGGTTGCTGCTCGGCCGCTTGAGAGAGAAGATCCTGCTGTTCGTCCGCGGCAGATTTTTGCAGTCTAAAAAAGTCTCCGCTGAAACCAGAGGGCTCCTTTGTCGCGTTGTTTAGTAGCGTCCGGTGGCACTCATCGTTTGACACTCTAGAAACAGGGGTGCCAGGATTTGGTAGTCCGAGGTTTGAGTATGGGCCGTACTACCCCCGGGCATAATAATTTCCCAAATTCTCTGGTACCCGTGCCGTCCCTAAAAAATGTTTAAATCCTGCTTTTACTATATTAAGAACATGTTTGATTCAAAGGATTTTTACACAGAAAATTTATAGGATAAAATCCCATATAAAATTTTCATATAATGGTTGTTTGATTTGTAGGATTGATTCCTATAGGAAATTTTCCTATGGAATCATTTACACTAGATTGCATAGACAATCTAACATCCACATAAATCTCTTTCTTAGAATCATTTACTTTTTCTTTGGTGGAATCAAACAAATTTTCTTACATATGGGTTCTTATAGGAATGAAGTGGACATGACATTGCAATCCTACGTTTTTCTATTCCTATACTTTTCTTATCCTACAAATCAAACATGCCCTAAGTCCCGCTTTTGCTACAAATTATCTAGTTTTTGTAACATGTAGCAAAAAATAGTTTGACTTGAAAAATAGAAAAAAAGACTAGACTTCGCCGGAGATCTCGCCGAAGACTTTGTAGGAAAAAAAGTCCTAATGTAGCAAAACCAACTTCGCCGGATACTTTCGCCGAAGACTTTGTAGCAAAAATGTCAGTCGTGGAACCGGTCTCATGTATAATGACATGTAAGGTTGATGCGAGCCGCTTCATCCCACTATGCCACCAATATCCAAAATACATGAAAGATGCAATAACATTATCATCATCGCCCACATATAAACATATGTGTACTACCCGTGCAAAGCACCTACGCATAGATCAGGCTCTGATACCACTGTTGGGTCCGCAGCATAGAAAACAAAAAAATTCCTACGATGAGAACTACACGTCAAGATCTATCTACTACGTACATAGCAATGGGTGGACATACATCCATCGAGAACTTACCCTCGAAGACAACGAGTTTTGTTAACGAGTAGGAACTCGTGGTTGATGTAGTCGTACACTTGCCGATCTCAAGATCGTGTGGAAGTCCGAGCGCCGCAAATCAGTAGCACATCCGTACTCGCACACACGTTCAAGCCACCGGACAACCTCCACCTTCTCGCTCCAGCGATCCAGTAAGCAAAGAACTCCTTCCGCATTTAAATACCACGGAAACATGTATCTCGCTAATCCGAGACCATGGGGAATAATTCTAGAGGGAGAGAGATCCTTCTGAGGAGGTGTGAGGAAGAATGAGGAAGAGGGGCCTTTTATAGGAGGAGGGGTGCCTCCCATGGCCGGCGCCTCATGGGGGGTGACCCCTCACCTCCCCCATTCATGTGGTGGTAACCCCTCTACATTAAAATGCCTCTTCACATTCCCCTTTAAAGTCCCCACTTTAAATGCATTAAAATTCTCTAAGTTTAATGCTCTCTCATTTAATAAAACTCTTTTATTAAATTTATTTAGAATTTTGTTAATTACTTTAATTAACAAACATTCACATACATGCAGAACCACTTTCTGCAATTTCACCCGAAACAATTTCCGGTTTCTATCGAAACAATTCCTGCGCTTTGCAATTCTTTCGTCTGAAACATATGTGCTCCAAAATGGTATCCGGTAACTCTTAAGTGTGTCACCCTACGGTTGGCGAATAATGCAGACATGATTAAGACTCCTCTCAGATCAATAATCAGAAGTAGGACCTGGAGATCCATACTGACTCCTGCATATTCAACGATGACTTCTGTGATCGTGAGAACCTTTAACGCTTGTAATTTAATTCCTTTGTCTCATGATATAATACATGTCCGAGATTCGATCATCGGTATCCAAATACCTAGTTTGATCTCGTTACTGACATGCACTCTTTTCTCATTCTCGTGATATAACATTCTAGTGATCACATCACTTGCTTGCAAGCTACCTTAATGTGATATCACCGAGAGGGCCCAGATTATATCTATCCGTCATCGGGATTGACAAATTCCACTCTTGATCCATGAGCCTCAACATAACACCTTCGTAGCACTGAACCCATCTTTATAGTCACCCTGTTACGGTGTGACGTTTGATGTTATCAAGATACTTTTCAGGTGTTAGCAATTAACATGATCTCATGGTCTAAGGATAAAGATTACTTCGTACGATGTTATAGCAATGTAAACATAATGACTTGATCGTAATGCTATACTTCGGATGAATGTTCATCACATCATTTCATAAATGTTGTAACCTTGTTATTAACAACATCCAATGTCCATGATCAGGAAACCTTGATCATCTTGTTAATCAACAAGCTAGTCTATAAGAGAGGCATAACTAGGAACCCTTTTTGTTTATTAAACACACATGTATTGACGTTTCTGATCAATACAATTATAGCATGCAAAATAAACATTTATCATATATAAGGAATATATAATAACAACTTTATTATTGCCTCTCAGGACATAATTCCTTCATAAACCACACGTTAGGTGACCTTGTATTGCTCATTATATAAGAGGATTACAAGGAGTCCCGGTTACATACAACACAGACATATATACAAGGAATACACACACATACGTATCATACATCTATACAAACACGTGTAGGATATGTATTCTAACAATTATTACTTATTCATTGTTGTCTACTTAAATAATTGTTTGGAATCTAAAATTGAGATGTGTGACATCATGGTCCAAGAGTTAATATGATTGATATGAAAATATTATCGAGAATGTATGATTTCTTTCTCGAAAGCTCATTCGGAAGGAACGAAGAAGTTAAGCGTATTAGGGATAGAGTAGTGTTAGGATGGGTGGCCAAAGGGGAAGTTTGAAATCTAGCTATTAGGGGGGCTCCCTGTTTCGGTGAAACCGGGGTGGATCTTATCACAACTTGTGCCCAAATATGGTTTGGAATTGTCCTATGACCTAACCAATCACAAACAAAGAGAAAATTCTGCCGGGCTACCCCGTGAGAAGAACATTTAGGGGGGTAGATGATCCGAGGCCCAGGGATCAGGGTTTCGTAGAAAGAAGCGCCTCGGGGCATTAGAACACCTCCAAACCTTGCATGTTACCCTAACATGTGTATTAAAGTGTGGTGGGATGTTGAAATGTCCAAAACCTGATTCCCGAGTTTGACCTCCTTCGCAGACATGCACTGTCACCAAAAAATGAAGGGTCTGGAATCTAACTATTAGGGGGAACTCCCTGTTTCGGTAAAACCGGGGTGGATCTTGTCACAACATATGTCCAAACATGGTTTGGAATTGTCCTATGACCTAACCAAGCACAAACCAAGATAAAAATCCACCGGGCTACCCTCGTGAGAAGAACATCTAGGGGGTAGACGGTCCGGGGCCCAAGGATCAGGGTTTCGTAGGAAGAAGCGCCTTGGACAATTGGAACACCTCCAAACCTTGCATGTGACCCTAGCATGTGTATTAAAGTATGGTGGGATGTTGAAATGTCCAAAACCTGATTCCCAAGTGTGACCCCATTTGTAGACATGCGCTGTCACCTAAAAACAAAGGGTCTAGAATCTAACTATTGGGGGGACTCCCCGTTTCGGTGAAACCAGGATAGATCTTTCACAACCTGTGCCCAAACATGGTTTGGAATTGTCCTATGACCTAACCAAGCACAAACCAAGAGAAAAGTCCACCGGGTTATCCCCGTGAGAAGAACATCTAGGGGGGTAGACGATCCGGGGTCCAGGGGTTAGGGTTTTGTAGGAAGAAGCGCCTCGGGGCATCGGAACACCTCCAAACCTTGCATGTGACCCTAGCATGTGTATTAAAGTGTGGTGGGATGTTGAAATGTCCAAAACCTGATTCCCAAGTGTGACCCCCTTCGCAGACATGCGTTGTCACCTAAAAACAAAGGGTCTGAAATCTAACTATTAGGAGGGACTCCCCGTTTCGGTGAAATCGGGGTGGATCTTGTCACAACTTGTGCCTAAACATGGTTTGGAATTGTCCTATGACCTAACCAAGCACAAGCCAAGAGAAAAGTCTACCGGGCTACCCCGTGAGAAGAACATCTAGGGGGTAGACGGTCCCTGTCTGAAAAATATCTACGACGTAGATCGACGAAGGCGGGCCACACAACGAGAACCATTTCATCCCAGCAAGGCGGCCATGCAAGCGGCCGGGACGATGACAGACCATAATGACCTATTCATATGTGTGTTCTTGATAATATAAGGCTTGCTAGTTAATTGTAGGAAAAAATAAAAATAAATTGCTTTGCCGTGTATGATAGGTAATACACACGGCAAAGACATACCTCTGCCGTGTGTGTGACGACAAGCACACACGGCAAAGAGTCCCCGTCACCTCTCGTCAATTCCTCCCGCCTGTGCACCTGTGGGACACTGAGTCCCACCTTGTTGCCGTGTGGGAAGGCTTTGTTGTGTGCCCTTTCTGTCTTTGCCGTGCGAGATTTCTCTGCCGTGTTCCTTCCTTTCGTCTTTGCCGTGTATGTTGCTTTGCGTGTCCTTTTCCAGAACTATGCCGTGTTTCTATCCTTTGTCGTGTGCTCTCTGAGGGTGACACGGCAAAGACCTTCTTTACCGTGGTTCGGGCCCTTTGGCACACGCCAAAGCCTTCATTTCACGGCAACGAGAGTTTTTTCCGTAGTGATTATTGTTACAACGGCGCATACATGACCGTGCGCCACCAATAGGGTGTCTCATATAAAAAGTAGTGTATAGATGTTGATTGAGCTGCTTGCCTTCGACGAGAAACAAGAAGTTATTTTCTAATTTTCTTCAAAATTTGATACTGTGTCGATATATAGATTTTGACAATCCGTACGATTTAATGTACATGTCCGTAGAAGAGTAGGCATACAATTGCACGGTTAGTACATTGCACATAGGAAATACAGATGTACATCCGCGCTAGTAGACATGCTCGTAAGAAAGTACACATAAAACCGCATGGAAAAGTACACATGTCCATGGACCACGGCGAAGTAGACGAAGACCGGAGAAACCATAGAGAAGTGGCCTGCCGTGCGGGACACGTACAGTACTTATCAACACGGGAGCGCTGTTAGCTGTTCCTAATTTTGTGAGTTTTGTTGTGCAACCGACTGATGGCCGGACCACGCTCGGCGCGGCCAGCATGCAGCCTAGCTGTATCTCATGATCCACGGCATGCATGCCTCGTCTGCTAGCTGCCTAGTGGTGTCGATCCTGCGACGAGGTGGGCTAACTCTCAGTGATCAGTGCTGCACTGCTGGTCGGAGAGCATCATCATCCTGACGAACTCTTCGAAGTTGACCTGCCCATCCCCGTCGAGGTCCGCCTCCGCGATCATCCCTTCCACCTCCTCGTCGGTGAGCTTCTCGCCGAGGCTGATCATGACGTGCCTCAGCTCGGCCTTGGAGATGTGCCCGTCCTGGTCCCTGTCGAACACCCTGAACGCCTCACGGAGCTCCTCGTCCGCGGACCCAGCGTCGGCACGGGCGGCCTCCTGCTGGCGGGACACGAGCGCCAGGAACTCGGCGAACTCGATGGTGCCGTTGCCGTCGGCGTCCACGTCGCGCACCATGTCGCGGAGCTCGTCCGGGGTCGGGGACTGGCCCAGGGACCGCACCACCGTGGAGAGCTCCTCCGGCGTGATCCGGCCGTCGCCGTCCCTGTCGAAGAACGCGAACGCCTCCCGGAACTCGCACATCTGCTCCGAGCTGATCGCCGCCGCCGTGCCCGCGCCTGCCATTGTAATTTCTTCTTGTTGTTTGTTGTCGTTGATCGTGGAGATGACGGTGCAGAGAAGTGGAAAGGAATGTGAGCTGAGACTTGGATGGGTTTATTGAAGCTCAGGAAGGTTAGACTTTATATAGGGAGGCATGTCGGATGTGGATCTGAACGCGGAGTGTTGGCGCGGTTGACTTGTCGCGCGCACGCATTAATTCCAACCCCGTCTTCTCGATCTCGTCCTACCTAGGCAGGCTGGCCAAGTCAAAAGAGATCGGTCGGTCGAAGCATGCGTGCGTTCCAGAAAGTGCAAAATCTCAACAGTCGTCTTCACGAACTAGCAAATCCGTAGTAATAATATAAGGGGGAAAAAGAGCAGACCAATTCGAATATCAGCAAAATACAGTACTTTCTATGGTTTCGTTAATTTGGGAGGACGCGTCGTCCATGGGAATTGGGATGGGCGGTCGTCCACAGCTAGCTCAGCTGTGCACAGCTGGAGAGGTCGGTCGGAGCTGGAGAGGAGACCGCGGGCTCGGTCGGTCGGTGCCGGTGCCGGTGCGGTGGCCGCTAGCTTCCGCCTCCGCAAACCAAACAAACAAACAAACACCTTCCTTTCCTTCACCTATCTACTTCTGGATGTGGGTCCTGGTGTTTTTGCTTTTTTAAGTTCCCACTTTTCGTGTCCAAGTGTTTTTGTGTTTCAGAATGTTTTGTTATACTACACGACAAGCGAAAAATCAACATGCATACATATGTTTTTGTGTTGCACAAGAATGGACATATATTATTAGGAGCCATGTCCGGCCGGGAGGCAGCACGGAAATAGAATAATAAAAGTAGGTGTTTCTCTTGGTGGCTCACTTTGATCTTGGCCACGTACGTGTCAGGAGAGGGGGCGTGTTGGAAGCAGGTAGCGAAGACGCACGGTGATGCGGTCGGAAGGGCTGGCTGATACAGCGGCAGTATGTACTCTCTCTGTTTTAAAAAGTAAGATGTTTTAGTTTTGTGAAAAAACTAAAATGTATCTATATCCTTTTTAGTGTAGGTTCACTCTAAACCTAGTTGAACCTACACCTTAAAAGAGGTTTAGATACACTTATTTCACAAAGCTAAAACATCTTATATTTTGAAATGGAGGGAGTAGCTCTCCAGCTTGGCAGAGGCAGTATAACAAAGATATTTCACTCGGAGAGAGTAGCTAAAATATCTAGATACACTCATTTCACAAAGCATATATATATATACATGTGACTATCTTTATAATTCAAGTTACAATTATATGAATTATACGGAAAGAGATCTTAACTCTATTCTAAACTATCATACTCCCTCCGACCCAAATTAATTGACTTAATTTGTCTATATTCGGATGTATCTAACACTAAAACATGTCTATATACATCCGAATCTAGACAAATCGAAGTCAATTAATTTGGGTCGGAGGGAGTAATAAGTGTCTCTAGCAGACCTCTTATCACACGGCCTTTAAAAATATAAGGACTTAAAATGTGTCGCATAGACCAAACACAGCTATAATGCAACGGTAAAACAACATATTCCACTCGCAAACATCCGCACTGATTAAAGTGTTGTATCTTCCCCAAATGTGAAGATATTTATTCCTCTACGCCTTTCGCCGTGGAAGAACACCGCAGGAACTAGCTACCAGCGACGTGGAGGGGTGTGGGGTAGTCTGCGGCAACGGAGGGTGATCGGAGGTGCTGGAAGGAGGGAAAAGCTTGCACGGGAGGCGGCGGCGGGGCGAGAGCAGAAGGCAGCGCGCAGAAATGGAAGGGGAAATTGCAGCGCTCCATATTTCAGCGCAAGTACAGGCCGCACTAGGTTCGACCGTCGAGTCCGCTTATGTACAGGTTGGGCGCGCGTTTTGTCCATCCCCGTAAAAGTATTTAAGAGTCAGCCATGTTTACGGTGTCTACTCGGCGCCTTTTTTTCACAGAAAACTATAATCTGGTTATTTTACGATTTCTGGGGATTTTACGGGATCTGTTAGAGTTTCTTTTAGAGCATCTCTAGCAGATGCCCTCTCGCAAAATAACCGCCCGTTTGTAGTACAGGGCAGAAAAAATAGCCATTCTAGATACCATAAACCGTATTGCATCCGAAATATTTTTACGGTTCAGCCCAAAAGGTCGCTTCCGTGTCACATATTTCCTGTATCGAGGGTTGCGGATGCGGTGAACCGCATCCTGCCTTTCGCTTGGCGCCAGGGACATTTCCGCCCCCACCGCCGCCGCCGCTATTTTCCGATCTCCTCGTCGTCGCACCTTTAGCATTTCCCCACCACACCGCCGCCTACCGCCGCCGTCATGAACCCTCTCCAGCCTCCATCGGCCGATTCCACTTTGGAAGCCTAGCCGGCAACCCCTCCCACCGCGGACGTCGTCGATAGCCTTCCGCTTGCGCCGGTGGTGAAACCGGCAAGGAAGCAACTAGGTGCGCAGCCCTGCGGTGTCAGTGGTTCGATTGGCCCCATACGGACCTCCGGGGGTCGGAAGAAAATCAGTGGATTCGAGGCACCCTCCGGCCCGAAGCCGAAGAAACCCGTGAGCCGGAAGCCCCTCTCCGCATGCACGCTGGTGACGGCGCCTCTCCCGCGACCGGCCACCCAATTCGCCTTGTTCCTGGAAGGTATGTTTCTATGTAGATTTGATTGCCGTCAAATTCTCCCTAGATATATCATAGATGCCGTGTACAAATTAATTTCGTCAAAATCGCCATATTTTCTTATGTTTGTAGCGAGGATATTCTCTCGGTTCCGTGTTCGTTCGTTGACATGCTGAACGATGCCGGGATGAACGTCAACGGTGGCACGCCCCTACCTGACGAGACGGGTACTACTTCTTCCGGCGGCGGTGGCGAGGAGGAAGGAGTGCGAGAGATGATGACTGGGAAGATGATGAACTAGAAGAGGTGGACAAGAAGGCGTTCGATGCTATCCAAGAGAAGGTGAAATCAAAGAGATATGTCAACTACACCATGGATGAAGACGCGACATTGATCCGGGCTTGGGAGGGTGTGTCCATGGATGCTATCACTGGGAGTGACCAATCTCGGAAAAAGTATTGGCAGCGGATTACGGACAATTTTTTCAAGCTTGTGGCCGAAAGGAAGCACTCGCACATTGAGATCTCTCCAAGACCGGTGGGATACAATCAAACAATCTTGCAGTCATTGGAGGCCTACGAGCAAGTGAAGACTCATCCCCAAGCGGCGTCAACATTGATGGATATGGCAAGATTGCACAATTCAGGTACAAGACATGGCCGCATCGAGGGACAAACCATTCGCTCTCCATCATTGCTGGGAATTGCTCAAGGACAATGAGAAGTGGAGGGTACGGGATTGAGAGGCACCACCTCCAAGAACCGACTCGGCAATAAACTTGGACGAAGAAGATGAAGAGGAAGACGATCAACCGAAAGCAAAAGAAAAAGATCAGGTGGTACAAAGAAGGTGAAGGAAGAGTTGAAGAGAAAGGCTGAGCACGAAAAGTTGAGGGACAAGATGGACGAAATGATGAAGCACAAGACGCTAGTAGCGCAACAACAAATGGAAACCAAGCTCAAGTTGGCTAACAAGAGAGAAGAGGCCAAGATGAAAATATAGCTTGCAACTCGTGAAGATAAGAAGCACAAAGCTGAGTTTGATCATGAGCGGAGGATTCATCTCGAATAGGAAAAATCTAGAGTAGCAGTGATTGTCGATGAAACACGAGTGATGACTATGGATCCTGACGAGATGGATCCAATCACAAAAGAGTGGTGGGACGATAGAAGGTTGGAGATCATCGAGGCAAGTAAAGCTCGTAAAGCTGCTGCGAATGGTGGAGGTGATCATCATGGTCGTGAGGAAGTCTAGTATGTTTATTTTCTGTTCATTTATGATGTTGTGAAGTTTGAAAATTCTAAATTGGTTTGAGCTGTTGGGGGTAGAATCTGTTTTGGGGTATACGCTTTTTTGCAGTACACGCGACGGAGCGGAACAGATGCCGCATAAAATGGAATATTCTGTTTTGCGGTACGAAGAGATGCGGTATCTCCTAGAGATGCTACTGGCTAGTAGTTTCAAACTACCAACTCCATGTTGTCGCAAACATTGTTCCCGGAGTGAGCGAGTGACAAACACGGAGAAGCTTAAGTTGGCACGTACGCGGTCTCGGTGAATCGACTGCCACTAGTGATGCATGGTCCTGAACGAGTGGTCAATCGTTGCCTAGACTTTTAGTGCGTGCTGAAACTTTCAAGCTGCCCCGGCCCATATTGTCGTGAACATTGTAACCGTGGCAATGATGCAATTTTGACAGGATCAAAGGCTACGGGGAGAAGTTAATTTTGCGGGGCCCCACGACACCATGCTCCATGCTCCATGCTCGCATGAATTAATGGGCGAGCGAGACATGCATGGAGGTGCAGGGCTGCTATGGCGGAATTAATCGTCGATGAGACCGATGGACCGGTATGGCTGGATCGCAAGGTGCCGGCGCGTCTGACCAGGTCAAGGGACCTAGCTTGGAGTAGCGGAGTGAACCCAACGCGCGGGCCGGGGGCGCATGGGACGGGTCCAGCACCAGCGGGCAGCGTACGCGTCTCTGCAAGTCCATGCATCGATCTCCATCAGCGTGTTTCGTTTTCCTTGAGATTTTCGTTCGAAGTGAATTTGTATGCACGAAAAATTAATTGACATCGTCATCTCTTCATAAACGAACGGGTCTTCGTCTTCCTTGTTGGATGGAAGGGAGCCGCGTACGTCAAGTCAAACCATCACTCCAACCAACGGTGTCGGAATATTTATTAAAAAACAGTAAAACATACCTAGCTACAGCTCTTCACAGCGATTTGGTGTTGTGATACCTAACGCTGCAAGTTGGAGCGGTACGTCCGCGGCTCCACTAAATCGCACCCACATAATCGTATACGCGGGTGCCCGCGTAACACTATTAGAATTATGTGGCATATGCGGTTATTCTGCAAGGCCCGCATCTGGCCCGCTATCCTCGCGTCTCCCCTCTTCCATCAGGCAGATGCAGATACGACTTCAGCCTCGCCAAGCTGAGTAGGGTTAGGGCGCCGCCGCTGGGCTAGGCTCTGCCATGGCGGACGCCGCTCCTCCTCCGGCGGACGGCCAACTAGCAATCCGCCCCTCCTCTCCCTCTATTCCTATAACACGCCCTGTCATGCTCCTCGACGAGCAGATTCCACAGATGGATACAGACGACATGGGGATGGTGGGCGGCGAACTCGGTGGCGTGGGGAGGGCAGCGGACTTGGGGTCAGATTGAGGCGAGAAGGGCGCGGAGGGCGTGAGGATGGTGGGCGGCCAAGGCTATATCGATGGCGGCGATCTACAAATGGGCAGGGACGGCGGTGATCCACAGATGGGCAGGGACGGCGGCGGAGAGCGGCAACAGTGCAAGAAAGTGGCTGAGCAGAATCGGTCCAAGAAACTCAAAGCAAGCTCCCTCACCCCCAACATCACCAAGGTAACAAATCATCTTTTTTATTGCTTTTGGATGGTACAACATACTTACTCTCTCAGATGTAGAACTTCGGTCTGTTTGGTTTTGTATGCATGCGACGAGGATTGATTATAAATAAATTAGTTCTCCAAATTCGCAAGAAACTTGAACAGGGAATTAGAAAATCAAATTCGCAAGAAAGCTCGGCATTACCTTTTTAAGTAGCTCTCGCCTTCCCTGAGTAGTAGCCCTGAGTAGTAGCTCGTAACCTGCAGTGATGCTTGGTTTCAGACTCTGAACAAGTGGATGTGTGTTTTGTAAGTGCTCTGGTTTACTTGCTACTACTGGAAATTGGTACTAATGTCTAGCGACTCATTACTGAATAATTAGCTAGCGTCTCATTACTGAATATATTAGTACTAGGTGAATATATGATGTCGAGCGCTGATACTTGGGGTTAACCAAATGATGCATATTACAGGTAAGGACCAAAAGCATATATATACACGGCTAAGGAACCTACTACGATAATGAAACCAGATCAAACCAGATACTACCATTGGGATATGTACTATGAATATATGATGTTTGGTGTCTACTTGCTCAACCTGCCTGCTCATGTCTAGCTTTGTAATGCATGAGATCATGTTGCTTGCATATTTTTTTGTGGTAAGCCGACTGATTGCTTGGGATAAGATCCGTTTATACTTTATGTAGTTTATTCCTGGTGGGTATTAAGATAGGTGCCTTAAGAGTAGAAAAGGCAAGGGGTGCTAGGAACAGGGAACATCAATGCTCCAGGTGAAACACACATTAAGTTAAATGCAGCAGTTTACTTGCATCGAGCTTCTAGTTCGTCTGCTCCTTTTGTTTTCTGACAGTAAGCATCAATATTCCGTTCTTTATCATTCTGTTCTGTACTGATCTTTGTATGATTTCCGCTGCAGTCTTTGGGTTTGTGGTTGTTTTATCAGTACTAGAGATCGTCTTTGTTGTCCTTGGATACTGTTGCTGCTGAGTTGGTTTTACTCAGTGTTGGTTGTCTTGTGTCAATGTCCTGGGATCTGAATGCAAAACCATTTAGTATTCTAGTTTCTGTTTAGCTTATCTTTTCTCTATGTTTAATAGGTATCTCAGGTGCAAGTGGGAGAGGGCAAACATCACACAGAAAATGAACTCCCAAAGCCAACATCGAAGAAGAGTAGAAATAGCAAGGTTCCTTTAAGGGTGAGTTCTCCTATTCAAGTGGCGAGTTCACCGGGTGTAAATATGCTGGCCAGGGCTGCATTATCGAAAAGGGCATCATTAATGGTGAGTCCCGCCTCAGTAAAAAGGGCCAAGATGGCACGTTCTCCCGAGACATCACATCAGTCACCAAGTTCTACCATGGCATCTCCAGTACAAGATCTGCCACATATTTCTCCTTCTCTCGAGGATCTCTCTCCGGGTATTTATCTTATTCTCAGTGGATTTATCTTATTTATCTTATTCTCAGAGGATCAGTAGCTTATTTATCTTATTCTCAGTGGATTTGAAGAAGCAATTGTCTGAGCAAGGATGCAAATCTGATCTTGAAAATATCTTGAAGAAACCAGCAAGTCAACTTTCTATGAATTCACTCTGATATGTGTAGCATGCAACTGGAGTAGTTGAAATATGAAATGGAGCACTGTAACTTGATGTCTTAGTCTGCCACTTCAATGGAGCGATGTAACTTAATGGCTTAGCCTGCTTGAAGAACTAGTAGCTCAGTTTGTTTATTCTGTGAAGAGCCAGCAAGCTCAGTTTGCTTCTTCCTGTATTAGCTAGCTTAGTAGTGTTTTTGTCAGCAGACTGATTTCTCTCAATGTGAATGCAATCAGTTCTACTAGTAAGCGTGCACGTGCAACACACGTTTTATAATTTAAAATAAAAACATCTATTTAAAATCTTATACCTCTTTTAGCAAGTTTCTTTTTGCCGAGCCACTTAAAATGTGACCCGTGCCCTCGTGCCCAACATATGAGTGCACGATGTTACAGATAGTCCACACACATGTTTTCACATCAAATTCACAATCACATATATGCTTCAAAAGCACTTAAAAATCATGATTACATGCGTGCAATGTCATGGTTACAAGATGCAAATCCCCTTAAAACATGCTCTTTTGTGGTCTTAGCATGACAACTTCCCGTCTATCTACTACAACAAGCTCTACTACTGCAAGTTTTGCCTAGCTCCGACGATGGAGGAGCGAGGACGGTGGCACGCCTTCAAGCCGTGTTAGTGTTTGTAGTCGTTGCTAGGTAATTTTTATTACTTTTGAGGCTCTTGTTGCTGTTGATGATTATATAGATCGGTGAAATTTCGCAAAAAAATAACATCGACGGACCAGCATGAATACAAAATTTAAATACATTTAATAAAAATGAATAAGTTATGTATACGAAACTATCATGACTGAACATTTCTTCTTAAGCCCATGTGACAATGCCCCTATCAACGGAAAGATCGCAACCACACACCTAAATCGGACATGGCTGAATAAAAAAAATGATGGTTAACGCCCAGTCACTCGGTCACTCTTAGAAACCACTGTCACCAGCTAAACAAAAAAGCATCCCGTCACCTACCTCCCCACCACCCCTCGAGTTGCCGCCCATGTCTCACCACCGTTCCCCATTTCCATACTCGCCAGCTCCCTCTCTCGGCATCGTCCCTCCCCTTAGTCACCACGTCCAGCGCGAGAGTCTGTACGCCCCTGTTCTTCTCCGCTCATGCTCGTCGAATCCGGTCGCCGAAGTGCCCGAGGAGGCGCTTGAGGTCGTCATGCTCGCGGGCAAGCCAACGCTTGGTCCTGTCAGAGGCGGACACGGTGGCGCGGAACTCTTCTCCACCGAAACCGCGGCCGGGGCCATCACGCGTGGGGAGGCCTCCACAGCGCCGGCCACAAGAAGTACAAGGTCAAATGCTCTTCCAGTTCCTCTTTCTGAACTGTCGATCCGTCCGGGCCAGGCCGATCTTTCCGAGTTAGGTATGAGGATGGACTTTTTTGTTTATAGCGATCTGGTTCTAGCTGACGGCTGCAGCCATAGACACTACTTTTGTTCTCAAGTGAACTATCTATTTTCGATGTCCTCAAGTTTCAGTTATGTTTAGCCCAATGGAAACTCCTTCTAATTTTTAATATAATTCATATATAGCAAATCAATTTTGTCAATAAGGCTCGAAAGCAACATAAACAAATGGAGATCCTCTAAATAAACTGATTCTGAAGCATTTGCTGCGTGTTCTCTAATGGCAGTTGCTTGAGCTTCTGGGAAAATTTATTCATTAATAGTTCTTCAAATGGCATCTCATGCTATTTTTCAATATTATTCTTATTTAGCAGACCGTTTTTGCTAAAAAAAAAATCTACAAATAGGACCAACGGGAGATCCTCTATTACTGAACTTTATATTATCTAGCTCAAATGAGTATATTTTGCCTAAATCTTGTTGTTCGGTATGCATAAATAATGGTGATTTTTAGACCGGGTTACTATTGATGCAAAGTTTCGCTTTCTCCAGCAGGGGTCTACTAAATCCTGATACACTTCAACCGATTTTACCCCATTAAAACAGTGCATATTATTTGCACTTGAGTTGTTCCTAAAATCCGGTATATGTGGTATAGTTTGCTCGTCATTAAGCAGTGTTGTGGAAGTCTGTTTATTTTCACGGGATTGACGACAGTTTTTTCAGAATATTTGTGTCTGACATAATATTCTCTGTTTGTCTCTTCAGTTCTTTAGGGTCTGTTATATATTGCAGTACCGTTGCTTTCCTGATCCTCGCAAAGAATAATATTTCAGTAGCACAAAAATCTATGTGTTATCTGAAGTGGTTCTTCTAACTATTGTCAACATGCATGCACCTTTAGATCATACGCAGAAATAACTATGGGACTGTTATAACATGAAGTTGTGTCTTGCAGTGTCGTAGCTACAGTGCAGGTACATCTTCCTCGTTTTATCTTATTTTTTATTCTCTTATGTTTTGTATCAGCCACTAATGGTAGATGTATTTTCTTGTAGCTGTTGAACAATCAAGGAGAAAAGAGAAAGAAGCCAATTGGGTGAGGAACTAAGGATATAAAAGACAAGGAAGCAGAAAAAATAAAATTAAAAGAAGGGGGTTTGGGGACTGGGAAGAAAATGACAATACAATAATTGTATTACAATTGGTCAATTCTTTGAAAAATGGGCCAACTACGCTTCAAGGGTAATCTTCTATTTACTCCCTAGACTATGATGTGATGCATGAATTGGACGATGAAAAATCTATTCCTTTTGCTTGTAGGAGGCCAGCCCCATATTTAAATGAAAAATCCTTTCCTTTGCACCTACCATCTTAGCTAACATTTGTATGAATATTTTGCAACAAAAGTTTAGTCTACCTGATATAAAAATAAAAAAATGGTTCAAGAGCTAGGAATTAATAAAAATCACACAACACAATTTTCTAGTAACGCACTGCATGTTCAGAAAACAGTAGTGATATAACTCCCACAACGTTGAGCGTGAGTCCCATGTCTCTATCCCCATCCGCTTCATTGTTTTATGTCATACCTTTTGAAAGTTCTTGACTGAACCAACACGCGAGAGAGATCATATAGCAAAGTAGAACGTGCCACCAGTTATGTTCTCTTTTCAGCAACAAATTGTACTACACTGACATGTTAGTATTATGAATGCTTTGTTGACCCTCTAGAAATAATTCGGTAAGAAACTTTTGAGGAGAAAACCTGTAGCCCTCCACGTCACCACAGTGAATGTTGGCCAGATAACCAGAATGATTTTTCAATAGTGGGAAAATTCAAAGCTCAATCCATCTGCTTGTGTTCCTGTGGTGTCTCCATTTGCCTTTCTCTTCAACAGATTTCCAATATCTCCTACATGATGTATATGTAGCAAATGATCACTGTCGTACATACTTCTTAGATGGATCATACTCATTCCTGGACCGAGTTCTAATAACATTTTTAGTTCTGCTAACATTTTCAGTTTGAGTTGTTCATCTTGAAGTCCTGCGCTTTCTCTAGGCCTCTAGGGGTCAGTTGTAGAATGTATTTGTTGTTTAATTTGCCTGTGTCACATGGTGTTTATTTGCAAAGCACTAACTGGGGTTTCTCATTTGAAAAGCTCTGTGATGCTGTGTTTAGTAGCAAAGTACAGATTGGGGTTGGCCTCTTGAAAATCTCAGTGACTATGGCCATAGTAATGTTAATCTGTAGCATGTAATGATATTGGAGGTTTTGAATAAGAAGGGCATGGTTAACATATTTATTTGGTATAACATACCTCACTTATTAATATCAAATTATTTATGTTACGGAATTCTTTCACTTCCGTCATGGTCTTATAAGATCCCGGTATGCACATTATATTTATCAGCTGTTATGTTCGTCTAGCATGCAAGTAAAAAAATTTGACTAAAAGATTGATTGTCACTGTTTTTAACATGATGACGAAGCCGAGACGCTGACTAAGCCGAGACGGCCGCACACCCGACGGTGTGATGCAGGCCGGTGAATGTGCTGCCAAACGTCCAGGAATGCCAAGGTGCTACTCGGCCGAGGTCGCCGCCCGTGAAGGCGGCGATAAGCGGCGGCAAGGGCGCGTCCAGAAGGCGGCGATGTTGCCATGGCGAGGTCACCTTCTAGGAAGGGGGCGATGACGGCGGCAAGGGCGCCGTCCAGGAAGGCGGCGATGTTGCCATGGTGAGGTCGCGTTCTAGGAAGGGGGCGATGACGGCGGCACGGGCGCCGTCCAGGAAGGCGACGATGTTGTCGTGGCGAGGTCGCCTTGTAGGAAGGCGGCGATGGCTATGGCAAGGGCGCCGTCCAGGAAGGCGGCGATGTTGCCATGGCGAGGTCGCCTTCTAGGAAGGGGGCGATGACGGCGGCAAGGACGCCGTCCAGGAAGGTGACGATGTTGTCGTGGCGAGGTCGTGTTGTAGGAAGGCGGCGATGGCGACGGCAAGGGCGCCGTCCAGGAAGGCGACGATGTTGTCGTGGCGAGGTCGCCTTGTAGGAAGGCGGTGATGGCGACAGCAAGGGCGCCATCCAGGAAGGGGACGATGTTGCCGTGGAGAGGTTCGCCGCCTAGGAAGGCAACGATGGAGGCGGCGAGGGCCTGCAGCAGCGTCAGGATTGGTGGCCAAAGGTTCAGGAAGAGGAGATTGTGGCTATAACAATCAGTTTCCTTGATTATTGGCGTTTGTTACGCGATGGTACATGGGGGCGGCGTTGTTCCGTGCGGGCAGAGTTTTCAGTCCGTCAAATCTATTTGCTAAATGCACCAAAGAAAAAAATTAGTCTAATAGAAGCGGTTAGATTGTCTTAAGAGGGCCTGATCATGCGGCTGTGGTACGTCTGTGTATGTTTGATGGGTGTGTGTAGAGAAGTTCTTGTTTGCTCTTTTATAAGTAAGTAGAGACTAGTTTCATATTACCGAATCAAGCAAAAACCGGTGAGCTAGCTAGTTCTTGGGATTAAAAGTATTCTGCAATGCGGATATATACGGGTACCCGCTAATAACCTCTTAAATACGTGGGATATCCGCATAAGCCAACTTATGTTGCGCGGACATATGCGGCACGATGCGGGTGTCCCGCAGGCTGTCCCGCTTGCAGCGTTAGATACGTCCGATCCCGCTCACGGACGTACCAGATCTCTCAGCAATCCCGCACCGTCGTCTTAGGCCCTGTTTACCGCGTAACCCCGCTCGAGGGGCCGAACCAACAAGTAGAAAGGGATGCTACTCCGCGACTCGACCTGAGCGCCCTCTCTTCAATCGGGCCAACTAACCGTGGAACCTCTTACATGGCCCAGGAATTGTGTACAGAAGGCCTGTCCTGGGAATACATGCGGCCGCCTCTCTCCTGTCCTCCATCCATCCCATCGGCCGCTCGCACTTCTCAGCCAGCACGACCATGCCCTCCTCCGCAATCGCCTCTCGATCTCGGCTTAGGGAGAAAACTAGTTGCGCTGACAGCTGATGCCGAAGGCAGATCTACGACGCCCACTGCAACGAGCCCGCTTGTCCGCCGGCATCGTCATCGGAAACGGTGTCCACACGCGTGGTACTTTCTATGACGGCGGCCGCACTTCCAAACTCCCTCCACGCCGGCCATGCTCTTTCCCTGTAGGTGTTCCTAGCCCCTCGATCCATCAGGATCACGGCCAGAGCCGCCCGACAGTCCATGGAGATACCACCACCATTCCTGAGGTCGCGCACATCGACGTCTGCCGCTGCACCTTTCCAAACCCTAGCCGCCACATGCTTCGGCCTCTTTCGGGATTAGAGTAAGGATCGGAGCCCTAGGTGCTCCGCTGCCGGTTCCATCTTTGGCAAAGAACCCCTCCCAATCGTGCAGAGCACTAGCTGTTCGGATCTGCGGACACGTCCTGATAACAAAGGCTGCAGTGTCATGCTCGGTGAACTTCTGCTCGCGTAAGATCATGTGTAGTATCTTGTCTTTTAATTTTCTGATCATTCACATCTGAGTATGCGGCATGTCAGTGTTAGATCACGTGTTCTGCTGCTTCTGCATCGTATGTGAGCTTGAGTCAACATTGTTGGAGAGCATGGTTCAGTACAACATACCACTAAACTGCCTATCTAACTTTCTTGGTTCCTAGGAATGGTAATGTACTTTATTATTGACCGTGCCATGTTGTCAACTGCCTTCCTATTTTTGTGAATTATATGAATGTTCATACTTTCATACGCAGAATAAGGATTTTTCATCCATGGAGCAGCCGCCTTCATGTTATCAACTAATAAGAGCAAGGCCAATGGAAGAAGAGAACGGCTTGGCATCATTGAAATTACCCATTTTGGCCAAAATCGTGGCACCAACGGTGTCAGCACCATGCTCTTCAAAAATTCAGAATCAGCAGACTATCACCTTGGCTCGAAACATCTGCAGACCTGAGACAGACGAAGGTGTTGTGACCTCCCTTTCTCGTGACACCCCGGAGAAGTCCAGTCATACAACGTGAATTTTCTGCATTTTAGGTTTTTAAGGTAGCGTGTAAGCTTGCCAAGAGCTCATGCGTTGCAAACTAAATCCTCTTGCTTGCTCTGCTCAAAAAGGTATTCCGATTACTCTTATGCTTGTAAGATGCATATCGTTCCTGAGCTGCCTGAAACTTGCTTGGTTATGATATAATCGTATCTTTTCTTTGTAGAATGTTTATTCTGGGGGAAACAATGCAAGATAATTTTTGGGAGTGAACCTACAAAACGGAGTTGGATTATTTACCAGATATCCCTCATCAATGATAATGATGTTTGTTGTTGGCGATGTATCTAGGAATGAACCTACAAAATAGAGTTGGATTATTTACAAGATAACCCTCATCAAGGAAAGTTAGCTAACTGCAGAGGTTTTTATTTTAGCTCCTTTTCTTAAGGACCACGTACTTGGTAAGTACGGGAAATGCATAACCTCAGAATCGTTATTTGTACAGATTATCAGTTTGTATTCAGTTATTGCCTTGGCCGAGCATGGTGAATATTTCATCAGCGGCCCACAAGGAATTCTAGGATGATTTTTCTAGATTAAAGCTTTCAGAACTCAAACAACAGTTCAACGATTTTTCTCTTCATCTAAATAATACATAACTATGTTATTTTACGTAGTTTATGTCTTTTTATAGTACTTCTTTTGACTGTTGTATGATGAGTTCTTTTCTTTTCATAGTTGTTGGTCTGTGCGTATGAACGAAGAAGTCAGCTCAGACCTCTTATTGATACATAAAGGCCTGTAATAATTATTCTGTTTCATAGCCTTAAGATCTAAGAACCTGATATGTTTCCAACCGTACCCGAATATTGTATGAAGATACATTTTTCAGAGCTGCAATATTTTGAACAATGCTCCAACAATTGAGAAATGAAACGAGACCAGAGTTTGTATATTCTTTGCTTTTCCAACCTATTGCAGGTATGTAATGGGAGGGTCATTATCATGCTTCCATCTCAGGGTTATCTTAAGGTTTACTCTTAGGCAAGAAAGTTACATTGAAATGTGCAAATGCATCTGATTGTACAGATAGTGTATTCCGCTCCATTAAAATAATAGCAATGGCGTCCGTGTAAAGAAAGCATGACAAACGAGTAAGATCATCGGTGGTGTATGTATTCTCGCACTACATTATTCATCATTCCTCCAAGTTGTTGTAATTTCCGTGCATTTGTGCTTCGTGTTGTCTATTAAGATGATCTAGGGTGTTCATGGTAAAATTGTCTAAGTGAATTTCGATTTAGGCTTTGTAAAAACAATTGAACTCTGGGATCAGGGTACATCTCTATATAGTTATTACGATAGAGAAAATATTTAGTATATTATTTTGTTTTTCTATAACAAAACTTCAGTTTGTGTTAGAGATTTCTACGATGTTAGAAATCCCATAATCTGGGAATATTCATGATTAACGGCTCAAAGAGGCAATGAGATAAAGTGATTCGATTTCTTAGTCCTCTCTTTCTTGGTCCTCAAAAAATGCAGAGTCCAACCAGCGATATCAATCGCTTTTGGTGTAAAAGGGAAAAATATAAGAATCTCTCAGCTGTAAGAAGTCACATATTTAGATAATTCTTTGTCTCATATTGATGCGATAAAAGCTTTGCTTGATTTTTAGGGTGTGTTTGGTTGAGCTGTAGATTTCTGAAAATCAGCTGTGAGAAAGCTGCTGTGAGCTGACAACTGTGGGAAAGCTGAAAGCTGTTTGGTTGTGACGATTGTCAACTGTAGATTCAAGGAATTGTCTATAATATCCTTGGATTTATTTATAAACTAATTAATCACAGAACAATGATGCTAGCGTACATTGCAAATGTATGTCCGAACAAAGTTGTGATCTAACATCTTAAACATGACTTCCAACTTGTGCGGCACTAATCACAACTTGGAGAATCGCTTGTTGATGTATATGATAAAATCCCTGGGCAGCGCACTGGAGGTGCCGTCGCTTCTCAGACATGGGGGATCTGGGTAGTGGCCGGTAGCCCGGAACCTAGGCGTGACCGCCAAGCTCGACGCCCATGGCCAGGAGGGCCCTGCTCCATAGCTCGGCCACGACCTTTCTCCGTCCTATAGCATGGAGCCCAGCGCAGCGCCAAGGCCAATCCAGCCTCCCCGTCGCCTCTGCTCTACAGCCGGCGTGCGTTGTCTTCGTCGCCTCAAGGCCTGCAGGCGACGGCGCAATCTGTGGAGGTAGCGGCCGGCTGGGTGTTGGCGCCCGGCGACCTGGAGTCGTGCGTCCGGCCGGCGGAGGAGGGGCATAGGAGCAGCGGACTGGTGGGCGTCGATTCCTGCCGGCGCACCGCCACGGGCCGTCGGGACAGGCCGGCCAGGCGAAACCCTAGCCGCGGCTCGGTGATGTTCGTGTGGGGAAAGAACGATGGGACGAGGGAGTCGGGCTGGTGTCTGGTCGTGACGTGGGGAAAAAAAGATAGGATGAAAAAGCAACCGGCCACTTTCCACTTCCTAGTGGTATGGTGGGTAAATAGCTTGTTTTTGGTTCGCTGCGACGCAGCGAAATCTGGGTGCCTGGCCGATTCCAATTTCTACGCGGAAATCTGCTGCGTCCTGGAAGTTTGGCTGCGTTGGGTACTCCTTTGGTTGAGATTCCTGAGTTTGGGTAGTGAATCTGACCCTAGAATCCCAACCAAACACAGCCTCAGTTATCTTGGTAATTAGTAGTATTACCAAGATATGACCCACCTATGTCTAGGCACTATATGGATTGGCAATCCTTTCAAAGTTTCTTTTAGCATTCTTTCAAGATGTGCGGACAAAGCCCCGTGCCTCTTTTATGTGTACATTGTTTCTTTGAAATGAGTACAACAACATCAACATATGTTACCAGTTATCCTTATATTTCAATTGCCTCTCTACATTAATTGAAGACTTATGTAGGATCATATGATTCAACATGTTAGGGCTTGATAAGATCTGTTATCTGGATATCTTCCGTTGTTCTTCATGATGATTGTTTTTTGTCCATAACTTAAAACTACTCCTTTGCTTGTGTTGGTTCCTGGCAAGGCATGCATGCTCATCTCATATGGTTTGTTGTGTGATGATGGATTGTTTCGCACTCGGTTTATCAAATGCAGGATTGCTAATCTTTTTCTTGTTCTTGCTGATAAAAAATATGTTCAACTGTTTGTACAAATGTAGGACTGCTAAGATTTTTCTTGTTCTTGCAAATATAAAAATGTGTCCAACTGTTTGTATGCCACATTGTAATTTTAATAAGATGGACGGACATGGCAACGCGCGTCTTCATGGTCTAGTTAGTGCTCATGTTTTCACATGTACTCAGAGTATGCATAAGGCCTTTCGCAATGGAGTGAATCGTCTGTCACTAGTAGAAAAACCCTTACAGCAGACATTTTTATAGTGACGTCTCAAATATAATGCATGCCATCACTTGCGGGCGAAATAGTAATGGCATTGAATTATTCCTGAACGCAGCCAGTAAAACCTAATAGTGACGTCCGCGGATAAATAACCGCCACAAACAGGAGGGTCCCCGTACGCATCCGGGACAAAGGTAATAGTAGTGTTCCCTCTAAAAGAACACCAGAAATATGAACTCTAGTGGTGGCATTGGTTTCAGTTGAACGCCACGGGTACCGATCATCCCGCACACGGACACAGTAAAATTACCGATCTTCTCTATCTTCTTCTCCTCATGGCCCCTCTCTCCCCCTCCACCCTAGATCCCGCACGCGTCAATCATTCACACACCTCTGCCCCATCTCCCTGTCGCCGCCGCATCGGACGCCCGACTCTGCTCCTCGTACCTCTCCTCCTATTCCCATACCCGCGAGTGCGCCCGACCGCTCGCGTCCACCGCCACCCCGGCCGCATCCAACGACGCCGCTCGATCTGCCGTCACCGGTCGCCGCAACCTTCAGGTCCGAGCCCCGTCCCCGACCTCGTGGTTAGCCACCCGCGTGTCTCCCCTTTTTTATAGCAATTTAGAAATTGTAGATGTATATGGTAGATAATGATCTTAGAAATTCTAGATATAGATATGTTATATAGTGTTTTAGAGATGGTGTTTAGATACTAAACTTGGGTTCAAATTTTAAATATAGAAATGTTATATACTGTTTAGATACTAAACTCGTTGGAATAGCCGATGATTACACTATATGACACAATCTAATGAGAAAATGTGCCCATAAGACCTTGTTGTATGTACATGAATATCTTGCGCATTTGATTTGGTCTTGTAGACACACTTTTTCCTTGTGCATCTTTATATGAGACTGTTCCCTAGCACACCTTCAGCTCAGCTGTGACATCTTGCATTTATAAGATCACTTGCTTGCCTTTATGTTTGAGTTTCCTAATGTATTTAATATATTAGATGAACATGCAACAAGTGCATCCCCGCGTCAACTGTGGCTATGAAAGTTGTCAGGATAAGAAGTTTATCGTAGTGCTTCCTGGAGACTTTGAGACTATGGCGGTATGCTTAGCTTAATTATAATTTCCAACCTTCCATGCATTTTGATGGAAACTAATTAACTATTATTTCATATAACTATTTCTTAGACCATTCCTTGTCACGCAATAAAGGACTTTCTTGACCATGTGAACAGATCGTGTCAATCACCAAGGACAATTTGAGGTCACCTTGATGGAAGAAACAATACCCGACAAGACCTACAAGATTCTAGTTGTCAATGAGGCGAACCGATTCAGAGTCTTCTGACTTTGAAGACCATTCCCTTAGGTAGAACTAATCTTGTAATTTTGAAGACCATTCCCTTAGGTAGAACTAGCTAGATAGATTCAATATTTTCTGTTAGTAGTTGTATCGTTGTATTCTGAATGATATCCAACATTAATTGTTGTATTCTGAATGATATCCAACATTAATTGTTGTATTCTGAATGATGTCTAGTACTGTTGTATCATGTTATTTGATATTGCTGCTATAATAAAGATTTTCAGTATTTTTCTAATTTTTAATTACAGTTAGTGGCGTTCAGGCGAGTACGAACTCCGCTACAGGTTAACTTACTAGTGGCGTTCAGAGAAAAGCCACTACTGCCTAACTTAGTAGTGGCATTCCGGCCACACGCCAGCACTAGCTACTACCAGTGGCGTGAAGTTAGTGGCGTGTGGGTTTAACGTCACTAATCTCATTTTTCGAACAACATCAATAATCTTTTTTGCGTGGATCCCAATTGATCCATAAGGGTATGTTTGGACACAAAGTAAATGCCAGCAGATGCAATACATCAAGTATACCCATCCAATATGGTATAGTATAACACTTGGGTATGGATACGACTCTTGTAAGCCTTCGGGGGATTTCCGGGTTGATTAACATGGTATCAGAGCATCTTTCTCTAGACATTAGCTCTCGACCTGATCTACATAATAGACATTGTTGTAGAAAGATGTAGCATGTGATGAGTGAAAATATGAATAATTTTACATTTAAATATGCATTAATTTTGGACTCATCAGAACGGCTCCCTGTGGATGTGGCGCCCAAGGAAGATGAGGCAGAGAAAGAAACTAGAATTTCTAATATGTATGGAACTATGTTTTATGTTTGTAATATGTATAGAACTATGTTTTAAGTTTGTAATATGTATGAAACTATGTTTTAAGTTTGTAATATGTGCAGATGGTAGGAACATGATCTCTTCTTAACACTGACATCGATAGAAAGTATCGGTC
This sequence comes from Avena insularis, assembly GCA_023614405.1. Classification (NCBI taxonomy): domain Eukaryota; kingdom Viridiplantae; phylum Streptophyta; class Magnoliopsida; order Poales; family Poaceae; genus Avena; species Avena insularis. Next base: position 474,214,474 of record CM042696.1, on the reverse strand, counting down.
GGCATTATTGGATGCTAGTACAGGACCACTGAAGCCCCTAGTGACTCGCACTCCTCATGTGAACTGGTGGATACACCCTGGTTGGATTCATAGGTGATTGTCATATTTATTTCTCCTTTGCGTTTTTAAATATTTGTGGGCTAAACTAAATTAGCTGCTATGCTATCTCGTATGCAGGTTGTAGTGGGCTGGGCTTTTACTATTCGTGCGTCTGGTTGAGACCACTCGTATGGAGGAGATAGACGGCCGTCAGCATGGTTTCCGGACTACTCGATTGCACTACAACTACTCGTTGCTCACGTGCTTAGTGGATTGATGGAGGCCTGAGACTCACACTTTCCACTTTCATTGGGGAGAGATGGATCCTACCCTTCAGGATGTCTCATACTTGCTAGGACTACCGTTGGCTGGTGTGGCAATAGGCCCATTGGATCCATCGGAGAATTGGGTCCAGGACATGGCCCAACGTTTTCAGGGGATCCGTGAGGAAGCTACAGCCTTTGCATGCAAAAATCATGGTCCAAAATTTGAATGGTTGCAAAACTATCAGATTGTTTGCTACTCTTTATATTCATCTTTGTCCTACCATTCATCATATCACATGGTGATCAAAATTGTTCTAATTAACAATGCAGATCCAAAACTTCGGGTACCCAGCCAACCTGATGACTGAGCCACAAATTACACGGAGCCTTGAGGCATACATAGCGTGGCTTCTTGGTTGCTAGAGAGATCGCGGAGGCGACGTCCCAGGACAATATCACACAGTGGAGCTGGATTCTGCTGTCTTAGCGGCTACATACTGATACGTCCAAAACGTATCTATTTTCCCGAACACTTTTGCTATTGTTTCTCCTCTAAACTTGTGTGATTTAGATGCAACTAATGCGGACTGACGTTGTTTTCAGCAGAATTGCCTTGGTGTCTACTTTTTGTGCAGAAAACCAACTATCAGGAAAAATCCTATTTCACCCGAAGATTCCAGGAGCCAGAATACGAGACGGAGAAGAGCCAAGGGGTGGCCACACCACCTGCTGGCGCGGGCCAGGCCAGGCCGCGCCAGGGGGTGGTGTGGGCCCCCCAGGCACCCCCTCGGTCTCCCTCTTCGCCTATAAGAATCCTTCTGACCTAAAAACTTCAGGGGGTTCGACATTTTTCCAGAAGGAGTTCCGCTCCGCCGCCACCACCAGATTCCACGAAACAGCACCAGAAACTCCGTTCTGGCACCCTGCCGGGACGGGAAATTCGAGGAGATCATCGCCATCATCATCACCATCGCTTCTCCATCGACCATCCATGTTTCCCCCATCTATGAGTGAGTAATTCCCCGCTGTAGGCCATGGGGATGGTAGGGATTGGATGAGATCTTTCATCTAATGGCATTAGATTGTTAGGACATGGTGCCTAGTATCTTTTATTAGTGCTTTATGACTTTGTTGCGACTTGTTGTGCTTAATGCTTGTCACTAGGGCCCGAGGGCCATGATTTCAGATCTGAACATGTTATTGATTCATTATGATAGTATTGTTTTTGGTCTTATCTGCAAGTTGTATACACACATTGTTGTCCGGAACCTATGGCCCCGAAGTGACAGAAATCGGGATAACCGGAAGGGAATGGCTTTGATGTGAGGATCACATGTGTTCACGGAGTGTTAATGCTTTGCTCCGGTGCTCTATTAAAAGGAGCACCTTAATTGCCAGTAGTTCCCTAGAGGCCCTGCTACAAACGGGCTGACAGGACAAAAGATGTTGTGCAAGTTCTCATTGCGAGCACGTATGACTATATATAGAACGCATGCCTAGGATTGTATAGTACTTGGATACTTTATCTTATTTATCTGCAATTGCCCTATGTTCTGATTGCTATGCGAATTGTCTTTTCCATGCAACGCCCGTCCATCCATCCCTATGCCTACCGCACTCGAATTCCACTGTTTACTGCTTTTGTTACTACTGTCTTTGCTTTACTACTGTTGTTACTTTGCTATTCCTACTACAAAACTGTTGCTACTGATAAACTGATGTGAGCAAGATTGTTTTCCAGGTGCAGCTGAATTGACAACTCAGTTGTTAAGGCTTATAAATATTCTTTGGCTCCCCTTGTGTCGAATCAATAAATTGGGCTTCACTTCCCTCGAAAATACTGCGATACACCCCATATACTTGTGGGTCATCAATACTATTTTCTAGCGCCGTTGCCGGGGAGCATAGCTTTATTTATGCTCACTTGGATTCTCTATTGTTCGCTGCTATCCATCCATCATGGGTAAGTCTCGTGATGGCAAGGTTCCTATTTTACCATCCACTACAAGAAGAGGTACAGTTCTGAACACCTCTGTTGCTCTTGATTCACCGTCTGTTTTGAGTAAGTTCCTTTCACCACCACATACACATGCTACACATAATCGCTACTACGCTGAATCTGAAACTTCCGATGTCGATGATGTCGCTTTCATGTGCTTGATAAGAGTGGTTCATTAGGTCCTTTCCTAGATGCTACGATTGCTAGAATTATAGCTGGAAATACCGAAACTCCTAATGAAGACACTACCACACCTGTTAGCTCACCTGAGGCTAGTGAGAGTTATGATATTGAAGATGGTTATGTTGAGATGACCGATGAGTTTATTAAAGAATGTAAAAACACCCATGATAGGAGTGCTGCTAAGAGTCTCCTTGAGAGGCTTACTATTAGACCCAAATTATCTCCTGCTGCTAAGTTTGCTGCTTCTCCCATAAACATTATAGATGAATATTATGATTTCTCTCTCGATCTATCTTACATAGCTATTGTTGAGAAAGAACCTTTTTCTGGGACTAAGAATGAAAGTGCGGTAGCACATATGAATGAACTTTCTACCATGAGTGGCTTGTTTTCTGATGATATTAAGATGCGTACTTACTTTGTTGCTAAGATTTTTCCCTTTTCACTGAAAGGAGAAGCTAAAACTTGGTTTAGTAATTTACCTCCTGGATCTATTGATAGCCCTGAGTGCTTGATTAGTACTTTCCTACAGAAATATTTTTCTCCCAGTGCTAGACATGCTATTTTGCAGGAACTTTTTGATTTTAAACAGGGAGAAAAAGAGGTATTGCCCGAATCTTGGGCAAGGTTTTGTGCTTTGATTCATGCACAGGATGGAAGTCCATTACCTAAGAATGAGCTTCTTGATATATTTTATAATGGACTAACCGAGGAATCTAGGACATACCTAGATAGTTGTGCTGATTGTGTTTTCAGGAATAGGACCCCTAAGGAAGCTGAGGAATTAATGGCTAAAATAAGTAAGAACTATGAAGATTGGACTCCTCCTAAACAAGCTATACCTGAAGTAATTGTACCTGAACCATCTATTCTGGTGCCTATTCCAACATCAAAGAAGAGGGGAGTTATTGAATTAAATGATGAAGTGATGAAGGAAGCTAAGAAATGTCTTAAGGAGAAGGGAATTAAAACTACATATGTTAAGAATTTACCTCCTATAGAAGAATTATGTAAGCCTATTCCCTACTCACCCACTATTGAGGTACACTCTCTCCAGCACTTTGATGAAGGTGATATCCCTTACTCTAAACCTCCCGATCAATGCTTAGAAGAATTTGATATCTGTATTATTAAGCAAGATAACTTTAATAAAAGGGTGCAAAATCATCTAATGGAAAACACTAGAGCTATTGTTGAGTTGAAAGATATTGTGGAAAGAACCTCTAATGATGTTAAAATGATTGTTAAACACTTTCAAATGGTTCAAACTCAAATAGATCAACTCGTTGAAGTGCAAAACGATTTGCTAGTTAATGCTACTAAAGAAAAACATGCTTATGAAATTAGAACTAGAAGTGGTGCTGCTACCCAGGATCCTCTATATCCTGAGGGGCATCCCAAAGAATTGAGCAGGATTCTCAACAAGCTGAAAAGAGTGGTTCTACTCGTAAGAAAAGGAAAAAGAAACATAAAACTGTTATAGAACCCTCTGAACCTGCTATAGATCCTAATAGTATAACTATCTCTGATGCTGAAACTGAAAGTGATAATGAAGAAAATGTTGTTCCTAATGAAGAAAAAGTTGAAGAAGAACCTGAAAACCACACTAAGAATACTAAATACACCAAAGAAGATTTTATTGCTAAGAAACATGGTAGTGAAAGAGAACCTTGGGTCCAAAAACCTATGCCTTTCCCTGATAAGAAACACAAGTCAAAGGAAGATGAACACTATAATAAGTTTTGTGAGTGGATGAAGCCTTTATTCTTGCAAATTCCTTTGACTGATGCTATTAAATTGCCTTCTTACTCAAAGTATATGAAGGACGTTGTCTCGAATAAAAGGAAGATCCCTAATGAAGAAATTTCTACTTTGCTTGCTAATTATTCCTTCAATGGTAAGGTTCCTAAGAAACTTGGAGACCCAGGGATTCCAACTATCCCTTGCTCTATTAAGAACAGTTATGTTAGAACTGCTTTGTGTGATTTGGGAGCTGGAGTTAGTGTTATGCCTTTCTCTCTATATAAGAGGCTTCAACTTGAAAAATTAATACCAACTGATATATCTTTGCAAATGGCTCATAAATCTACCACCATTCCTGTGGGTATATGTGAGGATGTACCTGTTCAGCTGGCTCACAATTGCTTGATATTAACTGATTTGTTGTGCTTGAAATGCCCGAAGATGATAATATGTCTATTATTCTTGGGAGACCTTTTCTTAATACTGCAGGAGCTGTTATTAATTGTATTCAAGGAAAGGTGACCTTCAATGTTAATGACAAGGAACATACTGTCTATTTCCCCAAGAAGATTGAAAGGACTTATGGTTTATATTGTCCCATACCAAGAGAAAAATTTGAAACTATTATGATTGGGACCATTGCTATCACGGTTGAGGTAACATAATCATTAGTGGAGTACAAAGTTTTGTCTCATATGCAATTGTTTTGGTAGCAAGACTTGATCAACCTTGTTAACAAAAGGATTCCATTGAACAAAACAATGTTTTCATTATGATTATCTCCGTTTATTTTTATCATTTGCATTTTAGTTTTTGCTTTCGTTTAGTTTTGTTTTTATTGTTAGTTGCTTGCATGTTAGAACTTCTGTAGTTCTAGCCTTGTTTTGTCCTTGCATCATGTTTCTAAAAAGAAAAAAAATCTGTCTGTCAGAAAAATCATTCTTCTATTTCTGAAAAATGCCCAAAAATAAAGTGTCTCGAAAAATTCCAGAAAATTCATATTAAATTTTTATGTGAAAAAAGGGGCAGATGAGTATCTGGGAGGTACCAGGGGGGGCCACCAGGCAGGCACACAACATGGTGGCGCGACCAGCCTTGGGTGGCGCCATGCCCTAGTGCGGGCCTGCCCTGGCCCCCCACCAACTCTCTCACCTGCCACTTTCTTCTCTCTCCCGAGTAAGCTCCAGTTCATATCTAAAAATCGCGTTCTTGCTGTGCATGCTTTTGATTTTTTCGATCTCCTTGCTCAGCCCATCGTTCTTGCTGAAATTTGGAGCAATTGTTCCCTGGTATGTGACTCATCCCCTTGTCCAAGTAGATTTGTGTTTAGTGGATTATTTGTTGAGTATTTTGCTGCTGTAGGTGACTGGTTATGAAAGCTTGTAAGCTTGTTTGATGCTTAGAGATATAGTTTTGATGCATGTTTAGGCCTCTTGCAAGCCCCTATGAGTAGAATCCTTCATTATATTTACTTTGCAATCACTTGTTTAATAGGTGTTTAAATTTCAGAATACCAAGCATGAACAACCATACTTTTGGAGAGATATTTGAGAGTGATGCACCTAGGAGGTTGAGGCCCTCAAGAACAGCCTCTCAAGCTAGGCCATCATACAATGAAGATCTCATTGCAACTCGTATTGGCAGTGAAAGGGATGATGGGGATGCTCACCCGTCCTCTTTTCCTTGTTTTACTTTCTGACAAGCTGCAGGTATTCTTGATGATTTCTTGCTACTGATTGAGAGGGTTGGTTTGACCTCATATATGCAAGATGAGAGTGCACAATATGCTATGCTCACTAAAACTTTTGTTGAGAGATTGAGTGAACTAACACACCCTATCAGTCTACTGTCTCTTTTAAAATCTATGATCTGCCCTTCACCATGCCTTTGGAGAGATTTTGCAGTATTGTAGGTGTGCGTATGACAGGGACCGTGAAGAAAATTCAAGGGCGGCCCGCTGATTTGTTGGAGCTTTACCGAGGGGTGACCAATGATGATGACCGCGTGGCACAGCGCGGAAAGATAAGAAATATCCAACTCCCTGCTCTTAGATACTTTGCATATTATCTCGCTACTAGTGTACTGGGTAGGGAGAATACAAGTAATATCTCCAACTATCATTTAGCTTTCCTTGCTGCTGCGCTCAACAATGACACTCGGTACAATCTTGGCTCGCTTATTGCTCGCCGCTTAGTTGCTAGGGGGGCTATCTATGGGGGCATCATTGCATCACGCATAGTCAATGCATTAGGTCTTTCAGTGGATCCCTATGATGCTATGCTAGCACCACAGAGGCTTGACCTTGTTGCCATGAAAACTCATCACTTTGTCACTGCTACCTCTGATTTGAACAATCTAGTATATAGGATGCTTTTCACTGACGGGGACGAAAGAGAGATCCTTTTGCCACAACCTGCTTTGTTCAGTGTTCACAGGAGACCGTGGTCGCGCTCCAAGGAGGAGGTGGACGAGCAGCTTCGCTTGCTGGGTTTCCACGAGCAGCACCAGGAGGATGTGCCCTCCTATGATTACTCCACGCATTACCGAGGGACATACTCGAGTTTGCACCAGGATGAGGGGACCTCTTCGTCGTACCAGGGTGACACTTCATCCTGGACAGCTTTGGATTGATACCCACTTAGGCCAAAAGCCTAAGCTTGTGGGGAGGTACGCCAACACCGCACTCATCTCCATATTATGTTGCGTCGGTACTTTGTATATTCATGTTTTCGTTCTCTTTTTAGTTTTCGTTCTTCTTTGCTTTTGCTTTCTAAAAAACACAAAAGACCAAAAATATTTCTGTTGTTTCTCTTTGGTTTGCTTCTTCTTTTTGCCTTGGTTTGTTTTTCCCTTTTTGCTTTGTTTGAACTATTCGAAAAACCCAAAAAGATTTTGCTTTGCTTGTTTCTCTCTTTTGGTTGTTATTTAAAAATCGAAAACACCAAAAATATTTGTCGTTCTTCTTTGGTTTTTGCGAGTTTGCTACAGGGTTCGGTAGTCCTTAGTGGATATTGGTTTCATGTTTTTATTCAAGCCACACAAGTGAAGAGCAATAATGAGGATCAATGACAACTTGAGGCGTGGTAAGAGGCTAGTAACGAACTCTATTTGTTTTCGTTTTTGTACATATACTCATCACTGTGGGCTTGCTTAGTCCATTCGAGTAGGGTGTATGTTATCTTTGGATGCTTAGTAGTTCTTGCTTTCTTATGATTAGCTCCAGCTCGCTAATAGTTTGTAGCATGTCTTATGAATGTTTTCTTGCATTGCTCTATTCATAAATTGGTATGACACCACGGTATCCTCCTCTGAATGTTTCACTTGAATTGACTTGGCACATGCTCACGCATGCACATGACTGTGATAATCAGTTAAGCCTTGATGAATTATTTTGCCTTGAGGATCTTGAATCACTTTCATGCCATGAGTAGTCCTATTTTGTTGCAAGCATGATAATTGTAACTACCTCGGTGAATTACGCTCCTAGTTACAAGCCTGGATGAGCAGAAATGGTTGAAATAGTACGGTGGGGCCCAAATGCCACTCACAGGTAGACCTTTCGGCCGTGCCAACCATTTCCAAGCATCGGGACAAGAACGGCATGAATCGGCGAAGGGATCAACTACATACACAAATGAGTATGTATGCAAGCCACCATACAATAGTACATCAGAGCCATTCCAACTAAAAAGAAAGGAAATATTGCAACGCCATACGGCAAGATCCAAATATCCTAGATAGATATAATAGTTTAGGATATCTCCTCATACACCAAACATCAGAGTATCAAGCGGAAGCGGAAGACAAAATCCGAGTACGGATAAGAAGCAAATCGGCATAAGATGCCCCATAAATAAGCAGATCCCGCCCACAGATCTCACGGATCCCCGTTCCCGGAATCTCTACAATCAATGATCGCTGCCCACATCGTCCGCCTCTTCCACCCAAAGATCCATCTTGCGAGTGTACATGTTCATCTGAACCAATAATTTATCGTGTGAGACCCTAGGGTACCAAAGAAGTCTTTATGCCTCTAAAGGGGACACAACTGGGTGACGAATTGCAGCAAAAGATAAACCCTAGCAATTCTATAGATACTCGCTAACCATCTGCCTAACCAGAGATAGACGGATGTCCGTTAATTAATAACAACAATTATAACAGTTATAATGGTAATCTTAACAGATCCATCCTCCTCCTCGCCATCGACGAGGAAGCGGATTTAAAGCCCCCATCCGCTGGCAGTTTTATTATCCATTCCATGAGAATTGCACTATTTACTAGTCGTGTACTTAGTCAAATTAAAAGCGGTACTTTAGTTATACTTGTCTATGATCGAAACTGCTCAAGTCGTCCATAACCGCATGACACGGCTTTCAGAAAGTTTTACACCGCAGGGTGCACAAATAGCAACACACACTCGATATGCCTCGGAAAAACCAAATCAAAACCCAACGAGGCAGTCACGACAAAGCGATCACAGGACTCAGAAATATTTCAGGGGGCCACCCCATTGAGCTACCCGCAACGAAGTTAGATGACTCCGAGACGGCCTCAAGGTTTGCGTAAATGGCTCGTGGAACGATCGGGAACCCAAAATGTGACTGGGCTTGTCGACACCTGAAACACTCCGCTTTCCTAACAGACAAAGGTGCTCCTACAATTTTAAATAAAGCATAAAGCATGGCATAAGTACAAGATAGTAAATAAAACCTCAAACTAGTTTGTGGCCCCAAGAAATAAGAATGAATCAAGCTCGCTCAGGGGTTCATAAGCCTCCGGATGTGGATAGCGAATATTCAAGGAACAGAATCAAGTACTGGGTCCCACGGACACAAGTGAGCCTGAAAACCAAATAGCGAATATGGCTCACCGATGCCACTTTCATTAGTTATCCCATTACTACTCAGGTTAAGTTGTTTAGGTACCTCGTTATCCATCGACACTCACATACCCTACACATGTCGTTCTACGACTCGCATGGCTCAAACAACTCCTGTAGTAATGGCTCATGGGATGGAGGAACAAGCTTCGGTGGGGTTTAAAAGTAAAGGCTATGCAATACTTGGGATTCAATTTAATGCAATCACGACTCAATGATTCAAGAATAAGAAAGAGGCAATAGGTACTATATGTATGCAAGCATGTGGTAGTGCTTGCATGGCAGCTCAGTTGAAGCAAGGGATGGATCTGGGTAGAGCTCCTGGTTCTCTTGATATATCCCCTGCTCAGCGTCTATTCGAAGAAGAACCAAACAAACAAGGGCCAACATAAAAAAAGTGCACAAGCATATGAATAAAATGCGACAAGCAAACAATCATGCCATGATGAATGATGCACAATTTGCATGGCAATAAGGTAGCAGGGCATGGGTGAGGTGTGGAAAAACAATAATAAAGCATTATATTGGGTTTTGGCCACATTTTATTCACAATTAAGTTGCTGTCCACAATATATTTATATGATGCATGCTTCAGAACAAACCAAGGAATGCATAAACAGAAAGGTCTCGTCGAGCTAATCGTTTTAGACATATCATTTATTAAATTTGGAGTTATAAAACAAAAGTTATTAATTAATTAAGATAAAGGGGCAAATTATTGTAATTTAAATAAACTTGGAATTTTAAATGTTCAAAATATATTTTGGATTGCATATTTGAATTCCTCACATTTTTCTAATTTGAAAACATATATTATTTGTATTTATATTTTAAAAGTTATTTAAAAACAGAATTTAAATTGAATTTGAATTAATTTGAAAAAGATTTGAATTTAAACAGATAGACTGAAATATTTTTTATACTCAGTCTAATCTAGCCATGACGCCATGTTTCTAGCCAGAGGATGACAGTGGGCTAGCTGCTCGCCCAAAGGCCGCCGATCGAACGCGCGGGGACTGAGGGTTGAGGCTGAGGTTATGCGGGGGGTTTTCTGCAAGATTGTCTGGGTGGCTGTCTGGTGGGCCAAAGGGTACCGCGGGTTGATGCATAAAGAAAGGCAGGGGGTTTTCGGCAAAACGTCGCGGCCGTACTGTAGATCTTCTCGAATCATCTGCCGATAGATCGGAAGAAGTGCACGCGACGCCGCGGGATCGAACCAGGGATCTGCGGCGTCTGGGTGGCTAACCAAGGCGAAGCGGCGGGTTGGTGCTAGGAGGGCGACGGACCTAGCTAGGGCTTCGCGGCTGCTGGAGCGCAGACATAGCGAAGCGACGGCCTTGAGGGCGCTCGACGGAAAGTCCAGCGAGGCCAGGGCGAGTCGGCGACGACGAGGATGTCTGGGGGGTTGAGTAGCTCACCGAGAGTGTGTCGGTGGTGGAGGATCGGCTCGAGGCGATGGAGCAGCGGCACGCCGAGCCAGACCGGCTAGGGTTTCTCGCCGGTGCAGCGTGGCTGGTGGTTACAGTACTCCTCCTTCGCCGCATCTCTTGGACGTTGGTGGGAGCCTCGATCTGCCTCGACACCTAGCGCACACGCCGGGCTGGTTTGAGTCGGGCGGTGGAGGCCGAGGGTTTTCCGAGGGGTAGACGGTGGTGGAGGAGAGAGGGGAGGGAGCAGGGCGTCCTTGGGGTGGATCTGGGGATGGTCTGGCGAGGCAGAGAGGCAGGAGATAAGCAGAGGGAGGGAGAGGCTGCCGTGGGGGAGTGGGTGGATGAAAAGGTGGCTCGGCCACCTCTTCCCTACCTCTCCTCATGTGCTCTGGTCGGGCAGGAGGCAGGGCAGGGCGAGGGGCAGTAGATGGGGACGTCCAGGTGGGGTAGGGTGAGGCCAGGAGGGAGGCTCGGGGTGGATGGGCCCTTGTGGCATAGAGAGAAAAGAGAGAGGGAGGAGCTCGGGTGGGGGCTAGGGTAGGAGCTAGGCTCGGTTAGGGTTTAGGTTTGGTGGGGTAGCTAGGTGGCCAGGGTGGCCAAGCTAGGTAGGTCATGGTGGGGTGGCTCGGCTAGAGAGAGGAGAGAAGAGGGAGGTTACTTAGGGTTTGGTGTAGATTAGGTGTAGCTTAGGGTTTAGGTTTAGATGGGGTATGGGTATGGTGATGATGGAATAGGTTTAGATGAGAGAGAGATGAGGGGTGAGGTTTATTGTTTTGTCAAGCTCAAGCAAGATCAAGCAAAGAGCAGGCAAGAACTAGACAAGGAAAAGAGAGGGTGAGGATTAAGCAAGATCACACTAGATCCCACCAAGAGAAGGGGAAGATAGAGATGCTCCCCTCAAACAAACAAAAATCCAAAAGGCAAGCAAAAAGGTGGTACTTGCATGGGCCATGCAAAAATATTCAATGCCATGTGTATTTGTGAGAACAATAATATTAACATGGCATTATTATTATGCATTCCAAAAATTGGAATAAAGGCCAAGCAAAAAGAATTAACAAGGATGTCCCATGTGGAGTAGATGGAGATGACCATTTTGATATACAATGGGACTTGCTAGTGTGTGTATGCCACTAGGTAGTTAATAAGCCCACAAAATATTCCAACATGATGATCACCCCCAAAACAACACATATGAGAGCTAGAAATAGGGTTCCACCCACAAGGCATGCAAAGGTGGCCATGTGGCTCTCATATATCAATGAGGTGAAAACAACATGATGCCAAGATGAGAGCATGTGGAAAAGAATTGGATCCATCCCAACCCACATGAGCTAGAGGTAAAAACCCAAATAAAGTGCAAAGCTCATATTTGGTTGGATAGTGGAATTATAAGGTGGTGAAAGAAAGGTGGTGGAGTTAATAAGAGATATGCCCCCAACTCCACTTGGGCATTAAACAATATATCAATAACCAAATACAATATCAAGAGGCAAATACAATTAATAATGCATATGAGATAAGAACCAAATCAAAAAGGGTTTTATATGATGCTCAAATGCAAGGTGGCATGTTGACATGAGCATGATATAGTGATGATGCAACAATTATATATATGAAGTAGCCATTATATTACTAGACCAAGTAGCATTACAATTGTTAGACAATTGGGATGCTACAACTCTCCCCCACTAAACAGGAATCTCGCCCCGAGATTCTAGGAAGAAGAAGACACAAAGAGGGTAGGATACTTGGCACGGAGGTCATCTTCACGTTCCCAAGTGGCTTCATCAACGGAATGGTGCGACCACTGCACCTTGCAGAACTTGATGGACTTGTTGCGAGTCCTTCTTTCTGCGATCTCAAGGATTTTTGTGGGGTGTTCTTGATAAGACAGGTCTTCTTGGAGATTGATAAGCTCATGATCCACGGTCCTGCCGGGATCCTTGAAGCACTTCTTGAGCTGCGAGATGTGGAAAACATCATGGACCTTGAGTTTTTCCGGGAGCTCAAGAGCATAAGCAACTTCTCCTCTTCTTCCACGGATTTTGAAAGGACCGATGTATCTAGGAGCCAGCTTTCCTTTGATACCAAAACGGTGCGTGCCTCTCATGGGAGTGACACGAAGGTAAACGAGATCACCAGGGACATACTCCATGTCCGTGTGCTTCCTGTCATAATTGCTCTTCTGGCGACTTTGAGCAATCCTCAGATTTTCAAGGATGATGTGAACCTTCTCCTCCGCTTGAGTCACAATGTCAGGGCCAAATAAGATCCTTTCACCTGCACCCGACCAACCAATCGGAGTTCTGCATTTGCGACCATAGAGAGCCTCAAATGGTGCCATCTTTAGACTTTTCTGGAAGCTATTGTTGTAAGAGAACTCAGCATAAGGAAGACATTCTTCCCACTTCATGCCAAAAGAGATGACGCAAGCACGAAGCATATCCTCCAGAATCTGATTGATCCTTTCTACTTGTCCTTGCGACTGAGGGTGGTAAGCTGTGTTGAAGTTCAACTTTGTTCCCAAAGCATTTTGGAAACTCTCCCAGAACTTGGAGGTGAAGATGCTTCCACGGTCTGAACTGATCTCAAGAGGAACCCCATACAGAGAGACAATTCTATTGATATAGAGCTCCGCCAACTGAATTGCAGAAATGGTTTCCTTGACGGGGAAGAAGTGAGCCACTTCAGAAAGCTTGTCAATGACAACAAAGATTGCATTGTTGCCCTTCTGCGACCTAGGAAAACCAGTGATGAAGTCCATCTCTACTTTCTCCCATTTCCATTCCGGGGGTTTCAATGGCTGTAGAAGACCGGAAGGTTTCTGATGAACAGCTTTCACTCTACGGCAGACATCACACTCCGAGACATACTTGGCACAATACCTTTTCAAACCAGGCCACCAATATTGTGTTTTCAAGTCCATGTACATCTTTGTGCTGCCAGGGTGGATAGAAAGAACAGAATCATGCGCCTCCTTGAGAACTTGCTCTCTCAAACCTGGGTAGTTCGGAACAAACATCCGGTGTTCAAAGAAAAGCGTGCCTTGATCATCGACGTGGAAGGACTCATACTTCGGAAGCTGAATCCTGGAGATGATTTTTCTTGTGTGCGGATCACCAAGCTGAGAAGAGCGAACCTTTTCTTCCAAGAGAGGTGTTGCTAGAAGGTTCTGGAGATACCCTTGTTCCACAATTTCGTGTTGAGTCGACGGAATTCCTCGCACAAGAGAGGCTGTTGTTCTTCCATCATGAGGTTGTTGACATAAGCTTTACGGTGAGAGCATCCGCCATGACATTAGCTTTGCGGAGTGTAGTTGATGGTCAAATCAAGTCATTGATTGCTTCAATCCATCTCCTTTGCCGAAGGTTGAGATCAGGCTGTGTAAAGATATACTTCAGACTCTTGTGATCAGAAAAGATCTCACAACGGTTACCAAGCAAGTAGTGCCTCCATACTTTCAAAGCAAAGACAACTGCTGCAAGCTCGAGGTCATGTGTAGGATAGTTGATCTCATGCGTCTTCAACTGTCGAGAGGCATAAGCAACAACTTGTTTTTCTTGCATAAGGACCGCACCCAATCCATGCAAAGAGGCATCACAGAAGATCTGGAACGGCCTGGTTGTATCCGGAGGAACCAAGACTGGTGTGGAAGTTAGCTTCTCTTTGAGTGTCTCAAAGCTTGCTTGACAAGCAGGAGTCCAAAGGTATTTCTTGCCTTTCTTGAGGAGATCGGTAAGAGGCTTCGCTATCTTCGAAAAGTTCTGAACGAAGCGACGGCAATAACTAGCCAAACCAAGGAAACTCCGCACTTCTTTGACATTAACAGGAGGAAGCCATTCAACAATTGTCTTCACAGTTTCCGGATTGACTGCAATGCCCTTGGCAGAGATGACATGACCAAGATAGGTTACTTGAGGCAGCCAAAACTCACACTTGGAGAACTTTGCATACAAGCGGTTCTCACGAAGCTTGCTTAGGACACACCGAAGGTGTTCTTCATGTTCTTCCTTTGACTTAGAATAGACTAGGATGTCATCCAGGTAGACCACAACAAACTTATCAAGATACTCCATGAAAACCGAGTTCATGAGCCTCGAGAAGGTGGCAGGTGCGTTGGTGAGACCGAAAGACATGACCGTGTACTCATACAGGCCATAGCGGGTGGTGAAAGCTGTCTTAGGAACATCTTCCTTGCGAATCTTGATTTGGTGATAACCACTTCTCAAGTCAAGCTTAGAGAATACCACAGCTCCAGCTAGCTGATCAAAGAGATCATTAATCCGCGGAAGGGGATATTTATTCTTGATGGTTTTAGCATTGAGAGCAGATAATCAACACAAAGTCTATCGATGGTCTCGCTTCTTCACAAAGAGAGTTGGGCTACCCCAAGAATAAGTACTATGCTGAATAAAACCCAACTTCTCTTGTTCATCAAGCTGACGTTTGAGTTCAGCCAACTCAGCAGGACCCATTTTATAAGGCCGCTTGGAGATAGGAGCGGTACCAGGTTCAAGCTCAATAACAAACTCAACCTCACGATCCGGAGGCATACCTGGCAACTCTTCAGAAAGACATGGGAACTCATAGACCACGGAACACTGAATAGCTTCCATAGCATCAACATTGAGCCGCCAAAGAGAAAAGCTGGATAGCGAGTCGACTTGGAGAATAGACTATATGGCCTTGTGAATCTTGAGAGAAACCGAAGCGCTCAGACAATCAATCACAGCTGCATTTGCTGTCCAACCAATCCATGCCCAAGATGACATCAATGTCGAATTGCCTGTAATGATTAAGGAAGCCGAGAACGAAGAGCCACCAATCTCAATTTGATTGCCATGGCTGATTTTAGAAGCTGCCATCTTTGCTCCAGGAGAGAGGACCATTAACCGCTTAAGGAGAGGATCCATAGCTAACCTGTTTTCGTCTGCAAACTTGGTTGACACAAAAGAATGCGATGCACCAGAATCAAACAAAACTCGTGCAGGGACTGAGTTCACGGGAAGCATACCCATCACAACTCCAGGTGCATGCTCAGCTTGAGCGGCGTTGATGCACGATTGGCACGAGCAACGATGAAGACCCGGCTTGGTGTTGATGTTGAGAGCCCGAGGTGGTGGTGCACGAACCAAAGGAGAGCTTGCCGCAGATCTTGGAGGTGGTGGAGGAAGAGCCTTGTTCTTCAACGGAAAGTTCCAGCTTTGATGCCCAGAGTCTCCACACGTGTAACAAGCACCAGGTGGACGTGGAGCAACGTAGCCAGGGACTCCGCCAGGCGCTCCAGGGTAGTGGTGGTTGTAGCCCCTGGGAGCAGAAGTGAGGAAGTTTGGTGGCCTTGCCGCGTAGCTTGAAGGTCTTGGTGGAGCCGGGAGCGACGGTGGGGTGTTAGGAACCCAGACACGACGCTTAGAAGGAGCTGACATAGCTGAAGAGCCTGCTGCATCACGGCTGTGTTTCTTTGACTCCTCAAACACTTGCCTACTTGCCTCTTCCTGCAGGGCTGTATGCTGAAGTTCCAGAAAAGACGCCGGCCTTGCATGTGTGATTGCATACTTGATCGATGCATTGAGCCCTTGCCTGAACCTCTTTTGCTTCTTGTCATCAGATATCTCATCGCCACCATAATGAGAAAGGTTCATGAAGTTCCTGATGTAGGTATTGACATTATCATTGCCCTGCTTGAGGTTGAGAAACACTTCCTTCATCCTCTCCATGACAATTTCTGACAGATACTGCTCTTTGAAAGCTCCGGTGAACTGTCCCCAAGTAGGCTGAAAACCAGTGCAGTTTGCCTTCAGGTAATTCTTGTTGGAGATATGCCCAAGAGGCAATAATAAAGTAGGTTATTATCATATCTTCATACTTATGATAAATGTTTACATTCATGCTATAATTGTATTAACCGGAAACATTAATACTTGTGTGATTTGTAAACTAAAATAAGAGTCCCTAGTAAAGCCTCTTGTTAAACTAGCTTGTTGGTTGATTGATGATTGTGGTTTCCCTATCATGAACATTGAGATGTTATCAACAACAAGATCATATCGTTAGGAGAATGATATGGTGGACATACTCCTATAGACAAGCGTAGCATAAAAGATCAAGTCATTTCAATAGTTCAATTGCTATATGCTTTCTGATACATAGTAACCTAATTCCTTCGACCATGAGATCATGCATATCACCTTTACTGGATGGATGCTTTGATGTCATCAAACACCACACCGTAACAGGGTGGCTATAAAGGTGGCATTGAGTGTTCGGAAAGTATTGGTTGAAACACATGGATCAAGAGTGGGATTTGTCCATCCACATGACGGATAGATATTCTCTGGGCCCTCTCGGTGAAATGTCATCCAATTAGCTTGCAAGCATGTGACTGGCTCACAAGGGATCACATATCACGGGAACGAGAAAAGAGTACTTATCGATGTGAGGTTGAACTAGGTATGCAGAGATACCGACGATCATAACCTCGGATAAGTAACATATCGTGAGACAAAGGGAAATTGGTATCGTATGTAAGTGGTTCATTCGATCGCAAAGTAATCGTAGAAATGTGTGGGAGCCATGAATTTCCAGATTCCTCTATTGGTTATTGTTCGGAGAAGTGTCTCGATCATGTCCGCATAATTCACGAACCGTAGGGAGACACACTTAAGGATTCGACGTTGTTTGAGTAGTTATGGTATTATGAGAAAGATACCGAATGTTGTTCGGAGTCTCGGATGGGATCCGGGATATCACGAGGAGATCCGGAATGGTCCGGAGAATAAGATTCATATAAGGAAAGTCCCATTTCGGAGTTGGGGAATGATTCCGGTGTTTTCATCGGGAACATTCTAGAAGGTCCTGGAATGTCCGGCACTCCGGAGGGGGAAGGGGTACATGAATGTGTCATTGCATGTTGGAATGATTGCATCATATACTAAGTGTTCTCGCTGTCCAAAATAAAGGGTTTATTTAAATCCTAAATTGAAAAGTCAAACGGCTAGTTTGAAAGTCAAACGGCAATTTTTGGAAGTGGGAAAAGAGGAGGAGTATGAAACCGAGTTGGGGAGGGAGACCTCCTCCAACCGGCGGCCACCACTCAAGCCGAGTTGGGGAGGGACTCCACTCCCTCCCCCTGGCGCGCCAGCCCCCTCCCACCTATATAAGGAGGGGCATGGGTTCCCTCCTAGACACACAAGTTCCTATCCTCTAAACTAAACCCTAGACCTAAACCCCGGTTTAGAGCTATTTCGGTTTAGAGCCTTCTAATTGGTTTAGAGCCTTCTAATTGGTGTGTCTAATTACTAGACCACTAATAGCCTCTCTCATAAGCTCCACCATACTACTTGCTTAAGCGAAGCCTCGCGGATTTCCCTCTACCTCACGGTACCACGCCGTCTTTGCCGGAATCGCGAGGAGAGTGCTACAACCTCCGCTTTTCTTTGGAACAAGGGAGAGGAAGGTCTTCGTCGAGTACCGAACGTGTGACCGACTGCGGGAGCGCTGCTGGAACGTGGCGCTGGAAGGATCGTCTACGCGATCTTGAGATCGGAAAGAGTACGACTACATCACCCACGAGAATCTGCTCTCGTTAAACGCTTTGGAATCTTCGAGGGTGAGTTCCTCTATTGACTCGTTGCTACAATCTAGTAGATAGATCTTGGCTTGTTTGTTTGTATGCGATAGAAAATTTTGTTTTCCATGCTACGAACCCCTACAGTGGTATCAGAGCCGTGTCTATATGTAGATCTGTTGCACGAGTAGAACACAATGGTCATTGTGGGCATTGATGCTTTTATTGTAGATTGCTTTTTGTGTACTTTGCATCTTGCGGTATGTTGGGATGAAGCGGCCCGGGCTAACCTTACATGACATCGTTCATGAGACTTGCTCCACGTTTGACATGCAACTTGTATTGCATAAGTGGCTTTGCGGGTGCCTGTTTCTCCTAGCATAGTAAAGATCCAATTTACAACGGGTAATCAACAATGCTAGTATCAATGTTGTGGTTCTTGTTCGTAAGTTAGAACGACACTTATTGAAAGCCCCAAACCACGTAAAATATGCAAAGAAAGTAGAGGCGTCTAACTTTGTTTTGCGGTGTGAAGTGATGTGATATGGCCATGATTGTGATTATATTTGATGTATGCAATGTTCCTTATTGTAAGTTGGAAACGGCGGCAGAGCCATATGGTTGTCTTTAATTTACATTAAGACCTGCGTGTCTATTCAAAATAGTTGTAATAGTTGAAGCTGGTGGAAGACAACCATGAAGAAGCGTCATTGACCTTGATGCTATGCCGGTGATGATGGAGATCATGTTCGTGCTTGAAGATGGAGATCGAAAGCACAAAGAAGAAAGGCCATATCATATCACATATTATGAATTGCCTGTGATGTTAATCCTTTATGCATCTTGTATTGCTTGGTAGGCAGCGGTAGCATTATAAGATGATCCTCATGCACATAAATTTCAAGTTCTAAAGTGTTCACCCTTAGTATGCACCGTTGCCAAAGCTTGCTGCTTGAAGCACCACGTGATGATCGGGTGTCTTTGATTCATGGTGAATACAACGTAAGCAAGCAGATTTGCTTATGCGGTAGCTAAGGTTTGATCTTGACGAGCCTAGCATGTACAGACATGGCCTCAGGAACACGGATTACCGAAAGGTAGAGCATGAGTCATATAGTAGATATGATGAACATGTCGATTGTTCGCCATTAAAGCTATATCAACTCTCGTGATGATCGGTTTTGATGTGGTGGATTTGGTTCGTGTGATCACTAAAACAATGTGAGGGATATTGTTTTGAGTGGGAGTTCATCTAGATTAATTTAATTATTAATTAGAACTCAATTTATCATAAACTAAATCAAAGTGAATTTGCATAGTTGTTGTAGTCATTGGCATCCGTTTACCACCTTGCGCTTAGTTATAATTGAGATGATAGAACTATAGAATTCTGGTTAGTTACTTTACGAACTGGTATCGTATTGTTTTGAAGTGTTAATCTAAAGTTTAAAAGTCCTATTGCAAACTTTCAGTAATTTCCGGTTACTCCGTAAAGTTTAATAATTAGTATTAAAACAAGAGTAACAATTCCAAGTGTTAGTGTTTGAGTATCATGTTTGTCTCCATGATTCTTGATATTCAAAGGATTGTCTTAATATCAAGGTTATCTAGGATCTGAAAGAGTTGTTTCAGAAACCATGATGTGTGGAAGATATTGTGATATCTGAAATGAAGTTTTGGTTACAACATGATAGAGTATAATATGGCAAAAGTCATGTTCTCATATTTGATGAGAATTTGCAAAAGGTTGGAGACACTAGTTGTCCTAATCTTCCAAAAGGTTTTGGAGAGCAACATTATACTCGTGATTCACCGTTATAAGCTAAAAGTAGCTTGGTCATGGACGATTCCATGATGAAGGTGAATATTTGATGTAGGTAAAATGTTTACTACACCAAGAGATTACTAAAGAAAGGAATTTGAAAGAACACCAAATATTTGATAATGGTGATCTACTTCAAAGTACAAGTTCAAAGACATTGGTATTTAACTATACACGCTTTGGACTATGTGTCATAAGTATGACTCCACTATTGATGTTGATAGATTCTTTCAAACAGAAAAGGAATCTTGAAGAGAATCTCATAAGTATATGGCAGAAAAGAAAAGACTAGAATTGTTCAGTTTAAGTATATAGATGATATATGTGTTATGGCTATATTCTTTGCTTATTAAACAATGTGGTTCTTAAGTATTTGATACTGAATTTGTTGGTGTGAATCGTCATACGAAACAACACAATTCATGAACTACAATGGCCTAAGTAACTAGCAAAAGAGTAGGTGATGATGTTCATCGAGAACAAATAAAGGGTTATTTTGTTGCTCGTTAAACATCAAACGCTTGCCTTCAAGATTTGTTTTATCAGGTATTATGAGAACAAAAGGGTTGTTCAAATAATTGCCGTAATCCATAAAAGATGGATGATTCACAAATCTCGTTGGAGAAATCACATCCATAAAACTAGTGCTAAAATTGTCGAAAGACAAATTGATTGAAAGATCACTTAGGAAGTGACATCGCCGTTTAAATTATATTGGAAAGAAAACATGAAGAAACTCCATGTGGATGGAATTTTGGAGTCTTTTGATTTTTGATCAAATGACGTTTGTGAAACTTTCCTAGAGATAATTAAAACTTCGTTCATAGGCCAAAAGGGAATGAATGACTAGCTTATTGGAACTTGTGCATATTGTTGTACGAACTCCATTATGTGTAGTCAAGAGCGATGAATTTCAACTTCATATGCTTTCTCCGAAAATTTGAGTGAATATATGAATATTTACTTAATAAGGATAAAGTATGAAACACTTGAAAAGTTCAAAGACTTTCAAGATGAAGTGCAAAATCATTGTAACAAGAATATAAATAGTTTATGATAAGATCATAAAGGAAGATATTTAAGTTACAAGTTTAGCATAATACCTAAGATTTAAGGATCGGTCCGTGGATTTGCATTTCCCGAAACACCATAAGAGTATGGAGCGTTCGAGATATGTAATTAAACCTTGTTTGACATGGTAAGATCGAAGGTATAATTCATAAAACTGCTATTATATTTTAAAGATTAAAAGCTTTAGAGACTACCGTTTTCCACTAAAAGAGCTCCATCATAATCCGCTGAAATGACACCATATAAGGTTATGGTTTGGGATAAAACCCAAGTAGTCCTTTCTTAAACATTGGTATGCTATGCATAAGAAAGATGTTTACAACCAAAGTCGGATAAACCTGTCTTTGTATTACTGTTAAGTATTCCTCCATAAACACCGGAGACAAAAGTGTTTGTCGCTTAGAACGTCAAGTTTCTTTGAGAAGGAATTTTTTGTGAAAAGTTAAGTGGGAGGACAATAGAACTTTGATAAGGTTAAAAGAACCTTAGCTATATGTGCAAAGTTGCGCAGCACCGAAAAGTGTTCCGGAGGCAGCAACAATGCTCATGGCTCACGTGCCTCAAAGGTTGTGGTCACGGAGGTCTAAGTTTCTATTGAACCAAGTAGGTCAAGTAAACAATCAAATACCAAGATTTGAGGGTTGAATCATTATTTGAGAATAATGAACGGACTACATGCAAAGAAGCAATGATGGGCCCTGACTCCGTCAAATGGCTTGCAGCCATAAAATCCGTGATAATTCCATACACGAGAAATCAAGTTTTGAACTTGAAGGACCCTCGACAAAGGTGTAAGACCTTACAGTCGTGTTTGGATCTATAAATAAATAGACATGGATGTTTCACATCTATGAAATAGTCGACATGTTGGGAAAGAGTTCACAACAAATGTTCAAAGGTTGTATATGACAAGATTTGATCTTTCATAGCGATTTTTAGTCTAGACGGATTAATGTAGCAACCACTAATATAATTTGTTATGTGGTAGTAGAATAAACAAAACAAGTTCTTCTAATAGAATGGTTACCTAGGACGTGTGCATGACACGGTCCAAAGGGTTTTGTTAATTCAAAGGATGCTAAAAGCATATGCAAACTTCAATGGTTGAAGTAAGCATAGCGGAGTTGGAATCTTCACTATGATGAAACTGTTAAAAGAGTTTAATTTCATCGGAGACAATGAAGATGCTTGCATTTGCAAGAAATTAAGTGGGAGCGCTAAGACATGTTTCTAATACATTATGTGGAAGACATATTGTTGATTGGAAATAATGTATCTTTTATTAACACATATTAAGAATTTCATCCCGATGAAAGACTTAGGCAAAACCCAAATATTTGGCATCATTAGATGCTAATATGGTTGTGCCAAAAGTACATAGACGAGATATTGAATGAGTTCAATATAGAAACTACAAGAAAGGTTCTTGTTGCACAGAAAGGATTGAAAGAGTTCAATGTTGATGATATATTCAAGTGTATTGGCACTTGGTAAGTGAAACAAAGATTCAAGTATAGATTGATACTTGATGTATGAAATCACAAAAGAGTATTTATATCAATCATACTGTGATATGTACAAATCCAGATATGTCCTATGCTATAAATATTATGAGCATATACCAGAATGATTCATAAGATGATCATTGGACGATAGTAAGGATATTCTTATGATCTTTTGGAAGAACTAAGAGTATATTATTTGTAGAAGTGACAAATAGATGGTTAGTTCATTGTAAAAGTACTGCATTGATACTAGCTTTGTTACAAAGTACAAATTTAGTTTATCTCAATCTAAACTAAGGGTGGCACAATATAATGGAAAGTGAGTTCCATAATGGATTTGGATGAGTTCCAAAGTTAAGACATTGTGACAGATACTACAACAAAAGGCTAAGTATATGACTGCTATTATAGCGACAAAGAGGGCATTTGTGTCAAGTAGTTTGTTATCAAACTAGGTGTAGTTCACAGCGGGATAATACTATGAAGATATATTGTACGACAATATTGTCAACATGTTTTAACCCCAAAGAACTAAAGGTCACACCGAAAGACCAAATGTATACAAAGCCATCTCATTAGAGAATGAGTGATGCGTAGAGACGCAAAGACATGCAATTACACACGGATCTGGAAGTGTCAGATCCGGAGATCAGTTGACCACTAGCAATCGTGTACATACAACACCGGAAAGCCATAGGTGTTGAATACACAAAGGTTTGAAACTAGATTATTGACTCTAGTGCAAGTGGGAGACTGTTGGAGATATGCCCAAGAGGCAATAATAAAGTAGGTTATTATCATATCTTCATACTTATGATAAATGTTTACATTCATGCTATAATTGTATTAACCGGAAACATTAATACTTGTGTGATTTGTAAACTAAAATAAGAGTCCCTAGTAAAGCCTCTTGTTAAACTAGCTTGTTGGTTGATTGATGATTGTGGTTTCCCTATCATGAACATTGAGATGTTATCAACAACAAGATCATATCGTTAGGAGAATGATATGGTGGACATACTCCTATAGACAAGCGTAGCATAAAAGATCAAGTCATTTCAATAGTTCAATTGCTATATGCTTTCTGATACATAGTAACCTAATTCCTTCGACCATGAGATCATGCATATCACCTTTACTGGATGGATGCTTTGATGTCATCAAACACCACACCGTAACAGGGTGGCTATAAAGGTGGCATTGAGTGTTCGGAAAGTATTGGTTGAAACACATGGATCAAGAGTGGGATTTGTCCATCCACATGACGGATAGATATTCTGGGCCCTCTCGGTGAAATGTCATCCAATTAGCTTGCAAGCATGTGACTGGCTCACAAGGGATCACATATCAGGAACGAGAAAGAGTACTTATCGATGTGAGGTTGAACTAGGTATGCAGAGATACCGACGATCATAACCTCGGATAAGTAACATATCGTGAGACAAAGGGAAATTGGTATCGTATGTAAGTGGTTCATTCGATCGCAAAGTAATCGTAGAAATGTGTGGGAGCCATGAATTTCCAGATTCCTCTATTGGTTATTGTTGAGAAGTGTCTCGATCATGTCCGCATAATTCACGAACCGTAGGGAGACACACTTAAGGATTGACGTTGTTTGAGTAGTTATGGTATTATGAGAAAGATACGAATGTTGTTGAGTCTCGGATGGGATCCGGGATATCACGAGGAGATCCGGAATGGTCAGGAGAATAAGATTCATATAAGGAAAGTCCCATTTGAGTTGGGGAATGATTCCGGTGTTTTCATCGGGAACATTCTAGAAGGTCCTGGAATGTCCGGCACTCCGGAGGGGGAAGGGGTACATGAATGTGTCATTGCATGTTGGAATGATTGCATCATATACTAAGTGTTCTCGCTGTCCAAAATAAAGGGTTTATTTAAATCCTAAATTGAAAAGTCAAACGGCTAGTTTGAAAGTCAAACGGCAATTTTTGGAAGTGGGAAAAGAGGAGGAGTATGAAACCGAGTTGGGGAGGGAGACCTCCTCCAACCGGCGGCCACCACTCAAGCCGAGTTGGGGAGGGACTCCACTCCCTCCCCCTGGCCAGCCCCCTCCCACCTATATAAGGAGGGGCATGGGTTCCCTCCTAGACACACAAGTTCCTATCCTCTAAACTAAACCCTAGACCTAAACCCCGGTTTAGAGCTATTTCGGTTTAGAGCCTTCTAATTGGTTTAGAGCCTTCTAATTGGTGTGTCTAATTACTAGACCACTAATAGCCTCTCTCATAAGCTCCACCATACTACTTGCGGCTTGGCGAAGCCTGCGGATTCCCCTCTACCTCCGGTACCACGCCGTCGTCTTTGCGGAATCGCGAGAGAGTGCTACAACCTCCGCTGCGCTGGAACAAGGAGAGGAAGGTCTTCGTCAGTACGAACGTGTGACCGATCTGGAGCGCTGCTGGAACGATGGCGCTGGAAGGATCGTCTCTGCGATCTTGAGATCGGAAGAGTACGACTACATCACCCACGAGAATCTGCTCTCGTTAACCGCTTTGGAATCTTCGAGGGTGAGTTCCACTATCGACTCGTTGCTACAATCTAGTAGATAGATCTTGGCTTGTTTGTTTGTATGCGATAGAAAAATTTTGTTTTCCATGCTACGAACCCCTACAATTCTCCCACCAGAGAGCTGCATCTCCCTTCAGAAGGTGAGTAGCACACTTTACC
The DNA here is from genome assembly GCA_023614405.1 of Avena insularis. NCBI lineage: Eukaryota > Viridiplantae > Streptophyta > Magnoliopsida > Poales > Poaceae > Avena > Avena insularis. Next base: position 474,189,273 of record CM042696.1, on the reverse strand, counting down.
CATTCTTGCTCAGGAACATCAGCAGTCATCAGCAACCTTGACATCTCATGCAACCAATCATCAGCATCAAGTGGTTGATCAGAAACATCAAACTGGCGAGGGTTAAACTTCAGGAAGCTCTTGATGTCTCCTCGCTTGGGAGGTGGAGGTAGCGGAACAAACTCATTCCTCCTGACACTTTCCTCGAAACGCTGCTGGTTCTGCTGCATTGCTGCCAAGGCATTTGCGATGCTTGACAACGCTGCCCCCAGTTCAGGTTGTATGTCCTCCTTAGAATGGCGTGGTGGTGCCATCCTGTTATTGATATAAAACACAAGTCAGTACTATGATGGAGAATAAAAATAATCCACAATAGTACCAAAATGGTATTAACCAAGATTAAAGCATACAATTTACTAAGATGATATTAAAATATCAACGAAGTTCAAGCACCTAGAAGATATTAAGCATATCGCACACGACTGAAAAGGAGTGTGGTACACATATATATCAAAGAAAAATTTTCCACAAATTTCGGCATTAAAATACCAATAGATGCGCAAAATTACTTAACGAATCAAGATTAGTGACTCTACCAACTCAATATACAAGAGCAATGATAAAAGTAGTGGTATGGTCGCGACTCCATCCCGCACTCAAATCATTACTCCGCACATGAACAAGTAAAACACATATCTCAACACCTTCTTCTCACGATGATCCTAAAGATTAGCAACTACGGAAACGAACACCACAAACAAGATAACGTCGGATAACAAAGAGTAAGACAGATCGCGTCGGTATACAATGAATCAGATAGATCGCGTCGGTGTGCAAAAGCCTGTCGGTATGGAATGTACCAACAGTTGATAACCAAAAGGCCGATAGAGAAAACAACTTGGATGCAACAGATAGACGAGGGATTACACACACACACTCACACACACACAGATACACAACCTATGGTACTACGGAAACCCAGAACACGTGAATCCTAGTTTGAATTTTAAGAAGAGGATTGAAAACGTTACACTTCCTTACCAGAAAAGGGTGGTGGTTGGGTAAGAAGAAAAATGGAAGCAGTCCTACTCTCACGTTTTGTTTTTCCCTAGTATACATAACTACCAAAAATATTTGCTAGACAGACAACGACCATTTGGCTGAGACCCTGAAGGTCGGGATGGCTCTGATACCAATTGTAACTACCTCGGTGAATTACGCTCCTAGTTACAAGCCTGGATGAGCAGAAATGGTTGAAATAGTACGGTGGGGCCCAAATGCCACTCACAGGTAGACCTTTCGGCCGTCCCAACCATTTCCAAGCATCGGGACAAGAACAGGCGGCGTAATCGGCAGGCGAAGGGATCAACTACATACACAAATGAGTATGTATGCAAGCCACCATACAATAGTACATCAGAGCCATTCCAACTAAAAAGAAAGGAAATATTGCAACGCCATACGGCAAGATCCAAATATCCTAGATAGATATAATAGTTTAGGATATCTCCTCATACACCAAACATCAGAGTATCAAGCGGAAGCGGAAGACAAAATCTGAGTACGGATAAGAAGCAAATCGGCATAAGATGCCCCATAAATAAGCAGATCCCGCCCACAGATCTCACGGATCCCCGTTCCCGGAATCTCTACACCGAATGATCGTTGCCCACATCGTCCGTCTCTTCCACCCAGTATCCATCTTGCGAGTGTACCTGTTCATCGAACCAATAATTTATCGTGTGAGACCCTAGAATTTTCGGCAAGTCTTTATGCCTCTAAAGGGGACACAACCTGGGGTGACGCAATTGCAGCAAAAGATAAACCCTAGCAATTCTATAGATACTCGCTAACCATCTGCCTAACCAGAGATAGACGGATGTCCGTTAATTAATAACAACAATTATAACAGTTATAATGGTAATCTTAACAGATCCATCCTCCTCCTCGCTTACCGACGAGGAAGCGGACGAACAGCCCCCCCATCCGTTGGCAGTTTTATTATCCATTCCATGAGAATTGCACTATTTACTAGTCAGGTACTTAGTCAAATTAAAAGCGGTACTTTAGTTATACTTGTCTATGATCGAGAAACTGTGCTCCAAGTCGTCCATAACCGCGGACACGGCTTTCAGAAAGTTTTACCTAGGGTGCACAAATAGCAACACACACTCGATATGCCTCGGAAAACCAAATCAAAACCCAACGAGGCATCACGACAAAGCGATCACAGATTCAGAAATATTTCAGGGGCCACCCCATTGAGCTACCATAGCGAAGTTAGCTGACTCCGAGATGGCCTCAAGGTTTGCGCCAGTGGCTGTGAACGACTGGGAACCCGAAAATGTGACTGGGCTTGTCGACACCACGAAAACACTCCGCTTTCCTAAACAGTACAGTGTGCTCCTCGCACAATTTTAAATAAAGCAGTAAAGCATGGCATAAGTACAAGATAGTAAATAAAACCTCAAACTAGTTTGTGGCCCCAAGAAATAAGAATGAATCAAGCTACGCTCGGGGGTTCATAAGCCTCCCGGATGTGGATAGCTGAATATTCAAGGAACATGAATCAAGTACTGGGGTCCTCGGGACACAAGTGAGCCTAAAAACCAAATAGCGAATATGGCTCACCGATGCCACTTTCATTAGTTATCCCATTACTACTCAGGTTAAGTTGTTTAGGTACCTCGTTATCCATCAGACACTCACATACCCTACACATGCTGTTCTACGACTCGCATGGCTCAAACAACTCCTGTAGTAATGGCTCATGGGATGGAGGAACAAGCTTCGGTGGGGTTTAAAAGTAAAGGCTATGCAATACTTGGGATTCAATTTAATGCAATCGCGACTCAATGATGCAAGAATAAGAAAGAGGCAATAGGTACTATATGTATGCAAGCATGTGGTAGTGCTTGCACAGCGCTCGATTGAAGCAAGGGATGGATCTGGGTAGTGCTCCTGGTTTTCTTGATATATCCCCTGCTCAGCGTCTATTCGAAGAAGAACCAAACAAACAAGGGCCAACATAAATAAAGTGCACAAGCATATGAATAAAATGCGACAAGCAAACAATCATGCCATGATGAATGATGCACAATTTGCATGGCAATAAGGTAGCAGGGCATGGGTGAGGTGTGGAAAAACAATAATAAAGCATTATATTGGGTTTTGGCCACATTTTATTCACAATTAAGTTGCTGTCCACAATATATTTATATGATGCATGCTTCAAAACAAACCAAGGAATGCATAAATAGAAAGGTCTCGTCGAGCTAATCGTTTTAGACATATCATTTATTAAATTTGGAGTTATAAAACAAAAGTTATTAATTAATTAAGATAAAGGGGCAAATTATTGTAATTTAAAGAAACTTGGAATTTTAAATGTTCAAAATATATTTTGGATTGCATATTTGAATTCCTCACATTTTTCTGATTTGAAAACATATATTATTTGTATTAATTGGATTTATATTTCAAAAGTTATTTAAAAACAGAATTTAAATTGAATTTGAATTAATTTGAAAAAGATTTGAATTTAAACAGATAGACTGAAATACTTTTTATACTCAGTCTAATCTAGCCTGACGCACTTACTGGTGGGGCCAGTATTTGGGTGTCCACCTTGTGAAAGCGTTTACACCGCGCTGTTCTAGCCGAGAGGATGACAGTGGGCTAAATGGCTGGCTCAGGCGTCGTGATCGAGCGCAGGGACGCGGGTTGAGGCTGAGGTTATCTTGAGGGGTTTCGCAAGATTGTGCAGGTGGCTGTCTGTGGGCCAAAGGGTACCGCGGGTTGATGCATAAAGAAAGGCGGGGGTTTTTAAAACGCCCGCATGCCGTCTTGTAGATCTTCCCGAATTGCATCGTCGACAGATCGGTCGCAGCAATGACCTGTGGCGCTGAGGCTCGAACCAGGGATCTGCAGGCCTTGTGGGGTGGCTAACCAGTCTGGCTAGCGGCGGGTTGGTGCTAGGAGGCGACGGGACCTAGCTAGGAGCTTCTGCGGCTGAGGCAGCAGCAGACATAGCGGCAATGGCAGGCGCCTTCAAGAAAGTCCGGCGAGGCCAGGGCGAGTCGGCGACGACGAGGATGTCTGGGGGGTTGAGTAGCTCACCGAGAGTGTGTCGGTGGTGGAGGATCGGCTCGAGGCGCAGTGGAACGGCGACGACGCAGACGGACCGAAGGCTAGGGTTTCTCGTCGGTGCAGCGTCGGCCTGGTGGTTCTGGTACTCCTCCTTCTCGCTGGCATCTACTGGAGTTGCATGGGAGCCTCCTCGATCTGCCTCGACACCTAGCGCGTCACGCCGCCGGCTGGTTTGAGTCAGGGCGGTGGAGGCCGAGGGTTTTCCGGCGAGGGGGTAGACGGTGGTGGAGGAGAGAGGGAGGGCAGGCGTCCTTGGGGTGGATCTGGGATGGTCTGGCGAGGGGGAGAGAGATAAGGAGGAGGAAAGGCTGCCATGGGGGAGTGGGTGGGATGAAATGGTGGCTCGGCCACCTTTTCTCTACCTCTCCTCAGGTGCTGTGGTGGGGCTGGTGGCTGGGCTGGGCGTGGGGCTGGTTGTTGGGGACGTCCTGGTGGGGTAGGGTGAGGCCAGGAGGGAGGCTCGGGGTGGAGGGGCCCTTGTGGCATAGAGAGAAAAGAGAGAGGGAGGAGCTCGGGTGGGGGCTAGGGTAGGAGCTAGGCTCGGTTAGGGTTTAGGTTTGGTGGGGTAGCTAGGTGGCCAGGGTGGCCAAGCTAGGTAGGTCATGGTGGGGTGGCTCGGCTAGAGAGAGGAGAGAAGAGGGAGGTTACTTAGGGTTTGGTGTAGATTAGGTGTAGCTTAGGGTTTAGGTTTAGATGGGGTATGGGTATGGTGATGATGGAGTAGGTTTAGATGAGAGAGATGAGGGGTGAGGTTTATTGTTTTGTCAAGCTCAAGCAAGATCAAGCAAAGAGCAGGCAAGAACTAGACAAGGAAAAGAGAGGGTGAGGATTAAGCAAGATCACACTAGATCCCACCAAGAGAAGGGGAAGATAGAGATGCTCCCCTCAAACAAACAAAAATCCAAAAGGCAAGCAAAAAGGTGGTACTTGCATGGGCCATGCAAAAATATTCAATGCCATGTGTATTTTGTGAGAACAATAATATTAACATGGCATTATTATTATGCATTCCAAAAATTGGAATAAAGGCCAAGCAAAAAGAATTAACAAGGATGTCCCATGTGGAGTAGATGGAGATGACCATTTTGAATGGGACTTGCTAGTGTGTGTATGCCACTAGGTAGTTAATAAGCCCACAAAATATTCCAACATGATGATCACCCCCAAAACAACACATATGAGAGCTAGAAATAGGGTTCCACCCACAAGGCATGCAAAGGTGGCCATGTGGCTCTCATATATCAATGAGGTGAAAACAACATGATGCCAAGATGAGAGCATGTGGAAAAGAATTGGATCCATCCCAACCCACATGAGCTAGAGGTAAAAACCCAAATAAAGTGCAAAGCTCATATTTGGTTGGATGGTGGAATTATAAGGTGGTGAAAGAAAGGTGGTGGAGTTAATAAGAGATATGCCCCCAACTCCACTTGGGCATTAAACAATATATCAATAACCAAATACAATATCAAGAGGCAAATACAATTAATAATGCATATGAGATAAGAACCAAATCAAAAAGGGTTTTATATGATGCTCAAATGCAAGGTGGCATGTTGACATGAGCATGATATAGTGATGATGCAACAATTATATATATGAAGTAGCCATTATATTACTAGACCAAGTAGCATTACAATTGTTAGACAATTGGGATGCTACAATAATGACAGCTATTGCTCTCCCGTTTGTCGCTCCCTTACTATTGCTAGCCTTCACTTCCACTGAGTGTTTTACTCATGTTTCCAACTCCCTAAACCAAATATTTCCAAAGTGTCCACCATACCTACCCATTAGCATCATTTGCTACCCCGTGCATATTCAATATGCCTTGTTTTCTTCCGAATAAAATGCTTGCTTGTTATGGGAAAATTAGTTAGTAAAGCTCTCACGAACTTGATGGCACACTTTATTTCCTGCACTTAATAAACCTGAACCATTGTGAACTCTCCATGAAAGTTATATGCTTGCAAATTATAGGTGGGATTATGAGAACCGTCTTTGTCACGGTGAACGCTTTCAACACTTGTAAATATATACCCAGTTGATACCTTGCTCTTTTGTTTGCGGATGTCATCGGTGTGAAATAAAAGGGGAGCTTGTAAGTCCATGGAGTTATGTTTGTGTGTTAGAGAAACGCCTGGACCGCTGGCTAATCCATGCTGACATGGTGGAAACCTGCAGCGTAACCATAATGATATCTATAAAGCATTCTTCTTATAAAAAACAGAAAGAGATAGCTATTGAGAAAAAGAAAAAAAAGAGATTTATGAAAAGAGGAAATAGAGAAAAAAGCACCATTTTCCCATGGTAAATAAGAAGATTGCTGAGATACTCATTATCTGCTTGCCTTGTCATTTTGATATGGGGGTTCTTCCGTATCATCGGGCAAGGGGTATCCCGTTGGCGGTTCTTAATGATACGCACATACTTACGATGACAAGAACTTACTGGTAACTAAAGTTGAGTAGCATGAGGAGCGACCCTCGTACTCAAGGGACTTGGGACTTTCAGTTTATAGTCTGTCAAGCATATAACTCAGATTGGACCTCACTTTCACCTTAACCACATTAAGTATGCTTATGATAGGGGCAATGAGAGCTCAAAGCTAATGAGTACCATACTTTCAGCATTTGGAAGCCTTTCAAATTATTCAAAACCTTTTTCTTCTACTTGTTGAGTCTCCACTTATTCTTTGAGCACCTTCTTGAGAGCATAGTTGTCGTTCTTTGTGTTTGTTCCATTACTTGATTATTTGTGTTATGACTTTGATGCTTGTATCCTTGATATCTTTACTTCTAGTCATCACTTGAACTTTAGAGGTGCCTTGACATTCATAATCAAAGGCAAGCGAGATACCACTCTATCATACCTTTCTATGAGCATTGTAATGTTGCTTATGTTTGTGCCTCTTGCTACTTATTATTTTTGAGATGGAATCTCTTCATAGCTTGCAATGACTATTAAGTAGACTTGGTTGCATACTCTTTATTATGAATTGTCTAAGTAGTTGATCACATTGCTGATAATATTTACATCATATGAAGCAAATGTGTTCGTGAAAGTTCTTTTATCACACTCAGTTTTCAACTGAATTGCTTGAGGACAAGCAATAAGCTAAGCTTGGGGGGAGTTGATACGTACAAAACGTATCTACTTTCCCGAACACTTTTGCTATTGTTTCTCCTCTAAACTTGTGTGATTTGGATGCAAATAATGCGGACTAACGCTGTTTTCAGCAGGATTGCCTTGGTGTCTACTTTTTGTGTAGAAAACCAACTATCAGGAAAAATTCCGGAAAATATGCCAAAAATCCTATTTCACCCGAAGACTCCAGGAGCCAGAATACGAGATGGAGAAGAGCCAGGGGTGGCCACACCACCTGCTGGCGCGGGCCAGGCCAGGCCGCGCCAGGGGGTGGTGTGGGCCCCCCAGACACCCCCTCGGTCTCCCTCTTCGCCTATAAGAAGCCTTCTGAACTAAAAACTTCGAGGGGTTTGACGTTTTTCCAGAAGGAGTTCTGCTCCGCCGCCACCACCAGATTCCACGAAACAGCACCAGAAACTTCGTTCTAGCACCCTGCTAGGACGGGGAATTGGAGGAGATCATCGCCATCATCATCACCATCGCTTCTCCATAGACCATCCATGTTTCCCCCATCTATGAGTGAGTAATCCCCCGCTGTAGGCCATGGGGATGGTAGGGATTGGATGAGATCGTTCATGTAATGGCATCAGATTGTTAGGGCATGGTGCCTAGTATCTTTTATTAGTGCTTTATGACTTTGTTGCGACTTGTTGTGCTTAATGCTTGTCACTAGGGCCCGAGTGCCATGATTTCAGATCTAAACATGTTATTGATTCATTATGATAGTATTGTTTTTGGTCTTATCTGCAAGTTGTATACACACGTTGTTGTCTAGAACCTATGGCCCCGAAGTGACAGAAATCGGGATAACCGGAAGGGAATGGCTTTGATGTGAGGATCACATGTGTTCACAGAGTGTTAATGCTTTGCTCCGGTGCTCTATTAAAAGGAACACCTTAATTGCCAGTAGTTCCCTAGAGGCCCCGCACGCAAACTGGCAGGACAAAAGATGTTGTGCAAGTTCTCATTGCGAGCACGTATGACTATATATGGAACACATGCCTAGGATTGTCTAGTGCTTGGATGCTTTATCTTATTTATCTGCAATTGCCCTATGTTCTGATTGCTATGTGAATTGTCTTGTCCATGCAACGCCCGTCCATCCATCCCTATGCCTACCGCACTCGAATTCCACTATTTACTGCTTTTGTTACTACTGTCTTTGCTTTACTACTGCTATTACTTTGCTATTCCTACTACAAAACTGTTGCTACTGATAAACTATTGTGAGCAAGATTGTTTTCCAGGTGCAGCTGAATTGACAACTCAGTTGTTAAGGCTTATAAATATTCTTTGGCTCCCCTTGTGTCGAATCAATAAATTGGGTTTCACTTCCCTCGAAAATACTGTGATACACCCCCTATACTTGTGCAATACATCGAATATGTATTTACTTTTAACAATTCATTAAAACACTTTGTATTCAAGCAATACACGGTGTTGAAGTTATTTTGCCGAACTTAGGCATGATTCATATGTGATAAGAAAACAAGTGTCTTTCACATATTATCAATAACTTTGAATTTAAACAACGGTTTCATTCATTAATGAATATATCATTAAGTTGGGTAATTTTAAGGCATTTCAATATTTTACAAATGTTCATGTATTATCAATTAGTTTCAAAACTAGGATAATTCACACATAATCAAATAAGATATGAACATGAATAGAGATCATTCATAAAAGTGGAACAACTGTTTGTTGCAAGCTCATATGTATAACCATCTCTCAAAGTGTGAGACACACTAAAGAGGTTCACAATCTTTTGATTACAATAATCATCCTAAAACATAAACTAAGTGATAAATGTTGAGGGAGAGTGTCGTTGGCCATCATCATCATGCTCGCCATCAACACACAACATCACCTCCTCTCCAACAAGCACCTCTATGCAGAAGGACCTGTTTTCAGCAAAACAGAACAGGTACCAAATATACTTAACACTGCAAATGTGTTTGCAAGATTATAACATTTATAAAATTGTATATCAAATATATACCTTTGTCATTGATGACCTCTCCGACAACAGGTTCAATCATCACATTCCTGAGACGTGATATGAACCTGCGGAAATCATGTGTTTCCGCATCGCTTCTCATAATGCAAGTCCTGACTTGTGCTTGGTAGCTTGGGTGGCAGCGACCGCAACACAACGCCATTTGCAAAAGAGCTTATCATCCAGCTATCTAGGAAGTATGCAGGCCTCATGTACGCATCATGCATGTGCTCCAAGTGGTCGTCAAGTGATGAGTTCTCCTCCATCTTAATGGAGAGGAAGTCTCACATTAGATCATGCTCCCATATGCGTGCTTGTTCCACGAAATGTGTCCTAAGTTATAGCATTACCGTACGAGGGTCGACATTACCCACGACAGGCCACAACTCATCCACCATTCTGAAACGCATTGTAACTGAAATGAAGGAGGCCATCTCACGACGGTAATAGTGGTCTTCCCGTTGCTCTGGGGTCTCTAGGTCACTAGGCTGATCCAAATCCATCTCGTTGAGTATACAGTCGAAAACATTATTCTCGCTAAGGAGAACGTGGAGACGCACAACCCATATAGAGAATTTTGATCCGTCTAACCTGAGCTTCTCTCCTTCTAACCAACCAATCGTCAACAGGAAAGGTAGCATCGGGGAGAACATTTTTCTAGATTTATAATTGCAAAAGGAATTTAGACTAAGTTTATAATTAAATGAGTTAATAATAACTCCACCAAGAAACAACTTGATTACCCACAAGTATAGGGGGTGTATCGCAGTATTTTCGATAAGTAAGAGTGTCGAACCCAACAAGGAGCGCAAGGTGTTGACGAGTGGCTTGGAGCAGGAATTCTCTGTAAATACTTAGCAAATGGATTTTTAAGGTTTTTTAATAATGCAGATAAATAAAGTACGAGTAAATAAAAGACAATAATAATAAATGCATCAAGTGGTCCAATCCTTTCTTTAGCAAAGGACAAGCCGGTTGTATTACTTAATATGACCAAACGTTCTCGAGGACACATGGGAATACTGTCAAGTGCTTTCGTTTCATATAGTTGATTAATCTTCTTTAGTTTGATAAGTGTTGTGTGGGTGAACCTGTGCTAATGTACCGACCTTCCTAGGACTAATACATACTTGTGATTATACCCCTTGCAAGCATCCACAAATACAAGAAAGTAATTAAGATAGAAACCTAACCACAGCTTTAAACTCTGAGATCCTAACCTCCCTTGTGCAAAGGTTTCCTAACGGGGGTTCAGGTTTCTGTCACTCCGGCAACCCCTATGATTAGTAGCCAAATACACAATGCATTCCCCTAGGCTCATAAAGGTGAAGTGTCATGTAGTCGATGTTTACATGACAGCACTAGAAGAATAACACCACAACTTAAATAACAAACTATTGAATCTTTCTCAACACAATCCCACTACTAACAACATGACTTCTCCCATGTCCTCAAGAACTAAACGAACTACTCACAAGACATCATATGGATCAAGATCAGAGATGATATAATCATAAGTAACAATCTGAACATAACAATAATTTAATGGTTCCACTCAATAGCATTAACTACAACAAGTAATCAACACCGGGAAAGTTTCCCTTAAGAACTATGCAAGATTCAACCCAATTGTTACAACGGTATGAAGTGGTGATGATGGTGCTAGTGGAGATGATGATGTAGATGATGATGATGATCCCGATGAAGTCCAGCTTGATGGTGGTGTTGATGGAGACGATCTCCCCTCTCCGAGAAGGAATTCCCCGGCAGATTTCTGCTTACCGAAGAGCTCCTTCTCTCTCTGCAGTTTTCCGCCCCGCAGAGGCGGTGGAATCTTTCTATGGTCGCTTCCCGAGGCTTAGGGTTTCGTGGGGATAATATACGCCAAAGGGGAGAGCTGGAGGTAGGCCAAGGTGGCCACACCACCTGGTGGCGCGACCAGGGTGGCCCGCGCCAGGGGGTGGTGTGGGCCCCCTATGGCCCAACTCCGCTCCCCCTTCTGACATCCTTCGTCTTCTGGAAAAATAGAATTTTCCATGTATTTTATGGGATTTTCTGATCTTCGCGAATTTCGCCTCCAAACAGTGCCTTTTCCATCAGAATCCTAACTTCAGCGGTCCATCCTCCAAAAGTCATCAACCATGCAAAAACAGATGAAATAACATAAGTATCATCTCTTAATATGAAATATATCAATTAATAATAGTAAATTATGATATAGAATAGTGATGCAAAATGGACGTATCAATTCCCCCCAAGCTTAGACTTTGCTTGTCCCCAAGCGAAAACTGAGCTCAATAAACATGACCTCAGGTTTATGGAGTGAAGTGTCGATAAAAGAATACGGACAAGAAGCATCACATTTATCAATACATAAATCATAATAGTAGACAACTCATATAACTTTAACTTTCAATAAGTAAAGGAAGCACAATAAAGATACATAAAGTAAATCATAATTGGTAATGGCAAACTTTGCTCTTGGTCAAAGGATAGCTAACAATTTGCAAGAGTTCAAACATAAAGGGGTTTTCAATGATAGCTTTCAAAGTAATACTCTCTAAGATAAGAGCAATGTGCAAAACAAGGAACATAAGAAACATGATTGAATAAATCATCATATGAATGAATGAAACACAACAACTCAAATTACTTGCTGAGATAGAAAGGAATAGGTTTACTGACTCAACTATGAAGTAAAAGATAGGCCCTTCGCAGAGGGAAGCAGGGATTTCAAGTTTCATAAAGAGCTTACAAAATTTATGGTACTTATTAGCTTTCAGCTCTCATTGCCCCTATCATAAGCATCTTTAGATGATTAAGGTTAAAGTGAACAAACTATGGAGTATATGCTTGACAAAGTATAAGCTGGCAATCTCATGTCCCTTGAATACGAGGGCCGCTCCGCATGCTACTCAAGTTTAGTTATCGGTAAGTTCTTATCATAGTAAGTACATGTGTGTCATAGAGAACCGCCAACGGGGTACCCCTTGCCCGATGATACGGAAGAATCCCCATATCAAAATGACAAGGCAAGCTGACAATAAGCATCTCAGCATCTTTTTATTTACCATGGGAAAATGGTGCTTTTTTCTCTCTTTCCTCTTTTCTCATCTCTCTTTTTCTTTTTTCTCAATCTCTATCTCTCTTTTTTTTATAATAAGAATGCTTCATAGATTGCTCATTATGGTTATGTTGTAGGTTTCCACCATGATTAGGCTTGGATTAGACCAGCCGCCCAGGCATTTCTCTAACACACATACATAACTCCATGGACTTACAAGCTCCCCTTTCATTTCACACCGACGACATCCATAAACAAAAAAGCATGATATCAATTGGGTACAATGTACAAGTGCAATGTTGAAAGCGTTCCCCATGTTAGCATGGTTCTGCTAATGCCAACGTATAAGTGCAAGCATATACAACATAGACGACACAATGGTTCAAGTTTATTAGGGGCAAGAAAAGTAAAGTGTGCCATAAAGTTCGTGAGAGCTTTAAACACTAATTTTCACATAACAAGTTTAATTCGGAAGGTAGATAAAAAACATGAATTTACTTGGAATAGCAATAATGCTAATAGGTAGGTATGGTGGACACAAATGGCATAGATTTTGGTTTAAGGACTGGATGCACGAGAAGCATTCCCTCTCAGTACAGATTTTAGGCTAGCAAGGCTGGGTAACAAGCATAAGAGTTGAAGGAAACAAACAAACATACAAGTGATAAAAATAAACATGCAATCTTCCTTGGAAGCACAAAAGATCTTAACTAGAGAATACTAAGCTTATGAGAAAATCAAGAAATATGATGATGAAATTATATTTCTTAAGAGTACTTTTATCTTTTTCATTCAATTCTCATAATAGCGTTGCTACTGACTGAGCCAGGTTTGCCAAAACCAACTAAATTTACTCAATGATCCCAAAGTGATACCAATACTAACAACAAGATCAATCATATAATAGAAATTGAAAACTAAAATAAGATATGCAAAAGATTAAATGATAGAACTTCTCATTAATATTTCATAACGGCAACTCACACCAAGGGATAAATAGATATCTAACTAGAGGAGAGACACTTCCATAATGCAAACCATCCTACATGATAACTTCTCTATTCATGATATGACTCTACCAAAAAGGTAAAAAGACAGAAGATAATGATGTGATATCGCGGCACTGCCCCAAGCTTGGAATAAACCAAGGGGATGCCAAAACCTAATGACGAATTACTCCTTCGGTGGTGGTGGTGTTCTCTCGTTTGGGGCGAGAAAATCTTCCAGCATCTGGCGAAGCCTGTTATTCTCCTCTTGAAGCATATCCACCTTCCTCCTCAGGACTCGGTACTTGTCGCAGAACTCATCAGTTACACGTAGAGCTTCCACTGCTGCAGGGCAGGAACTAAGGTCTATAGTTGGAGGTATCAGCCTTTTCATGCCTGCTGACATGTCCTTTACTTCCTCCCCGATGTTCCAATCCATGTCTTCGCACCTAGACGCGATCCTTCCTTGTTTCACCCATCCCATGAGAGTCTCCTGCTCAAGATTACGATGGAGCTCACGACGGTGTCGCAGCTCGTAACCCTTTGAATACGAATCCTGTAACGACATCTGAACAGAACAGATCGAAACAAAAACACGACGAGAACACGATATACGAACCTCGGGGGATCCGGGGGATTATATATTACGAATTTTTACAACAAAAGGAAGGTACTGGGAGAAAACGGATCGGAGACGGACTCCGGGGCGGCCACACCCCCTGGTGGCGTGGCCAGGTGGGCCAACACCACGGGGTGGTGTGAGCCACCCTGGCTCCATTTCCGTCCCTCTTTTTCTTCATTGCTTTCCTTGTTAGATAAAAACTGCAAAAATATAACTGGACAGATTTTTCGCGGACCTTTTCTTACTAGAACTGTTACCTATTTAAAAACGGACTCTGCAAGTCTCTGAACTTGGTGTTTAATAACTTCTTCTGGAATCACCGCTTGAATAGCATCAATATCTTCATCTTCATAGACATATTGCTTGAGTCATTTAAACTTTCACTATCTTATTACACCATTTTCTCTTATAACTTCGAAATTCCTTTCACACAAAACTTCACACAATTCTCATCAGCAACATTAGTGCATGCAAGGTAATAAACCTTTTAAGTTAAATTTCAAATGAAATCCATCAAAACATAAGCTACTGAAACAACTCCTTTCGAAAGCCTAAAAGGAATTCAAAAAGGAAATCGATTTAAGAGGCAAATGCAAGAGTGGTAAAAATCTGTCAAAATAGACCAGCAAGTAAAGATCAATTTTTTCGAAAATCTTATGTTGCTCAAATCAAAAAGTGCAAAACTAACGAAAGTTAAAGAACAACCTGGGGCAGAAGCACAAACAATTACATCTCAATCCGACATACAGAGATTTTTCACGAAATTTTACAGCGAAGCACAAAAATCTGTTTCGGGACAACAACTTTCCCAAATATTACTTCTCTCTCATTAGAGGTTGATTATGACACAAAAAACAAACAAAAGGATAAGGAGAGGTTATCACCGCAGTAATAACTTCCAAAACTCAAATAAACAAAACCAAACTGAAAGCACAAATATATTGGGTTGTCTCCCAAAAAGCTCTTCCTTTACAGCCATTAAGATGGGCATGATAATTTTAATGATGCTCACATCAAAGTAAGAATTGAAGTAAAAGGGAGCATCAAGAAGCAAAATTACACATGTTTAAGTCTAACCCACTTCCTATGCAAGGGAATTTTGTAAGCAAACAAATTGTTGAAACCATGGACTGCTAGCGCAGGAAGGCAAAACAAGTGCAGCATAAAAAAATCAGCATAAAGCGAGGAAACTTAATATCATTGGAATGCACAAGAGCACTTTTCCCTCTCTCGTAGTAACTTTCAGCATCATGCATAAATTTAACGATATAACTATCACACGAACCATTGTAGCAATGATCACTTATTCTAACAGAAAACACAGGGCCACTAGCTCTCATAACACTACTTTGTGAAACAATATTACAAGTATCCTTACAGAGGATAGTGTGTCCACCTTCTACATATTTAGTGACAAAGTCTTTCACATTTGCTATTACAGGTTCAACAACTTTATTTGTACTTTCATTAACCATACTAGCTATCATAGAGTGTTCCTTTATCTTAACTAGGAAAGGAATTTTCTCAATGTAAGGTTTGGGTAAAACATGATTAGCAGTATAAACTTCAGTATTTCTTGCAGGAACACCATTAACAATATCTTTATAAGGTGCATGATACTTATTCCACTTCTTTTTGGGAATTTCAATATAAGAAGCAAAAGCTTTAAAATAACTTGCAATAGCTTGAGAGTCTAGACCATAAGCATTACTAATATTCTGAAAGTCATCAGTTCCCATAAAAGATTCAATGCATTCATAATCATAATTTATACCTGAATTTCTTCCTTTATCATTCTCCCATGCTTCAGCATTGTCTTGAATACGGTCTAGAAGATCCCATTTAGCTTCTTCTTTCATGCGTGTAAATGATCTAGCACAAGAAGCATCCAATAGATCCTTATCATGAAGAGAAAGCCTTGCATAAAAGTTATTGATAATAATATTGTTGGGGAGCTCATGAATAGGACATTTGAGCATTAATAACTTCAATCTCCCCCAAGCTTGAGCTGTACTCTCTCCATCAAGAGGCCAAAAGTTGTATATTTGATTCCGATCTTTATGAATCTCACTAGGAGGATAAATTTTTTGAATAAAGAGAGGTACTACTTCCTCCCATTCAAGAGATTGGCCATCCTTCAGCAGCTTATACCATTTCTCAGCTCTTCCTTTCAGTGATAATGAGAATAACTTCTTCTTGACTTGATCTGTTCTATCACCTGCACACTTGAACAACCCGCATAATTCGTGTATAAACAGCAAATGATCACCGGGATGGACAGTACCATCTCCAAAATAGTAGTTATCCATAACACGGTCAATAATTATTGTAGGTATTTTAAGAGTATCATTCTCAGCAGGTGGTGGTTCATCTACTACCTCAGCAGTGGTAGTAGCATTACGAAATAAGAAACTAAGTGTGACATGGGTATACCCTATAGGTACTCGAGCTTGGTATATACGTCCTGAATACAGCGGAAGCCCACGGTGTCGCCAAGGCCCAAATAGAGAATTTGGGTAGCCTACGGACTCTCGATTGCTTGAAGAACAAGAAGAAGCTAAAGATAGAAAGTTCAAAGGGAAAAATCCTAACTTGTAACTGACTCGACCTGCTACCCGAGACCTAGCCTATCTATATAAAGGCTAGGAGGGGGCGGCGAGTGGGACACACGCAACCCTAGTTTCCACAACCCTCGCCAGATTGCATCTGCGCACCATTGTAATCTTCGATTTCTCTGTTAATTCCACGAGCAGACAAGCAGGAGTAGGGACCTCTACGAGGCCTGAACCTGGGTAAATCTTCGAGTCCCCTGTGTGCTTGTTTGCTAGCCGATTGATGCTTCCAGCGCTCCCTTCTTCTCCAAAACCCAAGTCCATAACAATGGGAATTGATGAGTTAAACCCTCGTCAATTGGCGTCATCTGTGGGAATTGGGAGTGCTGATGTTGCGGCTTCTTCAGCCCCATCAACTGCGATCTACAACTCCACAACAGCGAAGATTCGCCAGCTCTTTGGCGCGTTCAACTTCACCATCCACACGCCAGCCACTCGCCCGACTTTCAAGTCCGTGGGCGATGGGGTCAGCTTGGCGATCGGGAGCTTCCGCTTCCAAGTTGGTCAGATGGGCATGCTTTGCATGCCTGACCACCCGACGACACCATCGATTGCTCTAGCATCATGGTTCCCTCCGCCGATCAGCACCCTCAGTGACCTCAATGCCTCGACAACAGTTGAGAATACGGTCAGCGATAGCAGTCGCGAATCCGATCTGGGCGATCTGGCAACTGATGATGGAGCCTACGGTTCCGGATCTGAAAGTTGTGGGAGCAGCAGCTTCCCCAACCACTTCATGTGCGCCATCATCAACGTGGGCGACTCCTCCGCCAATCGCGACAACACGGGCAACGGTGGCCATGGAGCCGACCCGCCAAACGGTAACATACCCAATGGCGGACCACCCAATGGCGTACCACCCAACGGCGGCCCTACCAACGGTGCCCCAGTCAACAATGGAGGGGCAGCCAAACCTCCCACCATGGTGAACGAGCAAACCGGCGAACGCGTCGTGATAAGGCTCAACGATCTCGAGTGGGCCCGCTGCCGAGAAGCCCTACGAGGCCACCCTCTGCCTTTCGGCTCCCCACAAGAACTACTGATGGGCTACCATTGGCTCCTGAAAGAGGAATACACACACCAACTGCAAACAATTGCACAACTCGAGGCGCGTAAAAAGGCGGCAGACGAATCGAGCCTCCGACGGGCTGGGCTCTCCTCCCACGGAGGATCCTCCTCCAAGTGCAACGAGTACGTTGCTAACAAGAGGCGATCTCGACTGGCCGACCTCACCGACCAAGAGCGTGTAGAAGCCGCAAAGGTCCTCGAGTTCGGCTCCATGACGGTGGATACACGTGGCAACGTGCTTCCAAAAACACCGCAAGCCGCGGTAACGGCGGCCACCATGTACCTCCTCAACAACCAGCCGCCAGCTGGAGACCCTCGAGCTGCCATGCACCGATCTACGATCGCAGGTTTGGGGTTAATCGAAGCTGCTCTCGACAAAGAGCCTGTACCGGAGCCAAAGAAAGGCAAGGCTCTGGCAAAACGCTATTCCTCGCCCTCATCCAGCGACGACCGCCATAGCAGCGTGATGACATCACGCATCGCAAAATCGACAAATCAAGGGCGCGACGTGCCTGATCAACTGACTCAGAAGACGAAGATGTGGAGCTCTGTGGCGCTAGATGCTTCAGTAGGGCCATCAGGCAAAAGCGAATGCCCAAAGTGTTTAAGCTCCCATCAGAGAACCCAAAGTTTGACAGTCTGCAGGACCCGAAAATCTGGTTAGAGGACCATATCTCCTTCATCAGACTCCACGGCGGGAGTCGAAGCACGACCATGCAATGCCTACAGCTACAGCTACAGGACGCCGCCCGGGCATGTCTCAACAACCTCCCACGTGGATCCATTCGCAGTTGGGAAGAGCTGGTTTACAGCTTTGTGCGCAACTTCAACGGCACCTACAAAAGGCCCGCGTTAATCGAAGAGCTGAGGTGCTGCCAGCAAAGGTCGGGCGAATCACTACGCTCGTACATCTAGAGGTGGTCCATCATCAAGAACTCTGCATAAAATATCTCGGAAGACCGCGCAATTGACGCGTTCAACAGCGGCGTTCGCCGCATAGAGCTCAGGGAGGAGCTAGGTCGCTCGAAGCCCAAAACCATCGACCACCTGATGGAAATTGCGAATCGATGGGCTGATGGAGAAGATTCGGTGAAGAATCGCGTTCACTCCGACGAGGAAGCAGAACTCGAGCGTAGACGCGACCGCCGAATAAAACGTCGAATGCGCATCTATGATGACCGCGACGATGTCAATATGGTCGCAGTCGGCTACGCCGACAGGCATGACGACAACCGCAACAGCGGCTACCGCAGCAGTGGGTACCGCGACTCCGGGAAAACCATGCAAGTATGGCAGCGCCACACTCACGATGAGGCGCCCGCCGCATCCATTGAAGACAAGCTGTCGGGGCCATGCACCATGCACTTCTACATTGACAAGAATGATGGCAAAAAGAAATCCAGCCACCTCCCCAAAGACTGCCGCGAGTTCCTCAAACTCCATGAGGGCCTGGCTCGGATGAATCGTGACGTAGTCAACAGGGGCTACGGAGTCGTCCCAGGCGTTGTGGCACATGGAGCTCCTCCACCACCACCCGGACCACCGCCAAACGCAGCTGCGCCCGACCAGCATCATGGAGGCGAGCCGTACCCGCGGGCCATGGGCACCATGATGATCCAAAAGGGTCGCCCCTCCAACCGGGTGCAAATGGCCATCACTCGTCAAGTCAATTTGGCGACAAACTCGCCACCTTCTACCACTGAGTACCTCAGTGGAAGCCATTCCTGCATCACCTTCGACAAGCGCGACCATCCGTGCCAAGTACCTCGTCCAGGCCACTGTCCCCTCGTACTCGAGGCACAAATTGGAGGCTTCGACATGAGCCGCGTCTTCATGGACGGCGGAAGCGGCATCAACCTTATTTTCGCGAGTACCTTCCGAGCAATGAGGATCCCTCTGACCTGCTTAGAGGCCTCAGACACAACATTCCACGGCATCGTCCTAGGCAAGGGCGTATATCCCCTTGGCAAAATCAACCTCGACATCATCTTCGGCACGCCAAAAAACTTTCGGCGCGAGCGCATCAACTTCGAAGTCGTCGACTGGCCCTCACAGTACCACTGCATCCTCGGACGTGTCGCGTTCTCTAGGTTCATGGCAGTGTCGCACTATGCCTATCCGCAGATGAAAATGCCAGGCCCTAATGGCGTCATCACAATCAACGGGAGCTTCGTGAGGTCCGACAGTTGCGACAGGGAGTTCAACAGAATTTCCCAGTCCTTCGGCATGCAGGAAGAACTTGCGAGACTAAAGGAGTCGACAGACAACAGTCTGCCTTCCCTGAGCCGGCCAAGTTCACCCGACCTATCCTTCGACTCATCGGTGCACACGAAGAAAGTTCAGGTCCACCCATCGGATCCCGCCAAGACGGCCCTCATCCCCAACAACTTGAGTCCTGCACAGGAACTCGCGCCCGTCGAATTCCTCTGTGAGCACTGGGAAATCTTCGCCTGGTGTCCAGCGGACATGCCAGGAGTTCCCAGGGAATTCGCCGAGCACGCACTCAATGTCAACCCAGACACAAGGCCAGTCAAACAAACAATTCAGCGACTGTCGGAACCAAGAGCAAAGGCAGTCGGAATGGAGATCAACAGACTCCTCGACGCCAAATTTATACGCGAGATCAAGGAAAGAACTTGGCTCGCCAACACAGTGCTAGTACCAAAAAAGGACACGGATATCCTGCCGATGTGCGTGGACTTCACCTCTCTGAATAAGCACTGCCCTAAGGACCACTTTACGCTACCGCGAATTGACCAGATTATCGACTCCACCGCGGGATGTGAGCGCCTCTGCTTCCTCGACGCCTACTCAGGCTACAACTAGATTCGAATGAAGGAGGAAGATCAAGAAAAAACGGCGTTTACAACGCCTTTTGGTGTGTTCTGCTACAACACAATGCCCTTCGGGCTAAAGAACGCAGGAGCCACCTACTAGTGGTGCATGCAGGCTTGCCTCAAAAACCAACTTGGTCGCAACATTCAAGTCTATGTCGACGACATCGTAATCAAGACCAAAGAGGAAGCTTCACTAATCAACGACTTGCGCGAAACCTTCGTCAACCATGACCACTACCGGATCAAGCTCAATTCGGACAAATGCGCCTTTGGCGTACCATCTGGGCAACTACTCGGGTATCTTATCTCCGTGAGAGGGATCGAGGCGAACCCGAAAAAAATAAAAGCCATACTAGCCATGGAGAAGCCGAAGAACATAAGAGGTGTCCAGCAGCTGGCTAGGCGAATCGCGGTACTCAGTCGATTCATCAGTCGAATGGGCGAAAAGGCACTGCCCTTCTACCAACTCCTCCACAAAGCTGACAAATTCGAGTGGATCAACGAGGCACAAGAAGCATTCGAAGACCTCAAGCGCCTACTGTCCACCTCGCCAGTACTGGTGACCCCACAGAAAGGAATCACTGTTGCTATACATCTCTGCCACCAACCAGGTGGTCAGCACGATGCTCGTGGTAGAACGAGCCGAGGAAAACAAGGTCCACGGGGTACAGGGCCCAGTCTACTACCTCAGCGAGGTACTTACGCCAACAAAACAGCGGTACCCGCACTACCAGAAACTGGCGTACGACATCTTCATGATAGCCCGGCGACTGCGCACCCAATCGTGGTAGTCAACGACGCCCCGCTTGGGCATATCCTCAACAATCCTGACACCACCGGACGAGTCGCGCTTTGGGGAATCGAACTGTCTCCACGAGACATTACATATGAGAAACACGGTGCAATCAAGTCGCAAGTTCTCCCTGACTTCCTCGTGCACTGGATGGAGAACCAACTCCCCAAAAAACCAGATATGTCCTACCTCTGGACAATGCACTTCGACGGTTCAAAGCGAAAGGATGGGGCCGGCGCAGGTGTCATACTGACATCGCCCCAGGGAGACAAGCTGAAATATATCCTGCGAATGCAGTTCACCGCCTTCAACGATGAAGCTGAATACGAGGCCCTACTGCATGGGGTGAGGATGGCAAAAGCCTGTGGTGCCAAGAGGCTCATAATATATGGCGACTCCAAGTTGGTCGTCAACCAGACAATGCACGAGTGCGACGCACTGAATGACAACATGATCGCCTACCGCGACCTCTACGACACACTCGAAGGGGACTTCGATGGTTGCGAGCTGCGGCACATAGGCCGCGAAAGTAATGAAGAGGCGGATACACTCGCCAACATAGGCTCTACCTGCGGCCCCATACCACCTGGGGTATTTCTCGAGCGCATTCGCGAACGCTCCATCAAGCCAAAGGCCGCAGAGAAGAAAACAAGCGCAGCAACGGACTCGGAGGCTATGCCGCCCAATGAGCCAATGACACTCGACGACCGGGAGCTTAACACAGGACTCGAAGGACCAATGAGCGTCATGATGATCGAGCCATCTTGGACTCAACCGTACATCACGTACCTCCTCAGCAAAAGGCTACCGGACGACCCGACTGACGCACGGCACATTGCGCGGTGATCCAAAGCATTCGTTGTTATCAACGGGGAACTGTACAAACGCATCATCATAGGAGTACTCCAACGATGCGTCTCCAATGCTGATGGAAGAGTTGTTCTACTCGACATCCATGAGGAGACTTGCGGGCACCACGCTGGCAGTCAAGCCCTCATCGCCAAAGCTCTACGAGCTGGATTCTACTGGCTTACGGCCATGCGCGATGCCAAGGACATCGTCCAAAAATGCAACGCTTGCCAGCGACTCGCGGACAAGCCACACGCACCTGGTGCAGAACTCCGGCCAATTCCATTGGCCTGGCCCTTCGCACAATGGGGACTCGACATGGTCGGTAAGCTCCCAAAATCCTCACAAGGAGGCTACGTCTACCTCCTGGTCGCAGTCGACAAATTCACCAAGTGGATAGAGGCCATGCCAGTGACTAACTAGTCAGGATACAGCGCAGTCAAGTTCTTCGAGTCCATCGTCTATCACTTCGGAGTACCACACAGCATCATCACGGATAATGGGACGAACTTCACATCCAAGGAGTTCCAAGAATTCTGCGAGAATCTGGGAATCAATGTAAGCTATGCCTCCGTAGCACATCCACAGACCAACGGTCAGGTCGAAAAGGCCAACGGGCTCGTCTGCGGTGGAATGAAAAAGCGACTCCTCAGGCCACTCGAACAAGCCGCAGGCTGCTGGCCAGACGAGCTGCAATCGGTACTCTGGAGCCTGCGCACAACTCCAAACAGTGCCACGGGGTATACCCCGTTCTTCATGGTGCATGGTGCTGAATCGGTGCTACCCGCCGAGGTACGATACAAAGCACCGCGAGTGGTCGCTTACATCAAGCAGGAGTCAACTCTTGCACTCGAAGACTCCGTCGACCTCCTTGACGAGGTACGGGAAATCGCTATGGAAAGATCAACGATCTATCAGGAGAACCTGCGCAACAACCACAGCAGAAGGCTACGCCCCAGGTCCTTCGTCGAAGGAGACCTGGTCCTGCGACTGAAACAGCAAGGATATCTCAAGCTCGAGTCCCCCTGGGAAGGACCATACGTGATTACAGAAGTGATCTCAGGTGGCGCCTATTTCCTTAAAGATATCGAGACAGGAGTCGCATACTCCAACCCCTGAAACGTCGCGCAGCTACGATACTTCTACCCTTAATCGTCTTTTATTTTTTACAAATAAGGCTACTCAGCCAAGGCTACTTACCCACACATTGTACCCCGTACTATCCTGCGAATGAATAAAGCTAAGTGCCCCAAAACTCCGTGTTCCTTTTATTTTTGCAAAATATCCACTCGGGGGCTGCGCCACCCTATACACATCTATTCTACGAACTAACGCGATATCCTGAGTAGCTGGCACACCAATCGAAACCCTTGACAAACACCAACCCAGTTGCAACGCACCTGAAAGGTTGGCCAGGGGCTGGGATAAACACAAGTCAGGCTAACGAAAAGGAATCGCATAGTGCAACGCACTCGCAAAACATACACGCTAACAAGCTCTTTATATACATCAATGTTAATCAATTATACACAACATATATATGAACTTTACAACACTAGTACAACTATGTGCAGGATACAAAGTAAACTACTATTGCAGCAAAGGAACGTTGGTCTGCTCCTCGAAGAAGTCGATGATTTCCTCCGCTGGACGATCCACCGCCTGGTAGTGAGGAACCATGTTCCAAGTCGAACTCTTTGGCGGCTGAATCCGGTCCGCCGCAATTCTGCAACGTCCACATCAGGCTGTTCGCGTGACAGCGAGCAGCCTTGGCACCAGCCACTAGCTATTGCCGTACACACTCGCGGACTGCATTCAAATCTTGAAATTTGGCAAGAAGGGCCAGCAGGCTCGATGGAACGATGTCCAGCGGGAACATCGTCTGGTAAATATTCTTAAAGCACGATTGCGACTTCTTCAAGAAGTGAAGCACTCGCGACGCACGATCCTGCAAGGTCGCTGTTGGGGGGATAACCCCGGGTAGGGTCACTCCGGGGTATAGAGGCCGAGTTAGCCGAGGTTCGGCAAGGCCAAAGCGAATGCTGGCCGGGTCAACTCCAGGCAGGCCGGATCACGGAGTAACTCGGACCAGGGGGGTCGCCTAACATTGTCTCAACCGACTGAAGGAGTAAGTCGTAAGTGCTTGTCTAACTTATATGCAGGAACAGGTATGGTCGGATCTACTATGGTCCGGGTCCTCGCTTAGCTTCTAGAGAAGGAACGAATCTCTCTGGTCAAAAAGAAGGTCCGGTACACACTGCATGAGCGAAGAAAGCAAGGGCAGGACCACCGGGTCATGGCCGACAAGGGTGACGACGCCCATGTCGGCTGATGCGGGCACCGCAGAGGCTTACGTCGCTAAAGCATGTATGACGCGGGGGAAAAGCACCCCGGTCGGGTTACCACTTTGGGAGGAGGCATATTCTTAGGAATATGCCTCCACGTATGCCCTAGGCAAGGACCGAGCCTCCTCTATATAAGGGGGGCTAGGTTTCTAGTAGAGGGGGTTGGTTGATCTCTTGTTGGTCTTATGATTCCATAGTGACTAGTAGAGCTGAGGTTCTAGGGAAAAACAGTAGGCAAGAGTAAGAGAGCTCCTTCTTCCTCCTCTCGCCAATACAGCTCAAGGAGCACTTGTAATCTGCAAAGGAAATCAATACTAGCTTCTGTGTGGAGAATCACTCCACTATCCCTCCCTGGATTCCCCTAGCGTGTATTAGTCCCTACCTTTAGCCTATCCATGGCATCTGCCGTGACACCGCCACGACAGTTGGCGCCCACCATGGGGCTAGCGGCGCTAGCAGGGGTGAAGATCCGGACGGGAAACCTCATCGGCACCGGCGAACGCATCGTCTTTGGGCTCGTTCAACGCTTTGGAGCGCTGGACTTCGTCAGCGACAACGCTGGCTATTGCGGCACGCGCCCACTTCCGCGCAACGGCCTCTTTGTCAAGCTCGGTGCACACAAGGTCTACGTTGTCGTGGACGTATCATGCGTTCATCCGTGCCGCGTCGTCGATGCGGGGGAACCACCCCTCACTGTGGCTCGCGGGGCGTGTACCGCTCGCTCCCCGGACCATGCGGAGGTGATGATGACTGCGCCAGGTGCAGGCGCAAGCAAGGATCCAGCACCGAACCCGGAGGTAACACCGAAGGCACCGAGGAAAGGTAGAGGACCTCCACTAGAGAGGCCTGAGAACGTACTGAGAGAAGCTATGGATAGTTTGGCTAACCCGGTAGCAGCAGTGGTAGATCCGGCTCAGGCACAGGCCGAGCTAGAGGAAACTAGGCAAAAGATACTAGAGGGCGCAAAGAAAATAGCCGCGGCTCAGTAGTCGCTGAACATGACACTGCGTGAGTATGCAAAAGCAAACAAAGTTAATACGATAAAATTAAAAGGGAGAAATCTCATGAGCGAGATGGATAGAGAAGGTGATGATGGAGCCGAGGTGTCGGAAAACTATTTGTCTGTGGGGTTGCCGAAGTACAGTACCCCGGCAAAGAACCTCAGAGCAGCGGATGCGGCTGCGTCCGAGTTAGAGGGACTGATAGGTGAGGCCCGTCAAAGACAGCAAGATAGGGTTAACGAGCTGGTTCGGATCGCGAACAGACAGAATGAAGAGCTACGGAGAGCTAACCCGGAGAGAGCTGGAGCTTCCAAAATCGTCCATTCGGCGATGGGTAACCCGGAGAAATCCGCTGGAGCCGCATCGTCACCTCATGGTGGTCCAAGGAGAGAAGAGGTAGTAACCTCGGCCCGACGGAACAAATAGATCGTCCCGTACGACCCGACGCGTGCGGGAAAAGAAAAATAAACGCGGAAAAATGATGATCGACTAAGTGTGAGCCGAGGTGAAGCTGGCCGAGGTAACCACGACAAAGGCAATGCCGGTCAAGGGAACGCTGCCAACGGTAATGCCGGACAGCGAAACTCGGCAGGAGTAGGACAACCGCAGCAGCGGAATATACCAAGGCAAGAGCAAAGCGCCGGCCGAGATATGCAACAGAAAGGTGCGCCCCAAGCGCAAAACCGATACAATGACGGTGATTCGAAGATGGTAAACGCGGGGTACCCGAGACCGGACTATCATGTGATAGGGTCAAGATTGGGAAGCAGGGATTTAATGCCGGATGATGCCAGGTTGAAACTGGATCGCCTGTATAGGTCGGAATAGATCGAATATCAAGGTCCCCCGGGTCCAGCGTGCTTTGGACCCCGAATCATGAAGGAGCCACCGGTACCCAACTTCCAGCTGCCCAGAGGCACGAAGACGTATGACGGTAGTACCAAGCTGGAAGATTGGCTGATAAACTATGCTATGGTTGTGAAAATTGCCACTGGCAACTTGAGATGGGCTGTACGATACGTACCCCAGATGTTGGAAGGTCCGGCCAGAGTATGGCTGAATAATTTACCACCCGGAAGCATCAACTGCTGGATAGATTTTGAAGAAATGTTTATCAGCAACTTCTCAAATACATATCAGAGGCCGAATAGACCGCAGCCCCTAGCAATGTGCAAGCAAAGACCTAATGAGACGGACCGCGAATTCTTGACCCGGTGGTGTACCGTGAGAAACTCGTGTGAGGGTGTCATAGAGTCACAAGCCATAGCATGGTTTGCACAAGGGTGCAGGTATGGCAGCGAGTTGTGGATGAAGTTGCAAAGGAAAATGCCAATTATGTTGGCCTAGATGATCTGGATTGCTGATTCGTATGCTTTGGATGATCCGACTCAACCTAGGATCGCGTCAAACGAGTCAAACGAGGAATACTATCAGAGGGATGGAGCCGAGTCATCTCGGAGGAACGATTACAGAGGAAAAAGAAGAGATGATAGACCATATCATCGCTACGGTTCGCAACATGTTGCAGCTGTGAATCAAGATCAACCCAGAGCAGGGAGCAACCAACGCCAGAGAACGGGAGGGCAATGGACTCCAAGAAACGATGGCAAGAAAACATGGACTCCGGAGCAAAAGAAACAGTGGCAGGAAAAGAAAGACCGTCCGAGGTATACCTATGAGTCGATGTTGGACCAGCCGTGTAAGTTTCACACGCCAAATCCGAATAGCCCGGCGGGTCACACAACGAGGCAATGTGAGTGGATGCGTAAGATCGAACAAGGTGGTTCGGGGAATGCTCAGGCACCCCGAAATGATCAACCTCGGCAGGAGTTACCCCGGCAGCAATTGCTCTCCGAAGCGAACACGCAACAATTAATGTTGCCTCCCCCTCCCCCGAGGTATGACGACAATGAGAGAAGGGATGCAGTGCATTAGGTGGAAAATCAGCAACAACCGGATCAGAGGTACCCCGGAAACAAGGGAAGGAATGAGTACAGAGAACATCATCAGAGTTACTGTGTGTTTACCACTGAGGAAACAGATAGGAAGAGCTTGCAGCACCGACATATGGAGGTCAATGCGGTAATGCCCGCAGTGACGAGGTATATGCCTTGGTCGGACCAGGAAATCACCTGGAACATCAAAGATCATCCTAAGCTTATGCCAAGTCCAGGCTCGTATGCGCTGGTGCTAGATCCGACATTCATTGGACCAAACATCAATGTGAGGTTCTCCAAGGTACTGATTGACAATGGCAGTAGCATTAACATCATGTATGCGGATACGATGCGCAAGTTGGGCATCTCGGAGAACATGCTCCAGGCTATGAGAACAACTTTCCATGGCATTGTACCAGGCATTTCTTGCGAGCCCATAGGCAAGGTCCGGGTCGACGTGCTATTCGGTACAAGGGATAACTGCCGAACTGAAAATCTAGAGTTTGAGGTGGTGAACTTGGAAAGTGCGTATCACGCGTTACTCGGAAGACCAGCATTGAACAAGTTCATGGCAAGCTGCCACATCAGTTATCTGAAGATGAGTTGCCCGGACCAAATGGAGTGATTACCATTGCTGGATATTTCCTACGTTCCACTGAGTGTGCTTCAGCCGGGTCTAACCTAGCCGAGTCACTCGTGATTGCGCAAGAGAAAAGAAAAATCCAAGAGGTGGCGGCATTAGCTCAGTCCGCGTAGCAGTATATGCCGACGTTGAGTAACCTGCATGGCAGCGTTTCATTCCAAGCCGCAAAGGACACCAAGAAGGTTCCAGTTGATGACATGTTCCCGGAGCGCACCGTAACAATTGGTGTCGGGTTAACCGCCAAATAGGAAAGCGAGCTCGTCAACTTCCTCCGTGAGAATCGGGATATTTTTGCTTGGTCTACGCAGGACTTGCAAGGTGTTCCGAGGGAGTTGGCCGAGCACTCTTTGAACGTAAGACCCAGAGCAAGGCCGGTGAAGCAACCTCTCCGCCGCTTCGCCGAGGACAGGAGAAAAGTCATTGGAGACGAGATAGCTCGGTTACTAGCAGCAGGATTTATCATGGAAGTGTTGTATCCGGATTGGCTCTCTAATTAGGTGCTGGTAGAAAAGAAAAAGGACGATCCGAACGTGGTAGTGGTTTGGCATATGTGTATCGATTACACGAACCTGAACAAGGCGTGTCCAAAAGATCCATTTCCACTGCCGAGGATAGATCAGGTCATAGACTCAATCGCGGGATGTGAACTGTTGTCATTCATTGATGCATATTCTGGCTTACACCAGATACCTCTGAACCCAGATGATCAAATAAAGACTGCGTTTATTATCCCGTACGGGGCTTACTGCTATCGCACTATGCCGTTCGGTTTACGTAATGCAGGTGCAACGTACCAAAGATGTATGCAAAAATATTTGCACGACCAAATAGGTCAAAACGTACAAGTATACGTGGATGATGTGGTTATCAAGACCAAGGAAAGCACAACGCTCCTTGACGACATAAGGCAAACATTCGCGAACTTGAGGAGGTTCCGGATGAAGCTCAACCCGGAAAAATGTACCTTCGGTGTCCCGGCTGGAAAACTACTCGGATTTCTCGTCTCCAGCCGAGGTATCGAGGTTAATCCAACTAAGATTCGGGCCATTGAGCGAATGGAGCTGCCGAAGTGTCTTAACGATGTCCAGAAGTTCACTGGGTGCCTAGCATCGTTGAGTCGGTTTGTATGCCGGTTGGGAGAAAAGGCATTGCCTCTCTACCAACTCATGAAAAAGTCGGATAAATTCGTTTAGACGCCACAGGCCGAGGAAGCCTTTGCCCACTTAAAAAATATGTTGGCCACTGCACCGGTGTTAGCCTCTCCACTATCAAAGGAGCCAATGTTGCTCTACATAGCCGCAACCAACCGAGTTGTAAGTGCAGTGATTGTTGTAGAGCGCAATGAAGAGGGTAATTCGGTGCAGAGGCCAGTATATTACTTGAGCGAGGTATTGTCTGCCTCAAAACAGAACTACCCGCACTTTCAAAAGGTGGCACATGGTGACTATATGGCGGCAAAGAAGTTAAAGCATTACTTTGAGGAGCACCCCATCAAAGTAATACGTGAATCTCCCATATCCGAGATAATGGGTAACAAGGATGCGAGTGGCAGAATTGCAAAATGGGCAATTGAGTTAGCCCCTTATGCGCCCCAATACGATAGAAGAGAAGCAATCAAATCTCGGGCTGTGGTGGACTTTTTTGTAGATTGGGCCGAGGTACAATACGAACCACCGCCACCAGATCCAAACTACTGGAGGATGCACTTTGACGGGTCGAAAACCAAAACCGGATTAGGCGTCGGGGTTGTGCTTACCTCGCCGAAGAAGGACCAGCTAAAATACGTATTGCAGATCCATTTCGCGGCATCAAACAATGTCGCTGAGTACGAGGCTCTTGTGCATGGGCTCAAAGTGGCAAATGAGATTGGCATACGTCGGATAATATGCTTTGGCGACTCGGATCTGGTGGTGCAGCAAGTGTCCGGAGTGTGGGACGTCCTGGATCCAAACATGGCACTATACAAATTTCACGTGCAGAAGATATCTGGTTACTTCGAGGGGTGTGAATTTCACCATGTACCTCGAGTAGAAAACGAGGCTGCCGACATGCTGTCGAAGCTCGGATCGACCAGACAGGCAATTCCACCGGGTGTAGCATTGGAACACCTCAGAAAACCATCTATCCGGCCGTCCCCAGGAACCGACTCGATCTATGTCCCGGAAAATACAGAATCCGGAGCTGAGCCCATGGACATTGACACGGGAGGTAGTACGCGAGACCCGGGGACTGCATCAGCCAACCCGGGGACTGCCTCAGATAACCCGGGGACTACCTCGTTCGATCCGGGGACTACTCAGCGTAATCCGGCTGAAGTTATGCCGGTAGATCAGATGGAAATTGATGAGGACATATTCCCTCCACGAGCAATTCCAACTTGGGCACTGCCTATATTCCAATTCCTGAAAGACGGAATGTTACCCGCTGAGGAGGTGTTAGCCAGGCAAACTCAGAGGAGAGCAAAAGCATACACGATTATCAATTCCGAGCTATCAAACAGAGTGTAACCAACGTCCTCCAGCGATGTGTTGACCCGGAAGAGGGACTTGACATCCTCCGAGATATACACCAAGGAGAATGCGGGCATCATGCCTCATCCAGAGCCTTGGTGGCAAAAGCATTCCGGCATGGGTTCTACTAGCCAAGTGCCTTAGAACAAGCGGAAGATCTGGTGAGAAAATGCAATGGTTGTCAAAGGTATGCCACTAAGACACATATGCCTATGTCGGAACTCAAGACCATACCAATTACATGGCCATTCGCTATATGGTTCTTGGATATGGTTGGCCCGTTCAAACCAGCGAGAGGAAACATGACACACATTTTGGTCATGGTGGACAAGTTTACAAAATGGATTGAAGTGAAGCCTATAAGAAAATGTGATGGAGCTACGGCCGTAACATTTCTCAAAGACATCATCTTGAGATACGATTATCCTCACAGTATCATAACTGATAATGGCACAAATTTTGCTGAAGGAGCATTTGCACGATTCTGCCGAGATAAGAATATCCGGCTGGACGTAGCCTCGGTAGCCCACCCCGCATCGAACGGACAAGTGGAAAGATCCAACGGATTAGTCTTATCCAGGATAAAACCCTGACTCATTGAGCCGCTGCAAAGATCAGCGGGGTGCTGGATAGAAGAACTACCAGCGGTACCGTGGAGTTTAAGAACAACTCCGAATCGATCAACAGGCTATACGCCATTTTTCTGGTATATGGGGCAGAAGCTGTATTACCAGCCGACATAGAGCATGATTCGCCTAGGGTCACCCAATACACAGAAGCCGAAGTGCAAGAAGCCCGGCAAAATGATGTTGATCTGCTGGAAGAAGCAAGAGAACTGGCACTGTCCAGATCCGCCATATATCAGCAAAATCTCCAACGCTACCATAGCCGGAAAGTGTGCCCCGGGTCTTTCGGGAAGGCGATCTGGTGCTCCGGTTGGTACAACGTACTACTGGCATGCATAAATTATCCCCCCATGGGAAGGGCCATTCATTGTGAGCAAAGCATTGCACAATGATTCTTACTATCTTATAGATGCAAAGCCATAGGAAAAGAACAAGGCGGACAGGTCCGGAGAGGAATCTAAGCGACCGTGGAATGGAGCACTACTTCGTCCCTTCTACACTTAGCTAAAAAGTGTATGTATTCGAGTCGTCTCATATGTCGGTATGTATGTCGACAATGAGCTTATCAATGAAATAGGAGCGCCTCGAGCAGTAACTCGGGGACTGCCTTAATAATGTTTGTTATTACTTCTTATGCGGTAGCTGGAATAAGTCGTTCTACTTAACCCGGATTAGTAATGTGTGAGCACCAAAAACCCAACTCTTCGACTTGCTGCTGTCCAACAAGAATTGGCTTCATGGCAAGCAAGAGAACAAGTTTGGCATTGCGTAGCACATGAAAAACGACTAAGGAAACGAATTTATTCGAGCTAACGTTTGTTTTTCGGACTAACCCTGTATTTATTTTCAAGTTATTATGCTGAATTATTTTGAGATAAGCCTAAAAGTTTCTAAGTATTGTTAAAACAATTTTTGAAGCTCAGATTCGTAAGTCGTAAAACCGAATCAAGGTAGACACGGACCGAGCCAGAGAATTGGACGAACAAGAAAATGAAACTCGGGGAATACACCCAAGTTAATCCGGCATAGAAATGTAGTAGCAAAATATCACATATCCAGCATACAATTGCACCCGGCATACCGGGGATCTGATAAATTTTCAAGTTTTTTGAACTAAGGAGCAGCAGGAGGAGGAAGTTCGGCGTCGTCGTCGCTACCTTCAATATCTGAGGCATCATCTTCTCCGCCCTCATCTGACCCATCTTCAACGTTCTCAATGTGCTCGTCCCCAGCGGATTCCAGGAAGCTCGGTCCTTAAACCCAGTCATGGATAGGAGAATATTCGAGGTCTGTAGCGCAAGCCTGGCGCCGAAGCTACCCTCGGATCATCGGTCCATCTGGATCCGGTGCGCCGGTGTAAGGAGGCTGAGGTCGATCTTCTCGTACCATGTGAGAATATGGTGATGGATAGTATCAGCTGCGGCGCGCCCAGCGGATTCTCTCCAGAGATCGAGCTGGGTTTCAGTCTCCATTAACTTCTCGACGAGAATCGCGGTGGTCTCCGGGCTACTCTCTCCGGGCCAGAACGTGTTGAAAATGCGAACTGCAACATCAAGGATATCCTTGCCGTAATTCTTGATAATCTGCACGCGAGACGACAAGCTGACCAACAGGTCCTCCATGTCGTAAGGAACCTCCTCACCAGCAGGAGCGGCAGGAGTACCCCTCGCTTGGCGAAAATCTGCAACTGCTGCGCTTGCAATAGTGATGCTCTTAGGAAATTCGCCTGAAAGCCAGACAAAGGAAGAAGGTAAAGAAAAGACATATGAAGCAACCCAGAAAAGTAGGTCGGAAGGAACTTACGTGAGATGTGGCTAAGGATCCGGGTTAACTCCTTGATGCAGTCATCGCATCTCTTGCGAAGTTGCTCAAGCTCAGCGTTTGCCGACCCAAGATGGACGTCGGATTCTTTAAGTAGCTCCTGGTCCTTGGAGATCTGGAGAGTAAGGCGCTCACGCTCTTCTGTGAAGTTATGGCCAACCTTTTGGAGCTCGGTTTGGTGTTGGGCCTTCATCTTTTCCATCTCAGCCTTGAGCTTGGCAATCTTGTTGTCCTTAGTCCGGAGGAGAGCGAGCTCATCGTCCTTTTTCTTCAGCTCGGCTTGATGCTGTCCTGCTTGTTCGAGAAAATGCAGCATCATATCAGGCACGGGCACACTATCCTCAAGCGATGCTGAAATAGTATGTTGAACCGGCAGAGCCGAGGAGTGAATGTTTGCCGAGCCAAGGAGAAGAGGAAATGGAAAACACTACGAGGTCGGACAAAAGAGGACATACCCCGGATTTCCTCCAAGTTCTTCCGCATGATCTTGTTCTCATCTTCCACCCCAGCTGCAGAAACCGAATGAGGAGATTAGTTCGGCAGAAGAAGGTGAAGAAAAATGGAGAAGTGCCGAGGGAAAAAATTACCCCTCTTTTCATGTTCTGCAATAAGTGTAACATGTTTTGCGCGTAGCATCTTGTGGGTATCCAGCAGGCGTTGGAATTCAGCGCTCCGGCGATTGGTGGTTACCTGAAAAAAGTACAGAAGTGTAAAATTAGCTTGGTACATATTCAAAGTGTACAAGATCCGGGCCAAGTGGAACTTAACCCGGCTCTAGGTGTGTGCATATTCGAAGTGTACAAGATCCGAGCCAAGTGGAACTTAACCCGGCTCTAGGTGTGTGCA
This sequence comes from Avena insularis, assembly GCA_023614405.1. Classification (NCBI taxonomy): domain Eukaryota; kingdom Viridiplantae; phylum Streptophyta; class Magnoliopsida; order Poales; family Poaceae; genus Avena; species Avena insularis. The sequence goes on along the minus strand of CM042696.1, from coordinate 474,155,439 downwards.
TATTCGAAGTGTACAAGATCCGGGCCAAGTGGAACTTAACCCGGCTCTAGGTGTGTGCATATTGGAAGTGTACAAGATCCGGGCCAAGTGGAACTTAACACGGCTCTAGGTGTGTGCATATTTGAAGTGTACAAGATCCGGGCCAAGTGGAACTTAACCCGGCTCTAGGTGTTTGTAGATTCGAAGTTTACATGCAGCTACGTTAGTTTTCTAATGAGCATCCGGCCGAGTAACAAGCTACTCCACCGGAGGCTCGGGGGCTAATGGTTATTATCTACAACATGTAAAGGAGAAACGACATACCTCCATCATTCGCCCATGAGGTTAATTTACCTTAGCGGCGGTATTCATCTGGGCGGAAAATTCTGCGGGCCCGAACTTTTCCGGGAGATCGTCGTTGTGGACGAACTCCGCCTTATTCCAGTTCATGACGAACTCAATAAGACTCGGAGGGTACCGCTCACCGGTGGGCATATGGGGTGCCACCAAGCCCTTTGCGTGCGCTTCTTTCCTCTCAACCAAGGCAAGGGTTGGGCTGGTATACAGAACCATCTGCTGCGCATCAGTTGGCTCGGCAGGAACATCCTTCGCTGCTGGGGCTTTCTTGGGAAGCATCGACGATAGGGTTCGCTGCCCAGCCTCGACGGATGCTGACTTGGTAGTATCCGGAGCCTTTCTGCCCTTAGCTTGCTGGGAAGAAGTAACTGCAGTGGATTTCCCCTTAGAAGCTGCTGGAGTAGTTCCTCGCTGAGGCTGAGATGACTCGGACGAGGCGGAAGAACTTGGCACTGGAGCTCTTGTAGCTGAACTTGGAGCTGTTGTTGGTTTTCTTGGTGCCGGAACAAGTGCTGGTGCTGGCTCGGTCGCTGGTACTGGAACTCCTGCTGGTGCTGGTGTTGACATAGACTCGGTGGCTGCTGGTTGCGACAATGCCGAAGTGGTGGACGCCGTCGCCTCGGCTGGACCGACCCCTCCCGCTCTGAAGTCGCGTTCCTCTTGACGAGGTAGTGCGGAACCCGGAGCAGCCGCAGAACCGTCTGGAATAGGGCTCAGTAGACGTGACTCGTCGTCACGAGGAGGAGAAGGGCCGGATCGAAGCGGTGAAGAGATGCTTGATCCGCTCTGAGGGACCTGCACCGGAGGTCTGAAGAAGAGAATAATGTCAGAAGAGAAATTGCCATGATGCAAGGAAAAGTGAGTTACGCAACGAAAAATGACTTACGCATCCGAGGTTTCGGCCTCCTTGGGTTTCCGAGCCCTCCGTGCCAGGGCTTTGCCTGCCCGCTTGGAGGCAGTCTTGTCTCCGGCCTTCTTTTGCCTTTTTGTGGGCTGAGAAAGTTCGGAGGAAGAACTTGATGCGGCTCCGCGCTTCTTCTTCGACGCCACCAGAACCGGCTCGCCCGTAGCAAGTGGAGGATCCTCGTGGATATGCCCACCGGGGTTATCTGATGTCGGAAAGGCAAAAGAAAGAGGGACAGCCTCAACAGGTTCAATCACGTCGACATCCGAGTCATCCTCATCATCGGGCCAATCTCTAAGAGAAGAGAATTTACCGCTGGGTCGTTTGGTAGCATCGGTCATAGGGAGGAACATCTCCTGGTCCGGCTCCTCCTCATCCGGGATTTCTCGGTCCGGCGCCCACTTAAGGGTCGGATCCGTACCATCCTCGAGAGTTTGCTGAAGGAACAGCTGAGAAAAAGCATGAAGAACAGAGTAAAAAATACAACAAAAACCGACACATATTTGATCCGAAATAAGTTTGCCCCGCGAAGCTTACCGCGGGAGGGAGCCTGTCACGACAGTAGTGCTCAATTCCCCACGTCCATTCGGCGGAGAAGTCCTGGTGGGTGGTGAAGAGAGCCTTAACCCGGCGAAAAATCTCCGTGTTGCTCAACTCGAAGGAAAAGGTCCGGTTGGGGTCGCGGCCAAAACTCATGTGGCACAACTTGTGGGTGCGCTTCTGGAGGGGGGAGATTCGGTTGCACACGAACGTGATCATAGCATCCTCATTGCGCAATCCGAGTTTCTTCAGCTCCACGAACCTCTTGTTGTAGGCTTCTTGGGGACCTCCTCCTAGAATTCCGTGTCAGGTGGACCCGGAGCGTAGGGCAGCAACCGAATCAAATCTTCAGTGCCCTCATTCCGGACATAGAAGAAGGTCCGGGCCCATCCTTGGCAGGAGTCAAGCCCGGTAACCCGGGGGAAGACGAAAAGTCTCCGGGGCGAGATGGAGGCAACTCCGAATTGGGTGAGCTGCTTATCCTCTGACTCTACTTGGATGTTGGGGATGACGTTGCGACAAAGGCTGAAAAACCGGATCCACAGCTCCTTCGTGATAGCGTTGGCTGGGATATGGTGCGGCTGCAAGTGGTAGGTGCTAACCCAATCCCGGAAGAAATCGCTCACCGGCAGACCAAATCCCCGTTGGAAGTGGGACAGGAACACAACGAACTCACCCGGATTGGGTGAGGGCGGTCGGCGGAGGGAGGCGGCGACACGGCAGAATGCGTCTGGTCCGGTAGAGCCAGTCAAGATCATCTTGACAGACCCATGATCCGGCCCACGCGTCGCGGTCCGCCGCGGCGGCGTCCTCCTCCATTTCCTGCTCGGCGACGACGAGCTCCTCCTCCATCATCTCATATTCAGTACCCTCGTTGGCGCTAGCGGTGGCGTGGATCTGAGGCCTGGATTTGCGAGGACCCGTAGCGAAGAAGTTGCGCAGGGTGGCTGCGATGCAGAAGCACGGGGGAAGTGCGGTGGCGGCGCTGCTGCTAGAAGCACTGGCGGCGGCGCGGTCGCTAGGAAGACGAAGGAGAAGGGCAACGAGCAGAGGGGCGCAAAAGTGGGAAAAACGCTAAGGGGTGCGCCCCTCCGCTACTTAACCACCCCCTGAGAGGGTGAGTGGGATCACGATGCGCCAACGAGCCACATGGTGTGGCTGTGTATCGCACGCCTCAACCAATCGGAGAAGAGCCACACAGAGGGCCACAGAGCAGAAGCAATCCCGTGACGTGATGCACTGATGCGGTAAACGAGGAGGCAGGCGTGACGTGACCCACACACAGTGATAACTGACAATTACTGCGGTGGTTACTGTGCAGGCCCTTAAAATAAGACGAGGTAATGATTAGCCTCCACATGGGCTGGCGTACGAGAGAAGGTAACGAGGCCCGGATCAAACCATGGTAACTATGGGATCCGAGCCAAAGTGGTAACCCGGCCGGCGAGTGAAAACTTGGAACGTGCGAAGGGAACGTAAATCCATATAATCCGAGATAAAAAGCTGACTCGGAAATAACATCCAAGGCTCGAACATGAATGAACCTGATGTGGCCTTAGCGGCCAAGGCAGCTAAGACCGCACCAGCTTCGGGGACTAATGTTGGGGGGATAACCCCAGGTAGGGTTACTCCGGGGTATAGAGGCCGAGTTAGCCGAGGTTCGGCAAGGCCAAAGCGAATGCTGGCCGGGTCAACTCCAGGCAGGCCGGATCACGGAGTAACCCGGACCAGGGGGGTCGCCTAACATTGTCTCAACCGACTGAAGGAGTAAGTCAGAAGTGCTTGTCTAACTTATATGCAGGAACAGGTATGGCCGGATCTACTTTGATCCGGGTCCTCGCTTAGCTTCTGGGAGAAGGAAGGAATCTCTCTGGTCAAAAAGAAGGTCCGGTACGCACTGCATGAGCGAAGAAAGCAAGGGCAGGACCACCGGGTCATGGCCGACAAGGGTGACGACACCCATGTCGGCTGACGCGGGCACCGCAGAGGCTTACGTCGCTAAAGCATGTATGACGCGGTGGAAAAGCACCCCGGTCGGGTTACCACTTTGGGAGGAGGCATATTCTTAGGAATATGCCTCCACGTATGCCCTAGGCAGGGACCGAGCCTCCTCTATATAAGGGGGGCTAGGTTTCTGGTAGAGGGGTTGGTTGATCTCTTGTTGGTCTTATGATTCCATAGTGACTAGTAGAGCTGAGGTTCTAGGGAAAAACAGTAGGCAAGAGTAAGAGAGCTCCTTCTTCCTCCTCTCGCCAATACAGCTCAAGGAGCACTTGTAATCTGCAAAGGAAATCAATACTAGCTTCTGTGTGGAGAATTACTCCACTATCCCTCCTTGGATTCCCCTAGCGTGTATTAGTCCCCACCTTTAGCCTATCCATGGCATCTGCCGTGACACCACCACGACAGTCGCCAGTGCGATTGCGCGATCATGATCCACCCAAAAGTATCCACTCGTCTAAAGCTGCTCTTGGGTCAGGTCATTCATGCGAATGGCAATCCTATCCTTCTCATCCTGTGGATGGCGTGCACTGACAACTATAGCAAGCAAAACTAAAATAAGAAGACAACGAACTACTGCGGATGACTACAAGGAAAAGAAAAGGAAGAAGAGAGCTAACCCCTAAACTGGTCGCCCAGCTGCGTCACCTCCCCTAGCAGATATTGCTCTCGGGTGGCGGCCTTCTCCGCCCTCGACTTCCATACATCCGCGTTACCACGGAGCACAGGCAGTTCGTGCTCCAACTGCTTCACGCGGCCGCGGAGTCGCGAGAGCAGAGACAGCTCATCCACCCTTGAGCGCGACAGCGCCAAAGTATCATTAGGGGGTGGCGTATTCTGAGGTTCACTCAAAGGACCACTCGATGTGCCCTATCACAAGTCATGCAAGAGACAATAAGAAGACTAAGGCAATGCATAGACAAAGGACTCGAGTGCATTCAAGAATAATAAAGTATCGGCAAATACACTCGCCAAAAGGCATGTTCTCGACAAAAGAAATAAGCTATTTAACTATTACAGACACGACTACTGAGGAACAACTAGCTTCTTTGACTTGGACTTCGGTTTTGGGGGCCTCATCGAGTCTGTGGTAGTATCAGACGCCACAGACTTTCCGCCGGCCCCTGACGTCACAGCCTTCGCCGCCTTCTTGGCTCACTGAAGCTCCTCAGAGTACTTCGCAACTGTATTGATCAGCTGCGGCCCGTACTTGCCACAAGTAGCTGCGAAAGGAGAAAAGACTACCTGCTGGCCATTCGCACTGACAAGCATTGCCTTGGAGACCGCTGCAGGATCAACTTCGACTCCATGGGCTTGAACCGTCGCGAGTGACATTGAACCGCCAGCCGCACGGAGTGAGTTCTTGAAGCTCACAGGAATGCCCCCAGCTAGGGACTCCACCAGCTCATCCATATTTTCGATTAACTCAGCCTTGGGCGCCAGCTCCTCAAGGAGGCGACTGAGCACCCCCTTGGCCTTGGCGAGCATACCCTGGACAGCAGCACTGCGATCCTCGACTGCCGAGATGGCACCTGCCAAGGCATCATCACGATGGAGTGCCTAGGGGTTGAAGCTCAGACCGCTGGCATCTACACAAGAATCAAGTATTGGCACAAAAGTCAGCACAACAACAACTTTGAAAGAAGGGACACGACGAAAATCTAGACAAGGGAATACCTGAGAGAGCCTTGGCAATCGAGAAACGCTGTTCTTCGAACAACTTCTCCCTAGCTGCGATGGAGGCGCGTAGATCCTTTTCCCGTTTCCGCGATTCGTCATGTGCTGCGATTGCCTCATTGCGACTCTTCACCGCTACGGCAAGCGTCTTCTCGAGGGAAGCGGTGTCTCGAAGGAGTACATTATGCTCAGTTGTGACATAAACAAAAATAAACCGCCAGTCGAATATATCACAAGGATGCAGAAGAAAAAGTAAAGAACACTCACTTTCAACCGCGCGATGGCGATTGTCCAGCACTGCATGCTGACGACCCATCGCAAGAACCTGCTCTACCAGACGAGCGGCTTCCTTCACAATGAGTTGTGACAAAAGAAATAGTAAAGGGTCAGTAGATGGCATAGATGAAAAATTCGACTGCAAAGTCAGAAGAAGAGATACTACACATACATGATCCTCCAATGACTCCGAGGTCGATTGCCGCGCAGTCGTCTGGATAACCATCTGATGCTCCACATCATGGGGAGAACTCGATGAGTTATGCCCGGAGTGGGCCGCCAATGGAGGAGAAGGAGTGCACTCGACCACTTTCTTGGCCTTGGAGGTTGCGACTCCAGATTCCTTCAAAAATTGGACGTCGCCAGAAGATGACGACGTCGGATGACTATAGAAGAAAACCAACATCAAGAGAATGCAATTCCAAAAAAAAGAACCAAAAAGGAAGACCTGTATACTTACCAGTCAAATTTGTCAAAATCGATGGTTTGATCCCCCCGACTCTGACGACGACTCCTTCGGCAATCGCATCGTCTTGCGAGAATATGGCGCCACGGTGCTCACAGGAACGGCAGGTATCGGCGACTCTGCACCAATAGCTGCACCTTCTAGAGTCGAAGGAGACGACGCATCCAAATCCTCGCTGCGCAAACGCTTGCGAGTGTCCGGACTACTCGACTTGGGGGCTTCCTCCTCAACATCAGATGGGATGGTCGACTCTGACTCGTCCTCTTCCAAGACTTCACGAGGAATAACCCCCTCAGGAAGAGGGGGCATACAGGGTGACACACTCCAATCCTGCATACAACAAACAAGTTAGTACAAGTCAGGAACAGAGAAGCATTCGACGAATAAAAGCTACTTCGTAGCACAACCGTACCTCAGGAGGAGGATTAGCAGCATCGAAGGGAGGCACGACTGGTTCACTGGGGAGCACATCCTTGATGGTGCACTTAGTGAGCAGTCGCACCCTTTTATCTACCTCACTCGCGCAAATGCCATCGGCAGATACGCGAGTGACATTGTCCGCGCCAGCCCACTGGAACATAGGGTGGACTCTGGCCTACAGGGGCTGGACGCGACGGCGCAGCCATGTGCTAATGAGGGCACAACCTCCCTCTTCTTTTCCCATGCGACTCTCGAGGTCGCAGACGCGCTCATACGGCACATATGTTTCCGCGGACTCGTCGGGCATCACTACGTTCTTCCAGGAGCGCCTCCTCTTGCACGGCGTCGCGGGATCGAAGGGCGCGAGTCCGAAGTGGTCTCCGCCGGCCTTCTGGTCGCGGATGTAGAACCACTTGTCCCTCCACCCTTGGACGGATGCCATGAGTTTGATGTCGAAGTACGTGGCGGAGGAGTCGACGTGGATACCGCAGCCGCCTACATCGTAGACTACGGAGCCAGACACCGACTGGCGCTTCAGCTTGAAGAGACGTTTGAAAAGACCAAAGTGCGGTTCGATTCCGAGCCAGCACTCGCAAAGAGCAATGTAGCAAGCTACATGAAGGATGGAGCTAGGGGACAGCTGATGTAGCTGGAGCCCATAGAAACAGAGAAGGCCCCTGAAGGAAGGATGCAAGGGCAGCGAGAGACCGCGGATGATGAATGTTAGGAACATCACCTGAAAACCGGCAGGAGGAGAAGGGATTACCTCACCACCGGGGACACGCGCGTCCGCGACTGCGGAAGATAGAACTCCGTCATGGCGTAGGAGACGGAGCTCAGAAGACTTGATCACGGACATGCGCCATTGGTGACGCGAGTGCCCGTGCCCTTCTTTTTTCCAGCGATGGCGGTGCTGGTGCCCGTAGCGGCGGAGCCGCCCTTCTTCTTGGCAGCAATAGTGGCCGCGGCGGAATCAACCGCGGCACCTCCTTTCTTCTTCCCCATCTTACGGTGGTGATGTGACCGGAGGAAGTAACTGGGGAATACGCGGAGCTGGTCCAGCGCCGCGAGAAAAGATGAACACAAAGGAGCAGAGGAGTAGCAGCAATGACGACGGAGGCAAAGGCAGAGAAAAGAGCATATGTGAAAATTTACTGTCGCAGCACTGCTACTTAAACCCCTGGAAGATGCAATCCAACGGCTAGGAAAAACCCTATCAGACGCGTGGCGTTCATCGTGATCGACACGTGGAGGACCTGAAGCGTGAACCGTCCCCCACTACCCCCATTACACACGGAAATCGAGGAGGCATAGTTAAAACAGAGATTACGCACGCCCGGTCAAGTCAGAGTCAGAAAATGGGACCCATCGCTCGTCACATCCCGTCAAACCCGCTCACGCGGGCAACTGAGGTCATCACATCATCAGCACTGATGTCATCTAAAATTGAGCAGCAGAAGACTTCGACTACTTTAGTCCTTGCTCGAGTCTTCGACTCCACCAAGCACTCAGGGGCTACTCCCATAGGGAGCGCTGGTCGCGCACCCTACGATTTTTCTTTTTCTCTTATACAGGAATATGGACATTTAAAACATACCCAACCACTCTAATCAACGATTCGACTATGGACATGGGTTACTCCCATAGGGAGCGCCGGAAATAAATTCGACTGAAACAAGCAAACAAAAGACGACAACAGTCGCAAAAGTTCTTTAGTCCCTGCCTGAGTCTTCGACTCAACCAGGCACTCGGGGGCTACTCCCATAGGGAGCGCTGGTCGCGCACCCTATGATTATTTGTACATCGTACTGTGTGCCGATAATATCCACACTCAAAGCTTATGGCGACACCGCCTCCTGATGTTTCCCTACAAAGAGACTACGTCTCCTGGGTCACCCGAATCATCTCCACGATGACAAAATTCGGATGTCGCGCTTGCAGCGTGAAGATAAGACCTGAGTAAGGCCTGGCAACGCATTTACTGTGCACTACCAGAAATATATCCGTGCCAACAGGTACGATGAACATGCCTTGACGGACGCATCCAGTGCTCACACCCATATACTGGAATTCGACTCCTGTAAAGACCTGCGCGGCTTGAGTCGAATTACACCAGCACTTTTCAGGATTCGAGTCACGGGACTCTAGTTCGAGTAGATTGCGTTGTTTTACCCTAAGGTAGTTAACTGATACCGATACATTGGTTAAATCAGGCACGCACATTAACAATCCCTATGACACAAACAGAGCAGTCGAAAATATACTCATTCATGCACTCGAAAGTCTTCATAAAGTCCCCAGTCGAATCTGCGATTCCACTGGACACTCGGGGGCTACTGACATGGGTATACCCTATAGGTACTCGAGCTTGGTATATACAGCCTGAATACAGCGGAAGCCCACGGTGTCGCCAAGGCCCAAGTAGAGAACTCGAGTAGCCTACGGACTCTTGATTGCTTGAAGAACAAGAAGAAGCTAAAGATAGAAAGTTCAAAGGGAAAAACCCTAACATGTAACCGACTCGACCTGCTACCCGAGACCTAGCCTATCTATATAAAGGCTAGTAGGGGCAGCGAGGAGGACACACACAACCCTAGTTTCCACAACCCTCGCTAGACTGCATCTGCGCACCATTGTAATTTTCGATTTCTCTGTTAATTCCACGAGCAGACAAGCAGGAGTAGGGACCTCTATGAGGCCTGAACTTGGGTAAATCTTCGAGTCCCTGTGTGCTTGTTTGCTAGCCGATTGATGCTTCCAGCGCACCCTTCTTCTCCAAAACCCAAGTCCATAACAATGGGCATTGATGAGTTAAACCCTCATCAAAGTGAATTATCCATATTGAAATAAAGTAACTAACAGAAATAAACAATACTCACAGTAGAAGTTTCCTTTACCAGTTCCACTCTCCAATAGCGCTTCACTCCCCGACAACGACGCCAGAAAATAGTCTTGATGACCCACAAGTATAGGGGGTGTATCGCAGTATTTTTGATAAGTAAGAGTGTCGAACCCAATGAGGAGCAGAAGGTGTTGACGAGTGGCTTGGAGTAGGAATTCTCTGTAAATACTTAAGATGACCCAATCCTTTCTTTAGGGTTTTTTGATAATGCAGATAAATAAAGTACGAGTAAATAAAAGACAATAATAATAAATGCAGCAAGTGGCCCAATCCTTTCTTTAGCAAAAGACAAGCTGGTTGTATTACTTAAGATGACCAAACGTTCTCGAGGACACATGTGAATACTGTCAAGTGCTTTCGTTTCATATAGTTGATTAATCTTCTTTAGTTTGATAAGTATTGTGTGGGTGAACATGTGCTAATGTACCGACCTTCCTAGGACTAATACATACTTGTGATTATACCCCTTGAAAGCATCCGCAAGTACAAGAAAGTAATTAAGATAGAAACCTAACCACAGCTTTAAACTCTGAGATCCTAACCTCCCTTGTGCAAAGGTTTCCTAATGGGGGTTCAGGTTTCTGTCACTCTGGCAACCCCTACGATTAGTACCCAAATACACAATGCCTTCCCCTAGGCCCATAAAGGTGAAGTGTCATGTAGTCGACGTTCACATGACACCACTATAAGAATAACACCACATCTTAAATAACAAACTATTGAATCTTTCTCAACACAATTCCACTACTAACAACATGACTTCTCCCATGTCCTCAAGAACTAAACGAACTACTCACAAGATCTCATATGGATCAAGATTAGAGATGATATAATGATAAGTAACAATCTGAACATAACAATAATTCAATGGTTCCACTCAATAGCATTAACTACAACAAGTAATTAACACCGGGAAAGTTTCCCCTAAGAACTATGCAAGATTCAACCCAATTGTTACAGCGGTATGAAGTGGTGATGATGGTGCTGGTGGACATGATGATGTAGATGATGATCCCGATAGTCCAGCTTGATGGTGGTGTTGATGGCGATGATCTCCCCTCTCCAGGAAGGAATTTCCCCCGCAGATTTCTACCTGTCAGAGAGCTCTTTCTCTCTCTGCAGTTTTCCGCCCCGTAGAGGCGGCGGAATCTTTTTGTGGTCGCTCCCCGAGGCTTAGGGTTTCGTGGGGATAATATAGTCCAAAGGGGAGAGCTAGAGGTAGGCCAGGGGTGCCACACCACCTGGTGGCGCGGCCAGGGGTGACCCGCGCCAGGGGTGGTGTGGGCCCCCTGTGGCCCAACTCCGCTCCCCCTTCTGGCATCCTTCGTCTTCTGGAAAAATAGAATTTTCCATGTATTATCTAGGATTTTCTGATCTTCACGAATTTCACCTCCAAACAGTGCCTTTTCCATCAGAATCCTGACTTCAGCGGTCCATCCTCCAAAAGTCATCAACCATGCAAAAACAGATGAAATAACATAAGTATCATCTCTTAATATGAAATATATCAATGAATAATAGTAAATTATGATATAGAATAGTGATGCAAAATGGACGTATCACACCTATCCCCTGAAGGGTTCTAGTGATAACACGATCCCTTTTCCCCACATCTCCCCCGATCATCACGGCCATCAATGTGGGTTCTAGGGTGGACGCTAAACATCGGTCACATCATGCATGCGACTCATGCTCGATCTTTCGACCATCCGTGTTCCGAGGCCATGTCTGCTACATGCTAGGCTCGCCAACTCAACCTTGGTGTATTCGCTGTGCAACATGGATTACACCCACTGTATGCAAACGTAGATATGTCTGACACCCGCTCATCACGGCCTGCCTCATACCGAAGAACTTTCTTCGTGGTGCACACTAAGGGAGAACACAAGCATTGGTAATTTTTAAACAGGGATCATCTTATCAGACTACCACCGAGTATCTAATACTAGCACACAATAAGATATACAAACAATAACATTGAATGTAAATGCGATGTGATATGGTCCTTCACGTCGTGATCTCCATCCGTCGTCACCGGATTCTGGCGCCAGGGTTTCGGTGCCGTAGATACCAGGGTACCGGTGTCTTTCCGGCGTGGTAGTCCATCACCTCCATGACTATATACTAATATGTAACATAAGGTAATTACTTTACCTTTTCCACAACCATATCACAAAGCAACTCCCCTGCAAAATAAAGTTAGACGCATCTACTTTATCTTTGCATGTTTTACGTGGCTGAATGGGCTTTCGCACAAGAACCGTTCTTACCTACGAACTTTCACCACAACGCTGATCAAGTAGTTGTCTATATTATACCCCTTTTGGGGCCCTCCGTTGCAAATGGCATACCAACTAATGCGAGAGAGACAGACACCCCCTTAAGCCACTTTATACGGTACAAGCCGTATGTCAAGCGTGGACCAGTCTCGCTAATGAACACGTAAAGTCGGTTGGGGGCCGCTTCATCAAGCATTACTGCAGTATACACAAGTACACGTGGGAGGGTAACAACTAAAAGATCAACTCCCATACGCTACATCTCGTGTGTTCTACCTGTACTAGCATTACTACGCATAGATCTAGCTTTGATACCACTGTAGGGGTTCCGCTTATGAAAACAATAAAATTTTACCCTACGCCCCTGAACCCCTGATGTTGCCAAGACTTATCTATTAGTAATGCAGTAATGGGAGGGGCTTTTCGCGAACTTACCCTTGAAGACCGAAAAGCATTATCAACGCTCATGAGAGCGTGGTTGATGTAGACGAGCCGAAGCCGACCTCAAGGTCGTGATGAAGTCCTTGCGCTCCTATGGCTCCAACGACTTGAGTGCCTCAAGTGTGACACCTCGCAGGGAGTTACACACGTCGGTGCCTGACGATGACTCCCGCTTCCCCGATCCAGCAGCAGTTGTGGAAGTAGAGCTCCTGGATCCGAATCCCACAGCGCGACGGCGCTCCGCGGTGAAGATGTCTCTCATTCGCGTAGTCCGAACTTGGGACCACGGTCACGGGAGACAGAGAGAGAGAGAGAATATCAATTGGATGTCTCCCCAAAAGAGAGGAAACCTTTTATTGAATATTGTGTGTATTTATCTGGCCAAATACCCCCACTATATATAGGGAAGGGGAGGTACTCCCTCCCTCAAAGTCCCGGGGTGGGACTAAAGGAGAGGGAGGGCAGCCTTGACCCTAGTGGGCCTAGCAGAGGGGCTTGGCCCAGCCGGCCACCCCCTTGCCCCTTCTCCCCTCTTGCCTTTCCCTCATGGGCCCTTTCCCCTCCGGGAATTGGCCCATTAAGCCTTTTGACCATTTAATTGATTTTCTCTTTTATTAAATAATTATGAATAAATCATTAAATCAATACTTAACATTCATTCACATATTATTCAATCTCCATGGCTATGGAACACCTTCCACCTCCACTCTAGACATCCTCCGGAATTACCGAAACCCTTCAGGTTTCTCTCTTCTCTTCTTCGGTGATTCTACCAATCCTATAAACACTCTCTAAGCATCATCAAGCCCTTAAGCGTGATGCCCTATGGTTCGGGAACACTCCAGACATGGTCGGGACACTCCCGGACCAATGATCGACAGAGGAACCTGGATGGCCATGTGACCCTTGTGCATTCCACAAAGATCTTTCGTCGTTTGAACCGGGACAGACCTGTCTTATTTCCTTTGTCTCTTGATACTTGCATTGCCCGAGATCAGATAAATGACATCACCATGTCGCGTTCAATATCGTTACCGAACAATGCTACTTGACTCGTTTCGACAAGTGATATCTCTGTGATCAAATCACACGCTGTGTAGCTATTGGATATAACTTCTCCGTGTGGGCCCTTGAGTATCTTTTCGTCACGTGGATGGACAAATCCTGCTCTTGGCATATATTGCCCCTACAGTTCCTCCGAGCACCTGAACAGACCTTTATAATCATTGTATTACCAAGTGACGTTTGATGCTATCTAAGCACTCTCAGGAGACAGTGATTGATATAGCCTCACGGTCTAAGAAATAGTCTATGAGGATCCATTTCTAATCATTTTAACTTTAACTTCGTGACATGATTGGGTCACGATGTTTAGGTTGTGTATTGGTTCATGATCTCATTCTCAGAATGAGTTGACTCTATTTCCAACTAGCATAAATGTCACATGATCAGGAAACCTTGATCATCTGTTGACCAATAAACCAGCGACTAGAGTTTCACTGGGAACCCCTGGTTGTTTATATATCACACATATATTGATGTTTCCTCTCAATACAGTTATAGCATGATATAAAACTTAATCATAAACTTTATAAAATATGATAATAATCCTTATTATTATTTGTCTCTAGGGCATATTTCCAACACACGCCCCGCGTGCCTCCACACAACAGCGAACCCCACGTCCATCGATGCGGCAGCCACCTCCAAACCATGCCGGAGGCTCGCCTAGGCAGCAGGAGCACCCTCGTCCACTCCACCATGGGCCTCGTCCACGGCTCTCACAGCAAGCGATGCCGAAAGCACCACCTCCAGACCAGGCTGGAGGCTCGGCTTGGCAGCAGCAGACGCCGAGAGCACCACCTCCAGACCAGGCTGGAGGCTTGGCTTCGCAGTAGTAGCAGTCACACATCCCCTTCGACCAGTGGCAGCATCAACAGTTTACTTTTGATCAGTGGCAACAGCAGCCGCACATCCCCTTCATGGACTATGATTATCGCCCACAATCTCTTCCCGAGGGTAATCATTTTTCTATCTATTTTTGTTACATGCAGTATACAATCGTTCAGTAGTTAATTTTTTTACATGGACGGGAGGATATGGTCAACCGAGCATGTCCTTAGGTTCGTGGGCGACTGATGAGGACGAGGATCAGCAGACACAGCAAGATCAGGTTGACTGGTTCGGCCTGTATCATACTTCACCAACGATCTCCACACAGGATCACAGACACAAGGTGACGGGTCAACTCTACCTTCCCACAATTTGAGTGCGCCCGAGAGGTATGGATGGAGTACACCTAGGCCTCAACAATCTCGCCGTAGCCAATCATACCTATGTACGTGACATATATCTATATATAAGATATATATATATATATTTCTATGTGCGAGACATATACCTATGTACGAAAAGATACATTGTCGCCGTCCAGTCCAACACGTAGTGCATTCTATCTTATTCCCGTGACCCATCCTCGACAAAAAATATGATATTGCATGTTGATAACACGTTGGTCGTGCAAGTACAACCAAAACATTCCCATGTCCGTGGGAATTACGGTGTGCATACATACTCGTACAGTGCCGTTGGAGCAGCACTAGGACGTACGGCGGAGTATTTCTTTGCTCTCCGTCTCGTGAGACACCGCACCGACTGAGCCCGCGCTGTCTCCTCCACCTCCGACCTCTCCAGCTGTGCACAGCTAGTCAGCTAGTCGTGGACGACCGCCCATCCCGTTGGACGACGCGTCCTCCCACATCAGGTACGGCGCATCACCGTGATGAGCCAATTTATTTTATATAGTCCTTCCGTCTCAAAATAAATACCAGTTGTCTGTCAATATTTGAATAAATCTATCGTAAATAAGAGCACTTCTATCTTTTGACTAAGTCAAATTTTATTAAATAAGAGCACTTCTAGCTTTTGACTAAATCAAACTTTATTAAATTTAATCAACTTATAGATAAATATATTAACATATATTATATGAAATTATCTTATTACGAAACTAAAATTGTAAATAGATCCGGTGGTACAATTTTTGTGTCATAATGGTTGTTACATTTTTCTATAAAATTAGTCAAATTTTATTAAGTTTGACTTAAGACAAGGACAGAAGTAAACTTATTTGCGAAAGAAGAATTATATATTAAACATTGTTTAGATTTATTCAAATTTTGATAAATCTACCATCTATTTTAAACTCTTTGACAGAGAACACGATTCTACGGCGTTCCAAATAAAATAAGAGCATGGACGTGAACTGTTCAGATCGCAACCAGTTTTCCTTCGCTCTTTGTTCCTTTTCCATGTGAAGATATTGCACCTTTTTAGAATAAAGGCAAAGATTTTGCGCCTTTTCAAAAACTTTCTTCTCTTTTAGACGCTCTTTTGCACTTTTGGAACGCATGCGTGCGTGCATGAACCGATCCATCTCTTTTTGACTTGGGTTGTTTTGTATGGAGCCCACTATGAAGTTACTTCTTGAATAAATCACAAATATTCTTATTTACTATCTAAAAATATAGTTTAATAATATGACACATGTATATGTTACATAACACTGTGTTCGGATGTACTTAGCTCAGAATTGAATTGGCCTCCGTTTAAAAAAAATTGAATTGTACTTGAAATTCCAAATTCAAGATAGAAAGAAATGGCCTAAATAAATTCCAATTCCAGTGTTTAGATGTGCATGAAATTTGTTGTTAGAATTAAAGGGTAGCACTAAATTCCAAATCATGTATGTACAACCATGGAATTGAATGTTTAGTTGAGTTTTGTCAATAAAAAATTGACAAATCAAACAATAATTTCTCGGAATCTTATCATGTTGGTAAGTGTGGTCCATTTAGACATAGAAGCTCAAAATTTTACATGAAGCAATAGCACATATGGTCATATCACCAATTGGCATACATCAAACTACATTACAGAATATTCAGTCTATACCATCAATTCGCCTGAGATGCTACCAATTTTTCTACGAATCTGCAGTTCAAAAAGATCAAATGAATAGGTGTGGTTTCAATGGGTAATATATGCAGAAAATGGTGAAAGAGAAAGGGAACAGGAGGTACAGGGAGAGGCCGGCGAGGATCCTCGCTATGGAGACGCCGCCATATGTCTGGTATATAGTAACCCCTCCAATGATGAACTGCGTACGATGTAGCACTTGTGATGATTAGCTTATGATAACCTTCTATTGACGAACCGATAATCTTCTACTAATGAACGGCTTGTGATGAACCCACTCACGATTCCAACGTAAGAGATTATTACAACAGTTCCTGACGAGGGTTTAACTCGTCAATGGTAATTGTTATGGACTTGGGTTTTGGAGAAGGAGGGAGCGCTGGAGACATCTATCGGCTAGCAAACAAGCACACAGGAGACAAAGGATTTACCCAGGTTCAGGCCTCGTAGAGGTCCCTACTCCTACTTGTCTGCTCGTGGAATTATTGAAGGAGTCGAAAGTTACAATGGTGCGTAGATGCAATCTGGCAAGGGTTGTGGAAACTAGGGTTGCGTGTGTTCTCCTCGCCGCCCCCTCCTAGCCTTTATATAGATAGGCTAGGTCTCGGGTAGCAGGTCGAGTCGGTTACAAGTTAGGGTTTTCCCCTTCAAACTTTCTATCTTTAGCTTCTTCTTGTCCTTCAAGCAATCGAGAGTCCGTAGGTTACTCGAGTCCCTCCATCCGGCCCTTGGCGACACCGTGGGCATGTATGTATTTGGACTGTATATACCAAGCTCGAGTACCTGTAGGGTATACCCATGTCAGTAGCCCCCCGAGTGTCCAGTGGAATCGTAGATTCGACTGGGGACTTTTGAAGCCTTCGAGTGCCTAAATTTTCGATTGCTTTTATTTGTGTCACAGGGATTGTTGATATACGTGCCTGATATAACCGAAGTATCGGTATCAGTTAACCACCTTTGGGTGAAACAACACAATCTACTCAAATTCGAGTCCCCGGACTCGAATCCAGAAAAGTGCTGGTGTAATTCGACTCAGGCCGCGGAGGTCTTACAGGAGTCGAATTCTAGTTATATGGGTGTGAGCACTTGACGCGTCCGTCAAGGCATGTTCATCGTGCTGTAAACGCGGATATGTTTCGGTAGTCTTGTGATTAAATGCGTTGCCAGGCCTTATTCAGGTCTTACCTTCACGCCGTATTCGCGGCATCCGAATTTTATCATCGCGGAGACGATTCAGGTAACCCAGGAGATGCAATCTCTTTGTAGGGGAAAAATTATAAGGCGGTGTCGCCATGAGTTTCGAGTGTGGATGTTATCAACACACAGTTTTTTGTACAAATAATCATAGGGTGCGCGACCAGCGCTCCCTATGGGAGTAGCCCCCGAGTGCCTAGTTGAGTCGAAGACTCAGGCAGGGACTAAAGAATTTTTGCGACTGCTGACTTCTTTTGCTTGCTTGTTTCAGTCGCTGACTTAGGCAGGTACTAAAACACTTTTGTGACTGCTGTCGTCTTTTGCCTGCTTATTTCAGTCGATGACTCAGGCAGGTACTAAAATACTTTTGCGACTGCTGTCGTCTTTTGCCTGCTTGTTTCCGGCGCTCCCTATGGGAGTAACACATGTCCATAATCGAAATGTGTTTCGAGTGGTTGGGTTTGCTTTTGTGATTTTCCATGTTCCTGCAACAAGAAAAAGAAAAGTCGTAGGGTGCGCGGTCAGCGCTCCCTATGGGAGTAGCCCCCGAGTGTTTGGTGGAGTCGAAGACTCCAGCAAGGTCTAAAAATAGTCGAAGTTTTCCACTACATAGCCTTGGTGACGTTAGTGCTGACGTTTGTATGACCTTAGTTGCCCGCGTGAGCGATTTTGACGGGACGTGACGATCGGTGGGTCCCACTTTCTGACTTTAATTTGACTGGGCGTGCGTAATCTTATTTTTAACTGTGCCTCCTCGATTTCCGCGCGTAATGGTAGAAGTGGGGGGACGGTTCGTGCTTCCTCTTCTCCACGTGTCCAACGCGATGTGTGCCACGCGTTCAATAGGGTTTTTGTCAGCCGTTAGATTGCATCTCCCAGGGGTTAAGTAGCGATGTTGCGGCGATAATTTCCCATATGCGCTCTTTCTTCCTTGCTGCCATCGCCATTGCTGTTGCTTTTCTGCTTTCCCCTGCGCCCATCTTCTCCATGACGCTGGACCAGCTCCGTTCGTTCCCGAGCTACTTCCTTCGCTCACATCACCGCCGCGCAATGGGGAAAAAGAAGGGAGGCAATGTCGTTGATTCCACGGCCACCGTTGCTGCGGCGAAGAAGAAAGGTGGCTTCGCTGCTGCGGGCACCAGCACCTCCATCGGCGGGAAGAAGAAGGTCGCGGGCACCCGCGTGACCAATGGCGCATGGCGCCCCTCTATCATCAAGGCGTCGGATCTCCGTCTTCTTCGCCAAGATGGAGTTATCTCTGCGGCAGTCGCACAAGGCGTCAGCCGGGTGAGACCATTCCTGCTCCTCCTGCTGGTTTTCAAGTGATGTTTCTTGCATTCATCATTCGCGGTCTTTCCTTGCCTCTTCACCCCTTTCTTCGGGGTCTTCTTTGTTTCTATGGGCTCCAGCTCCATCAGCTGTCCCCAAATTCGTTCCTCCACATCACTTGTTTCATCACTCTCTGCGAGTGCTGGCTCGGAATCGAGCCACACTTTGGTATTTTCAAGCGCATCTTTAAATTGAAGCGTCAGTCCGCATCTGGCTCTTTAGTTTATGACGTAGGTGGTTGCGGAATCCACGTCGACCCATCCGCCACCTACTTCGATATCAAGCTTACCAAGTCTGTCCAGGGATGGAGGGACAAATGATTCTATGTTCGCGACCAGAAGGCCAAGGACGAGCACTTTGGACTCGCGCCTTTCGATCCCGCGACTCCCTGCAAGAAGATGCGTTCTTTTAAGAACGTGATCATGCCTTCCGAACTCGCAGAGACAAGCGTGCTATATCAGCGCGTCTGCGACCTCGAGAGTCGCATAGGCGCAGAAGAGGGAGGTTGCGCCCTTGTCAGGACTTGGCTGCGTCGTCGCGTCCAGCCTCTCCAGGCCAGGGTCCATCCCATGTTTTAATGGGGTGGCGTTGATGATGCCACTCGCGTGTCTGCTGATGGCATGTCCGTGAGTGAGGTAGATAAGAGAGTGCGACTGGTCATGAAGTACACCCTTAAGGATGTGCTTCCTAACGAGCCAGTCGTTCCTCCTTTCGATGCTTCGAATCCCCCTCCTAAGGTACAGTTGTGCTACGTAGTAGCCTGTTTTCTTGATTGCGTTTTCTGTTGTTTATCTGTTATGTTTGCTGATCTTTACTGTTTGCATGCAGGAGTGGGCGGTGTCGCCTTGTATGCCTCCCCTCCCTGAGGGGATCATTCCTCGTGAAGCTTTGGAAGAGGACGAGTCTGAGTCGACTGTCCCTTCCGATGTGGAAGAGGAAGCCCTCGAGTCCGAGAGCCCGGATACTCGCAAGCGTTCGTGTAGCGGGGATTCCGATGCGTCGACTCCTTCAACTCTAGGAGGCGCGGTTGTTGGCGCGGAGTCGCCAATTCCCGTCGTTCCTGTGAGGGCTGTGGCACCGACTTCTCGCAAGAAGATGCGATTGCCCAAGGAGTCTTTGTCGGAGTCGACAGAGGCCACGTTTGATCTTGACAAATTTGACTGTTAATTTTGTTAGTGCATTCATTCTTCTCTGTTTTCTTCTTGCTGGCTTTGCCCTGGAGTTTGCCCTTTCTGAGTGCGGATTTTGTCTTGCAGTCAAGAGGCGTCGTCATCTTCTGGCGACGTCGAATTTTTGAAGGAATCGGGAGTCGCGACTTCAAGGGCCAAGGTAGAGGTCGAGCGCGCTCCTTCTCCGGCGGCGGCCCACTCCGGGCACAATTCTTCGAGCTCTCCTCACGTAGGAGAGCATCGAGTAGTTGCTCGGATGATGGTTCAGCAAACTTCTTCGGAGTCGCTGGAGGACCATGTAAGTATAGTTTTCCTTCTTTTTTAATGTGGTAGTCAGTCGCCTTTTGTTGCCCTCTCTGATTCCTTGCTTTGTGCAACAGTTCCTTGTAAGGGAGGCCGCGCAAGTGGCGGAGCAGGTGATGGCGATGGGTCGCCAGCATGCAATGCTGGAGACGCGTCATCGCGTTGTCGAAAGTGGGTGTTCTATACTTATTCTTTTCGTCTTCTCTCTGTTTTGGTATAATCGACCGACAGCCAATTATTGACTGCCATGTAGCCGAGCATAACGCTTTACTGCGCGATGTCACCATGTTGGAGAAGACGCTAGCCACAGCTGTGAAGGGGCACGACGAGGCAATCACGGCTCGTGGTGAAGCCCAGAAGCGCGAAGAGGATCTGCACGCCTCCTTTGCGGCCAGGGAGAAGTTGTTCGAAGAGCAACTGTTCTCAGTCACCAAGGCCCTCTCAGGTACCTTTACTGGTAGATATTTTATTGATGTTCTTCTCTTCCTCTGTAGTGCCGGTGGCACTAGAAGTTTGATCCATGTGTGTATTTTGGTGTAGATGCTGGCGGCTTGAGTTTTGATCCACAAGCCCTTTGTCGCGATGACGCTCTGGCGGGCGCAGTATGTGCGGTCGAGGATCGTAGCGCCGCTGTCCAAAATACGATGTCCAAGGCCAAGGCCACCCTGAGTCGCCTCCGGGAGGAGCTGATGCCGAAGGCGGAGCTGGTCGACAATGTGGAGGAACTGGTGGAGTCGCTTGCTGGGGGTGTGCCTGCCACGTACAAGAACTCCCTCCGAGAAGCTGGCGCGACCATGTCGCTTGCCATGGTGCAAGCCCACGGAGTCGAAGTAGATCCTTCTGCGGTGTCGAAGACGATGCATGTTGGCGCGGATGGTCAGTAGGTAGTATTCGCTCCTTTTGCGACTGCCTGTGCCAAATATGGCCATTCCTTGATAAACACTGTTGCCAAGTATTCGGAGGAGCTCAATTGTGCAAAGAGGGCGGCGAAAACTTTGGCCTCAGGGGCCGGCGGAAAGTCAGTGGCATCTGATACTGCCACGGACTTGATGAAGCCCCCGAGGTCATCGAAGTCGAAGAAGCCAGTTGCCCCGTAGTTAGTTTCTTTGTAATAGTTGATGAACTGCTCTTTTGATTGGAGAACATGAATGTTGGCGAATGTGTTTGTAGATACTTTTATGCTGATCCTGAATGCATCTGTTACTTTTGACTTTTGAGTTGGTCGCCTTATTTGCCTCTGGCTTGATTTTTGGTAGGGTACGTCAAGTGGTCCTGTGGGGGGAACCCCGGACTCGCCATCTCTTAAGGATACAATGGCACCACCATGCTCCAGGGTAGAGGAGCTTTCCTTGCTTTCGCGACTTCGTGATCGCGTTAAGCAACTGGAGCGTGAGTTGCCCGTGATCCTTGATAGCGCAGACGTGGAAGTCAAAGGCTGAAAAAGCCGCCGCCCGCGAGCAATATCTGCTTGGCAAGGTGATGCAGCTGGGCGACCAGTTTAAGTGTTAGTTTGCTCATCCTCGTCTTTTCCTTTGTAGTTAATCGCAATGGTACGTTGTACTCATGCTGTTGATGCTGCTTCGTGTAGTTGTTAGCGCGCGCCATCCGCAGGAGGAGAGGGATAGGATTGCCATCCGTCTTCATGATCTCACCCAGGAGCAACTGCAGGAGAGTGGATACTTCTGGCTAGATCATGATCGTGCCACTACGTTGGCGGCCCTGCAGGATCGCACCTCGCGAGTGCTGCTCTTTCTAAAGAAGTCGCAGTTGTGTTTGAAGAACATCTATCGGGCGATGTTCCCGCTGGATGATACTCCATCAAGCCTGCTGGCTCTCCTGACCAAATTTCAAGATGTGTCCGCGGTTCGCGAGTGCGTGAGGCAGCAGTTGGTGGCTGGTGTCAAGGCTGCCCTTTCCATGGTGCGTTTGCACAGGACTGACGTGGATGTCGCTGCCATTGCCTCTGGACCACCGGTGCCACCAGTAGGATCTTCCTGGAACATGGTGCCGCATTATCAGACGGTGGACCGTCCAGCCGAGGAGGTCGTCGACTTTTTCGAGGAACAGACTAATGTTCTTCTGTTGCAAGGGTAGCCAAATATGTATCCAGCACATAAGTGTACTAGTGTTGTAAAGCTCGTATACATTTGTAGATAATTTACTGTTGAATGTGTACAAATAGCTTTAAGCGTGGGGTGCGTTGCACTTATACGAGTCTTTTTCGTTAGCCTGGCCATCTTTGTATCGTTCCCTTGTCAACCTGTCAGGTGCGTTGCAGCTGGGTTGAGTTTGTGTTAAGGGGTTCGATTGATGTGCCAGCTACTCAGGATGTTGCGTTATTGTTCGAAGAACATATGTGTATAGGGTGGCGTAGCCCCCGAGTATGAAAATTGACAAAGTAAAGGAGAACACGGAGTTTTGGGGCACTTAGCTTTTATTTATTCGAAGAACAAAGATGCGATTAATGCGGCTAAGTAGCCTTGGCTGAATAGCCTTATTTGCGATGCAAAAGTAAAGAAAAACGACTAAGGGTAGAAGCGTCACAGTTGTGCGACGTTCCAAGGGTTGGAGTGTGCGACTTGTTGGGTCCGCAGCATAGAAAACAAAAATTTTACTACGGTGTGAACTACACACCAAGATCTATCTACTAGGTACAAAGCAAACAGGTGGACATACATCCATAGAGAACTTACCCTCGAAGACAACGAGCTTTGTTAACGAGTAGGAACTCTTGGTTGATGTAGTCGTACACTTGCCGATCTCAAGATCGTGAGGAAGTCCGAGCACCGCAACTCAGCAGTGCATCCGCACTCGCACACACGTTCAAGCCACCGGACAACCTCCACCTCCTCGCTCCAGCGATCCTGCGGAAGCAGCAACTCCTTCCAGACGAAATGCCACCGGGAATATGTATCTCGCTAATCCGAGACCATGGGGGAATAATTCTAGAGGGGGAGAGAGATCCTTCACAAGGAGGTGTGTGGATGAAGGAGGGAATGGGTGGCCTTTTATAGGAGGAGGGGGGCCCCTCTCTCCATAGCCGACGCATGGGGGGTGACCCCTCACCTCCCCCATTCATGTGGTGGTAACCCCTCCACATTAAAATGCCTCTTCACATTCCCTTTTAAAGTCTCCACTTTAAATGCATTAAGTTTCTCCAAATTTAATGCTCTCTCATTTAATAAAACTCTTTTATTAAATTTATTCAGAATTTTGTTAATTACTTTAATTAACAAACATTCACATATAGCCCCTTGCAATATTTCAATATCACATGCAGAACCACCTACGCAATTTCACGAGAAACAATTTCCGGTTTCTATTGAAACAATTCCGCGCTTTGCAATTCTTTCGTCTGAAACATATGTGCTCCAAAATGGTGTCCGGTAACTCTTAAGTGTGCCACCCTACGGTTCACGAATAATGCAGACATGATCGAGACCCTTCTCCGATCAATAATCACCAGCCGGACCTGGAGATCCGTACTGACTCCTACACATTCAACGATGACTCCTGTGATCGTGAGAACCTTTAACGCTTGTAACTAAATCCCTTTGTCTCTCGATATATTACATGTTCGAGATTCGATCATCGGTATCTCCATACCTAGTCTGATCTCAAGCATCGACATGCACTCTTTTCTTGTTCCCGTGATATAACATTCTAGTGATCACATCACTTGCTTACAAGCTATCCTAATGTGATATCACCGAGAGGGCCCAGAGTATATCTATCCGTCATCTGGATTGACAAATTCCACTCTTGATCCATGAGCCTCAACATAACACCTTCGTGTAATTGAACCCATCTTTATAGTCACCCTGTTACGGTGTGACGTTTGATGTTATCAAGATACTCTTCCGATGTTAGCAATTAACATGATCTCATGGTCTAAGGATAAAGATTACTTCGTATGATGTTATAGCAATATAAACACAATGACTTGATCGTAATACTATACTTCAGATGAATGTTCATCACATCATTCCACCAATGGTGTGACCTTGTTATTAACAACATCCAATGTCCATGATCAGGAAACCTTGATCATCTTGTTAATCAACAAGCTAGTCTATAAGAGAGGCATGACTAGGAACCCTTTTTGTTTATTAAACACACATGTATTG
This sequence comes from Avena insularis, assembly GCA_023614405.1. Taxonomy (NCBI): domain Eukaryota; kingdom Viridiplantae; phylum Streptophyta; class Magnoliopsida; order Poales; family Poaceae; genus Avena; species Avena insularis. Next base: position 474,131,097 of record CM042696.1, on the reverse strand, counting down.
ATGTTTCCTATCAATACAATTATAGCATGCAAAATAAGCATCTATCATATACAAGGAATACATAATAACAACTTTATTATTGCCTCTCAGGGCATATTTCCTTCACGACATGTCACTAAATCTTGAAGGTGATAGGCGCCACGTGGGATTACTTCTGTAATCACGTACGGTCCTTCCCAGGGGGACTTGAGCTTGAGATGCCCCTGCTGCTTTAGTCGCAGGACTAAGTCACCTTCGACGAAGGATCTGGGGCGAAGCCTTCTGCTATGGTAGTTGCATAGGTTCTGTTGGTAGATCGTAGATCTTTCTGCGGCGATTTATCTTGCTTCGTCAAGGAGGTCGACAGAGTCTTCGAGTGCGAGGGATGACTCCTGCTCGCTGTAGGCGACTATGCGTGGCGCTTTGTATCGTACCTCGGCGGGTAGTACTGCCCCTGCTCCGTGTACCATAAAGAATGGTGTGTAGCCGGTGGCGCTGTTCGGAGTTGTACGCAGCCTCCAGAGTATGGATTGTAGTTCGTTTGGCCAGCAGCCCGCGGCTTGTTCGAGTGGTCGGAGGAGTCGCTTCTTGATGCCGCTGTAGACGAGCCCGTTTGCCTTTTCCACCTGACCATTGGTCTGTGGGTGTGCTATTGAGGCGTAGCTGATGTTGATCCCAGGTTCTCGCAGAATTCTTGGAACTCCTTGGATGTGAAGTTCGTTCCGTTGTCGGTGATGATGATGTGCGGGACGCCGAAGCAGTAGACGATGGACTCGAAGAACTTGACTGCGTTGTGCCCTGATTGCTTGGTCACTGGCATGGCCTCAATCCATTTGGTGAATTTGTCAACTGCGACCAAGAGGTAGACGTAGCCTCCTTGCGAGGACCTTGGAAGTTTGCCAACCATGTCGAGTCCCCACTGGGTGAAGGGCCAGGCCAATGGAATAGGCCATAGTTCTGCGCCTGGTGCGTGTGGCTTGTCCGCGAATCGCTGACAAGCGCTGCACTTTTGGACTATATCCTTGGCGTCGCGCATGGCCGTGGGCCAGTAAAATCCAGCTCGTAGAGCTTTGGCAATGAGGGCGCGACTGCCGGCATGGTGCCCGCAGGTCCCTTCATGGATGTCGAGGACTGCTCTTCCATCGGCTAGGGAGACGCATCGTTGTAACACGCTTGTGATGCTGCGTTTATACAGTTCGCCGTTGATAACGGCGAATGCCTTGGAGCGTCGCGCGATGTGTAGTGCGTCTGTCGGGTCGTCCGGTAGGCGCTTGCTGAGGAGGTACGTATTGTACGGCTGCGTCCAGGATTGTTCGATCATCATGACGCTCCTTGGTCCCTTGATTCCTGTGTCGAGCTCCAAGTCATCGAGTGTTATTGGCTCATTGGGTGGCGTAGCCCCCGAGTCCGTTGTTGTGCTTGTTTTCTTCTCTGCGGCATATGCGCTCGAGAAATACCCCAGATGGTATAGGTGCGCAGGTGGAGCCTATGTTGGCGAGTGCGTCCGCCTCCTCATTGCTTTCGCGACCTATGTGTCGCAACTCGCAACCATCGAAGTCTCCTTCAAGTGTGTCGTAGAGGTCGCGGTATGCGATCATATTGTCGTTTCAAAGGTCGACTTCGTGCATTGTTTGATTGACGACCAACTTGGAGTCGCCATATATGATTAGCCTCTTTGCGCCGCAGGCTTTTGCCATTCTCATCCCGTGTAACAGGGCCTCGTATTCAGCCTCGTTGTTTGAGGCTGTGAACTGCATTTGCAGGACGTATTTCAGCTTGTCCCCTTGAGGCGATGTCAGTATGACACCTGCTCCTGCTCCATCTTTCCTCTTGGACCCATCGAAGTGCATTGTCCAGATGTAGGACATGTCTGGCTTGTCCGGGAGTTGGTTTTCCATCCAATGTACGAGGAAGTCAGGGAGAACTTGCGACTTGATTGCGCCGCGCTTTTCGTATGTGATGTCTCGTGGAGACAGTTCGATTCCCCAAAGCGCGACTCGCCCTGTGGCGTCAGGGTTATTGAGGATATGTCCCAATGGGGCGTCATTGACTACCACGATTGGGTGTTCCTGGAAGTAATGGCGCAATCACCGGGCGGTCATAAAGACGCCGTACGCCAGCTTCTGGTAGTGCGGGTACTGATGTTTTGTTGGCGTGAGGACCTCGCTGAGGTAGTATACCGGGCGTTGTACGTCGTGGACCTTGTTTTCCTCGGCCCGTTCGACGACGAGCACTGTGCTAACCACTTGGTTGGTGGCGGAGATGTACAGCAGCAGTGGTTCCCTTTCTCGTGGAGTTACCAATACTAGCGAGGTGGATAGCAGGCGCTTGAGGTCCGCGAATGCTTCTTGCGCTTCATTGGTCCACTCGAATTTGTCAGCTTTCCGGAAGAGCTGATAGAAGGGCATCGCCTTTTCTCCCGACTGATAAATCGACTGAGGGACGCGATTTGTCCGGCTAGTTGCTGAACGCCTCTTATGTTCTTTGGCTTCTCCATGGCCAGTATGGCCTTTATCATTTTCGGGTTTGCCTCAATCCCTCTCGCGGAGATGGGATACCTGAGCAGCTGCCCAGATGGTACGCCGAAGGCGCATTTGTCCGGATTGAGCTTTATCCGGTAACGATCGAGATTGGCGAAGGTTTCACGCAAGTCGTCGATTAGAGAGGCTTCTTCCTTGGTTTTGATTACTATGTCGTCGACATAGACTTGGATATTGCGACCTAGTTGCTCTTTGAGGAAAGCCTGCATGCACCGCTGGTACGTAGCTCCTGCGTTTTTTAGCCCGAAGGGCTTTGTGTTGTAGCAGAACACGCCGAAGGGCGTTGTAAACGCGGTCTTCTCCTGGTCCTCCTCCTTCATTCGAATTTGGTTATAGCCTGAGTAGGCATCGAGGAAGAGGCGCCAGATCCAGCGGTGGAGTCGATGATTTGATCGATCCGTGGTAGCGGGAAGTGATCTTTTGGGCAGTGCTTGTTTAAAGAAGTGAAGTCCACGCACATCCGTAGGATATCCGTGTCCTTTTTTGGTACCAGCACCGTATTGGCGAGCCAAGTGCTTTCCTTGATCTCGCGTATGAATTTGGCCTCGAGTAGTCTGTTGATCTCCATTCCAACTGCTTGTGCATGTGGCTCAGACAGTCGCCTGATTGTTTGCTTGACTAGCCTTGCGTCAGGGTTGACGTTGAGTGCGTGCTCGGCGAATTCCCTGGGAACTCCTGGCATGTCCGCAGGACACCAGGCGAAAATTTCCCAGTTCTCACGGAGGAATTCGACGAGCGCGAGTTCCTAAGTGGGACTCGAGTTGTTAGCGATGAGGGCCATTTTAGCGGGATCTGATGGATGGACCTGCACCTTCTTTGTGTGCACAGATGAGTCAAAGGAGAGGTCAGGTGAGCTTGGCCTACTCAGGGGGGCAGACGGTTGTCTGTCGTTTCCTTCAATCGCACGAGCTCCTCCTGCATGCCGAAGGACTGGGAGATTCTGTTGAATTCCCTGTCGCAATTGTCAGATCGCTCGAAGCTCCCGTTGATCGTGATGATGCCGCTGGGACCTGGCATTTTCATCTGCAGGTAGGCGTAGTGGGGTACTGCCATGAACCTAGCGAACGCGACGCGTCCGAGGATGCAGTGGTATTGTGAGCGCCAGTCGACGACCTCAAAGTCGATGCGCTCGCGCCGGAAGTTGCTTGGCGTGCCGAATATGACGTCGAGGTTGATTTTGCCCAGGGGGTATACGCCTTTCCCTGGGACGATGTCGTGGAACGTTGTGTCTGATGCCTCCAAGCAGGTTAGAGGGATCCTCATTGCTCGCAAGGTACTCACGAATATGAGGTTGATGTCGCTTCCGCCATCCATGAAGACGCGATTCATGTCGAAGCCTCCAATTTGTGCCTCGAGTACGAGGGGGCAATGACCTGGGCGAGGTACTTGAGGTGGGTGGTCGCGTTTGTCGAAGGTAATACACGACTCACTGCCACTGAGGTACTCAGTGGTGGATGGTGGCGAGTGCGTGGCCAAATTGACTTGGCGAGTGATGGCCTTCTGCACCCTATTGGAGGGGCGCCCCTTTTGGATCATCATGGTACCCATGGCTCGTGGGTATGGTTCGCCTCCGTGGTGCTGGTCCGGTGCAGCTCCGTTCGGGGGTGGCCCAAGTGGTGGTGGTGGTGCGCCATGTGCCACGGCGCCTGGAGCGGCTCGTAGCCTCTTTCGACTGCATTGCGGTTCATCCGAACCAATCCCTCATGTAGCTTGAGGAACTCGCGGTAGTCCTTGAGGAGGTGGCTGGACTTTCTCTTGCCATCATGCTTGTCGATGTAGAAGTGTACCGTGCATGGCCCGGACAGTTTGTCCTCGATGGAGGTCGCAGGTGCTTCATCACGAGTGCGGCGTTGCCATACTTGCGTGGTTTTCCCGGAATCGCGGTACCCGCCACTGCGGTATCCGATGTTGCAGTTATCGTCGCATCTATCGGCGTAGCCGGCTGCGACCATGTTGACGTCATCGCGATCGTCGTAGACGCGCATGCGACGCTTACTCTAGCGGTCGCGTCTTCGTTCGAGTTCTGCCTCCTCGTCAGAGTGAACGCGGTTCTTCATCGAATCTTCTCCATCAGCCCACCGATTCGCGATCTCCATCAGGTGGTCTATGGTCTGGGGCTTTGAGCGGCCTAGCTCCTCCCTGAGTTCCATGCGGCGGACACCACCGTTGAATGCATCAATTGCGCGGTCTTCCGAGATGTTCTCCGCGGAGTTCTTGATGATGGACCACCTTTGGATGTAGGAGCGCAGCGATTCGCCAGATCTTTGGCAGCATGGCGTCGATTCTTCGATTGAGGCGGGCGCTTTGTACGTGCCCTTAAAGTTGCGCACGTTGTAGACCAGCTCATCCCAGCTGCGAATGGATCCGCGTGGGAGGTTATTGAGCCATGCCCGGCGGCGCCTGCATGTAGGCGCAAGCATTGCATGGCGATACATTGATCGCCTCCATGTAGTCCGACGGAGGAGATGTGATCCTCACCAGATCTTGGGGTCCCGCATCAAATTTTGGGTTCTCCGATGGGAGTTTGAACCCTTTAGGCATTCGCTTTCACGATGGATCTGCTGAAGCATCCGCGCCGCAGAGCTCCCCATCTTCTTCTTCCGAAGTCACGACCGAGCACGTCGTGCCCTTGACTTGTCGATCTTGCGCTGCGTGAGTTCATCGCGTGCATCGTAGTCGTGATCGTGTTGCCGTGAGCGGCGGCGCCTAGACAGGTCGTGACTGTCATCGCTGGACGAGGGCGAGGAGTAGCGCTTTGCTAATGCTTTGCCCTTTTTCAGGTCTGGTACCGGTTCCTTGTCGAGGGCGGCCTCGATTAGCCCCAGGCCCGCGATCGTAGATCGGTGCATGGCCGTTCGGGGATCTCCCACCGGTGGCTGGTTATTGAGAAGGTACATGGTGGCCGCTGTCACCGCGGCTTGTGGTGTCCTGGGAACCACGTTGCCTCTCGTGTCGACTGTCATAGAGCCGAAGTCGAGGACTTCCGCGGCGTCTATGCGTTCTTGTTCGATGAGGTGAGCCATCCGCGATTGCCTTTTCCTGGCGAGGTGCTCGTTGCCTCTTGAGGAGGATCCTCCGTAGGAGGGGAGCCCAGCGCGACGAAGGCTTGACTCGTCCTCCGCCTTTTTACGCGCTTCAAGTTGCGCGATTGCTTGTTTTTGGCGCTTGAATTCCTCTTTTAGGAGCCAGTGGTAGCCCATCAGCAGTTCCTGCGGGGACCCGAAGGGTAGAGGTGCACCTCGTAGGGCTTCGCGGCAGCGTTCCCACTCTTGCTCGTTGAGCCTGATCACGACGCGTTCGCCGGTTTGCTCGTTGATTATGCTGGGAGGTTCGACTGCTCCTCCATTGCCGCTGTTGCCGCCGTTGGCGGCGTTGGGCGGGTCGGTGCCGTTGCCGGTGTTACCACCGTTGCCGCGGTTGGCAGAGGTGTCGCCCGCGTTGATGACGGCGCACATGAAGTGATTTGGGAAGCTATTGCTTCCACAACTTTCAGATCCGAAACCGTGGGTTCCATCTTTAGTGGCCAGATCACTTAGATCGGAGTCGCGACTGCTGTCGCTGACCATGTTCCCAACTACCGCCGGAGCATTGAGCTCACTGAGGGTGCCGATCGATGGAGGGAACCATGATGCTGGAGCAATCGCCGGTGCCGTCGGCTGATCGGACATGCGAAGCGTGCCCATCTGCCAACTTGGAAGAGGAAGCTCCCAATTGCCAGGCTGATTCCGTCGCCCACGGACTCGAAGGTCGGGCGAGTAGCCGGCGTGTGGACGGTGAAGTCGAAGGCGCCGAAAAGCTAGCGAATCTCCGCTGTTGCAGAGTTGTAGATCGCGTTTGATGGGGTCGAAGAAGCCGCAACATCAGCACTCCCAATTCCCACAGACGGCGCCAATTGACGAGGGTTTAACTCGTCAATGCCCATTGTTATGGACTTGGGTTTTGGAGAAGTAGGGAGCGCTGGAGACATCTATCGGCTAGCAAACAAGCACACAGGAGACAAAGGATTTACCTGTGTTCAGTCTCAGAGAGGTCCCTACTCCTGCTTGTCTGCTCGTGGAATTATTGAAGGAGTCGAAAGTTACAATAGTGCGCAGATGCAATCTGGCAAGGGTTGTGGAAACTAGGGTTGCGTGTGTTCTCCTCGCCGCCCCCTCCTAGCCTTTATATAGATAGGCTAGGTCTCGGGTAGCAGGTCGAGTCGGTTACAAGTTAGGGTTTTCCCCTTCAAACTTTCTATCTTTAGCCTTTTCTTATCTTTCAAGCAATCGAGAGTCCGTAGGTTACTCGAGTCCCTCCATCCGGCCCTTGGCTACACCGTGGGCATGTATGTATTTGGACCGTATATATCAAGTTCGAGTACCTGTAGGGTATACCCATGTCAGTTCCGCTACGGGAAACCAAACAGGGTTTATGTACTCATTAGGTAGACGCGGGCAACGAAACATAGGAGTCGCAGTCCAAACAGGGTTACACAACATGGTCCAGGGTCTGGTTTTGGCTGACCCCGTTGCCCGCGACACTGAAATTGGGCTGCAGGCAACCAAACGCGTTGATCCAGATCGATGGGACACTGAATGAGATTTTTTTCCAGCTCATTACTAGGCTGTGCGTAATATATTTTCTATACGAGGTGGATGTGGCGTACATGCCTCATGCATATGCACACCTAGACGGAGTGGCGGTGCGTTGCGTGCTACGTATACCTGATGTATACCGTACGTACGGAGTGGCGGTGCGTTGCAGTGTGAAGAAATACGTACTGAAACATAGGAATACGTGTGAAGACAGAAGACATGACTGCATGAGCACAGATTTCCAAAGACTGTTGGTTGGAGCGATCGATGCCCTTGACGACTCCCTCTCCCATCTTACTACTCCCTCACTATTAGATCGCGTTCTAGGTGAACCTACACATGAAAAGATGTCAAGATGCATGTATTTTTTTAACAGCATTTTATATTTTAGAAAGTACATTCCATTAGTAGTGTAGTAAGATCTCAATAAACATGTTAGGCACATTGCTATTCAAATAACAATTTCTTTTTTTTTCTTCCAAATAGGGAGCATAGCCCCGGCCTCTGCACATCCTTTTTTATTGCAGCATTCCACACAAAAGTCAAGATATTACAATTATGGATCAGCTAGGGTTGGAGGTTGGAACATGTATCAACCATCGAAAAATTGAAAAAGCAACAACACACTATCCATCCTGAAGTCTACTAGCATGCCGCCATCCAGTGGCCAGAAAAAAGAAGTCATGTGTAACCGTAAGCAGACGGTTGCATCCAGCCTCCATATACTCCCGCTGATCCGTCGGGAGGAGTAAAGACCATAGTTGTATCTGCTAGCCGAATAACCTGTAAAAAATTAGTACCCGGTTGTTTATTAAAGACAATATTATTTCTTGTTGTCCAAATGGACCAGCATATATATGACACTCCGATGCGAATTTTAGCTTTACTTGTTTTGTCTACACCATTTAACCAATTATCAAATATATTAGTAATATTGGAAGGTGGAAGTACATTAAAAGTGAAGTAATCAAGTGTCCAAATAATACGAGCAAACGGGCAAGCTAGAAACAGATGTTCAATAGTTTCCATTGAATAAAAAACAACATTTCTGACAGCCCGTCCATTTGCGCTTAGCTAGATTGTCTTTTGTCAAAAAGGACTTCATGTTTAAGAAGCCACATGAAGATTTTAAATTTTAGTGGAATTTTCAATTTCCAAAGGTATTTGTGTAAGAACCTAGTATGACCATTCATCTGATCTAAGTACATATATTTAACCGTAAACCGACCATTGGTGGTTAATTTCCAAAGAAATTTATTCGGGCTATCATCAAGTTGTACCATCATTAGCCGCTGGCATAAATGCAATCATTGTGCCCATTTATTACCAGTAAAACTCCTTCGAAAGCCAATGTTAAGAGGTGTCTAAGACAACCAAAACATTTTTTCTATTAACGATATTATATAGGGATGGATACTGTAGTGCTAATGATGTATTTCCTAACCAGACATCTTCTAAAAAAACGAACACTTTCGACATTTCCAACTGTAAAAGAACTATTAGCAAAAAACTGATCTTTAACACACATCAAACCTTTCCAAAGAGGAGAGTCTATCGGTTTAACTTCTACTTGAGACAATATCTTTTCTCGAATATATTTATTATGAATGAGTTTTTTCCACATACCGTCCTCCTTTAGTACGTTAAATAACCATCTGCTAAGTAAACACTTATTTTTAATCTCAAGTACCTCAATACCTAGCGCCCCTGATCCTTCGGACGACATACAATACTCCATTTTAACAGCCTATATTTCTTCTTAGTATCCGTACTTTGCCAAAAAAAATCTGGACCTATAGAAGTCTAGGCGTTTTCGCACTCCCTTAGGAATTTCTAAAAAAGAAACATAAACATAGGTAGGCTAGTTAAAATAGAGTTTATTAGGATCAAACGGTCTCCATATGACAACATTTTTCCTTTCCAACATCCCAATTTAGATAATCTACGGTTATCTACCGAATTCCACTCAACATTTTTTAGTTTTCTATGGTAAATTGGTATACCAAGATACCTAAAAGGGAAAGGACCGATTCACAACCAAGAATCAACTTATACTTTAGTTCCATCCCCTTAGTAGAAGTAATGCCCAATGTTATCATTAACCTCTATTCCAACATACCCCCTTACACAAATTGTTTAATCCACTCACACCATTGTGGATCGAAACCTTTTATGCATAGAACTTGTTGTAAAAAAGTCATTTCATTTTATCGCATGCTTTCTCGAAATCACTTTTAAAAAACACACCATCTAATTTCTTACGATGTAACTCGTGGATGGTCTCATGCAGGATGACAACATCCTCGAGAATGTGCCTACCTGGCCGTTTGGGTGGGTCTAATAACTTTCCTAGCTACTTTTGTAATAACTTTCCAAGCTACTTTTGTAATACGATTAGTAGCCACCTTAGTGAAAACCTTGAAACTGGCATTAAGAAGACAAATAGGTCTATTTTATTGTTTTTGGGCTGCGTTTTCTTTCTTGTGTAGAAGAGTTTAGACCTAGGCTACCAAACGCCTTGATCCGGACCCATGGGACCCTAAGGCCTTGTTTGGCACACTAGTTTTGACCGGTTTTATTAGGTAAGTTTAGACTTGGCAATCCCAGCCCAACTAAAAACACTACAAAACACTACTGGACTGTTTGGTAGGCCGGTAACGAGTAAGTTTAGACTCGGCAATCCGCAGAAAATACGTCGGGTTGAAGTGGAATCGTGCCACCCCTACCCCCTCGCGTTTTTCTGGCGGCTGGCGGCTGCTCGAGGACGCCCCATCCGCTCTCTGAATCAGTAACCAACTGTGGGTTCTCCCTCCATCTCAGGCTCGGCCCTGGTCACACGCTTACCCCATCGACACCCTGGTCACACCCGACGGAAGTTGCGGCGCGATAGGCGTGCGCATCACACACCCGGCCATGCTCGACACGATGGTGTACATGAACCTGGAATTCAAGGGCCTTGTGCCCGTGTGGCCGCCCGTAGTACCGCTGGCTCGAGCGCATGTTGCGCCGGAGCTACCTCCTCTGTTGGCCATGTCCAGAACGAGAACTCGAGATGCACTCAAATGCTCACCAAGAACTTTCGCGAGGATGCACCTAGAGATGTAGGCGGACAATTAAACGGACAATACGGCAGTCCGTCTACATCCCGATTCAGACGCATCAGAAGGAAAACTCGTACATGCAGTATAGCCGACGCAAACGAGAGAAAGTATACGGATTATTCGTATGGTCCGTATCCATGTCCGTCTGCATCCATAGATGCACCTATACATGAAGCTGTTTGATTCTTTCTATTGAAGCTAGCTAATGTATGCCGCCGATTGATTTTTGTTCTGGCCGGCTCTTTTGGAAGAGGGCAATACCAGTACAAGCTGGCTTGCCTTTGAGAATTGATCGCTAGCACCCAGGCGGACGCTGGGAATCTGTTACTTTCTCTCATTTGATTTTCGTTGAAATTGCAACCAAATGAAATTCCTGTGTGCCAAACACTAATTTTATTTTTGCAAAATTCCACCGATCTATTAAAAATCATCAACAGTAGTACGAAGAGACCAAAAAGTAATAAAAATTACAAATAGTTCATTGGACCACCTAGCAACGACTACAACCACTAGCGCGAGCCGAAGGTGCGCCGTCCTCGCCCCTCCATCGCCGGAGCCGGGCAAAGCTTATCGTAGTAGAGCTTGTTGTAGTAGACAGACGGGAAGTCGTCGTGCTAAGGCCACAAATGACCAGCACACCAGAGCAGCAACCATCGCTAAAGATGATAACCGTAGATCGGAAGAGACTGACCTTGAATGACACCAACGAACACGAAGACGGACTGGATCCCAGGAGATCCGCCGGACAAACGACTCCACGCGCTCTCCGCCGGCGCTAGATGCACCACCAGAGCGAGGATAGAGCGGAGAGGACGTTATTTTGACTCCAGCAGATAGTCGTCGCCTCAACGTCCCGAAGAAGACACTAAAAAGAAGGCTAAGCAAACAACGAAAAACCTTCCGCCGGCGAGAGGCCATGGTCCGCGACACCTTCAAGGCCCTAGGGTCACCGGAGGCGGAACGAACCAGCGACGTCGTCGGCGAGGGGGACAACCCTAGATGGGCTTTAGCTTTTTTCTCTCCTGGCGGCGGCTTGACTGATGAGATGAGATTTCAGAAGTATTGGGGTGGAAGAACTTTATTGGGTGAAGGAAGTTTTTTCACCCAATACGCTTGGGATAATACTCAGCGGAACACTCAAAATCTCTTCTGCCAAACAAGAAATAAATGAGATTTTTTTTTTCCAGCTCATTACTAGGCTGTGCGTAAATATGTTGTCAGAGTGAGTACGAGGTGGATGTGGCGTACATGCGTCGTCATGCACATGCACATACACCTAGACGGAGTGGCGGTGCGTTGCGTGCCCTCTCGATTCACGGCTACGTACTTACGTACCTGACGTATATATACCGTGCCGGTGCGAAGAAATACGTAGCTGAAACGTAGCAATACTACGTGTGAAGACAGAAGACACATGACCGCATGCATGAACACAGATTTCCAAAGACCGTTGGTTGGAGTGGTCGACTCCCTCTCCCATCGGCTCGTTCGTTGAGTTTCTGAAACGACGACGTCGTCAGTCAGTTACTTTTCCGCGTGTACAGTACGAAAATTCATTTGGACAGAGGACATCAATACACCGCTACGACATACTACTACTACGACGACCGGATCATGGAGATGCATCATGCATGCTCTTGCAGAGACAGAGAGAGAACCACGCATGAGCCTATGCACCGTGCTCCACGGGAGCATGAAATACGCGGAGGTCCACGGGAGAACGAGTCCACGCCACACCTTTTATGTCGCGCCACGTACGTACGCGTGCTCACCAGAGTTGAGCACCACCGATCCCTGCCCATCGACTGCTGGACCCGTTCCATGCCCCTCGGTCTCCACACCCCGCTGCTCTACTAGGCTCGACCTGGTCAGACGCACCACGAGATCTAGGCCTCCCGCTACACCCGACGGACGCTCAAAACGTTGCGTGTCTCGGTCTCGTCATTTACATTGCCGGGTCAAGCACCGCTAGGAGCCTAGGATCCTGGACGCCAGGATGTATGGCTTTCATGAATCTCATCGATCGAGCATTAATTTCGCTATAGCAGCCCCTGCATGTCTACCTCGCCCAATAAACTCTCCATGCACGCATGTCGTGTGACGTGGTACAGATTAACTCATTTTCCCCCTTACCTTTTGATCCCGTCAGAATTTAACCAGCCTAGTAAAGCGCGCAATGCACGGACGCACTCCGTCCACGAAAGAGTAGTACACTACTACTTGTACGGTGGAGGCTGTACTTCTAATCCCTCTGTTTCAAAATGTTTTAGCTTTGTAAAAGTAGTGTATCAGTGTCTAGGTTCACTTCAAATCTAGATAAACCTAGACACTAAAACATCTTATATTTTGAAACGGAGGGAGTACTTTTTGACGGCCACGTAGAGTCGTAGCACGTAGATACATGCTCCCCCATACGTACGTTAAAATACAAACAACCGTCCGCCGGGGCGCAAATGGTTGACGACTCACTCAGTCGGGACCAGGAAAGCACCGGCGGACCGGCGGTGGTCGATTCAGCGAGACCGCGCATGCTCCTACTAGCTCCAAGCTTCTCCGTGTTGGTCACTCGTCCCGTCTGACGTTTCAGCTAGCGCGTGGATACCTGAACGACTGTCGCCGTCCAGTCCAACACCTACTGCTACTCTGTTCCCGTGACCGTGACCCCCTAAACAGGGTTCAGAATAATATAATCTGTTTTCTCTTCAAATAAATTAAAATCAAACTCGCATGTCGATAACTAGTTGCCCGAAACATTCTTAGTTTTATTTATGGTGTGCACACGCACACGTACGGTGCCGTTTGAGCAAGGAGGAACTCCAGGACGACGGTGCAGAAGAGGATACTACTACTCCATAAATAAAACTGAGAAATCCGTTTCTATTTTATTTTTTCTAGAGACGCCGCACTGACCGAGCCCGCTGTCTCCTCCAGTTCCGACCTCTCCAGCTGTGCACAGCTAGCTACCTTTTTTCAAGAAGTGCACAGCTAGCTAGCTAGCTAGCCGTGGACGGCCGCCCATCCCGGCCGTTGGACGGCCGCGTCCTCCCACATTAATAAACCTACACATTACGTACGGTGCGTCTCGTGACAGATCAAGCCTACATTCTGGTCATCTCAAAAAAAAGTCTACATTCTGGTAGTACTGCAGTAAAAATATCAATAAACACTTAAAGCATATTTTCTATGCAAACCACTTTTTTTTTTGCCTTTGCTCTTATTTGTTCTTTTTTTGAAAAAAAATATATATGATTGGACGCCCCCAACCGAAGTCTCCATGCGCCGCCTCGCCGGTCTGCACCATTATCACGCATTCACGCTACCGCAGAGAGAAGGTGTTGGAGCTGGAAGGGGGCAAGCACTAGAGCTGCAAGGGAACGAAAGCCGTCCGTGGCCGGTGATTCAAGTCGCTGCGATGGCTAATTTTTTTTTAATAATTTCCACAGATAGTACATGAATTGAAAGATTTGCAATTTTAGCGTGGTGTCGGTATTTGAAATGCAGACCAGTCCTGTCGGCTTTTGAAATACCGATCAATAGTCTTGTCAGCTTTTGAATAGCCGATCAGTCTTGTCGGCTTTTGAAAAGCCGACTAGTCCCTATAACCTGTCGCCTGCTTCACACTGTCCCTATAACATATCGACATTTCAAATGCAGACAGGAACGGTAAATGCCGCGCTAGAATTGCAAATCTTTCAATTCGTGTATTATTCGTGGAAATTATTAAAAAACGTATTATTTTAAAAAAATAGCGTTGCGATGCTTTTTTTAAGAAAATATATTATTATTAAAAAATACCAATTATACCTAGCCTCTACAACAATATAATGTCTAAGTCGTCCCGATGCTACCAGCGTAGGACAGAGATGTTATCAATGGTTGTAGTCGATGCTACCAAGCAGGGCTGAGGTGATGCTTCGAATGGTAGACAACGCCGGTACAAAGGTAGTTGGGGCTGCTACCAACTATGCTTGACGTTGCTATCGGGTGCGCAACGATGCTGAGGATTTTTTTTCTATGGCTGCTGCATTTTGCTGCATACTCATTTCGTTTGCTACTTTGGTGTGTTTTGAACGCTGTAATGTTTATTTCTCTATTCTTAACCCACCGCGGGAGAAAATCTGGCAACGATGTTACAATAGCATAATGTTTTGCTAGCCGGGCGAGGTGATGTTGTATCGATGCTGCAATTTTTTTTGCGAATGGAACATTTTCGCGCCAGTAAATTAACCGAGGGTTATCGAGGGAATTGAACATGTGAGCCGGCTTCAGATGGGTGTGTCCATGAGTGTGTGTGCGCGTGTGCCTGTTGTGTTAGTCCTAAAGCCCCCTAAAGGGCTATCGGGGGGTGTCGGCGTTCAAAATCGCGTCCAGCCTGAAGGAAATATGCGCTGAGAGGCAATAATTGTTGGAATTATGCCCTAGAGGCAATAATAAAGATGTTATTATTATAATTCTTGTTCATGATAAAGTTTATATTCCATGCTAGAATTGTATTAAGCGGAAACTTTAATACTTGTGTGGTTTGTGAACAACACCGTGTCCCTAAATGCGCCTCTATGGACTAGCTCATTGATCAATGATGGTTAAGGTTTCCTGACCATAGACATGAGTTGTCAATTGATAATGAGATCATATCATTGGGAGAATGATATGGTGGACAGACCCAAACTAAGCGAAGCAATTAGATCGTGTCATTGTGTTCATCTTTGCGAAGCTTTTCCTATGTCAAATATTGTATTCCTTAGACCATGAGATAATACAACTCCCTGGTATCGGAAGAAAGCTTTGAGGTCATCAAACGTCATCCTATGAGAGGTGATCATAAAGGTGTCTCTCGGTGATCGTAAAGTATCATTGGGTTGTATGTATCGAGATGGGATTTGTCCCTCCCAAGTCGGAGAGATATACTTGGGTCCACTCGTGTCGATATCGACACCGCTTGCAAGCATGTGGTTAAGGAGTTAATCACAAAGTGATATCGGATTACGAGCGAGTAAAGTACTTGCCGAGAACGAGATTGAACTAGGTATGACGATAGCGATCGAATCTCGGGCAAGTAAAATATCGCGAGACGAAGGGAATATATATATGGGATTGATTGAATCTGGCATCGTGGTTCATCCGATATGATCATCGATGAATGTGTGGAGTCAATATGGGTGCTCGACCCATTGTTGATTATTGATAGAAGATCATGTCTGCATATTCTCGAACCCGCAGGGTCACACACTTAACGTGTCTCGACGCTAGGATAGATTGGATAATTGGTTTATGAATTTGTGTTCGGAGTCTCGGATAGGATCCGGGATATCACGAGAGGTTTCGGAATAGTCCGGAGAATAAGATTCATATAAGGCAGTGCAGTTTTTGGAGTTCAGAATTGTTCCGGATTAATCGGTATTGTACCGGAAGCTTCTAGAACCTTCCGGAAGGGGGCCAACGTGGTCCCACCTTCCGGGAGGGGGAATGGGCCTATGAGGGAGTGTCCTGGCCGCATTGGGCCAGGGGCACAAGGCCCCATAGGGCCCAGCAGATCCTATTTAAGTTTAAATTAGTTTAATCTAGAGATAGGGTTATCTAGATAAGGGGAGAGTTTAAATTGTTTAAACTAGAGATAGGCTTGGAGGAGGGGCTAGGGCTGGCCGCCACCACCCCCTCTATATATAGAGGGCTGGTGCGCCCCCTCCCCCCCACACACACCTTCCTCCAAACCCTAGTTGCCCTGCTGCCCTCCTCTCTCCCTCCCGACTGTTTGTAGGCGAAGCCCTGCAGCAGAAATTCTCCACCATATACACCACGCCGTCGTGTTGTAGATCCAATCCATCTCTCCACCATACTTGCTGGTCCGAGGAAGGAGACGTCGAGGTGCCGCGTGTGCATCTCACGGAGGCACCGCCACTTGTGGTGCTAGATCGGATCGGATCGCGAGGAGGAGAAGCGAGTACGACTACATCACCCACGCTCGGCGAACGTTCATATCTTGTAATCTTCAAGGGTATGAAGATCTAATCCAATCTCTCTCGTTGTTTGCATCTCCTAGATTAGATCTTGGCTTTCCCTCTAAAGCTCAGAGAAAATTTTGATTTACTATCTGTAAATCCCTTGATGGTATCGAGCTAGATCTATGCGTAGATGTGATTCACGAGTAGAGCATAACATGGTTGTTGCGGCGTTGATGTTTTCTGTTGCAAGCCTCTTGTTTGTGTTCTTCTTATGGCCAGACGGATAGTGAGATTGAAGCGGTCCAGGCCAACCTTACGACGTCGTTCGAGACCGGCTCCGCACTTGGCGTGTGGCTTGTACCACATGCGGTGGTGCATGTCAGTTTCTCTCACTATAGTTGTCATGGGATTAACACCGGAGTTTGGCAACCATAATATCACCGTTGTGGCTTTCCGTAGGTAAGAATCGTTCTTAGCATCTACTCCCATAAGCCACGTAAAACATGCAACAACAAAGTAGAGGCGTCTAACTTGTTTTTGCAGGGAGTGTTTTCTGTGATATGGTATGGCCCAAGATGTGATGTGTATAATGTATGCGATGATCATGTTTTGTAATGTTTCACGATTTGCATGTCGATGAGTACACAACCGGCAGGAGCCATATGGTTGTCTATATAATTGTGTATGACCTGCGAGTCAACTTCTTATACGCCATGTAATAGCTTTACTTTATCGCTAAGTAGTTAGCAATAGTTGTAGTTGCTATTCGTGGTGGAGGCAATCATGGTGGAGTGATGGAGATCATGCCGGAACGCACAAGATGGAGATCATTGCGCGAAGATTGGCTATACCATGTCACATAAAGTTATATGCATGTGATGTTTATCCTTTTATGTATCTTATTATGCTTAGATCGCGCCAGTAGCATTATAAGATGATTCCTCACTTAAAGATCAAGATAAAAACTGTGTTCTCCCCAAGTATGCACCGTTGTGAAAGTTCGTCGTGTCCAAGCATCACGTGATGATCGGGTGCTATAGACTCTACATTCACATACAACGGGTGCAAGCCAGTTTTGCACACGCGGAAATACTTGGGTCTAACTTGACGAGCCTAGCATGTACAGACATGGCCTCGGAACACAAGAACCGAAAGGTTAAGCATGAGTCATATGAATGATATGATCGACACTTCGTTGTCCACCATTGAAACCACATCTCTTCTCGTGATGATCGGATTAGGTATGGTGAATTTGGATCGTGTTCACTAAACAACTTGAGGGATGTTGAATTTAGTGGGAGTTCATCTAGTAATTTGATTAAGTTGAACTATTTATCATGAACATAGTCTAAATTGTACTTGCAAATACTGTAGATCACATGGCCAAGTCCAACTTCAACTTTAACGTTTTTGCTGAGAAAGAAAAGCTTAGAAACAATGGGTCTAACTTCACCAACTGGTTCCGCAATCTAAGAATCATTCTGTCTGGCGGACAAAAGGACTATGTCCTTGAGAAAGCGTTAGGTAACCCCTCTGCAAGCTGCGCTGATGAGAAAGCTGTCTATCAGTCGTGCAAAGATGATTATGGTGTGATTAAGAGCACTATGTTGTTTGCTATGGAACCGGAACTTCAAAATCGTTTTGAAAACTATCCCGGGCCCTTTGAGATTCTCGAGGAGCTGAAAACCATGTTTCAGACTCAGGCCGATTCGAGAGATATGAGATCTCGAGAAGTTCTTTAAGCGCAAGATGGAGGAAGGGAGTTCCGTTAGTGAGCACGCCATTAAGATGTCGGGCTACACTCAACGCCTTGAGCAAGCTGGATGCAAGATTCCAGAGGAGCTCAAGATTGAGGTTCTGCAATCACTCCCTCGGCTACAAAAGTTTTGTAGTGACTCATAATCAGATTGGTTCCACTGATACGATCACCGAGCTCTTCGGAAAGCTGAAGGCTGCGGAGGTGGACATCAAGAAAGATAATCATGTGTTGATGGTCAACAAGCCCTCCTTTAAGAAAGGCAAAGGTGCAAAGAAGCCCTTCAAGAAAGGTGGCGGCAAGCGCGTTGCCCCTGCCGAGAAGAAGCTCAAGTCTGGTCCTAAGCCGGACACTGAGTGCTTCTATTGCAAGGACAAGAGTCATCGAGGCATAATCGTCCAAGTACTTAGCGGACAAGAAGGCTGGCACCATCAAAGGTATCTTTAATCTACATGTTAATAATGTTTTCCTTACTAGCCCTCGTTGTAGTGCACGGTATTTGATCGGTTCGATTGCTAATATTTGTAACTCGAAGCAGAGCTACGGAATGCAATGACTGCGAGGGATGAGGTGACGATGCGCGTTGGCAACGGATCAAGAGTTGATGTGATGGCCATCGGCACACTCTCCTTAGTTTTACCTTCGGGATTAGTTTTAAACCTTAATAAGTGTTATTATGTGCCTGCGTTGAGCATGAACATTATTTCTGGATCTTGTTTATTGCAAGACGGTTATTCATTTAAATCGGAGAATAATGGTTGTTCTATTTATATGAGTAACATCTTTTATGGTCATGCACCTATTGTGAATGGTTTATTTCTTCTAAATCTCGAAAGGGATGAAACACACATCCATAACATTGAGGCTAAGAGATGCAAAGTAGATAGTGATAATACTACTTATTTGTGGCACTGTCGTCTAGGTCATATTGGTGTAAAGCGCATGAAGAAACTCCATTCTGATGGACTTTTGGAGTCTCTTGATTTTGAATCGTTTGACACATGTGAACCATGCCTCATGGGCAAGATGATCAAAACCCCGTTCTCCGGTATGATGGAGCGAGCAACGGACTTGTTGGAAATCATACATACCGATGTATGCGGA
The DNA here is from genome assembly GCA_023614405.1 of Avena insularis. Taxonomy (NCBI): domain Eukaryota; kingdom Viridiplantae; phylum Streptophyta; class Magnoliopsida; order Poales; family Poaceae; genus Avena; species Avena insularis. The sequence goes on along the minus strand of CM042696.1, from coordinate 474,112,101 downwards.
CCGATAAGTGTTTGGACGCGCGGTGGATATCGCTATTTTCTCAATTTTACCGATGACTTAAGTAGATATGGGTATATCTATTTAATGAAACATAAATCTGAAACGTTTGAAAAGTTCAAAGAATTTCAGAATGAAGTGGAGAACCATCGTATGTAAAGATTAAGTTTCTACGATCCGATCGTGGGGGCGAATATTTGAGTTATGATTTTCTCACGCATCTCAAAGCAAGTGGAATCGTTTCACAACTCACGCCACCCGGAACACCACAGCGCAATGGTGTGTCTGAACGCCGGAATCGAACCCTATTAGATCCGATCGATGATGTCTCTTACTGATTTGCCGTTATCATTTTGGGGTTATGCATTAGAAACCGTTGCATTCACTTTAAATAGGGCTCCATCTAAATCTGTTGAGACGACACCGTATGAACTGTGGTTTGGTGCTAAACCTAAGTTGTCGTTTCTTAAAGTTTGGGGATGCGAAGCTTACGTCAAGAAGTTGATGCCGGACAAGCTCGAACCCAAAGCGGAGAAATGCGTCTTCATAGGATACCCTAAGGAAACTATTGGGTATACCTTCTATCACGAACCGAAGGCAAAGTGTTTATCATGAAGAACGGTTCCTTTCTTGAGAAGGAGTTTCTCTCGAAAGAAGTGAGTGGGAGGAAAGTAGAGATAGGCGAGGTTATTGAACCTTCTCTTGAATTGGAGAGTAGCGCAGCACCTGAAATTGTTCGGTCCGCTGCACCAACAATAGAGGAAGCTAATGACAAGGATCATGAAGCTTGGACGATCTGCTCTTGAACGTCGCGGTCGACAAGGTCGCGTGCCCCTCTGAGTGGATGCGGCAACCTGTCTTGACTATCTTGTTAGTAGAAGGCGGTGAACCTCGAACTATGAGGAAGCGATGATGAGCCGGACTCGAGAAATGGCTAGAGGCCATGAAATCCAATTGGGATCCATGGCGAAAACCAAGTATGGACTTTGGTGGACCCTCCTAGCGACCGAAAGGCCGTTGAGTGCAAATGGATCTTCAAGAAGAAAACAGACGCGGATGGTAATGCTACCGTCTATAAAGCACGGCTTGTCACAAAAGGTTTTCGACAAGTTCAAGGTGTTGACTACGATGAGACTTTCTCTCCCGTAGCGATGTTTAAGTCCATTCGGATTTTATTAGCAATTGCTGCGTTTCATGATTATGAAATATGGCAGATGGATGTCAAGACTGCGTTCCTCAATGGCAACATTGATGAAGAGTTGTATATGATGCAACCCGAAGGTTTTGTCGATCCTAAGGATGCTGATAAAGTATGCAAACTTCAGCGTTCCATTTATGGACTGAAGCAAGCATCTCGGAGTTGGAACCTTCGTTTTGATCAAGTGATCAAGAGCTTTGGATTTGTTCCAAATTGCTATGAAGCTTGCATCTACAAGAAAGCGAGTGGGAGCTCGGTGACGTTTCTGGTACTATATGTGGATGACATATTGATTATTGGAAATGACATCAACATGCTTAACGATGTGAAGAGTTATTTGAACAAGTGTTTTTCAATGAAAGACCTAGGTGAAGCTGCTTATATATTGGGCATCAAAATCTATAGAGATAGACAAAGGCGCTGATAGCTTTAAGCGAGTACATACCTAGACAAAGTTCGAAAAGGTTCGAATGGATAAGGCATTGAAAGGTTCATTGCCTATGTTGTCGTAAGATATTGAGCAAGGCTCGTCCACTGATGAAATCATAGGGAAGCTATGAGCAAAGTGCCTTATGCCTCGGCCATAGGTTCCATCATGTATGCCATCTGTGTACTAGACGGATGTGTCCAATGCTCTTAGTTTGACGAGATATCAAAGTGATCCAGAGTGGAACATTTGGACAGTGAAGAACATCCTAAGGTACCTGAATAGGACTAAAGAAATGTTCTTAGTCTATGGGGGTGATGAACATTTCGTGTAAAGGTTACGTCGATGCTAGTTTCGACACCGACAAGGATGATTCTAAATCTCAGACAGGATACGTGTATATTTTGAATGGAGGAGCTGTGAGCTGGAGAAGCTGCAAGCAAAGCGTGATCGCGGGATCTACAGTAGAAGCGGAATATGTTGGAATTATGCCCTAGAGGCAATAATAAAGATGTTATTATTATAATTCTTGTTCATGATAAAGTTTATATTCCATGCTAGAATTGTATTAAGCGGAAACATTAATACTTGTGTGGTTTGTGAACAACACCGTGTCCCTAGTACGCCTCTATGGACTAGCTCATTAATCAATGATGGTTAAGGTTTCCTAACCATAGACATGAGTTGTCAATTGATAATGAGATCATATCATTGGGAGAATGATATGGTGGACAGACCCAAACTAAGCGAAGCAATTAGATCGTGTCATTGTGTTCATCTTTGCGAAGCTTTTCCTATGTCAAATATTTTATTCCTTAGACCATGAGATAATACAACTCCCTGGTATCGGAAGAAAGCTTTGAGGTCATCAAACGTCATCCTATGAGAGGGTGATCATAAAGGTGTCTCTCAGGTGATCAGAAAGTATCTGTTGGGTTGTATGTATCGAGATGGGATTTGTCCCTCCCAAGTCAGAGAGATATACTTCGGGCCCACTCGGTAATCGATATCGACACCGCTTGCAAGCATGTGGTTAAGGAGTTAATCACAAAGTGATATCGGATTACGGAACGAGTAAAGTACTTGCTGAGAACGAGATTTAACTAGGTATGACGATACCGACGATCGAATCTCGGGCAAGTAAAATATCACGAGACGAAGGGAATATATATATGGGATTGATTGAATCCTGGCATCGTGGTTCATCCAATATGATCATCGATGAATGTGTGGGAGTCAATATGGGTGCCCAGACCCCGCTGTTGATTATTGATAGAAGATCATGTCTGCATATTCTCGAACCCGCAGGGTCGCACACTTAACGTGTCTCGACGCTAGGATAGATTGGATAATTGGTTTATGAATTTGTGTTTGGAGTCTCGGATGGGATCCGGGATATCACGAGAGGTTCCAAAATGGTCCGGAGAATAAGATTCATATAAGGCAGTGCAGTTTTTGGAGTTCGGAATTGTTCCGGATTAATCGGTATTGTACCGGAAGCTTCTAGAACCTTCCGGAAGGGGGCCAACGTGGTCCCACCTTCCGGGAGGGGGCATGGTCCTATGAGGGAGTGTCCTGGCCGCATTGGGCCAGGGGCACAAGGCCCCATAGGGCCCAGCCGATCCTAGATAAGTTTAAATTCGTTTAAACTAGAGATAGGGTTATCTAGATAAGGGGAGAGTTTAAATTGTTTAAACTAGAGATAGGCTTGGAGGAGGGGCTAGGGCTGGTGCGCCCCCTCCCCCCTACACACATCTCCCTCCAAGCCCTAGTAACCCTGCTGCCTTCCTCTCTCCCTCCCGACTGTTTGTAGGTGAAGCCCTGCGGCAGAAATTCTCCACCATATACACCACGCCGTCGTGCTGTAGATCCAATCCATCTCTCCACCATACTTGCTGGTCCGAGGAAGGAGGAGACGTCGAGGTGCTTCACGTGTGCATCTCACGGATGCACCGCCACTTGTGGTGCTAGATCGGATCGGATCGCGAGGAGGAGAAGCGAGTACGACTACATCACCCACGTTAAACGAGCGTTCACTGTGCGAATCTTCAAGGGTATGAAGATCTAATCCCATCTCTCTCGTTGTTTGCATCTCCTAGATTAGATCTTGGCTTTCCCTCGGTTCGCTTCCGTAGAAAATTTTGATTTACTATGCCGCGAAACCCTTCAGTGGTATCAGAGCTAGATCTATGCGTACATGTGATTCACGAGTAGAACGCAACATGGTTGTTGTGGGCGTTGATGTTTTCTGTTGCAAGCCTCTTGTTTGTGTTCTTCTTATGGCGCGGGATAGTGAGATTGAAGCGGTTCAGGCCAACCTTACGCGACGTCGTTCGCGAGACCGGCTCCGCACTTGACGTGTGGCTTGTACCACACATGCGGCTGGTGGATGTCAGTTTCTCTCACTATAGTTGTCATGGGATTAACACCGGAGTTTGGCAACCATAATATCACCGTTGTGGCTTTACGTAGGTAAGAATCGTTCTTAGCATCTACTCCCATGAGCCACGTAAAACATGCAACAACAAAGTAGATGCGTCTAACTTGTTTTTGCGAGTGTTCTGTGATATGGTATGGCCCAAGATGTGATGTGTATATTGTATGCGATGATCATGTTTTGTAATGTTTCACGACTTGCATGTCGATGAGTACACAACCGGCAGGAGCCATATGGTTGTCTTTATAATTGTGTATGACCTGCGAGTCAACTTCTTATACGCCATGTAATAGCTTTACTTTATCGCTAAGTAGTTAGCAATAGTTGTAGTTGCTATTCGTGGTGGAGGCAATCATGGTGGAGTGATGGAGATCATGCCGGAACGCACAAGATGGAGATCATTGCGCGAAGATTGGCTATACCATGTCACATAAAGTTATATGCATGTGATGTTTATCCTTTTATGTATCTTATTATGCTTAGATCGTGACGGTAGCATTATAAGATGATTCCTCATAAAGATCAAGATAAAACTGTGGTCTCCCCATGGATGCACCGTGGTGAAAGGTCGTCGTGTCCATGCATCACGTGATGATCGGGTGCTCTAGACTCTACGCTCCCATACAACGGGTGCAAGCCAGTTTTGCACCTTGAAATACTTGGGTCTAACTTGACGAGCCTAGCATGTACAGACATGGCCTCGGAACACAAGAACCGAAAGGTTAAGCATGAGTCATATGAATGATATGATCGACACTTTGTTGTCCACCATTGAAACCACATCTCTTCACGTGATGATCGGATTAGGTGTGGTGAATTTGGATCGTGTTCACTAAACAACTTGAGGGATGTTGAATTTAGTGGGAGTTCATCTAGTAATTTGATTACGTTGAACTATTTATCATGAACATAGTCTAAATTGTACTTGCAAATACTGTAGATCACATGGCCAAGTCCAACTTCAACTTCAACGTTTTTGCTGAGAAAGAAAAGCTTAGAAACAATGGGTCTAACTTCACCAATTGGTTCCGCAATCTAAGAATCATTCATGCGGCGGACAAAAGGACTATGTCCTTGAGAAAGCGTTAGGTGACACCCCTGCTGCAACTGCGCCGGCTGATGAGAAAGCTGTCTATCAGTCGCGCAAAGATGATTATGGTGTGATTAAGAGCACCATGTTGTTTGCTATGGAACCGGAACTTCAAAATCGTTTTGAAAGCTATCCCGGGCCCTTTGAGATTCTCGAGGAGCTGAAAACCATGTTTCAGACTCAGCCCGTTCGAGAGATATGAGATCTCTGAGAAGTTCTTTAACTGCAAGATGGAGGAAGGGAGTTCCGTTAGTGAGCACGCCATTAAGATGTCGGGCTACACTCAACGCCTTGAGCAACTAGACTGCAAGATTCTAGAGGAGCTCAAGATTGACGGTTCTGCAATCACTCCTCCCGGCTACAAAAGTTTTGTAGTGACTCATAATCAGATTGGTTCCATGATACGATCACCGAGCTCTTCGCAAAGTGAAGGCTGCGGAGGTGGACATCAAGAAAGATAATCATGTGTTGATGGTCAACAAGCCCTCCTTTAAGAAAGGTAAAGGTGCAAAGAAGCCCTTCAAGAAAGGTGGCGGCAAGCTGTTGCCCTGCGAGAAGAAGCTCAAGTCTGGTCCTAAGCGGACCTTTGAGTGCTTCTATTGCAAGGACAAGGGTCACTAGAAGCATAATGTCCGAAGTACTTAGCGGACAAGAAGGCTGGCACCATCAAAGGTATATTTGATATACATGTTATTGATGTTTTCCTTACTAGCCCTCGTTGTAGTGCACAGGTATTTGATACGGTTCGTTGCTAATATTTGTAACTCAAACAGAGCTACGGAATAGGCGGACTTGCGAGGATGAGGTGACGATGTGCGTTGGCAAGCGGATCAAGAGTTGATGTGATGGCCGTCGACGCTCTCCTTAGTTTTACCTTCGATTAGTTTTAAACCTTAATAAATGTTATTATGTGCCTGCGTTGAGCATGAACATTATTTCTGGATCTTTTTTATTGCAAGACGGTTATTCATTTAAATCGGAGAATAATGGTTGTTCCATTTATATGAGTAACATCTTTTATGGTCATGCACCTCTTGTGAGTGGTTTATTTCTTATAAATCTCGAAAGGGATGAAACACACATCCATAACATTGAGGCTAAGAGATGCAAAGTAGATAGTGATAATACTACTTTTTTGTGGCACTGTCGTCTAGGTCATATTGGTGTAAAGCGCATGAAGAAACTCCATTCTGATGGACTTTTGGAGTCTCTTGATTTTGAATCATTTGACACATGCGAACCATGCCTCATGGGCAAGATGATCAAAACCCCGTTCTCCGGTATGATGGAGCGAGCAACGGACTTGTTGGAAATCATACATACCGATGTATGCGGACCGATGAGTGTTTCGACGCGCGGTGGATATCGCTATTTTCTCACTTTTACCGATGACTTAAGTAGATATGGGTATATCTATTTAATGAAACATAAATCTGAAACATTTGAAAAGTTCAAAGAATTTCAGAATGAAGTGGAGAACCATCGTAACAGAAAGATTAAGTTTCTACGATCCGATCGTGGGGCGAATATTTGAGTTATGATTTTCTCACGCATCTCAAAGCAAGTGGAATCGTTTCACAACTCACGCCACCCGGAACACCACAGCGCAATGGTGTGTCTGAACGCCGGAATCGAACCCTATTAGATATGGTCCGATCAATGATGTCTCTTATTGATTTGCCGTTATCATTTTGGGGTTATGCATTAGAAACCGCTGCATTCACTTTAAATAGGGCTCCATCTAAATCCGTTGAGATGACACCGTATGAACTGTGGTTTGGTGCTAAACCTAAGTTGTCATTTCTTAAAGTTTGGGGATGCGAAGCTTCGTCAAGAAGTTGATGCGGACAAGCTCGAACCCAAAGCGGAGAAATGCGTCTTCATAGGATACCCTAAGGAAACTATTGGGTATACCTTCTATCACGTAACCAAGGCAAAGTGTTTATGAAGAACGGTTCCTTTCTTGAGAAGGAGTTTCTCTCGAAAGAAGTGAGTGGGAGGAAAGTAGAGCTAGACGAGGTTATTGAACCTTCTCTTGAATTGGAGAGTAGCGGCACCTGAAATTGTTCCAAAGGTCACCGCACCAACAATAGAGGAAGCTAATGACAAGGATCATGAAGCTTCGGACGATGTCACATCTTGAGCGTCGCAGTCGACAAGCTCGCGTGCCCTCCTCCCGAGTGGTAATGGGCAACTCGCTCTTGACTGTCTTGTTAGTAGAAGACGGTGAACCCACGAACTATGAGGAAGCGATGATGAGCCCAGACTCGAGAAATGGCTAGAAGCCATGAACCGAATTGGGATCCATGGCGAAAACCAAGTATGGACTTTGGTGGACCCTCCTAGCGAATCGAAAGGCCGTTGAGTGCAAATGGATCTTCAAGAAGAAAACGGACGCGGATGGTAATGTTACCGTCTATAAAGCACGCCTTGTTGCGAAAGGTTTTCGACAAGTTCAAGGTGTTGACTACGATGAGACTTTCTCTCCCGTAGCGATGTTTAAGTCCATTCGATTTTATTAGCAATTGCTGCGTTTCATGATTATGAAATATGGCAAATGGATGTCAAGATCGCTTTCCTCAATGGCAACATTGATGAAGAGTTGTATATGATGCAACCCAAGGTTTTGTCGATCCTAAGGATGCGATAAAGTATGCAAACTTCAGCGTTCCATTTATGGATCAAGCAAGCATCTCGGAGTTGGAACCTTCGCTTTGATCAAGTGATCAAGAGCTTTGGATTTGTTCCAAATTGCTGAAGCTTGCATCTACAAGAAAGTGAGTGGGAGCTCGGTGACGTTTCTGGTTCTATATGTGGATGACATATTGATTATTGGAAATGACATCAACATGCTTAACGATGTGAAGAGTTATTTGAACAAGTGTTTTTCAATGAAAGACCTAGGTGAAGCTGCTTATATATTGGGCATCAAAATCTATAGAGATAGACAAAGACGCCGATAGCTTTAAGCGGAGTACATACCTAGACAAAGTTCGAAAAGGTTCAGAATGGATAAGGCATTGAAAGGTTCAGGCCTATGTTGTCGTAAGATATTGAGCAAGGCTCGGTGTCCAGCTACGGTAAATCATAGGAAGCTATGAGCAAAGTGCCTTATGCCTCCATAGGTTCCATCATGTATGCCATCTGTGTACTAGACCGGATGTGTCCAATGCTCTTAGTTTGACGAGCAGATATCAAAGTGATCCAGAGTGGAACCTCGACAGCCGTGAAGAACATCCTAAGGTACCTAAATAGGACTAAAGAAATGTTCTTAGTCTATGGGGTGATGAACATTTCGTCAGAAAAGGTTACGTCGATGCTAGTTTCGACACCGACAAGGATGATCATAAATCTCGATGTGATACGTGTATATTTTGAATGGAGGAGCTGGAGTGGAGAAGTCTGCAAGCAAAAGCGTGATCGGGATCTACAAAGAGAAGCGGAATACATGGCTGCCGCGAAGCGTCAAGTGAAGGAGTTTGGATCAGAAACTTCATCATCGAGCTTGGCGTGGTTCCAAGTGCATTGGACCCATCGGAGATATTGTGTGACAACACCGGCGCCATAGCACTCGCTAAGGAACCAAGATATCATCCAAAGACCAAGCATATCAACCAAGTTTCATATAATCCGAGATTATATAGCGATGGAGATCGAAGATTAGCAAAGTACATACAGATCTGAATGTCGCAGATCCATTGACTAAACCTCTTCCACGTGTAAAACATGATCAGCACCTCAGTGCCATGGGTGTGAGATTGTTGCCAAATGTAAACTAGATTATTGACTCTAGTGCAAGTGGGAGACTGTTGGAATTATGCCCTAGAGGCAATAATAAAGATGTTATTATTATAATTCTTGTTCATGATAAAGTTTATATTCCATGCTAGAATTGTATTAAGCGGAAACATTAATACTTGTGTGGTTTGTGAACAACACCATGTCCCTAGTACGCCTCTATGGAATAGCTCATTGATCAATGATGGTTAAGGTTTCCTAACCATAGACATGAGTTGTCAATTGATAATGAGATCATATCATTGGGAGAATGATATGGTGGATGACCCAAACTAAGCGAAGCAATTAGATCGTGTCATTGTGTTCATCTTTGCGAAGCTTTTCCTATGTCAAATATTGTATTCCTTAGACCATGAGATAATACAACTCCCTGGTATCGGAAGAAAGCTTTGAGGTCATCAAACGTCATCCTATGAGAGGGTGATCATAAAGGTGTCTCTCAGGTGATCACAAAGTATCTGTTGGGTTGTATGTATCGAGATGGGATTTGTCCCTCCCAAGTCGGAGAGATATACTTCGGGCCCACTCGGTAATCGATATCGACACCGCTTGCAAGCATGTGGTTAAGGAGTTAATCACAAAGTGATATCGGATTACGGAACAGTAAAGTACTGGCTGAGAACGAGATTGAACTAGGTATGACGATACCGACGATCGAATCTCGGGCAAGTAAAATATCGCGAGACGAAGGGAATATATATATGGGATTGATTGAATCCTGACATCGTGGTTCATCCGATATGATCATCGATGAATGTGTGGGAGTCAATATGGGTGCCTGCACCCGTTGTTGATTATTGATAGAAGATCATGTTGCATATTCTCGAACCCGCAGGTCACACACTTAACGTGTCTCGACGCTAGGATAGATTGGATAATTGGTTTATGAATTTGTGTTGAGTCTCGGATGGAATCCGGATATCACGAGGTTCCGGAATGGTCCGGAGAATAAGATTCATATAAGGCGGTGCAGTTTTTGGAGTTCGAATTGTTCGGATTAATCGGTATTGTACCTAAGCTTCTAGAACCTTCGGAAGGGGCCAACGTGGTCCCACCTTCCGGAGGGGCATGGGCCTATGAGGGAGTGTCCTGGCGCATTGGGCCAGGGCACAAGGCCCCATAGGGCCCAGCCGATCCTAGATAAGTTTAAATTCGTTTAAACTAGAGATAGGGTTATCTAGATAAGGGAGAGTTTAAATTGTTTAAACTAGAGATAGGCTTGGAGGAGGGTTAGGCTGGCCGCCACCACCCCTCTATATATAGAGGGCTGGTGCGCCTCCCCCTACACACATCTCCTCCAAGCCCTAGTAACCCCGCGCCTTCCTCTCTCTCCCTCCCGATTGTTTGTAGGCGAAGCCTCGGTAAATTCTCCACCATATACACCACGCTGTCGTGTTGTAGATCCAATCCATCTCTCCACCATACTTGCTGGTCCGAGGAAGGAGGAGACGTCGAGGTGCTGCACGTGTGCATCTCACGGAGGCACCGCCACTTGTGGTGCTAGATCGGATCGGATCGCGAGGAGGAGAAGCGAGTACGACTACATCACCCACGTTCCGATGAACGTTTCGCTGTGCGAATCTTCAAGGGTATGAAGATCTAATCCCATCTTTCTCGTTGTTTGCATCTCCTAGATTAGATCTTGGCTTTCCCTCGGTTCGCTTCCGTAGAAAATTTTGATTTACTATGCTGCGAAACCCTTCAGAATACATGGCTGCTGCAGAAGCGTCAAGTGAAGGAGTTTGGATCAGAAACTTCATCACTGAGCTTGGCGTGGTTCCAAGTGCATTGGACCCACTGGAGATATTGTGTGACAACACTGGCGCCATAGCACTCGCTAAGGAACCAAGATATCATCCAAAGACCAAGCATATCAACATAAGTTTCATATAATCCGAGATTATATAGCGATGGAGATCTGAAGATTAGCAAAGTACATACAGATCTGAATGTCGCAGATCCATTGACTAAACCTCTTCCACGTGTAAAACATGATCAGACCCTCGATTGCCATGGGTGTGAGATTGTTGCCAAATGTAAACTAGATTATTGACTCTAGTGCAAGTGGGAGACTGTTGGAATTATGCCCTAGAGGCAATAATAAAGATGTTATTATTATAATTCTTGTTCATGATAAAGTTTATATTCCATGCTAGAATTGTATTAAGCGGAAACATTAATACTTGTGTGGTTTGTGAACAACACCATGTCCCTAGTACGCCTCTATGGAATAGCTCATTGATCAATGATGGTTAAGGTTTCCTAACCATAGACATGAGTTGTCAATTGATAATGAGATCATATCATTGGGAGAATGATATGGTGGACAGACCCAAACTAAGCGAAGCAATTAGATCGTGTCATTGTGTTCATCTTTGCGAAGCTTTTCCTATGTCAAATATTGTATTCCTTAGACCATGAGATAATACAACTCCCTGGTATCGGAAGAAAGCTTTGAGGTCATCAAACGTCATCCTATGAGAGGGTGATCATAAAGGTGTCTCTCAGGTGATCAGAAAGTATCTGTTGGGTTGTATGTATCGAGATGGGATTTTTCCCTCCCAAGTCGGAGAGATATACTTCGGGCCCACTCGGTAATCGATATCGACACCGCTTGCAAGCATGTGGTTAAGGAGTTAATCACAAAGTGATATCGGATTACGGAACGAGTAAAGTACTTGCTGAGAACGAGATTGAACTAGGTATGACGATACCGACGATCGAATCTCGGGCAAGTAAAATATCGCGAGACGAAGGGAATATATATATGGGATTGATTGAATCCTGACATCGTGGTTCATCCGATATGATCATCGATGAATGTGTAGTCAATATGGGTGCCTGCACCGCTGTTGATTATTGATAGAAGATCATGTCTGCATATTCTCGAACCCGCAGGGTCACACACTTAACGTGTCTCGACGCTAGGATAGATTGGATAATTGGTTTATGAATTTGTGTTCGGAGTCTCGGATGGGATCCAGGATATCACGAGAGGTTCCGGAATGGTCCGGAGAATAAGATTCATATAAGGCAGTGCAGTTTTTGGAGTTCGGAATTGTTAGGATTAATCGATTGTACTGGAAGCTTTAGAACCTTCGGAAGGGGCCAACGTGGTCCCACCTTCCGGAGGGGCATGGGCCTATGAGGGAGTGTCCTGGGCCAGCATTAGGGCACAAGGCCCCATAGGGCCCAGCCGATCCTAGATAAGTTTAAATTGCTTAAACTAGAGATAGGGTTATCTAGATAAGGAGAGTTTAAATTGTTTAAACTAGAGATAGGCTTGGAGGAGGGGCTGGCTGGCTGGCCACCACCCCTCTATATAGAGGCTGGTGCGCCTCCCCCACACACACCTTCCTCCAAACCCTAGTTGCCCCGCCCTCCTCTCTCCCTCCCGATTGTTTGTAGGCGAAGCCCCGCAGAAATTCTCCACCATATACACCACTTGTCGTGTTGTAGATCCAATCCATCTCTCCACCATACTTGCTGGTCCGAGGAAGGAGGAGACGTCGAGGTGCTGCACGTGTGCATCTCACGGAGGCACCGCCACTTGTGGTGCTAGATCGGATCGGATCGCGAGGAGGAGAAGCGAGTACGACTACATCACCCACGCCCGATTTAACGTTCACTGTCTTGAATCTTCAAGGGTATGAAGATCTAATCCAATCTCTCTCGTTGTTTGCATCTCCTAGATTAGATCTTGGCTTTCCCTCTGTTCGCTTCCGTAGAAAATTTTGATTTACTATGCTGCGAATCCCTTCAATAATAAAGTTGTTATTATATATTCCTTATACATGATAGATGTTTATTTTACATGCTAGAAATGTATTGATTCGGAAACATCAATACATGTGTGTTTAATAAACAAAAAGGGTTCCTAGTCATGCCTCTCTTATAGAATAGTTTGTTGATTAATAGGATGATCAAGGTTTCTTGATCATGGACATTGGATGTTGTTAATAACAAGGTCACACTATTGGTGGAATGATGTGATGAACATTCATCCGAAGTATAGCATTACGACCAAGTCATTATGATTATATTGCTATAACATCATACGAAGTAATCTTTATCCTTAGACCATGAGATCATGTTAATTGCTGACACCGGAAGAGTATCTTGATAACATCAAACGTCACACCGTAACAGGGTGACTATAAAGATGGGTTCAGTACTACGAAGGTGTTATGTTGAGGCTCATGGATCAAGAGTGGAATTTGTCAATCCAGATGACAGATAGATATACTCTGGACCCTCTCGGTGATATCACATTAGGATAGCTTGCAAGCAAGTGATGTGATCACTAGAATGTTATATCACGGGAACGAGAAAAGAGTGCATGTCGGTAACGAGATCAAACTAGGTATGGAGATACCGATGATCGAATCTCGAACATGTAATATATCGAGAGACAAAGGGATTTAGTTACAAGCGTTAAAGGTTCTCACGATCACAGGAGTCATTGTTGAATGTGTAGGAGTCAGTACGAATCTCCAGGTCCCGCTGCTGATTATTGATCGGAGAAGGGTCTCGATCATGTCTGCATTATTCGCGAACCGTAGGGTGACACACTTAAGAGTTACCGGACACCATTTTGGAGCACATATGTTTCAGACAAAAGAATTGCAAAGCGCAGGAATTGTTTCAATAGAAACCGGAAATTGTTTCGGGTGAAATTGCAGAAGGTGGTTCTGCATGTGATATTGAAATATTGCAAGGGGCTATATGTGAATGTTTGTTAATTAAAGTAATTAACAAAATTCTGAATAAATTTAATAAAAAGAGTTTTATTAAATGAGAGAGCATTAAATTTGGAGAAATTTAATGCATTTAAAGTGGAGACTTTACAAGGGAATGTGAAGAGGCATTTTAATGTGGGGGGTTACCACCACATGAATGGGGGAGGTGAGGGGTCACCCCCCCCCCATGCGCCGGCCATGGAGAGAGGGGGCACCTCCCCTCCTCCTATAAAAGGCCACCCATTCCCTCCATCATCCTCACACCTCCTTGTGAAGGATCTCTCTCCCCCTCTAGAATTATTCCCCCATGGTCTCGGATTAGCGAGATACATGTTCCCGGTATTTAAATGCGGAAGGAGTTCTTGCTTCCTGGATCGCTGGAGCGAGGAGGTGGAGGTTGTCCGTGGCTTGAACGTGTGCGAAAAGTGGATGCGCTGCTGAGTTGTGGCGCTCGGACTTCCTCACGATCTTGAGATCGGCAAGTGTACGACTACATCAACCACGAGTTCCTACTCATTAACAAAGCTCGTTGTCTACGAGGGTAAGTTCTCGTTGGATGTATGTCCACCCGTTGCTTTGTACCTAGTAGATAGATCTTGGCGTGTAGTTCACACCGTAGGAAATTTTTTGTTTTCTATGTTGCGGACCCAATAGTGGTATCAGAGCCTGATCTATGCGTAGGTGCTTAGCACGGGTAGTACACATATGGTTGATATGTGGGCGATGATGATCATGTTATTGCATCTTCTATGTATTTGGATATTGGTGGCATAGTGGGATGAAGCGGCCCGGACCAACCTTACATGTCATCGTACATGAGACCGGTTCCACGACTGACATGCAACTTGTTTTGCATAAGTGGCTGGCGGGTGTCTGTCTCTCCTACTATAGTCAATATCTGATTTACAACGAGTTGCTAATAACTTAGTTATCCTCGTTGTGGTTCATGTTCGTAGGTGAGAACGCTTCTATCTCCGAAAGCCCTAAGCCACGTAAAACTTGCAATTGATAAATTAGAGGCGTCTAGTTTAGATCGTTGCTGGGCTAGTGTATTGATATGGTATTCTTGTAAGTAGATGTATGGTAGATACTCTTACAATACAGTCAACGTGTAAGTTCCATAGACCTTGGCCTTACACACAAAGGAATGATATAGAACATACCATGATGCAAGTGATAGAGATCAAATGCATGGACCATATCATCTCACTTTACACATTAGATGTTAGCATCTTATACTGCTAGTTTGGCGCGTTTGGTAGCATTATAAGATGATCCCTCATTTAGATATCAAGATAAAAATGTGTTCTTCCTTGAGTATGCACCGTTCTATGAATCGTGTTTCAAGACATCACGTGATGATTGGGTGTACTCGAATCTACGCTTTCATAGGAACGGGTGTAAGACAATTTTACACACGCGAATACTAAGGTTCTTACTTGCGAGCCTAGCATGTACATACATGGCCTCGGAACACGGACCGAAAGGTTAAGCATGAGTCATATGGTTGATATGATGCCCATATAGATGCTCGCCTTTGAAGCTATATCAACTCACGTGATGATCGGACTTGATATAGTGGATTTGGTTCATGTAATCACCAAAAGGACAAGAGGGATGTCGTTTTTGAGTGGGAGTTCATTAGTAATTTGGATTAGTTGAACTCAATCTATCATAAACTTAGTCTAAATAAACTTTACAAATTTTGTTATAGATGGCACCACCTGCTTTTAATTTCAATGTGTTCATGGAGAAAGAGAAACTTGCTGCGAATGGTAGCAACTTCACCAACTGGGCTATGAATTTGAGGATTCTCCTCCTCTTTGCACAAAAGCAATATGTGCTAGATGCGCCGCTAGGCCCCCCACCAGCTCCTGATGCCCCTGACGAGGAAAAGAATGTCTATGTGACTCGTCAGGAGGACCACAACTTAGTTCATTGCGGCATACTGTATGGGCTAGAGCCAGAACTTCGAAAGCGTTTCGAAAATGGTAATGCCTTTGATACCATGGGAGAATTGAAAATGATTTTCGATACCCATGCTGCCGTAGTGAGTTATAATGCTACAGAAAAGTTCTTTAGCTGCATGATGGAGGAAAACAGCTCCGTTAGTGAGCATGTACTCAAAATATCTGGGTACGCCGATAAGCTTGTGTCCTTGGAAATAACGATTCCCATTGACTTAGGCATACATCGTGTTCTCCAATATCTGCCACCTAGCTACAAGAGCTTCGTGATGAACTATAATATGCAGGGCATGAAGAAGTCTCTTCCCAAGCTTCTGTCAATGCTTAAGACTGCAGAAGTGGAGATTAGGAAAGAACATCAAGTGTTGATGATCAATAGGACCACCGGTTTCAGGAAGGATAAGAAAGGCAAGCACAAGGGAAAGAAGGGTGACAAGTCTGTTGCCACGCCTAAAAAGAAACCCGGGGCTGGCCCTAAGTCTGACACCGAGTGCTACTATTGCAAGGGGACTAGCCATTGGAAGCGCAACTGCCCCAAGTATTTGGCGGACAAGAAGTCCAGCAAGGCAAACAAAGGTATATGTGATATACATGTTATTGATGTGTACTTGACTAGTACTCGCAGTAGCACCTGGGTATTTGATACCGGATCGGTTGCTAATATATGTAACTCGGTTCAGGGGCTACGGAACAAGCGACAACTAGCAAGGGATAAGGTCAGGATGCGGGTCGGCAATGGATCAAGAGTTGATGTGATCACCGTCGGGACGCTACCTCTCCATTTGCCATCGGGATTAGTTATAAAGCTAAATAATTGTTATTTGGTGCCTGCACTAAGCATGAACAATGTATCTGGATCGTGTTTGATGCAAAGTGGTCATTCCTTTAAATCTGAAAACAATGGTTGTTCGATTTATAAGAATGATATCTTTTATGGTCATGCACCTATGTTGAATGGTTTATTTCTATTGGATCTTGATAGTAATATTACGCACATTCATAATGTTAATGCTAAAAAGATTAAACTTGATGATGATATGTCTACATATATGTGGCACTGCCGTCTAGGTCATATTGGCGTTAAACGCATGAAGAAACTCCATTCTGATGGACTTTTGGAATCACTTGATTTTGAATCATTTGATACATGTGAGCCATGCCTTATGGGCAAGATGACTAGAACGCCGTTTTCCGGTTCAATGGAACGGGCGACAGATCTATTGGAAATCATATATACTGATGTGTGTGGACCAATGAGTGTGTCTACGCGAGGTGGATATCGTTATTTTGTTACTTTCACGGATGATTTGAGTAGATATGGGTATATCTATTTGATGAAACACAAGTCTGAAACTTTTGAAAAGTTTAAGGAATTTCAGAATGAAGTGGAAAATCATCGTAATAGAAAGATCAAATTTCTACGGTCTAACCGTGGAGGAGAGTATCTAAGTTACGAGTTTAGCACACACATGAAAGAGTGTGGAATAGTTTCATAACTCACGCCTGCCGGAACACCACAACGTAATGGTGTGTCGGAGCGTCGTAATCGTACCTTATTGGATATGGTTCGATCTATGATGTCTCTGACTGACTTACCTCTCTCATTTTGGGGTTATGCACTGGAAACAGCTGCATTCACTTTAAATCGGGCACCATCTAAATCCGTTGAAACGACACCGTATGAATTATGGTTTGGAAACAAACCTAAGCTGTCATTTCTTAAGGTTTGGGGATGCGATGTTTATGTGAAGAAACTTCAACCAGATAAACTCGAACCCAAAGCGGAAAAATGCGTCTTCATAGGATACCCTAAGGAAACAATTGGGTATACCTTCTATCACAGATCCGAGGGCAAGGTTTTTGTTGCCAAGAATGGATCCTTTCTTGAGAAGGAGTTTCTCGCGAAAGGTGTGAGTAGTCGGAAGTTAGAACTCGAAGAGGTTACTGAACCTTCTCTTCATGGAATGGCGAGTGGCGCAACACCGAAAGTTGTTTCGGAGTTGACTTCACCTAATGAAGAGAGAGCTAATGATAATGATCATGAAACTCCGAAAGAGGACACTACCGAACCTCGCAGGTCAAGCAGGACACGTGCAGCTCCTGAACTATACGGCAATCCTGTTGTAAATTTCATGGTTGATGAAATGGATGACCCTGCGACGTATGAAGAAGCGATGATGAGCCCGGATTCCAACAAATGGCTAGAAGCCATGAAATCCGAGATGGAATCCATGTACGAGAACCAAGTTTGGAACTTGGTGGACTTACCTCACGACCGAAAGGCCGTGGAGAATAAATGGATTTTCAAAAGGAAAACTGATGCTGATGGTAATGTGACCATCTATAAGGCTCGACTTGTCGCAAAGGGGTTTCGACAAATTCAAGGAGTTGACTACAATGAGACATTATCTCCCGTAGCGATGCTTAAGTCAGTTAGGATTATGTTAGCAATTGCTGCATATTTCGATTATGAAATATGGCAGATGGATGTCAAAACTGCGTTCCTCAATGGTAAGATTGAAGAAGAGTTGTATATGATACAACCTAAGGGTTTTGTCGATCCTAAGGATGCTAATAAGGTGTGCAAACTTCAGCGGTCCATCTATGGATTGAAGCAAGCATCACGAAGTTGGAATCTCCGCTTTGATGAGGTGATCAAAGAGTTTGGATTTGTCCAAACTTATGGAGAGGCTTGTATTTACAAGAAAGTGAGTGGGAGCAATGTGGCATTTCTGATATTATATGTGGATGACATATTATTGATTGGAAATGATATAGATCTTTTAAACAGTGTTAAAAGTTATCTAAACAACAAATTTTCGATGAAAGACCTTGGTGAAGCATCATATATATTAGGCATTAAAATCTATAGAGATAGATGAAGGCGCCTAATTGGGCTATCGCAGAGTACATACCTTGATAAGATATTAAAGAAGTTTAATATGGACGAAAGTAAGAAGGGGTTCTTACCTATGTTGCAAGGCAAGACATTGAGTAAGACTCAAAGTCTGGCTACGGCGGAAGAAAGAGAGATGATGGATAAGATCCCCTATGCCTCGGCCATAGGCTCTATTATGTATGCCATGCTATGTACAAGACCGGATGTGGCACATGCTATTAGTTTGACTAGTAGGTACCAATCTGATCCAGGTTCGGAACACTGGATAGCGGTAAAGAACATCCTCAAGTACTTAAGAAGAACTAAGGATATGTTTCTTATATACGAAGGTGAAGAAGAGCTAGTCGCTAAGTGTTATGTCGATGCTAGCTTTGACACCGATCCGGATGACTCTAAGTCTCAATCCGGATACGTATTTCTCTTGAACGGATCAGAAGTTAGTTGGAGGAGTTCCAAACAACCTGTGGTGGCTGGATCAACAACGGAGGCGGAATATGTTGTTGCTTCAGAAGCGGCGCACGAAGCAGTTTGGATGAAAGAGTTCATTACGGAACTGGGTGTGGTTCCCAGTGCGTTGGACCCGATGGTGATCTATTATGACAACAATGGAGCCATAACCAACGCAAAGGAACCAAGGTCTCACAAGAATTCCAAGCATATTAAGCGCCGGTTTCACTCCATCCATGAGCATGTCAAGGATGGAGATATAATGATTTGTAAAGTACACACGGACCTAAATGTAGCAGATCCGTTGACTAAAGTTCTCCCTAGGGCAAAACATGATCAACACCAGAACTCCATGGGTGTTAGATTTATCACTATGTGAACTAGATTATTGTCTCTAGTGCAAGTGGGAGACTGAAGGAAATATGCCCAGAGAGGCAATAATAAAGTTGTTATTATATATTCCTTATACATGATAGATGTTTATTTTACATGCTAGAAATGTATTGATTCTGAAACATCAATACATGTGTGTTTAATAAACAAAAAGGGTTCCTAGTCATGCCTCTCTTATAGACTAGCTTGTTGATTAACAGGATGATCAAGGTTTCCTGATCATGGACATTGGATGTTGTTAATAACAAGGTCACACCATTGGTGGAATGATGTGATGAACATTCATCTGAAGTATAGCATTACGATCAAGTCATTATGTTTATATTGCTATAACATCATATGAAGTAATCTTTATCCTTAGACCATGAGATCATGTTAATTGCTGACACCGGAAGAGTATCTTGATAACATCAAACGTCACACCGTAACAGGGTGACTATAAAGATGGGTTCAATACTATGAAGGTGTTATGTTGAGGCTCATGGATCAAGAGTGGAATTTGTCAATCCAGATGACGGATAGATATACTCTGGGCCCTCTCGGTGATATCACATTAGGATAGCTTGCAAGCAAGTGATGTGATCACTAGAATGTTATATCACGGGAACGAGAAAAGAGTGCATCTCGGTAACGAGATCAAACTAGGTATGGAGATACCGATGATCGAATCTCGGACATGTAATATATCGAGAGACAAAGGGATTTAGTTACAAGCGTTAAAGGTTCTCACGATCACAGGAGTCATCGTTGAATGTGTAGGAGTCGGTACGGATCTCCGTGTCCGGCGCTGATTATTGATCGGAGAAGGGTCTCGATCATGTACGCATTATTCGCGAACCATAGGGTGACACACTTAAGAGTTACGGACACCATTTTGGAGCACATATGTTTAGACGAAAGAATTGCAAAGCGCAGGAATTGTTTCAATAGAAACCGAAATTGTTTGGTGAAATTGCGTAAGGTGGTTACGCATGTGATATTGAAATATTGCAAGGGCTATATGAATGTTTGTTAATTAAAGTAATTAACAAAATTCTGAATAAATTTAATAAAGAGTTTTATTAATGAGAGAGCATTAAATTTGGAGAAATTTAATGCATTTAAAGTGGAGACTTTAAAAGGGATTGTGAAGAGGCATTTTAATGTGGGGGTTACCACCACATGAATGGGGAGGTGAGGGTCACCCCATGCGCCGCCATGGAGATAGGGGCACCCCTCCTCCTATAAAAGGCCACCCATTCCTCCTTCATCCTCACACCTCCTTGTGAATGATCTCTCCCCCTCTAGAATTATTCCCCATGGTCTCGGATTAGCAGATACATGTTCCAGTGGCATTTCGTCTGAAGGAGTTGTTGCTTCCGCTGGATCGCTGGGCGAGGAGGTGGAGGTTGTCCGGTGGCTTGAACGTGTGTGAAAAGGATGCGCTGCTGAGTTGCGGCACTCGGACTTCCTCACGATCTTGAGATCGGCAAGTGTACGACTACATCAACCACGAGTTCCTACTCGTTAACAAAGCTCGTTGTCTACGAGGGTAAGTTCTCGTTGGATGTATGTCCACCTGTTTCTTTGTACCTAGTAGATAGATCTTGGCGTGTAGTTCACACCGTAAGAAATTTTTTGTTTTCTATGCTGTGGACCCAACACAGCCCGCCCCCGCAAACTTTGTTGGCACCAACGTGGCTCGTTTTTTCATCTGACGCCCCCTAGGCCAAACAAAACCCACGGGGGCTAGCGGGGGCGCCATATGGAGCTGAAAACGACGCGAGCCAGTGCTGGCAGTGAGATAGATGGCTCGTCTCCCGAGCATCGTCCCGTCGCTGGCCACGCGTTCTCCCACCATGCCCTTCCCGCCTTTCCATCGCTTCCCGCTATTTTCTCGCTATATGTAGGCGCGGCGGCCATCGCCATTGTAGATATACATCTACACCATACCCACACCTTCCATTCTTCACACAACCCACCCGCAATCTTTACCATCGAAGCCGTAGCCGAATCCCCGCCGCCGATGGAGCATTTTCCAAAAGATGGGGCCTCCGACAACGGCTATGGGCGGCGGTGCCTACGCGTCCAGGAGGCGCAAGCGCTGTGGGACGCCTAGTACCCGGACCCTTCAGACACTCGGTTGCCGAGGGAATGGGTGCTCAGCGCTGGCGGTCTGCCGGTACCTCTGGTGCCGGTCGACGCGGCCCTACGGCCATCTTCGCCCACTTCTGATCCGGTCTCACGTCGGAGGAGAGGGAGGACCCACTATAGTTGGTTGTCGTCGATGCTACCAAGCAGGGCTGAGGTGATGCTACAAATGCTAGACAGTGCTGGTACAAAGGTGGTTGGGGCTGCTACCAACTATGCTTGACGCTGTGCGACAATGGTGTGGATTTTTTCTATGGCTGCTGTGTTTTGCTGCACACTCATTTCTTTTGCTACTTTGGTGTTTTTGAAATACTGCAATGTTTATTTCTCCGTTCTTAACCCACCTCGGGAGAAAATCTGGCAACGATGTTACAATAGCATATGTTTCGCTAGCCGGACAGGATGATGTTGTGTTGATGCTACAATAGTACAATTTTTTTTACGAATGAAACATTTTGCCCTGTAAATAAACTGGAGGCGTGTGTGTATGGTGGTGGTGTGCAGGAATTATCCCAGGGAAGTCCAACACTGCCCTTTTATTTTCCTTTCTTTTGCGAGATGACCTTTTATTTTCTCAATATTTTGCACTTTTTCGAAGCATTTGTTCCTTTTTCATGTGAAGATTTTGCACTTTTTCAAAATCTTTGTTCTTTTTAAGACCACTTTTCTTCACTTTCGCAAGACACACCGGCACACGCACGCGTGCATCGACGACGGACCAATGGATCTCTTTTGACTTGGCACGCCTTAGACGGAGTTGGAATTAATGCGTAGGCACGAGAAGTCAACTGAGCCAACGCTCCGCGTTCAGATGCACCTCCGACATGACCGTTCGGGCTAGCTGGCGCCTATATAAACTCCAACCTTCCTGAGCTCCAACAAACCCATCCAAATCTCAGTTCACCCTCTCTCTCTCTCTCTAGCCACATCACCTGTCACCATCTCTGTGCTGCCACATTCGATCAACGACAAGAAGATACAATGGCTGAAAGCGCGGCGGCGATCAGCTCGGAGCAGATGTGCGAGTTCCGGGAGGCGTTCGCCTTCTTCGACAAGGACGGCGACGGCCGCATCTCGGCGGAGGAGCTCTCCACGGTGGTCCGGTCCCTGGGCCAGTCCCCTACCCTCGAGGAGCTCCGCGACATGGTGCGCGACGTGGACGCCGACGGCAACGGCACCATCGAGTTCGCCGAGTTCCTGGCGCTCATGTCCCGCCAGCACGAGGCCGCCCACGCCGCCGACGGCGGCTCCCCCGAGGAGGAGCTCCGGGAGGCCTTCGGGGTGTTCGACAGGGACCACGACGGGCACATCTCCAAGGCCGAGCTGAGGCACGTCATGATCAGCCTCGGCGAGAAGCTCACCGACGAGGAGGTGGAGGGGATGATCGCGGAGGCGGACCTGGATGGGGATGGGCAGGTCAACTTCGACGAGTTCGTCAGGATGATGATGCTCTCCGACCAGCAGCAGCACCAGTAGTTCAGTCTATCTCTGCTACTCCATTTCTTCAATGGGGACGGATGGAATTAGCTACTTCGCGCCATGGCCAGTGTGGTAGAGGAAAATAATCTGGCCGCCCGCGAGGACTCTCTCTTCTTTCCTTGGCCCGTCAACCTTTCTGCCAGCTGTTGGAATCTTGCTGTAAACTGCATGCATGTGTGCTCTAGCCACTGGCTGGGCAATGCATATAAGATTAATCATTAATTAATAGTCCTCTTCTTTTCACGATAGCTGTAGAGCATCCCTACCTGATCCTTCAAACTTGACTATCGAAAAAATAGTTTTAGAGAGTTTTATTATTCCCTCTCTCTCGAATTACTTGTATTTAGATAAATCTGCAATAGTTAATTCAAGACAAAGAGGGATTAAAAAAATAGGACTTAAAACACCATTACCTAGCAGATCCTCTAAAACTTAACTCCCTCATTTTTTACTTTTGCTATTTCTCACCTATTTTGATCGTGCAAAACGACATTGCAACTATTTTTGACATTATACAAATTCAAAGTTTGATATGTGCATCGCACACATTTCAACAACATCTCAACTCCACATTTTATAAAATTAAATCCAAATTCAAACGCAAGTGAACGAAAATACGTCTCAAACTTCTTCTCGGGGGCAAGCGTCTTCGTTGTGGCCTTGCGCTGCTTTGCCATGATTGGGGTGATGGGCGGCAACCCAGCGACAAACGAGGCCACACCAAGCATCTCGAAGGTCGACACATGTGTGGGGCGTGTTGCCAGCCAGTCTCGTGTGCGTAGGTGGTGGTGGGGAGTTGTAGGAGCCCTGCTAGCATCACGTAGGAGCAATAACGCACCAAGATTGGAGAACGTGAGAGAGGGTAGGGGAGGCGGTGGCTGCCTACTCCATTTCATAATCGGGGAGATAATTGGACGGGTAAAATTCCAACCGCCAAAATTTTCATGAGTAGGGAGGCCCCACTTATTCCCTACTAGTAGGAAGATGGATGTATGATTTTAGGGAGTTAAGCCCCCTTTAGGGTATTTGTTAGGTGCTTCTATACCAATAAAAAATCAGTTTAGGTAGTTGAGAAATTTAAGGGGTTCTCCTAGAGATGTTCTTAAAGGCCTCTTTGGTTGAAAGGATTTTCGAAGTAATTTTCGTAAGGTTTTCGTCACAATATTTTTTCTATAGATTCCATTTGGTTCAAACGAATTAAACCTCCAAAATACCCATGGATTGCTTTTACTAGACAATTTTCATAGGATTTCTAGTAAGAGGTTACATTTCCTACATTGTCTAGGATAACTTGAAATGTGCTCAGCCTTAGTGGTGGATCTATGCACATGTCGGGGGAGAGGGAGGCAGTTGCCCCTCCCCCTCCCACTTTTAACGAATTACTGGAGGATTTGTTACAAGGTATAGAAGAGAAAAAATAGAGCATTTTGCCTCCTAGATATGGATGTTTTGTGTTTTGCCATCATAGTTTCCAAACAAGCTTACGAAGAACTATTTGCGTTTTTATTGTGGTGCAACCAGAAACTTCTATCAATGTTCTGCCTCTTTCTTTTCGTGTGTCGTCACTCTTCCCTCTATATTTCCCTTCCTGACACCTCTGCTATCTCCACCCCCACACCCCTCCTCACAATGGGCACCACCCTCCACTGCTCGTAATTACTGCCAAAAAGGAGGTCGTTATTGGTTCCTCATCTCGTCGCCCGCCCTCCTCACTGATAGGTAGCCATCCAGGAGGGGAACGTCGGGGACAAGGAATCGTCGGGCATTCCTCGACAATATAGAGAACTGATGGCTCAAAAAGTAATGAGCTCGTTGGGAACCCCAAGAGGAAGGTATGATGAGCACAACAGCAAATTTTCCCTCAGTGATGAAACCAAGGTTATCGAACCAGTAGGAGCAAGGAAACAACCCCAAGGTATTGTCTTCCAACTTGGAATCCTGCACAACACAACCACAGAACTTTGCCCCAACTTACAGTGAGGTTGTCAATCTCATCGGTTTTGCTGAAAACAAAGGATTAAACATATTGTATGGAAGATAGTAATTGCTTGCAGAAAGTAAACAGAAAACAACAAATAGATTATAGATTGATGGTAAAGAATGGACCGGGGTCCATAGTTCACTAGAGGTGATTCTCCTTAAGATAGTTGACATGTTGGGTGAATAAATTACAGCGGGGCAATTGGCAGACACCGAGAAAGCATACATGCATCTACTAATCATCTTGACTCCTATGAGATTTGATTGGGCATTACAATATTATACATAGACCGTAATCCAACTGCATCTATGACTAATAATCCACCTTCAGGTTATCATCCGATCCCCCTCCAGTATTAAGTTGCAAGAAACAAATAATTGCATTAAGCAAAGTGTGTAAAGTAAACAATACAATTGTTCTATGAACAAAGGATTGATGTTTTCTCCCTAGTAGCAACAGCACGTCTAGTACCTTAGAGATTCCTAGAGGCATGAACCCACTATCGAGTATAAATACTCCCTCTTAGAGTTGCTAGCATCTACTCGGCCAAGATAGCTACTAACAACAGAAAGCATGCAAGATCACAAATAACATAGACATGATAGAATCAATAATCAATCTAAAATAGCATCTCAATATCCATTGGATCCCCGCAAACACAACATGTAAGATTACAAATAGATGATCTTGATCATGAACGGAGCTCACAAGATCTAAACATGGTAGCACAAAGGAGAAGAACCAACCATCTAGCTACTACATGGACCCGTAGTCCAGGGATGAACTACTCACGCATCACACCGGAGGCATGCATGGTGATGAAGAAGGCCTCCAGGGTGATCTCTCCCCTCCGTCAGGGTGCCGGTGTTGGGTCCGCAGCATAGAAAATAAAAAAAAATCCTACGATGAGAACTACACGCCAAGATCTATCTACTAGGTACAAAGCAACGGGTGGACATACATCCATCGAGAACTTACCCTCGAAGACAATGAGTTTTGTTAACGAGTAGGAACTCGTGGTTGATGTAGTCGTACACTTGCCGATCTCAAGATCGTGAGGAAGTCCGAGCGCCGCAACTCAGCAGCGCATCCGTACTCGCACACACATTCAAGCCATCGGACAACCTCCACCTCCTCGCTCCAGCGATCCAGTGGAAGCAGCAACTCCTTCCAGACGAAATGCCACCGAGAACATGTATCTCACTAATCCGAGACCATGGGAGAATAATTCTAGAGGGGAAGAGAGATCCTTCACAAGGAGGTGTGAGAAAGAAGGAGGAAGAGGGCCTCCTTCATGGCCGGCGCATGGGGGTGACTCCTCACCTCCCCCATTCATGTGGTGGTAACCCCTCCATATTAAAATGCCTCTTCACATTCCCCTTTAAAGTCCCTACTTTAAATGCATTAAAATTCTCCAAGTTTAATGCTCTCTCATTTAATAAAACTCTTTTATTAAATTTATTCAGAATTTTTTAATTACTTTAATTAACAAACATTCACATATAGCCCCTTGCAATATTTCAATATCACATGCAGAACCACTTTCTGCAATTTCACCCGAAACAATTTCCGGTTTCTATTGAAACAATTCCTGCGCTTTGCAATTCTTTCGTCTGAAACATATGTGCTCCAAAATGGTGTCCGGTAACTCTTAAGTGTGTCACCCTACGGTTCGCAAATAATGCAGACATGATCGAGACCCTTTTCCGATCAATAATCAGCAACGGGACCCGGAGATCCGTACTGACTCCTACACATTCAACGATGACTTCTGTGATCGTGAGAACCTTTAACGCTTGTAACTAAATCCCTTTGTCTCGCGATATATTACATGTCCGAGATTCGATCATCGGTATCTCCATACCTAGTTTGATCTCGTTACCGACATGCACTCTTTTCTCGTTCCCGTGATATAACATTCTAGTGATCACATCACTTGCTTGCAAGCTATCTCAATGTGATATCACCGAGAGGGCCCAGAGTATATCTATCCGTCATCGGGATTGACAAATTCCACTGTTGATCCATGAGCCTCAACATAACACCTTCGTAGCACTGAACCCATCTTTATAGTCACCCTGTTACGGTGTGACGTTTGATGTTATCAAGATACTCTTCAGGTGTTAGCAATTAACATGATCTCATGGTCTAAGGATAAAGATTACTTCGTATGATGTTATAGCAATATAAACATAATGACTTGATTGTAATGCTATACTTCGGATAAATGTTCATCACATCATTCAACTAATGTTGTGACCTTGTTATTAACAACATCCAATGTCCATAATCAGGAAACCTTGATCATCTTGTTAATCAACAAGCTAGTCTATAAGAGAGGCATAACTAGGAATCCTTTTTGTTTATTAAATACACATGTATTGACGTTTCCGATCAATACAATTATAGCATGCAAAATAAATATTTATCATAAACATGGAATAAGATAATAACCACTTTATTATTGCCTCTCGTGCATATTCCCTTCAGCCGGAAAGAACTTCAGATCCCTCCCGATCTAGGGATGGAGATGGCGGTGGCTACAGACTCTTTCGTGGAATTTTGATCGGGTACTTAGGGTTTTCGTCCTCGAGGCAATATATAGGCGAAGAGGCAAGGTCGTTGGAGTACCAGGGGGCCCACACCACCTGGTGGCGTAGCTAGGGCTGGCCGTGCCACCCTAGGGTGTGGCCGCCCTGGCTCCCCTCTTCGTCTCCCCTCTAGACTCTGTATTCCTTCTGGTGAAATATTGACTTGGGATTTTGTCCGGTTCAATTCTAAAAATATTTTCTTACAAGCTTTTCTAAAACCAAAAACAGCAGAAAATAGGCAATTGACATCGTGGCATCTTGTTAATAGGTTAGTTCCAGAAAATGTGTAAAAATACTCCAAAGTGTGGATAAAACATAAGAAAGTAGATATAAAACAAGCATGAAACATTAAAAATTATAAATACGTTTGTAAAGTATCAAGAACTTAGATTAAAAAAGGTTGGATAAATCAGCCAAATTTCTATGATAGGATTGGGAGGGCTTGCAACTCCTATTCAAATAATGGATATAACATTGGAATGTTCGGCAAAAAATTAGAAATGTGAAAGATAGCTTGAAGGGTTGAGGGATTAATCTGAGAGGGGGTTCATTAAGAAAAAGAAAGAGTTAAATAGTGAATTAGATGATTTGGAATCTTTGGAGGAGGAAAATATTTTATCTGTGAACAATTTATAATTTTTTTGGCAGAGTAGATCCAACTAAAAATGGTTGTTGTAAGGGGATAACAATACTTCATACTTCATAGCATTGCAAATGGAAGTAAGAGAAAAAAAATACCATGTATACTCTCAAAAATGATGATGATGATATTGTTCAGGGTACTCATAATTTTCTTAATCGTGCTACTGAATATTATAAGATGTTTTTTGGTAAAGGGGAAGGATAGAAGATGAGTTTTCAAGCAGATGTCTGGCTAGAAGGTGAAAAATTATCTAAACAAGATAAAGAAAATTTAGATAATCCTTTCACTGTAAAAAAGGTCAAGTTTACTCTAGATTCAATGCACAAAAACAAAGCACCAGGTCCTAGTGGAATTCCTGTCGAGTTTTATCAAGCATGCTGGTCTATTATAAAGAATGATATCATGGAAATTTGGACTTATAAAGATTGAACTTTGGGATGATTATTTTGCTTCGAAAAACTAAAGATGTTGATGTTATCAATAAATATAGACCAATATGTCTTCTTCAGGTACTTTATAAATGGATCATTAAATTATCAACTTTTAGGTTTGAACCTTATATAGAAAAATTAATTTCTAGGTGTGAGTCTACTTTTATTAAAGGTAGAAATTTTATGGATGGGGTTATGTTTTGCATTAAGCTCGTAGAAAAAACTACACTAAAGAAGACAGGGATTTTATGTTTTGCATTAAAGGTTTGGTTCTAAAACTTGATTTTGAAAAAGCTTACACTAAATAAGACCGGGATTTTTGTTTAAGTGCATTCATCAGAAAAGGTTTTGTAACAGATGGTGTAGAATTGTAAAATCTATTGTTATAAATGGTATGGTTATGCCGAAATGGGTTCCGGCTTTTGGTACACTCTCACACATTAATGTGTACCTCCAACACGGAGGGTGATACACCACAACTCAGTTAGAGGAGGCCTGCTAGAAGCGCGATTAGAAAGACAATCTAGCCGGAGATTTTGAAACCGAAGTCCCGGTTCCTCTGGATGGGCCATATAGGAGGTTTTGGCAAATATGGGCTGAACTAACCTGAGCTTGGATGCTCTGAGCTCGATTGTCGATTCGGCGGTCGATCTACATGCAATATCGCCAAAGAAATGGAGAGGAGGGACAAAGGTTGAGGAGACAAAAGTAAAGGTTGATTTGTTGATTGTTCACGTCTAAGACTCAATCGGCCATCACCTCTCACATATATATGAGGCGGCTAATCTTCTCGTACAAGTTTAGGAAAACTTATACATGTTTATAAGTAGGAATCAAACTCCTAATTCTATCCCTAAACTAGGTAGCTTCTATCTCCGGCTTTGTACTAGACCCGTACCCAAGTGTCTGTTTGCCATCTTCCGCGTAAAGCCGCCAATGATCTTCCCTCGTCTTTGCGCCATCATAGATGCTGACCCATGGGCTTGTAAACATAAATCGATACCAACTAGGCCATCTTGAGTACTGATCCGGGCTACAGATCATTCTTTCCATATTTGAATCGGTAATAAACCGATCTGGCTTATGTATGGCAGTAAGTGTTGCTCCTTGATGGGTTTCCTGAAACATCTTCTGGATCCTTCCAGCTCCTCCCTCTGCTCCTGGTCAACTTGTTCCTTGACTCTGTCCTAATCGGGCTTCAAGGATGAAACTTGTCCAACAAGCCCACCTTCGAAAACAGGCCTTCACCATCTTGGTTCAAAGACGACCCAAAATGGGTGACAACAGGTACTTTGTGTTTGAAAATCAATAACGTAAAAGACAAATATTTTGCCAGCCATAGAGGGGCGAGCCAAGGTGATCCTTTCTCACCCTTCCTCTTTAATGCGGTTGTGGAGGGTCTGGCTAAATTGATCCATCAAGCTCAAGGTGCAGGTTTGCTAGTTGGTTTGGTGCCTCATCTTATGAACAAAATTAAAACCATATTACAGTATTCCAATGATACCATTTTATTAGTTCAAGGTGATATAGCTGAGATGGTGCACTTAAAACTTATTTCGTACATATTTGAGGCTATGTTTGTGCTGAAAATTAATTCCAGTAAGAATGAGGTTATGATGGTACTAGAGGATGATGTGAAAGGTGTAGAATATGCTGGCATGTTTGGATGTCAACTCATCTCTTGGCCTATCAAGTATCTAGGGGTCCCTGTTTGTGGAACTAAATTGCATATAGTTGACATGGCTCCCCACTCTTATAAATTGAAAAGGAAATAGGATGGTTGGGGGGCAACTCTTGATTGCAACAACTTCATGTGTACCAACTCGATGATACTCCTAGTGTAGAGTGTTGTAGCAAGTGTATTTTCCCCACAAGGGTGACTCGAGGGTTTATATAAAACTCTCGAGGTTGGCAAAGAGTATCTTTTTTCTCCTCTCAAGTAATCTACAAAACAAAGTTTTTACCTTGTGTCCCCAACTCCATCGTGTGGTTGTCAAGCACAAGGTTTCGTATTAGTAATATAAAATAATAATAAAAACAAGTAAAGTAAAAACAGTAGTAAATATGCAAGTAAAGTAAATGCAATAATAAAAGGTGTTTTGTGTTTTGTTTGTGTTTGTAAGAAAGAAAGTATTTTTTGTGTTTTTGAGATATTAAATTGCAGCAAAGGTAAATCAGAGTGATAGTGTTGTAAGGTTGTTTCTTATGATAAAAGTTGGACCGGGGTTCATGGGTTCACTTGTCTATTCTCTTTTAAGTTGTGCTAGACATAAAACAATTCATCATCAGTATAAGATTGGTGGAACTTCAATATATGTTTGATAAACATTCATATGGGCATCATGTTCTAACATAGAGATGATGCAAATCTCTCTTATACTCCTATAGAAAGGAAAAACTCTAAGCAAACTAGAATTAAGATTTAACAGAGCATAGCCTTAAGTACTTTGACATGATGTTTGAATAACAAATATGCTACCTTGACCAAACAAGATTATCAAGCTATCACAAGATAATTATAGCACATGAATTCAAATCCCTAGTGATGTAGCAAAAGAAAGGTAAAAACCATAGTAGATCTTGAATTTTTTCTCACTATTCAATCAACACCACCATGTTACTCCATTTAATACACACTTTCCCCCACACACGCTCATGCATACAAGTTGAATCCAAACAAGAAATTAAGAACATGGTACATCATATGCATCTATCAATACATCTTACACATAGATAGGTTCCAATTTCACATATCAAATCATAGAATAAATATCCACCACATAGGAATTACATATATGACCATAATCATGTTGGGAAGCACATATGGTACTAGATCTATGAAGAACAAGAGAGAGAGAGAGAGAGAGAGAGAGAGAGAGAAATCAAGCTACTGCCACAAACCCATAGTCTATAGGTGGACTACTCCCTCTTTATAATGGTGATGAAGTTGGATATGTTGGAGAAGGTAGAAATCCCTCCGGTGGTGGCTCTAGCGGAGTTTCCCCTTCTAATCTTTGCTAGTTCTGACTCTTTTTTGGTGTTTCTGTGTTTCTGGAGCACTCTCCTCATCCCTAGGGGATCCTTTTATAGAAGTTCTTAGGTCAAACCAAGTCGGTGGGTGAAAGATTGAAGCGAATCGAATGATCGAGTAGCAAAAGGGGTGTGGTGGTGCATGTACCAGGGTAGACCGCGCCACCTACCCTATTTCAGGCCTTCGGGCCTCCCTCGTGAGGTCCAAGTACTCCATATCATTGTCTTCCCGAAATATTAGCTTTCCCAGAATCTTAGCTCCATTGGACTTCGTTTAGGTCCCTAAAGGATCAAAATAGACAAAACAAGGTTTTCCTGTCCAGCAGAGTTGTAACCAAAATAAAGGGGATCATTGGTAAACCCCAAAAATCAATATAAAACATGGTTATTAAATTACAAATATTGTAGATATGCGGGAATATGTATCAATAAACTACAAAGTTCATATATGCATTTTACATGCATCAGCAACTCATCTTCGATTAGAGGGAGATATACCCTCATACGATCCTCTCTGAGTAGCACACTGATTTACCACATTTCTATTTACTTGACGACAGAGGCAAATCTGGAAGGTTTCACCAAGACAATTAGAAAGTTCTTCTAGGAAGGTACTGGATCCAAAAGAAAATACTACATGGTTAAATGAAATATCAATTGTAGACCTAAAATAAAGGGGGTTGGGTTTGACTTTTCTTAGAATGTCAACATCTGTCTAATGTGCAAGGTGGTGGAAATTAGAAAATGGGCAAGGAATTTGGCAAAAGTGGATCACCACAAAATATGACATTCATCATGTGACATGGAGAGTGAGGGGAAAGAAAAGTTACTCTGCAACGTAGAAAGACCCGCTAAATATTAAGAGGATTTATATCAATGGTAGATCAATGTTTCATGGAGGGGGCATAGAAACTAATTTTCGGCATGATAATTGGTTTGGACACTTTTCCCTTTGTGAAAAGTTCCCTCAATTGTTTGATGTGTGCATGCAACAAATTTGCACAATGAGAGAGATGGATGATATTGAGTGGAATTTTACCTTTAAGAGATGGCTTGATCCAGCTTAACAATTGCAATGGACCTCTTTGAGAAACATGCTGGCAATTGTTGCCCTCAACAAAAATCCTTACAAATCTAGATGGAAAAATATACTAAATCTGGGAAGTTCGGAGTGAAATACCTGTATAATAAGCTTTCTAATACAGGTGTTGATAGAACTTTCAAACATTTGTGGAAAGAAAAACTTCCTTTGAAAATTAAAATTTCGTTGTGGTTGGCACAATGCCATGATACCAAAGACGACATGAAAAAAAGAAAATGAGTGGGAAATTACACTTTGTCGTTTTCTACCCGTCTGATAAAACTATTAACTATTTGTTTTTTCAGTGTCCTACTGCCATTAATATGTGGAGTACTATTAGCACTGCTTTGGGGTGCTTTTGTTAGGCCTGTTTTTTGTACTTAATATTTTTGGTGGATTGCCAGCATTCTCCCTCTGAGGAAAAATCTACACATTGTTTGTGTTGTTGCTTTGTGTTGGGTGCTGCGGAAAACTAGAAACCATACTTGTTTTGAAGGAAAGCTCATTTCTTCTCCTGTTGAGTTGATATGTTACATGTGTCCAAGTTGATATGTTACATGTGTCCATTCCTTCGACATTGGGTAGGTCTTCAGAACTAGCAAGAAAGGGCTGCTCTTGTGGAGGGCGCTGACAGGCTTTAGCAGTTGGCGATTAGACCTCATGAGATTGCAAGAGAAGTTGCAGCTTTGAGGATCACTGATGAGGGATGTGATGAAGATGAAGACATGATAGTTTATTGAAAGAAATGAGAAAAATAAAACCAACTAGAGGTTTGGTTTTGGTTGAAAAAGGAGAGAAAAAACTTATTGAATTTTGGTTTGTAATAAGCAGTTGCGTGTGTGTGTTTGGGGGGGGACTGTTAGGGCATCTCCACCGGACCGACCCAAACGGCCGATCCTTTCTGTCTATTTGGGTCGGCCCGCGGTCGCTTTTGGGTCGCGGTCCGGCCTGTCCCACCGCGCCCAGCGGCGCGATCCATCTGTCTAGGCTTGGCAAAAGACCCCTTACCGACACCGACGCCAGTGTATTTCCATTGTGTTCCCACCACCTCCCACCTTTCTTTCCTGTCGATTCTCGCCTCTTCTAGGCGTTTTCCGCCGTGTCCAGGCGCGCCCATAAAAAGGGAAGGCCATCCGAGGTAGGTAAAACCAGAAAATCGCACCCATGTTTGGCCGTCCGCACCGCCGCGCTGGCAACCCCAACAACCGCCCAGAAATCCCACCGCCCCCCGAGCGCCCGTTGCCGTCGTGGTGGCCGGACCCGCCGGAGCAACCAGACGTGTTGTCGTCTCCGATTCCGGGGCGCCCGCAGATATACATGCTGACGTTCAACCATCGGCAGCGCATTCACTACAACTGCAACAGGACCACAAGCGAGCCTTTCTCGTGGGAGGTGATGGATCACGTCTTTCTGCCGAAGGATCGGTGACGTGTTGCGCTCACAGACATATGCGACGAGCTCCGAGAAGCGGTGCAGACCAATCCCGACGACGCGTACCTGCGTGTGCGCCTCGTCCAAGTTGTAGAGGAGTTGTAGACGCAGGAAGCGATCTACCGCTCTCTCAAGAAAGAACGGGGTCTTGTCGACCCGCCGGCGCCGCCAGAGCCCTAGGAGAGGCGCATAGTTCCAGTGGTGTTGCGTGGTGTTCGAGTGGTGTTTGCTTGTAATATATTTGAATACTCGAATAAAACTTTCCATTGCATTCTCTCCACGTTTCTACATCGTACATGGCGAGTGTACAACCTAGCCTACTCCTCGAAGGAGTCGGAGTCGGATTCGGGGTGGTAGAAGCGAAGGCACATGGTGTCGTCGAAGACGCTAAGAGCCTTCCTTCGCCGTCGTACTTGAACACGATGATGTTGCCCACTTCGATCTGGTGCACGCGGGCGAACTCCTCCTAGACATTGGCGAGGAACATCTGGCCGAGGCGGTCGAACAACACCTCTAACGGGTACATGGTGGTATTGACACCGGATGCCCGCAGAATGACCTGTTGGGGCGGCACGTCGTCGACCAGCGATGTGAATTTGCGGGAAAGGAGTAACCTGTCCCGCGTCATGCCAGTTTGGATGGGCACGGCGAACTCGATGCCGGTGTCAAGAAAATCAGGCAAGGACGGTGGTGAGGGAGAGCTTGGCGGCACGCTGCTTTGGCCGTGTCCTCCGCGCCTTCCTCGTCGTCCACGGCCGGGACCTGGAGGTCGTCCTAGACGCCCTCCCCTCGATCCAATGCCGCCGTCCATGGCTAGCTACTGGGAGTGGAGGATTGAGGAAGGAGGAGAGTGCGGCGCGGTGTTGAAGATGATGGCTGAGGACGGCCAGTTTAAAAGGCTCGGCATCGGAGACCGAAGCGACGGCATTGAAGCGTCACGACAGGAGGGCGGGCGTCGGGCGGTGCCAGCAGCGGCGCGGCCAGCCTTTGGAGCAGCCTTCCATTGATGGTTAGTGAAAAACAACCGTTGGATCGCTGGCAAGTGGGCCCTCGATCCCCAGCGGGAGGACACGGGAGGCCGTGCGCGCTGTCTGGGCCAACGCATCGGCCACACAAATTAGGTGTGCCGATGGGTCGAGCCGGACGCGTCGATCCGGATGGATCGTGCCGCTGGGAGACCGCGCCCGCCCACTGCGATCAGCCTTGCAGGTTGGAGATGCCCTTAGTCCTTTTGGTTGTCCATGAACTTAGTTCTGTAGCCTCCTCCCTGTCTCGGTCCCTCAGTTGGTTGGTGGAGTTGGGTTCTGTCGTTTTGGACTATCCTCCGTTTTCTGCTTTAGGACCTTTTTTCATTGACCTTTTCATGTTTTTGTCTGTGCCAAGACTATTGTTTTGTTAGGCTGTGATAATAGAACCCGGCTACAGTTTGAAGGCATATGAAAAATAAATAAAATAAAAGAAATACTGATATTTCGCCGTCTCAATATTTTTACAAATTAAACACGCAACGGCCTATTCAAATTGATTATCACGAGGGTTTTGATCTTGTGAGCATGTGAGTGACTATGACTAGCTAGCTGCTCCGGTGCTGGTTCTCTTAGCTGGAGTATCAGGAAGCCGACGTGCTGAAATGGTTCACCGCCCAAAAAACACGCCGGCGGCCGGCGTCATGCATTGCGAGTTTGCGTCAGCGAGCAGAAAGGATCCCGTGATCTGTGAGCTGTGCGATCGGAGATTCGGAGATCCGTGACGAGGCGTACGTGTCTGTAGGTCAGTCTTGCACACATTCTTTAACCCATAAGCTGGGTTTGGTGATAACTTTCTCTATGATACTTGACACATGTGTTGTCGATGAAAAATAACTTTAACCGTCTGTTCTATCAAGAAAGTCAAACCATATGATATGTCCACTGCTCAACACTGCTGTTGCTGCTGCTGCAAAATGGAGTAATTTATCAGAGCCAAAGAAGTCAATCACCCTATATAATACCCGATGCGATACTTTGCATCAACTGGCAAGGAAACATGCTCAGATGTCCTTATTACTGGGCAGGCTTAAAACAATCTTATCAGTAGTTTTCACATGCTCCAAATCGTAGAAAAAACATGAGACATCCATCATGGATGCACACCACTCTTCGTCAGGGACAAACCTGCACTCCCTCCGATCTTCAAATGACACTTATTATGGATTAGTACATTTCCGTGGATGAGACATCCATCAGCCCTTATCCATGGATAAACCTCATTTGCCCAAAATATCCTTACATTTTAAGCTCCACACAATAAATAAAGAATAAACAACAAATCTGTTCACTAAATAACACTCCAATAAACGAACAGGAAGCACCTAACTGAAGCTCAACACAGCACACACAAAAATAAAACTAAACTTGATCTTCTAGCAGAGTTCCCCAAGAGACAAAAAAAAAAAAGAGGCTTGAGCTAAGCATTCTGGATACTTGCCATATCCTAAAAAATGATATATCTCCATGTGGATATGTACTAGGGCTAGAAATTCTATTTCTGGAGCAGCGTGGAGGAAGCTTGCTTCCCGGCTTCTGAAATGTGCACATGTCCATCACGTGGAGCCTCCTTCTGGCAGCCACAGTTTCTTCCGGATTACGAGTATCATTTCGTTCGCGTCGGACGCCGGACCGGGCTCCGCGTCGACGACGGATACTGCCTCCCAGTGAAGCGCGTTAAGGTACTTCTTGATGAATACGATGACATGGGCCTTGTCTCTCACTATGATGAAGCCGCTTGGCCTAAGGATGCGGTCCATTTCAAGGAGCAAATCTTCCGCGCTGCAGCCTCTCTTGTCGAGGTAGGAGAAGATCGTCCACGCATGGAGAAGATCGTATGTTCGTGGATACGTAGAGTACGCCTCGCACCTGCAAACACATTATTGTAGTGTTTGAATACAACCGTCCAGCAACAATACAAACTGCATATATAATTGGCCATGAGGAAAAAACTGCAAGCTGAGAAGAAATCATTAACCCTTCACTCAGATCCAGAAAAATGGAATTTTTGTAATTCAAGAACATATTCTCCAGTACTGTACTATCTTAAGAACTGACTGTGTTTCTTCAAAAGCCTAAAGAAGGGCTTCTGGCTTAGAGCTCTACGATTTTACTGCCATATGGGACTAAACTTAGTAAGTGCACAGTATAACACTAACGAATGGAACTGCTGAACTCCAACTTGTTCTTGTGTACCTTAAAAACATCAAGACGCTTAACGGAATAGGCAGATGTTAACCACCATTTTGTATTAAACCAAAATATATTGGCAGTACTGGCCAAACTACCATCCCGGTAACCCAACCAATTTGTTTTGATAGCAACAACATATTCTGAGGAGGTGGTTGGGCAGTTTCATAATAGACCTAATGATCTCACAAGGTTTACTTTCTGGAACTCACTGAGGTATCAGGATACAATAACAGGGGTAAAATTCTATTGAGGATTATTTCCTGCCAAAGCAATGGAGGGATTTATCCTTGATGTTCTAATGGGCACATGAGCAGCTCAGCAGATGCGGAAGAAGATTAATAACAATACTGTTTCTATCATAAAACATTAGTCCTTGCAGATACAAGGATCGGAAGCTCCTGGCAAACAGTAACATCTAACAAGACCATAGCCCCACAATATATCATACATCTTAAATGCAAATCCTTTATGTGAATTGACGCATACCAGTCATGAGTAGAGCCTATGAGCCCTCTGTCATAGATTATCTTAAGAGTGCTTGGTCCATCATGGGGCACGACATTCATCACCCACACATCCTTTTCCTTGAGAGCTGCAGCAAATGATCCAAAGTTTGCTTTCATGTCCATGATGTTTCTAATACTGTCTGGCTTTATCTTCGGGCGGAACAACTTCCAGTAATTATCTACTCTTTGCTGCCACATTTCCTGCAACGAAAGATTTTGTCAGAGATCCCTGCTGAGTTGTTAGGAATAATTGAAGTTTTAAAGTCGTAATAAGATCAACTTACAGTATCATTTTCAAATGTGTCAGCTGTAACATACAAATCCGCAAGACGAGGAGGCGGGGTTGTTAATCGAGCAGGCCAAGGAGCCAAACCACTTCCTTCATCCTTGTGCATTTCTGCAAATATAAAATGAAATGTACTTCACTTAGATGCAAATTGGTAGAAAAAATTCGTGGGAAAAAAGGAAGAAAGGAAATGGTACACATCCATGTGTTTTTGTTACTGACAGAGAACAGGCATGGGAGTTATGAGGAAGTGGGGATCTTGGATATGACCATTTCAGCACAAAATTAACATAAACCATCCTATTATCCCCACAGTGTAACCAAACCCCCAAGAAACCATGAATAACACAAAACCTACTTATCCCTAAAAAACAGAAAACCTACTTGGTTATTATTTTAAATCACAAATTCCAACATTACCTGGAAAGACTGGTGAGAAAAGGAAAACGAGGGAAACAAGCAAAACTGAAAATCATTTGCTTACCGGTACTGACAAGTGAGTGCGTACATGCAGGTTTTCTTTTAGATAAAACAAAAAAGTAAGGCTGCAACCTTTCAGCACACAGTGACTATAAATTATAACATTACTGGCCTGATGTAACCGAAGATCATCAAAGCAAAAGGGTACATCTGAGTATGTATTACATTTGGTCGCTGAGCAGCAGATTTAATTGATTCTTATCCAAGTGGGATGCAGTGATCAGGTTGCTTACATCCACTATCAGATATACCATCTGCCACACAAATAGTCTAGAAAAGGAAACAGCTATGTTATTAGGTGCCCCCCAAATTGACTCTATACCCATAGGTGATGTTCCTAACTCAAAATATCCAATAAGAGCTCGACATTAATCTGAAGTGCAGCGAACAAACCCACGGAACAATTAACAAGCGGATCAATTTGAAGCAAGCAAAAAAGCACTAGAAAAGCAAGATGACAATATCAAGTGCCCAGCCAATAGGTAATCAACAAAATATTAAATTCAAAGATTGGAATTGGATAAGCACTAACGTTCTGGATATGTAGTAATGCAAGCTTCCATTGTCACTCCCCATACTGAATCTGGATCTTCACCGCTTTTGCATAGAGGTGGATTTGTACCAGGTGGCCGGCTCCTGTAGCAATCATTATTCAGAGGTTTGACCCAAATAACTGTCTGGTCTTTTTTCTCTGCAATTTTCCAGCACATCCTTTCTGCAAGGGAACTCATTTCTCTCCAGATTCTACGATCCTCCTCATCCTGTGCGTATGCTTCAGGAGATGAATAAGCAAAATAACCTCCAGGCCTGAGTAATCTGTCTAGTTCAAGCATAAGAATTCCATCTCTTTGAAGCCAGTCGATCCTGCAACGAGAACAGTGGGCTAATTCAAACGATCTACTGGGGTATGGAAGCCTCTTTGTTCCCAATACACCAAGATATGCAGGGATCCCCCTTTCAAGAGCAAACTGGATTTGGTTCTCATGTACATCATTCGGTGCCAGAGACATCGCTATGACATTAGATGAAAGAAGATATCCTCCAAAACTAGCCACTCCACAGCCCACATCAAGAACTGTACGAAGCATTCCCTCATTGTTTATACTGTCATCTTTGAAGTTTAGCATCTGTCGGACAGTAGAAGGGATGAATCACTACAGTGAAGCTTGACACTGCATGGTGCTCTAATATGTTTGTGTATTTTTAGCAGAGCATTATCGTGAAGAAGTTAGAAAAAACTTACATTTGCAATGTTTGTTATATATTTGTCAGCTCCATGATGAAAATGTGTTCCACCACCTGGAAACTTAATTTTTTCACCTGCAACAATCATCCAGTTCTGGTCTTTCTTCTCTTTTGCAAGGTGAGTGTGAGGAATATTTGCTTTCCACACTACATCGCGACTTTTTGGCCATTTTATGGGGACCTGCAAAACAAGGTTCCATGAATCTAACGCAACTTCAGTACAGATCTAATTAAACAGAACCATTTGAAGAGAAGTACAATTTGATAGGTCAGGAGAAGGTAACAACAATGTGTAGCTCCACAAAGGTGCAGGAAAAATTCTAACAATTTTCCAGTGGCCAGATCAACCTAAATATATATGCCTATATGCAAACGACATCGCAAAATCTAGTGGTTCATCTTGAAAATATAGGTCAAAATTGAGTGTATGAACCCAACCCACAAGTTTGTAGCTTACAGATGGGAATCCAAATAACGTAAAGATATGACGAGAACAAAAAACAAACAAAGGGTAATCTTGTGACCTTATAGCCATGTGGAGGTGGAATCAGACAATTAAAGCGCTTCTCAGGAGGAAGGCAATGCCGCTCATAGTGCTCCATCAGGTTTAAATCAAGCTTCATCCTTGACTGAAATATCATATTTCTATCCAAGCAGGGGATCAGCTCAGAATACTGATCATCACATACCTACACACCAAACAGAAAAAATACGTTCACAATTATGAACACATATACATACTATTAACAAACAACTGATTATTGAGTCTGAACTCACAGGGAAGCTCCTGAGCTTAACATCATTCGCATCGCCAGTCCCAAAAATTGATTCCTCTGAGCCATCGCCGCCATCTGCCTCGCTACCCCACCCGAGTGATCGTGAGAACTTGGTCCCATACTCTAGCGCCACACTCCCGGCCTGCCTGTTGGACCCTGAGAAATATAGGAAGAGGAGGCAGAGGCACACAACCATGGCGCAGAAGAGCACAACGGGCCGCTTGCTCTGCCCCCCGTCATTCCTCCCCCTCATCTTGGATGATCGCAAATCCTAGTAGCAGCTCCCTACTGCCCTCTAGTATATACTATTGTCAAGATTCATAAAGGAACACAACTGGATGCATGGATCTGCAGAAAACAAGAAACAAGTCATGGCACCAGTCAGATGCCATAACTAAGTGGTAGAAAACCAAGACAGTTCAAGAAACTGAATAAAACAGAGCTATACAATAGAAGGGGGAACAAAGATGGACGCCCCCCCAAGAAAGGAAATCATTGGGATGAACTAAATGCTCCCACCTAACCCCTAGACTGGTGCAAGACGGAGGATCAAAATTCCCCGTATAGTATGCAAACTTTCTGTGTCCAATGGTATGCAAACGGCAGTGGTAAATAGAGAAGTGGGGCCGGGCAGAACACAAAGAGAAAGAGCAACGGTAGAGTACTACTTATACGAGTCCCATGCTTTAATCTCTCTTTTGAGACAAAGAATTATTATCATGAACAAATTAATTGTGATCGCCATCGATGGATTCCAAGTCTCATGTGTCCTCCAGCTGGAAATATTCATCATCGCCATATTGAAGTACCAATTGTGGAGATTTGCACAAGCTAGCACTACTTTTACTAGGGTCTTGCAGGGATGAAATGGCTTATTGCAAACAACCTTCCAACGGTTCTTGTACATGCTAAAATTCATTTCAACTGATGCCCTCAAAGAAGAGTGTCTTAGGTTGAACAACTATTTAGCACTTTGAGGATGATTCCCTCCACCATAATCCTTCAAGTGGTACCTTGTGCCACTATGTGGTGGAGGAAACTTGCCTCACGGCAATACCCAGCATCAACAAGGTGGTTTTCCTATGAAATGACAACTATTAGCTATGGGGAATAACTATTGATACATTTAGCTAGTGAAATTTTTGTGAAAGCTGTCTTGAAGCAAGGACTGGAGCGGCTACTTTGCTCAATTTACAGTGCATTTGAGTGGAGGGAGGTCAAATCATCTTATCCCGCAACCCACCAACAGCAAATATAACCGCCTTACAATACCTATTAGTTACTTCAATAGATCTTCTAAATATCGCTTGCAGAGCCCTAAACCTACGTTTGTGGCCAACTACTAGGAGAAAGATGGCCCTAAACCTACGGATGGATCCTATCCTTCAACAATTCCCTCTCTTTCTCTGAATAATAAAGTATGAAATCTGAAAAAGATATCTCTTCTCATTTTTATCTGGTTTGAGCAATTGCAGTCGCTAGAATTGATAAAAATGTGCTTCAAATTTGACTCCCTAGCTATATCATTACGGAAAATGTATAGGCCTAACGCCAGCTGGATTGTCTTCGAGCGCGACGTTTTGGATGGGGGGTTTCAGTGAAAGTGAATCATTCTGATTAACACGTTGCAGTGTGTTTTTGTGAATGAAAAATGTCCTGTAGCTTAAAACGTCAGCCAGACTCATGCCAGTGTGGGGTCTAGTTTCGAAGAACTCGTCGAGACAAAGCGGAGGCTGAAGACGGATCCATCAATTGGTCTGAGAGATTAAAAAAATCGATTTTGCGAAGATGCTTCATCAGTTTGTTTGTGCACGCATGTACTATATGCCACCTCCGTCGCGCCAAGAAGCCAGGGCGCGCAGGTACACGCGCCATTAGTGTCCTATCATTATCAACCCTACGACCAATTACCATAATTTGGGTATGTAAGTTCCCGAGCTCTCGCTGACATAAACATCATGTGAGCACACGATACGCTACGCCTATGGACAAGAAAAGTATCAGAACGAACCATCATCGCCCACGCATCCACTGCCCACTGTCACAGAAAAAACTAGCAAGAAAAGAAAGATGGGATGCGGGAAAGGGGAGGAGAGGAGGCAAGGCATCACCTTGAGGCTGTGGAGGTGGACGACGATGTAGCAGAGGGCGGCGCAGGGGTCAGGCCCGGGGAAGTGGCGGGGCAGATTGAAGAGCGGCGGCGAGAGTGGGGGTACAAGGGGCGATGCGGGGAAAACGGGGGGCGACGAGTAGAGAGGAGAGGGGAGGGGCGGAGCAGGGGGTGCTGAGGATCGGAGGCGTGTGCGCGACCGGGAGGATCTTGAGGCGGCTGTTTCTGCTTTGTTCTGCGGGGGTAGAAAAAAAAGGGACGGGGGTCGAGGGGAACGCGGACGCCTGGCCCGCAGCCGTTCCCGTCGGCGCAGCGCGCAGCGTCTTAAATGGCGTTTAGTCTGTTTGTCCTCTGAATGATGAACATGAAGGGACAGTAGGAGTAATAGCACCACTGAACCTGGGACCCAATCCGTGCCCGTCGGCGCAGCGTCTTAAATGGCGTTTAGTCTGGAGTAAAATACAGAGGTCACTGAACCAAACGTCGGTGCGCGGCTCCATCACCATACAGGTCTATACGTGAAATACAGTCAGGCACGTGTGTGAGCCGTAGACTGTCACTGGGATTTGCAGCGCGCAAGTATTGCTGACGCGACTCACCTAGAACCCTACACTCAGTGTCTGTGCGTCATTTCCTCGCTTGTCGAATCAGTCACTCCAGTGGCAGACGAGCTCATTACCTCTGTCGTCTTCATGATCGTTCGAGGAGTTGCTTCCGAGGTGACCAATAGAGAAGAGTGTGGCGGTAGGGAGTTGGAGGCGGTGGTTGTTGGCGAGCGGGTGCCGAGTTCTTTGTGCATCGACGGCGTCCGACGGTGGTAGACGCCGGCGATGTCTTGGCGCCATCATCCTGAAGGCGACCCACCTCCCGTGTACGGTAAGCATCGTCGTCCTGAAATCTCGCCCAAACATCTTTGTTTTCGCGTTAGGGTTTCGATTTTCTTTTGCAT
Source organism: Avena insularis (assembly GCA_023614405.1). NCBI lineage: Eukaryota > Viridiplantae > Streptophyta > Magnoliopsida > Poales > Poaceae > Avena > Avena insularis. Next base: position 474,068,342 of record CM042696.1, on the reverse strand, counting down.
TGGGGCTTGATCTTGTCGACTTGGTCTTTTAGGAGTGTGTTCTTCAAATTTGGTTCAGTTCTCTGCAGTTGGTTCGTTGGGGGTTTTGGATAGGGTTTATAAAAATGCTATTTTTTGGTACAAATCATGCAATGTTGGCAAGAAATATGATGGATGTTATGTGCAAATTGTTCTGGCAGGGCCGCGTAGCAAGTTCTTTTCTTTAGAAGTGAACCATGGTGGCTATTTTCTTGGCAGTGGAAATAATAGAGCTTATGTAGATGGTTAAGTCATATGGATAGATCAAGTAGATACAGTTACTTGGTCACCACTGATGGTGGAGAATATGATTGAGAAAATAGTATATGAGATGCAGGGTAGGGTGAAGGTTCACTACTTAATTTTTATTCTCACAATGAACAACAATGGCTTAAGGCAGATAAGAAGTGATCATGACACGAATTAGATGGTTCAGTTGTAGAGATTGGGCATCATTCCATCAAACTTTATCTAGATCATGATGAATCAATCAGGGCCACGAACTGGGATGATGTTGTTCAGTTTCCAGTTGCTAAGTTGCCTACTATCATCAGTCCTATGAAGCCACCGCGGACAGTTCATGATGTTGAGCCAGTACCAATTCAAGCCTTGTATCCTGAGCTAGTTGAGGAAGACAGAGCAGCAAGAAGGTCAGGTTTAAGGCCTAGCAGCAAGCTTAAAAAGGTTGTCAATATGGAGGAAGAGGAATCAATAAGAAACACTGAATTTTCAGATGAAGATGATGTTGATTATGTGGACTCTAGATATGAAGTAAGTGAAGATGATGATGATCTTGATGTAGATAATCCTAAAGATGGAGAGGATAAAATAGAGAGGAGGAGGACAAGAGTGTCAGTCAAAGCAAAAAAGTCTAATTTGGATGCTAAGATGGATGTTGACATTCTTGATGATGGAATCTCTAAAGAAGATGACATTTGGGCACCAGACTTAGATGATGAGAAGAACACTGATAGGTTCAAGACATTCAAAGAAGAAGATTTGGAAGTGTTAAATTTCATGCTGGGAAAGTGTTTGAATCAACTCAAATGTTGAGGAAGGCAATTAAGGAGTACACTAATCAAAACAGATGAGACATCAAAATGACAGTCGATGATATGAAAAGAATCAAGACCAAATGTTTTGGTACTTTGGAGAAGGATGGTGAGAAGGAGTGTCAGTGGTACATGTGGGCTTCTGTTGACAGCAGTACCAAATGTTGGAGAACTAAGAGATACCAGGGTGAACATATCTTCAGCAGAAAATGGAAGATTAAAGGATTGCTTGACTTGCTTGGCATGTGAACATCATGGCTCAACAGGTATGTGTCATTCCATTATTCCTTGCTTGACTTATTTTCTGTGTCTTTACTACATGTTTATGGCTTCTACTTCTGCACTTGCAACTTGTAGAGGCCAGCACCAATAGTGGTTGAAGCTAGACCAACTCTTGAGTCAACATTCATAGCAGATGCCCAAAGCAGGATGCCCACAACAACTACGATTGAAAATACTATTAGACAAGGTGCTTTGGCAAGAAACGGTTGGCAATGCAGAGGGAGAAGAACAAGGCAATTGAGGATCAGAAGATAGTTGTGTTGGAGGCAAGTATGCTACCCAAGTAAAGAAAGCTAAGGAGATTGCAAGATAGAATCTTGAGTACGAGAAGAGAAAGGCAGAGCAAGCACGGGAAAGGGAAAGAGAAGCTATTGCAAAGAGGGAGCAAAAAATATGTGAAGTAGAGTTGAACAAAAAGGCCAGTATTGAGACAAGGAAGATTATTGTAGAGCTGAAGAGGGAAGTTGCTGAGAAGAGAAAGAGAGAAGCTAAAGAGAAGAAGAGAGAAGTTGAGCAAAAAAGAAGGAAGCTGAAGAGAAGAAAAAGGCAGATAAGAAGAAGGCCGAAGAAGAGAAGGCTGCAAAAAGAGCTAGATACTCTAAATCTTTGAGAAACACAGAAGTGATTCAACCCTTGCATCCTACTAAAAGAGTGGTTGAAGTACTAGTTCAGCAAGTCCCTATGTTAAGGAACAAATTCAATATGTTTGATGAATTTAGATGAATAATGATGCCTAAGTTAAAACCTTGTTGTCTTGGTCTATGAAACTCTGATAGTGTTGCTTAAGTTTAAACCTTGGTCTATAAAACCTCTATCTTACTTGCCAGTCATGTGTGATACATGATAATGTCTTGGTCTATGAAACATGGTAATGTCTTGGTCTGTTGTGCTATGGTTATCTTGTTGGTCTAGCATTTTGCTATCATGAGCTGATTTGAAATACATGATGTCACTCTACACTAGTTCTAGTTCAATATATATGTTGTCAATTTTTTATTTTCATTTTACCACACCTGGCAAATACCAAAGCAACATTGGAGCATAACTTGTATAGAAGAACTTGGCATTGGTATACATCTATTCATAGAGCACAACACTGGTAGATAGATAACCACATCACATGAATATAGATAAACCAAGTTCACCTTGCACATACATTGTTAACACCTAGATTTTTAATCCTAAATGCCTGTTATGCCATACATCGCAATCCCAGGATTACCATTTTTGCGAGACATAACAGATTGGATATCACAGTACATCATCCATTACAAACCATAATAAGGTCTTACACAAATAAAGGATCTCATGATCCAGTCTTAATACAAACAAGCAGCGGAATAATAAGCGTAGCAGTGGGCTCCATCTTGATGTCACGAGCAATCTTGACGATGGGAGATGATCCTAGTTGTCGTAGCGATCACATTGTGCATCTTCACGATAGTCCTCCTCATAGTCTGGCCACGGGAATAGCCAGGGACAAAGCCATGAGTACTCTTTAAGTACTCGCAAACTATCACTGATAAGTAAGGTAGTTCTAGTAGGAATCTTAAGCTCTAGATTTATTTGCAAAAAGCCAGATTTATCTAAACTGAGTTTAGAAGTAAAGAAAACTAAGTAAAAGTTCTAAATCACTTTAAGTTGGGAACCTAGCTTTCATACTCATAACCCTCTTGTGGTCAAGTCAAAATCATAGTTCATTTCACAAGTCATTTTGAAAACATCTGACGACAGAATAGTATGGCCACTCCAACTGTCCATGACCGCGGACGTGGCTATTCGAATAGTTTGACACTCTGCAGAGGTGGTACACTTTCACCACAAAATTCGATACATCCGTCAGGGATAACCCTGAATCATCATACTTAGTATGCAAATAATCAATCATAACTTTTCCTTTACACACTCTAGTATAAGCACCTTCCCTATGAGCTTGGCCTCCCAGCCATGGCCATCTTCCATCCTAGGCACTGCATAGGTGGACATCATCAAGAGGTAGCCTCAGCTCAAACCTCTTCCGCGAGGGAACCCATACTAATGCATATAAACTTCCGGCTAAGCCCTACCCAATTCAGGTATTGTGGTTGTACGGTAAAATTGGAATGGTATCGCATCCGAACCTAACCATCAGTTTTTATAAAGGGCTAAGGCTCATGCCTCAACATTTTCATCATCAACTCCATTTGTGTTTCTCAGCACATGTCAAAACATTTCAATAGAATGACTCATCATTCCAAGGTTTTCACAATCATTTTCACCAAGTATTCCCATCTAAAGTGATCAAGTTTTATGCTTAGCACTGGCCACTAAGTTAAGAGTGTTCACTAATGAGGGATGCTAATCTCAGTCTCATGCCATAGAATGACATCTAGTATATGCCTAGTTTTATACTCTTTATGCTATCTATACTACTTTCCAAATCCTCACAAAGCACTAACTAAAAGTAAAGAACTTTGGTAAAAGTAAAGGAGTAAAGCTTGCAAGTAAAACTTGGAATGGGTATAAATCAAAGGTATATAACCAAAGCATGCCTAATGCATCTTTCTTGGGTTAAGAAACTTGCAAGTGTTAGCTTGCAAGGTCTACCTTTCTAGTAATGATGGCTTGCCTTGATTGGTGCAGTGATTGAAGTTTTCCTCCTCGTCTTTGGGGTAGAACTCCTCCTCGTAGCTTGGGTCGGTACTATCGTCTATAAATAAATACGGGGTACACAATCACCAAATAATACTTAACTACTTCTATTTAGCAAACTAAGGTTCACACTTGATGATCTAGAATCATCACAATCATCACATGAAATAATGAACTAGTTTTATTTATCTTATTTGAGAAAAGTAATTTCTACTCATTGAAATTAATTAAGATTTAACATTCCCCAATTAAAATATGGGATCATGTGGACACATGTCATCACCACATATTCTAATACATGGGAATGTGATTTAAAGGGTTGGTCATATTTTATAAAGTTTATGATTATCATTTAATAGATTTAAAGTGACTAGAAATGCCCTAATAGCATTCTTTTGGTACTAGTCCAATGTCACTGCATGCAAACCTAGATATTTTTACATATTCAGATATATATTATCAAATGTGATTTTTGAGAGTTGGAATCATCTCAAAAGCTATTATGGTTGATTTTTGAAAAAGTTTGAAGTTGCAAAAGTCTCTGTCTTATTATGTTTGCTATAGAATATCTCTAACTCCAAATGATTTAAATCCAACAGGCTTGGATAGATATTTTAATTATCTTTCTAACAAAATTTGAATCATGCAATTTGGTTTAGTGAAACTCTTTGAATTGATTTTTGAATATGTGTACACAAACTAGTTTAAACTTAAATGGAAAAACAATATTGGAATTTCTAGGCCTAAGCGGGAAAGCTAAACGGGTCGGCCCAGCTGCACTGCACAGCGCAGCGGGCTGCTGACAGATGGGGTCCACTAGTCAGGGACAGTTCTAACGCGAAACGGTATCTTTTAACCATAGCCCTACGATCTAATTCTAATCCAACGACCGTGGTTCATCGTCGATGACGAACAACTCTAGCGAGGAATCAACCCTAACGCGGCGGTGGGGGTCTCGTGCGGATCACCTGGGCTCTAGCTAGGGTCGGCGACGGGGGCAATCGACGTGGTAGACGACGGCGAGGTGAGGCGCGGTCACGGCAGGGCTTGGGGTGGTCGGAATCAACGGTGCCCTTCTCCTCCAGCAGCGGCGGGCTCCGGCCAAATTCTGGCATGGTGGTGCTCGCCTTGCTCCAGGGAGAAGTGTGGGAGTGTCTGTGAGGAGTGGGGAGTGGAGTGGTGTGGAGAATGGAGGCAGGGGTGGCCTCCTTTTATAGTGCGGCGAGGGGACCGAGCGGTGCGGCATCAGCTTGACGGTGGCATTGCTACAGGCGGCTATTGTCGTGGCGGAGGTAGGTGGATGGTGCGGTGTTGCCTAGCGATTCTTACGGGCATAATGTCGAGGCGTGAGCGTGCGCGGTGAGCGCAAGGCGCGAGATGGGCGAGCTGGTCGGGCACGGCGAGCTGGCGCGCTCTAGACATGGCGCGGAGAGGTTTGGGCACGGCGTGCTCGGGTGGTCCAGGGCTTGGCTACGATCGTGGGGTGGACATGGGGTGGCGGTGGACTGTGGCACACCTCCTGGACATCCTGGATGGGCGCGGGGTGGTCTCGCACGAGCGGTCCTTGGTCGGCCGGCGGTGACCAAAACTAGGTGGCGCTCCACTGTGCATACGACGAAGGGGGGGCTTGTCTGGGTGCTGGCTAGGCTCAAGGGAGACATGGGAGTTAAGTGGAGACCAATTGGTCGACTAATTACTGTGGAAACAGTGAAGTTAGGCAGAGGGTAAATTAGTGCAGGTCAGGTGTTTGTTGATATGGCCGCAAGAATTTTACTTTGGAATTTTTGATTCAAATTTTTTGAGTGGTTTGATCTTAAGCTTGAGTAACCATGTTTGCTTGGAGAGGTCAAGGGGAATTGATTTGATAGGTTTTTGAAAAAGTGGGATCTTAACATATGAATTAGATTCAATTTTCAACTGTCCATTTAATTGATTTGAAAGATGTTTTTGTAAGTTTGTAAAATGGGCCTTGATACACTTTTACTTGGTCTAGCAAGGGGTGAAAAGAAGTAGAAATGTTTCTGTTAGAATTCCTCTTCTAGGAACACACAAAGTGACCTAGTGGTTTACTTTTGTCAAAATGACCATTTGGTTTATTTATTCATATTTGATTTCTTTCTCTTTGGATTTTGTTTTTAATTGGCCTAGATGATGTAGCATTCATCTTAAAACCATTTCACATCATTTAGAACAATCAAGCATGGCATAAGCACTCAAATCTACACTAATGCAAACACACATGCATTCATATTCCTTTTCTTAATAAAAGTTTTTGTTAACCCTAAATTGGGTGATTAGAACTTGATAATCTTGATTAGAAGTTTTGGGGATGTTACAAACCTTCCCTCCTTAAAAAAATCTCGTCCCGAGATTTAAGAAAAACTAGGAACTAAAGATGTCAACACCCGAATTTTAAATCCCAGATGCCTGTTATGTCATACATCGCAGTCCCAGGATTACCATTTTTGCGAGACATAACAGATTGGATATCACAGTACATCATCCATTACAAACCATAATACGGTCTTACACAAATAACGGATCTCATGATCCAGTCTTAGTACAAACAAGTAGTGGAATAAATAGCGTAGCGATGGGCTCCATCTTCAGTGTCACAGGCAATGCTGACGATGGGAGATGATCCTAGTTGTCATAGCCGTCCTGCTGTCCTCCTTCAGGGTAGTCCTCCTCATAGTCTGGCCACGGGAATAGCCAGGTACAAAAGCCATGAGTACTCTTTAAGTACTCGCAAACTATCACTAACAAGTAAGATGGCTCTAGTAGGAATGCTAAGTTCTAAGTTTATTTGTAAAGTTAAGTTTGAAACCTAAGCTGAGTTCAGAAACAAAGAAAGATAAACTAAAGTTTGAAATCACCTAAGTGGGAATTTAGTTGTCATAGTCACGACTCTGTTGTGGTCAAGTCATGTAACAATTCATTTCATAAGTCATTTTGAAAACATCTGACAACGGAACAGTATGGCCACTCCAACTGTCCATAACCGCGGACGCGGCTATTCGAATAGTTTGACACTCTACAGAGCTGGTACACTTTCACCACAAATTTCGATACATCTGTCAGGGGTAACCCTAAATCATCATACTTAGTATGCAGATAATCAAACATAACCTCTTATTTACACACTCTAGTATAATCACCTCTCCTATGAGCTTGGCCTCCCAGCCATGGCCATCTGCCATCCTGGGCACTACATAGGTGGACAACATTGGGAGGTATCCTCAGCTCAAACCTCTCCCGCGAGGGAACTAATACTAATGCATATAAACTTCCGGCTAAGCCTTACCCAATTCAGGTATTGTGGTTGTACGGTAAAATTGGAATGGTATCACATCCGAACCCAACCATCAGTTTTTATAAAGGGGCTAAGGCTCATGCCTTAACATTTTCATCATCATAAACCATTTGTGTTTCTCAACACATGTCAAAACATCTCAATAGAATGACTCATCATTCCAAGGTTTTCACAAGTCATTTTCACCAAGTATTCCCATCTAGAGTGATCAAGTTTTTGGTTTAGCTCTAATCACTAAGTTAAGAGTGTTCACTAATGTGGGATGCTAATATCAATCTCATGCCATAGAATGACATCTAAGTCTAACTATATAGGTCAAGTTTTATACTCTTTATGCTATCTATAAATAAGTAAGAAACTTTGGTAAAGTAAAAGAAAATAAAGCTTGTACCTAAAACTTGGGATTGGTATAAATCAAAGGTATAACCAAAGCATGCCTAATGCATTTGCTCAAGTTAAGGGGGCAAGTGTTAACCTTCTTAGTTCTAGCTTGCCTTGATTGGTCCAGTGGTTGAAATTCTCCTCGTCTTCTTCGGGGTAGAACTCCTCCTCCTCGTAGACTTGGTCGGTACTATCGTCTATAAATATATACGAAATACACAATCACCAAACAATACTTAACTAGTCTATTTAGCACACTAAGGCACATATTTGATGATCTAGTATCATCACAAACATCACAAGATTTAATGAACTAGTTTCATTTATTTTATTTGAGAAAAGTAATTTCTACTCATTGAAATTAACTAAGGTTTAATATTCTCCAATTAAAATATGGGATCATGTGGACACATGTCATCACCACATATTCTAATACATGGGAATATGATTTAAATGTTGGATCACATTTTAATAAGTTTAAGTTTAATATTTAATGATTTAAATTGACTAGAAATGCCTATATAGCATTATTTTGGTACTAGTCCAAAGTCACTACTTGCAAACCTTAATATTATTACATATTCAGATAGGTATAGTTAAATGTGATTTTTGAGAGTTGGAATCAACTCAAAAGCTATTATGGTTGATTTTAGAAAAATGTTTGAATGTGAAAAATCTTCTGTCTTGTTATTTTTTTCTAGGAGAGATATATAACTCTAATTGATTTAAATCTAATGGGCTTGGATAGAGATTTAAATTATCTTTCCAACAAAATTAGAATCACTTAATTTGGTTCAGTAGATATTTCTGAATTGATTTTTGAACTAAGGGACAGAACTAAGTTTCACCTAAAATGGAAAAGGATTTATTTGAATCTAATGGGTCGCGTGGGAAATAAATGGGCCGGCCCACTTTACTCCACGCAGCGCCCGGGCTGGCTTTAGGTGAGGGCCCCACTGCCGATGGGGACAGGCTGCGAATCGGTATGGGGAATGGTGGCATGATTGAATCTTTGGATCAACGGCTCATAGCCATCGTCCATGCCAGAACAGTTCTCGACGGGGACGAACCGTAGCACGGTCGGCAAGGGTGCATTGAGGGCGTACCAGGGCTCCAGCGAGTGCGGCGAGGCGGGCAAATGGACAAGTCGAGGATGGTGGTTCTTCTGGTATCGGCGGCATCTCGGGAGATGGCCTGGATCACTAGCGCCCTTCTCCTCCTTCTGCGGCAGACTCCGGCGAAATTGGGGCGCTACGGGTTGCGGCTGGCTCCGGTGGGGCTCTGGGAGGTTTCTGAGGGGGAGTGGATGGGAATGGTGTGAGGAAACGGTGCTAGGAGGCGCTCTATTTATAGCGGGGCAAGGGGTGCAGAGAGGCATGGGTGGAGCTCGTCGGAGACGACGGCACAGCGAGCTAGCGACTTGGGCGGTGGGCTAGGATGGTGGGCGGTGCCCTGGCGAGTGTCACGGAGGTGCGTGCGATCTTGAGGTGGTCGGGAGATCTGGCGTTGCTTTGCGCTGTCTCTGTCGACGCGAGTTCTGGCCGTGACGGCTTCTGGTCATGGTCGGGGAAATGGGCGTGTCTGGCAGCTTCCTAGGAGGGTGGTGATCATGTGTGGCGGCGGGGAGTAAGGCGAGGGTTGTTGGCGGGGATAGCGTGTGAGCGGCGCGTGTCGGCATGACCTGAGCGGAGAGCGCGGGTGAGGTGAGGTGGTCCAGGGGCTTGCTGGGCTTGAGGAGCGGACAGGGGGTGGCGGTGCTACCATGCCTACCTCCTAGACATGGAGAGAGAGAGGGGCATGCTCCTGTGGCTTGGGCACGGTCGGCCGACGATCATGGCCTCGGGGTGGCGCTGCACTGTGGCTAGGGACTAGGGAGTGGGCTGGTTATGGCCTAGTTAGATCAAATAGGGACAGAGGGAGTGAATTGGGGTCAATGGGGTTGAAAATCCCTGTAGAAACAGTGAGGCTAAACTAGGGTGTGATCTGTGCATGCCAGGTGTTCGACCAAATGGCCGCATGACACAAAGATTTGAATTTTGCAGAGATTTTTGGTGGAGTGGTTGGTCTTATGCTTGAGCATCTCTAGTTGCTGGGATTTGTTAAGTTGAAGTCATTTGAGTGGTTTTTGAAAAAGTGGGATCTAGACATATGAGATAGATTCCATTTTCAATTGTCATTTTAAATTAGGGTTTAAATGTTTTTGCAATATCACAAGGTGGGCCTTGGTACATCTTTACTTGTACTAGCAAGGGGTGCAAAGATCCATAATTGTTTCTGTTTGTATTTGAGTGCTAGGAACACCCAAAGTGTCCTAGTGGATTAAAATGGCAAAAGTGGCCATTTCCATTTATTAATTCTATTTGATTTCTTTTTCTTTGGATTTTGCTTGGGAATGATCTAGATGATGTGGAATTCATCTTAGAATCATTTTACAACCATTAGAATAAACAATCATTGCATTTCAAAACAATTTCTATTTAATGCAGCACATATATGCATGCTTAATTATTTAAATAACAAAAAGTTTTTGTTGACCCTAAATTGGGTGATTTGGATCTTGATAACTTGGATTAAAGTTTTGGGATGTTACAAACCTTCCCCCCTTAAACAAAATCTCATCCCGAGATTTTGGAAAGAAAACTAGGAACTAAAGAGATCCGGGAACTCTGTCCTAATGTAATCTTCTCGCTCCCAAGTGGCTTCTTCTTCGTTATGGTTGCTCCATTGAATCTTGAGAAACTTGATACTCCGGGTCCTGGTGGTTCTGTAAGCTTCTTCCAAGATACGGATGGGCACTTCATGATACGTCAGATCCTTGTTGATATCAACAGCTCGGTGATCGATGTTCTTGAAAACTTCGGTCTTCTTCGGCACTTCTAGGCATTTGCGAAGTAACGAGATATGGAACACATTGTGGATGGCAGACATCTCTTCAGGCAGTTCCAGTTGATAAGATACTTCTCCTCAACGATTCAGAATCTTGAAGGGTCCGATATATCTTGGGGCTAACTTTCCTTTCAGACTAAAACGTTGCGTTCCCTTCAATGGAGAAACCTTGAGATATACAAAATCTCCGACATTGAAAGTCAGGTCTCTCCTTCTCTTGTCAGCATAACTCTTCTGTCTGGATTGGGCGGTCTTGAGGTGCTCACGGACTTTGTGAACCTTCTCTTCGGCTTCTCGTAGGATGTCGGGTCCAAAAATCTGACTCTCTCCTACTTGCGACCAATTCAAAGGGGTACGACACTTTCTTCCATATAAGAACTCAAATGGGGCCATTTGCAAACTGGCTTGATAACTGTTGTTGTATGAGAATTCTGTGAAAGGAAGGCAATCTTCCCATTTTGATTCGTACTCTAACACACAAGCTCTCAACATATCTTCTAGCATTTGATTGACTCTTTCAGTCTGTCCATCGGTTTGCGGGTGATAAGCTGTGCTAAAATTCAACTTGGTTCCTAATCCTTCTTGGACTTTCTGCCAAAATCTTGAGGTAAATTGGGTTCCTCGATCCGACACTATGGTCTTGGGGGTTCCATGCAAACTAACAATTCTGGCAATGTACAGTTCTGCTAGCTCCGAACTCTGGTAGGTTGTCTTGACAGGTATAAAATGGGCTACCTTGGACAATCTATCAATGATGACCCAGGTAGAGTCATTTCCCCTACTAGAAGTAGGCAAACCGGTGATAAAGTCCATTCTGACAGAATCCCATTTCCATTACGGAATCTGCAATGGTTGCCACAATTCTGTGGGTGTCTGATATCCGCTTTGACTCTTTGACAGATATCACACTTGGCGATGTAGCTTCCGATTTCTCTCTTCATCTTGTGCCACCAAAATTGCTCCTTCAAATCCTGATACGTCTTCGTTCCTCCAGGGTGGATAGAATAAAGAGTATCATGAGATTCTTGCATGATAACTTGCTTCAACTATGAATCTGTGGGTACACAGATACATCCTTTGTACCACAAAACTCCTTCTTCGTCTTTGGTGAATCCAGGTACCTTTCCTGTACCAATACGACGCTTGATTCCGTCGATACTTGCATTTTCCTTCTGGGCTCCCTTGATTTGGCTAATCAAAGTGGGTTGAAGTTCAATGCTAGCTAAAAATCCTTTGCTAACTAGCTCAGTTCTAAACTGCTCCAACTCCTCATGCAAACTTGGTTGCTTCTCCTTGATCATAGTGTTTAGCCTACACGGCAATCTGCTAAGAGCATCCGCTACCACATTGGCTTTGCCGGGGTGATAGTGAATGTCAAGGTCATAATCCTTGATTAACTCTATCCATCTCCTTTGCCTCATATTCAGCTCCTTCTGAGTGAAAATATACTTCAAGCTCTTCTGATCTGAGTAAATCTCACAGCGATTACCCATAAGATAATGACGCCATGCCTTCAGTGCCAAAACTATGGCTGCTAATTCAAGATCATGGGTAGGATAGTTCTGCCCATGTTGTTTCAGTTGTCGAGACAGATATGCGATGACTTTGCCTTCTTGCATCAATACACATCCGAGACCAATCTTTGATGCATCACAATACACATCAAACGACTTCTTGATATCTGGCATGATCAATATTGGGGCTGAAATCAATCTCTTCTTGAGCTCTTGGAAACTGGCTTCACATTTGTCGGTCCATTCAAACTTCTTGTCCTTCTTCAACAATTGAGTCATGGGCCTTGCGATGCTCGAAAATCCTTCTACGAACTTGCGGTAATATCCCGCTAATCTGAGAAATGCACGGACTTGGGTTTGAGTGGTTGGGGCTTCCCATTCTTCGACATCTTTGATCTTGGCGGGATCAACAGCGACTCCTCCGGCAGACTCAATATGTCCGAGGAATCCTACTTCTTTCAGCCAAAACTCACATTTGCTGAACTTGGCATACAACTGATGCTCTCTAAGGGCTTCAAGAATGATTTTCAGATGTTGCTCATGCTCTTCTTCTGACTTGGAGTAGATAAGGATATCGTCGATAAACACAACGATTAACTTATCCAGAAAATTCATAAAGATCGTATTCATGAGATTCATGAAATAAGCGGGGGCATTGGTTAATCCAAAAGACATGACCGTATACTCGTATAATCCATATCGGGTGGTAAAGGCGGTCTTTGGAATATCCGTTGCATGAATCTTAAGTTGGTGATAACCAGTCCTAAGATCGATCTTAGAGAACACATTGGCACCAGTCAACTGATCGAATAGATCCTCTATCTTTGGCAAAGGGTACTTGTTCTTGATTGTGACATCATTCAGCTTCCTGTATTCTATGCACAAACGGTTACCTCCATCCTTCTTGTCAATGAACAAAACAGGCGATCTCCATGCGATGCGCTTGGTTGAATCAAGCCTTTCTCCAGCATAACATCCAGCTGCTTCTTCAGTTCCACTAACTCTGAGGGGTTCATGCTATAGGGTCTCTGAGCTATGGGACCGTTTCCGGGGATTAGTTCAATAATGAACTTAATATCCCGACCCGGGGGCATACCGGGCAATTCATCTGGGAATACGTCAGGGTATTCACAGACTACTCTAACTTGGTCTATGGTGGGTAGGGCTAGACTCTTGTTACACTTGAATTGACGGGGCAAGGTTTCAGATATATGCTCTACTGATACTCCAGAGCTACTGGTCATGGTGATGGCCTTCTTGGCACAGTCTATCAATCCTTTATGCTTTGACATCCAGTCCATTCCTAGTACTACTTCCAAACCTTTGGTTCCAAGTACTATTAGATTGGCATAAAAATCCATCCCATGTATTCTGATAGGTACAGCTTTGCAAATTATTCTAGCTTTTGTAGTTGAACCAGGTATTTGAACTATCATGACATGCTTCAAGTTGGTTGGGTTGATCTTACTAGTGCATGCAAATTCTTCGGTGACAAATGAGTACGATGCTCCAGAATCAAACAACACTCTTGCTAAAACTGAGTTAACAGAAAACATACCTAGCACTACATCTGGCGCTTCTTGGGCTTCTTTGGTGTTCATGTGGAAGAGACGGCAGTTGCGGTTGTGAGGGTTCCCTGGGGCGAATCTTCTGCCGGGCTAAACACGGTGCTGTTGTTGAGCTGGGGCATTCACATTGGCAGTGGCGGCAATCTTCTTGGGACACTCATTGGAGTAGTGACCCTTCACTCCACACTCGAAACAAGTAATCTGAGACTTGTGTTTTGCTTCCACGGGCACATCATTGCTTCCAGTTCTCGGTGCAGTGTTGTTGTTGTTGTTGTTGTGCTTGGGAGGTGCACAATTGAAATTGTTGGAGTTGCCGGGGTGGTTGTTGTTTCCTTCGGACTTCACATTTCCTCCGCTGCGGTTGTGGTAGCTTGGGCGAGACATTAGGGGTCGATTGTTCCGCGGGGCATATCCAGCAGACGGGTTGGGACGGTACTTCTGGTGACCGCTGGATCCAGCTTGGTGCATCATCCGACGTTTGCGGTTGTCGTTCACTTGATTAATCTCCCCTTCCATATGAATGGCAGAGTCGACTAGCTCTTCGAGATCCTCAAAACGGATGTTGACGAGAACAGTCTGCATCTCATCATGTAGTCCATTCAGGAATCTCTCCTTCTTCTTGGCCCCCGTGCTGATCTCATCAGGTGCATACTGGCGAGGGACAAGAATCTGTCACGGTACTCCACTACAGTCATTCTGCCCTGCTTTAGCTCTATGAATTCATCTCTCGTTCGAGTGACTAAACCTTGCGGCACATGGGTGTGGCTGAACTTGACTTTGAAGGCTTCCCATGTCATCACTTGACTGTGGTTCATTGTGCGGGTGTTGTTCCACCATGCTCTTGCATCTCCAGCCAGATAGTGGGTGTCAAACAGAACTCTCTCGTTTGCATCCACTCCGGCGGCTTCTAAGTTGTTCTCCATGGTCTGTAACCAATCATCAGCATCCAATGGGTCTTCAGACTTGCTAAAGATCGGGGGATTGGTATTCTAGAAGTTTTTGAGTTTGGATCCATCATGATCCTGATTTCCATGGTTCTAATTGTTGTGCGCCATCTGGGCGATCTGCTGCAGTGTGGCTAGATTTGCTTGGCGCTCTGCCCTACTAGCTTCACGGTCTACAATGAGCGCCTGCAGAATCTGCAGCATTGGGTCTTGCGATGAGCTGCTCCCTCATTGGTTTCCACGAGTTATCTGAATATTGAGATAGATAATGGGGTAAGAGGGAAAGTTCTAAGGTTTATGGTTTTGGTTTCAAAGCTAAAACTTTGAGTTTGACTCAGGTTTTGCAACTAACTTCTTTTCATTCATTCAAGCAAGGTTTTGCAACTAACTTCTTTTCAATCATTCAAGCAAAGCACACGATACAAACACACACACCACAACATGAAGAAAAAACAGATGGTTTTAAGAACCATTCTGCGAGCTAAGATACAATGGGACCGATACTTCTCACTCCTATGATAGTGCTCTAGTGCATCTACTCATCATCGATGAAGTCGGAGTCATCATCGTCGGTGTAGAAGTCCGTGGCATCATCCTCTAGGTAGTCATCATCATTGAGGTATGAGTGAATATCCCCTGGATGTCTTCACCTTCCTCCTCTTCTTTTTTTGCTGCAAGCAGAGCTTCCTGCTCCTTGATGGTCTTCTCGGGGTCGGCCACCTTCTTGCAAAGACGGTCGATGGTGCGATCCTTCTTTGCGTGTTGATGGCGAAGTGACTGACGATCCTTGACGAGCAGTGAGAACGTCTGGGCCTTCTGGGCGGCAATGGCAAGGTTGTGGTTGGCGAACTCTCGAGCATTGTCCAATTCCTTCCATGCGTAAATGAGGAAGTCGAGGTTCTCCACTTGACGCTTCAACTCCGGGTGACTTGGCATCTCCAGAGGCATTCCCATATAATCACGCCTTGCATAGTGAGCAAAGCGGGTTCCTTGGATCAGATTGACATTCTGTGCGCAGAGACGAGCGAGAGCTTCATGCATTACCCTGGCTAATCTGTCTAGTTGTTCTCTCTCATGGAGAATTGAATCTTCTCGGACATTGGTGCCTCTAACTTGCCTCGAAGATCAGCAACTACTAGCCATTGTAAATCTCCCCCTGGTGGACCATGGAGTTGAGCTCCAAAGAATTCCGGATGTGGGCGCTCCAAGTACTCAGACAGTGCATCTAGATCCCTCTGGAAGATCAGTTGGCCTCCGTTGCCCAACTGGTAAACTTGCAGTACTGAACTTCCATCTATAAGAATTTAGGATGAGAAAGTTAGTGAAGTGATCAAGTGTGTCAAAAATTTATGTAGTAATGTAAGAATTTTTGAGGAACATGTAATTTTTTTGAGAGAAAGAATCCCAAGGGTAAGAGAGGGAATAGATTTTCACAAATACTCACTTTGGTTTTGAAACTAAGTTTTTGTTCGGACGTCCATTCTAACTAGGGTCTCCGATGGTTAGGATGGCTCTGATACCAACTTGTCAACACCCGGATTTTTAATCCCAGATGCCTGTTATGCCATACATCGCAATCCCAGGATTACCATTTTTGCGAGACATAACAGATTGGATATCATAGTACATCATCCATTACAAACCATAATAAGGTCTTACACAAATAAAGGATCTCATGATCCAGTCTTAGTACAAACAAGTAGCGGACTAAATAGCGTAGCGGTGGGCTCCATCTTCAGTGTCACAGGCAATGCTGACGATGGGAGATGATCCTAGTTGTCGTAGCCGTCCTGCTGTCCGTCTTCCTGATAGTCCTCCTCATAGTCTGGCCACGGGAATAGCCAGGGACAAAAGCCATGAGTAATCTTTAAGTACTTGATGGCTCGGTGTTGATGTGGAGCTCGTTGGGGAACCCCAAGAGGAAGGTATGATGAGCACAACAGTAAGTTTTCCCTTAGTAAGAAACCAAGGTTTAATCGAACCAGTAGGAGCAAGGAAACACCCTAAAGGTGTTGCTAGCTGAGCCTTGGCAGGGTGCACTAACGGTGCTGGTAGCAACGTGGAGACCTGCACAACACAACCACAGAACTTTGCCCCCAACTTGCGATGAGGTTGTCAATCTCACCGGTTTTGCTGAAAACAAAGGATTAAACGTATCGAATGGAAGGAAGTAATAGTTTGCAGAAAGTAAACACAAAGCTTTGTAAAGATTGTATGTAAAAGAAAGGACTGGGATCCATAGTTCACTAGAGATGGCTCTCCTTAAGATAGATAACATGCTGGGTGAATAAATTATAGCGGGGCAATTGACAAACATCGAGAAAGCAATACATGCATATACTAATCATCTTGACTCCTTTGGAACTTGATTGGGCATTACAACATTATACATAGACCGCCATCCAACTGCATCTATGACTAATAATCCACCTTGAGTTATCATCCGAACCCCTCCATATTAAGTTGCAAGCAACAGATTATTGCTTTATGAATTATGTAATGTAAACAATAGGATTGTTCTATGAACAAAGGATTGTTGTTTTCTCCTAGTAGCAACAGACATCTAGTACCTTAGAGATTTACATCACTTCCCAGATTACCAGAGGCATGAACCCACTATCGAGCATAAATACTAACTCTAGGAGTTGCTAGCATCTACTTGGCCAAGATAGCTACTAACAACGGAAAGCATGCAAGATCACAAATAACAAAGACAAGATAGAATCAATAATCAATCTGAAATAGCATCTCAATATCCATCGGATCCATAAACACAACATGTAGAATTACAAATAGATGATCTTGATCATGAGCAGAGCTCACAAGATCTAAACATGAAAGCACAAGGAGGAGAACCAGCCATCTAGCTACTACATGGACCCGTAGTCCGAGATGAACTACTCACGCATCACAGGAGGCTTGCATGATGATGAAGAAGGCCTCGGTGAATTCCCTCTTCGGCAAGGTGCTCGGAAGAGCTTGATCCTCCTCGATCTAGGGATGGAGATGGCGACTCTGACTCTTTGTGGATTTTTGATCGGGTACTTAGGGTTTTGGTCCCGAGGGCAATATATAGGCGGAATAAGAGGCCGAGGGGGTGCTGGGGTCGGCCAGACCACCCCCTAGCGTGGGCCAGGCCTGGCCATGCGGCCAGGTGGTGTGGCCGTCCCCTAGCCCTTCTCCGTCTCGTATTCTGGCATCAGATGTCTTCTGGAAAAATATGCACTTTGGCTTTTGTCCCGTCCAATTCTGAGAATATTCATTTTCTGACTTTCCTGGAACCAAAAAACAGCAGAAAACAGGCAGCTGGCACTGTGGCTCTTGTTAATAGGTTAGTCCAAGAAATCATATGAAAAGTACTCCAAAGTGTGGACAAAACACAAGAAAGTAGATAAAACCAAGCATGGAGCATCAAAAATTATAGATACATTTGCAATGTATTAGTACTCGCAAACTATCAGTAATAAGTAAGATAGTTCTAGTAGGAATGCTATGTTCTAAGTTTATTTGTAGAGTTAAGTTTGAAACCTAAGCTGAGTTCAAAAACAAAGAAAGATAATCTAAAGTTTGAAATCACCTAAGTGGGAATTTAGTTGTCATAGTCACGACTCTGTTGTGGTCAAGACATGTCACAATTCATTTCATAAGTCATTTTGAAAACATCTGACAACGGAACAGTATGGCCACTCCAACTGTCCATAACCGCGGACACGGCTATTCGAATAGTTTGACACTCTGCACAGGTGGTACACTTTCACCAAAAAATTCGATACATCTGTCAGGGGTAACCCTGAATCATCATACTTAGTATGCAGATCAAACATAACCTCTCCTTTACACACTCTAGTATAAGCACCTCTCCTATGAGCTTGACCTCCCAGCCATGGCCATCTGCCATCCTGGGCACTTCATAGGTGGACAACATTGAGAGGTAGCCTCAGCTCAAACCTCTCCCGCGAGGGAACTAATACTAATGCATATAATCTTCCGGCTAAGCCTTACCCAATTCAGGTATTGTGGTTGTACGATAAAATTGGAATGGTATTGCATCCGAACCCAACCATCAGTTTTTAAAAAGGGGCTAAGGCTCATGCCTTAACATTTTCATCATCATAAACCATTTCTGTTTCTCAACACATGTCAAAACATCTCAATAGAATGACTCATCATTCCAAGGTTTTCACAAGTCATTTTCACCAAGTATTCCCATCTAAAGTGATCAAGTTTTTGGTTTAGCTCTAATCACTAAGTTAAGAGTGTTCACTAATGTGGGATGCTAATATCAACCTCATGCCATAGAATGACATCTAAGTCTAACTATATAGGTCAAGTTTTATACTCTTTATGCTATCTATAAACAAGTAAGAAACTTTGGTAAAGTAAAAGAAAGTAAAGCTTGTAACTAAAACTTGGGATTGGTATAAATCAAAGGTATAACCAAAGCGTGCCTAATGCATTTGCTCAAGTTAAGGGGGCAAGTGTTAACCTTCTTAGTTCTAGCTTGCCTTGATTGGTCCAGTGGTTGAAATTCTCCTCGTCTTCTTCGGGGTAGAACTCCTCCTCCTCGTAGACTTGGTCGGTACTATCGTCTATAAATATATACGGAATACACAATCACCAAACAATACTTAACTAGTCTATTTAGCACACTAAGGCACATATTTGATGATCTAGTATCATCACAAACATCACAAGATTTAATGAACTAGTTTCATTTATTTTATTTGAGAAAAGTAATTTCTACTCATTGAAATTAACTAAGGTTTAATATTCTCCAATTAAAATATGGGATCATGTGGACACATGTCATCACCACATATTCTAATACATGGGAATGTGATTTAAATGTTGGATCACATTTTAATAAGTTTAAGTTTAATATTTAATGATTTAAAGTGACTAGAAATGCCTATATAGCATTATTTTGGTACTAGTCCAAAGTCACTGCTTGCAAACCTTAATATTATTACATATTCAGATAGGTATGGTTAAATGTGATTTTTGAGAGTTGGAATCAACTCAAAAGCTATTATGGTTGATTTTAGAAAAATGTTTGAATGTGAAAAAGCTTCTGTCTTGTTATTTTTGCTGGGAGAGATATATAACTCTAATTGATTTAAATCTAACGGGCTTGGATAGAGATTTAAATTATCTTTCCAACAAAATTGGAATCACTTAATTTGGTTTAGTAGATATTTCTGAATTTATTTTTGAACTAAGGGACAAAACTAAGTTTCGGCTAAAATGGAAAAGGATTTATTTGAATCTAATGGGTCGTGCGGGCAATAAATGGGCCGGCCCACTTTACTCCACATAGTGCTCGAGCTGGCTTTAGGTGAGGGCCCCACCTGTTAGTGGGACAGGGGCTGCCGAATCGGCATGGGGGAATGGTGGCCGCATGATTAGATCCTGGATCAACGGCTCACAACCATCGTCCATGCCGGAACAGTTCTCGACGGGGATGAACCCTAGCACGATCGGTGAGGATGAAGTGAGGGCGTACCAGAGCTCCAGCGAGTGCGGCGAGGCGGGCAAATGGACGAGTCGAGGACGCCGGTTCTTCTGGTACCGGCGGCGTCCCGGGAGATGGCTTGGATCACTAGTGCCCTTCTCCTCCTTCCGCGGACTCAGGGCAAATTGCTCTGAGGCTGAGCAGCTCGATGTGGGGCTGGCCCCAGGCTACGCTGGCGCTCGGTGGGGCTCTGGGAGGTTTCTAAGGGGGAGTGGATGTGAATGGTGTGAGGAAACAGTGCTGGGAGGCACTCTATTTATAGCGGGTCAAGGGGTGCAGAGAGGCATGGGCGGAGCTCGTCGGAGACGACGACACATCGAGCTAGCGGCTTGGGCGGTGGGCTAGGACGGTGGGCGGTGCCCTGGCGAGTGTCACGGAGGTGCGCGTGCAGTGCGAGGTGGTCGGGAGACGCGAGCGTTGCTGCACGCACGTTGTCTCTGTCGACGACGAGTTTCGCGGCGGCCGGCGGCTATGGGTCATGGTCGGGGAAATGGGCATGTCTGGCAGCTTCCTAGGAGGGTGGTGATCATGTAGGCGGGCGGCGGGAGTAAGGCGAGGTCTGGTTGAGCGGGGATAGCGCGTGAACTGCGGGCGGCGTCGGCATGACACAGAGGCGGAGAGCGCGGGTGAGGTGAGGTGGTCGAGGCTTCTTTGGGCTTGAGGCCAGACGGGGTGGCGGTGCTACCACGCCTACCTCCTAGACATGGAAAGCGAGAGAGGGCGTGCTCCTGTGGCTTGGGCACGGTCGGCCGGCGATCATGGCCTCGGGGTGGCGCTGCACTATGGCTAGGGACTAGGGAGTGGGCTGGTTATGGCCTAGTTAGATCAAAGAGGGACAGAGGGAGTGAATTGGGGTCAATGGGGTTGAAAATCCCTGTAGAAACAGTGAGGCTAAACTAGGGTGTGATCTGTGCATGCCAGGTGTTCGACCAAATGGCCGCATGACACAAAGATTTGAATTTTGCAGAGATTTTTGGTGGAGTGTTTGGTCTTATGCTTGAGCATCTCTGGTTGCTGGGATTTGTTAAGTTGAAGTCATTTGAGTGGTTTTTGAAAAATTGGGATCTAGACATATGAGATAGATTCCATTTTCAATTGTCATTTTAAATTAGGGTTTAAATGTTTTTGCAATATCACAAGGTGGACCTTGGTACATCTTTATTTGTACTAGCAAGGGGTGCAAAGATCCATAATTGTTTCTATTTGTATTTGAGTGCTAGGAACACCCAAAGTGTCCTAGTGGATTAAAATGGCAAAAGTGACCATTTCCATTTATTAATTCTATTTGATTTCTTTTTCTTTGGATTTTGCTTGGGAATGATCTAGATGATGTGGAATTCATCTTAGAATCATCTTACAACCATTAGAACAAACAATCATTGCATTTCAAAACAAATTCTATTTAATGCGGCACTTTTGTTGACCCTAAATTGGGTGATTTGGATCTTGATAACTTGGATTAAAGTTTTGGGATGTTACAAAATAGATCTAGAAACTCAGTCCTAATGTAATCTTCTCGCTCCCAAGTAGCTTCTTCTTCGGTATGGTTGCTCCATTGGATCTTGAGAAATTTGATACTCCAGGTCCTGGTGGTTCTGAAAGCTTCTTCTAAGATACGAATGGGAACATCATACATCAGATACTTGTTGATATCTATGGCTCGGTGATCGATGTTCTTGAAAACTTCGGTCCTCTCCGAAACTTCTAGGCATTTGCGAAGTAACAAGATATGGAATACATTATGGATGGATGACATCTCCTCTGGCAGTTCCAGTTGATAAGAGACTTCTCCTCGGCGATTCAGAATCTTGAAGGGTCCAATATATCTGGGGGCTAACTTTCTTTTCAGCTGAAAATGTTGCATTCCTTTCAACGGTGAAACTTTGAGATACACAAAATCTCTGACATTGAAAGTCAGGTCTCTACGTCTCTTGTCAGCATAACTCTTCTGTCTGGATTGAGCGGTCTTGAGGTGCTCACGGACTTTGTGAACCTTCTCTTCGGCTTCTCGTAGGATATCGGGTCCGAAAATCTGACTCTCTCCTACTTGCGACCAATTCAAGGGGTATGGCACTTTCTTCCATACAGAAATTCAAATGGGGCCATTTGAAAACTAGCTTGATAACTGTTGTTGTATGAGAATTCTGCGAAAGGCAGACAATCTTCCCATTTTGATCCATACTCCAACACACAAGCTCTCAACATATCTTCTAAGATTTGGTTGACTCTTTCAGTCTGTTCATCGGTCTGCGGGTGATAAGCTGTGCTGAAAATTCAACTTGGTTCCTAATCCTTCTTGGACTTTCTGCCAAAATCTTGAGGTAAATTGGGTTCCTCGATCCGACACTATGGTCTTGGGGGTTCCATGCAAACTGACGATTCTAGCAATGTATAACTCTGCTAGCTTCGAACTCTGGTAGGTAGCCTTGACAGGTATGAAATGGGCTACCTTCGACAGTCTATCAACTATGACCCAAATAGAGTCATTACCCCTACTAGAGGTAGGCAAACCGGTGATAAAGTCCATTCCGATAGACCCATTTCCATTCTGGAATCTGCAATGGTTGCAAAAGTCCTGCGGGTCTCTGATGTTCTGCTTTGACTCTCTGATAGATATCACACTTGGCTATGTAGCTTCCGATTTCTCTCTTCATCTTGTGCCACCAAAATTGCTCCTTCAAATCTTGATACATCTTCGTTCGTCCAGGGTGGATAGAATAAAGAGTACCATGAGCTTCTTGCATGATAACTTGCTTCAGCTCCAAATCTGCTGGCACACAGATATGTCCTTTGTACCACAAAACTCCGTCTTCATCTTCGGTGAATCCGGGTACTTTTCCTATACCGATACGATGCTTGATTCCATTGATACTTTCATTTCCCTTCTAGGCTTCCTTGATCTGGCTAATCAAAGTGGGTTGAAGTTCAATGCTAGCTAAAAATCCTTTGCTAACGAGATCATTTCTAAACTACTCCAACTCTTCATGCAAACTTGGCTGGGCTTCTTTGATCATAGTGTTTAATCTACACGGTAATCTGCTAAGAGCATCCGCTACCACATTGGCTTTGCCGGGGTGATAGTGAATGTCAAGGTCATAATCCTTGATTAACTCTATCCATCTCCTTTGTCTCATATTCAGCTCCTTCTGAGTGAAAATATACTTCAGGATCTTGTGATCCGAATAAATCTCACAGCGGTTACCCATAAGGTAATGGCGCCATGTCTTCAAGGCTAAAACTACAACTGCTAGTTCAAGATCATGGGTAGGGTAGTTTTGCTCATGCTGCTTCAGTTGTCGTGACAGATATGCTATGCATTTGCCTTCTTGCATCAACACACAACCGAGACCAATCTTGGATGCATCACAATACACATCAAAAGGCTTCTTGATATCTAGCATAATCAAGATTGGGGCTGAAATCAATCTCTTCTTGAGCTCTTGAAAACTTGCTTCACATTTGTCGGTCCATTCAAACTTCTTGTCTTTCTTCAACAGTTGGGTCATCGGTCTGGCGATGCTCGAAAATCCTTCAACGGACTTGCAGTAATATCCCGCTAATCCGAGAAATGCATGGACTTGGGTTTGAGTGGTTGGGGCTATCCATTCTTCAACATCTTTGATCTTGACGGGATCAACAGCGACTCCTCCTGCCGACACAATATGTCCGAGGAATCCTACTTCCTTCAACCAGAATTCACATTTGCTAAACTTGGCATACAACTGATGCTCTCTAAGGGTTTCAAGGATGGTTCTCAGGTGTTGCTCATGGTCTTCTTATGACTTGGAATAGATTAGAATATCATCGATAAAAACAATGACAAACTTATCCAGAAAGTTCATAAAAATCGTATTCATGAGATTCATGAAATAAGCGGGGGCATTGGTTAATCCAAAAGACATGACCGTATACTCATACAATCCATATCTGGTGGTAAAGGCGGTCTTTGGAATATCCGTTGCACGAATCTTGAGTTAATGATAACCAGTCCTAAGATCAATCTTAGAAAACACTCTGTCACCAGTCAACTGATCAAACAGATCCTCTATCTTGGGCAGTGGGTACTTATTCTTGATGGTGACATCGTTCAGTTTCCGGTAATCCATGCACAAATGGTTACCTCCATCTTTCTTGTCCATAAATGGAACATGCGATCTCCATGGCGATGCGCTTGGTTGAATCAGACCTTTCTCCAACATAGCATCAAGTTGCTTCTTCAGCTCCACTAATTCAGATGGGTTCATACTATAAGGTCTTTGAGCTATGGGTCCAGTTCCAGGAATTAGTTCAATAATGAACTCGATATCCCGATCTGGGAGCATACCGGGCAATTCATCTGGGAATACGTCGGGGTATTCACAGATTACTCTGACTTGGTCTATGGTTGGTTGGGCTAGACTCTTGTTGCATTTGAATTGACGGGGCAAGGTTTCAGATACATGCTCTACTGATACTCCAGATCTACTGGTCATGGTTATGGCTTTCTTGGCATAGTCGATCAATCCTTTATGTTTCGACATCCAATCCATTCCTAGTACTACTTCCAAAACTTTGGTTCCAAGTACTATTAGATTGGCATAAAAATCTATCCCATGAATTCTGATAGGTACAACCTTGCAATTTTTTCTAGCTTTGGTGGTTGAACCAGGTATTTGAACTATCATAAGATGCTTCAATTTTGTTGGTTGAATCTTACTAGTGCATGCAAATTCTTCTGTAATAAACAAGTGTGATGCTCCAGAATCAAACAACACTCTTGCAAGTACTGAGTTAACAGAAAACATACCCAGCACGACATCTGGCGCTTCCTGAGCTTCTTCAGCATTCATGTGGAACAGACATCCGTTGCGGTTGAGCGAATTCCCTGGGGCAAATTTCCTTCCAGGGTGAACACGGCGCTGCTGCTGAGCTGGGGCATTCACATTGGTGGTGGCTGCAAGCTTCTTGGGACACTCGTTGGAGTAGTGACCCTTGACTCCACATTCAAAGCAAGTGATCTGGGACTTGTCTTTGGCTACAATAGGCAAAGCATTGCTTCCAGTCCTTGGGGCAGTATTGTTGTTGTTGTTGGACTTGGGCAGTGCACGGTTGAAGTTGTTGGAGTTGCCGGGGTTGTTGTTATGGTTTCCTCCAAACTTCAAGTTTCCTCTGCTATGATTGGGGTAGCTTGGACGAGACATCAGTGGTTTATTGTTTCTTGGGGCATATCCTGCAGACGGGTTGGGGCAATACTTCTGGGTATTGTGGGACCCGGTCTGATGCATCATCCTATGCTTGCGGTTGTCATTGGCTTGGTTGATCTTCCCTTCCATCTGGATGGCGGAGTCTACTATCTCTTCTAGATCTTCAAAACGGATGTTGACTAACACAGTCTGCATCTCATCATGCAATCTGTTCATGAATCTTTTCTTCTTCTTGGCTTCAGTGTTGATCTCATTAGGGGCATATCTAGCTAGGGACAGAAATTTGTCATGGTATTCAACTACTGTCATCCTTCCTTGCTTTAGTTCTGTGAACTCATCTCTCATTCTGGTGACCAAACCTTGTGGTACATGGGTGCGGCTAAACTTGATCTTGAAAGCTTCCCAAGTCATCATCTGACCGTGGTTCATAATACGGGTGCTATTCCACCAGGCTCTTGCATCTCCTGCCAGATAGTGGGTGGCAAACAGTACTTTCTCGTTGGCGTCAACTCCTGCGACTTCTAGATTATTCTCCATGGTTTGCAGCCAGTCATCAGCATCTAAGGGATCCTCAGATTTGTTAAAGATAGGGGGATTGGTATTCTGAAAGTTCTTAAGCCTGGATCCATGATGATCCTGATTTCCATGGCCTTGATTATTGTGGGCCATCTGAGCTA
Source organism: Avena insularis (assembly GCA_023614405.1). NCBI lineage: Eukaryota > Viridiplantae > Streptophyta > Magnoliopsida > Poales > Poaceae > Avena > Avena insularis. The sequence continues at coordinate 474,042,381 of CM042696.1, read as the reverse complement.
TCTATTGAAGAGTGGCTAGGTTGGCTTGGCGTTCGGCTCTACTAGCTTCACGATCGGAAACTAGCATTTGCAGAATCTACAACATCGGGTCCTACGATGAGCTACTTCCTCTGGGGTTTCCATGAGTCATCTGAAGATTGAGATAGATAATGAGGTAAGAGGGAAAGTTCTAAGGTTCATGGTTTTGTTTCAAAAGCTTTAAACTTTGAGTTTGAACTCAGGTTTTGCAAACTAACTTCTTCTCATTCATTCATTCATTCATTCAAGCACACAATACAAACACACACCACAACACAATGGAAAACAGATGGTTTTAAGAACCATTTTGTGAACTAAGATACAGTGGGACCGATACAACTCATTCCTGCGGTAGTGATCAAGTGCATCTACTCATCATCAATGAAGTCGGAATCATCATCATCAGTGTAGAAATCCATGGCATCATCTTCCAAGTAGTCATTGTCATCACTGAGGTACGAGTGAAGATCTCCCTGGATGTCTTCACCTTCTTCCTCTTCCTTTGCTTCAAGCTGGACTTCTTTCTCATGGATGGTCTTCTCAAGAGTGGCCACCTTCTTGCGAAGACGAGCGATGGTGCGATCCTTCTTCTCGCGTTGACGACGAAGTGATTGGCGATCCTTGACGAGCATGGTGAGAGTCTGGTCCTTCTTGGCAGCGAAGGCAAGGTTGTGGTTGGCGTAGGCTCGAGCATTGTCCAATTCCTTCTGCCTATCATACATCAAGAAGTCATTATTCTCCACTTGGCGCTTCAACTCCGGGTGACTTGGCATGTCCAATGGCATTCCCATAGAATCACGCCTTGCGAAGTGCGCAAAGCGAGTTCCCTGGATCAAGTTGATGTTTTGCCCACACAGACGGGCAAGAGCTTCATGCATAGCCCAGGCTAATCCATCTAGCCAGTTGTTCTCTCGCACGGTGAATTGAATCTTCTCACAAAGGGGTGCTTCCATCTTGCCTCTGAGATCTGCAACTATCAGCCATTTTAGATCTCCTCCTGGGTGATCCTTGAGTTGAGCCTCGAAGAATTCCGGATGCGGGCGCTCAAGATACTCTGACAGTGCATCAAGATCCCTCTCAAAGATCAGTTGGCCTCCGTTGCCCAACTGGTAGAACTTGCAATACTGAACTTCCATCTATAAGAATTTAGGATGAGTAAGTTAGTGAGTTGATCAGGTGTGTCAAGTTTTATGTAGGAAAGTAAGAATTTTTGAGGAACATGAATTTTTTGGAAAGAATCAAGGATAAGAGCGGGAATAGGTTTTCCTAAATACTCACTTCTTTTGTTTTGAAACTAAGTTTTTGTTCGGACGTCCATTCTAAGTAGGGTCTCCTATGGTCAGGATGGCTCTGCTACCAACTTCTCAACACTCGAATTTTTAATCCTAGATGCCTGTTATGCCATACATCGCAATCCCAGGATTACCATTTTTGCGAGACATAACAGATTGGATATCACAGTACATCATCCATTACAAACCATAATAATGTCTTACATAAATAAAGGATCTCATGATCCAGTCTTAATACAAACAAGCAGCGGAATAATAAGCATAGCAGTGGGCTCTATCTTCAGTATCACAGGCAATGCTGACGATGGGAGATGATCCTAGTTGTCGTAGTCGTCCTGCTGTCTGTCTTCCTGATAGTCCTCCTCATAGTCTGGCCACGGGAATAGCCAGGGACAAAGCCATGAGTACTCTTTAAGTACTCGCAAACTATCACTAACAAGTAAGGTAGTTCTAGTAGGAATCTTAAGCTCTAGGTTTATTTGCAAAAGGCAGATTTATCCAAACTGAGTTTAGAAGTAAAGAAACTAAGTAAAAGTTGTAAATCACTTTAAGTTGGGAACCTAGCTTTCATACTCACAACCATGTTGTGGTCAAGTCAAAATCATAGTTCATTTCACAAGTCATTTTGAAAACATCTGACGACGGAATAGTATGGCCACTCCAACTATCCATGACCGCTGACGTGGCTATTCGAATAGTTTGACACTCTGTAGAGGTGGTACACTTTCACCACAAAATTTGATACATCCGTCAGGGATAACCCTGAATCATCATACTTAGTATGCGAATAATCAATCATAACCTTTCCTTTACACACTCTAGTACAAGCACCTTCCCTATGAGCTTGGCCTCCCAGCCATGGCCATCTGCCATCCTGGGCACTGCATAGGTGGACATCATCAAGAGGTAGCCTCAGCTCAAACCTCTTCCGCGAGGGAACCCATACTAATGCATATAAACTTCCGGCTAAGCCCTACCCAATTCAGGTATTGTGGTTGTACGGTAAAATTGGAATGGTATCGCATCCGAACCCAACCATCAGTTTTTATAAAGGGCTAAGGCTCATGCCTCAATATTTCCATCATCAATTTCATTTGTGTTTCTCAGCACATGTCAAAACATTTCAATAGAATGACTCATCATTCCAAGGTTTTCACAATCATTTTCACCAAGTATTCCCATCTAAAGTGATCAAGTTTTATGCTTAGCACTAGCTGTTGGAGATATGCCCTAGAGGTAATAATAAATGTGGTTATTATTATATATCTTTGTGTTTATGATAAATGTTTACATTCATGCTATAATAGTATTAACAAGGAAACCATTAATACTTGTGTGATTTGTAAACTTAAATTGAAGTCCCTAGTATGGCCTCTATACTTCACTAGCTTGTTGGTTGATTGATGATGTGGTTTCTTTGTCATGAACATTGAGATGTTATCAACAACAAGATCATATCGTTAGGAGAATGATATGGTGGACATACTCCTATAGACAAGCGTAGCATAAAGATCAAGTCATTTCAATAGTTCAATTGCTATATGCTTTCTGATACATAGTAACCTAATTCCTTCGACCATGAGATCATGCATATTGCCTTTACTGGATGGATGCTTTGATGTCATCAAACACCACACCGTAACAGGGTGGCTATAAAAGTGGCATTGGGTGTTCGGAAAGTATTGGTTGAAACACATGGATCAAGAGTGGGATTTGTCCATCCACATGACGGATAGATATTCTCTGGCCCTCTCGGTGAAATGTCATCCAATTAGCTTGCAAGCATGTGACTTGGTCACAAGGGATCTATATCACGGAGCGAGAAAAGAGTACTTATCGAGAACGAGGATGAACTAGGTATGCGAGATACCGGCGATCATAACCTCGGATAAGTAACATATCGTGAGACAAAGGGAAATTGGTATCGTATGTAAGTGGTTCATTCGATCGCAAAGTAATCGAGAAATATGTAGGAGCCATATGAATTTCCAGATTCCTCTATTGGTTATTGTTAGGAGAAGTGTCTCGATCATGTCGCATAATTCACGAACCGTAGGGAGACACATAAGGATTGACGTTGTTTGAGTAGTTATGGTATTATGAGAAAGAGACCGAATGTTGTTAGTCTCGGATGGGATCCGGATATCACGAGGTGATCGAGAATGGTCCGGAGAATAAGATTCATATAAGGAAAGTCCCATTTCGGAGTTGGGGAATGGTTAGGTGTTTTCATCGGGAACATTCTAGAAGGTCCGGAATGTCCGGCACTCGGGGGAAGGGGTACATGAATGTGTCATTGCAAGATGGAATGATTGCATCATGTACTAAGTGTTCTCGCTGTCCAAAATAAAGGGTTTATTTAATTCCTAAATTGAAAAGTCAAACTGCAGTTTTGATCAAGCCGATTTCGGAAAGAGGAGAAGTTGGAAACCGACTTGGGGAGGTCCTCCTGGCCTGGGCCAGCCCTAGGCGAGTTGGGAGGGACTCCTCCTCCCCAGCGCCAGCCCTCCCACCTATAAAGGAGGGCGGGGCTCCCCTCCCATACACACAAGTTCCTATCCTCTAAACTAGAAACTAGACCTAGACCCGGTTAGAGGCTGTTTGGTTTAGAGCCTTCTAATTGGTTTAGAGCCCTCTAATTGGTGTGTCTAATTACTAGACCACTAATAGCCTCTCTCATAAGCTCCACCATACTGCACCGGCTTGGCGAAGCCTGGGATCTCCCCTCTACCTCCGGTACCACGCCAGTTGCTGGGAATCATGAGGAGAGTGCTACAACCTCCGCTTTCTTTGGAACAAGGAGAGGAAGGTCTTCAGTCCGAAACGTGTGACCGATCAAGGAGCGCCTTGAGGAACCTGGCGCGGAAGGATCGTCTACGCGAACTTGAGATCGGAAAGATTAAGACTACATCACCCACGAGAATCGCTCTCGTTAAACACTTTGGAATCTTGAGGGTGAGTTATTCCATCGACTCGTTGCTGCAATCTAGTAGATAGATCTTGGCTTGTTTGTTTGTATCACGATAGAAAATTTTTGTTTTCCATGCTACGAACCCCTACAAAGGGTATCGAGCCGTGTCTATATGTAGATCTGCAGACGAGTAGAACACAATGGTCATTGTGGGCGTTGATGCTTTTATTGTAGATTGCTTTTCGTGTACTTTGCATCTTGCGGTATGTTGGGATGAAGCGGCCCGGGCTAACCTTACATGACATCGTTCATGAGACTTGCTCCACGCTTGACATGCAATTTATATTGCATAAGTGGCTTTATGGTGCTGTTTCTCCTAGCATAGTAAAGATCCAATTTACAACGGGTAATCAACAATGCTAGTATCAATGTTGTGGTTCTTGTTCGTAGGTTAGAACGACACCTATGGAAAGCCCCAAACCACGTAAAATATGCAAAGAAAGTAGAGGCGTCTAACTTTGTTTTGCGGGTGTCTGATGATGTGATATGGCCATGATTGTGATTATATTTGATGTATGCAATGTTCCTTATTGTAAGTTGGCAACCGTGAGCCATATGGTTGTCTTTAATTTCTGTTAAGACACTGCGTGTCTATTCAAAATAGTTGTAATAGTTGAAGCTGGTGGGCGACAACCATGAAGAAGCATCATTGACCTTGATGCTATGCGGTGATGATGGAGATCATGTTCGTGCTTGAAGATGGAGATCGGAAGCACAAAGGAGAAATGCCATATCATATCACATATTATGAATTGCATGTGATGTTAATCCTTTATGCATCTTGTATTGCTTAGTAGGCAGCGGTAGCATTATAAGATGATCCCTCATGCACATAAATTTCAAGTTCTAAAGTGTTCACCCTTAGTATGCACCGTTGCAAAGCTTGCGCTTCAAAGCACCACGTGATGATCGGGTGTCTTTGATTCCGGTGAATACAACGTAAGCAAGCCAGATTTGCTTATCACGGAAGCTAAGGTTGATCTTGACGAGCCTAGCATGTACTGGACATGGCCTCGGAACACGGATCGTAGAAAGGCAAAGCATGAATCATATAGTAGATATGATGAACATGATGATTGTTAGCCATTAAAACTATATCAGCTCTCGTGATGATCGGTGTTGATGTAGTGGATCTGGTTCGTGATCACTAAAACAATGTGAGGGATGTTGTTTTGAGTGGGAGTTCACCTAGTTTAATTTCATTAATTAATTTGAACTCAATTTGTCATAAACTTAGTCTAAACTATTGCAAATATGTTGTAGATCAATGGCAGCCCCTACCATCAATTTTAATGTTCCTAGAGAAAGAAAAGTTGAAAACAATGGAAGCAACTTCGGATTGGTTCCGCAATTTGAGGATTGTCCTCACGGTGGTAATTTGACCTATGTCTTTGGATGCACCGCTAGGTGACCCACTCACTGATGCTACCGATGAAGTAAAGAATGTTTACCTCGCTCGGAAGAATCGGTACTCCATAGTTCAGTGTGCTATCTTGTATGGTTTAGAATCAGACTTGAAAAGGTTTGAAGAGTCAGACCCATATGATATTGTCGAGGATCTCAAATTAATCTTTGAGACTCATGCGGCAATTGAAAGTTATGAAGCTTAAAAGTTCTTTAACTGCAAGATGGAAGAGGTAGCTCGTCGGTGAGCATGTGCTTAAGATGTCTCCGCACGCAAATAAACTTCAAAGTTTGGGTATAGTGATTCCTAATACTTTGGGGTTTACCGCATCCTCCAATCACTACCACCAAGTTACAAGAACTTTGTGATGAACTACAACATGCGAGAACATGAACAAAGAGTTGCGAGAACTATTTGCTATGTTAAAATCTAGAAGTGGAGATCAAGAAAGAGCACCAAGTGTTGATGGTCAATAAGACCACCAAATTCAAGAAAGGCAAGTCTAAGCAAGGGACACTTCAAGAAGGGTGGTAAGAAAGTTACCACGCCGACGAAGAGGACCAAGGCTGGACAAGCGATGTTGAGTGCTTTTACTGCAAGGGAGAAGGTCCTTGAAGCGGAATTGCCCAAAGTACTTGGATTTGAAGAACGGCAACATCAAGAAGAAAGGTATATCTGATATACATGTTATTGATGTGTATCTCACTAGTATTCGTAGTAGTGCTGGGTATTTGATCTTGGTTAGGTTGCTCATATTTGTAACTTCGAAGCAGAGCTACGAATAAGCGGAAGCTAGTGAAGAACGAGGTGACGATCTTGGCGTGGGAAGCGGATCAAAGGTTGATGTGATCGCGATTCGGCACACTACCTCTTCATCTACCATCGGGATTAGTTTATACTTAAATAATTGTTATTTGGTGCTGCGTTGAGCATGAACATTATATCGGGATCTTGTTTATTGCGAGGCGCTTACTTGTTTAAATCCGAGAATAATGGTTGTTCGATTTATATGAGTAATGTGTTTTATGCACATGCACCTTTGATAGATGGTCTATTCATATTGAATCTCGATAGTAGAAATACACATATTAATAACATTGAGGCTAAGCGTTTGAAATCAGCGATAATTTGACCTATATGTGGCCTTTATCGTCTTGGTCACATTGGAGTGAAGCGTATGAAGAAACTCCATTCCGATGGACTTCTTGAATCACTTGATTTTGAATCACTTGAAAGATGCGAAGCATGTCCGATGGGTAAAATGACTAAGACTCCATTTTACGGTATGATGGGCGAGCTACGGACTTATTGGAAATCATACATACCGATGTGTGTGGTCCAATGAGTGTAGCATCGTATGATGGTTATCGTTATGTTCTTACCTTCACGGATGACTTGAGTAGATATGGGTATATCTATTTCATGAAACATAAGTCCGAAACTTTCGAGAAGTTTAAGGAGTTTCAAAGTGAGGTAGAGAATCAACGTAACAAGAAGATTAAATTTCTACGATTACGATCGTGGAGGTGAATATCTAAGTTACGAGTTTGGCGAGCATTTGAAGAAATGTGGAATACTTTTAGCGTTGACACCGCCGAACACCACAAACGTAATGGTGTGTCCGAGCGTCGTAATCGAACTCTCTTAGATATGGTTCGTTCTATGATGTCACTTAGATTTGCCACTATCATTTTGGGGTTATGCATTAGAAACAACCGCATTCACTTTAAATAGGGCACCGTCTAAAATGTTGAAACGACACCGTATGAATTATGGTTTGGGAAGAAACCTAAATTATCGTTCCTTAAAGTTTGGGGATCTGAAGCCTATGTAAAGAAGTTCTGCGGACAAGCTTGAACCCAAAGCGGAAAAATGCGTCTTCATAGGATACCGAAGGAAACTATTGGGTATACCTTCTATCATAGATCCGAAGGCAAAATCTTTGTTGCCAAGAATGGATCCTTTCTAGAGAAGGAATTTCTCTGAAAGAAGTGGCTGAAGGAAAGTAGAACTTCGACGAGGTTGTCGAACCTTCTCTCGAAAGTGCGGCAAGCGCAGACCGGAAGAAGTTCTGTGGTGCTGCACCAATAAGAGAGGAAGCTAGTGATGGTGATCATGAAACTGTTGAAGTTGCTCTGAGCCTCGGAGGTCAACGAAATCGTACCACTCCATTGGTATGATTCCGTTATGAATGTCATGTTGGTGGACAACACCGATGACCCGAGACATATGAGGAAGCAATGATGAGCCAGATTCCAATAAATGGCAAGAAGCCATGAAATCCGAGATTGGATCCATGTGCGAAAACCAAGTATGGACTTTGGTGGACTTACGGATGGCGGAAGGTGTCGAGAACAAATGGATTTTCAAGAAGAAAGCAGTCTTGATGGTAATGTTCGTCTATAAAGCTCGACTTGTCGCAAAAGGGTTTCGACAAATTCAAGGAGTTGACTACGATGAGACTTTCTCACGGTAGCGAAGCTAAAAGTCTGTGAGGATTATGTTAGCAATCGCTGCATATTATGATTATGAGATATGGCGGATGGATGTCAAAACAGCATTCCTCAATGGAGACATTGATGAAGAGTTGTATATGATGCAACCCAAAGGTTTTGTCGATCCTAAAGATGCTAACAAGGTATGCAAACTTCAACGGTCCATCTATGGATTGAAGCAAGCATCCCAAGTTGGAATCAACGTTTTGATAAGGTAATCAAAAGTTTTGGTTTATACAAACTTATGGAGAAGCTTGTATTTACAAGAAAGTGAGTGGGAGCTCTGTAGCATTCTTATCTTGTATGTGGATGACATATTGTTGATTGGGAATGATGTAGACCTTCTTAATAGTGTCAAAGAGTATTTGAATAATAGTTTTTCAATGAAGGATCTTGGCGAAGCAGCTTACATATTAGGCATAAAGATTTATAGAGATAGATCGAACGCCAAATATCATTGTCACAAAGTACATATTTGGACAAAGTTCTAAAGAGGTTTGGAATGGAAGATAGCAAGAAGGGTTCTTGCCCATGTTGCCCTAATATGACCTTGAGTAAAACTCAAAGTCGACATCGGCAGAAGATAGAGAAAGATGAGTAAGACTCCTATGCCTCCAGCCATAGGATCTCTAATGTATGCCATGCTATGTACTAGACCCGACATAGCATATCTTTGTTAGTCTAACTAGAGATATCAAAGTGATCGAGTGGATCATTGGACAATGATCAAAAACATCCTTAAGTACTTGAGAAGAACTAAGGATATGGTTCTTTCTTATGGAGGTGATGAACATTTCGTTGTTAATGGTTACACCGATGCTAGTTGGAACACCGATCCGGATGATTCTAAATCACAATGCGGATCGTGTATTTATTTTGAATGGTGCAGCGATTAATTTGGAGGAGTGCAAAGCAAAGCGTTGTGGCGAGATCTTCAACTGAATCGGAATACATGGCCGGAGGCTTCACAAGAAGCGATATGGATGAAAGAGTTCATTCTGAGCTGGGTGTGGTTCCTAGTGCTGGACCCAATGTCTATCTTTGTGATAACATGGGCGCCCATAGCCAATGCGCCAAGAACCAAGGTCACACAAGAAGTGAAGCATATCAAGCTGCGTTTCACGCTATTCGAGAACATATCCGGGATGGGGATATAAAGATTTTGCAAAGTACACACAGATCTGAATGTGGCGGATCCATTGACTAAACCTCTCCCAAGGGCAAAACATGACCAACACCAAACTGCCATGGGTGTTGGTATATTACCATGTAATCTAGATTAGATGACTCTAGTGCAAGTGGGAGACTATTGGAGATATGCCCTAGAGGTAATAATAAATGTGGTTATTATTATATATCTTTGTGTTTATGATAAATGTTTACATTCATGCTATAATAGTATTAACAAGGAAACCATTAATACTTGTGTGATTTGTAAACTTAAATTGAAGTCCCTAGTATGGCCTCTATACTTCACTAGCTTGTTGGTTGATTGATGATGTGGTTTCTTTGTCATGAACATTGAGATGTTATCAACAACAAGATCATATCGTTAGGAGAATGATATGGTGGACATACTCCTATAGACAAAGCGTAGCATAAAGATCAAGTCATTTCAATAGTTCAATTGCTATATGCTTTACGATACATAGTAACCTAATTCATTCGACCATGAGATCATGCATATTGCCTTTCTTGGATGGATGCTTTGATGTCATCAAACACACCACCGTAACAGTGGCTATAAAAGTGGCATTGGGTGTTGGAGAAAGTATTGGTTGAAACACATGGATCAAGAGTGGGATTTGTCCATCCACATGGCCGGATAGATATTCTCTGGGCCCTCTCGGTGAAATGTCATCAATTAGCTTGCAAGCATGTGACTTGGTCACAAGGGATCACATATCACGGGAGCGAGAAAGAGTACTTATCGATGAGGATGAACTAGGTATGCGAGATATCTGAAGCGATCATAACCTCGGATAAGTAACATATCGTGAGACAAAGGGAAATTGGTATCGTATGTAAGTGGTTCATTCGATCATAAAGTAATCGTAGAAATATGTAGGGAGCCATATGAATTTCCAGATTCCTCTATTGGTTATTGTTCGGAGAAGTGTCTCCGATCATGTCGCATAATTCACGAACCGTGGAGACACACTTAAGGATTGACGTTGTTTGAGTAGTTATGGTATTATGAGAAAGAGACCGAATGTTGTTGGTCTCGGATGGGATCCGGATATCACGGTGATCCGGAATGGTGGGAGAATAAGATTCATATAAGGAAAGTCCCATTTAGGAGTTGGGGAATGGTTAGGTGTTTTCGCCAGAACATTCTAGAAAGGTCGGAATGTCGGCACTCCGGGGAAGGGTACATAGATGTGTCATTGCAAGATGGAATGATTGCATCATGTACTAAGTGTTCTCGCTGTCCAAAATAAAGGTTTTATTTAATTCCTAAATTGGAAAAGTCAAGCTGCGCGGTTTTCAATGCCGATTTGGAAGAAGAGGAGAAGTTGAAACCGACTTGGGGAGGAGTCCTCCTCCCAAGCCGTGGCCAGCCTAGGCCGAGGTTGGGGAGGACTCCTCCTCCCCTAGGCCAGCCCTCTCCCACACCTATAAAGGAGGCGGGGCTCCCCTCCCAGCCACACAAGTTCCTATCCTCCAAACTAGAAACTAGACCTAGACCCCGGTTTAGCTGTTTCGGTTTAGAGCCTTAGAGAAAAGATGAGTAAGACTCCCATGCCTCAAATGACTAATGTATGCCATGCTATGTACTAGACCGACATCGCATGCCGTTAGTCTAACTAGCAGATATCAAAGTGATCCAGAGGATCATTGGACATGGGTCAAAAACATCCTTAAGTACTTGAGAAGAACTAAGGATATGGTTCTTTCTTATGGAGGTGATGAACAGCTCGTTGTTAATGGTTACACCGATGCTAGTTGGAACACCGATCCCATGATTCTAAATCACAATCTGGATACGATTTATTTTGAATGATGTGCAATGCAATCGAGGAGTGCAAAGCAAAGTTGTGGCGAGATCTTCAACTGAATCGAATACATGGTTGCTCGGAGGCTTCACAAGAAGATATGGATGAAAGAGTTCATTACAGAGTGGGTGTGGTTCCAGTGCGCTGGACCCAATGTCTATTCATCAGATAACATGGGCTTATAGCCAATGCGCAAAGAACCAAGGTCACACAAGAAGTCGAAGCATATCAAGCTGCTTTTCACGCTATTCGAGAACATATCCAGATGGGGATATAAAGATTTGCAAAGTACACATGATCCGAATGTGGCGGATCCATTGACTAAACTCTCCCAAGGGCAAACATGACCAACACCAAACTGCCATGGGTGTTCGATATTACCATGTAATCTAGATTAGATGACTCTAGTGCAAGTGGGAGACTGTTGGAGATATGCCCTAGAGGTAATAATAAATGTGGTTATTATTATATATCTTTGTTTTATGATAAATGTTTACATTCATGCTATAATAGTATTAACAAGGAAACCATTAATACTTGTGTGATTTGTAAACTTAATTGAAGTCCCTAGTATGGCCTCTATACTTCACTAGCTTGTTGGTTGATTGATGATGTGGTTTCTTTGTCATGAACATTGAGATGTTATCAACAACAAGATCATATCGTTAGGAGAATGATATGGTGACATACTCCTATGTAAGCGTAGCATATAAAGATCAAGTCATTTCAATAGTTCAATTGCTATATGCTTTCTCGATACATAGTAACCTAATTCCTTCGACCATGAGATCATGCATATTGCCTTTCTGGATGGATGCTTTGATGTCATCAAACACCACACCGTAATGTGGCTATAAAAGTGGCATTGGGTGTTCGGAAAGTATTGGTTGAAACACATGGATCAAGAGGGATTTGTCCATCCACATGACGGATAGATATTCTCTGGCCTCTCGGTGAAATGTCATCCAATTAGCTTGCAAGCATGTGACTTGGTCACAAGGGATCACATATCACGAACGAGAAAAGAGTACTTATCAAGAACGAGGATGAACTAGGTATGCAGAGATACCGACGATCATAACCTCGGATAAGTAACATATCGTGAGACAAAGGGAAATTGGTATCGTATGTAAGTGGTTCATTCGATCGCAAAGTAATCAGAGAAATATGTGGGAGCCATATGAATTTCTCATTCCTCTATTGGTTATTGTTCGAGAAGTGTCCGATCATGTCCGCATAATTCACGAACCGTAGGGAGACACACTTAAGGATTCGACGTTGTTTGAGTAGTTATGGTATTATGAGAAAGAGACCGAATGTTGTTCGAGTCTCGGATGGGATCCGGATATCACGAGGTGATCCGGAATGGTCCGAGAATAAGATTCATATAAGGAAAGTCCCATTTCGAGTTGGGGAATGGTTCCGTGTTTTCATCGGGAACATTCTAGAAGGTCCTGAATGTCCCAGACCGGGGGAAGGGGTACATGAATGTGTCATTGCAAGATGGAATGATTGCATCATGTACTAAGTGTTCTCGCTGTCCAAAATAAAGGGTTTATTTAATTCTAAATTGGAAAAGTCAAACCGCGCGGTCAAACCGCCGCTTTAAAGAGGAGAAGTTGAAACCGACTTGGGGAGGAGTCCTCCCCAAGCCGTGGCCAGCCCTAGGCGAGTTGGGAGGGACTCCTCCTCCAGCGCCAGCCCTCCCACCTATAAAGGGAGGCAGGCTCCCTCCCAATACACACAAGTTCCTATCCTCTAAACTAGAAACTAGACCTAGACCTGTTTAGAGCTGTTTCGGTTTAGAGCCTTCTAATTGGTTTAGAGCCCTCTAATTGGTGTGTCTAATTACTAGACCACTAATAGCCTCTCATAAGCTCCACCATACTGCACCGGCTTAAGGCGAAGCCTCATGGATCTCCCTCTACCTCCTGTACCACGCCAGGTCTTGGAATCGCGAGAGAGTGCTACAACCTCCGGCCTCTGGAACAAGGAGAGGAAGGTCTTCGCCGAACCGAACGTGTGACCGATCAAGGAGCGCTTGGAACGCTGGCGCCGGAAGGATCGTCACGCGATCTTGAGATCGGAAAGAGTATTTACTACATCACCCACGAGAATCTGCTCTCGTTAAACACTTTGGAATCTTCGAGGGTGAGTTATTCCATCGACTCGTTGCTGCAATCTAGTAGATAGATCTTGGCTTGTTTGTTTGTATGCGATAGAAAATTTTTGTTTTCCATGCTACGAACCCCTACACTAGCCACTAAGTTAAGAGTGTTCACTAATGAGGGATGCTAATCTCAATCTCATGCCATAGAATGACATCTAGTATAGGCCTAGTTTTATAATCTTTATGCTATCTATACTACATTCCAAATCCTCACAAAGCACTAACTAAAAGTAAAGAACTTTGGTAAAGTAAAGGAGTAAAGCTTGCAAGTAAAACTTGGGACGGGTATAAATCAAAGGTATATAACCAAAGCATGCCTAATGCATCTTGCTTGGGTTAAGAAACTTGCAAGTGTTAGCTTGCAAGGTCTAGCTTTCTAGTAATGATGGCTTGCCTTGATTGGTCCAGTGATTGAAGTTTTCCTCCTCTTCTTCGGGGTAGAACTCCTCCTCCTCGTAGCTTGGGTTGGTACTATCGTCTATAAATAAATACGGGGTACACAATCACCAAATAATACTTAACTACTTCTATTTAGCAAACTAAGGTTCACACTTGATGATCTAGCATCATCACAATCATCACATTAAATAATGAACTAGTTTTATTTATCTTATTTGAGAAAAGTAATTTCTACTCATTGAAATTAATTAAGATTTAACATTCTCCAATTAAAATATGGGATCATGTGGACACATGTCATCACCACATATTCTAATACATGGGAATGTGATTTAAAGGGTTGGTCATATTTTATAAAGTTTAAGATTATCATTTAATAGATTTAAAGTGACTAGAAATGCCCTAATAGCATTCTTTTGGTACTAGTCCAATGTCACTGCATGCAAACCTAGATATTTTTACATATTCAGATAGATATTACCAAATGTGATTTTTGAGAGTTGTAATCAACTCAAAAGCTATTATGGTCGATTTTTGAAAAATGTTTGAAGTTGCAAAAGTCTCTGTCTTATTATTTTTGCTATATAATATCTCTAACTCCAAATGATTTAAATCCAACGGGCTTGGATAGATATTTTAATTATCTTTCTAACAAAATTTGAATCATGCAATTTGGTTTAGTGAAACTCTCTGAATTGATTTTTGAATATGTGGACAGCAACTAGTTTAAACCTAAATGGAAAAACAATATTTGAATTTCCAGGGCTAAGCGGGAAAGCTAAACGGGCCGGCCCAGCTGCACTGCACAGTGCAGCGGGGTGCTGACAGATGGGGTCCACCAGTCAGTGACTGTTCTAACACAAAACGGTATCTTTCAACCAGAGCCCTACGATCTAATTCTAATCCAACGACCGTGGTTCATCGTCAACGACGAACAGCTCCGACGAGGAATCAACCCTAACACGGCGGTGGGGGTCTCGCGGGGTTCACCTGGGCTCCAGCTAGGGTCGGCGATAGGGGCAATAGACGTGGTACATGACGACGAGGCGAGGCGCGGTCACGGCAGGGCTTGGGGTGGTCGAAATCAACGGTGCCCTTCTCCTCTAGCAGCGGCGGGCTCCGGCCAAATTCCGGCTTGGTGGTGCTCGCCTTGCTCCGGGAGAAGTGTGGGAGTGTCTGTGAGGAGTGGGGAGTGGAGTGGTGTCGAGAATGGAGGCGGGGGTGGCCTCCTTTTATAGTGCGGCGAGGGGACCGAGCAGTGCGGCGTGAGCTCGACGGTGGCGTCGCTATAGGCGGCTATTATCGTGGCAGAGATAGGTGGATGGTGCGGTGTTCCCTGGCGGTTCTTACGAGCATAATGGCGAGGCGTGAGCGTGCGTGGTGAGGGCAAGGCGCGAGCTAGGCGAGCTGGCGTGCTCTGGACATGGCGTAGAGAGGTTTGGGCGCGGCGTGCTCGGGTGGTCTAGGGCTTGGATTCGATCATGGGGTGGACAGGGGGTGGCGGTGGACTGTGACGCACCTCCTGGACTATGACGCACCTATCATTTTTTTTGAGTGGTTTGATCTTAAGCTTGAGTAACCATGTTTGCTTGGAGAGGTCAAGGGGAATTGATTTGATAGGTTTTTGAAAAAGTGGGATCTTAACATATGAATTAGATGCAATTTTCAACTGTCCATTTAATTGATTTGAAAGATGTTTTTGTAAGTTTGTAAAGTGGGCCTTGATACACTTTTACTTGGTCTAGCAAGGGGTGAAAATAATTAGAAATGTTTCTGATAGAAATCCTCTTCTAGGAACACACAAAGTGACCTAGTGGTTTACTTTTGTCAAAATAACCATTTGGTTTATTTATTCATATTTGATTTCTTTCTCTTTGGATTTTGTTTGTAATTGGCCTAGATGATGTAGCATTCATCTTAAAACCATTTCACATCATTTAGAACAATCAAGCATGGCATAAGCACTCAAATCTACACTAATGCAAACACACATGCACTCATATTCCTTTTCTTAATAAAAGTTTTTGTTAACCCTAAATTGGGTGATTGGAACTTGATAATCTTGATTAGAAGTTTTGGGGATGTTACATACATAGATAAACAAAGTACTGACAGATTCAACCTTACATAGCACATATTAGCATCTAGATAAAACCAACATGTTCATCCTTACATAGAAGATACTACCACCAACTAGCAACTACACTACTCACTTCTTCACAACAAGTAGCACGCACAGCAACACAAGAACTGTAAATACAATCTTCAGAAGAAGCACAATTTCTTCCATCAGAGCAATGGCTTTGCTCTTCACCACTTCATCTTTTCCTGGAGTAGTGGTTGTCAATTCCTTTGCCTCAAATTTAGTTCCAGTTGGAGAACTGGGCAATAGGCTAGTGGTTGGGTCACAGTTGGTGCATCCCAGCGACCGGAGTTCAATCCCTATCAGGGAAGAATTTCCGGAATCCTCACGCTGACCCGCTTCTACTATATCAAAAAAGTGTCTAGTTCCTCCTAGCACTATTTCATTTTTCTTTAACTTTAGTTCCAGTTGCATGACCTCTACCCATCCAATTGCGTCCACTCCATCTTATCCCCTTAGAATGTTATGGTCTAGTAGATAGATGACATAATCTAGATCCTAGTGCCAGAAATCGCACCCCCTCTACAAATTTGAAAAAAAGTTTCAATACAAGATTGACTCAAACCATTTCAGAGTCCAAACAAACAACATTCAGTAAAGCCTCATTCTTTCAAAATCACAGCAAAATACAAGGACTAACCCTATATTTGTCACACTTGAATAACACCCAGCCTTTGTGTTGTGTAGTGATGGATGTGTACCTCTTCATGACGATGCCATAGTCTGGGCACAGGATGGAAGAGATGTAGGGTGTGCGGTGGTGCATGGAGAAGCACGTCGAGCTCGCGGACAACATGGCAGAGCGACAGTGAGGAAGCTCCAAGTGGCACCTAGGGTTTCAGAGCATAGAGGAGAGGGGAAATTTCTGCTCTAGGATTTGGCGCGGGAGAGAGGAGCTCTACTAACTGACACCATTTTGCACAAATTCCCTGAAACTCTCAAACTCAAAAAGAAGGAACCCCATGCGAACCAATTTCAGTGACCAACAACCGCCACGTGAACAAATACTATACGATACGATCAACAGTGACACTTGATGGGACATGTGATTGTATTCAGTGACCGTATCAATATTGTAAACTTGTATAGTGATGGAGCCGTGCAAATACTATCATTTTAGTGACTATTGATGTATTTTACTCTTTAGTCTTTTTGTTTTTCCTCTAATGACGAATATGAAAGAACATTAGTAATAGTACCACTGAACCATGGTATTGTGTTGCATAATCTCGAATTTAGAGAGTTGTTGGACTATTTTTTGCTTTTTTTATTTTCGCTCATGCTTTTTAGCCCTTCGATGTCAACCTTTCTCTAAGATGTGCATGAACCATGGTATGGTACTCACTTCTCAGCTCAGCATGGGCGGACCCATCATCCCTCCAACGGATGGTGCAAACTTTGTTTTTATAGATTTCTCTAGAAATTTTGTTTGAATTTTAAATAAGCTCATTCACCCAGTCTTCTGAATATTTGTAGGTCCACCACTGTAGCTCAACAACTCTGGTGGCGCGATTGATATGTTTGTATTAGTAGGTCAAAAGGGCACCCTAATGATTTGATCATATTTAGTCGAGACACGGGGAACCCTAGACCTTCATCACTGGTCCTCCACCTCCTTCCTCTCTACCTCCTACCTCTGCTGGAGGAAGCGGCTGGGAAATGCTTGCGCCGCCACTGATGGAGGTGCGGATCCTCTCACAACTTGGTCTCATGTCCGTGGGACTTCTCATAGAGTTGTCACCTCAGCGGAGCGGTCAGAGCATGGCGGCATGAAGGAAGCTTGTGCTGGCGGCGTGTGATTGCGAGATGCATCGCGGGGTTGAGGGCGCCAATAGCTGGTGGTGGCGCTCAGCGTTTGGGCCCGATCCGGGCATGGATGGGCCTAAGCGAGTCATGGCTCTGGCACGGGACTCTCCGTCTCCGTTGTGCCATGAGGACGTGATGAGTGCAGATATGATGCATATTTAAGCGTACAAAACTTTCATATTTTCACTCATCTCATGCTCCATCTTGCTGCAACTATGTCTATTATGCTTGATTACTATTTACTTCCATTTTCAATTGAGCTTTGCGCAACTATTAGTTTTATTAGGATTTTACTACTTTTCATTATCTTTGATATGTGTGTAGGTGCTATGGATAATTGTGGATAATGAATGGCAAGAGGAACCAAGAGGATGCAATATGGAGGAGTTACATGCACCAGACTCCATATGAGGTATGGAAAAAGTCATATTTTCCATCATCTCATATTAAATATCCAAGGCCAGTTGTATCTCTCGTCTATACGAGTCCAACGAGCCGAAGAATACCTTAATCAGAGTTCGTATGAAGAAATAACAGCCACAACACTGCAGGTGATGAGTGCATATTTGCATTATGTTTTACATTCTTATTTTGCAGTGTAGATGTAGGATCTTGGTATTTTATGGCGTTCGCGCACACATTTTATGTCTGTTTTCACCAGGATCAGGACAGATGATGGATCCAATGGATACAATTCTTGGATCAGTTGTAGTATGGAGAAAAGGAGCCAAAAACAACGTAAATCGCTTATTTGGGAAATATTAATAATACTAGAAGAAAACCAGAAGCGAACAAGGGATGCAGAGAGTTCAACGACCAACTATACGTGAAGGAGTTATGCCCTAGAGGCAAATAATAAAGTGTATTATTTGATATATCTCCTATATGTTCATAATACATTTCATGATGTGCTATAACTGTGATAATGCGAAACGTTAATACACGTGTGGTATGTAAACAAACCGTGTCTCTAGTTACCTCTATCGAACTAGTTCATTGGTCATGAGGATGGTCTGGGTTTCAAGATCATGGGCATTTATGCCAATTGACAATGAGGTCATGTTATTGGTTGAATAACATGATAGACAAACATCCGACCGTTATATCTTAAATGAGATCTAGTTACAAAGTTCACCATTGATGATAAAACACAGAGAACCTCGCAACCTGGTCCTTTGACTGTGAGGTAATGCAAATCACCATTCCGGAAGAAGCTTAGATGGTTATCAAGAATCATCTCATAACAGGGTGATCAAAAAGGTGCCACTCAGGTTTTCCGAAGGGATGCGTAGAGGAGTACATATCAAACCAGGATTTGTCTAGTCCATGTAATGGACAGATACATGTGGCCATCTCGGTGACGTTGCATTAATGAAGCTTGCAAGCATGTGACTTGGTCACGGAATGCAACAACACAAGAACGAGTAAACAAGTTCATTGGTAATGAGACCGAACTAGGGTATGGGGATACCGATGATCAAGTCTCGAATGAATTAGGTATCATATGACAAAGGGAATGGGGAACGACTATCTCACGGTTCGAGCGATTGTATTCGTGAAACGTACGGGGGTCACATGGCCATCCAGGTCCCTCTGTTGATCATTGATGTGAGAGTAGTCTCGATCATGTCCGGAGTGTTTCCGAACCGAAGGATGTCACGCTTAAGGGTAGGGACGCTTAGGGTAGATGAGGTATCATAGGAGAAATAGAGAAAGAGAAACCAGAATAGTTCCGAGTAATATCCGATGGAGATCGGAAGGGGTCCGGAAGGTGTTCCGGAGTGAAGGAATAATACAATATGCGTATTTGAATATTAATTGGAGAATTAATATTAAATATATTTTTTTGTTATTAAAGGCATCATAATGCTAATGGGCCTCACCCGAAGGGAGGCCCAATAGGGCATGGCGCCTGGGGAGAGGGGGCCAGCCGGCCTAGGCTTAGTGGGCCGCCCCAATGGGGCCCACCTAGGGCCGGCGGCTGCCCCTAGGTGGCCGGCAGGTGTGGGGGTTAGTCCCACATCGCCTGGCCCTAGGGTGGTGCGCCCCCTCCCACTATATAACCCCCACACCTGCCGGCCACCTAGGGTGGTGCGCCCCCTCCCACTATATATAGGGGTCACCCCTCCCCCTTTGGAATTACCCCATTTCCTCTCATTCTCTCTCTCTCATCCATTGAGGACTTCTCCGTAATATTGGGGAGGACCTCATGGGTGAGTTCTCCACCTTCACACCACCGTCGTATGATCTGCGACCCGACATCTACTTCTTTCGTTGCTCGGCTGGATCGGAGTCCGGTTGATGTCTCCTACACCGGACGTGTGACGAACTTCGGAGGCACCACACTTGGGGTGCTGATCGTCTTCATCAATATATGCCTTCCCACGTAAGGCGTGCCTCGGTCTTCAAAGGTATGAATACCGCATCCCTTCTATGTTACTTATGTCTACATAGTATAGATCCTGGTATTAGTATTCGAGTAGATAGAATTTTTTTGTTTTCTGCTACGGAACCCTTCAGTGGTATTAGAGCGGGTCTATGGGTAGACATGTCATACAGATAGAACACATAGCGATATGTGGGCATTGATTCTCTAGTTTCTACCCTCTTTAATGTTATTGTTCATATCGCGGCACTGTTTGATGAAGCGGCCCCCAACCGACCTTACGTGGTGATTCACGAGACTGGTCCACGAATCAAAGTGGCTTAGGGGGGTGTCTGCCTCTCTACAGTAGTTGATATGGCATCGATATTGGAGGGTCCTGAAAAGGGAAGAAGAACGGTAATCATTGAATCCATGTTGTGGTTTCACGTTCGTAGGTGGGAAGGGGTTCTACTACGAAAGCCCTAAAGCCGCGTAAAACATGCAATAGATAATATAGAAGCGTCTATCTTTAATATTGCATAGGGGCAAGTATTATAACATGGCAATGACAAGTTTATGAAACTTCCATTGAAGCTATTGATGATGATCATAATGCTATAACCATGTCATAACACTTTACTTTTGAAGTATTACTTATTATGTTGGTATACTTATATTAGATGCTAGCATAATGAGATAATCCATCATAGTATTCCAGTTATCGTATTCCCCTTGTGTGTGCACCACCAAGAAAGTTCTTCGGTATGAGGCGCCCTGCAGTGAGTAGGGGTTAGACATATCTACGTTTGCATATAGTGGGTGTAAGCCATGTTGCACTGTGAATACACACGATTTAGAACTAGCGATCCTAGCATGTGCAGACATGGCCTCGGAATACATGAGACCGAAAGGTCGAGCATGAATCACATAGTTGATGTGATCGACATTAGGGAATGTCCACCTTTGATACCGCACTGATGGCCGTGACGATCGGGGGAGGTGCAGGGGATTGGGATCATGTGATCACTAAACGAGTAGAGGGATGTTCGTTTGAGTGGGAGTTCTTTTGTTTTAAGTTCAAAAACCTAATTAAAACTTGAACTCATCATTATGAACATGGTCTAAACACTTTGCAAATCCATTGTAGATGTCTCGCCCACCCACCTTCAACCTTAACACTTTCCTCGAGAAGGACAAGCTGAAAACTGATGGAACGAACTTCACCGCATGGTTCCGCAATCTTAGGATCCTCCTAGTCCCCTACAAGTTGACTTATGTCATCGAGGCTGAGCTTCCGGCTAAGCCTGCAGATTCCGCCTCCCAGGATGAAAAGAATGTCTGGCAGTCCAAGGCGGACGATTTCTCCCTCATCCAGAGTGGAATGCTCAATGCCATGGAGCCGGAGCTTCAAAAGCATTTTGAGAAGATGAATGATTTTGAGATAATTGAGGATCTCAAGGCCGTCTTTGCTCCACAGGCTCATGCAGAGAGGTATGATGCTTCCGAGCTCTTCTTCTCTGCTAAAATGGAATAGCACAACAGTATTAGTGAGCACGTGGTCAAAATGTCTGGCTACGTTAAGCGTTTGAATGCCCTGGATTGCAAAATCCCGGAGGCGCTCGCGATTGATAGGGTGCTGCACTCGCTGTCCCCTAGCTATAAGAGCTTTGTGATGAACTACAACATGCAAGGGATGCCTAAGACCCTTGCTGAGGTGTTCGCCATGCTCAAAACTGCTGAGGTTGAAATCAAGAAGGAGCACACGGTGTTGATGGTAAACAAGACCACCAACTTCAAGAAGCCAGGGCAAAAGGGGAAATGCAAGGGTAAGAAGTCTAAGAGGGATGGCAAGATTGTTGCCAGCACCTCAAAGACTGCCAAGCCTGGCCCTAAGCCCAGCACAACGTGCTACTACTTCAAAGGGGATGGGCACTAGAAACGCAACTGCCCCAAGTACCTTGAAGACAAGCGAGTCAGCAAGATAGCCGCCAAGGACAAAGGTATATATGATATACATGTTATTGATGTATTCCTTACAAGCGCCAGGAGTAACACTTGGGTATTTGATACCGGATCTGTTGCTGCTCACATTTGTAACTCTCAGCAGGATCTACGGAGTAGGAGGCGCCTGAGGAAGGACGAGGTGACGATGCGCGTCGGCAATGGTTCGAGAGTCGAAGTGATGGCCGTCGGCACCCTGCATCTCTGTCTACCATCAGGATTATTATTGGTTTTGAATAAATGCTACTGTTGGGTCCGCAGCATAGAAAACAAAAATTTTCCTACGGTGTGAACTACACGCCAAGATCTATCTACTAGGTACAAAGCAAACGGGTAGACATACATCCATAGAGAACTTACCCTCGAAGACAACGAGCTTTGTTAACGAGTAGGAACTCGTGGTTGATGTAGTCGTACACTTGCCGATCTCAAGATCATGAGGAAGTCCGAGCGCCGCAACTCAGCAGCGCATCCGCACTCGCACACACGTTCAAGCCACCGGACAACCTCTACCTCCTCGCTCCAGCGATCCAAATGGAAGCAGAACTCCTTCCGCATTTAAATGCAACTGGGAACATGTATCTCGCTAATCCGAGACCATGGGGAATAATTCTAGAGGGGAGAGATCCTTCACAAGGAGGTGTGAGGATGAAGGAGGAATGGGTGGCCTTTTATAGGAGGAGGGGTGCCCTCTCCATGGTCAAGCATGGGGTGACCCTCACCTCCCCATTCATGTGGTGGTAACTCCTCCACATTAAAATGCCTCTTCACATTCCCTTTTAAAGTCTCCACTTTAAATGCATTAAGTTTCTCCAAATTTAATGCTCTCTCATTTAATAAAAACTCTTTTATTAAATTTATTCAGAATTTTGTTAATTACTTTAATTAACAAACATTCACATATAGCCCTTGCAATATTTCAATATCACATGCGTAACAACCTTCGCAATTTCACCGAAACAATTTCCGGTTTCTATTGAAACAATTCTGCGCTTTGCAATTCTTTCATCTAAAACATATGTGCTCCAAAATGGTGTCCAGTAAATCTTAAGTGTGCCACCCTACGGTTCGCGAATAATGCAGACATGATCGAGACCCTTCTCTGATCAATAATCAGCAGGACACGGAGATCCGCATCGACTCCTACACATTCAACGATGACTCTGTGATCGTGAGAACCTTTAACGCTTGTAACTAAATCCCTTTGTCTCGATATATTACATGTCCGAGATTCGATCATCGATTCCATACCTAGTTTGATCTCGTTACCGACATGCACTCTTTTCTCGTTCCCGTGATATAACATTCTAGTGATCACATCACTTGCTTGCAAGCTATCCTAATGTGATATCACCGAGAGGGCCCAGAGTATATCTATCCGTCATCTAGATTGACAAATTCCACTCTTGATCCATGAGCCTCAACATAACACCTTCGTAGCACTGAACCCATGTTTATAGTCACCCTGTTACGGTGTGACGTTTGATGTTATCAAGGTACTCTTCCGGTGTTAGCAATTAACATGATCTCATGGTCTAAGGATAAAGATTACTTCGTATGATGTTATAGAAATATAAACACAATGACTTGATCGTAATGCTATACTTCGGATGAATGTTCATCACATCATTCCACCAATGGTGTGACCTTGTTATTAACAACATCCAATGTCCATGATCAGGAAACCTTGATCATCTTGTTAATCAATAAGCTAGTCTATAAGAGAGGCATGACTAGGAACCCTTTTTGTTTATTAAACACACATGTGTTGGTGTTTCCTATCAATACAATTATAGCATGTAAAATAAACATCTATCATATATAAGGAATACATAATAACAACTTTATTATTGCCTCTCAGGGCATATTTCCTTCAGTCTCCCACTTGCACTAGAGACAATAATCTAGTTCACATAGTGATAAATCTAACACCCATGGAGTTCTGGTGTTGATCATGTTTTGTCCTAGGGAGTACTTTAGTCAACGGATCTACTACATTCAGGTTCGTGTGCACTTTACAAATCTTTATATCTCCATCCTTGACATGTTCGCGGATGGAGTGAAACCGACGCTTAATATGCTTGGAATTCTTGTGAGACCTTGGTTCCTTGGGTTATTATGGCTCCATTGTTGTCACAATAGATCACCATTGGGTCCAACGACCGGAACCACACCCAGTTCTTGTTATGAACTCTTTCATCCAAAGCGCTTCTCGCTACCGCTCAAGCAAAGCAACATATTCCGCCTCGTTGTTGATCCAGCTACCACAGTTGTTTGGAGCTCCTCCAACTAATCGCTGCTCTGCTCAATGTAAATACGATCCGGATTTAGACTTAGACACATACGGATCAGTGTCAAAGCTAGCATCGACATAACACTTAGTGACTAGCTCTTCTTCACCTCCGTATACAAGAAACATATCCTTAGTTCTTCTCAAGTACTTAAGGATATTCTTGACCGCTATCCAGTGTTCTGAACCTGGATCAGATTGGTACCTACTAGTCAAACTAATAGCATGTGCCACATCCGGTCTTGTACATAGCATGGCATACATTATAGAGCCTATGGCTGAGGCATAGGGGATCCTATCCATTATCTCTCTTTCTTCCGCCGTAGCCGGACTTTGAGTCTTACTCAATGTCTTGCCTTGCAACATAGGTAAGAACCCCTTTTTACTTCGTTCAATATTAAACTTATTTAATATTTTATCAAGGTATGTACTCTGCTATAGCCAAATTTGGCGCCTTTATATATCTATATATTTTTTAATGCCTAATATATATGAAGCTTCACCAAGGTCCTTCATCGAAAATTTGCTGTTTAGATAACTTTTAACACTGTTTAAAAGATCTAAATCATTTCCAATCAATAATATGCCATCCACATATAATATTACAAATGCCACATTGCTCCTACTCACTTTCTTGTAAATACAAGCCTCTCCATAAGTTTGGACAAATCCAAACTCTTTGATCACCTCATCAAAGCGGAGATTCCAACTCCGTGATGCTTGCTTCAGTCCATAGATGGATCGCTGAAGTTTGCACACCTTATTAGCATCCTTAGGATCGACAAAACCCTTAGGTTGTATCATATACAACTCTTCTTCAGTATTACCATTGAGGAACGCAGTTTTGACATCCATCTACCATATTTCATAATCGAAATATGCAGCAATTGCTAACATAATCCTAACCGACTTAAGCATCGCTACGGGAGAGAATGTCTCATCGTAGTCAACTCCTTGAATTTGTCGAAACCCCTTTGCGACAAGTCGAGCCTTATAGATGGTCACATTACCATCAAGATCAGTTTTCTTTTGAAAATCCATTTATTCTCAACGGCCTTTCGGTCGTGAGGTAAGTCCACCAAGTTCCAAACTTGGTTCTCGTACATGGATTCCATCTCGGATTTCATTGCTTCTAGCCATTTGTTGGAATTCGGGCTCATCATCGCTTCTTCATATGTCGCAGGGTCATCCATTTCATCAATCATGAAATTCATAACAGGATTGCCGTACAGTTCAGGAGCTGCACGTATCCTGCTTGACCTGCGAAGTTCGTTAGTGTCCTCTTTCGGAGTTTCATGATCAATATCATTAGCTCTCTCTTCATCAGGTGAAGTCAACTCCGAAACAACTTCCTGCACCACTCGCCAGTCCATGAAGAGAAGGTTCAATGACCTCTTCGAGTTCTACCTTCCGACTACTCACACCTTTCGCGAGAAACTCCTTCTCAAGAAAGGATCCATTCTTGGCAACAAAGACCTTGCCCTCGGATCTGTGATAGAAGGTATACCCAATCGTTTCCTTAGGGTATCCTATGAAGACGCATTTTTCCGCTTTGGGTTCGAGTTTATCTGGTTGAAGTTTCTTCACATAAACATCGCATCCCCAAACTTTAAGAAATGACAGCTTAGGTTTGTTTCCAAACCATAATTCATATGATGTCTTTTCAACGGATTTAGATGGTGCCCTATTTAAAGTGAATGTAGCGGTTTCCGTGCATAACCCCAAAATGACGGTAAATCAGTCAGAGACATCATAGATCGAACCATATCCAATAAAGTACGACATTACGACACACCATTACATTGTGGTGTTCCGCAGCGTGAGTTGTGAAACTATTCCATAGTATTTCATATGTGTGCTAAACTCAGAACTAAGATACTCTCCTCCACGGTCAGATCAGAAATTTGATCTTTCATTACGATGATTTTCCACTTCATTCTGAAATTCTTTGAACTTTTCAAAAGTTTTAGACTTGTGTTTCATCAAATAGATATACCCATATCTACTCAAATCATCCGTGAAAGTAACAAAATAACGATATCCACCTCACGCCGACATACTCATTGGTCCACACACATCAGTATGTATGATTTCCAATAGATCTGCCGCCCGTTCCATTGAACCGGAAAACAACGTTCTAGTCATCTTGCCCATAAGGCATGGCTCACATGTATCAAATGATTCAAAATCAAGTGATTCCAAAAGTCCATCAGAATGGAGTTTCTTCATGCGTTTAACGCCAATATGACCTAGACGGCAGTGCCACATATATGTAGATATATCATTATCAAGTTTAATCCTTTTAGCATCAACATTTTGAATATGCGTAATACTACTGTCGAGATCCAACAGAAATAAACCATTCAACATAGGTGCATGACCATAAAAGATATTATTCATATAAATCGAACAACCATTGTTTTCAGACTTAAATGAATAACCACTTTGCATCAAACACGATCCGGATACAATGTTCATGCTCAGTGCAGGCACCAAATAACAATTATTTAGGTTTATAACTAATCCCGATGGCATATGGAGAGGCAGCGTTCCTACGGTGATCACATAAACTCTTGATCCATTGCCGACCCGCATCGAGACCTCATCCCTTGCTAGTTGTCGCTTGTTCCGCAGCCCCTGAACCGAGTTACATATATTAGCAACCGATCCCGTATCAAATACCTGTGTGCTCTGCAGTACTAGTCAAGTACACATCAATAACATGTATATCACATATATCTTTGTTTGCCTTGCTGACTTCTTGTCCGCCAAATACTTGGGGCGCTTATGCCCAATGGCGATCCTCTTGCAATAGTAGCACTCGGTGTCGACTTAGGGCCAGCTCGGGTTTGTTTTAGCGGCAACAGACTTGCCACCCTTCTTTCCCTTGTGCTTGCCTTTCTTGTCCTTCTTGAAACCGTGGTCCTATTGATCATCAACACTTGATGTTCTTTCCTAATCTCCACTTGCAGTCTTAAGCATTGACGATGAAGCTCGAAGAGACTTCTTCATGCCCTGCATATTATAGTTCATCACGAAGCTCTTGTAGCTAGGTGGCGAGATTGGAGAACACGATGTATGCCTAAGTCAATGGGAATCGTTATTCCCAAGGACACAAGCTTATCGGCATCGCACATTTTGAGTACGTGCTCACTAACGGAGCTGTTTTCCTCCATCATGCAGCTAAAGAACTTTTCTGTAGCATTATAACTCTCTACGGAAGCATGGGTATCGAAAATCATTTTCAATTTTCCCATGGTATCAAAGGCATTGCCATTTTCGAAACGCTTTCGAAGTTCTGGCTCTAGCCCATACAGTATGCCGCAATGAACTAAGTTGTGGTCCTCCTGACGAGTTATATAGACGTTCTTTTCCTCGTCAGGGGCATCAGGAGCTGGTGGGGGGCCTAGCAGCGTATCTAGCACATATGTGCAGCAGTGAGGAGAATCCTCAAATTCATAGGCCAGTTGGTGAAGTTGCTACCATTCGTAGCAAGTTTATCTTTCTCCATGAACACATTGAAATTAAAAGCAGGTGGTTCCATCTATAACAGAATTTGTAAAGTATATTTAGACTAGGTTTATGATAGATTGAGTTCAACTAATCCAAATTACTAATGAACTCCCACTCAAAAATGACATCCCTCGTGTCCTTTTGGTGATTACATGAACCAAATCCACTACACCAAGTCCGATCATCACGTGAGTCGGTGTAGCTTCAAAGGCGAGCATCTATATGGGCATCATATCAACTATATGACTCATGCTTAACCTTTCGGTCCGTGTTCCGAGGCCATGTCTGTACATGCTAGGCTCGTCAAGTAAGAACCTTAGTATTTGCGTGTGTAAAACTGTCTTACACCCGTTGTATGAAAGCGTAGAGTTGAAAACACCCGATCATCACGTGATGCCTCAAAACACGATCCACAAAACGGTGCATACTTAAGGAAGAACACATTTTATCTTGATATCTAAATGAGGGATCATCTTATAATGCTACCAAACGCGCCAAACTAGCAATATAAGATGCTAACATCTAATGTGTGAAGTGAGGTGATATGGTCCATGCATTTGATCTCTATCATTTGCATCGTGGTATGATCTCTATCATTCCTTTGTGTGTAAGGCCAAGGTCTATGGAACTTACACGTTAAGTGAGTTGTAAGAGTATCTATTATACATCTACTTACAACAATACCATATCAAAACACTAGCCCAGCAACGATCTAAACTAGACGCCTCTAATTTATCAATTGCAAGTTTTACGTGGCTTAGGGCTTTCGGAGATAGAACCTGTCTAACCTACGAATATGAACCACAACAAGGATAACCAAGTTATTAGCAACTCGTTGTAAATCAGATATTGACTATAGTAGGAGAGACAGACACCCGCTAGCCACTTATGCAAAACAAGTTGCATGTCAGTCGTGGAACCGGTCTCATGTACGATGACATGTAAGGTTGGTCCGGGCCGCTTCATCCCACTATGCCACCAATATCCATAGTACATAGAAGATGCAATGACATGATCATCATCGCCCACATATAAACATATGCGTACTACCCGTGCAAAGCACCTACGCATAGATCAGGCTCTGATACCACTGTTGGGTCCGCAGCATAGAAAACAAAAAATTTCCTACGGTCTGAACTACACGCCAAGATCTATCTACTAGGTACAAAGCAAACGGGTGGACATACATCCATAGAGAGCTTACCCTCGAAGACAACGAGCTTTGTTAACGAGTAGGAACTCGTGGTTGATGTAGTCGTACACTTGCCGATCTGAAGATCGTGAGGAAGTCCGAGCGCCGCAACTCAGCAGCGCATCCGCACTCGCACACACGTTCAAGCCACCAGACAACCTCCACCTCCTCGCTCCAGCAATCCAGCGGAAGCAAAGAACTTCTTCCGCATTTAAATGCCACTGGAACATGTATCTCGCTAATCCGAGACCATGGGGGAATAATTCTAGAGAGGGAGAGAGATCCTTCACAAGGAGGTGTGAGGATGAAGGAGGGAATGGGTGGCCTTTTATAGGAGGAGGGGGGTGCCCCCTCTCTCCATGGCCGGTGCATGGAGGGGTGACCCCTCACCTCCCCCATTCATGTGGTGGTAACTCCTCCACATTAAAATGCCTCTTCACATTCCCTTTTAAGGTCTCCACTTTAAATGCATTAAGTTTCTCCAAATTTAATGCTCTCTCATTTAATAAAAACTCTTTTATTAAATTTATTCAGAATTTTGTTAATTACTTTAATTAACAAACATTCACATATAGCCCCTTGCAATATTTCAATATCACATGCAGAACCACCTTCTGCAATTTCACCCGAAACAATTTCCGGTTTCTATTGAAAAAATTCCTGCGCTTTGCAATTCTTTCGTCTGAAACATATGTGCTCCAAAATGGTGTCCGGTAAATCTTAAGTGTGCCACCCTATGGTTCGAGAATAATGCAGACATGATCGAGGCCCTTCTCCGATCAATAATCAGCAGCGGGACCTGGAGATCCGTACTGACTCCTACACATTCAACGATGACTCCTGTGACCGTGAGAACCTTTAACGCTTGTAACTAAATCCCTTTGTCTCTCGATATATTACATGTCCGAGATTCGATCATCGGTATCTCCATACCTAGTTTGATCTCGTTACCGACATGCACTCTTTTCTCGTTCCCGTGATATAACATTCTAGTGATCACATCACTTGCTTGCAAGCTATCCTAATGTGATATCACCGAGAGGGCCCAGAGTATATCTATCCGTCATCTGGATTGACAAATTCCACTCTTGATCCATGAGCCTCAAAATAACACCTTCATAGCACTAAACCCATCTTTATAGTCACCCTGTTACGGTGTGACGTTTGATGTTATCAAGATACTCTTTCGGTGTTAGCAATTAACATGATCTCATGGTCTAAGGATAAAGGTTACTTCGTATGATGTTATAGCAATATAAACACAATGACTTGATTGTAATGCTATACTTCGGATGAATGTTCATCACATCATTCCACCAATGGTGTGACCTTGTTATTAACAACATCCAATGTCCATGATCAGGAAACCTTGATCATCTTGTTAATCAACAAGCTAGTCTATAAGAGAGGCATGACTAGGAACCCTTTTTGTTTATTAAACACACATGTGTTGATGTTTCCTATCAATACAATTATAGCATGTAAAATAAACATCTATCATATATAAGGAATACATAATAACAACTTTATTATTGCCTCTCGGGGCATATTTCCTTCATCTACTATGTACCCGCATTGAGTATGAGTATTGTGAGTGGGTCTTGCTTGTTGCAGTACCGTTATTCGTCTAAATCAGGAACTAATGGTTGTTCAATTTATATGAATAATATTTTCTATGTTCATGCTCCTGTGTGTGATGGTTTATTCTTACTTGATCTTGATTGCAATACACACATCCATACTGTTGATGCTAAACATTGTAAACACAGTGATGATAATTCCATGTTTATGTGGCATTGCCGTCTTGGTCACATTGGCATAAAGCGCATGAAGAAGCTTCATTCCGAAGGGCTTCTTGTATCATTGGATTTCAAATACCTTGATACATGTGAGCCGTGCCTCATGGGCAAGATGACTAGGACACCATTCTTCGGGATAGTGGAGAGAGCTGAAGACCTACTGGGAATCATACATACAGATGTATGTGGACCAATGAGCATCTCAACGCGCAATGGTTATCGTTACTTTGTTACCTTTACTAACGACTTAAGCAGATATGGATATATCTACTTAATGAAGCACAAGTCTGAAACCTTTGAAAAGTTCAAGGAATTTCAGAAAGAAGTAGATAATCAACTTAACAAGAAAATCAAGCACCTTCGATCGGATCGAGGAGGCGAGTATTTGAGTTATGAGTTTAACATGCACTTGAAGGACTGTGGGATTATCCCACAGCTTACGCCAGCCGGAACACCATAGCGTAATGGTGTGTTGGAACGTCGTAACCGAACCCTATTAGATAGTGTGCGGTCCATGATGTCTTTAACTAATTTGTCTGTGTCTTTTTGGGGATACGCGTTAGAAACCGCCGCTTTTATTTTAAACCGAGCACCATCCAAATCCGTGGAGACAACTGTTGGAGATATACCCAAGAGGCAATAATAAAGTGGTTATTATCATATCTTCACACTTATGATAAATGTTTACATACCATGCTATAATTGTATTAACAGGAAACATTAATACTTGTGTGATTTGTAAACATAAAAGAGTCCCTAGTAAAGCCTCTTGTTAAACTAGCTTGTTGGTTAATATATGATCATTGTTTCCTGATCATGAACATAGAGATGTTATTAACAACAGGGTCATATCATTAGGAGAATGATGTGATGGACATACTCCTATAGATAAGCGTAGCATAAAGATCAAAGTCATTTCAATAGTTCAATTGCTATATGCTTTCTGATACATAGTAACCTAATTCCTTCGACCATGAGATCATGCATATCACCTTTACTGGATGGATGCTTTGATGTCATCAAACACCACACCGTAACAGGGTGGCTATAAAGGTGGCATTGAGTGTTCAGAAAGTATTGGTTGAAACACATGGATCAAGAGTGGGATTTGTCCATCCACATGACGGATAGATATTCTCTGGGCCCTCTCGGTGAAATGTCATCCAATTAGCTTGCAAGCATGTGACTTGGTCACAAGGGATCACATATCACGGGAACGAGAAAAGAGTACTTATCAAGTGAGGTTGAACTAGGTATGCGGAGATACCGACGATCATAACCTCGGATAAGTAACATATCGTGAGACAAAGGGAAATTGGTATCATATGTAAGTGGTTCATTCGACGCAAAGTAATCGTAGAAATATGTAGAACCATATGAATTTCCAGATTCCTCTATTGGTTATTGTTAGAAGTGTCTCGATCATGTCTGCATAATTCACGAACCGTAGGGAGACACACTTAAGGATTCGACGTTGTTTGAGTAGTTATGGTATTATGAGAAAGAGACCGAATGTTGTTCGGAGTCTCGGATGGGATCCGGGATATCACGAGGAGATCCGGATTGGTCCGGAGAATAAGATTCATATAAAGAAAG
The DNA here is from genome assembly GCA_023614405.1 of Avena insularis. Lineage (NCBI taxonomy): Eukaryota > Viridiplantae > Streptophyta > Magnoliopsida > Poales > Poaceae > Avena > Avena insularis. Next base: position 474,009,930 of record CM042696.1, on the reverse strand, counting down.
TCCCATTTCGGAGTTGGGGAATGGTTCCGGTGTTTTCATCGGGAATATTCTAGAAGGTCCCGGAATGTCCGGCACTCCGGAGGGGAAGGGTACATGAATGTGTCATTACATATTGGAATGATTGCATCATGTACTAAGTGTTCTCGCTGTCCAAAATAAAGGGTTTATTTAAATCCTAAATTGAAAAGTCAAACGGCTAGTTTGAAAGTCAAACGGCAAGTTTTGGAGAGTGGAAAGAGGAGGAGAAGTGGAAACCGAGTTGGGGAGGGATTCCTCCTCCCCAAGCCGGCGCCCCACCTCAAGGCCGAGTTGGGGAGGGACTCCAATCCCTCCCCTTGGCCGCAGCCCCCTCCCACCTATATAAGGAGGGGCAGGGCTCCCCTCCTCAGACACACTACTTTCTATCCTCTAAACTAAACCCTAGATCTAGACCCCGGTTTAGAGCTATTCGGTTTAGAGCCTTCTAATTGGTTTAGAGCCTTCTAATTGGTGTGTCTAATTACTAGACCACTAATAGCCTCTCTCATAAGCTCCACCATACTACTACGGCTTAGCGAAGCCTGCGGGATTTCCCTCTACCTCGGTACCACGCCGTTGTCTTGCCGAATCATGAGGAGAGTGCTACAACCTCCATTTTCTTTGGAACAAGGAGAGGAAGGTCTTCGTCGAGTACCGAGCGTGTGACCGATTGCGGGGAACGCTCTTGACGCGCGGAAGGATCGTCACGCGATCTTGAGATCGGAAGAATGCGACTACATCACCCACGAGAATCTGCTCTCGTTAACCGCTGGAATCTTCGAGTGTGAGTTCCACTATCGACTCGTTGCTACAATCTAGTAGATAGATCTTGGCTTGTTTGTTTGTATGCGATAGAAAATTTTTGTTTTCCATGCTACGAACCCCTACAGTGGTATCAGAGCCGTGTCTATATGTAGATCTGTTGCACGAGTAGAACACAATGGTCATTGTGGGCGTTGATGCTTTTATTGTAGATTGCTTTTTGTGTACTTTGCATCTTGCGGTATGTTGGGATGAAGCGGCCCGGGCTAACCTTACATGACATCGTTCATGAGACTTGCTCCACGCTTAACATGCAACTTGTATTGCATAAGTGGCTCTGCGGGTGCCTGTTTCTCCTAGCATAGTTAAGATCCAATTTACAACGGGTAATCAACAATGCTAGTATCAATGTTGTGGTTCTTGTTCGTAGGTTAGAACGACACTTATTGAAAGCCCCAAACCACGTAAAATATGCAAAGAAAGTAGAAGCGTCTAACTTTGTTTTGCAGGGGTGTGCAGTGATGTGATATGGCCATGATTGTGATTATATTTGATGTATGCAATGATCCTTATTGTAAGTTGGCAACCGGCAGGAGCCATATGGTTGTCTTTAATTTCTGTTAAGACCTGCGTGTCTATTCAAAATAGTTGTAATAGTTGAAGCTGGTGGACGACAACCATGAAGAAGCGTCATTGACCTTGATGCTATGCCGGTGATGATGGAGATCATGTTCGTGCTTGAAGATGGAGATCGGAAGCACAAAGAAGAAAGGCCATATCATATCACATATTATGAATTGCATGTGATGTTAATCCTTTATGCATCTTGTATTGCTTAGTAGACGACGGTAGCATTATAAGATGATCCCTCATGCACATAAATTTCAAGTTCTAAAGTGTTCACCCTTAGTATGCACCGTTGCCAAAGCTTGCTGCTTCGAAGCACCACGTGATGATCGGGTGTCTTTGATTCCGCGGGTGAATACAACGTAAGCAAGCCAGATTTGCTTATGCGGAAGCTAAGGTTTGATCTTGACGAGCCTAGCATGTACAGACATGGCCTCAGGAACACGGATTACCGAAAGGTAGAGCATGAGTCATATAGTAGATATGATGAACATGTTGATTGTTCGCCATTGAAGCTATATCAACTCTCGTGATGATCGGTTTTGATGTGGTGGATTTGGTTCGTGTGATCACTAAAACAATGTGAGGGATATTGTTTTGAGTGGGAGTTCACCTAGATTAATTTAATTATTAATTAGAACTCAATTTATCATAAACTAAATCAAAGTGAATTTGCATAGTTGTTGTAGTCATTGGCATCCGTTTACCACCTTGCGCTTAGTTATAATTGAGATGATAGAACTATAGAATTCTGGTTAGTTACTTTACGAACTGGTATCGTATTGTATTGAAGTGTTAATCTAAAGTTTAAAAGTCCTATTGCAAACTTTCAGTAAGTTCCGGTTACTCCATGAAGTTTAATAATTAGTATTGAATCAAGAGTAACAATTCCAAATGTTAGTATATAAGTATCATGTTTGTCTCCATGATTCTTGATATTCAAAGATTGTCTTAATATCAAGGTTATCTAGGATCTGAAAGAGTTGTTTCAGAAACCATGATGTGTGGAAGATATTGTGATATCTGAAACAAAGTTTTGGTTACAACATGATAGAGTATAATATGGCAAAGTTCATGTTCTCATATTTGGATGAGAATTTGAAAAAGGTTGGAGACACTAGTTGTCCTAATCTTCCAAAAGGTTTTGGAGAGCAACATTATACTCGCGATTCACCGTTACAAGCTAAAAGTAGCTAGATCATGGATAAGTCCATGATGAGGGTGAATATTTGATGTAGGTAAAATGTTTACTACACCAAGAGATTACTAAAGAAAGGAATTTGAAAGAACACCAAATATTTGATAATGGTGATCTACTTCAAAGTGCAAGTTCAAAGACATTGGTATTTAACTATACACGCTTTGGACTATGTGTCATATGTATGACTCCACTATTGATGTTGATAGATTCTTTCAAACAGAAAGGAAATACTGAAAGAGAATCTCATAAGTATATGGCAGAAAAGAAAAGACTAGAATTGTTCAGTTTAAGTATATGAATGATATACATGTTATGGCTATATTCTTTGCTTATTAAACAATGTGGTTCTTAAGTATTTGATACTGAATTTGTTGGTGTGAACCGTCATACGAAACAACACAATTCATGAACTACAATGGCCTAAGTAATTAGCAAAAGAATATGTGATGATGTTCATCGAGAACAAAATAAAGGGTTATTGTGTTGCTCGTTAAACATCAAAGCTTGCCTTCAAGATTTGTTTTATCAGGTATTATGAGAACAAAAGGGTTGTTCAAATAATTGCCGTAATCCATAAAAGATGGATGATTCACAAATCTCGTTGGAAAAATCACATCCATAAAACTAGTGCTAAAAATGTCGAAAGACAAATTGATTGAAAGATCACTTAGGAAGTGACATCGCAGTTTAAATTATATTGGAAAGAAAACATGAAGAAACTCCATGTGGATGGAATTTTGGAGTCTTTTGATTTTGATCAAATGACGTTTGTGAAACTTTCCTAGAGATAATTAAAACTTCGTTCATAGGCCCAAAGGAGCGAAAGACTAGCTTATTGGAACTTGTGCATATTGTTATACGTACTTAACTCCATTATGTGTAGTCAAGAGCGATGGATTTCAACTTCATATGCTTTCTCGAAAATTTGAGTGAATATGTGAATATTTACTTAATAAGGATGAAGTGTGAAATATTTGAAAAGTTCGAAAGATTTTCAAGATGAAGTGCAAAATCATTGTAACAAGAATATAAATAGTTTATGATAAGATCATAAAGGAAGATATTTAAGTTACAAGTTTAGCATAATACCTAAGATTTAAGGAATCGGTCCGTGGATTTGCATTTCCCGAAACACCATAAGAGTATGGAGCGTTCGAGATATGTAATTGAACCTTGTTTGACATGGTAAGATCGAAGGTATAATTCATAAAACTGCTATTATATATTTTAAAGATTAAAAGCTTTAGAGACTACCGTTTTCCACTAAAAGAGCTCCATCATAATCCGCTGAAATGACACCATATAAAGTTATGGTTTGGGATTAAACCCAAGTAGTCCTTTCTTAAACATTGGTATGCTATGCATAATAAAGATGTTTGCAACCAAAGTCGGATAAACCTGTCTTTGTATTACAGTTAAGTATTCCTCCATAAACACCGGAGACAAAAGTGTTTGTCGCTTAGAACGTCAAGTTTCTTTGAGAAGGAATTTTTCGTGAAAAGTTAAGTGGGAGGACAATAGAACTTTGATAAGGTTAAAGGAACCTTAGCTATATGTGCAGAGTTGCGCAGCACCGAAAAGTGTTTCGGAGGCAGCAACAATGCTCATGGCTCACGTGCCTCAAAGGTTGTGGTCACGGAGGTCTAAGTTTCTATTGAAACAAGTAGGTCGGATGAACAATCAAATACCAAGATTTGAGGGTTGAATCATTATTTGAGAATAATGAACCTACTACATGCAAAGAAGCGATGATGGGCCCTGACTCCGTCAAATGGCTTGAAGCCATATAATCCGTGATAGTTCCATACACGAGAAATCAAGTTTTGAACTTGAAGGACCCTCGAAAAAGGTGTAAGACCTTGCAGTTGTGTTTGGATCTATAAAGAAGTAGACATGGATGTTTCACATCTATGAAATAGTCGACATGTTGGGAAAGAGTTCACAACAATGTTCAAAGGTTGTATATGACAAGATTTGATCTTTCATAGCGATTTTTAGTCTAGACGGATTAATGTAGCAACCACTACATATAATTTGTTATGTGGTAGTAGAATAAACAAAACAAGTTCTTCTAATAGAATGGTTACCTAGGACGTGTGCATGACACGGTCCAAAGGGTTTTGTTGATTCAAAGGATGCTACAAGCAGATGCAAACGTCAATGGTTGAAGTAAGCATAGCGGAGTTGTAATCTTCACTATGATGAAACTGTTAAAGAGTTTAATTTCATCGGAGACAATGAAGATGCTTGCATTTGCAAGAAATTAAGTGGCGCTAAAGACATATTTCTAATACATTATGTGGAGGACATATTGTTGATTGGAAAAAGATGTATCTTTATTAACACATATTAAGAATTTCATCCCGATGAAAGACTTAGGCAAAACCAAATATTTGGCATCAATAGGCGCTAATATGGTTGTGCGGAAGTACATAGACGAGATATTGAATGAGTTCAATATAGAAACTACAAGAAAAGGTTCTTGTTGCACAGAAAGGATTGAAAGAGTTCAATGTTGATGATATATTCAAGTGTATTGGCACTTGGTAAGTGAAACAAAGATTCAAGTATAGATTGATACTTGATGTATGAAATCACAAAGAGTATTTATATCAATCATCTTTGTGATATGTACAAATCCAGATATGTCCTATGCTCTAAATGTTGTGAGCATATACGAATGATTTGTAATATGATCATTGGACGATAGTAAGGATATTCTTATGATTTTTTGGAAGAACTAAGAGTATATTATTTGTAGAAGTGACAAATAGATGGTTAGTTCATTGTAAAAGTACTACATTGATACTAGCTTTGTCACAAAGTACAAATTAAGTTTATCTCAATCTAAATTAAGGGTGGCACAATATAATGGAAAGTGAGTTCCATAATGGATTTGGATGAGTTCCAAAGTTAAGACATTGTGAGATACTACAACAAAGGGCTAAGTATATGACTGCTATTATAGCAGCAAAAGAGGGCATTTGTGTCAAGTAGTTTGTTATCAAACTAGGTGTAGTTCACAGCGGGATAATACTATGAAGATATATTGTGCGACAATATTATCAACATGTTTTAACCCTAAAGAGCTAAAGGTCACACCGAAAGACCAAATCATACAAAGCCATCTCATTAGAGAATGAGTGATGCGAGAGGCATAAAGACATGCAATTACACACGGACACGGAAGTGTCGGATCCGAGATCGATTGACCACTAGCAATCGTGTACATACAACCGGAAAGCCATAGGTGTTGAATACACAAAGGTTTGAAACTAGATTATTGACTCTAGTGCAAGTGGGACTGTTGGAGAGATAACCAAGAGGCAATAATAAAGTGGTTATTATCATATCTTCACACTTATGATAAATGTTTACATACCATGCTATAATTGTATTAACAGGAAACATTAATACTTGTGTGATTTGTAAACATAAAAGAGTCCCTAGTAAAGCCTCTTGTTAAACTAGCTTGTTGGTTAATATATGATCATTGTTTCCTGATCATGAACATAGAGATGTTATTAACAACAGGGTCATATCATTAGGAGAATGATGTGATGGACATACTCCTATAGATAAGCGTAGCATAAAGATCAAAGTCATTTCAATAGTTCAATTGCTATATGCTTTCTGATACATAGTAACCTAATTCCTTCGACCATGAGATCATGCATATCACCTTTCTGGATGGATGCTTTGATGTCATCAAACACCACACCGTAACGGGGTGGCTATAAAGGTGGCATTGAGTGTTGAAAGTATTGGTTGAAACACATGGATCAAGAGTGGGATTTGTCCATCCACATGACGGATAGATATTCTCTGGGCCCTCTCGGTGAAATGTCATCCAATTAGCTTGCAAGCATGTGACTTGGTCACAAGGGATCACATATCACGGAGCGAGAAAAGAGTACTTATCGATGTGAGGTTGAACTAGGTATGCGAGATCTGACGATCATAACCTCGGATAAGTAACATATCGTGAGACAAAGGGAAATTGGTATCATATGTAAGTGGTTCATTCGATCAAAGTAATCGTAGAAATATGTAGAACCATATGAATTTCCAGATTCCTCTATTGGTTATTGTTGGAGAAGTGTCTCGATCATGTGCATAATTCACGAACCGTGGGAGACACACTTAAGGATTCGACGTTGTTTGAGTAGTTATGGTATTATGAGAAAGAGACCGAATGTTGTTCGGAGTCTCGGATGGGATCCGGGATATCACGAGGAGATCCGGATTGGTCCGGAGAATAAGATTCATATAAAGAAAGTCCCATTTCGGAGTTGGGGAATGGTTCCGGTGTTTTCATCGGGAATATTCTAGAAGGTCCCGGAATGTCGGCACTCGGAGGAAGGGTACATGAATGTGTCATTACATATTGGAATGATTGCATCATGTACTAAGTGTTCTCGCTGTCCAAAATAAAGGGTTTATTTAAATCCTAAATTGAAAAGTCAAGCGGCTAGTTTGAAAGTCAAGCAACAAGTTTTGGAGAGTGGAAAGAGGAGGAGAAGTGGAAACCGAGTTGGGAGGATTCCTCCTCCCCAAGCCGGGCGCCCACCTCAAGGCCGAGTTGGGAGGGACTCCAATCCTCCCTTGGCGCAGCCCCCTCCCACCTATATAAGGAGGGGCAGGGCTCCCCTCCTCAGAGACACTACTTTCTATCCTCTAAACTAAACCCTAGATCTAGACCCCGGTTTAGAGCTATTCGGTTTAGAGCCTTCTAATTGGTTTAGAGCCTTCTAATTGGTGTGTCTAATTACTAGACCACTAATAGCCTCTCTCATAAGCTCCACCATACTACTTTTGGCTTAAGGCGAAGCCTGGGATTTCCCTCTACCTCAGGTACCACGCCTTGGTTGTCTTTGCGGAATCGCGAGAGAGTGCTACAACCTCCGCACTGCTGGAACAAGGAGAGGAAGGTCTTCGTCGAAACCGAACGTGTGACCATTGCGGAGCGCTTGAGGCAGGCGCCGGAAGGATCGTCTGGCGATCTTGAGATCGGAAGAAATCGACTACATCACCCACGAGAATCTGCTCTCGTTAACCGCTTTGGAATCTTCGAGGGTGAGTTCCACTATCGACTCGTTGCTACAATCTAGTAGATAGATCTTGGCTTGTTTGTTTGTATGCGATAGAAAATTTTTGTTTTCCATGCTACGAACCCCTACAACAACCCCATATGAGATATGGCATGGCAAGAAGCCAATGTTGTCATTTCTGAAAGTTTGGGGATGTGAGGCTTACGTCAAGAAACTACAGCCTGACAAACTCGAACCCAAATCGGAAAAATGTATCTTTGTAGGATATCCAAGGGAAACCATTGGATATACTTTCTACAACCAAGCCGAAGGAAAAATGTTTGTCGCAAAAACCGGTACCTTTCTCGAGAAAGAGTTTCTTGCAAAAGGAGTGAGTGGAAAGAAAATTGAGTTAGATGAAATTGTTGACCCTTCTCTCCAAATTCCGAGTAGCACAACGGAAGCTGTTCCGAAACTGCTCTCCAACATGGAGGAAGAGCCCATTGATGATGATCAAAATAACGACGTCGAGACTCTTGAGGTTCGCAGGTCTACAAGAGTTCGTGCCACTCCTGATTGGTACAGTAGCCTTGTAATGTCTGTCATCCTGGATGAACAAGAAGAACCTACAAACTACAAAGAGGCTATGGATAGTGTTGACTCCGAGAAATGGCTGGAAGCCATGAAATCTGAAATAGGATCCATGCATGAGAACCAAGTTTGGACCTTGGTAGATCTTCCAGAAGGCCGCAAGGCCGTGGAAAATAAATGGATCTTTAAGAAAAAGACAGATGCGAATGGTATTGTGACCGTTCACAAAGCTCGACTTGTCGCAAAGGGTTTTCAACAAATTCAAGGAGTTGACTATGACGAGACTTATTCTCCCGTAGTGATGCTTAAGGCTGTCCGGATTTTAATAGCAATTGCTGCACATTTCGACTATGAAATTTGGTAGATGGACGTCAAGACCGCATTTCTGAATGGTCACATTGATGAAGAGTTGTATATGATGCAACCGGAAGGTTTTGTTGATCCTAAGGATGCTGTAACGGTTTGCAAGCTTCAACGGTCCATTTATGGATTGAAGCAAGCATCTCGGAGCTGGAACCAACGTTTTGATCAAGTGATCAAAAGTTTTGGATTTGTCCAAAATCAATAAGAGTTCTGTGTTTACAAGAAAGCGAGTGGGAGCTCAGTTCTTTTCTTAGTAGTATATGTGGATGACATATTACTCATGGGAAATGATGTGGATCTTATGAAAAGCGTGAAAGCATATTTGAGTAACCAATTTTCCATGAAGGATCTAGGTGAAGCTGCATACATATTAGGAATCAAGATCTATAGAGATAGATCAAGGCACCTAATAGCATTAAGTCAAAGTACTTACATCAAAAAGATTTTGAAGAGGTTCAAAATGGAAAACACCAAAAGGGGTTTCACACCCATGATGAAGAATTGCAAAGTGAGTATGACTCAATGTCCTGTAATGGATGATGATAGAGAAAAGATGTCTTACATCCCCTATGCCTCAGCCATAGGATCTATCATGTATGCAATGTTAAGTACATGACCTGATGTGGCATTGGATCTTAGTTTGACGAGCCGATACGAAAGTAATCCAGGACCGGATCACTGGACAGCTGTAAAGAATATCCTAAAGTATCTGAGAAGAACAAATGATATGTTCCTAATCTATGGAGGAAGTGATGAAGCTCTAAACATAACGGGTTACATGGATGCGAGCTGGAACTCAGATCATGATGACTCGAAGTCTCAGACAGGGTTTGTGTTCCTAGTGAATGGTGGGGCGGTAAGCTGGAAGAGTAAGAAGCAGCCGGTGGTGGCGCAATCTTCAATGGAGTCTGAATACATTGTTGTGGCCGATGCAACAAACGAACGCTGTTTGGCTAAGGAATTTCGTCATCAAACTAGGAGTTTTTCCAAATGCGCAAGACCCCGTGACAATCTATTGTGATAACACGGGAGCTATTGCAAACGCAAAGGAACCAAGGACTCATTCCGCAGCCAAATACATCAAGCTTAGATTTCACGTCATCCGACAGAATGTTGACGAAGGTGAAGTCAAGATTTGCAAAGTAGATATGGAACTGAATATGGCAGATCCTTTGACTAAAGCTCTCCATCAAGAAAAGCACGAACAACACCGAGATTCCATTGGTGTTAGGTTCCTGCCTATTGTAAACTAGTTTTTGTTTATACTCTAGTGCAAGTGGGAGACTGAAGGAGTTATGCCCTAGAGGCAAATAATAAAGTGTATTATTTGATATATCTCCTATATGTTCATAATACGTTTCATGATGTGCTATAACTGTGTTAATGCAAAATGTTAATACACGTGTGGTATGTAAACAAACCGTGTCTTTAGTTACCTCTAGCGAACTAGTTCATTGCTCATGAGGATGGTCTGGGTTTCAAGATCATGGGCATTTATGCCAATTGACAATGAGGTCATGTTATTGGTTGAATAACATGATAGACAAACATCCGACCGATATATCTTAAATGAGATCTAGTTACAAAGTTCACCATTTATGATAAAACACAGAGAACCTCGTAACCTGATCATTTGACTGTGAGGTAATGCAAATCACCATTTTGGAAGAAGCTTAGATGGTTATCAAGAATCATCTCGTAACAGGGTGATCAAAAAGGTGCCACTCAGGTTTTCCGAAGGGATGCGTAGAGGAGTACATATCAAGACCAGGATTTGTCTAGTCCATGTAATGGACAGATACATGTGGCCATCTCAGTGGCGTTGCATTAATGAAGCTTGCAAGCATGTGACTTGGTCACGGAATGCAACGACACAAGAAAGAGTAAACAAGTTCATTGGTAACGAGACCGAACTAAGCTATGGGGATACCGAAGATCATGTCTCGAATGAATTAGGTATCATATGACAAAGGGAACAGGAACAACTATCTCATGGTTCGAGCGATTGTATTCGTGAAACACTTCAATACGGGCGGAGCAATTTTTCTAGCCATATAGCTCCAGCCGTACAGTTGGCGCCGCATCCCCTCGTCAAATAGTTTCACCCCGTGCAATTGGTTCGAGGAGACGACATATAGAACACCTAGAAATCGCAGAAACCTTACCTCCGGAAGGCATCTGGAGGGGGAACTCGTCCACAAGATATCCATCTTCACCCTGCGCAGATCCGGGAGGCTAAGGCATCGATCTTCATCATCCACCGCTACATCACCACCATCTCTATCCATCACATCTACATCTTGTCTAGATCTTGTTGTAATTCCTATACTCGTTGTGGATTTATACAAGTACTATTCATCTATGATTGTTTCTATTACCATTGCCATGATGTTGATTGCCTCCATGTTGGAGTAGACCATTAGTTCTTGGGGAGATGGAGAAACCCTAGTATGAGATTGAAATAAGATAAAGTCTATTATGATATTCATCGTTGTGACCATGTGTTAGATTTTCTACATCTTGATGTTGAGAGAAGTCGACCTCTCAATATTTGCCTCTTGTAGGGACTTGATGGAGGAAACTACTTGTTGGTAGACGGAGGCGTGCTAGCACTTATAGTGACTATAAAGCTGTTGGCACCCCTTACGTATCAACTTGGGAAACCGAGGAGAAACTCACGGAACACTATCCATGCCATGGGATACGTCCTACGGGATTATGTCCCTTAACAGCGCAATAATTTGATTAATGTCGATTGCTGACTGTTGTGGTTATGAGGATGATGTGAGCAGCGGTTGTTTTCTATTCGTCCAAATACGGAGTTCCTTCCACACATACATAGTTGAGAATGTTCATGATGATAATATTTATCTTAAATCTTTACAATACTAGTGGTGTATCCGCTACTCCATGAGAACGCCTTTTCCCTACTGCAGTTCCAATCTCTCTTACATACGCGATACTTACTTTCTGTACTCAGTTGTTTTACTTTATATTATTGCTCTTATACCCAAAACCCAAAAACAAGTTTTTACACAATACTCGCATTTTATCTTGTCACTTAGAATTTTATCTAGCATTTCTATCGTAATACTTATTTCAAGAGTTATTAGACTTCAGATTCCTGCTCCCTGTGGGATCGATATCTTTATTTTGAAACTAGCTACAAATGATCTATGCATTTGCAGTCATCAAGCTATTTTCTGGCGCCGTTGCCATGGAGCTAAGCGTTGTAGGTCTTTTAGTTTTTGCTTATTTATTTTTGTCTTGCTAAATTTTATTTTCAGTTACAGGTTTCCACCAACATGATGGAGTTTGAGCATATGACTAGTGCTAACCCACTCAACTACTTTGGGAAGCCCTATGATATTTATAAAAGAGATAACTCCAATGATAAGACAAGAGGGTTTGAAATAAATCATCTACTACTTAGTATTCTACATAAGAAGCAATTTACTGGAGATGAAGAAGATCCTGATCCATATGAGCATATTGCATGTTTTAAGGATATATGTGGCACTTTTCTATTGACGGGATATACCGCTGATGAGGTAAGGGTTAAATTTTTTAGTCAAATTTTGACAAGTACAACTCTCTCATGGTATAGATCTCTACCCCCTGAAGCCACTACTACTTGGGATAATCTAGCTTGTGAATTTCTATCAAAATATTATCCATTATCAAAATCTTTTGGAATCAGGCGCCTTATAATGACTTGGAAGAATCGTTCTAATGAAGTACTAGTAAGAGCTTATATTAGATTTAAATATTTACTACGACTATGTCCTCATCATGATTTTGCTGAATGGTTTTTACTACACATTTTTATGGCGGTTTAATTGAACCTAATAAAACTGAACTAGACTCTTTCACGGAATGAGCCTTTATGAATATTCCTATACCTAAAGCTTGGGCTTTACTTAATATAATTCGTGATCATAGAGTTTCATGAAATTTTGGTCTAGGAAGTGAAGGTGGCGTAGAAATAGAGCATGATTGTATTCATAACTATAATTAAAAAAAGGCCATGTTAAAGAATTATCTAAAGAAGTTTATTTGGATTAAGATCTTGTGTTGCAAGTTGTTAAAGCTTTTACAGAACATATTATAGCTCCAAAGGAGGGTCCAATCAATTATGATCCACCACCCGAACCGGAAAAGAAAGGAGAAGATAAAGCAACACTGGCCTCTGTAGAACCAATATATGAAATGCCTTTCCCTAACACTACACAAAAGCATATTTTTGAATATGAATAGGTCAAAGTAGTACAAGAAAAGAGGGAAGACGAAAGCATGCCAGGAGTCAAGGAACACCTGGAAGAAACCAAAGATGAAGAGGTAACCAAGGAAGAAATTATGGCTATGTACTCACACTGTAACATAGTTGAACTTGATGAAGAGACTTCCATATTAGTTGAAGGTAAAACAAAGGTAAAAGATGTGGGCAAGCCTATTCTTCCCTGCATATTTAGAGAAACCTCTCATTACGGTTTATGTGATCTTGGCACTGAAGTTAATGTTATATCTTATGATTTCTACTTAGAAATAAAGGAAGAAATAGAACCGACTACAATTGAAAATACTGATATGACAATTATGTTAGCCAATAAAAAATTGAGAATTCCAATGGGAGTAGTTGAAGATGCAACTGTCACAATTGGCTACAAAAACTTTCCTATCGATTTTGTAGTTGTTGATATGCCAGCTGACACTCTTTGCCCAATTATATTTGGAAGGAACTTTTTGGGTGATATAGGTGCCTATGTTAACTTCAAGAAGGAGATTATGTCTCTTAATCTTGGGGAAACAGAAAATAAATTCCACTTTTTTCCAAATTCAAAGACAAGCCTCCACAAATACAAGAAGAAGAGAGAACTATTGAGGAAATGGCGGCTCTTTTCTTTAGTAACCAAGAAGAAGAAATAGATGAAGATCCAAATTATGAAGAAATAGTTATGGGGGACAAGTCCCTAGGAGAACTAGAAAATGAATTTGATTCACTTCCCGTTTTTGGACCTCCAACCGACGAAGCTTTTGAAGAGCCAGAAAAGAGAGGGGACGAAGAACTTCCGCCCCCAGAATTGAAGACTCTACCATAAAATTTTAAATACAGGTTTTTAGATGATACAAATAAATTTCCTGTTATTATTAGTGCTAAACTTTCAGGATAATAAGAAGAACTCATGAAGATACTTAAGGAGGATCGCCAGGTCTTTGGGTACTCAATGGATGAATTGAAGGGCATTAGTCCCATGATAGCCGTCCATCGAATATTCATGGAAGAAGGTGCTAAACCAGTTGCAGAATTCAATAGAAGACTGAAGCCTAAAATGAAAGAAGTGGTAAGAAAAGAAATTGTACGCCTATTGGACGCAAGTATAATCTATCCTGTTAAAGAAAGTGAATGGGTAAGTCCTATTCACTATGTTCCTAAGAAGGGTGGTTTTACTATTGTTCCTAATGAAAACAATGAATTGATACCTACTAGAACTGTTGTTGGGCATAGGATGTGAATAGACTTCAGGAAATTAAATAAAGAGACTAGAAAAGATCACTATCCATTACCGTTCATTGATCAAACTTTAGAAAGGCTAGCAAACCATACTCATTTTTGCTACTTGGATGGATACTCTGGTTTCTCTCAAATAGTTGTTATCCTGATGACCAACTTAAAACAAATTTCATTAGTCCTTATGGTTTACATGCTTACCGATGTATGCCTTTTGGTTTATGTAATGCTCCAGCTACTTTTCAAAGATGCATGACTGCTATTTTTGCTGATTTTATAGAACTTATAATGGAAGTGTTTATGGATGACTTTTCTGTCTATGGAACTTCTTTTACTAGTTGCTTGGATAATCTCAAAAGAGTTTTGCAGCGTTGTGAAGAAACTAATCTTGTTCTAAACTAGGAGAAGTGCCATTTTATGTTCAAAGAAGGTATAGTCCTTGGACAGTAGGTATCAAGTAAGGTAATTTAAGTTTATAGAGCTAAGGTTGAAGCAATAGAGAGAATGCCACCACCTAGGGATACTAAAGGTATAAGAAGTTTTCTTGGTCATGTGAGTTTTTATAGAAGGTTCATTAGAAATTTCTCTGGAATATCTAAACCTTTAACAAATCTCTTACAAAAGGGAATGATATTTATTTTTTATGATAAGTGTCTTGAAGCCTTTGATAAACTCAAAAATGCTTTATCCCGTGCTCCAATTATTAAACCACCTATCTGGGACACAACCTTTGATTTAATATGTGAAGCTAGTAATGATGTTGTAGGAGTAACTCTAGGAAAACATATTGGTCGTAGGTTTAATATTATACATCATGCTAGTAGAACTCTCAATGGTGCCCAAAAGAACTACCCTAAGGAAGAAAAGGAACTTTTTGCTGTATTTTTCTCTTGTGATAAATTTCGTTCCTATATAGTTGATGCAAAGGTAAGAGTTCACAGGGATCGTGATGGCTTGAAAGAACTCCTTGGAAGGAAATACCATAAGCCAAGACTGATCTGTTGGATTCTTTCACTTCAAGAATTTGAGTTGCAGATTATGCAGAGGCAAGAAATAAAAAATATTAGATGCAGTGTCCATGATTTCCCTGCAAGACAGCAATCTTATTGAGAGGTACTTTAGTCATGGTGATTTTTGTTTATGAGAATTATTCAATGAACTAAGGTCAACTCCTCCAAAAGAGAAAAAGTCTTTTTGTTATGGGAGTACCTTTTCATCCCCGAATAAACAATGATAAGTTCAAGGTAAGTGTTCTTACCCCAAATAAGTGATTTGTTTTCACAATTTTTACTTTTGAAAATTCTTCCTTTGAATTCCTTGTGTTTTTCTGAAGTTTTAGAGGGGTTTTACCAACTATACGGGCGGAGCTATACGACCGGAGAGGGAGCTCCCGCCGTATAGTTGGTCGTTAAACTCTCTGTATCATCTTCGTAAAATTGTTTTTGCTATCTAAGACTACACGGTCACAACTATACGACCGAAGCCAAAAAATCTGGCCATATAGTTGGTCGTTAAACTCTTAGATGGTTTTGCTTTTCGATGTCTGTATCTATACGGTCACAACTATACGACCAGAGCAAAAATTCTGGCCGTATAGTTGGTCGTTAAACTCTCAGACACTTTTGATTTTTGATGTCTGTATCTATACGGTCGCAACTATACGACTGGAACCAAAAATGCCGGCTGTATAGTTGGTCATTAAACTCTTAGACACTTTTTGTTTGATCTTTCGTTTATTCATCTAAAAAAATGTTATTGTCGGTTTTGAGTCGTGATTTCATTGATCTGGACTCGAGATATTTAGAAATATCTGCCCAGAACCAACTATACGACCGGAGCTATACGAGCCACGCCTGTATAGTTGGTCGTTACGCAGCAGGACACTTCCAAATCCGTGATTTCTTTCCCTGTTTTGTTCAGATTCTTTTCTTGGGCGACTGTTTCTCGCGAGTTTTACCGACCTCTGACCCCCTTATATACTGCCATTGTCTTTCTCTCAAATCATAATCTCCAGGAACCAATCTATCTCTTATTCACACGTAAGGACTCTCAACCAAGGGATAGAGGTCAAGAATAAAAGCTCCCATGGAGACCGGGAGCAATAGCGAGCAAAGAAAGGGGATCAAGGCCATCCCTATAGAGTTTCTCGACACCGACCATGGGTGTCAGAAGAGGGATTTGAAGGCCCTGGAACTGAAGATTGAAGAGTTGGACAAGGAGAAGCCAGTGACACCTAAACACCTTTGATTGCTGCAACTTTATCTTGATAAACTAGATGAAGATATCAAGCGGACAACCGAAGCAGGTTTTTCTATGAGTCTTAAGGCACTACAAACACTTCAGGATAACAATGAATTCATTAAAGAACAAGTGAAGGTGCTGGATAGGAACAATCTTTTCTACAAGCTGCATGTTAAAGAATTAGAAGCTGTCAATCAATCCCTCCGTCTCAGGCTGGCCCGTGAGGAAAAGATACCACGTGCCATGGCGCCACAGTGATCAACAACAATCACGGTATCAAATAATCGCAAGGGATTATTTCATCCCGCCTGGCTTGATTTCAAGATTGGGGAGATCTTTAAGACCTTGTAATCTATCTTATAAGTTTTTATTACTATTTTCATATTAGTTCAAACTAGAAATAAAGTTTGCATCATTAGAATTCCCTTCAGGAATAGTCGATCCCTTTTATGAAATTCAGAGTTTATTATTATATATGGAGCAATATTGAGTTTGTGTTTGCTTTATTGATATATGAATGACTTGATTATAATTTTACTTGCACTTGATGATAGCAATAGGAGTCTTCCACACCATTGGTAATTTAATGGAACACCTAAAGATAATTTAGTCAATATGCTGTAAGTCTACGGTTTGATTTACAAAGAAAAATTATCTATACAGTTAAGTTAAGAAAGAAACTTTGAACAAAGGAATATAAAAGTGCTATCAAAATAGAGTGGGAACAAGACGAGGTAGAATCTTCAAGTCATAAGAATGCTTCATATACACTTGGAATTTGATAATTGAGATCGTTAAACTTTGGATTCCTACATGACGTGGAATGTATGGCTAGCTCCTTTGCACAACACTTAAACAAAAGTGTGAGCATATATAAAAAAAAGAGAGAAAATAAAAAGAGAGAGTGTGCAAAGAGCAAGTAGGCATATACCACTGCATTGTAGTAGGACAAAGATAAAACTTTTAGATTCTTGAATCCCAAGTGAATACGTGAATCCTAAAAACACTTGGGACTACCTTGCTAACTCATTCGGTTGAACCAGATACTTTTACATTATGTTGAAATTCATCTTTTATGAACTATTAATCACTAAGGTGTGGAAGCCTGCTAATACTATTCAGATGGTTCGAGTACAGTACTATTCATGAACTTATTCCCATGTATGGTACATGATAAACACATGCTGCAATTGCCTCATTTATTTTATCGACTCTGCTTCATGAATATGAGGATCACATCCATAAGCTAAAACTTGCTCGGGATGAGCAAGAGTCTAACCTTGGGGAAGTTGATGAGTGCATATTTGCACCATGTTTTACATTATTATTTTGCATTGTAGATTTAGGATCTTGGTATTTTACGGTGTTCGCGTGCATATTTTATGTCTGTTTTCACCAGGATCGAGACAGATGATGGATCCAATGGAAACAATTCTTGGAGCAGTTGTACTATGGATAAAAGGAGGAAAAAACAACGTAAATCGCTTATTTCGAAAATATTAATAATACCAGAAGAAAACCAGAAGCGAACAAGGGAGGCAGAGAGTTCAACGACCAACTATACAGGCAGAGCAATTTTTCCAGCCGTTTAGCTCCGGCCCTATAGTTGGTGCCGCCTCCGCCTCGTCAAATAGTTTCACCCCGTGCAATTGGTTCGAGGAGACGACATACAGAATACCTAGAAATTGCAGAAACCTCACCTCAGGAAGGCATCTGGAGGGAGAACTCGTCCACAAGGGATCCATCTTTGCCCTGCGCAGATCCAGGAGGCTAAGGCATCGATCTTCATCATCCACCGCTGCATCACCACCATCTCCATCCATCCCATCTACATCTTGTCTAGATCTTGTTGTAATTCCTATACTCGTTGTGGATTTATACAAGTACTATTCATCTATGATTGTTTCTATTACCATTGCCATGATGTTGATTGCCTCCTTGTCTGAGTAGACCATTAGTTCTTGGGGAGATGGAGAAACCCTAGTATGAGATTAAAATAAGATAAAGTCTATTATGATATTCATCGCTGTGACCATGTGTTAGATTTTCTACATCTTGATGTTGAGAGAAGTCGACCTCTCAATATTTGCCTCTTGTGGGGACTTGATGGAGGAAACTACTTGTTGGTAGACGGAGGCGTGCTAGCACTTATAGTGACTATAAAGCTGTTGGCACCCCTTACGTATCAACTTGGGAAACCGAGGAGAAACTCACGGAACACTATCCATGCCATGGGATACGTCCTACGGGATTATATCCTTTAATAGCGCAGTAATTCGATTGATGTCGATTGCTGACTGTTGTGGTTATGAGGATGACATGAGCAGCGGTTGTTGCCTATTCTTCCAAATACGGAGTTCCTCCCACACATATATAGTTGAGAATGTTCATGATGATAATCTTTATCTTAAATCTTTACAATACTAGTGGTGTATCTGCTACTCCCTGAGAACGCCTTTTCCCTACTGCAGTTCCAAACTCTCTTACATACGCGATACTTACTTTCTGTACTCAGTTGTTTTACTTTATTTTATTGCTCTTATATCCAAAACCCCAACACACCTTTTTACACAATACTCGCATTTTATCTTGTCACTTAGAACTTTATCTAGCATTTCTATCGTAATACTTATTTCAAGAGTTATTAGACTTCAGACTCCTGCTCCCTATGGGATCAATATCTTTATTTCGAAACTAGATACAAACGATCTGTGCACTTGTAGTCATCAACAGGTATCTACAAGCTTAAGAACACTGGTACAGGCAGATCTTGCCCATACCGTCCGCCCGTACCACCCTCCGTTGACTCTGTTTTGTCAAACGAAACATTATTTGTGACGGGAATATTTGGTACGTATCTTCCTAGAATCGCCTCGCTAGCCTCTAGAAGTCTATTTAAAGAGGGAAAACCCTATCCACCAAGGGAAACATCCACACATGCCTTCGGGGTGGAGCCCTGCCGCTCCGCTGCCTCCATAGCCGCCGCACACAAGATATCCACCATCACCACCACTCGAGAGGAAGAGGGGACTTGGATCTTGAAGAGCTTCGCATCAATCTTCATCATCATCATTAACACCGTATCCAACATCGATACCCTTTGTTTACTTGGTTGTAATCCAAACCCTTGTGGATTACACTTGTATTCAATTGTACTTTCATCCATATTATTGTCATGATGTTGATCCCCTCATGTATAAGTAGTTCCTTTGTTCTGGGGAGAGATGTAGAAACCCTTGCAATATTATGATTTGAAATAAAGATGATCTATAATTTTAGTTCATAAACATGTGTTAGTTTTCTCTCTAGATATTATGTGATGTGCACCATGTAATATTTTTCTATGAAACTAGACAGGGAACTACCATTTATTATATGGTAGTACGTATAATGTTAAGTGACATAATGTGTCGATGTGCTATTAAGAGACAGTATAACGTGATGAGCTATGCCTGCTCACAGTGCTTTCATGTCCATGTCCATCCATTTTGATCGATCGAAAGCTTGTCTGCCGTCTCTTGGGACGCTACTCTTCAAATTTACCTTGGTGCTATTCTCTTCTGGAAGTCTCCTCCATATGTTGCTCTAGTGATGAGGCTTATCAATACTCAACCACATGGTTCACCACTTGCCCTTCCTCCCAATCTTACAGAGCATGCCCTGGTGTGTCTCCAAAAGAAGGGGAAGATGGTTTCTAGGCAGCCACTTGAGAGTGAGGATGAGAAGATCTCCGAGGCTGAGCGTGCTCACACCCTCCTAGGGGCTCTAGGAGGAAGAATGCCTCCAATGCACATATGGCTCCTATCTAACGTGAGTTTGTTCAGGAGAAAGTCAAGAAGGCATCCTTATGGGAGAAGACTTTGTGTTGCACGAGTGTGGACATCCGCAAGGGATAGCATGATTCCTACAAGAGCAATCGTAGAATTGATAAACTCCTCAAGGACATCAAGGCTCAAGGAGAGGAAGAAGAGGAAGGGGAGTCCGAATATAATGATGAGCATGGAGCTGAACCATCCACAGAGTCTGATCACACACTCTCCTTTGGTGCTTGGAATGCTATGAATGCAAGCTTGGTTGATTGGCAAACTTTCTCTGAGGTCACTTCTGGATTTGCTCCTTAGGGCACTTCCTCTTCTCGCCCTCACGGCAAAGGACCACAGACTTCAGCTACTGATGATGATTATGATGAGAATGAGGATGAGGATGATGACGACGGTGAGGACTCTGACTGACTCCTTTGGGGCGATAGCTTGGACTTTTCCCTTTTCGGTGTTTTGATGCCAAAGGGGGAGAAGGTGTCCACTAGGAGCATCGGGATTTGCATGGGTTGGGGTATATGGTCGTCTCTTTATTTAACACTTGCTTTCATTAGTTCTTGTGAGACTTATTTGGTTTATGTGAACTATCTATTTGTGTGGACATGTTTATGCCTGTTCCCTTATTGTAATAGTTATTCATTACCTGACTTGCATGTATTACTTGATTATCTTGTTGCACATCGTCAGGGGGAGCATAGCTATGTCTTATTAAAAATTCCATGCAAAACCTCTTGGCGTCACCGAACACCAAAAAGGGGGAGATTGAAAGGACATTTATTGTCCTAATCTATTTTGGTGTTCGTTAACAACATAAGGTTCATTTTACTGTGTGTTAATGTCTACAGGTCAATCCTTTGAAAAGAGAAAAGGCCATAATAGTGTGGAAGATTGCATGGCAAAAACTAAGCTTTCCTAAAGATTCCAGACAAGAGTCTCCGGTATGTAGACACCGGAGTCTCCAGTGTGGTCCAGAGTTTCCCAAAAGTCCCTGGTGTGGACTCAAGAGACTCCCCAAGACCATTCTGTGTGGGGGTCCGGAGTCGTACCAGAGATAGGCCGGAATCTCTGGTGTGGTATCACAGACCGGAGTTTTCGATGTGGAAACACCAAAGTCTCCGGTATCTCTGGTCCGGAGTTCCTACTAGAGTATCCGGTGTGAGCATCAAGACCAATCTCAAGTCAGTCAGAGAGCCGGTCCGGAGATGGGCCGGAGTTTTCGGTGTAGGCCGGAGTCTCCGATGTGAAAGGTTCCCAACGGTCAGAAAATGGTCTGTAGTTGTGAGGTCTATAAATAGGGGACCTCATCTTCAACCTCAAGATGCTCATTCCAGAAAAGGGAAGGACCACCATTAGAGTCACCAAAACTCCAATATATCTTCATCCAACCTCCCAAAGTCGATGATCTTTGGGGAATCGGAGGAGGAGGCATCGATCTACAGCTTCACCAAGAGAGATCTTCATTTCCCCCTCATTCACTTGAGGGTCCCTTTGCTCTAGGGTTTCATTGGAAACCCTAAGCCTTGTTTTGGTTTGGTTTGATTCTTACAAGCTTGTCTTTAATTATGTGATAGCTTGCTTGGATCCGGGAGCCCCCAATTAAGTTGTGGGTGTGTGCCTCGAACTTGTTGTAAGGGTTCCCGCTACCACCTTGAAGGTTGACGATATACTGGAAGCGTGAATCGATCCCCTTGGGGTGAGGTTCACCGGAGAACAATGGAGGCCTCTCGTGGCGCTGGTGGTTCGATACCACCCCCCTCTCTAGAAGTACTTCCCCTCAAAAGGAAGAAACTACGGGAAATAATCCTTGTGTCCCCATGTGGTTCACTTCGGTTACTTCTATCCTTTACCACACCTTACTTTATCTAGTTCTTTCTTAGTTAGTTGTGCTAGTGTGACATATAGGTAAATTCACCTTAGTTGCATATCTAGAGAATTTACCTTTGTGTCAAACCCTAATTTGAAAAGGAGTAAAATTTGAAGTAGCACCAATTCACACCCCCTCTAGGTGCCCATACGATCCTTTTAGCAACCATCCCATATATCGATGAATCTGCATTCTGACTATGACCACGGAATTATTAAGCAGGCAAAAAGTGCAAAGCCTAAGCAGAACACAAAAACAAGTGCAAAACGCGAGAAACAACTTGCCAAGCTCGGACAACAGCAAAATCAATCGGTCCCCCGCTCATAGTGAGTTCCGATACCGACAAGGACTTCAAGTCGATATGGATAAGGACATGGAATTATTGGACCCCAGAGCCAAAGCTGCTGCTAAACAAATGGGTATCACTATAGCGCATGCCAAAGCTGTTGCTACCGAAGCAGGTATGTCTCTTGATCAATTTTGTGGCTATGAAGACACGCCAATGGGTGAGATAGCACGAAAATATGTCAAAGGGCAGCCTCTGGTCAGTCATGAGGAGTACCAAAGGCTATCAACACATATGCGAAGTCTGCACGACTGATACATGGTGCAAGCATCAAGGAAGCACTCGAAAGAATGGATTTCGGTGGATGTTAGAGAGGAGCATCACTTCAAACCTTACTTGATACATATTCAAATGAACAAGCTGTTTCAGTTATACAATAATCTCGCGCTCGACAAATCTATTCTTGGTTGCTATTGTATGTAAGTGATTTATTTCTGTAATTAAGTCTCTAGCTCAGCTTGTTCATTGCATACAATATATTATCTTGACTATTTATCCTTTTGTACGATGAAAGAGCTAGAAATTATAACGTTGGGTTCATTGACTCGTATATCGTTAATCAATATACGTTAGACAATCACCTCGACGAGGTTTTCAAAGATATCTCTAGCTTTTTAAAAGAGTATAATTACTGTAAGGATATACTATTTCCTTTCAACTTCAAGTGACTGTTTCTGTCTTGTACACATTCTTTTTTGTTTACTCAATGTTAAGTGTTATGGATGAGTTATGCATGTCTTCTTATATAAACGTCCGCAGGTACCACTGGATTCTGCTAAACATTCAAGTCGACAAGTCCCAAGTTGAAGTCACTGACCCATTAAGTTGGGACCAAGAGCACTGGAGCGACATGAAAGTAATACTCCATAGGTAATTTCAATCATTATCGCATTATATCGGCCTCTTTCGTTCATATCCTGATATCAAGTAATTAATAACTCCTTTGCTCATTTTCTTTGCCGACCAGATGTTGGACACGGTTCAGAAATGAAACGCCTAGAGAATTCAAAGAATCGCCAACTTATAAAACGGTGAAGGGTTTGCAGCAGCCATGGGGGACTCATTTATGTGGATACTACGTTTGCGAATACATTCGCGAGTTGACCAGTGAGCGTGGAGTTCCTTCAACTTATATAGACTGTTTGCGGGAGAATCTCGAGCCAGAAGAGTGCATACGAGGTATTCAAGAGGAGTTGGCGGGATTTGTGATGAGGGAGATCATTGATCCAAGGGGAGAACATTATGTGCAGGACGATGAACTCGATATGTGATCTCCATGTAATATGTGATCTCAATATGTGAACTCAATATGATCTCCATGTAATATGTGAACTCAGTATGTTATCTCTCCATGCTCGCAATAGATCGAATATTAATAATATATGCATCAACATGTACCGTGTATATAGTAGTGTAGAATATGTGTACGAAACATGTTTGAAATTATAACCAAACAAAAATTGAAAAATAATAAAATGGAAAAAACAAAACGAAAAGAAAAACACAAAATCGTGTCGCGGCAGAGAAAATACACGATTTTCTGCTGTGACAGGAACTCTTTAGTTTCAGGTCGTGTTATGGCTCGAGACTAGAGGTCCTCCAGCCCCAGCGGAGGTGCGGCTGCCACGTGGTAGCCCGAGTGGCCTCTAGTCCCGGTCAGTAGCAAACCGACAGGGGTCTCTAGTCCTGATTTGGTCCAAAACTGGGACTAGAGCCAGTTTCGGACCGGGACTAGAGGCTCTTTTTCCACTAGTGCGGGAGGGTGATAGAATACGTATTAGACACGTATACATGTGAGGGTATGGCCATGTATATACCCGGAACGTGTTGTAACTTGTATTTGTATTCTATAACACTTGATCCATATATATATACTAGAAGGTGAAGGAGATATGCCCTAGAGGCAAATAATAAATATGTTTTTATTCTCATATCTCAAT
This sequence comes from Avena insularis, assembly GCA_023614405.1. Classification (NCBI taxonomy): domain Eukaryota; kingdom Viridiplantae; phylum Streptophyta; class Magnoliopsida; order Poales; family Poaceae; genus Avena; species Avena insularis. The sequence goes on along the minus strand of CM042696.1, from coordinate 473,985,620 downwards.
TAGTTTATAATAGTTTCATATTGTGCTATAACTGTATCAAGTAGAAACATTGGTACATGTGTGGTATGAAACAACCAAGTCCCTAGTAGCCTCTATTCATACTAGTTTGTTGGTCATGTGGATGATCTGGGTTTCAAGATTATGGGCATTTATGCCAATTGACAACGAGGTCATATCATTGGAGAATGATGTGATGGACATTCCTCGAAGGATTGCGACACGATTAAGTCATATAGTTCATTGTTGCAACAGCTAAAATCTAGACTCTTTTTCCTTAGACCGTGAGTTCATATTACTCACTGTTTCCCGAGGCTACTTTGACTGCATCAAACGTCATCTGGTAATACGGTGGCAATAAAGGTGTATGTTCGGTATTCCAAAGGAACAGTAGATGACATGTGCCCACAAGACCGGGATTTGTTCACCCACATGACGGGTAAAGATATATATGGCCGGCTTGGTGAGATTACATCCATAAATGTTGCAACATGTGACTCGGTCATGGGGATGTAATATCATGATAACAAGTAAAACAAAACTTGTTGTTAACGATATTGAACAAGGTATGTGATACCAATGATCGGATCTCAGACAAGTCATATCAAAAAACAAAAGGAAATTGGATGCTACATTTACCGGTTCAAACGACATTGTCATCAGGAATGCATAGGGGTCACATGGGCATCCCTGGTCCCTCTGTTGATCATTGATATAGATCATGTCTAGAGCATTCCCGAGCCGTGAGGAGATATACTTAAGGGTACTATGAGAGCGATCATCCGTAAGATGGAATCACAGTAGAGAAAGAGAAAGCCGAAAATGTTCCGCAGAGAGATTCAAAGTTGTTCGGGGAAAGAATAAAGGAAAAGACCGAAAAAGTGTTTTCGGATATGGGAATTTAAATATACATTTATTATATGTTGATTATGAATTAATATATTCTAAGTAATATTTAAATTAAGATTTATAAAAGCAACTTTCATATTAGGCCAAATCCCGGAGGAAAAAGGCCTAGAAGAAAAGCTGCAGAAAAAAGAAAAGGAAAAAGAGGAACAGCCCAACCCACGTGGGCGACGGATAAAGGCCGCCGCACGGGGCTGGCACCAGCTGGACGCCATCGCAGCCATGCCAGCTCGACCCGGCCCATGTAGGGGCTCAGGAGCCGCTGGCTTCATTGGGCATGAGAAGGCCCAGCCCTGGGCTGAGCTGCATTGCCAATGCCAGTGGGCTTGTGGACGAGCCACCCACAGGGTTGGTGCTGGCCACCGTCCTATGGGTGCCTCACCACTAGGCTGCGATGGTGGGCTCTGGCCCTTGTGCCCACCTTGAGTGGTTCTTTTTGCCTCTTTTCTTTAACTATTAGTCCCACATGGGGCACCCAATGGAGAGAGCACGCCGCCCTCCGCCCTCCGCCTATATAAAGGAGTGCCCATAGGTGGGATTAAACACACCAATATTTGGAGAAGTCTTTTGGTTGATTTTCTCCTTCCCTCTCTCTCTATACCTTGTGACCATTGCCCTAAGTCTGGGTTGTGCGAACAAGGCACACCTGTAGCACGCCGTTGCGCTGGAGGGATTCCTAGCCGGATATCAACTTCCGCACTCCCGGTGGGATAGAGGAGCTGGAGGTCTCATCGTACACCGAATATGTACGAAGACACGAGGCGCAACATTTTAGGCGCTTAAATGTCGTGAGCCGGAGCTGCTGCACGATGAAGAAGGAGCAAGGGATGACCTGCGAGGAGCTTCGCGACCTTGAGGTCGGCTACGAGTATGACTACATCAACCACGTTCCCCTCGAAATATTAACCACGTACGGTTTACAAAGGTATGTATTCTATACGCTCGGCCGTTACCGCATTACTACATAGATAGATCGTAGACAGTTTAGGGCGTTCCAACATAGGAAATTTTTTGTTCTCTGCTGCGGATCCCCTTCAGAAGGACCCCGCGTGCTTTGCTGCGCCGTTTTTGCAGCCTGCGTTTTTTTTTTTCATGGATTGTGTCTATGTGTTGGGCACATTGGTTCTCAGTTATCCAGTGACCTATTTGCAATTTCTATTACTTTTAAGGCTCTTTATACTGCTGTTGATGATTATTAATAGATCAATGGAATTTAGCAAAAAAAAAGGACAGAACAAAAACATGGAGTAACACTTGGAAGACAATATCTCATCACATAACAATGCAGATAAAAAAATTGTATGTATTTGATGCAGAAATATATAATAAGAATGACATCATGAGATCTAATCTCCGGTACATGCTGGTTGGTGAAGGGAAGTCATAAAATTAGGAAGATGGGAAGAACGTCTTTATGGATCGTGGATAATGCTGCATGAAAAAGTTCAATGCAAATATCTTAAGACAAACAAATCTGAAGTCATAAAATACTTTGTGGCCCATTTCCATGCCAAGTACACTGATTCAAAGCTATTGATCAGCAATGTGGGGGCATAATGAAGTGAAACACCTCATTATACATGAAACTTCTAAACCTATCAAATAGAACACCCATAAAAATTTCACCAAAGAAATAAACCTTTACCGCTAGCATGAAAGAGGCAACTCAAATTAAACTGTAGGATACCAATAATCAAAATGCAAGGATCTATGTTCTTCTGGAAAAAAATCTCTGCAGTTTCATGCTTCTGTTATTTTGTCAAGAGAATTTTCATAGTTAACATATGATTGCCTAATTTATTCCAGAGTAACCCAGGTGATTTATTGGTTATGCAGCAATAACAACCTCTAGAGCACGACGGCTTCCCATTCTAAATACAATGGCTTCATCATGTTTATATATTTGATTAAGACTCAAACAAGTTCCTCCACATAGAAATATTATAAGAATCTTAATCTATAAGGCAATACTCATCATGTGAATATTATCACATGAACTATAATTTAACTTTCTACCTGTTTGTCCATAACACTAACTAAAGCACACTAAAAAGAAGTTATAGATGATAAAAACATGAGTTGTTCATTGTAGTTCTAACTTCAGCGAAAATAAGGATAGCGAATATAATCATAGAGATATATATTTTAGACATCGGTTAGACAATGCCAGAGGAATTATTAATTCTAATCCCTAGGCTCAGTTAGGAAATGCCAGAGGAATTATTTCATCACTTGGATGGACACTATTTAAGTAAATATCCTCTATATGCAACCATAGTATCCTACCAAAAAAGCAAAGCTAAGTATGAATGCATCCGAAAATATATGTAATGCATGAGACAAATGCTAAGTGAAAAGTAGTACTCCACAAAGAAACCTATCACATAACCATTTGCTTCCCATCAAGTGATCTACTTATTTACATTTCAGAAAGGAATGTGAAAGGACGAACAAAATACTAACTGGAGAGTCATCTAGTAACTCTCATAGAAATGTAATCCACCTCCTTATTAATGGAACAAAAGAAATTACGATGACCAAAAATAAGAATATATTCCACTTCTCCAGTTACTTATGAATCAAACATTCAATGTCTACATTTTTTTCAGGTCTAGAAGGATTCAAGTAAGAGCATATTCTGTAGTAAAAAAGCCCAACCCTCCATCATGTCATATGGGGATTAAGGGAAACCTTAACATCTAGCACATAATTAATAGTAATGCCATGAAACAGAGTAACCAATGATAACCAATTTCAGTAGTACGCTAGCTATGATAGTTTTTCAGATGATCAGGACATGAAGGTGTTCCAAGCTTGACAGGGAAAGGAGAAAAAACAAAACTCGCGCTTCGTTGCATCTTGCGAACCCTTTGTGTCATGGGGCCTCCCACCCGGTTGCTCGTGGCGTCACATTTGTTCAATTTATTCGCAGTGCACCCGCTCAAGACAACCATCAAATCTCCCTGCATAACCAAAAATGATGGACTAACTGCTCCAGATCAAACGTCTGCAACCATGGAGGAAGAATGAACCATAGCCAAAAGGGAACATGTGTACAGAACCGAAAAAAGAACATGTTATGAGAGGACTATTTACTTTTCTCTGAATTTCACTTGCAGTGTGTGTTTTCTATAGAAAACATGGGATGTGTTAATACTGCGGAATCTAGGCGCACCAAAAGAATCATCTTTGGTGAGGAAAAGGATATGTATGTAGTCAAATCGTAGAATAGCCATAGGCAAACCCTGCACTACATTGACTGAATTTAGACCACTTTCTTTAGAGAAATTCAGAACTGACGCATGAGAGTCAAGGGGATCTGAACCTACGCATATTTATATATCTGGCTAGTACTATTTGCACTTTTTTTCCAGGAATTAGTTCTTTCAGCAGGAATGCATTAACCGCTTAATTTGCTGATATCTAATTGACCGATTGGGGAGATCAATTTATCCATGGAGTTATCTCCCAACCCTAACTTAATTAGATTCGGATGCTCCGAAAGACTCACCCTTAGCACTAAGAAGCATGGACCGTGTGCGCGCGTCCCCTAGCCTGATTGTGCTCCTTTGGGTCTGAGCTCCTCCAGGCGCCATCCATGGACGGGGTGCCGCTGGTCGGGCTGGATTCCGCCTTGCCTCCTCAGTGCGGGGATAGGGGATACCCCTCTTGCTTTTTGACGACATCAACCTTGAGGTTGACATCCGTCTCCCTCTCTTGTTCATCCTACATCGAGCCCAGGTAAACCTTTCACTGAACTACCAAGAACGCACCGACCCCGATGGCCAAATCCAAGAAAAATCAACCAATACAGAGCTAAAGCCAAGGTACTCACCGGCGACTTACTAAAATTGCGCAGTCGAGGAGGCCTCTCCAAAGGCGGTGGTGACGACCTGCGACCTTAGGGAAAACGATGGGCCACTGAGGCAAGCACAGAAGCTCCAATCAGGCCCTCCCCTTCTTGATCTTCCTCGCAGCGGTTCTAGCGTTGGTGGGACGGTGAGGAGGCGTGAGGGGGCGAAGCATCCATGGTGGTGCGCTCTCACCATGGAAGGGGAAACTAAGCGGTAGACATGAGACATCTAAGGAGGTGGTGGCAGCGTGAGGGCGATATGTGGGAGAGGGCGGAAGAGATGAGTCTGGCTGAACCAACATAATCAGTAACCAATCTCAGCACGAGAAAGTACCAACATAAGGTCGGGCAACCGACACAGACGAATTTTCCCGGATCTCAACAAACTAGCGATCCATGGATTACACACTGACAAGCATGCCTAATATAGCGTCCACACTCGGAGCAATCTCAGCTTGTTGTTTCTAGGGAGCTTAGAGCTCTTACAAGGGGTATACATCTCGGGGACACCAATTTGGTAAGTGGGTTACGATCCACATAACTTTGGGTCGATGATCCCGGGCCGATAAGACTGATCCCGGTACGTGATCTAGAATTCGAGAAGAGCTGCTCGAGGGAAACAGAGAGGAAGAGGCGCAAGAAATTAGGAATTAGCTGAGTACCAAGATAAATCAGGGGTATTTAAGATCCCAATGACCAGATATGACGCTGGTATTACATTTTTTATTTTATGTTTCATAAAGGAGTTGCCATATTTCTGCCCGCTCCTTCCTATCGAACGGGATCACGATCCGGCCACCAACACTCGACGACCCTCTTTCGATCCTGACCCCCGTTCTGGGTCGATCGACCTAAGGTCGAGGATCGCGGTGTCGACCCCGTTTCCAGCTACTATGATCTATTGTAGGCTGTTGAATTCTTTAGAAATATTGGCATCGGGCACTGATGGATGACTTACTATATATGATGCTACTGTAACATGATTGGAGCAGTTGGTTGCATTACTTCTTTGGAAGTAGCATCAGATGTTACTCACTATTGTCTTCCTTTGTATTTGACTGATCTAGACCCTTCAAGGACTCGGGGATCACTTGCATCAGCATCCATGTTTCTGAATCAATTGTTACATGTTCAGTACCTCATGCATTATATAGCCTGCTAATGCTTTTGGGAGTCAACATTTCCATGTAATTCAAACATCAATTTGCACCAATAAAATCCCTGCTGATAGGTGTATTTCATAGGTTCATAAAATACATGACAAAATCACTCAACTAAGCCTTTAGGCGTCCTATGCCATCTGAAGTAAAAAAAACACATGCTACTAAAGCAAAAAATGAAAAATTCTGAGTATGAGCAAAAGTAAGTACCACTGAATCTAAAATTGTAAACCATCAAGGTGACTGAATAGCATGACAACAAATTAGTTGTAGAACTACTACTATGCAATATAATTTTACAAAAGAGTCTCTGTACAGCAACTTGAACACATAAAATTCCAAACATGTTAGTTTTCTTTTATGCTCTCCACAAAAAGATCTAGCCATCAAGAAAAAATATTAAGTATGAACTACATATTTTAGGAATCTTATTGGAAAAAAATTCCCATCTCAACCTCTTCATTGCAATATCTGAATGATCTTACAAATTACCTAAACTCAATATCGCATAATTTGTAGATTTGTTCCTTTCTTCCATGAATCCAATTATAAATCTAACGAAGAAAACAAGAAAAGTCTATAGATGTGAATGGTTTAATGGGAAAAAATAAGAAATGCAGGGTTGAGGACAAGAAGGATCTCACCTGGGGCTTAGGCCCTCTGCTCGCCTCCTTCAAGGGCGGCCTGCGCGGCGGCGATGGTCTCCCGGGTGGCAGAGTACTGGATCTCGGCGTCCTTGTCACAAGGCCACGCCTCCTCGCGGATCGGGGGCTCTGACAGCAGCACGACCTCGGATGGCCTCGCCTAGACCCGGACTCTCGGTTAGTCCTTGCCTCCACAACCAGGCGCGTCCAGCCCTTCCTAGCCCTCCTCTAGACGACGCCAGCAAGCCCTCAATGTAGGTGGTGACGGTGGTGGAAGTGTCTAGATGGTTGCCACTGTGGCGGTCCGTGAGGGAGAAGGAGAGGCGGCGGTGGCAGTCTGTGGTGGGCAAGCACAAGAGGCAGCGGTGCCTAAACTTTTTTTTTTGTGGGAGCAAGCCTACTTCCCATAGAGAGCTGTGGACCGAACCGACTTATGTAATGTGAGTCGATCACGTGCCAAGAAAAAAGAAAAGCACCCATGGACTTGCAGACACATGGGCATTAGACCACGTAACACTCTAGTTTGAATCAACCACAGCTCTCCAATTCCAAGGAGCTTAGTGCTCTTGCAAGATATATTGAGAGGAGAACCCCGGCCGAGTGTGCTGCGCAACCCCAAAACTCTTTCCCATTAATCTTTTAGGGATCACAGGTAGGCAGTAAATCAGATCAGAGATAACGGAAAAACAACAAGTTGGTAACAGCATTAATTAAAGAGCTTGTTCAATCCAACAGCAAAGTAAGCGTTGTGGGTGAAACGAACGATGGATGGTGAGTGGCCCGGCAGAGATAATCAAACCTCGGCCACCACGGCATCCAAGGAGTGGCATATCTTGAGGAATGTCGTGACGTGTTCCTCTTCCAAGGCGATCAAGACATCGACGCCGCCCTTGTTGCGTACGCAGGGCATGAAGACCATGATCCCCTCGGCGGGCATGTCGGGAACGAGGAGCAAGGATTGGGGCCCCCCGCCGAAGTCAAGTCGGTGGTACCCGAAGCTCAGCCAGCTGTCGACTTCTATGTCCGGACCGCACATGGCACCGTAGGGTGGCGCCGTGGCTCTGAGGTCCTGCCCCCGCGCGTCCGCCGCCGCGCCATAGTCCAGGAAGGACTGGATGTACTCGGCGTCGACACGCGCGACGGCTTGGCGGATGACGGAGACGACGCGGCGGTAGGTGGAGCTGAGGACGTCCCGGGCCTGAAGCCTTGGAAATGCCCAGAGCACCATGTTGCCCAGGTAGTCGGAGGGCACGGTAGGTCGGGCCCTGCCCCTGCAGTTGACGGCCGCCCTCACCTGAGTGAACTCCTCGGGGCTGAGGCCGCGAGCCTGGGTGGTCTTCTTCCACATGTGGGCGAGCAGGCACTGGAACCTGGTGCAGGTCTCGCCGACGCGGGCCCTGAGCTCGGCGATGAACTCGGGCGTGAAGCTCACCATGACAGTCTTCATGTCGCGGCAGATCCCGACGTGGTCATCGCCGGAGGCGTTGAACTCGGTGGACCCGTGGTCGAACAGTGGCACTCGGTCTGTGACTGTGTCTGTGTGTGCCAGCAAGCCCAACTCCAAGGAGAAGATGGCGCGGTCCAGGAGAGGGGTCGGAGCAGTGAAGTCCGTGCCTTGGCGCACCGCCCTGGACCAGGTTGTGAGGAAGCCGTCTAGGGCCGTGCCGTCGAGGACTTGGTGGTGGAAGGCGAGGCCCACCACAAGGCCGCCGCAGCAGTAGCGGGTTAGCTTGATCTGAAGCACGGCCGAGCCGAGGGTCTCCTACAAAAAGAGCACAAGCCCATGGATCGAGTAGCTAGCACCGTTAATATAAGTAGATCCCATCAAGACGACGACAGCGCTGCCTCCTAATTGTAGTATGAAGAATACTTATTACCTCCGGCTGGGGCAGCCCAGGGTACATGGCATCGATGTTAGCCACAACTCTGCCGTCCACCACAAAGTCGACGTTCGCCAGGTCCACGGACGCGGCTGCCTCCAGGACAAGTACGCCCTGGTTGTTGACGTGGATGGAACGCCTGCCATGGCCATGCTGGTGCTGGTCCATGTCCATGACGAGGCGTCCTGCTAGCTGAGGGTACGCCGCCACCGCCCTGTGCAGCCCCTCCTTGAGCGCCTCGTTAGACGGAGTCGGTGCCGGGAACACAAACACCACAGGGACGAACAGGTCGTAGGTGGCGCGGTCGAAGAGGGACAGCGGCGTCGAGTAGTCCATATCGCTAGATTTCACCACAGCAAGATCGATGGAAACCAAAACTAGTAGTAGTAGTACTAGTGCAACATCTGCCTGCCAGACTGTACACCTACTTATACTACGCTAGCTCCTGCCTCCCAGTGTGGTGTTATTCATTTTCTTTATTTCTGATTCGGTTGGTTGTCCGAAAAAGATGATATCTCATCGATTGCCTACTCCATATATAGTACTACTGTCCTTGGTCGAAGAGGGACAGCGGCGTCGAGTAGTCCATCGCTAGCGTTCACCACAGCAAGATGGAAACCTAAATAGTACTAGTGGGCTGCCAGACTACACCTACTTATAGTAGTACTACGCTAGATGAAAAAGATGCCATCCCATCGTTTGCCTTACTCCATATATAAACTGGCTCTAACCCTAAAGCAGATGAACTTAAATTCCCATCACCAGGAGTAAATAATAGCGCGAGATTGCTTCGGCTCAAACTGGTATCCACATCGTCCCGTTTCTTTTTAATTGCGAGATGGACGCCGAGAAGGTCACGCGACGACGTCTCTCTTTAGCCCTGTTGTTCTGTGAGGCGGGCCCCGTTGCGGTCCTGGCAAAAGATTCCACAGCGCAGACGTGTGTACCGCATGCCGTCGTACCCCGTGTCACAGTTATTACAGTAGCGCGAGGTAGCAGATCGATGACAATCTTGCAGGTTTTTATCCTTTCTTTTTCTAATCAATGGTTGTCTAAAACACTTTGGAGGAAAAGAAGTACTACTAAATTTTCCATGTGATGTACTCCCTGTTCCGTCCCAAAATATAAGATGTTTTAAATTTTTTTAAACATATATCTAGACGCTTTTTAGTGTGTAGGTTCAACCATTTTGCTCCAAATCTACACACTACTAAATACATGTGTTTCAAAAAGGGATAAAACATATTATTTTTTAGAAATGATGGAGTATGATTTTATACAGTACACAAGAGGATATGCAACATCTTTATATACATATCCTGAGACTAGAAAGAATATTTGGCATATATTATTCTTTTTCATAGCTGTCCCGCTGATAATATAGTGTCAACATGCATGATATGCAACCCGATTCGTTATTTTGTTTATATTTTTCAAGTCTGGCCCTTTATTAGCATAGGGCCAACATGCATAATAATTTTTTTTCACTATTTTATGGTTGAATGTAGAAGGACAAACCCACTTAAAAAAGATTGAACATTAAACTAGCCACTTGCATCTCGATCGGAGCTAGTGCTTCATCACCGTAACATTCACAATGATAATAATTTTTTATGATAATGTTTAAGTATTTAGTCTTTTCTTCTTGACATACGCCAGGGTGAGGAGATATTTATATTAAGGAGTTGTGTGTAACAATGACGTTCATTGGAGAGGGATGGAGACCTTTGGCTCCCGAGTTTCAGTACTTTTGCTATTTAAAAAAATACAAAACCATATTTGTGAGTTCCGAAAAAATTAAAAATTATATATTTGGATGTAGCCCATGAATTATCCCACAAACATGCAAAATATCAATTTCAAATACTTTATATTCTGAGCTGTACAAAAACGACAAGAGAGTAGATCTTGGCAAATATGTCCTCGAATCCCTAAATTTTGTCAGATTTATCAATTTTGTGTAGGCCAAAATATAAAGAATTTTTACATCACGATTTTGCATGCTTGTGGGATACAACATTGATTATGTTTGGATTTTTTTCTAGATATTATTAAAACCTGTAAAATATGATTTTTTTTAAATGAATAGAGTAATGTTGTTCGGGAGCCAAAGGCACTTTCCGATTGGAGAGTGTTATTCATTTTCGTTCTTTCTTTGTTTTGGTGTGTGTCCTTAGTTGGAAAAGATGTCATCCCAACATTTTTGTACTACATATACAAACTGGCCCTTAACCTTTTTTTTAAATGGGCGCTTTATTACTTTAAGTAATGCTTACATCCGGCCTCTGCATAGCTAGGATGCACTCTCAGCCGAGCAACCACATACCAAGTGACCAAAGCAAAAGAATCAGCATTATAAAACATGCTATAAAATATTAAAACTCCTCGAGCTATGGATGATCTATCCGTAGATCACACTGCCATCCATGTCGGGAGAAAATATCCCTCGACGTGTCCTCCAATCGCGTACACCCCTTCACAAAAAAGTCGCGAAACTCCATACGTTCGAGAGTAGTCCATGATCGGAGGATAGCTGCGGCTCAATAGATAACCCGCAGGGAAGACGACACAATGCTATTTAAAATCTTGTCATTTCTATATAGCCAAAGCGACCAATAATGGCAAGCGCTCCCACCCTAAACAAAGTCCCATATTTATCAAGTATCCCATGCAACCAGTTACCAAATACATTGGCAACTGAACGTGGGGATATAAACCAGAGGCTACTTGGATGATTGACCATATAGCACGAACAAATTTGCACTGGAAGAATAGATGCCGGATTGTCTCATTATGATGACAAAAAACGCATTGTGTACTGCAATGTCAATTCCTCTTAACAAGATTATCTTTTGTAAGAATGACCCCCTTGCGGAGATACCAAGCGAATATCTTCGTTTTAAGGGGCATTTTCATCTTCCAAATTTTACTATTATCATCGACTGGAATATCAGGTTGGATCCAAGCTCTATACATTGAGTCAACAGAAAATTTGCCACTCTCCAGCAGTTTCCATTTGAATTCATCCACACCCTCCGACAACTGTATCGTGGATAATCGTAATAAAAGATTGTTCAAAGATACCAGTCTAGGACCTAGAGACTTCTTATAAAAGACACATTAGGAGGATTAGATTCCATTACTGTGGAAAGTGTATCTCCTTTGTGCCTAACAATCGAATATAGAGCTGGTATTGTTCACGAAGAGAATTCTGGCCAAGCCATTTATCTTCCCAGAACCTAATCTACGATCCATCCTTAATATTGAAAACACCAAAACGGAAGAAATGCTTTTTGGACACCATTAGTCCCGGCCAAAAGTGTGAATCACCGGATTTTCAAACCACTTGAGACACAGCTTTGGAGCCAATATATTTCCTCCATAGAATGGTTTGCGAGATTAACGTAAATTCCAATCTATATTACAATAACGGGAAGTGGTTGATCGATGACAATCCTGCGGGTTGTTGTCGTTTCTTTTTCCAATCAATTCTTTTCTAAAACCCTTTGGAGGAAAATTAGTACCAACTTTCCATGTGATATACTCCCTCCATATCAAAATAGATGTAACAGATTTATCCAAATTTGGATGTATCTATCACTATTTTGTATATATATATACATCCAAATTTAGAAAAAATTGCGATATCTATTTTGAGACGAAAGGAGTATGATTTCATACAGTACATAGGAGGATCAGAGCGATTACCATTACGCCACTTACAAACCTTCATTCTTTTGTCCTCTGGGATAGATCACCACAAATATAACATATTTATATACATATCATGTGAAGTTATCCAACCCGTTAAATGGATTGTATCTTATGTTTACAATGCTAGTTCCTGAATTGATTAGTTAGCACACACAGTGAATAAAAGAACAAAAATGTGTCAACTTATTACATCATATGATACAGAAGTATAATTATTAGAAATTGTATAGATTATGGATAGCTCAGAGAAAATAATTCGACAAAGCAAACAATAAAATAGAGCTACATAACGCCACATGCAACTAGTTGAGTGGGCACTCGTGATCTAAGTACCTCACTCGACCTCGGACTATCCTGCAACATCAAACATTGCAGTCTCGAATGGTCAATATACTTGAATTGTATTGGCAAGTTTGTGCATATAAAAGGCAATCTATGATAGCCAACACCCGGATTTTTAATCCCAGATGCCTATTATGCCATACATCGCAATCCCAGGATTACCATTTTTGCGAGACATAACAGAATTGGTACCACAGTACATCATCCATTACAAACCATAATAAAGGTCTTACAAATAAAGGATCTCATGATCTAGTTTTAATACAATCAAAGCAGCGGAAAGTAAACGTAGTAGGGGCTCCATCTTCAGGGTCACAGGCAATGCTGACGATGGGAGATGATCCTAGTTGTCATAGACCTCCTAATGTCCATCTTCCTGGTAGTCCTCCTCATAGTCTGGCCACGGGAATAGCCAGAGACAAAGCCATGAGTACTCTTTAAGTACTCGCAAACTATCACTAACAAGTAAGGTAGTCCTAGTGGGAATCTTAAGCTCTAGGTTTATTTGCAAAAAGCCAGATTTATTTCATAAGGAGTTCAAAAGTAAAGAACCTAATTTAATTGTTCTACACCACCTAAGTGGGAACCTAGTTTTCATGTCCACAACCCTGTTGTGGTCAAGTCAAGGTCATAATTCAATTCACAAGTCATTTTTGAAAACATCTAACAACGAAAGAGTATGGCCACTCCAACTGTCCATAACCACAGACGCGGCTATTCGAATAGTTTGACACTCTGCAGAGGTGGTACACTTTCACCACAAAATTCGATACATCCGTCAGGGACAACCCTGAATCATCATACTTAATATGCGGATAATCAATCCTAACCTTTCAATTACACACTCTAGTATAGGCACCTCCCCTATAAGCTTGGCCTCCCAGCCATGGCCATACGCCATCTGAGCCTTTGCATAGGTGGACATTCACACTCACGAGGTAGCCTCAGCTCAACCTCTTTCCGCGAGGGAATCCATACTAAGGCATATAAACTTCCAGTTAAGCCCTACCCAATTCAAGTATTGTGGTTGTACAGTAAAATTGGAATGGTATCGCATCCGAACCCAACCATCAGTTTTTATCAAAATCAAGGCTCATGCCTCAAGAAGTTTCACCATCAACTCATTTTGTGTTCATAACACATGTCAAAACATTTCAATAGAATGAACCATCATTCCAAGGTTTTCATAATCATTTTCTCCAAGTATTCCTATCTAAGTGATCAATAGTAGTTTAGCACTAGCAACTAGCAATGAGGGTGTCACTAATGAGGGGTGCTAATCAAGCGTAACTAGCCAAATCTAGTTTTATGCTTTTAATGGCATCTAAGTATAACTACTTAGGCCTAGTTTTATACTCTTTATGGTATCTATCCTATTTTTCCAATACTCACAAATTACTAACTAAAGGTAAAGAACTTTGGTAAAAGTAAAAGAATAAAGCTTGCAAGTAAAACTTGGGATTGGTATAATCAAGGTTGCATAACCAAAGCATGCCTAATGCATCTTGCATAGGTTATCTTGCAAGGATGGCTTGCATAGGTATGAAGCTTGCAAGTGTTAGCTTGCATAGTTAACTTGTAGTGTTTGGCTTGCATAGTTAAGCTTGCCTTGAGTAGTGCAGTGGTTGAAGTTCTCTTCTTCTTCTTCGTAGTACCCCTGCTCATATCCCAGGTCGGTACTATCGTCTATAAATGAATACGAGGTACACAATCACCAAACAATGCTTAACTACTTCTATTTAGCACACTAAGTCTCACACTTGATGATCTAGCATCATCACAAACATCACATGAAATAAAGACCTAGTCTTATTTATCTCATTTTGGAAAAGTAATTTCTACTCATTGAAAAATATTTAAGATTTAATATTCTCGAATTAAAATATGGGATCATGTTGACACATGTAATCACCACATATTCTAATAATTGGGAATATGATTTAAAGTGGTGGTCACATTTTATAAAGTTTAATATTACTATTTAATAAAATTAAAGTGACTAGAAATGCCTATATAGCATTCTTTTAGTACTAGTCCAAAATCACTGCATCTAAACCTACATATTTTTACATATTCGGATAGATCTTGTCAAATGTGATTTTTGAGAGTTGGAATCAACTCAAAAGCATTTATTATTGATATTTGAAAAATGTTTGAAGTTGGAAAAGTCTCTGCCTTGTTATTTTTGGTATAGGTGATCTATAATTTCAAATGGTTTGAATCCAACGGGCTTGGATAGATAATTTGAGTATCTTTGTAACAAAATTGGAATCATGCAATTTGTTTCAGTAGATCTCTTTGAATTATTTTTGAATTCACTAACAGAATCTAGTTTTAACTAAAATGGAAAAAGTTTATTTGAATCAACGGCTCTATGCAGGAAACTAATTGGGCTGGCCCAGCTACGCGGCACGCGCGCAACAGGCTACTGACAGGCGGGTCCTACTTGTCAGCGACTCAGCTAACGCGAAGCGGTAAGTTTCAATCTGGGCCGTGCGATTAGAGCGCGATCGACGGCTGAGCATCATCATCTCCATCGCACAACTCCGGCAAGAAACGAACCCTAACGCGACGGTGGGGATACGTGGGGGCTCACCTGGGCTCCAGCTAAGGTCGGCGAAGGGGCGAATGAGATTGTCGTGGACGGCGAGTCGAATGGTGGTCGCGGCGGCTCCTGAGGCGGCTCCTAGCTCCAGTTCCTCTTCTCCTCTGCAGCGGCAGGCTCCGGTGAAATTCCGGCGATGTGGTGCTCGCCTTGCTCCGAGGAGAGATGTGGGAGGTTTATGAGAGAGAGAGGGGAGTGATATGGTGTGGAGAATTGGGGCTGGGGTGGCCTCTATTTATACACGGGCGAGAGGGGCAGAGCAGCATGGCTCGGTCTCGTCGGCGACATCGTTATAGAGGGCTATCGGCATGGCTGAGGGTAGGAGTCGACGCGGTGCTTCAGGGCGGTTGTCATGCGAGTGATGGCGCGACAAGGGGTGGTCAAGAACGGTCGGGAGCGGTCCGTGCTCTGTGCGGGAAAGGCGGCGTTCGAGATGGCGCATAGTGTCCACGGTTCGCGTGGCGGCGAACGGGCGTGTCTGGGGGTAGCTAGGGTCACGATGAGTGCGGGCACGCACGGAGAAGGCAAGGCACGATGTGTGTGCGCGTGTCGGTTGTGGCGCTCTGGCGCGCTCTCGGCATGGCAGACAAAGAAGTGGGCGCGGTGAACGCGGCTGGTCCACGGCCTGTCTCGGGTCGAGGGGTGGATAGAGGGTGGCGGTGGAGTGTCGCATGTCTCCTGGGCATCATAGGAGAGGGTGGCGCGGTCTGTGGCCAGCGATGCTTGGTCAACTTGCACGGTGAGCTCGAGCAGCGCGGCACTAGTGTGAACGACAAAGGGGGAGCGTGTCCACTACAATGCTGGGTACTGGGGGAGACCAGGGGATAGAAATGGGGCACAGTGGTAAGGAAATTACTGCTCAAAATAGTAGAAGTTAGGCAGTGTTTATTGGTGTCTGCCAGGTGCTCGACCAAATGGCCACATGAATTCAAAGTTTGAATTTTTGGATGAATTTTGGTGAGTGTTCTGAGTACTTGCTTGATAGTCTATGGTTGCTTGGGTTTGACAAGGTGAATTGATTTGAGTGGTTTTTAAAAATTGGTGATCTATGCATATGAACTTGATTCAATTTTGCAATGTCCTTTAAATAGATTTGGAATTTGTTTCTATTAGTTTGTAAGGTGGTCTTGGATTCACTTTTACTTGGTCTAGCAAGGGGTGAAAAGAATTGGGAAAGTTTCTGTTAGAAATATTTTACTAGGAACACTCAAAGTGGTCTAGTGGATAATTTTGGTCAAAATGACCATTTGCTTATTTGATTCATATTTAATTTTCTTTTCTTTTGATTTTGTTTGGAAATGGCCTAGATGATGTAGTATTCATCTTTAAACCTCCTTATCATTTGTAGCAATCAAACATGGCAATTGCACTCATTCATACACTAATGCAATTCACACATACACTCATATTAGATTTAGTAATAAAAGTTTTTGTTAACCCTAAACTTAGGTGATTTGAACTTGATAATCTTGATTAATATTTTTGGGGTGTTACAAACCTTCCCTCCTTAAACAAAATCTTGTCCCGAGATTTAAGAAAAAAACTAGGAACTAAAGAGATTTGGAAACTCAGTCCTAATATCATCTTCTCGCTCCCAAGTAGCTTCTTCTTCAGTATGGTTGCTCCACTGTATCTTCAGAAACTTGATACTCCGGGTCCTGGTGGTCCTGAAGGCTTCTTCCAAAATATGAATGGGTACTTCACGATAGGTTAGATCCTTGTTGATATCTATGGCTCGGTGATCGATGTTCTTGAACACTTCGGTCTTCTCCGGAACTTCTAAGCATTTGCGAAGTAACGAGATATGGAACACATCATGTATGGATGACATCTCCTCTAGCAGTTCTAGTTGATATGATACTTCTCCTCGGCGATTCAAAATCTTGAAGGGTCCAATATATCTGGGGGGCTAACTTCACTTTCAGTTGAAAACGTTGCATTCCTTTCAAGGGTGATACTTTGAGATACACAAAATCTCCAACATTGAAGGTCAGGTCTCGACGTATTTTGTCAGCATAACTCTTCTGTCTGGATTGTGCGGTCTTGAGGTGTTCACGGACTTTCTGAACCTTCTCTTCGGCTTCTCGTAGGATGTCGGGTCTGAAAATCTGACTCTCTCCTACTTGCGACCAATTCAAGGGGGTACGGCACTTCCTTCCATACAGAAATTCAAAGGGGGCCATTTGCAAGCTAGCTTGATAACTATTGTTGTATGAGAATTCTGCGAAAGGCAGACAATCTTCACATTTTGATCCATATTCCAGCACACAAGCTCTCAACATATCTTCTAAGATTTGGTTGACTCTTTCAGTTTGTCCATCGGTTTGCGGGTGATAAACTGTGCTGAAGTTCAGCTTGGTTCCTAATCCTTCTTGGACTTTCTGCCAAAATCTTGAGATAAACTGGGTTCCTCGATCCGATACTATGGTCTTAGGGGTTCCATGCAAACTGACGATTCTAGCAATGTACAGCTTTGCTAGCTTCGAACTCTGGTTGGTGGTCTTGACAGGTATAAAATGGGCTACCTTAGATAGTCTATCTACTATGACCCAAATAGAGTCATTTCCCCTACTAGAGGTAGGCAAACCGGTGATCAAATCCATTCTAACAGAATCCCATTTCCATTCGGGAATCTGCAATGGTTGCAAAAGTCCCACGGGTCGCTGATCTTCCGCCTTGACTCTCTGACAGATATCACACTTGGCTATGTAGCTTCCGATTTCTCTCTTCATCTTGTGCCACCAAAATTGCTCCTTCAAATCCTGATACATCTTTGTTCCTCCAGGATGGATAGAATAAAGAGTATCATGGGCTTTCTGCATAATGACTTTTTTCAACTCTGAATATGCTAGCATACAGATACATCCTTTGTACCACAAAACTCTTTCTTCATCTTCGGTGAATCCGGGTACCTTCCCTGTACCTATACGATGCTTGATTTCGTCGATACTTGCATTTTCTTTCTGGGCGTTGCTGGTGGTGGTGTTGTTGGTCTTGGGCGTTGCATGGTTGAAGTTATTGGAGTTGCCGGGGTTATTGTTATGGTTTCCTCCAGGCCTTAGGTTTCCTCCTCCACGGTTAGGATAGCTTGGACGGGACATGGGGGTCTGTTGTTTCTTGGGGCATATCCTGCAGACGGGTTGGGGCGATACTTCTGGGTATGATGGGATCCAGGCTGGTGCATCATGCGATGCTTGCGGTTGTCATTGGCTTGGTTGATCTTCCCTTCCATCTGAATGGCGGAATCCACCAAAGCTTCAATATCATCAAAGGGAATGTTGACTAGCACGGTTTGCATCTCATCATGCAGTCCGTTCAGGAATCTCTCTTTTTTCTTTGCTTCTGTGTCAATCTCATCAGGGGCATATCTAGCTAGTGATAGAAATTTGTCATGGTACTCAACCACAGTCATCCTTCCTTGTTTCAATTCTCTGAACTCATCCCTCATCCTCTTAATCAGACCTGGGGGCACATGAGTCCGGCTGAACTTGATCTTCAATTCTTCCCAAGTCATCATATGACCTCTGTTCATGGTACAGGTGCTATTCCACCAGGCTCTTGTATCACGTGTCAGATAATGGGTGTCAAACAATACTTTTTCATTGGCCTCAACTCCTGCAACATCTAAGTTGTTCTCCATGGTTTGCAGCCAGTCATCAGCATCTAAGGGCTCCTCAGACTTACTAAATATAGGGGGATTGGTGTTCTGAAAGTTCTTGAGCTTGGATCCATGGTTATCCTGGTTTCCGTGACCTTGATTATTGTGGGCCATCTGAGCTATCTGTTGAAGAGTGGCTAAGTTGGCTTGACGTTCGGCTCTACTAGCTTCATGGTCAGAAACTAACATTTGCAGAATCTGCAGCATTGGGTCCTAAGATGAACTGCTTCCACCGGGATTTCCACGAGTCATCTGAAGATTGAGATAGATAGTGAGATAAGAGGGAAATTTCTAAGGTTCTGGGTTTTGTTTCAAAAGCTTTAAACTTGGAGTATAACTCAGTTTTTGAAAACTAACAACTTCCTCTCATTCATTCATTCATTCATTCCAAGCACACAATACAAACACACACCACAACACAAATAGGAAACAAATGGTTTTAAGAACCATTCTGTGAAACTACGATACAGTGGGACCGGGTACAACTCATCTAATAATCATAAATGAAGGCGGCGTCATCATCATCAGTGTGATCCTCCATGGCCTCATCCTCCAGGTAGTCATCATCATCACTAAGGTAAGAGTAGAGATCTCCACGGATATCTTCACCTTCCTCCTCCTTCGCTTCAAGTTGGATCTCCTGTTCATGGATGGTCTTCTCGAGAGTGGCCACCTTCTTGCAAAGATGATCGATGATGCAATCCTTCTTGTCACGCTGATGACGAAGTGAATGGCGCTCCTTGGCGAGGATGGCGAGGGTCTAGTCCTTCCTGACTGCAATGGCATGGTTATGGTTGGCGTAGGCACGGGCGTTGTCCAACTCCATCTGTCTATCATACAACATGAAGTCGAGATTATCCACTTGGTGCTTCAGCTCCGGGTGTCCTGGCATCTCCAAGGGCATTCCCATAGAATCACGCCTTGCATAGTGATCAAAGTGAGTCCCGATGATCTGGTTGATGGTTTGCCCACACAGACGGGCAAGAGCCTCCTGCATAGCCATGGCTAGTCCGTCTAGCCAGTTGTTCTCCTTCAAGCTGAATTGGATCTTCTCCAAGGTGGGTGCTTCCATCTTGCCTCTGATATCTACAACTATCAGCCACTGTAGATCTCCTCCCACGTGATCGTTGAGTTGTGCCCCGAAGAAATCCGGGTGCGGGCGCTCAAGATACTCTGCGAGTGCATCTAGATCCCTCTCAAAGCTCAGGTGGCCTCCATTGCCCAGCTGGTAGAATTTGCTATACTTGACCTCCATCTATAAGAATTTAGGGTGAGCAAGTTAGTGGGGTGATCAAGTGTGTCAAATTTTTATGTAGGATTGCAAGAATTTTTGAGGAATATGAATTTTTTTGAAAGAATCTCAAGGATAAGAGTGGGAATAGGTTTTCATAAATACTCACTTCTTTTGTTTTGAAACTAAGTTTTTGTGTTCAGACATACATTCTAACTAGGGTCTCCTATGGTCAGGATGGCTCTGATACCAACTTGTCAACACCCAGATTTTTAATCCCAGATGTCTGTTATGCCATACATCGCAATCCCATGATTACCATTTTTGCGAGACATAACAGAATTGGTACCACAGTACATCATCCATTACAAACCATAATAAAGGTCTTACAAATAAAGGATCTCATGATAATGCAATCAAAGAAGCGGAAAGTAAACATAGTAGGGGCTCCATCTTTAGGGTCACAGGCAATGTTGACGATGGGAGATGATTCTAGTTGTCATAGACCTCCTGATGTCCATCTTCCTGGTAGTCCTCCTCATAGTCTGGCCACGGGAATAGCCAGGGACAAAGCCATGAGTACTCTTTAAGTACTCGCAAACTATCACTAACAAGTAAGGTGGTCCTAGTAGGAACCTTAAGCTCTAGGTTTATTTGCAAAAAGGCAGGTTTATTTCATAAGGAGTTCAAAAGTAAAGAACCTAATTTAATTGTTCTACATCACCTAAGTCAGAACCTAGTTTTCATGTCCACAACCCTATTGTGGTCAAGTCAAGGTCATGGTTCAATTCACAAGTCATTTTTGAAAACATCTGACAACGGAACAGTATGGCCACTCCAACTGTACATAACCACGGACGCGGCTGTTCGAATAGTTTGACACTCTACAGAGGTGGTACACTTTCACCACAAAATTCGATACATCTGTCAGGGATAGCCCTGAATCATCATACTTAGTATGCGGATAATCAATCCTAACCTTTCAATTACACACTCTAGTATCGGCACCTCCCCTATGAGCTTGGCCTCCCAGCCATGGCCATCTGCCATCCTGGTCACTGCATAGGTGGACATTCACACTCATGAGGTAACCTCAGCTCAACCTCTTTCCGCGAGGGAACCCATTCTAAGGCATATAAACTTCCAGTTAAGCCCTACCCAATTCAGGTATTGTGGTTGTACGGTAAAATTGGAATGGTATCGCATCTGAACCCAACCATCAGTTTTTATCAAAATCAAGGCTCATGCCTCAAGAAGTTTCACCATCAACTCATTTTGTGTTCATAACACATGTCAAAGCATTTCAATAGAATGAACCATAATTCCAAGGTTTTCATAATCATTTTCTCCAAGTATTCCCATCTAAGTGATCAATAGTAGTTTAGCACTAGAAACTAGCAATGAGGGTGTCACTAATGAGGGGTACTAATCAAGTGTAACTATCCAAATCTAGTTTTATGCTTTTTATGGCATCTAAGTATAACTAGTTAGGCCTAGTTTTATACTCTTTATGGTATCTATCCTATTTTTCCAATACTCAAAAATTACTAACTAAAGGTAAAGAACTTTGGTAAAAGTAAAAGAATAAAGCTTGCAAGTAAAACTTGGGATTGGTATAATCAAGGTTGCATAACCAAAGCATGCCTAATGCATCTTGCATAGGTTATCTTGCAAGGATGGCTTGCATAGGTATGAAGCTTGCAAGTGCTAGCTTGCATAGTTAACTTGTAGTGTTAGGCTTGTATAGTTAAGCTTGACTTGAGTAGTGCAGTGGTTGAAGTTCTCTTCTTCTTCTTCTTCTTCTTCTTCGTAGTACTCCTCCTCCTCGTATCCCGGGTCGGTACTATCATCTATAAATGAATACGAGGTACACAATCACCAAACAATACTTAACTACTTCTATTTAGCACACTAAGGCTCACACTTGATGATCTAGCATCATCACAAACATCACATGAAATAAAGACCTAGTCTTATTTATCTTATTTTGGAAAAGTAATTTCTACTCATTGAAAAATATTTAAGATTTCGAATTAAAATATGGGATCATGTTGACACATGTTATCACCACATATTCTAATACTTGGGAATGTGATTTAAAGTGGTGGTCACATTTTATAAAGTTTAATATTACTATTTAATTTAATTAAAGTGACTAGAAATGCCTATATAGCATTCTTTTAGTACTATTCGAAAATCACTTCATGTAAACCTACATATTTCTACATATTCAGATAGGTCTTGTCAAATGTGATTTCTGAGAGTTGGAATCAACTCAAAAGCATTTATGATTGATTTTTGGAAAATGTTTGAAGTTGGAAAAGTCTCTGCCTTGTTATTTTTGGTATAGGTGATCTATAATTTCAAATGGTTTTAATCCAACGGGCTTGGATAGATAATTTGAATACCTTTCAAACAAAATTGGAATCATGCAATTTGCCTTAGTAGATCTCTTTGAATTGATTTTTTGAATCTACTAACAGAATCTAGTTTTAACTAAAATGGGAAAAGTTTAATTGAATCAACGGCTCTGCGCGGGAAACTAATTGGGCTGGCCCAGCTACACGGCGCACACAGCGGGCTGCTGACAGGCGGGTCCTACTCGTCAGTGACTCAGCTAACGCGAAGCGGTAAGTTTCAATCTGGGCCGTGCGATTAGAGCGTGATCGACGACTGAGCATCGTCGTCTCCGTCACAAAGCTCCGGCGAGAAACAAACCCTAATGCGATGGTGGGGGTACGTGGGGGCTCACCTGGGCTCCATCTAAGGTCGGCAATGGGGGCGAATGAGGTTGTCGTGGACGGCGAGTCGAATGGTGGTCGCGGTGGCTCCTGGGGCGGCTCCTAGCTCCAGTTCCTCTTCTCCTCTGCAGCGACAGGCTCCGGTGAAATTCTGGCGATGTGGTGCTCGCCTTGCTCCGGGGAGAGATGTGGGAGGTTTCTGAGAGAGAGGGGAGTGAAATGGTGTGGAGAATTGGGGCTGGGGTGGCCTCTATTTATACACGGGCGAGAGGGGCAGAGCGGCATGGCTCGGGCTCATCGACGGCGTCGTTACAGAGGGCTATCGGTATGGCTGAGGGTAGGAGTCGACGCGGTGCTTCAGGGCGGTTGTCATGCGAGTGATGCGGCAAGGGGCTGTCGAGAACTGTCGGGAGCGGTCCGTGCTCTGTGCGGGAACGACGGCGTTCCAGACGGCGCATAGTGTCCATGGTTCGCGTGGCGGCGAACGGGCGTGTCTGGGGGTAGCTCGGGTCACGGTGAGTGCGGGCACGCGCAGAGAGGGCAAGGCGCAGCGTGTGTGCGCGTGTCGGCTACGGCGCTCTGGCGCGCTCTCGGCATGGCAGACAGAGAAGTGGGTGTGGCGAACGCGGCTGGTCCACGGCCTGTCTTGGGTCGAGGGGTGGACAGAGGGTGGCGGTGGAGTGTCGCTTGTCTCCTGGGCATCGTGGGAGAGGGCGGCGTGGTCTGTGGCGAGCGGTGCTTGGTCGACCTGCACGGTGAGCTCGGGCGGCGCGGCACTGGTGCGAACGGCAAATGGGAGCGTGTCCACTGCAATGCTGGGTACTGGGGGAGACCAGGGGAGAGAAATGGGGCACAGTGGTAAGGAAATTACTGCTCAAAACAGTAGAAGTTAGGCAGTGTTTATTGGTGTCTGCCAGGTGCTCGACCAAATGGCCGCATGAATTCAAAGTTTGAATTTTTGAATGAATTTTGGTGAGTGTTCTGAGTACTTGCTTGATAGTCTATGGTTGCTTGGGTTTGACAATGTGAATTGATTTGAGTGGTTTTTAAAAATTGGTGATCTATGCATATGAACTTGATTCAATTTTGCAATATCTTTTAAATAGATTTGGAATTTGTTTATGTTAGTTTGTAAGGTGGTCTTGGGTTCACTTTTACTTGATCTAGCAAGGGGTGAAAAGAATTGGGAAAATTTCTGTTAGAAATATTTTACTAGGAACACTCAAAGTGGTCTAGTGGATAATTTTGGTCAAAATGACCATTTGCTTATTTGATTCATATTTAATTTTCTTTTCTTTTGATTTTGTTTGGAAATGGCCTAGATGATGTTGTATTCATCTTTAAAGCATTCCTTATCATTTGTAGCAATCAAACATGGCAATTGTACTCATTCATACACTAATGCAATTCACACATACACTCATATTAGATTTAGTAATAAAAGTTTTTGTTAACCCTAAACTTAGGTGATTTGAACTTGATAATCTTGATTAATTTTGTTCTTCAAAATTAACTAGATACACACTAGAGTCCAACAGGTGCTCCTAAACCCATTAAGTTCACCCATCAAGTTTAATTAAAAAATTGGAATGGATGAGATCCTTCCACATATACATGAGAAGTTACATATAATTGTCCGTAGCGTGGGTGGTCTTCCTTATTAGACATGTATTTGTATAGGATTAGGACTCCTATAGTCGGTTGGGAAAAACCCTAAGTCGGCTGATTCCCCCTCTATATATTCTATGTAATCTCTATCAAGTCAATACAAGTTATTGTTCTCCCAAAATATCATGGTATCAGATGCCTAGGTTTTCCACACCTGGCATGGCTCCACTGCCAAAAACCCCACCGCCTCAGTCGGCTCCTCTCTGGAACACGGCCGAGGCTTGCGCCGCCGGCGCGCCACCACCACCATCCCCCTCCTCTATCTCCACCTGAATTACCCACCAAAATCCTCTCCAACTAGCCTCAATTTATCTAAGCGATACAATCTACGACGTCTCTCCCTTCATCCCAATTACTTTAGGTCTTACTATCCACAACTACTACCATTGGCGCCATATGTTTCATATTCATCTAGGACGATGCGGTCTTCACGATCATGTCGATCCGGCCTCGGTTCCTCACCTGACCGATTCCCGTTGGGTCAAACACGATCTTGCGATCATCCAATGGATCTACACCCGCAATTCCATCGAGCTCTTCAATCTTGTATCTAATGATGACGCCACCGCAGCTTAGCTATGGGCCTCCCTTCAGCAGCTCTTCCAGGACAATAGCCGCACCGCCACCTATGTCCTCAACATTCGTCCAATGAAAACTTGTCCACTATACACTCCTTTTCAATCTCTTTTTCTTCATCATCCTAACTATTCTGAATTGCGTGTTCGATTGTCTATGTTTCCCTAACACCGCTTCTACTGTCCCTAACAAACTTTCTCCTCGCTCATTGCCATGTATTTATTTAGGCCCCTCCGCCGATCACAAGGACTCTCGATGTTTTGACCCATCTTCTGGATGTGTCCTTATCACTCGTCACATTATCTTTGACGAAAACACCTTTCCTTACACAACTGTCCAGTTGTCCCCGCCCACCTCTACTAAACCTACCCCAGATACCATCGTGCCATGCCCTCTCATACCCGCCTTCGTACCCGCGGCCACCTCTACCACGGCAGCTGAATCCTCTGCTGCATGCCCACGGCAACCTACCGGGACCCCCACGACAGACTGCCATGCCTATTTCTTCTGCCGCGGCAGCACCTCCTTCCATGACACCAACCAACATCGTCACTCCTTCTCCTGTTATGGCGGATCTCTCTGCGCCGTCTATCGCCAGCGATCTATCCACCCCAAGTACAACCTCTCCTTCTCCCACTCCAAAACTTCTTCCTAATGTTGTTCCTATACCTATTCCTGAATATGATCACGTCATGTGTAATCATGACAAAAAGGGATTCCATGTTCCTCGTCGTCTTCTCAATCTAAATTCTACCCCAACTATTTCACCAATTCCAACTTCCTACAAACAAGCACTCCTTGACCCACGTTGGCATTCTGCCATGCGATATGAATTCAATGCTCTTCTTTAGAACAACGCATGGACTTTAGTTCCTAAACCATCTGGTGCCAATATTGTTTCAGGCAAATGTTTTTTTGCCACAAATATAATTCTGACGGGTCTCTAGCACGGTACAAGGCTCGTTGGGTCGGTCGGGGTTTTTCTCAACAGCAAGGGATCGGTTTCGATGAGACTTTTTCTCTTGTTGTCAAGCCAAGCACTATTCGAATTATCCTCAGTCTTGCTATCTCTTCTTCCTAGCTGATTCATCAACTTGACGTTAAAAATGCATTTTTGCATGGCACTCTCAATGAGACCGTCTATTGTCAACAACCCTCCGGGTTTGAAGATACTTCTCATTATCCTGATCTTGTTTGTCTTCTAAATAAGTCTTTGTACGGTCTCAAACAAGCACCATGTGTGTGGTTTCAACGCTTTGCCACTTTTATTCAAACCATTGGTTTCATCCCCTCCAAATCAGACGCCTCCGTTTTCATATTTCATTCAGCCACTCAAACAACTTATCTTCTTCTCTATGTTGATGATATAGTTCTTACCACATCTTCTGATTATTTTCTTACACACATCATCACACTTTTTAATCGAGAATTCTCTATGACTGATTTAGGACAACTTCTCCATTTTCTCGGTGTTACCGCCTCTCGCAATTCTACAACACTCTTTCTTTCACAACGACAGTATCTTATCGACCTCTTGTCTCGTGCTGGCATGATTTACTGCCAGCCTAGCTGTACGCCGGTTGATGTCAATGCCAAACTCTCCGCTGACGGCGATCCTGTCCCTGACCCCACTTTCTATCATAGTATTACATGGGCACTACAATATGCTACTCTTACTCGTCCAGATATATCTTACTATGTTCAACAAGCTTGTTTATACATGCATGACCCTCATGTTCCTCACCTCTCTCATGTCATAAGAATTCTTCGCTACCTAAAAGGCACACTCGACCATGGTCTACTTATATATTCTTCTTCTCCTACAAGTTTGACAGTTTACTTTGATGCAGACTGGGCAGGTTGCCCAGATACTCAATGATCCATATCCAGCTTTTGTGTTTATTTGGGTGATAATCTTGTTTCTTGGTCTTCTAAAAGTCAGTTTACAGTTTCCAGGTCCTCAGCTGAAGCAGAATACAGATCAGTTTCCCATGCAGTCGCTGAAGCGGTTTGGATCCGTTAACTACTTGTTGGGCTTCATCGCCCTATTGAGCATGCTACCATTGTCTATTATGACAACATATCTGCAGTCTACATGGCCTCCAATCCGGTTCAGCATCTCCATACCAAACACATAGAGAATGATATTCATTTTGTTAGAGAGAAGGTGGCTCTTGGAGAGGTTTGTGTTCTTCATGTTCCAACAAGTGCACAATTTGCAGATATCTTCACCAAGGGTCTACCAACTGCTGCTTTTACTGATATTCGCTCTAGTCTCAACATCGTGGCGCCCAACATTGACGCTGCAGAGGGGGGTATTAGACATGTATTTGTATAGGATTAGGACTCCTATATTCGGTTGATCAAAACCCTAAGTTGGTTGGTTCCCCCTCTATATATTCTATGTAATATCTATCAAATCAATACAAGTTATTGTGCTTCCAAAATATCATTCCTGACATAGGTATGTCCAACAGGCACTTACCCTTGGAATATTAGGTACAACCTAGCTGGATGCCCATATGATGATCTACTAAGATCTCTGAAGCCCATGAAGACTCGAGTAAAGCCAACCCCACGAAGACATCGACTCCTTGATGAACAAGATAAGACTAAATATAAAACCCTAGGTTATGTGTAACTGAATCCAATGGTGCCTGAGACCAGGCCCGGTCCAACGGGGGTGTGGCCCGTGAGGCCGCACATGGCCCAAAAAATTTTGGGGCCCAAAAATTTCGAACATGCCTATATTGGCTTTGCAGTACGAGCAGTGGGAACTAAATGGACCGACATTACCTGGGCTGCATGTCGCCTGCCACCTCGACTCAGACATGGGCCTCATGGATCCCAATACCTTGAATAGTGATCGATCCATCGATTTTTTTTGGAAAGGAGCATATATTGATATCAAAAGATACCAATTACACCCAGCCTCTGCAACAACGCATTGCCCTAGCGGCCATACGGATACACACAGCCAAAAAAGAGAGAAGAATTACAAAAAAGAAAAGTCCCGCTACAGTGACCCATTCATTGAACCAGTAGTACAACCACCACCAAGACAACACCAGAAGTGCAGCTTCTCCAAAAGTGACGCCTCCAAGAAGGGAACGGTGCACAAACACCATCATCGCCCGATCATAGATCTTAGGTTTTCACCCTGAAGAAAGTCCACGCTCTCAAAACAATACCTTCAACAAGGCCATTGCCAGGCACAACCAATTAAGGCCAGACCCTGGGTTTTTACCCTTAAAGGTAGGACTGTGAACCTCTCATGTGCAGCCGCCCCCGCTCGCATGCCACTGCTCCAAGTCACGAGTCACCAAGCCAATTCCTCATCACCACCCAGACTCAAACCACCATAGTCAGTCCTCAGATCTCGTGCTCCATGACATTCTCCGCCAGCACCATGGAACAAGAACATGCCCCATGATATCAACAACCAACAGAGCTTCGAAACGCACCCTCTGAACCCAAACGGCCAGAAAAAACATGGGTACGTCTGACCGAATACCTTCCGATCCAACAATCTCCAGGCATGATGCGCCCATGGGAGATCGTAGACATAGCCTTCCGGAACTCGACACTCCGACCAGATCAATGAAGACACGCATCAAGTAGATCTTCACCTTGGTGTGAGAAGAATCCGAGGACAAACCTCCTTTATTCAAACCGAGCCGGTAACCTGCAAGATCTGCTGCACCAACCGTACCAGCAGCCCTACGGCTAGGCCGGTAACGAGAGAGATGAAAACAGAGCAGGTCGACCCCTCCTAGATCCGGCCCTACCAGCAGCGAAGAGGACCGAGGAGGTAGCGTCGGAGTCCCAGATCTGAAAATCTAGGGTTTCCAACACTAGCCAGCTTGGCCCTGGACTTCCACCGCAGGTCATGGTGCTGCCGGGAGAGATCTCCACCACCACCCCAACCAGGGGAGCCGCCCTGGCCGCTAGCCGTCGGCGAACCGACCGCATCTGCCCTAGCAGCCATGGCGGTCGCCTTCGACCTCCACCCACCCCAAACCCCCTTGATGTGGCGAGAGGAGCGGCGGCGGCGGAGGACTTTGGGTGGAAGTGGCGGCGCTCCTGGTACATTTTTACTGCTCAGCTCCATGATATATTGTGCAAGTAATCTCGATCCTCCGTTCAGTTTGTTTTTTCATGTATCAGTAAGTCAGTATCCCGCCTCCATGGCTGCCCGGCTCCACTCTGATATCCAGCGTGCCCCAACTCCATTGAGGCAGGTCGGCACAGAGAAAGGGTGGCAGAAGTCGTGGCTACATCGACCTTTGAGGCGTCAAGCGACGCGGTGGACGGCTGGACACCTTGGTCGAGCGCATCAATAATGCGGTCAACTAATGTGGCGATTAGCGCTATTCTCCTTTGTCTAGGTTTGTGATTTTGATTTGGGGATTTTACCGGTTAGACCTTTGGTAATGCCTACTGGTTACCTCTACATGATGCTCTAACGGGACTTTCCCCAACCTCCTGATCCGCACCTCCCGGGCCGCTCCCGCCCGAGCGGCTCCGGAGGTTCATCGCCGTCGATCCTAGGGGCCTCCCTCCGTCCTGTACCTCTGGCCATCGCCGTCGCCCGGCCCATAGAGGCGGCGGTGGCGGCGCCCTTGTCGAAGATGGAGGGTAGGGGAAGGCGGACTGCTATCGGCGGGACAGGTGGCCGTGGCCAGGAGGGGTGGCGGCGCGGTGCAACGGCAGCCATCTCTGGCGCTATGGCGAGGCAGGGCCAATCTAAGCCTTGAGATCGATCTAGGTTACAGTATAATCTGGGCCTCAGAGATCCTCCGGCGAGGCGGATTTCACCAAGCCAGCGTTCAGATTTCCTCCGTGTTGTGCCGTGAGAGCTACTGCGACGTGCATGGCAGCAGCATGTTCTTCTCTCTGCTAATCTGCAATTCAATTTGTGAGCAGTGGAGATCTGGACGGCCGGGCATGCAGGCGGCGACCAACAGCGTCTGGGTCTGCTGAATAAATCGGTTCTAGGATTCATCTGGCACGAAGATGAAGATCTGCTTGCTGCTTTTCCTCGTGGATCTGGTCAGAATGGTGAGTTCCGGAAAGCTCCGTCGACGAACTCTCATGGGAGAATAATGCCTGGAGATTGCCGGATTGGAGAGATTCGGTCATGCGCGCCCATGTTTTTCTCTGACCGTTTGGGCTCAGAGGGAGCGCTTCGAAGCTCTATTGGCTGTTAACATCATGAGGCATGTTCTCGTCCCATGATGCCGACAGAGAATATCATGAAGACCGAGATCTGAGGACTGGCAATGGTCGTTCGAGTCTGGATGGTGATGAGGAATTGGCTTGGTGATTCGTGACTTGGAACAGTGGCATGCAAGTGGGGGCGACTGCAGAGGAGAGGTTCACAGTCCTACCTTTCAGGGTGAAAACCTAGGGTCTGGCCTTAATTGGTTGTGCCTGACAATGGCCTTGTTGAAGGTATTGTTTTGAGAGCGTGAATTTTCTTCAGGGTGAAAACCTAAGATCTATGATCGGGCGATGACGGTGTTTATGCACTGTTTCCTTCTTGGAGACGTCGTTTTTGGAGAAGTTGGACTTCTGGTGCTGTCTTGGTGGTGGTAGTACTACTATTTCAACGAATGGGTCACTGTAGTGAGACTTTTCTTTTTTATAATTCTTTTTTTTGGCTGTGTGCATCCGTATGGCCGCTAGGATAATACATTGTTGCAGATGCTGGGTGTAATTGGTATCTTTGATATTAATATATGCTCCTTTCAAAAAAAACATGATGCTCTAACTTTCTCAAATCACATGACTTTGTGAAAAGAGAGAGACGAAGGTAAACTGGCGAACGGCAGCTGGACGAGAGAACAAACTAGATTAACGATTTTGGCTTCTTTTTATCCGCCATCCCTTTCTAGAGCTTTTACTTTTGACTTAAGCTAACAATGGACTGAGCATGACCTCCAATGTTCAATTAGTTCTTTTTCATTTCTTTGATGACTAGGTTAGATATGTATATGTATTTGTACATTTAATTTTTGAATTTTTGGAAGCAAAATAACAAAGTTTTTTTAAAAAAACTAAGATCAGTGGAGCTCGGGAGCCAAAAACACTTTTCTATTTAATATCATCATATTTTAGAATACAGATGCCAAAATAATATTTACATGAAAATTGGAATTGTGGCTGTTTTGTATGGTCTCCTGGAAACAAGGGAATTGATGACAATTCTCGTTCTGCATATTTCACTCTAGCCACTCTAGCGACAACAAGGGTGTTATTTACTATTTTTCAATCAAATATATTTTTTTTAGCAACGCGCGGGCATGCAGCTAGTTGTTTTAATACTCTTATGTCATATCGATTGCTAATTCTCAAAATAATATGTCGAGTTGTTATGTAAGTATTAATTTTTATTAGATTAATTTTACCAGCAAGAAATGGCCTATTTTTGTGTTTTGCACAAGGCCTTGGATTTTGCCTGCCCGGCCCTGACTGAGACCTAGCCTGCCATATCAAGGCTAGAAGGGGCCACCGGGAGGACACCGAAAACACTAATCACATTATAACCTTCGGTTTTTCATCAATCAAGAACATATAAGCAGGAGTACGGTTTTTCCCTCCAGGGCCTGAACCTGGGTAACTCGTGTCCTCATTTTTTGTCTGTTAGCCGACGAAGTCTCCAGGGCATACTTCTTCCAGAAAAAACCAAGTCCATCAAGTATCGGCATTGCCGTGGAGACCCCACGTCAATTGGCATCTTCTGTGGGAAGCCCGTGTACTGATGTTGCGACTTCGCCGGTTCCATCACCGGCGATCTACGACCTGTTGGCTCCCGTGGAGCAGATCTGCTTCGGCTTCCTCAACTTGGCCATCCACTCACCAGCCATGCGCCCAGTCTTTGACTCCATCGACGATGGGGCGAACTTGATGATCGGTGATCCGCACTTCCACATCGGCAAGACTGGTACTCTCCGCCTCACAAACCAGATCCGTGCATATCTGATTTTGGTTTTGGGATAACCTACAAAGACGTTCATATCCGATTTTGGTTTTTTAAACATTTTACATATGCCTAGCATACCAAAATTTCAGAAAAGACAAATCAGGTTTTACCCCTTGCCATTTTAACGAATCATGATGTTGCTCGTTTTAGTGTAAAAACGGTATGTCATTATAGTATAATATTTAAATCATAATGGCAGCTTATATTTGATCTCACAAAGTTAAACTAGGTTCGATTATATTTTAAAAACATTCCATACTCCTATGATGTTTTGGGAAACTTAAGTTTATGAAATAATTTCATATGTTTGCTAAACTTTGTAACTTAAATCTCTTCCTTTATGATCCAATCATAAACTCCTAATTTTCTTGTTATGATGGTTTTTTTATTCGCAACGACTTTATCAAAGTCTATAGAAACTCGGACGTGCCATAACTCTTATGATGTTGTTTCCGTGAATTTGGATGAATTCTTCTTCACGCTAAAACCTTTGAATATGTTTCAAAATATCTTATACTTTTTCCTCATTAAACAGATATACTCATATATCTATTCAAGTCACCGGTGAAAATACATGAAGTAGAATAATCCACTGCACACAATTTTACATAATGGACCTCATACATCAGTATGTATTATTTCCACTAAGTTAGCTGTTCGTTCAACTTTGGTCCGTGAACAGAGTTTTAGTTATCTTTAGGAAAGTCTTACAAGCGTCAGTTCATTTGAAAACAACTTGACTCCAAAATTTCATCAAGATAGAGTTTCTTCATGTCTTTCTTTCCAACATAACTTAAATGGTGGTGTCACATTTAAGTAAAATTTCAATCATCTTTTCTTGCCACGCTTTTAGCATTTAGTTTTATGAATATTATTTCACCAACAAGATTTATAATGGTTTATTCATCAACTATGGAATACAATAATTATTTGAACAACAGTTTATTCTCACAATACTGGAACCAGATAATAATTATCAGAATAAATCTTAATGGCTTGGTTCTTGATGTAGATGACAAACATAATAACACCTTATTTGTTTATCGATGAACATCATTACTGTATTCTTTTGCTAGTTATTCAGATCAATGTGTTTCTCATACTGAGTTGTTGTAAGACATTTCATACCAACCAATTCAGTATATAATACCAAAGAATTACAAAGGTTTAACAAGAAAAGAATATACATTCATAACATGTATATCTTGTATATACTTGAGCTGGAAAATTCCATTCCATTGATTTCTGCAATCATATTTATAGATTCTCTTTCAATGTTTTTCTCTCTTTCAGAAGAGTCACCCATTATTAACAGTGGCACCAATCACATGGTACTTGGTTCAAGTGTATTAGTCAAACACTAATACCCTTAAACTCACACTTTAAAGTGGATCACAATCATCACATGATTCTTGTTCATCTAGATTCTACTTTTAGTGATCTTTAGTATAGTAAACATTTTACCTATACCTTTTGTTCATCCTATCATGACCATTTTCATGAATGAACTACATAGTTCATCAATATGAACATTTCTATAACTTTAGTTTGATACTTATTGGGTAATAGGTACGCCTAGCATCACCAACATATGCAAATACTCATCCAATATGAGAATCTGTTTTTAACTAAATTATACTTTACCATGTTGCAATCAAATAATGTTTTAGATATCAGAATATCTTTTACACAAGATGATTTCTGAATCTTTCAGCTCTCAGATAATCTTGATAAAAAACTTTCTTTCTAATATCAAGTATCATGGAGGAAAGCACGATTTTTTAGACACTAACTTTGAAATCAGTTACTCCAGAATTAATACACTTATTAAACCTTATGGAGTAAGTGAGGTTTACTTGAAAGTCTTCTTTAGGACTTTTATCTTTAATTCGACGCTCAAACAATACAGTACTAGTCTGTAAATTAAGTATCTAGGATACTATAGTACTATTATCTCAATTAGAACCAAGGTAGTCTATAATGGATGCCAACTACAGCAACTATGGAAATTCACTTAGATCGTTTAGTTCATAATATGAGTTCAATACCAGAACTCCCAGTCAAACGAACATCCCCAGCGTATGTTTAGTGATTACACGATCCCTTTACACTGTATCATCCCCGATCATCACGGCCTTTGATATAGCTGCTAGGGTAGATATCAACATATCGATCACATTACCATGCGACTCATGCTTAACCTTTCGGTCATATGTGTTTCGATGCCATGTATGTATATGCTAGGCTCGCCAACATTAACCTTTAGTGTATTTGAAGTGCATACATGGCTTACACCCACCGTATGCGAATGTCGATGTGTTTGCACCAGATCATCACCGCATCCGCACCCTCTCCATCGCCAAATCCTCCACCCCGCGCGGCCGTCAGCGTAATTCCGGTGATAGACGCGCCCTCCGACACCCCTCAAACCCCTCCCTACTCTATTCTGCCCACCGCCGCCGCCACCGGTGCACCACCGCACGGGCCAAATCTACCGATGGCGCCGCCGCGGGGGCCGATCCCGCTGCCTCCCGTGTCCTTTTCGTGTCGCTCGCCCGGTCTTGAATACCAGCGTGGCCGTCGTGCATCCCCGGCAAACCGTGCCACCGAAAAGGGCACTGCCTCGAAGCGCTCGACGACATCGGGTGTTGAGCCGCCATTGCCGAAGTCGGCAAAGATGACGACGAAAATGGCCGCTTCTCGGTGCGTCCAAGACCCTCCCCATCTGCAGCCGCCTACGGACGGTCTGCCTCCTCCTCCACCGTCGGCGCATGCGCCATCTGCCGCAGCGTCGGGCGCGCGCAAGGTGCTCGATGAAATGCCTAATAGGTAAAAAAATCGTTTTTGGTTGTTTTCTTGAGTTAGATGCATATATAGAAGGATTGTGACATGTATTGAAATGCAATGTAGTGTCGACGATGATACATTCATGTTTCCATGAATGTTGGCTCCTCTTTCTCTCATGCACATGTGGATTAAGAAATTGGTGAAGAGGAGGAGTTTGATGTTGATGAGGACAGCGAGGGGTTGATTGGAGTGCTGAGAGGTAGGACAGGGAACTACACCATGGCAGATGATAGGTTGCTTTGCAAGGCATGGTTGACAATTGGCATGGATCCAACCACCGGTACCAACCAAACTAGAGAGACCTATTGGATGAGGATGAAGTAGTACTTTGACGCAAACAACACAAGCGGGAATGTGCGCACCAATCGTTCTCTTCGGCCCCGTTGGCCGGTCACTAGTTAGGAGCACCAACGCCTAGTGGAAGAAGAGAGGAAGCTCTTCTTCATGGACACTTCTAACATGGCTGAAAGGCAAATGGAGTACATCAACCTTGCTCGCGATAAAGTGTTGGCCAAAAAACGAATGTTGGCAACCAACATGAATGCACCTTCGGCCGACTATGGAGGCTATGGAGGGATGGGAGCACCGACGGGTATCTTTGGAGGAGGCTATGGAGGCATGGGAGCACCGGCGGGTGTCTTTGGAGGAGGCATGGGAAGCATGGCCGGCATGGGAGAAATATTGGGTAGCTTTGGAGGAGGCTATGGAGGGATTAGTGCACTGATGGCCGGCATGGGAGCACCGGCAGACATCTATGGAGCCATGCGAGCACCACCGGGGGGATTCGTGGCTTCCATGGTTAATTCAATACCTCCTTCAAGTGGTGATGACAATGAAGAAAGCAATGACTATGAAAATGTTGACAAATGATGATGTGTTTGTGTGATAGAAATTTGTGTTCAACTATGCCATAGATTGTTTGTGTTGAACTATGTCACTGATTGTTATGTTGAACTATGGATTATTGTTGATGTATTTGTTTTTGTTTGATCAATATATTTGATTGCTTTTTCTTGTTTGCGTCGGCACCGCGCGCTGTAATTTGCATCGTCTGTTGGGAGCCTCTTTTCCGCCTAATGCAGCCTCCGGTGGAGGCCACGCCGGCACCGCACGCTGCAAGTGCGATATACAGCCAGCGGCGGACCAAGCATCCCTGTTGCCCCGGCAGTTGGAAGATGCTCTTAATCTCGGTGTGTATACTCCTGAGGCACTTGTACCCGTCACCAAGCAGAGCGGCCAGCTTCCCCCGAACGAGCTGCGGTTTCTCATGACTTGTTATGCTACATCCAATTCACATCTGAAGATGACCGAATCGGGTGAGATAGACCAAATGTTAATAATGCACATAACATTAGGATTTAGGTGGCAGATAATTTTAATGGAAAAGATATAGACTCAAAACCCAGCCTAGCTTGTTTTTGAATCCAGACATGCAGATCATACATGAAGTAGTTTAGCTACCTCACCCAAGGATTGATGTACTCCCTCCGTTTCAAAATATAAGATGTTTTAGCGTACTTAATCACATATTGTTTATAAGATGGCCGGGAGGCAGAAAGTCGAGCATTAATTGGATGGACTGCTGTACTGATGTTACTGAACATATCATCATGTACAATCGGAGGATCATCATCGTACCCCACGCACATATCATCATGTACAATCGGAGGATCATCATCGTACCCCACGCACATATCATCATGTACAATCGGAGGATCATCATCGTACCCCACGCACATATCATCATGTACAATCGCAGGATCATCATCGTATCCCACGCACATATCATCATGTACAATCGCAGGATCATCATCGTATCCCACGCACATGCATGGTCTCTCTGCTCGGGATGCATGGGAACCTACAAGGGAGATACTCCATCCGAGCAAAGCGACACCCAGTAGAAACGCTGGATAACGGCATTGGTTGTGCGGATGTAATCTCCTTGGCTGTATAATACTAGGATGGCTTCTTCTTGTGCGCAGTTTTTGCAATTCGTTCGAAAACTTTATCTCCTTTCTTCATTTCCCTGTGCAATTAATATGAGAAAAATGCTGGAAATGTTGAAGGTGAAAGAAAGGGGTGGGTCATATCCACAAAAGTAAATGCCGCAAACCTCTGGTGCAGAAATACTATGAGATAGAACAGTGGCAAAAGAAGCAACGTCAAGATGCAGAGAGCCAGGTAGAATCTGTTTGTTTGTTTCTGCACAATGGGGTAAAAGGTAACAGTAAGTTGGAAATTTTTTCTACAACTTTATAAATTGCCGTCTATTGTTCCACAAATCTGGATAATGACATACGTAAAGCTATTTCTGATTTTCAATAACAAACATTTCGAAACTACTCCCTCCGTTTTAAAATATAAGATGTTTTAGCTTTGTGAAGAGAGTGTATCTAGACTCCTTTTAGTGTGTAGATTCACTCCAAACTTAGATGAACCTACACGCTAAAAGAGGTCTAGATACACTCCCTTCACAAATCTTAAACATCTTATATTTTGAAACGGAGGGAGTATAATGCTATGTGATAGACTGAATATCAAATTGCACTGCGTAATAATGTAGATTGTAGTCATTCAGAAAGCTACACACCTTAATGAATCAATGAATGTAAAGATTTACAGCAGACTAAAATGACTTATCACACCTTACGGAAAAGAAATAAAAGCTTAGTAACACGTCAATTAGTTCTGGAAAAAATGATGTTAACTTATGTTACCCCAGCTGCATTAACAGGTCATGTTGTTCAGCTGAAGCGTAATTGGCTATTGCAGAAACTAGCACTAAGTTCAGAATTAATACTTGGCAACAAAAAGTATAGGTAAAAATTTGCTCACCCTGCCACCTTTGGGGAAAGGTTTGGAACGCCCGTTGCAAGTGTGAGCATCACAGAACTGGTGCAAGAAAAATTCTGCAAACAAGCTGTATCAGCAAGAAGCCTACGTGGGAGAACTATCGAGTATAGGACCATGGCATTTACACCAGCACTCACCATGAAGCCGGCTGGCAGAATGCCCTTGATTAATAGGAAAGCAACTGTCTGCAAGGCTCTGTTAGCAGAAGCAGGAAGGAGTTCAGTACTGATACTGCAAATATACCTTAAATGCTACCTATATAGGGACATAACGCATCTATTATTTAACAACATTAACCAACGCACCAACTAAAATTTAATAAATCCAAGGAAATCTGAAGCAGACTTTCATAGCTGATTCATGATTGAGTCATGATCATCTTATGGTGCTTACACTCAGGCAGGTACAACAACCAATTTCTACTAGTTAATACATAGGTAGATAAACATGTAAACAAAAATAGTATATACAAGTTCACGCAATTGCATCGAATAAAAAACACAAGCACGAAAGCATGAACAAGTGCATGAACTGATGCTGCTTATTATTATCAAAGCGCAGAACAATAGTTTTTTCAGGAAAATGATAAGATCGCAATATATACAGACAAAGAAGTAATGAAATATATCTAGTTTTTTTCTAATGTGAACCTACATATAAGCTTAGAATACATATCTATAAATGTTTCATGTATGCAACAAACCTATAAGAGTGGCACAAAATCGACCAAACAAAGGTATGCAGGGCAGTTCAGACAAAATGATAAGAACCTCACAAAGGTGACGGTTCCTTGCAGCTGCAGCTGCATTGCATTTACTCTTTGGTTTCTTGAACTCCATAGTCAGATCACAGTGAAGTGCTCCACAAAGATCTGCCAAGCACCTTCCTTGACTCTAAGAAAACAATTCAAGATTTAGCACTTCATGACTCTAAATAAATTTCACAAATTGAATTGACCAAACTAGCTTGCTAATATGAGAACATGGAGTGCATGCCCAAGAAAATGACATAAAATGGAAGAAATCATGACAGCCCGTAAGAAGCATACATTATCGACCAGATTACTGTGTCGGTTTGCAAAATGTTGGTCAATAAATTTCTCTGCTCGAAAGGATTTCTTGCAGAAGCCACAGCGCCACTCGTTAATATCAAAATGCATCTTATGTTGCTCTTGTTCCCGAAACATGTCATTTTCAGGATGAAGCCTGCATTTGCTTGGCAGTTCATATTTCTCCTTTTCCACAAAGGGCATCAAATACTGCACAAAGGAGAGATTTGAACCTGTAATGTCGTTATGAATGCACAGATGCAGTGAACAGTTACATTGCATGTCTTACCTCATCAATAGCTTTCCAAGCTGCACGGCTCCTTTCCCTTGAGCAATGCACCTCATGTGTGTGTGACTTTGTTTGATGAAGAACTCTGGCATCAGGTGAAAACACAAAACTCTTCAGTATTGTGTCCCAAGACTCTACATAAAACATTTTAAGATTCCATGAGTCGACAAGTCTGTTTCCGGTATTGCTTTTGGTAGGATTATGTTACGAGGGATTTTTTTTTTTTTTGAGGAATTACAGCAGGAGAGTCTCCTACTGCGCTTTTATATTAAAACAGAGAGAGAGGGAAATTCATTACAACTGGCATATAGGCCCAGCTGGTAGCAGGATAAGGATGCAGCAAAGCTGGTCCCTAGCTGTTTGGATCAGAACAAGAGAAGCACCTGCTGGATCATCTAGTGGTATCAAGCAAAGTTGGTTGAGTTTGAGTAGTTATAGTTTACAGTCCAGTTAGTAATGAGTATTCTTGGTTTCCATATATTAGGATATGTCCTCTATTATGAGGCTATGAGGTCAGGTACTCCCACCCATCAAGAGGCTCCAACAGGTTAGAGGTAATGAGTTATTTTAGGAGAATCTAGGTGATGACCTTATTTGAATTGCCATGTGCGGAAAAAAAAACATGGTGAACTTGTTTCGTGTGGCATGCCCAGAATAAAACACTAATCGATACGTCACAGTTTCATCTGTAGCAACTTAGATTGCAAGCTTAAGTTCGGTACCTGGATCCAGTCCCGCCATGGAATTCCTACATCATAAAAAAAAAATCCAAATTAGCCAGCCCAGGGAAATATGGTATTCTTTTGAACATCAAAAGACAACTAGTAAGGCCTTGTTTGGAACGCAGGAAAGAAAAAATACAGGAATAGGAAACCCACGGGAATTGAGATGTCATACCACAACAATCCTATAGAAATCTAGAACACAGGAATGGGAAAAGGTAGCCATTTGGATTGTAGGATAGGAAAATGCATGAATTTTTCAAATTTGAAACAACTTCCAAGCTAGCGTTGTCACGTGCTGCTCATTTCTACACACACATGCTTTCATGACCCATTTCGAACCTATAGTAATAAACTCTTTCCACTCGGACATGCAACATCCTCAACACTGCAGGAACGCCAAGCCAGACTTGTTCCAAGAACACCATCGACGCCCGTGGCCGGCCGGCCGACGACAGCGTCAAGGAAAACAAGCACGGCGGTCAGCTGTGAGAAGAGTGGTGGCAGGTTAGGATATCTTCCCATGAGAAGAGTGGCGACACTTTGTTCCACCCCACAGGAAAGTTTCCAATAGATTGGACCGGATGTTTTTTTCCCTGTAAAATGTAAAGCTTAGGAATCCAATCCCATGGATTTCCTTTTCCTATCCCTATGATCCAAAGGGTGCAAAGGAAATATTTCCTATGAGAATCCTATCCTTTGATTTTCCTATGAAATTCCCATGTTCCAAACGGGCCCTAAACAGTAAAGATGAAGTAACAATTTTTATCTTTACGTAGGCCAGAACTTGCTTACATATTTAATATCTGAACATTCACAAAGATGA
Organism: Avena insularis; assembly: GCA_023614405.1. NCBI lineage: Eukaryota > Viridiplantae > Streptophyta > Magnoliopsida > Poales > Poaceae > Avena > Avena insularis. The sequence continues at coordinate 473,945,072 of CM042696.1, read as the reverse complement.
AAGGCATTTTTTCCCATCCAGTTCATACATATGCAACCCAAAGGGTGCGCATTCTTCTAGAAAGAACTCATGGAAGGCACACAGAGATGCAAGTACGACGAGATGAAGGAATAGCGCGACACGATATGGCAATTGCCATAACCCACGGCAGTATGGTAACCATAAGAACATATCAACATAGATACATGAAACAAAAAAGCCCATTTGATATTTTTGGTGAACAGCATTCAGGAGCATTCAGCTGAATTCCCCCCGCATAATTAAACTAGTTTTGCCTTGCAGGATATTTGGATCATCCGTACTGTTTTACCAAATTGTCAATTGGAACCGAACCGCAAGTCACAGAACAAATTATTCATGCAAAAATAGTTGAATAAGCTCGTGAGCTTTGACAGTCCGCACTGAGCCTCCAAACCCTAAAGCTTGCTAAGATTCTTCCAAGAGATCACTCCGAAGATACAAAAATGGTCAGACCTTGTTGAGGAACGTCCACAACGAACCACGTACCACTGGGGTTCGAACTAATACTACACACAAATACAGATCAAGCCTAGATTTTGACACAAACAAATCTTCACTTGCTAAATCTACTGATCCTAAAGATTTAATCATACACGAAAATAAGTACCATTTGCTGCCCAACGGCTGGCCAAATCTAGAATTAACCAAGAGGAAAGGGGGTACCACTGATAGAGAAGTACCTGATTCGATCCGGACACGAGGAGAAGGCAAGAGAAGGCGACGAATGCGGCGAAAAGGGATGACACGGGGCGGCCAGCCCAGCTCCTCATGTTGGGGAGCGGTGCTCCTTGCCAACGGAAAATCGTCAAGTCCGGATGGATCTGCAACGCATCCGCGCCAGTCCAGCAGAGGGGCAGAGGAGGAGCTTCTCGGCGGCGGCGCGGTTGCACAAAGAGGGAAAGGTATGTTTGGGGCGCGTTCACCACCGGCCAGGTCGTGTTCGTACGTGTTTTATTGATGCGAGTGTGATGTATGTCCCCAGAGGTTGTAATAAGCCTGCCGCCCGTGATTTAGCGGTTTTGGGTGTAGGTGTTGCTCACGGAGACCAAGTGTTGGACGATGTACCTAGTTATGTAACCAGTCTGGTGACTGGCGATCGTGTCGTGTCTTAATGTAATATATCAGTGTTTCATGTTAAAAAAAAGAACAATTCTGGGGAAAAAGAACAATTCGGTCTGATCGGTTGCTGGGGCTCTCTCCGTGATGTGGCCGCGCGCAGTCAAACCAGTCCTAGCCAGGCTCGCTAAAAACAATAAAGACGCGTTTGGTAGCATGTAGATGTTGTAGCCAGGCCGGACGGGGACGAAAATATGTCGATTGGCTGCATGCCTTTTTGGTCCGCATCAGCCCGAGCCTCAAAGCACCCCTCAGCCAGGCCCGGGACAACGCTCGATTCGGCCATTTCCCCGAAGCCAGTCTCGCTGCGTGCAAATGGAGGAACGCGGCGTCAGAGCTCGTGCCTGCGGGGAGATGGCGGGAGACCGCGCGCGACCACAAAATTCCGACGGGAGGATTTCGCTCACCGCCCTCCTGCTCCCCACCCTATTTAGGGACGGCGATGTTCTACTCCCAAAATCCAAATCCACCATTCCACCTCCCAGTCGAGTTTTTCCCCAATCAGATCTAGATCAATGTCATTCGATTCTTCTGCGTCCAGCATGAAGACGCTTGGTCACCATCTTCGGCCCGGCGAAAGCACGGCGTCGATTGGCCGTCTGCTTCACCGAGCCGATCTTGGTATCTTACGGCTACTCCGGCGAAGGTGGCCACTTTGAGCTTGCCGTCAACAAAGTCGACCGAGGCGATGGTCGGATTCGCGGCAACTCCATGGACCGCGGCGGTCGGCATACCGGTAGCTCCTTCGTCCCCTACCTCTGTGATGCATCATCTGCAAGCTGTAGAAAAAACCTCTCACCTTGGGCTAGCTATACGTAGATCTTTGAGCATTGTATACTCCATTATTCACTAGTACCTCTGATGCTCTTAGATCTGTTCATGCCGTGTGATGTAGTGTTATCTGTGATGCTCATAGATCTGTTCATGTTGTGTGAGTTAGTGTGATCATGTTCTTCTCTGTTTTCTAGACTTATGATGCTATGCTTGTTCGTACTTACCGTTAGTATTTGTAGTGCAAATTGTTTGTAGACCATGATGCTAGTGTCTCATTTATCATTGTAGGACAGTTCGATGGACAAGACATCGAAACTGCCTATTGAGATTGCTGAGGATGTTATCCTCATTCGAGCTTTATACATGTACACACTGAAACCAATGGTGTGGGAGCCTTCTCTATCTCTGTTCATTATGAACAGGCTTTATGAGTTCGTCAAAGAAGGGATTATGTGTGACTAGGGATTCAAAGAGATTTACATGCAGCGTATATGCAATGATGTTCTTGACTTCACTAGAAAGTATGTCACCCCAACTCAGGTGTACAACCATATGAGGAAGTGGAAGAGGAAGTGGGCTCTTGTGCTCAAGTTGTAGGGTTTGGATGGCGTCAAATGGTGTTCGGACACCTCGTCTTTCAGGATGGAGAACGACAGGCGGATGGAGTTGTCGAAGGTTGTGATGCATTGTTCAATTCATGTTTACAATTTGAAGATTTTTCACCGCTTCTTAAGTAATAGAATTTTTTTTTTGTAACAGAGTTACCCGTTGGATCTCCTTTCCAATCCTTTTCAATCCACCGGAGAACTATACTCAGATTAAGCTCATCTTCAACCTCAAGCCTATCATTGAGAAGCATTTGTACACCTCCCTCGCGTTTATCTTGTCCATGGACCACCTTGTCAATGACCCGATCCAAGGTTGGTTGTACACTTCCATGTGTGTCCGTGATAGGAGGGAATGGCTCAGGTGCTAGCTGCGCAAGAACTACATCTGAGACAGGAACAACTATCTATGGAACAACGTAAGTCGTACTACTTACATATCTTAGCTCTATGATGATGCAGATGATCTGCGTGAACAAGAACTGTATATTTTGGGAGGTGGTGAAACATCCCCTCCATTAGCTAGGGTTGATGAACTTGGTGATGAACTAATTCTATGTTATGCTTTCTTGTGTGTCATCTGTGTGTTGTGATTGTGATGAACTGCTTTTGTGTGTGTGTTGTGATTCTGATGAACTGCTTGTGGGTATGCTCACCACTCCAATGTGGGATGTTACCATAGCGAGTGCAGAGGCTGCAACTAAACATATGTGTGTTTGTTCTTATTGGGCCAATGTAGCCTACCAAATAGATGGGCATGTTTTCTCCACTCATGCAAAAAAAAGCGTATGCATGTGATGAGTCCAAAATTGAGACATATTTAAGTATATAAATTATTTATATTGTCACTCATTACATGTTATATCTGGTTACAACTATGTGTATTATGTATGATTACTAGTTCTCATTCATTTTCACATGGACTTTGCACAACCTGTAGTTTTATTAGGATTTTATTACTTTTTCTTGTCTTTGACTTGTATGTAGGTGTTGTATTGTATTATGGATAAACCAAGGCAAAAGGAACCAAGAAGATGCAATATGGAGGAGCTGCAGGCACCAGACTTAGCCATTTCAGAGGTGGAAAAAGTGGATTTTTCTATAAACACCAAATGAAGATCCAAGGCCATGATGTTGTAGCCCCCGTCTATACGATTCCAACGAACCAAAGAACACCCAAATCGGAGTTCGTATGGAAAATGGCGGCCAAAATACGGAAGCATACAAAGGACATAACGACCACTCGTTCGGGCAGGTACGGTCGTACCGTCCACCCGTACCACGGGTCTAGGCGCACAGAAACAATTGTTCTGAACACGTTTCTTCACAAAATCCATCCCTGTTTGTTCCTAGACCTTTCTTAGGTCATAAGGAACGTATTGAGGGTTATTAGGAGCACCCCTAGGCCTATATAAGAGGCAAGGAGTTAAGGGAGAAGCATCCCTCTCCATAGACATCCACGGCGGAGCCCTGCCGCCGTGCCATCTCCATAGCCGCCGCACCTCCAAGATCCACATCTCCCTCTACACCCCCACACCATTCAAGCAAGAGGAAGAACAGAAGGAGGCCATCACCATCACCATCACCACCACGCATCGAGCGCCGACTCAATCACCATCTCCATCTCCATCGATGCCTCCATCTCCCTCTCTCTTGTATTTAGTATTTGTAAGATTTAACATGAAGATGATCTCCATGAATTCTTATTTGTGTTATTGTTCATCTATGATTGAGTAATTGATTCGGTTCTAGGTTGAGGTATGATCAAGTATGTAACCCTACACTTTGTGGCTTGATCTATTATATTACTCCCTCCCCTAGTGACAAGGAGGAGATAGATGAGTTCATGTGATCCTTTGGTCTGGAGTGTATTATTGACTTGCGCGAGTGACAGCGACACGAGGCTCTATGTAGTATACATGTGTGATAACCTAGAATCATTGGGGATCATTTATTTATCTAAAGATGTATCTTGTGTAATTCCAATAGATGGCTACATAGTTGCCCCTTTAGTACTAGTGAAACTGAAAGCCTAGACACCGCCTTACTCTAGTCAATTCTACATCTACAACCCTCCTTGTTTATTGTCAACACCCGGATTTTTAAGTCCAGATGCATGTTATACCATACATCGCAATCCAAGGATTACCATTTTTGCGAGACATAACAGAAGTAGTACCACAGTACATCATCCATTACAAACCATAATAAAGGTCTTACAAATAAAGGATCTCATGATCCAGTCTTAATACAATCAAAGCAGCGGAAAGTAAATGTAGTAAGCTCCATCTTCATGATCACATGCAATGCTGACGATGGGAGATGATCCTAGTTGTCATAGACCTCCTGCTGTCCATCTTCCGGGTAATCCTCCCCATAGTATGGCCATGGGAATAGCCAGGGACAAAGCCATGAGTACTCTTTAAGTACTCGCAACTAACACTAGCATAAGTAAAGTAAAAGCTAGTAGGAATCTTAAGCTATAAGTTTGTTTTGCAAAAAGCCAGGTTTACTTTATAAAGATTCAAGAGTAAAGACCTAATTTAGTTCTCTACATCAATTAAGGGGAAACTAGTTTTCAGGTCCACCACTCTATGGTGGTCAAGTCAAAGTCATCCTTCAAGTCAGAAATCATTTTGAAAACATCTGACAACGGAACAGTATGACCACTCCAACTGTCCATAACCGCAAACGCGGCTATTCGAATAGTTTGACACTCTACAGAGGTGGTACACTTTCACCACAAAATTCGATACATCCGTCAAGGATAACCCCAAATCATCATACTTGGTATGCAGATAATCAATCTTAACCTTTCAATTACATACCCTAGTATAGGCACCGCCCCTATGAGTTTGGCCTCCCAGCCATGTCCATCTGCCATCCTGGGCACTGCATAGGTGGAAATTCATCATGAGGTAGCCTCAGCTCAACCTCTTCGGCAAGGGAACCCATACTAAGACATATAAAATTCTAGTCAAGCCCTACCCAACTCATGTATTGTGGTTGTACGGTAAAATTGGAATGGTATCGCATCCGAACCCAACCATCAGTTTTTGTTAAAGTCAAGGCTCATGCCTCATCAATTTCATTCATCAAACCATTTTGCTTCACAACACATGTCAAAATATTTTAATAGAATGAATCTTCATTCTAAGGTTTTCATAATCATTTCTACCAAGTATTCCCATCGAAAGTGATCCAGTTTTATGCTTAGCACTAGCCACTAGTATTGAGGGTATCACTATTTGAGGGTGCTAATCAAGTATAAGTATCCAAGACTAATCCTATGATCTTGATAGGATCCAATATATTTTCCACTAATCACAATTCATTAACTAAGTAAGAACTGTAGTAAAGGGGAAAGTAAAGCTTGGAGTAAAACTGGGAATTGGTAAAGTTGCATAACCAAGCATGCCTAGTGCATCTGGTATAAGGGGCTTGCACAAATAGCATGCATAGTTCTAGCTTGACTTGAGCAGTGCAGTTGTTGCAGTCGTTGAAGTTTTCCTCCTCCTCCTCAAAGTACTCCTCCTTGTTGTAGCCCGGGTCGGTACTAGCGTCTATAAATACATTCAATGTACACAATCACCAAACAACACTTCACTACTTCTATTTAGCACACAAGGGCTCATACTAGATGGTCTAGCATCATCTCAATCATCATAGGGGATATCAATATTTTCTTATTCTTCTATTTTAGAAAAGTAATTTCTACTCATTTAACTATTTAAGATTTTATATTCTCCAACAAGAATATGGGATCATATTGACACATGTCACCACCACATTTTCTCATGCTTGGGAATGTGATTTAAAATGATGGTCATGCATTACAAGATTTACTATTACTATTTAATAATATTTAAGTGACTAGAAAAGCCTATATATCACTCTTTTAATACTAGTCCATGTTTAATATCTGTAAAACCAAATATTTTTACATATTTATGTAGAGCATGGAGAATGTGATTTTTGAGAGGTGGAATCATCTCAAAAGCATTTATAGTTTATTTTAGAAATATGTTTGAAGTGTCAAAAGTCTCTGTCTTGTTATTTTTAGTATAGGTGATCTATAATTCCAAATGGTTTGAATCCAACGGGTGTGATTAGATAATTTCAATACCTTTCCAACAAAATTGAAATCATGCATTTTGGTTTAGTAAATCTCATTGAATCGAATTTTGAATCTACTGAAATAATATGGTTTTAACTAAATTGGCAAAATCCTATTTGAATCACTAAGCTCTGCGCGGGAAAAGACATGGGCTAGGCCAACTGCACAGCCCTGGCGCAGCGGGCTGCTGACAGAATGGCCCTAACTCATCTAAACCGAAACGGTATCTTTCATTCTCATCCCTACGATTAGAATGAGATCTACAGCTGTGGTTTGTCGTCTCCGTCGAACTGCTCCGGTGAGACTCAAACCCTAACGCGGCAGTGGGGGTCGCTGGGGACTTACCGGGGCTCCATCTAAGGTTGGTGATGGAGGCGAATGGGGTTGTCTATGACGGCGGTTCGATTGGCGGTCACGACAGCTCCTGGGGTGGCCGCAATCAACGGCTTTCTTCCTCGACTGCAGTGGCAGACTCCAGCCAAATTCCGGTGTCGTGGTGCTCGCCTTGCTCCGGGGAAGGGTCGGTGAGGTTCCTAGGTGAGTGGGGAGTGGAATGGTGTGGAGAATGAGGTATGGGGTGGCCTCTATTTATACCCCAGCATTGGAGGTAGGGCGACATGGTCTGGCTTTTCCGGCGACGCTGCTATAGGTCTCGTTGAGCATGGCTAAGGGCATGGGTCGGTGCGGGGGACTATGGCGATCGTCACACGAGTGACGGCACAGCAAGGGGCGGTCTCTGTTGGTCGGGCGACATCGGTGCTCTGTTCCAGTACACGGGTGTTCGTCACTCAGTACGGCGGTCACGGGGCGCGCGACGTTGAACGATCATGTCTAGGAGGTCACTGGTGCCACGACGACTGCGGGTTCGAGCGGAGAGAGTGAGGCGCGGCGTGTGCGTGCGAGGCAGCTGCGACGCTCCGTCGTGCTCTCGGCATGGCAGAGGCTTAGATGGGCGCGCAATTTCCAGCGTCTCCACTTCTTGCCTTGGGTCAAGGGGTGGTCAAGGGGTGGCGGTGAGGTCATGACTAGCTGCTAGGTATCATGGGAGTGGGCGGCGCGGCGTGCAGCGAGTGGTTCATGCTCGACCGGCATGGCCGGCATGGTACGGGCATGCCACTGGTGCAACGGTGGAGATGAGGCTCTCTATTGCACGGCCAACTACCAGGGATGATCATGTACAATTGAATGGGTTGATTGCAGTACAAGAGATGAGCAATTGATAGCTCAAAATAGTGTATAGTGGTTGAGGTTGTACTGTGTCTGCCAGGTGTTCGACCAAATGGCCGCATGAAATTTACTTTCAAATTTTTGAATGATTTTTGGTGAGTGATCTGATTACTTGCTTAGTAGTCTATGGTTGCTGGGAATGGTCAAGGGGAATTGGTTTGAGTGGTTTTTGAAAAGTGATGATCTAGGCATATGAACTTGATTCAATTTTGAATTGCCTCTAAAAGGGGTTTGAAAATAGTTTCTGTCCTTTTGTAAAGTTTGCTTGGATTCACTTTTACTTGGTCTAGCAAGGGGTGAAAATAATTGGAATTGTTTCTGTTAGAAATCTTTTACTAGAAACACCCAAAGTGTTCTAGTGGATAAGTTTGGCCAAAATGACCATTTGATCATATGATCTATATTTGATTTTCTTTTTATTTGATTCTATTTGTAAGTGATCTAGATGATGTAGTATTTATCTTTAAACTAAGCCTTATCATTTGTAGCAATCAATCATGGCAATTTCAAGGATTCATACACTAATGCAAATCACACATGCACTCATATTAAGTTTAATAATAAAAGTTCTTGTCAACCCTAATCTTGGGTGATTAGAGCTTGATAAGCTGGATTAATATTTTTGGGATGTTACAAACCTTCCCTCCTTAAACAGAATCTCGTCCTGAGATTCAGGAAAAACTAGGAACTAAAGAGATTGGTAAACTCAGTCTTAATGTAATCTTCGCGTTCCCAGGTGGCTTCTTCTTCGGTATGGTTACTCCACTAAATCTTTAGAAACTTGATACTTCGGGTCCAGGTGGTTCTGAATGCTTCTTCCAAAATACGGATGGGCACTTCGCGATAGGTTAGATCCTTATAGATATCTATGGCTCGGTGATCGATGTTCTTGAAAACTTCGGTCTTCTCCGGAACTTCTAAGCATTTGCGAAGTAACGAGATATGGAACACATTATGCACGGCTGACATCTCCTTAGGCAGTTCCAGTTGATAGGATACTTCTCCTCTGCGATTCAAAATCTTTAAGGGTCCAATATATCTAGGGGCAAGCTTCCCTTTCAATCAAAAATGTTGCATTCCTTTCAAGGATGACACTTTGAGATACACAAAATCTCCGATATTGAAGGTCAGGTCTCGACGTCTTTTGTCAACATAACTCTTCTGTCTGGATTGGGCAGTCTTGAGGATCTCACGGACTTTGTGAACCTTCTCTTCAGCTTCTCGTAGGATGTCTGGTCCAAAGATCTGACTCTCTCCTACTTGCGACCAATTTAACAGGGTACGTCACTTCCTTCCATACATAAATTCAAATGGGGCCATTTGCAAACTGGCTTGATAACTATTGTTGTATGAGAATTCCACGAAAGGCAGACAATCTTCCCATTTGGATCCATATTCCAACACATAAGCTCTCAACATATCTTTTAAGATCTGGTTGACTCTTTCAGTTTTTCCGTCGGTTTGCAGGTGATAAGCGGTGCTGAAATTCAGTTTGGTTCCTAATCCTTTTTGGACTTTCTGCCAAAATCTTGAGGTAAACTGGGTTCCTCGATCTGACACTATGGTCTTGGGGGTTCCATGCAAGCTGACTATTCTAGCAATGTATAACTCTGCTAGCTTCGAGCTCTGGTAGGTTGTCTTGACGGGTATAAAATGAGCTACCTTAGACAGTCGATTTACTACGACCCAAATATAGTCATTTCCCCTACTAGATGTAGGCAAATCGGTGATGAAATCCATTCCGATAGAATCCCATTTCCATTCTGGAATCTGCAATGGTTGCAAAAGTCCTACGGGTCTCTGATGTTCCGCTTGGACTCTCTGACAGATATCGCACTTGGCTATGTAGCTTCCGACTTCTCTCTTCATTTTGTGCCACCAAAATTGCTCCTTCAAATCCTGATACATCTTCGTTCCTCCCGGGTGGATAGAGTAAAGAGTATCATGAGCTTCTTGCATAATGACTTGTTTCAACTCCGAATCTGCTGGAACACAGATACGTCCTTTGTACCACAAAACTCCTTCTTCATCTTCGGTGAATCCGGGTACCTTCCCTGTTCCGATACGACGCTTGATTCCATCAATACTTGCATTTCCTTTCTGGGCCTCTTTTACCTGACTAATCAAAGTGGGTTGGAGTTCTATGATAGCTAGGAATCCTTCGCTAACTAGCTCCACTCTGAAATTCTCCATCCCCTTATGCAGACTTGGCTGGGCTTCCTTTATCATGGTGTTTAATCTACACGGCAATCTGCTAAGAGCATCTGCTACCACATTGGCTTTGCCAGGGTGATAGTTAATGTCAAGGTCATAATCCTTGATTAACTCAATCCATCTCCTTTGCCTCATATTCATCTCCTTCTGGGTGAAAATATACTTCAGACTCCTGTGATCCGAATAAATCTCACAGAGATTACCCATGAGGTAATGACGCCATGTCTTCAAAGCTAAAACTACGACTGCTAGTTCGAGGTCATGGGTAGGATAGTTATGTTCATGTTGCTTCAATTGTCTGGATAGATAGGATATGACTTTACCTTCTTGCATCAACACACATCCGATACCAATCTTGGATGCGTCACAATACACATCAAAAGGCTTCTTGATATCCGACATGATCAAAATTGAAACCAATCTCTTCTTGAGATCTTGAAAACTTTCTTCACATTTGTCAGTCCATTCAAACTTCTTATCTTTCTTCAACAACTAGGTCATCGGTCTTGCGATGCTCGAGAATCCTTCCACAAACTTGCGGTAATATCCGGCTAATCCAAGAAATGCACAGACTTCTATTTGGGTGGTTGGGGCTTTCCATTCTTCAACATCTTTGATCTTGGCGGGATCGACAACGACTCCTCCTGGCGACATGATATGGCCTAGGAATCCTACTTCCTTTAACCAGAATTCACACTTGCTAAACTTGGCATACAACTGATGCTCTCTAAGGGTTTCAAGGATGGTTCTCAGATCTTGCTCATGGTCCTCTTCTAATTTGGAGTAGATCAGAATGTCATTGATAAAAACAACGACAAACTTATCCAAGAAGTTCATAAAAATCTTATTCATGAGATTCATGAAATAAGCGGGGGCATTGGTTAATCAAAAGACATGAAATTGTACTCATACAATCCATATCTGGTGGTGAAGGCAGTCTTTGGAATATCCGTTGCATGAATCTTCAATTGGTGATAACCAGTTCTAAGCTCAATCTTAGAAAACACTCTGGCACCAGTCAGTTGATCAAACAAATCTTCTATCTTCGACAAAGGGTACTTGTTCTTGATGGTGACGTCATTCAGCTTCCGGTAATCCGTACAAAGACGGTTGGCAGCATCCTTCTTATCAACAAACAAAACGGGTGATCTCCATGGCGATGCACTTGGTTGTATCAATCCTTTTCCCATCATATCATCAAGTTGCTTCTTCAGCTCCACTAGTTCAGATGGGTTCATACTATAGGGTCTCTGAGCTATGGGTCCAGTTCCAAGGATTAGTTCAATGATAAACTCGATATCCCGATCTGGGGTCATACCGGGCAATTCATCTGGGAACACATCGGGGTATTCACAGACTACTCTGACTTGGTCAATGGTGGTCTTGGCTAGACTCTTGTTGCACTTGAATTGATAGGGCAAGGTCTGAGATATATGCTGTACTGATACTCTGGTGCTACTGGTCATGGTTATGGCTTCCTTAGCACAGTCAATTAATCCTTGATGTTTCGACATCCAATCCATCCCTAGTACTACTTCCAAACCTTTGGTTCCAAGTATGATTTGATTGGCATAAAAATCTATCCCATGGATTCTGATGGGTACGGACTTGCAAATTTTTCTAGCTTTGGTGGTTGAACCAGGTATTTGAACTATCATAACATGCTTTAGATTTCTTGGTTGAATCTTACTAGTGAAATATAAATTCTTTTGTAACAAACGATTGCGATGCTCTAGAATCAAACAACACTCTTGCTAATACCCAGTTAATAGAAAACATACCCAGCACAACATCTGGTGCTTCCTAGGCTTTCTCAGCATTCATGTGGAACAGACGACATTATGGTTGTGCGGGTTTCCTAGGGTGAATCTCTTTCTAGGCTGGACACGGCGTTGCTGCGGGGCAGGTGCATTCACATTGGTTGCTGCAGCAAGCTTCTTGGGGCACTCGTTGGAGTAGTGCCTCTTGACTCCGCATTCAAAGCAAGTGATCATTGATTTGCCTTTCCCTACGACAGGCACATCATTGCTTCTAGTCCTTGGGACAGTATTGTTGTTGTTATTGTTGGACTTTGGCGGTGCACAGTTGAAATTATTGGAGTTGCCGGGGTTGTTGTTGTGGTTTCCTCCGGGCCTTGGGTTTCCTCCACCACGATTGGGATAGTTCGTACGGTTCATTGGGGTCCTATTGTTTCTGGGTGCATATCCTGCAGACGGGTTGGGGCAATACTTTGGGGTATGGTGGGGTCCTGGTTGGTGCATCATTCGACGCTTGCTGTTCTCACTGGCCTGGTTGATCTTTCCTTCCATCTGGATTGTAGAATCCACTAAAGCTTCAAGGTCATCGAAGGGATGTTGACTAGCACTGTTTGCATCTCATCATGCAGACCATTCAGGAATCTCTCCTTCTTCTTGGCTTCATTGTCAATCTCATCAGGTGCATACCTAGCTAGTGACAGAAATTTGTCACGGTACTCAACCACTGCCATCCTTCCTTGCTTCAGGTCTCTGAATTCATCCCTCATCTTCTTGATCAGGCCCGGGGGCACATGGGTCCTACTAAACTTGAGTTTGAACTCCTCCCAAGTCATCATTTGACCTTTGTTCATCGTACGAGTACTATTCCACCATGATCTGGCATAGCCGGATAGATAGTGGGTGGCAAACAGCACCTTTCATTAGCATCAACTCCTGCAACTTCTAGATTGTTCTCCATGGTTTGCAGCCAATCATGAGCATCTAAAGGCTCCTCAGACTTACTAAACATGGGTGGGTTGGTATTCTGGAAGTTCTTAAGTTTGGATCCATGGTGATTTTGGTTTTCATGGCCTTGATTATTGTGGGCCATCTGGTGTATCTGTTGAAGAGTGGCTAAGTTGGCTTGACGTTCAGCTCTACCAGCTTCACGGTCAGAAACTAGCATTTGCAAAATCTTCAGCATTGGGTCCTGAGATGAGCTGCTTCCTCCAGGATTTCCGCGAGTCATCTGAAGATTGAGATAGATAGTGAGACAAGAGGGAAATTTCTAGGGTTCATGGGTTTGTTTCAAAAACTTTAAACTTTGAGTATAACTCAGGTTTTGAAAACTAGCAACTTCTTTTCATTCATTCATTCCAAGAACACAATACAAAACACACACCACAACTAGAAAACAGATGGATTTAGGAACCATTCTGTGAAGCTACGATACAATGGGACCGGGTACAACTCACACCTATGATAGTGCTTAGGTGCGACTACTCATCATCAGGGGTGTCGGGCTCTTCATCATCAATGAAGTCAGCATCATCCTCATCTGTGTTGTCCTCCATGGTGACGTCCTCCAAGTATTCATCGTCATCACTGAGGTAAGAGTGAATATCCCCACGGATGTCTTCACCTTCCTCCTCCTGCTGTTCCTCCAGCTGGATCTCCTGGTCGTGGATGGTCTCCTCCAAGGTGGCTATCTTCTATTGAAGACGAGCGATGATGTGGTCCTTTTTGTCGTGTTGGCGACGAAGTGACTTGTGTTCCTTGGCAAGGATGGCAAGGGTTTGCTTCCTCTCAACAGCTTCAGCACTGCTCTGGTTGGCATAATCACGGGCATTGTCCAACTCCTTCTGTGTCTCATGTAGCATGAAGTCCATGTGGTCCACGTAGTGCTTCTACTCCAGATGGGCTGGCATGGATAGAGGTTGTCCCATAGAGTCACGTCTTGCATAGTGAGAAAAACGGGTGCCGATGATCTGGTTGATGTTCCGAGCACACAAGAGAGCAAGAGCTTCTTGCATAGCCCTGGCTAATCTATCTAGCCAGTTGTTCTCCCGAACGCTGAACTGAATCTTGTCGGAAAGAGGTGGCTCCATTTTGCCTCTCAGGTCGGCAACAATCAGCCACTGTAGCTCCCCTCCAGCGTGGTCCTTGAGCTGTGCTCCGAAGAACTCCGGGTGCGGGCGTCCAAGATACTCTGAGAGCGAATCTAGATCCCTCTCAAAGATAAGTTGTCCTCCGTTGCCCAACTGGTAAAACTTGGTGTATTTGACCTCCATCTATAAGAAATTTGATCAAGTGTGTCAAGTTTTAGGTAGACTTGTAAGAGTTTTGAGTAACAAGTGACCTATTTTTGAAAGAATCTCAAGGATAAGAATTAGAATAGGTTTTTGTAAATACTCCCTTTCTTTGTTTTAAAACTAAGTTTTTCGGACGTCCATTATAACTAGGGTCTCCTATGGCCAAGATGGCTCTGATACCAACTGGTCAACACCCAGATTTTTAAGTCTAGATGCCTGTTATGCCGTACATCGCAATCCTAGGATTACCATTTTTGCGAGACATAACAGAAGTGGTACCACAATACATCATCCATTACAAACCATAATAAAGGTCTTACAAATAAAGGATCTCATGATCCAGTTTTAATACAATCAAAGCAGCGGAAAGTAAACGTAGTAAGCTCCATCTTCATGATCACATGCAATGCTGACGATGGGAGATGATCCTAGTTGTCATAGACCTCCGGCTGTCCATCTTCTGGGTAATCCTCCCCATAGTCTGGCCATGGGAATAGCCAGGGACAAAGCCATGAGTACTCTTTAAGTACTCGCAACTAACACTAGCATAAGTAAAGTAAGAGCTATTAGGAACCTTAAGCTCTAGGTTTGTTTGCAAAAAGCCAGGTTTACTTTATAAAGATTCAAGAGATAAAGAACTAATTTAGTTCTCTACATCACTTAAGGGGGAAACTAGTTTTCAGGTCCACCACTCTGTGGTGGTCAAGTCAAAGTCACCCTTCAAGTCATAAATCATTTTGAAAACATCTGACAACGGAACAGTATGGCCACTCCAACTGTCCATAACCATGGACGCGGCTATTCGAATAGTTTGACACTCTGCAGAGGTGGTACACTTTCACCACAAAATTCGATACATCCGTCAGGGATAACCCTGAATCATCATACTTGGTATGCAGATAATCAATCTTAACCTTTCAATTACATACCCTAGTATAGGCACCTCCCCTATGAGTTTGGCCTCCCAGCCATGTCCATCTGCCATCCTGGGCACTGCATAGGTGGACATTCATCATGAGGTAGCCTCAGCTCAACCTCTTCCGCAAGGGAACTGATACATCCATTTTGCATCACTATTCTATGTCATAATTCACTATTATTCATTGATATATTTCGTATTGAGAGGTGATACTTATGTTATTTCATCTGGTTTTGCATGGTTGATGACTTTTGGAGCATGGACCGCTATAGTCAGGATTCTGATGGAAAAGGTGCTGTTTGGAGGCAAAATTCGTGAAGATCGGAAAATACAGGAAAATATATGGAAAATCCTATTTTTCCAGAAGACGAAGGCTGCCAGAAGAGGGAGTGGAGATGGGCCACAGGGGGCCCACACCACCCCCTGGCGCGGGCCACCCTAGGCCGCGCCACCAGGTGGTGTGGCTGCCCTGGCCCACCTCTGTCTCTCCCCTTTGGCGTATATATTCCTCCCAAAACCCTAAGACTCGGGGAGCGACCATGGAAAGATTCCGCCGCCTCTGCGGGGCGGAAAACACCGAGAGAGAAAGAATTCTCCGGCAGACAGATTTCTGCTGAGGGAATTCCTTCCCGGAGAGGGGAGATCGTCGCCATCAACACCACCATCAAGCTGGACTTCATTGGGATCATCACCACCAGCACCATCATCACCATCTCCATATTGCTGTAACAATTGGGTTGAATATTGCATAATTCTTAAGGGAAACTTTCCTGGTGTTGATTACTCTTTGTAGTTGATGCTATTGAGTGAATCGTTGAATTATTGTTTATGTTCAGATTGTTATACATCATTATTCCATCTTTGATCATGATTCATATGATGTCTTGTGAGTAGTTCATTTTGTTCTTGAGGACATGGGAGAAGTCATGTTGTTAGTAGTGGAATTGTGTTGAGAAAGATTCAATAGTTTGATATTTAAGTTGTGGTGTACTTCTTCTAGTGGTGTCATCTGAACGTCGACTACATGACAGTTCACCTATATGGGCCTAGGGGAATGCATTGTGTATTTGGCTACTAATCATAGGGGTTGCGGATGTGAAACATGAACCCCGTTAGGAAACCATTGCACAAGGGACATAAGGGTCTTAGAGTTTAAAAGCATGGTTAGGTTTCTACCTTAATTACTTTCTTGTACTTACGGATGTTTGCAAGGGGTATAATCACAAGTATGTATTAGTCCTAGGAAGGTCGGTACATTAGCACAGGTTCACCCACACAACACTTAGCAAACTAAAGAAGATTAATCAACTATATGAAGGGAAAGCACTTGACAGTCTTCCCATGTGTCCTCGAGAACGTTTGGTCATCTTAAGTAATACAACCGGCTTGTCCTTTGCTGCATAAAGGATTGGGCCACTTGCTGCATTTATTCTTATTTCCTTTTATTTACTCATACTTCGTTTACTTGCTGTATCAAAAACCCCTAAAAATTCGTTTGCTAAGTATTTGCAGAGAATTCCTGATCCATACCACTAGCCAGCACCTTCTGCTCCTCGTTGGGTTCAACACTCTTACTTATCGAAAATACTGCGATACACCCCCTATAATTGTGGGTCATCAAGACTATTTTCTAGCGCCGTTGCCAGGGAGTGAAGCGCTATTGGAAAGTGGAACTGGTAAAGGAAACTTCTACTGTGAGTATTGTTTATTTCTGTTAGTTGCTTTATTTTCGTTATGGATAATTCGCTGAGTTTCTTATTTGGTAATGCTACTACCACTGCTAAGGTAGTAGATGAACCACCACCTGCTGAGAATGATGCTTTTAAAATACCTACAAGAATTATTGATCGTGTTATGGATAACTACTATGTTGGGGATGGAACTGTCCATCCCGGTGATCATTTACTCTTTATACACGAATTATGCGGGTTGTTCAAGTGTGCAGGTATTACTACAGATCAAGTTATGAAGAAGTTATTCTCATTATCATTAAAAGGAAGAGCTGAGGAATGGTATAAGCTGCTGAAGAATGGTCAAGCTCTTGAATGGGAGGAAATAGTGCCTCTCTTTTATTCAAGGTTTTATCCTCCTAGTGAGATTCATAAAGATCATAATCAAATATACAACTTTTGGCCTCTTGATGGAGAGAGTACAGCTCAAGCTTGGGGGAGATTGAAGTCATTAATGCTCAAATGTCCCATTCATGAGCTCCCAAACAATATTATTATCAATAACTTTTATGCAAGGCTCCCTCTACATGATAAGGATTTATGGGATGCTTCTTGTGCTGGATCATTCACTCGTATGGAAGAAGAAGCTAAATGGGATCTTCTGGACCGTATTCAAGACAATGCTGAAGCTTGGGAGAATGACAAAGGAAGAAAGTCAGGTATAAATTATGATTATGCATGCATTGAATCTTTTATGGGAACTAATGACTTTCAAAATATTAAAAATGCTTATGGTCTACAGTCTCAAGCTCTTGCTTCTTATTTTAAGGCTTTTGCTTCCTACATTGAAGTGCCTAAAAAGAAGTGGAATAAGTATCATGAACCATATAAAGATATTGCTAAGACTTTTCCTGCAAGAAATACTGAAGTTTATACTACTAATCATGTTTTACCTAAACCTTATATTGAGAAAATGCCTTTCCTAGTTAAGATAAAGGAACATTCTATGATAGCTAGTATGGTTGATGAAAGTATAAGCAAAGCTGTTAAATCTGATAAACAAATGGTTGATGAACCTATAATAGCAAATGTGAAAGACTTTGTCACCAAATATGTATAAGAGGGACACACTATCCTTTGTAAGTATACCTCTAATATTGTTTCACAAAGTTGTGTTATGAGAGCTAGTATTCTTGTGTTTTCTGTTAGAGTAAGCGATAAATGTCATGATGGTCCTTGTGATAGTTATATTGTAAAGTTTATGCATGATACTGAAGGTTACTATGAGAGAGGGAAAAGTGTTCTTATGTATCTCAATAATATCAAGTTCCCTTGTTTTATGCTAAAAGTTTTTATGTTGCACTTCTTTTGCCTTCCTATGCTTGTAGCCTCTGGTTTCAACAACTTGTTTGTTTACAAAATTCCCTTGCATAGGAAGTGGGTTAGACTTAAATGTGTGTATTTTTGCTTCTTAATGCTCTTTTCACGTCAATTCATATTCCTATGTGAGCATCTTTGAAATTATCATGCCCATCTTAATGGCTATAAAGAAAGAGCTTTTTGGGAGACAACCCAATTTATTTTTGCTTTCAGTTCGTTTTTGTTTCTTTGAGTCTTGGAAGTTATTACTTCGGTAATAACCTCTCCTTATCCTTTTTGTTTGGTTTTTGAGTCAAGATCAACCTCTAATGAGAGAGAAGTAAGATTTGGGGAAGTTGCTGTCCCGAAACAGATTTTTGTGCTTCACCGTAAAAATTCGTGAGAGATCTCTGTATCTCGGATTGAGCTATAATTTTTGTGCTTCTGCCCCAGGTTGTTATTTGACTTTCGTTAGTTTTGCGCTTTTTGATTTGAGTAACAGAAGATTTTCGGAAAAAATGATCTTTACCTGCTGGTCTGTTTTGACAGATTTTGCCACTCTTGCATTTGCTTCTTTATTCGATTTCCTTTTTGAATTCTTTTTGGGTTTTCGGAAGGATTTTCTACAGTAGCTTATGTTTTGATGGTTTTTAGTTGTAGTTGAACTCAAAAGGTTTTATCATTTCACTTATACTAACGTTGCTAATGAGAACTGTGTGAAGTTTTGTGTGAAAGAAATTTCCAGGTAGTGGAGATAATGGTGTAATGAGAAAGTGAAAGGTTTCATGACTCAAGTAATAAGTGTATGAACATGAAGATATTGTTGTTATTCAAGTGGTGACTCCGGAAGAATCTACTAGATACCAAATTCAGAGACCTGCAGAGTCTGTTTTCAAATAGGTAACAGTTCTGGTAAGAAAAGTTCCGCGAAAATACTATCCAATTATATTTTTGCAGTTTTTATCCAATAAGGAAAGCTACAAAGTGAAAGAGGGACGGAAACGGAGCCAGGGTGGCTCACACTACCATGTGGCGCGGGCCCACCCTAGGTCGCGCCACCAGGTGGTGTGTCCACTCCGGACTCTGTCTCCGACTCGTTTTCTCCTAGTACCTTCCTTTTGTTGTGAAACTTCGTAATATATAACCCCCTGGATCTCCCGAGGTTCGTATATTGTGTTCTCGTCGTGTTTTCGTTTCGATCTGTTTCTGCTAGGAACTATCTTTGAAAGCTTAGAAGCACAATGGTGTCCGCCAAGGATAAAGGAAAGGAGCCTATGGAGGAAGATCTCCAAGACCCCAAGCAGGGGATGGTACCTTTAGTCTCTTGCTCTGCATCAACGGAAGCCCTACGAGTCACTAAGGAGTTCTGTGATAAGTACCGAGACTTGAGGAGGAAGGTGGACATGCTTCAATGGGAGAATAATAGGCTTCGCAAGATGCTGGAAGATTTCCTCACGTCAACTAAGAAAATATTACCACCACCACCGAAGGAGTAATTCGTCATCAGGTTTGGCATTCCCTTGGTTTGTTCCAAGCCTAGGGTAGTGCCGCGGTATCATATCACTATCTTCTATCTTTTTACCTTTTTAGTAGAGTCATATCATGAATAAAGAAGTTATCATGTAGGATGGTTTGCATTATGGAAGTGTCCCCTCTTTCGTTAGATATGTATCCCTTGGCGTGAGTTGCCGTTATGGAATATTAATGAGAAGTTCTATCATTTACTCTTTTGCATATTTTATACTAGTTTTCAATTCGTGATTATATGATTGATCTTGTTGTTAGTATTGGTATCACTTTGGGATCATTGAGTTAATTTAGTTGGTTTTGGCAAACCTGGCTTGGTCTGTAGCAACACTATTTTTGAGAGTTGAATGAAAAGATAAAAGTACTCTAAAGAAAAATAATTTCATCATCTTCCTCGCTTAATTTGCTCATAAGTTTACTATTCTCTAGTTAAGATCTTTTGTGCTTCCAAGGAAGATTGCATGTTTGTCTTTATCACTTGTATGTTTGTTTGTTTCCTTCAACTCTTATACTTGCTACCCAACCTTGCTAGCCAAAAACCTGTACTGAGAGGGAATTCTTCTCGTGCATCCAATCCTTAAACCAAAAACTCTGCCATTTGTGTCCACCATACCTACCTATTAGCATTATTGCTATTCCAAGTAAATTCCTGTTTTTATCTACCTTCCAAATTAAACTTGTTATGTGAAAATTAGTGATTAAAGCTCTCACGAACTTGATGGCACACTTTACTTTTCATGCATTTAATAACCTGAACCATTGCATCCTTCTTTGTTGCGTATATGCTTGCGCTTTATGAGTTGAAGTTAGCAGAACCATGTATCATGGGGAACATTTTCAACACTACATTGGTACTTTGTACCTAGTTGATATCATGTTATTTTGCTTATGGATCCCGACGGTGTGAAATAAAAGTGGAACTTGTAAGATCATGGAGTTTGTATGTGTGTTAGAGAAACGCCTGGGCCGCTAGCCTAAGCTATGCCTAATCATGGTGGAAACTTGCAGCATAACTATAGTGAGCATTCTATGAAGCATCCTCAATAAAAACCTATGCAAATAGCAAATAAAAAGATCGCTGAGATGCTCACTGTCTGCTTGCCTTGTCATTTTGATTATGGGATAGCTCCTGTGTCATGTGCAAGGGGTACCCCATTGGCGGTTCTCGATGATACACATGTATTTACAATGACAAGAGCTTACTCGTGACTGAAGTTGAGTAGCATGAGGTTCGGTCTTCGTAAGTAAGGGGCATGGGACTTCAATTTATAACTTGTCAAGCATATCCTCTTAGTTGTGTCACTTTAACCTTAATCACCTAAAGATGCCTATGATAGGGGCAATGAGAGCTGAAAGCTAATAAGTATCATTATTTTTTGGGAGCTCTTTATGGAACTTGAAATCCCTGCTTCCCTCTGCGAAGGGCCTTTCTTTTACTTTTTAGTTGAGTCAGTAAACCTATTCCTCTCTATCTCAACAAGTATTTTGAGTTGTTGTGTTCCATTCATTCATATGTTGATTTATTCGATCATGTTTCTTATGTTCCTTGTTTTGCACTTTGCTCTTATCTTAGTGTTTACTACTTTGAAAGCTATCATTGAAAACCAGTTATTTGTGAACTCCAGCAAATTACCAACTATTCTTTGACCAAGAGCTAAGTTTGCCATTACCAATTATGATTTACTTCATGTATCTTTATTGTGTTTCCTTTACCTATTGCAAGTAAGTTATATAATAGTGAGTTGCCTTCTATTATGATCTATGTATTGATGAATGTGATGCTTCTTGTCCGTATTCTTTTATCGACTCTTCACTCCATAAACCTGAGGTCATGATTATTGAGTTCAGTTTCGCTTAGGGACAAGCGAAGTCTAAGCTTGGGGGAGTTGATACGTCCATTTTGCATCACTATTCTATGTCATAATTCATTGTTATTCATTGATATATTTCGTATTGAGAGGTGATACTTATGTTATTTCATCTGTTTTTGCATGGTTGATGACTTTTGGAGCATGGACCGCTGCAGTCAGGATTCTGATGGAAAAGGTGCTGTTTGGAGGCAAAATTCGCAAAGATCAGAAAATCCAGGAAAATATACGGAAAATCCTATTTTTCCAGAAGACGAAGGCTACCAGAATAGGGAGTGGAGATGGGCCACAGGCGGCCCACACCACCCCTCGCGCGGGCCACCCTAGGCAGCGCCACCAGGTGGTGTGGCCGCCTTGGCCCACCTCTGGCTCTCCCCTTTGGCGTATATATTCCTCCCAAAACCCTAAGAGTCGGGAGCAACCACAGAAAGATTTCGCCGCCTCTGCGGGGCGGAAAACACCGAGAGAGAAAGATCTCTCCGGCAGACAAATTTCTGCCGGGGGAATTCCTTCCCAGAGAGGGGAGATCGTCGCCATCAACACCACCATCAAGCTGGACTTCATCGGGATCATCATCATCATCATAATCACCACCATCATCACCACCAGCACCATCATCACCATCTCCATATTGTTGTAACAATTGGGTTGAATCTTGCATAATTCTTAGGGGAAACTTTCCCGGTGTTGATTAGTCTTTGTAGTGGATGCTATTGAGTGAACCGTTGAATTATTGTTCAGATTGTTATACATCATTATTCCATCTCTGATCATGATTCATATGATGTCTTGTGAGTAGTTCGTTTTGTTCTTGAGGACATGGGAGAAGTCATGTTGTTAGTAGTGGAATTGTGTTGAGAAAGATTCAATAGTTTGATATTTAAGTTGTGGTGTACTTCTTCTAGTGGTGTCATGTGAACGTCGACTACATGCCACTTCACCTATATGGGCCTAGGGGAATGCATTGTGTATTTGGCTACTAATTGTAGGGTTGCCGGAGTGACAGAAACCTGAACCCCCGTTAGGAAGCCATTGCACAAGGGACATAAGGGTCTTAGAGTTTAAAGTTGTGGTTAGGTTTCTACCTTAATTACTTTCTTGTACTTACGGATGTTTGCAAGGGGTATAATCACAAGTATGTATTAGTCCTAGGAAGGTCGGTACATTAGCACAGGTTCACCCACACAACACTTAGCAAGCTAAAGAAGATTAATCAACTATATGAAGCAAAAGCACTTGACAGTCTTCCCATGTGTCTTCGAGAACGTTTGGTCATCTTAAGTAATACAACCGGCTTGTCCTTTGCTGCATAAAGGATTGGGCCACTTGCTGCATTTATTCTTATTGCCTTTTATTTACTCGTACTTCGTTTACTTGCTTTATCAAAAACACCTAAAAATCCGTTTGCTAAGTATTTGCAGAGAATTCCTGATCCATACCACTAGCCAGCACCTTCTGCTCCTCGTTGGGTTCGACACTCGTACTTATCAAAAATACTGCGATACACCCCTGATGACCCACAAGTATAGGGGGTGTATCGCAGTATTTTTGAGGGAAGTGAAACCCAATTTATTGATTTGACACAAGGGGAGGCAAAGAATATTTATCAGCCTTAACAACTGAGTTGTCAATTCAGCTGCACCTGGAAACAATCTTGCTCACAGAAGTTTATCAGTAGCAACAATTTTGTAGTAGGAATAGCAAAGTAATAGCAGTAGTAAAGCAAAGACAGTAGTAACAAAAGCAGTAAACAGTGGGATTCAAGTGTGGTAGGCATAGGGATGGATGGACGGGCGTTGCATGGACAAGACAATTCAAATAGCAATCAGAACATAGGGCAATTGCAGATAAATAAGATAAAGCATCCAAGTACTAGACAATCCTAGGCATGTGTTCCATATATAGTCATACGTGCTCGCAATAAGAACTTGCACAACATCTTTTGTCCTGCCAGCCCGTTTGCAGCGGGGCCTCTAGGGAACTACTGGCAATTAAGGTGCTCCTTTTAATAGAGCACCGGAGTAAAGCATTAACACTCCATGAACACATGTGATCCTCACATCAAAGCCATTCCCTTCCGGTTATCCCGATTTCTGTCACTTCGGGGCCATAGGTTCCGGACAACAACGTGTGTATACAACTTGCAGATAAGACCAAAAACAATACTATCATAATGAATCAATAACATGTTTAGATCTGAAATCATGGCACTCGGGCCCTAGTGACAAGCATTAATCACAACAAGTCGCAACAAAGTCATAAAGCACTAATAAAAGATACTAGGCACCATGCCCTAACAATCTGATGCCATTACATGAACGATCTCATCCAATCCCTACCATCCCCATAGCCTACAGCAGGGGATTACTCACTCATAGATGGGGGAAACATGGATGGTCGATGGAGAAGCGATGGTGATGATGATGGCGAGGATCTCCTCCAATTCCCGTCCGGCGAGTGCGACGGAGTTTACGGTCTGTTCAATCTGGTGGTGGCGGCGGAGCGGAACTCCTTCTGGAAAAACGTTGAACCCCCCGGAGTTTTTAGGTCAGAAGGCTTCTTATAGGCGAAGATGGAGACCGAGGGGGTGCCTGGGGCCACCACACCATGCCCTGGCGCGGCCAGGCCTAGCCCACGCCTGGGGGTGGTGTGGCCAGCCCCTGGCCCTCCTCCGTCTCGTATTCTGCCTCCTGGAGTCTTCTGGAAAAATAGGCACTTTGGATTTTGTCCTGTCCAATTCCGAGAATATTCATTTTCTGACTTTCCTGGAACCAAAAACAGCAGAAAACAGGCAACAAGCACTGTGGCTCTTGTTAATAGGTTAGTCCAAGAAATCATATGAAAAGTACTCCAAAGTGTGGACAAAACACAAGAAAGGAGATAAAACCAAGCATGGAACATCAAAAATTATAGAGACATTTGCAATGTATCAACATCCCCAAGCTTAACTCCCGCTCGTCCTCGAGTAGGTAAGTGATAAAAAGAAAGAATAATTTTTGAGGTGACATGCACCATCATAAACTTGATCAAAGTACTTGTAAAACGTTCAAAGCTGGGATCATAGTACTTCAATCCTAACATGAAAGACAAAGTTCTAACAATAGGACAAAGAAACTATGATGAAACATGAAAAGGCACAAACAAAAGATTCATGAATAGTAATGCCTTGCAAGACGTTTGTTTGTTTCACATAAAGAAAACATAGCATAGTGGCATTCAGCTTGTCCCTCATAGAGTAGCAAACATAAATGCATAGGACACCTTCAAAGTTTACAAGAGTGACTAGATACAAGTAGTTTAAAACAAGCAATATCAAGGTATGCATCAATCAACAAGTCTTGGGACAATGTACATAGAACTAAGAATGGCCACTATGCTCTCAAGAAGGTGCTGATAGAATGTGTGGAGACTCAACAAGGAAATGAAAAGGTTTTGAAAATTTTGAAAGGCTTCCAAATGCTGAAAGTATGGTACTCATTAGCTTTGAGCTCTCATTGCCCCTGTCATAAGCATCTTTAATGTGGTTAAGGTGAAAGTGAGGTCCAATCTGATTTATATGCTTGACAGACTATAAACTGAAAATCCCAAGTCCCTTGAGTACGAGGGCCGCTCCTCATGCTACTCAACTTTAGTTACCGGTAAGTTCTTGTCATTGTAAATATGTGCGTATCATAGAGAACCGCCAACGGGGTACCCCTTGCCCGATGATACGGAAGAATCCCCATATCAAAATGACAAGGCAAGCAGAAAATGAGTATCTCAACAATCTTCTTATTTACCATGGGAAAATGGTGCTTTTTTCTCTCTTTCCTCTTTTCATAAATCTCTTTTTTTCCTTTTTCTCAATAACTATCTCTCCTTTTTTTCTTATAAGAAGAATGCTTCATAGATATCATTATGGTACGCTGCAGGTTTCCACCATGTCAGTATGGATTAGACCAGCGACCCAGGCGTTTCTCTAACACACATACATAACTCCATGGACTTACAAGCTCCCCTTTTATTTCACACCGACGACATCCGCAAACAAAAGAGCAAGGTATCAACTGGGTATATATTTACAAGTGTTGAAAGCATTCCCCATGACAACACGGTTCTGCTAATCCCCAGCCTATAATTTGCAAGCATATAACTTTCATGGAGAGTTCACAATGGTTCAGGTTTATTAAGTGCAGGGAATAAAGTGTGCCATCAAGTTCGTGAGAGCTTTACTAACTAACTTTTTCATAACAAGCAAACATTTTATTCGGAAGAAAACAGGGCATATTGAATATGCACGGAAGTAGCAAATGATGCTAATAGGTAGGTATGGTGGACACTTTGGCAATATTTGGTTTAAGGGAGTTGGAAATATGAGTAAAATACTTAGTGGAAGTGAAGGCTAGCAATAGTAAGGGAGCGACAAACGAGAGAGCAATAATGGCCATAATCATGCAGAGCGACAAAACATCATTGATCAAAGCATAAAGTGATACTACAAGTTGAAAACTAAAGGATCATAAAGGCTTATGGTGACTTGGGATAGTCATAACATGGTGTGAGCATGTGCCAAGTCAATCCAAATAAAGCATCAAAGGAGAATACCACTATACTATGGTGCTTTAATATGCTAAAACAACGCATGATTCATCCAAGGCACATTAAGCAATATCAATTGTTTATAATAAGTCATGCTGCAGCAAAGAATACTAAGCATAAAGCCAAAACAATATCGAGCATGGCATGACAAAGCATAGGCCACAGTAAAAAACAAGCTCTCTTTACCACTTAAGCATGAGCTTTCCTACTCTTTTCCAAACCAAACCAAACTATTTGAACACCAATGTATGAAAGAGGAGGTCCAACCAATTTATTCAGCAAACTAAGCAAACCATGCAAACTAAAAACCAAAAAAAAAACTAAAAAGAAGACGCTCCAAGAACAACACAACTGTGCATGAAACAATAAAAATGAAGTGGTTGAAAGAAACCTGAGATTTTTATTGATGAAGAAGGGGATGCCTTGGGCATCCCCAAGCTTTGACGCTTGTACTTCTTGGATATTTATTGGGGTGACACGCGTGGCATCCCCAAGCTTGAGCTTTAGTCCATCCTTCATCTCATTACTCATTCCTTCCATACACCTGAATTTTTTCCTTCATACAAAACTTCACACAATCTTTATTAGCAACATTAGTGCACTCAAGATAAATAAGTCTTAAGGTTCAACTCTAACACCAAATAAACTTCCAATAGAACACTAGCTACTGTAGCACTTCCCTCAAAAAGCTCAATTCCCCAAAAGAACTCAAGAAGGAACCAACAAGAAGCAAATGCAGAAAATGGCAGAAATCTGTCAAAACAGACCAGCAGGTAAAGACGAATTTTTACGAAGACCTTCTGTTGCTCAAATCGAAAAGTGTTGAACTAACGAAAGTTAGATAACAACCTGGGGCAGAAACACAAAAATTCACGTTTCAAAAAGACGTTCAGAGATTTTACACGAATTTTTATGGTGAAGCACAGAAATCTGTTTCGGGACAGCAACTTTCCCAATCATTACTTCTCTCTCATTAGAGGTTACTCTTGGCACAAAAAGCAAATAAAAAGGATAAGGAGCGGTTATTACTGAAGTAATAACTTCCAAGACTCATGTAAAACTTTTGGGTTATCTCCCAATCAGTACTTTTCTTTAACGCCTTTAAGTTAGGCATAAGCAAAAACTAAAATGGATAGAATAGAAGTAAGCGGAGATAATCATGGTGAAAACATTGTTTTGTTCAATGAAATCCTTTTGTTAACAAGGTTGATCAGGTCTTGTTACCAAAACAATTCCATATGAAACAAAACTTTGTATTCCACTAATGATTATGTTACCTCAACCTTGATAGCAATGGTCCCAATCATAATAGTTTCAATTTTTCTCTTGGTATGGGACAATATATTTCTCCAACTTGAATGCCCTCAACATGTTCAATTGAATTCAAACCATAAGTCCTTTCAATCTTCTTGGGGAAATAGACAGTATGTTCCTTGTCATTAACATTGAAGGTCACCTTTCCTTGATTACAATTGATAACAGCTCCTGCAGTATTAAGGAAAGGTCTCCCAAGAATAATAGACATATTATCATCTTCAGGCATTTCAAGCACAACAAAATCAGTTAATATCAAGCAATTGTGGGCCACCTGAACTGGTACATCCTCACATATACCCACAGGAATAGTGGTAGATTTATTAGCCATTTGCAAAGATATATCAGTTGGTATTAATTTTTCAAGTTGAAGCCTCTTATAGAGAGAGAAAGGCATAACACTAACTCCAGCTCCCAAATCACACAATGCAGTTCTAACATAACTATTTTTAATAGAGCAAGGGATAGTTGGAATCCCTGGGTCTCCAAGTTTCTTAGGAACCTTACCATTAAAGGAATAATTAGCAAGCAAAGTAGAAATTTCTTCATTAGGGATCTTCCTTTTATTCGAGACAATGTCCTTCATATACTTTGAGTAAGGAGGCAATTTAATAGCATCAGTCAAAGGAATTTGCAAGAATAAAGGCTTAATCCACTCACAAAACTTATTATAATGTTCATCCTCCTTTGACTTGTGCTTCTTATCAGGGAAAGGTATAGGTTTTTGGACACAAGGTTCTCTTTCACTACCATGTTTCTTAGCAATAAAATCTTCTTTGGTGTATTTAGTATTCTTAGTGTGGTTTTCAGGTTCTTCTTCAACTTTTTCTTCATTAGGAACTTCATTTTCTTCATTACCACTTTCAGTTTCAGCATCAGAGATAGATATACTATTGGGATCTATAACAGGTTCAGAGGGTTCTACAACAATTTTATGTTTCTTTTTCCTTTTCTTACGAGTAGAACCACTATTTTCAGCTTGTTGGGAATCCCTCTCAATTCTTTTGGGATGCCCCTCAGGATATAGAGGATCCTGGGTAGCAGCACCACATCTAGTTCTAATTTCATAAGCATGTTTTTCTTTAGCAGCATTAACTAGCAAGTCGTTTTGCACTTTAACGAGTTGATCTATTTGAGTTTGAACCATTTGAAAGTGTTTAACAATCATTTTAACATCATTAGAGGTTCTTTCCACAATATCTTTCAACTCAAAAATAGCTCTAGTGTTTTCCATTAGATGATTTTGCACCCTTTTATTAAAGTCATCTTGCTTAACAATAAAGATATCGAATTCTTCTAAGCATTGATCAGGAGGTTTAGAGTAAGGGATATCACCTTCATCAAAGTGTTGGAGAGAGTGTACCTCAATAGTGGATGAGTAGGGAATAGGCTTACATAATTCTTCAATAGGAGGTAAATTCTTGACATCTGCAGCTTTAATTCCCTTCTCCTTAAGACATTTCTTAGCTTCCTTCATCACTTCATCATTTAATTCAATAACTCCCCTCTTCTTTGATGTTGGAATAGGCACCGGAATAGATGGTTCAGGTACAATTACTTCAGGTATAGCTTGTTTAGGAGGAGTCCAATCTTCATAGTTCTTACTTATTTTAGCCATTAATTCCTCAGCTTCCTTAGGAGTCCTATTCCTGAAAACACAATCAGCACAACTATCTAGGTATGTCCTAGATTCCTCTGTTAGTACATTATAAAATATATCAAGAAGCTCATTCTTAGGTAATGGACTTCCAGCTTGTGCATGAATCAAAGCACAAAACCTTGCCCAAGATTCAGGCAATACCTCTTTTTCTCCCTGTTTAAAATCAAAATGTTCCTGCAAAATAGCATGTCTAGCACTGGGAGGAAAATATTTCTGCAGGAAAGTACTAATCAAGCACTCAGGGCTATCAATAGATCCAGGAGGTAAATTACTAAACCAAGTTTTAGCTTCTCCTTTTAGCGAAAAGGGGAAAATCTTAGCAACAAAGTAAGTACGCATCTTAATATCATCAGAAAACAAGCCACTCATGCTAGAAAGTTCATTCATATGTGCTACCACACTTTCATTCTTAGTCCCACAAAAAGGTTCTTTCTCGACAATAGCTATGTAAGATAGATCGAGAGAGAAATCATAATCTTCATATATAATGTTTATGGGAGAAGCAGCAAACTTAGCATCAGGAGACAATTTGGGTCTAATAGTACGCCTCTCAAGGAGACTCTTACCATCGCTCCTGTCATGGGTGTTTTTACATTCTTTAATAAATTCATCGGTCATCTCAACATAACCATCTTCAATATCATAACTCTCACTAGACTCAGGTGAGCTAACAGGTGTGGTAGTGTCTTCATTAGGAGTTTCGGTATTTCCAACTATAGTTCTAGCAATCGTAGCATCTAGGAAAGGACCTAATGAACCACTCTTATCAAGCACAATAGAAGCAGCATCATAAGCATCAGAAGTTTCAGATTCAGCAGTAGTAATAGTGTGTGTAGCATGTGTATGTGGTGGTGTAAGGAACTTACTCATAACAGACGTTGAATCAAGAGCAGCAGAGGTGTTTAGAACCGTACCTCTTCTTGTAGTGGATGGTAAAATAGGAACCTTGCCATCACGAGACTTGCCCATGATGGATGGATAGCAGCAAACAATAGAGTATCCAAGTGAACTTGATAAATAAAGCTATGCTCCCCGGCAACGGTGCCAGAAAATAGTCTTGATGACCCACAAGTATAGGGGGTGTTTCGCAGTATTTTCGAGGGAAGTGAAACCCAATTTATTGATTCGACACAAGGGGAGCCAAAGAATATTTATCAGCCTTAATAACTGAGTTGTCAATTCAGCTGCACCTAGAAACAATCTTGCTCACAGCAGTTTATCAGTAGCAACAGTTTTGTAGTAGGAATAGCAAAGTAACAGCAGTAGTAAAGCAAAGACAGTAGTAACAAAAGCAAGAAGTGGGATTCGAGTGCGGTAGGCATAGGGATGGATGGACGGGCGTTGCATGGACAAGACAATTCAAATAGCAATTAGAACATAGGGAAATTGCAGATAAATAAGATAAAGCATCCAAGTACTAGACAATCCGAGGCATGTGTTCCATATATAGTCATACGTGCTCGCAATGAGAACTTGCACAACATCTTTTGTCCTGCCAGCCCGTTTGCAGCGGGGCCTCTAGGGAACTACTGGCAATTAAGGTGCTCCTTTTAATAGAGCACCGGAGCAAAGCATTAACACTCCGTGAACACATGTGATCCTCACATCAAAGCCATTCCCTTCCGGTTATCCCGATTTCTGTGACTTCGGGGCCATAGGTTCTGGACAACAACATGTGTATACAACTTGCAGATAAGACCAAAAACAATACTATCATAATGAATCAATAACATGTTCAGATCTGAAATCATGGCACTCGGGCCCTAGTGACAAGCATTAAGCACAACAAGTCACAACAAAGTCATAAAGCACTAATAAAAGATACTAGGCACCATGCCCTAACAATCTGATGCCATTACATGAACGATCTCATCCAATCCCTACCATCCCTATAGCCTACAACATGGGATTACTCGCTCATAGATGGGGGAAACATGGATGGTCGATGGAGAAGCGATGGTGATGATAATGGCGAGGATCTCCTCCAATTCCCCATCCCGGCAGGGTGCCAGAACGGAGTTTCTGGTGCTCTTTCATGGAATCTAGTGGTGGCGGCAGAGCAGAACTCCTTCTGGAAAAACGTCGACCCCCCCGGAGTTTTTAGGTCAGAAGGCTTCTTATAGGTGAAGAGGGAGACCGAGGGGGTGCCTGGGGCCACCACACCATGCCCTGGCGCGGCCAGGCCTAGCCCGCGCCTCGGGGTGGTGTGGCCAGCCCCTGGCCCTCCTCCGTCTCGTATTCTAGCTCCGGGAGTCTTCTGGAAAAATAGGCACTTTGGCTTTTGTCCCGTCCAGTTCCGAGAATATTCATTTTCTGACTTTCCTGGAACCAAAAACAGTAGAAAATAGGCAGCAGGCACTGTGTCTCTTGTTAATAGGTTAGTCCAAGAAATCATATGAAAAGTACTCCAAAGTGTGGACAAAACACAAGAAAGGAGATAAAACCAAGCATGGAACATCAAAAATTATAGATACATTTCCAATGTATCAACCCCCTATACTTGTGGGTCATTAGGAACCCATACTAAGACATATAAACTTCCAGTCAAGCCCTACCCAACTCAGGTATTGTGGTTGTATGATAAAATTGGAATGGTATCGCATCCGAACTCAACCATCAGTTTTTATTAAAGTCAAGGCTCACGCCTCATCAGTTTCATTCATCAAACCATTGTGCTTGACAACACATGTCAAAATATTTCAATAGAATGAATCTTCATTCCAAGGTTTTCATAATCATTTCTACCAAGTATTCCCATCTAAAGTGATCTAGTTTTATGCTTCGCACTAGCCACTAGTATATAGGGTATCACTATTCGAGGGTGCTAATCAAGTATAAGTATCCAATACTAATCCTACGATCTTGATAGGATCCAATCTATTTTCCACTAATCACAATTCATTATCTAAGTAAGAACTGTAGTAAAGGGGAAAGTAAAGCTTGGAGTAAAACTAGGAATTGGTAAAGTTGCGTAACCAAGCATGCCTAGTGCATCTGGTATAAGGGGCTTGCACAAATAGCATGCATAGTTCTAGCTTGCCTTGAGAAGTGCAGTTGTTGCAGTCGTTGAAGTTTTCCTCCTCCTCCTCTAAGTACTCCTCCTCGTTGTAGCCCAGGTCGGTACTAGCGTCTATAAATACATTCAATGTACACAATCACCAAACAACACTTCACTACTTCTATTTAGCACACAAGGGCTCATACTAGATGATCTAGCATCATCTCAATCATCATAGCGGATATCAACATTTTCTTATTCTTCTATTTTAGAAAAGTAATTTCTACTCATTTAACTATTTAAGATTTAATATTCTCCAACTAGAATATGGGATCATATTGACACATGTCATCACCACATATTCTCAAGCTTGGGAGTGTGATTTAAAATGATGGTCATGCATTACAAGATTTACTATTACTATTTAATAATATTTAAGTGACTAGAAAATCCTATATATCACTCTTTTAATACTAGTCCATGTTTAATATCTGTAAAACCAAATATTTTTACATATTCATGTAGAGCATGGCAAATGATTTTTGAGAGGTGGAATCATCTCAAAAGCATTTATAGTTTATTTTAGAAAAATGTTTGAAGTGTCAAAAGTCTCTGTATTGTTATTTTTGGTATAGGGTGATCTATAATTCCAAATGGTTTGAATCCAACGGGAGTGATTAGATAATTTCAATACCTTTCCAGCAAAATTGGAATCATGGATTTTGGTTCTGTAAATCTCTTTGAATTGAATTTTTAATCTACTGACAGAATATGGTTTTAACTAAATTGGCAAAATCCTATTTGAATCACTGGGCTCTGCACGGGAAAAGACATGGGCCAGCCCAACTAAACAGCGCTGGCGCAGCGGGCTGCTGAACGGTCCCACGCGTCAGTGACTCGTTTAAACCGAAACAGTATGTTTCAATCTCAACCCTACGATTAGAATGAGATCTACGACCGTGGTTTGTAGTCTCTGTCGAACTGCTCCAGTGAGACTCGAACCCTAACGCGGCGGTGGGGGTCGCTGGGGACTTACCGGGGCTCCAGCTAAGGTCGGCGATGGGGGCTAATGGGGTTGTCAACGACGGTGATTCGATTGTCGGTCACGGCATCTCCTGGGGTGGCCGCAATCAATGGCTTCCTTCCTCGACTACATCGGCGGACTCCGGCCAAATTCCGGCGTCGTGGTGCTCGCCTTGCTCCGGGAAGGGTCGATGAGGTTCCTGGGTGAGTGGGGAGTGGAATGGTGTGGAGGATGAGGTCTGGGGTGGCCTCTATTTATACCCTAGTGTTGGAGGCAGGGCGGCATGGTCTGGCTTCTCCGGCGACGCTGCTATAGGTGTCGTTGAGCATGGCTAAGGGCATGGGTCGATGCGGGGGACTATGGCGATCGTCACGCGAGTGACGACATGGCAAGGGGCAGTCTCTTTTGGTCGGGCGACATCGGTGCTCTGTTCCAGTACACGGGTGTTCATCACTCAGTACGGTGGTCACGGGGCGCGTGGCGGTGAACGATCATGTCTGGGAGGTCACTAGTGCCACGATGACTGCGGGTACGAGCGGAGAGAGTGAGGCACGGCGTGTGCGTGCGAGGCAGCTGCGGCGCTCCGTCGTGCTCTCGGCATGGCAGAGGCTTAAATGGGTGCACGATTTCTAGCGTCTCCACTTCTCGTCTTGGGTCAAGGGGTTGTCAGGGGGTAGCGGTGAGGTCGTGGCTAGCTGCTAGGTGTCGTGGGAGTGGGCGGTGCGGCGTGCAACGAGTGGTTCGTGCTCAACCGGCATGGCCGGCTCGGTACGGGCATGCCACTGGTGCAACGGTGGAGATGAGGCTCTCCACTGCACGGCCAAGTACCAGGGATGATCATGGACAATTGAATGGGTTGATTACAGTACAAGAGATGAGCAATTGATAGCTCAAAATAGTGTATAGTGGTTGAGGTTGTACTGTGTTTGCCAGGTGTTCGACCAAATGGCCGCATGAAATTTACCTTCAAATTTTTAAATGATTTTTGGTGAGTGATCTGATTGCTTGCTTAGTATTCTATGGTTGCTAGGAATGGTCAAGGGGAATTGGTTTGAGTGGTTTTTGAAAAGTGATGATCTAGGCATATGAACTTGATTCAATTTTGAATTACCTCTAAAAGGGGTTTGAAAATAGTTTCTGTCCTTTTGTAAAGTTTTCTTGGATTCACTTTTACTTGGTCTAGCAAGGGGTGAAAAGAATTGGAATTGTTTCTGTCAGAAATCTTTTACTAGAAACACCCAAAGTGGTCTAGTGGATAAGTTTGGCCAAAATGACCATTTGATCATATGATATATATTTGATTTTCTTTTTATTTGATTCTGTTTGTAAGTGATTTAGATGATGTAGTATTCATCTTTAAACTAAGCCTTATCATTTGTAGCAATCAATCATGACAATTTCAAGCATTCATACACTAATGCAAATCACACATGCACTCATATTAAGTTTAATAATAAAAGTTTTGTCAACCCTAATCTTGGGTGATTAGAGCTTGATAAGCTGGATTAATATTTTTGAGATGTTACATTTACTTTCAGTATTGCTTTACCTTGTTCTCGTTTAGTTCCTTATTGTTAGTTACTTTAATCATCTCTCAATTACCATTATCCTAGCAACCTATAGAGTAGACTATTTCCAGACACAGTTTTGGGTGCGAACGTGGCCTCACTAACAACATGGCTATGGGGTTGTGTTGATTGCAATCCGCAAAGATTCCAAGAGACGAACTTTATAAATAATATTTGCTGCTACAAGTACTGCAATAACCCTGTTATTGATCGCAGGAAAACCAGGCATCAACTTGGCGCCGTTGCTGGGAAAAATAGCATTTTGTTATTTCCTACCCACTCGCACATAGTTTATTTCTGTTTGTTGCTATTACCTTACAACTTTTATTCATTTGAAAAGAACAAAAAATAGTTAATATTTTATTGCTAGTCTTGTTATTGTCTTAAAAAATACAAAAATATGGGAACTATGGCACAAAAGGATCTTGGGGAGTATGGTACTTTCAATAGTATTTATTCGCGTTCACCTATTACTCAATCGCTGTCACAGCGGAGAATTATGAAATTAATCCTAAACTAATACAAATCATCGAAAGAAAAGCCTTTGCAGGAGATCCAGAGAATGATCCATATGAGCATATTGAGAACTTCACTGAATTGTGTTTTACGGTGAGGTTGGCCATTTGGACAGAAGATGAGCTGCAATTAATGTTGTTTCCATTTTCATTGAAAGGGGAAGCCAAAGAATGGTTACATTCACAATCTGTAGGACGCTTCAAATCATTGCAAGGTATCTCTAATGCTTTTCTCTTTAGAAAATAAAATTTATGACCATAGGTTTGACATCATGACTTTTGAGAAAAGCAGCAATGAAGATTTAATGCCAGCTTATAATAGGTTCTTCACTTTGTTGCGTGATTGTCCGCCTGATGATTGGTTATTGTTGAAAATATTTTATGGGGGCTTAAATTATACTTCTAAAGATAAGTTAGACATGACATCTAATGGTTCTTTCCTTACAAAACTACAGATAAAGCTTGGAAGATTTTGAATACAATGCAGAATAATTTTCATCAATGGCATGTTAATATTGTGCATGAGGATAAACCTCTCCTTACTGATCTTGAAAGTTTGATCAGTTATTTCTTCAAAGATGAAAATAGTAGAGGAAAGATTCCTTATGGTGACACCATAGTTATAAATGTTCTTTCTACATCAATGCCTTTCATTGTAACATATCAGCATTAGAGCTTAGAAATAAGCTGATATTATATGTGTGCATTGCATTCATGCATAGAAAATCTGGATAATTTTCGCGCTTTTAAATAAAACTTGTCAAAGTGAATGAAGCTTCTCTTAACTTGGTGGAACTGAAGTAGATCAACAAGTTGATTGCGATAAGTTTCAATATGACCTTTGCTAAAACCTTAATTTTGGGTAAATATAATTGGATCTATGGGTAGATCAAATGCAATAAAGCTAAACCCACCACACATTACTAAGCAAATAATACAAGATCTTATAAAGATCATATCATGGCATTAATTACAAGAACTCTCGAATACCAAATAAAGGATATAACTCAAGTAAAGAAACTCAATAACCAAACCTTGATATACTTAATACCATAGTTATATACACCATGAGCATCATGGTAGTTCCTAAACACTAACTCCTTATTACAAATAGAGTAGAAGAAAAGTTAAGTCAAGGCTATTCACCACATATCTTTATTATCATATTAATATATGAAATTCCTATTTAACCAAGTCCTAGTGTCAATTGATTATCAATGTTGAGTGATCAATTATTGACTTAGCACTTATTGACCTCTATCATTGACCTATTATGTTGATCTTCCAAAGTCCAAAGCAGATTAATAAGGAGAAGAAACTAGTTAAGGTAGCATGATCCATCATCGATGGAATGAGATCCTTAGTGGTGATCAAACCATTTGATGTTGGAGGAGTTAACTCATTCTTGAGTTAACTAGAAGAAGCCTCTAGGCCTAAGAGATAGGCTGGTCCTTAGGAGATATGAGGAAGTTAGTAAAGATAGAGTGTTAAGGAATAATCTTGTAAGCCAAGTGAAAGATCATAGATGTTTCCTAGAGGGAGGTTTATAGGCGGTTTAAAACTTTTATGGGATGGGCTTAACAATGGCGGAATAAAACTAGCGTGTTCTTTTGTCAAGCAAAAATCCTAGATATACTAAGGTTCACCTATGTGCACCAACAATTTATGCTAAGCAAGACAAGCAATGAAGTGATAACAAGATAGATTACTTCAAGCATGAAGGCTATCACAATGTAAAGTGCATAAGTATAGAGCTCTGTTATAGAGCTAATCGAGGCACGCGGGGATGACTATATTTTACCGAATTCCTCCCAACAAGGGAGTACGTCTCATTGGAGGGGTGGGCGGTACTAAGACCACCAACACCACAAGAGGCCTCACCCTATTCTCCTGAGCACCCACCACACGACAAGCACCCATTCTACTATGGGACACTTGAGGGCAGTCACCAAACCCGTACATGATTGGGGCAATCTCCACAACTTAATTGGAGGCTCCCAATAATCATCACCAAGGCCTCAATCTTGGGGAGAGCTTCACAACATAATTGAAGCCCCCAAGAACATGCCACAAAGGCCACACAACCATCTAGGGCTCCAAGAACCCAAGAGGGACAATCTTCTTGATTTCACCAAGCAAATCCTCCGGGAGAACTCAAACCGGTGCACCTAAATAAAATGTCAAGAACACCACAAAGATGCTCCAATACTTCACTCTCAAGTTGCAACAAAGCTACTAAAGCTATTGGGGGAACAAGAGAGGAAGAATCAAAGGATAACACAAAATCCCTCAAGACCTAGATCCCAAAGATTCACTCACAAAGAGATGATTTGGTTTGGTCAAAATATAGATCTAGATCTCCTCAATCTTCCTCTCAAATATGTGCAAGAATCATTGGAGGGGAAGAAAGAAATCAAGCTCAAAGATGTGTCAAATAATAGGACAAGCTTGAGAAAAAGAGGAACAAGAAGTAACTAAAAAAGAGGAGAGAGGGGGCTTATAAAGAGGGCCTAGAAAAACTGCCCGTTGGGGCCAGTCTCTGGTTGGGCCGGTAGTAGCGCCGATAGGCCGGTACTACCCGTCCCGCACCTGGCGAGCGAAGCAGGCAGGCAAGCAAGCAGCCAGTCAACATGGGAGGCAGAGCTAGCGAATTTGGCAGCGAACGACAAATGAGGGAAAAAGGGGATCGGGAGGGAGAGCTAGCAAGAGCGGATTAGGGGCGCGCTAGCGGGAGTGAGCAGAGCACACGCGCGCGAGGCTAGCGAAGGAGGCGCAGCCCAAGAGAGAGGTGGCGACGACTGTAGCACAAGCGAGCTAGCTGGGTCAGCCTGGTAGTACTGGCTAGGTCGGGCGGTACTACCACCTGGGCTTGGGCCAGTAGTATCGACTAGCATAGCCGGGTGAGGCAGAGCTGGGCTGCGTGTTCAGATGCGGCCGGTAGCAGCCTGCGGTATTACCGCTCGGCCCAGGACAATTTCCCTTTTTCCTTTTTTTAAATTCAAATAAGAGGCAAAATACAAATGGCAATAACTTGAGTTAGGAAACTCTGATTAACTCGAAACCAATTTTGTTGAAAATATTGGATACCACCAAGTGAGAGTTTATCAAGTATTATAATGTGAGGTACCTCACTTGGTGAGGATCCGGAAGACCTCCAAGAACAAAATCGCAATAAGGTAAAAAAGGGAGATCCGATTTTGAAGAACTAGAGCTTGTAATGGACACAAGCTCTAGAACCAAACATGGATAACATCCAACAAACAACCAAGGAAGATGATGCTAAGAATTCAACTCTAAAAGATATGATCGAGCTACTCACTCGAGAGCCCCTCTTGATAGTACGGCTATCTATAGTAAACACGGTCTCCCAACTAACAACATGAGACTAGCAAAAGGGAAAACCTATCAAGATTATACCTTTGCCTTGAGAATTCCTCTTGAGCTTGATGTAGACGATCTTGCCCTTCTCAGGATGGAACACCTTTCTTGATTCCTCTTCCTTGCACTTTCTAGATGAAGACTTGCACTTTGCTCCCCCATACACCATGGGGAAACCTTTACTTTGACCTTGTCTTCATCGATCCATGATCACCGAGGATGGCAAGCATCAAACATGAGATCTTCTAGAGATGGCGCATTTTGAGCTTGCACACCACATCTTCTTCATTTCTTCTACCATGAAGCCAACACATGCTCCAAGCGATGCCAATGGACAATTCCTACAAGTGAAACTTAATACACACATTAGTCCATAGAGATTGTCATTAATTACCAAAACCACACATGGGGGCCCACATGATCTTTCACCAAGTAGATACAAACATGGAGTAAGCTTCCTTAACAGGATAAATCATATAAAGAGACCAGGTGTAGTACAAGCCTACTACTTAGCTAAGAATAGATTTTGACTAGATAATTAGAAGCCTAAGCTTAGTGTAGACAATGGATGGTGGTCATTACTCTCAAGTCACTTGGGAATAATTGACTAGTTGTTGAAGAGTTGATATTAAGGAAATCGGTAATCGTTAACTACTCGGTCGGCTTGGTAGTAGCGATTAATCGAAATTTGGATGATTAACTGCTTTAATCGGTCGGCTATTAATCGGTGCAACATACACAAATTAGCACCTAAAACATGTGTATATAAGAAAAAAATAGTATATGGGCCTTTATATGCCCGACCCTACTTATCTAGATCCCACAAGCCCATTAAAACACATACGCATCTCCTTTCTAACCTAATCTTCAAGGTCATGAGCGACTCAGGATCCACCAGCTAGTACCATGTGCTCTCCTTCTGTTTATCCTCGTCTGACCTCTAAAGTTGCTCTTCTCCCACCACCTACCCAAGGTACTGGTTGATGATGGCGGAAATCGAGCTCTTGGAGGCGGGAATCGAGCGGGAGATTCACAAAACCTACTTCATTGGGACGACTAGCAGTTGGAAGGACGATATGCATTGAAAATTTTGCAACTTTTTTCACCAAGTGTAATATTTAATTGGAAATATACCTAGTAATCGGTCTGTCAGAGCTATTACTCGGGATAAAGTATTAACACAACTAGTTAGTGGTAATCGACACGGTTAGGTCCCTAGAAGGTAATAATCGTGCTATTCATCGCTTATTCAGATGATTTTTGAATAGTGTATTAGTATATCCAACTAAACTAAACCTAGTAAGCTGAATCATCTAGCTTGATCATGAGTAGTCAAGATAGTGTATGATGAGATATAGAACCTGGGTTCAATGGAGTAGTTGAATAAATGGTAATGTTAACCAAGCTAATTCAAGAACAATCTTATATTATGGGGAATAGTAACATACCTCTTCTAGAGGATTGATATCACCTGTGATATCGTGAGGATTGTAATCTTACAAGCCTTGGAAGTAGATACAAGGAGAATATAAAAGAGTAGTGGATGGAATTAGAAAGAACTAATCAGATGAATGAATTCCTCAAGGTTAGTTTAGAAATGGAAGTTATATACTAAAGGAATAATGGGGATTGTATAAGGAAGAAGTGACTTGACCCTGTCATCATGTGATGATGGATATGGTCAAGTCAGATGATTAGTTTATTTAGAAAAGTGTGATCTTTGTGAATGAGATAAGAGAAATATACAGAGTATATTTAGGAAAGGAATTCCTTAACTAAAGACAATCTTAGTGAAGTATTTAGAATAGGAATTCTTGAGAAATATTTAACCAAGATTATAGAAATCCATGACAAGACTCATGTCTACCTCTTTGTCGAAAACCCTAGAATCAAGTTGGCAGTGGAACCAATTCCTATTTCCAAACAGCCATTGATTAATATCTCTTAGTCAAATGAAGCTTCTAAGAGATAATTAGAATACTGGTTGAGTGTTAATTGATGAAAACCTTGTCTACCTTATTCTCTTAATCCCTAATATAAACCTAGTATCAAGGAACCATCAAGATCACATTATAAAGTAATCTCAATATCTCACTCTAAATTAAGAGATCATCCATGATCACAAATCTAGAGGTAGTGTTTCTTAAACCTTGATCTATAATAAAGTTCAGGAATAAACATGAGAGTAGTAGATCCTCTAGAGATCATATCAAGTATTTGTTGCTCAAAACTCTAAAGGATTAATACATGACAACCAAAATACTTCTATTACTTAGGAAATGTTTATTACAAATCTCATTTATAACTTATTTGTATTAATAAGACAATTTCTCTAATCCATTGTTCTAACCACTCATTCCATATGAGCATGGAGTAAATGTGGACACTATATAATGAACCACAATATTTAATGCATTATAAAGTATATATATATCAATTGTTATGTGATGACTTATATATAAAAAGCTTATATGACTTTAATTAATCATCTTAAGACTTTGAAATTATAGTTACCAAAGTGAAAATAAGATCATTTTTATAAGATATTTATATAAGAAGTAAGTCCCTAAAACCCTAATTCCTATCAATATTTTCTAAAGGCAAGAACCCTTCATATAATTATGCATTTTGTAAACACAACTAGAAATGTAGAAAGAATTGATTATAATTGATCTTCATAATATTATCCATGACTTACAAAAATTCTAGATATTTTAAACCTTAAGAAATTCGTATTTGAAAAGGTTTTGTAAAAAAATGGCAAAATAATTAGAAAAGGAAAAGGAAAAGAACATTCAGCAGCTTCGGCCCATGGCCCAGAAACCTCCAGTGCTATCTGCTGCCACATGCGTGTCTCGCAATGTCCCGCTTACTCCACCACGGCCCAACACCGACCCATGCCCGAGTAACGCTTCATCATCGTCTTCCTCAGCGAGCCAAGCAGCTGCGTGGGGAGCACCGATGCCGTTCGTCGTCGTCGCCACGATGCCGTTCGTCGTCGTCGCCGAGAGGCAATAATAAAGTTGTTATTATGTATATTCCAAGTATATGATAGATGTTTATTTTGCATGCTATAATTGTATTAATACGGAAATGTTAATACATGTGTGTTTAATAAACAAATGGAATGTTCCTAGTTATGCCTCTCTTTAAACTAGCTCATTGATTAACATGATGATTAAAATTTCCTGATCATGGACATTGGATGTTGTTAATAACGAGGTCACAACATTGGGGAAATGATGTGCTGAACATTCATCCGAAGTATAACATTATGATCAAAGTCATTGAGTTTATAGTGCTATAACATCATACGAAGTAATCCTAGTCCTTAGACCATGAGATCATGTTAATCACTAACACCGGAAGAGTATCTTGATAACATCAAACGTCACACCGTAAAAGGGTGACTATAAAGATGGCTTCAGTGCTACGAAGGTGTTATGTAGAGGCTCATGGATCAAGAGTGGGATTTGTCCATCCCGATGATGGATAGATATACTCTGGGCCCTCTCGGTGATATCACATTGAGAATAGCTTGCAAGCAAGTGATGTGATCACTAGAATGTTATATCACGTGAACAAGAAAAGAGTGCATGTCGGTAACGAGATCAAACTAGGTATTTGGGTATCGATGATCGAATCTCGGACATGTAATGTATCGTGAGACAAAGGGATTAAGTTACTAGCGTTGAAGGTTCTCATGATCATAGAAGTCATCGTTGAATGTGCAGGAGTCAGAATGGATCTCCAGGTCCCGCTTCTTATTATTGATGTGAGAGGAG
Source organism: Avena insularis (assembly GCA_023614405.1). NCBI lineage: Eukaryota > Viridiplantae > Streptophyta > Magnoliopsida > Poales > Poaceae > Avena > Avena insularis. The sequence continues at coordinate 473,902,787 of CM042696.1, read as the reverse complement.
TCTCGATCATGTCTCCATTATTCACTATAAGAAAAGTTTCCTTCCGCAACAAATTGGCCCGATGGTCTTCGTAGAAGGCGCGTCTTCCGAGACAAAATTCTCGGCTCGACCGTGGCCGATGGAAAACTTTTTTTTCCGGTTTCGCGTCCCTCTACTACAACAGATCTGCTAAAAACATGGAGGAAGCTCGGCCAGTGCATGGCAGAAGCAAGATTTTCATTTCCTCGCGCGATGTTGACTCGCCGAAGTCTTTTGAGGCGTGTGGGTCCCGGACGTCAGTGTCTCTAGTGGACCATACTTTTCGGTCGTGCCTCCCTGATTTGAACTCGATAACATAGCTCGAGGCGTCTGCCGTTTAGTCAGGCTGCTAGGTCCCACATGTCAGCCTCTCATTAGAAGGATCGTGTGTATGATGGAATTTTTTTCCTTCACTCACGCTATCCTGTTCCGAAGTTGATAGCGCTGCTCGATGCATCTACCGTCTAATCAACCTCCTGGGACCCACATGTCATCCTCTCATTAGAAGAAACGTGTGTATGATGTATTTTTTCCTTCGCTGGCGCTACCCCGTTCCGAGTTGATAGCGCTGCTCGACACATCTCCCGTTTAACCAACCTCCTGAGCCCCACATGTCATCCTCTCATTAGAAGAAACTTGTGTATGATCGATTTTTTCCTTGGCTCGCGCTACCCTGTTCCGAACTTGATAGCGTTGTTCGATGCATCTACCATTTAATCACGATGCTGGGCCACATGTCATCCTCTCATTAGAAGAAACGTGTGTATGATGGAATTTTTTACCCTCTACCGCGCCTTCGTGTTCCGAACTTGATAGCGTTGCTCGCCGCATCAGCCATTTATTCAGGCTAGTGGGTCCCTTATGCCAGCCTCACATTAGAAGAATCGTGGGTATGATGGAAAAAAATTCTTCTCTAGCGCTACCCTGTTCCGAACTAGATAGTGTTGCTCGACAAATCTGCCGTTTGCTCACGTAGCTGGGTCCCCCATTTCAGCCTCTCATTACAAGAAACATGTGCATGGTGAACTTTTTTCTCGCTCGCGCCTCCCTGTTTCGAACTGGCAACGTTGCTCGATGCAGCATCTGTATAAGGTCACGCTGCTGGGTCCCACATATTAGCCTCTATGTAAATGAAACATTGATTGCTCGATGCAACATCTTTATAAGGTCTCTGCTGGGTCCAACATGTCAGCGTCTCTACAAATGCAAAGTGTGTATGATGGACTCCGCTGTTTTAACCTTGGCAACATTGCTGGGTCCCAGATGTCAGCCTTGTCTGTGTAAGAAACATGTGTATGCTGGAAAAAATGTAAAAGAACGACAGAGATTATACTATATATTATATATTTATATTGAAAAAACTAGGAATCAAACTCAAGACTTCAACAAATGGGAACCGCGTGTGCTTCCACTATGCTAGAACCATCTATGCCACTACTGAAAAAGATTACATTTAGAAATGTTGAAATCACTTAAAATGAAAAGGCAGCGACCTTGACGACTTGCCATAAAAAAATGCTAAATGCTCTGTACAAATACAACTTGGGTAGGAGAATCTTGTCCTATAATTTATCAGGATGGCACAGAAATACTAGATTAAGACGATTTTGGGTGATAAAAACATAACTTGGGTCCAATCTTGTGAACCAATGGGCTTCTTATCGTGGGCTCCTTACCGAAACTTCTTCAATGTGGTTCAAGCTTAAAAAACCAAGTAATAATGTGTTGAGGGTTGGCGGCCCACAGCCAACCTGAACCTGGAAGGATAAATTAGCGAGGTTTTGGGCCACCGTTGGGTAGAATGTAGTACTATTTTCTAATAACCTCCTCACTGAAAATTCAATGTACTCAATATGTTGTGGGTTAGCAGTCCACCTGACCCGACAGGCTAAATTTGCAAGGTTTTGGGCCAGTGTTGGGTCGAATGTGCAATCTTTTCGCTAGGTCCTTAGTGAAAATTCAATGTAGTTCGTACCCCATCCTCCCAAAAATGCAGTTGGTACCCTATAAAATATATACTCTGCTCACCACGAAAGGCTAATTAAGGGTTTTTCTTTTGAAACAAGAATATGGGAAGTTTTTTGTCCGAAGTGGGGTTGAAATATTCGTTTTCATAGGCTGAGTAGTAAAAAATATATTGTACTAAAGGTCGATGGTCCACCTGACCTGGCTGTACCTACGCTAAATCCGAAAGAATAAAGTTGGAAATGGAGAAAAGTGATCGATATTGCGCCTTATTATACATAGCAAACATAGCGAGGAACTTGGGCAGCGCAGGATTCGAACATGGAAAGTACTGGAGGGATTTTGACTGATTGACATAAAATCGTGTCATATCAAGTCTTACAGCGCGCAATCATCTTTTCAGCAAAGGATATATTTGGAGATGGTTTGGGTGGCTTTGAATTGGCCTAAGTGCCCAATCGATTTGATGTACTCAAAACCTTGTAATCATGCCATATAAACTGTTGGCGATAGACACACGGTGACCTTGACTTGCCCAGCCACAGACAACTCGGGTAAGCACCAGCTTAAACTGATCACTCAAAGTTGTATGCTTCTGTACGATGAAATTAGTACATGCCGTAATTAGCGCCAACATGTGGGCATTGTCATCATGCAAAAAGGCTCAGAATGCGCACATTTAGTTCACAGTTTCGAACACAATAATACAACCAGTTTGTACACTAGCACAGATAGTACAACGTCAGCACATTAGATCTTGACTTATTCATGTCACATCAGAGCTTGAGTTGTTCATTTCACAGACAGAAGAATGAGCAAGGATACATACTGTATTGAATAAGTAATTTCATGGTAGCGCCAAAAGTATGCCATGTATCATAGAATATGGGGTCTGTGTAAAGATTTTTTCTTTTTTGGAAGGGTGTGCATTAACTCTTTTTTTAGAATATCAGCATAAACATTTGAGGCTATCATCCTAGGGCGTCTCGGCCTACTTTGGCGTACCAAGCCAAGATCAATTACGACCCAATTAAGGCCTGTTTCGTGACCCTATAAGAAGCAGTGACCTACTTTTCCCTGTTCGCTGAGAGTAAAGAATGAATATTCCTCTCAAAACACAAAGCTGCACGAGGTGCGATGGTTCAAAAAAATGCACGAGTCGCGTATATACAAGCTAGTAACAGTATTGAAAACTATAGTACAGAAATCACGCTACAAAATAAGCACGGCTACATGGATTATACCATGGAAGGCAATACTAAATACAAAAGCACGGCAGGGCTCATATAAACTGATTCAAGCTGGCCACTAAAACCAGTGTACTAACAGTCAACTATTGAACCATGATGCAAAAAAAGATGACACAACGATACACCAAAAAGGTCAACAGCTCAGTCTAGGGACGGCACAACGAGCATACCAAACCTAAACTAGGCCTAAACCAAATTGCCGCCTGTCGCACACGGTTCCAACCATCTTTGGGAAGGCTGATAACTGCCACAGGCTCACCTTCAGTTGGCTGCAGGTTGCAGCGTTTAATCTAAAGGAATTGTATTCCACGAAATCTCCTGTATGTTGTGTACACACTATTTTTCCTCATGAATGGGAACAATGTGCCATCACCAGCCTTGCATTCGCGTTTCTTCATCATCTTGTCAATGATTGGATAATTGAGACCGAGAAACAAAGAGTTGTACCCTAGGCTGTTAACCTACCTCCAAATGATGACCCCTGGAGGTCCAGCAGGGCTAGGATCCTCTTCAAAAATATAGACACGAGAGGCAGGATATAGGCGTAGGTTAGTCCTATTTTGAGCATGATGAATGATTTCACCATCTTCGCCATGGGCAACCCCCATGCCATACGTTATAATTATGATCACCAAGCGTTCACCATCAGCCGATCGAGTGAGGAACCACATGCCTGGCCGATCATTCAGAATAGGTGTTGGGATTACAAATGGAAGCTCCTTGTTTCCTACAACATCTCAATTCGAGACAAAAATTGCATTACTGGCATACATATTCTAACACCAGTATTCTTCATTGTTCATGCTAACAGTGTGAATAGGCAAATCCTGACAATAATATTACTCAATAAATTAACAACATTAGGAATTGCATTTCTTACACTGCTATTCTAAACATTTGGATTTCTTGCTTATCTTAGTTTCCTAGTTGTTGTATGTTTCAAAAGAGGAATCGCCACTTTTTTATATAGAGGCATGTCCACTTTCATCATATAGGATTAGATGCCTGCAGTATTTTGGATCAAGTGGTATTTGATTGCACAGGAAAACCAAAGGAATTGTACAAAGAGGTTGTACTGGATGGAAATTTTCCTCCAAAATAGAGTGCAAAGGAATCCTTTGAAGGAATTCCTAAGGATTATACTCTTTCGAATCAAACAACATTTTATAGAAAAAAATCCTAAGGATCCAAATCCTACAAAAATCCTACACAATTCCTCTGAATCCCAAGGAAAAATCCAAAAAGGAAAGATTGGTGTCCTACAAAAATCCTATGTGATTCCTACAATCCGAGGAGGGCCTAAAAGTACAAACAGATAAAGAAACCCGGCTTCACTATGTTGCGCTCACAATTGAGATGCTGGTTAAAAATACCTTTCATATTTTGACAATGAACGAACTTAGTAGCGCAGGGACGCCGTCATACACTATATTTTTGGAAGGCATATTACTAGTACTAATTCATTACTAGCAATGGTTCATTCATTTTTTTAGGACATAAAGCGTGTGCTCATTCAGTCATACGAAAGGTAAAACATAAACAAGGTAGTTAAAGAATAACTTCACTGAATCACTCACAATGTATCATCATGGAACTAGAATTACCTTCCGATGTGGGATCCTAGCAGTAGGTGTAGCCTTGACTTGTGACCGCAAAAATGAGGCTACCGTGTTCAATGACATCATAGTACTTGACTTGTACCATCAGTGCATTATCAAAGGTAGTCATTCAATAATGCCAATCACATCATCCATGTGACTCATGCTCGATCTTTTGATCTCTTGTGTTCCGAGGCCATGTCTGCACATGCTAGGTTCGCCAAATCTAACTTGTGTGTATTCGCTATGCAACATGGCTTACACCCACTGTATGTGAACATAGATATGTCTGACACCCAGGCCTGTATCCTGGATCGCCTCATACCGAAGAACTTTCTTGGTGGTGCACACACAAGGGGAACACGGAACATTGGAATTAAATAGGGATTATCTTATTTGCTACCGTTGAGTATCTAAATACTAGCACACAATAAGATGTAAAAACTGGTATCAACATCATATGTATAATGTGATATGATATGGTCTTTCTTGTGCCTTGATCTCCATCGAGCGCTCCGGCATGATCTCCATCTTGCCCTTGGTTTGACGCCAAGTCCACGACGCCTCCACCCGGTTGCTCATCAGAACGATGACTATTACTATACTACTTAGCAACAGAAAAGTAAACTACTTTACCTTCGCAACGACCAATGCCATACCATAATCACATGCCCCCTGCAAAATAAAGTTAGACGCATCTACTTTATCTATTGCAAGTTTTACGTGGTTATTAGGGCTTTCGCACTAGAACCGTTTCTAAACTACGAACTTTCCAACCACAACATGGATCCAACAGTTGTCTCTATTACACCCCTTTCGGGGCCCTCCGTTGTAAATGCTATATCAACTATCGAATGAGAGATAGACACCCGCTAGCCACTTATACGGTATAAGCCGTATGTTGAGCGTGGAACCAGTCTCGCGTACGAATACACGTAAGGTCGGTCTAGGCCGCTTCATCAAACAATACCGCGATATAAACAAGTACACGTTAGAGGATAACAACTAAGGGATCAATGCCCGCACAATACTTGTGCGTACTGGCCGTACAACACTCCTACGCATAGATCGGCTCTGATACTACTGTTGGGGATCGGTGCGGAAAACAAAAAAATTCCTACGTTGGAACCCCAGAGACTGCCTAGGATCTATCTATGTAGTAATGCGGTAACGGCCAGAGCTTATAGAGTACATACCCTTGTAGAACATTCGCGGTTAATTTTCTGCGGGGAACGTGGTTGAAGTAGTCGTACTCGTAGCCGACCTCAAGGTCGCGAAGCTCCTCGCATGTCACCCCTTGCTCCTTCTTCATCTTCATCGTGCAATAGCTCCGGCTCACGACATTTAAGCACCCCAAGTGTTGAGCCTCGTGTCTTCGTACACATCCGGTGCATGATGAGACATTTGGCTCCCCGATCCCGCCGGGAGTGCGGAAGTTGATATCCGGCTTCGAATCCCTGCAGCGCAACGGCGTACTACAGGTGTGCCTCGATCCCACATCCCAGACTTGGGGCCATGGTCATGAGGTATATAGAGAGGGAGGGAGAAAGTCAACCAAAGGACTTCTCAAGTTGTGTGTTTAATCCCACCCATGGGCACCCCTTTATATAGGGGGAGGGGGTGTGCCCTCTCCTTTGGGTTTCCCATGCGGGACTAATCAAGGGAGAGGGAGGAGGCGCATGGGCCTCATGGGCCAGCCGGCCAGGGGTGGTCCCCACCCCGCGCACAACCCTAGGCTGGCCGGGTGGGCCCCCTTGAGGCGCCTGGACCTTGGCCCTTGGCCCTTCCCCCCTTTTGTTTTCCCTCATGGGCCCTTTTTCCCTAGGAAGTTTGGTCCATTAGTGGAATAACCTTTCAAATTAGATTTTAATATTATATTTAATATTAATTACATTAATTAATATGTAAATACATATTACAAAATCCATATTGACCCAAAACACCTTTCGGTTCCCTTTCGATTTCCTCCGAACGACTTCGGATCTTACCCGGAATGATTCCGGTCCTTTATTCTTTCTCCGAACAACTTCGGATCTCTCTGCAGAACGATTCCGGCTTTCTGTTTCTCTAATATGATTCTGTCTTACGAATGATCGCTCTCATCGTACCCTTAAGTGTATCCTCTCACGGCTCGGGAATGCTCTAGACATGATCTGTATCAATGATCAACAGAGGGACCAGGGATATCCATGTGACCCCTATGCATTCCTGATGACAATGTCGTTTGAACCGCTAAATGTAGCATCCTCTTACTTTTCTTTCTCGATACGACTTGTCCGAGATCCGATCATTGGTATCCCATACCTTGTTTAATCTCGTTCACAACAAGTTCTGTTTTCTTGTTACCGTGATATTACATCCCCATGACCGAGTCACATGTTGCAACATTTATGGATGTAATCTCACCAAGCCAGCCGTATGTATCTTTACCCGTCATGTGGGTGAACAAATCCTGGTCTTGTAGTCACATGTCATCAACTGTTCCTTTGTAATACCCAACATGCACCTTTATGGCCACTGTATTACTAGATGACAGTTGATGTAGTCAAAGCAGCCTCGGGAAACAGTGAGTAATATGAGCTCATGGTCTAAGGAGAAGGAGTCTAGGTATAGCTGTTGCAACAATGAACTATATGGCTTGATCGTGTTGCAATCCTTCGAGGAATGTCCAATCACATCATTCTCCAATGATATGATCATGTTGTCAGTCGGCATAAATGCCCATGATCTTGAAACCCAGATCATATTCGTGACCAACGAACTAATATGAATAGAGGCTACTAGGGACTTTGTTGTTTCATACCACACCTGTACCAATGTTTCTACTTGGCACAGTTATAGCATAATATGAAACTATTATAAACTAATTGAGATATGACAATAAAAACCTATTTATTATTTGCCTCTAGGGCATATCTCCTTCAGGCACTCTGAGATTACGAACTTCAACAGCTCAAGAGATCCATCCCACGACTTATTGAACTTTTCTCCATACCCGCGGATTCGCCAAAAAGAAAACTTTTGAAATGTGAATGAGTTCAAAAATGACTACATGTAACTGAGGGAACCCTAACTGGATAGTAGCATTACAGGTTATATCGTGGATGTGAGGCGGCCGCAATGTGACAAGTATCCATCGATGGAAGGTCGATTACTCGATAGGTGTAGATGTTCGCTAGGAATCAGGCCCCGCGCCGGTCCATCGTAGCGAGCCAGTCGCCGTTCATGCCAACCCAGAATTTTTCGTGCATGAAGGGCAGGATGGCGGTGCGCCAAGGATGGTCGAGGGGCACCATGTCATACACCGTGTCATGCAGACGATGTACCCTCGTACCGTCATAGTGCTCGTCGAACCAATAAGCAGGCTGAGGCATCAGTAGGCAGGGTTCATTCCAATGGTGAACAGTCCATTTCGTACCTTCGTTGTTGGCAATACGACCGTACAGCAGCTTGCAGCATGCGGCTAGCCTGACGGTGCTAGAAATGTCCAGACGCTGAACGATGAGGTCGATATTGTCCAGGCTGAGTTGATCCTACTTGCATCACCCGCTTAGCTTCGAATCATCCATCACAGCCGGATGGATTTAGACGGATGCCAAGTGCGGCTGGGGTTTTCTGCAGGAGGAGGGGAGCGTTAGAAGAGACAGCATGGGGGAGATCGTGGGCGGAGTGGGGACTGGGGAAGAAGATGGATAGGCAAAGAAAAAACGAGGGAGAAGATTTTACTTACTTGCTTTGTCTGGTCAACAGCAGCATCGAGGACACCGCTACCTAGACTTCACTGTATGTTAGACTAGCACGCCATACAGCTAGTAATTTGACAATACTCCTACTTACTATGTATCAGAGGTGCAGTATTGTCTAGTCACATCAGTTTGACCAGAGGGTTTTCTTTTTACAGCTTCCATTTCAACATAGTGTACTAGTATTTTCAACGGAAAATAGGAGGACGAACTACTACTAGTAGTAGTAGCTGCGACATGGACATATGTACTTTTATCTTGTTCCTCTACATGTAGAACTCGTAGCACATAACCGAAAATATATACACCGGATATAATGCACAGTACGGGTGTGTCCGTGGTATTTTTGGCATGTTGCATGTGTTCATATATGTTCTAGTACAAGAAGTGGCGGACCTAGGATTTTATTAATGGGTATGCCGTACTAAAATTGGTGACCATTTTGACAAAATATAAGATATAATCTCTTTACGGAATTAAAAATACGAATGATGATAAATATATGTTCTAAATTGAATCAATTTGTATTTAACTATTTAATCTCACGATGATATATGTATATATAAATGATGAATCTATAACTTAAATTAAAAGATCAACTAGTACTTTTTTTAGATCAAGATCAACTACTTGGATGGTTACCTCAACATGCATGCAACGTGCCTGCGTCGATTATGCTGATCACATGGTCGTGATCTCTATCTCCCGGCAGCTGGCGAAGGACGTTGAAGGATGTCTTGTGTTCATCATACTCGTGGCGTTACGGAGATATCCTGCCTCTGTCCAAGTCTGGGCGTGAGGTCTGACCAGCATCTAGATCCGTGGTCCGCCTTCATTGATGGAGGCTCCTTGGTCGGGATGCTAGGGAACAAAGGCGGCGGCATCATCGGACACCGGTGGCTAGGTTTTGTATCGCTAGGGCTAGACCGGTAGTCGGTAGAGTAGTACGCAGGGCCGCAAAATAAATAGATCTGAGCGGTTTACATCGATCAGGTTTTACTTTTTTTTCTACTCCACGCACGAACGCACGGCTGGGCAACAACCAAGCTGAGCAGTTTTACAAATCAACTCGCCTTTTCCCCCCTACTATACACAATATACGCAGCTGGGACACAGGGTATGCTGGTGCATACCTGGCCTACCCTGTAGGTCCGCCACTGAGTACAAGGTACATGGAATTACACGTGTACAGCATGTAACCGTGCAACAAAATAAGAGACGTGCAGGGACACCAGATTTCGCTCAAGTCAGGCAACGTGCATGACTTTGTGTGGCTCTGATTCACTGACATGTGGGTCCTGTTAAGGTCAGCTCCACCTGCCAGTGAAAATCTGCATGCTCCATGCGCTTGAAGCCACTAGGTACGTCCACGACGGAAATTACAATTTGCAACTAGCTGCACCGACAACAAGCTGTTGCATGTGACACTTCCAAGTTTTCAGAAAATATGAAATAAATCATAAACATAGATCATATTTATATAGTTCATTTATAAATTTTCATACCAAAAATATTACTAGTACATGGCCTGGCCACCACAAAATTAACAAATGAACACAAGATATTATTCGCTTAGGTTTTTCTTTTTCATTGACACAGGTCACATAAGATCTTATTGTGGGACCGAATATTGTAGATGCACAAGATACAATATAGCTAATGTTTCGGATTTATTTCACATTTTTTGAGAACTCAAAAGTGCAACAAATAAAGGGGTGCGGGCGCAACGAGTTGCAGATTATTCAACCCGCACTGACTAAAACTATGGCTTGCATACATAAGGAGTTTGATCAAATCGCAGGCCTTGCACTACATTGCGGCGAAATGAGTATTAGAGTATAAAAAGTTAACGGCTGAGGCCATACGTACAAATAAGGCGAAGGAAATAATTCAAGATACGCAAATCCCTATTCCATATGATCTCCCTTGAATCGTTAATTATGCCGGTTTCAATCCTTCGTGTTGGCCAAGCTTGGGATGAACCACAACGGAGTCTGTCGCCAATTCCAGCCAATGTTTTTTTGAGGGAAATTCCAGCCAATGTTGGTTGAGAAACCAACAACAACGTCTTGAGCATTCATACTGATGCGGCATATTTCAGGACAAATATTAAATCTACCAAGACTAACTGCATGCGGCGAGGTGTATACACAGTTGCTCCTCGTTAGATCTCCAGGGCCAAGTCCTGCCACACCAACTGGAATGGTAATTGGATAGTTCAATCCAAGGAAGATAGAAAATGCTCCAAGGTCTAAAACCCTCCACCATTGCCTCGGTGGAAGTAACCTACTAGTGTCAATCGAGAACACATGGCAGCAAAACCCAGTAGAATAGGTGTGAATATTGCGGCCGTGATGATAACCAACATTTTCAGCTACAGGATAACTAGTGTCATACTACCTCTGCTTGGGATTATTAGTCCTAAGGGCCAAGTTGCTAATACCAAGACACTTCATAACTCTCATTAATCTATGCATGCACCAATAGTCTTACATGCATAAGAGAAGTGAAAGGAAAAGGAGAACATGCATCGGATAAGAGAGACTAATGAATGAGATAGCTCTTATAATCTCAAACAATATAAAAAAGCTCTCCGGACCTATAATCTCGAACAGAGGTAGTACCGCCTAGCACTAACGCCCATAGTATTGATCAGAATAAGGCTACCACCATCAGGATATCTTGCTAACCACCACAGATCAGGACTGTAGTCACGATTACCATCTAATTCAGGTGGCCCCGGAAGACGCACAAGACCTTGTAATCAAAGCACATTCAGAGGTCAGCTAAGCAAAATTTTAATGATGAAGCTTGAAAATTTAAGGATGGAAATTTGACCCCATGCCCGAGGATCCCATGCATAAATATTGCCAATCTGAGTTACAGCATAGACAACTCCATTGTGGATAATTGCATCGCGGTAGCTGAACATGCTGAACTGGTTCTCAAGAACCATCCACATACCATGAGAACCATCAAGGAAGGCAATTACCGTGTCGAAGATGGCCAGGACAGAGAAATCCTTATAGTTCCTAGCAGTTGTGGGAACTCGGCAAATGGCTATCTTCAGTAGATTAGTAGGCTGACCAGCCGCGATAAACTTAAGTACCTCGGGTGTGGCCTCAAAATCGAAGATCGCTGGTAGAGGAATCCAGCGACGAGTGAACACATTCATAAGCTCCCAGTTCCAGGCGAGGCCAACAGTGGCGATCCAATCTCCATGGGTGCCTGCCCACTTCTTACCCTCACAATCTGGCATCACAGCATTGGAGGAAGACCTGTCCATCGGCGTCAGCTCGCACAAGGTCCACCCGAACTTCTTCTGTGGCTTCTGCTTGCCCCTACCGCAATAGTAGCTGCCCCTGTAGAACTGCTTCATGCGATTGTCACGGTAGAAGACATTGTACTCACGCAGTACCTCAGTTGAGTGAGAGTGAAGAACACAGGGGAGACCAAACGGATGAGATTTTGATAGGGATGCACTATGTGTTGCTGAGTAAAGATAACGTTTGCAGCAGGCGGCGAGGCTCGCGATGGTGATGACGTCGCATCTAGCAGAGATTTCTTCAAGGGGGCCATCAGAAAACACCCTAGAAGTGTCACTGTCATCGATCAATTGGGCCATCCCGAGGAAGAGCTCGAGCAGGTGGGGGGCGATGGCATTTGGATTTGATTGGGGTTTTGGAGGAGAGAGCGAGCGGCAGCTGGCAGTGCGAGACAGAAAACAATCTATGAAACCGGGCGCCGGAGCTGATCCTAAAGCGGCATGTCAGCGTTGGCGCGTGCCTGTATTGGTGTGCGAGTGGTAATGGCCATCGTCGGGATGCTGGAGGTGAAGTGAGGATGGAGATCGAGGCAAAGAGAAATACGGAATGAAATAAAACCAAGCGTGCCTTCTTTCTCTCTGCTAAATCTACAGTGCCTATCGAACTGGGCTACGGAGATGCTCCGAAAGCGGCATGGCGGCATTGGCGTGTGCTAAAGGTGGGCGAGTGGGGATCAACGAGAAGATGGAGAGGAAGATGATGGAGAGCAAAGGAAAATAGAATAAATCTATTGAAATCATACCGCCTACCGAGCGTGGTTTTTTTCTCTTCTCTGCGTTTCCTGGTGCCTATCGAGTAAATAGGTCAGGCCTTTCTAGGAGTAGTACAACATAAGCTAGCCTAACACGGGATGGAGTTGTACTATCCTCTCAAATAAATGGTCATGGCAGAGAGACGGTTTGGAGTATACTCGGAGCTCCTCTTGCCGAACGTAATAGTCCTTAGATCTTCTACATTGATCATCTTGTGCAGTCACATTTGGAACAAGTACTACTGTACTACTACTGTAACTAATAAACACATAAAGGTTCCACCGGTAATTAGGAACCAAAATTGGAATACTACTACTCTCGAACTCTTGTGTGGTACAACAATAAAATGCTCACAAAATGGGCTACCAGTACGGCAGTACCATCTGTACACCCACACACTGCCACCTTAAATAAGTTTGCCTGCCACACCGCCAATTTCCTCTCCCCTGTCGGCCTCTACGCCCCGTTACCGGACCCAAAATCAAACATCTCTCAGTTTAATAAAGAAAAAAGTCGACAATCTCTCAAAAAAATCAACCATCCACCAAAATAAAATCCATTATCTAATGCTTTCCATTCATTATGAACGAACAATCACAATTGCTTGAGCGCCGCGCAGGAGTAGTAGTCGTCTGAGCTACTAATTGTACAGTAGGTCCGCGAAAGCACGCGCCTGGAAGCGACAGAAGAATTTATTCTCTATCAGTGATGGAAGAAGATCAACAATGTATAATACCAAATCAAGAAGTCAGTGGCTTTATCTGTCTGACCAGTGAGAGCCGACACGAGTGGTGAACAGCTTGAAGCATAGCGGAACTGGTACCTTTAAGGCATACATTACGTACACCTCCATTCTGATTTAGGATGGTCACATAGTGCTAAATAACTTAGACTACTCCAGTAACTTGCACATGTACCTTCATCGTAGTGAGTAACAATATGTGTGTAGTGTCATGCAAAGGCCTAATTAATTAGGTTGTAGTCCCTCCGTTTAGAAATATAAGATGTTTTAGCTTTGTGAATCGAATGTATCTAGACGTATTTTAGTGTATGGGTTCGTAGAGGTTAAGAGTGAACCTATACACTAAAAGGCGTCTAGATACATTCATCTCACAAAGTCACTACAAGAAAAGTTGGCTTTTACAACGGACGATTTTCGTGGTTGAAGGCCCGTTTTTCGTGGCCAAAGAGTCTTGCGCGACGGATGGCCTTCGTGGTAAAAGCCCTGTCACAAATGAATTAACCACGGCTTTTTTTTGCCCGTGGTGGATCGCACCCTTCAGCAACGAAAACATGTTCCGTCGTAGATCTGTTCGCCAGCCACGCCGACGACTGACGTCATGCAAACTGCCACGTGGCAGCCGCCGTTAGCGGCCGGTTACCGCTGTTAACGGTCATAGAAACCATGGCAGAAGCTAGGCCCAGCCAAGGCCTGCTATGTACTAACTGGGCCGGTCCATCAGGGGAGCCCAACAAGAAGATGGCCCATTACTGTTTTGTCATGCAATGTTTGAAATAGGCCTAGAGAAGCAGCCCGTGAACTTTCAGGCCCGATTCTATTTCGGCCTACAGGAGGCCCATGTTTGTCCAACACTGTGCTACCACTTGAGGCATACACAAGTCTGGCCTTTTGTTCGCTGTTACCAATTTAGCCTTTTCTTTGCTCAGTCCATCATCTTTTCAGCCTTTTAGGAATTTCGATCCGTTACTGTTTAGGCCCTTTAGTGTTTGGGCTTTTGCCTATTAAGGCCGGCACTATTTGGCCTGTTACTGTTCTGGCCTTTTATTGTTTCTGCCTTTTACTGTTTTGGCCTTTTTCTGCTACGGCCTTTTACTGTTCTAGCATTTTACTGTTCTGGCCTTTTACTGTTATGGTCCTTTACTGTTCTGGCCTTTTACTATTCTGACCTTTTACTATTCTAGAATTTCACTGTTCTGACCTTTTTCTGTTCTGGTCTTTTACTGTTCTAGCCTTTTACTGTTCTGGTTGCTTTGGTCCATCCATGCGCACGTTGTTACTGTTTTAGACTTTTTTTGCTAGCGCCTACTTTTCGCAGAACAGGTGAATATCAAGACATCAATTAATAAACACACAAAAATTAACATTACTTATTACACAACAATAAAAGTTTGTTACAACAGGTAATACAACAAGATCGTCATTCCGATAGATTACAACGTGTTAGTACCATTAATAAGAGATCGGTACATGGCGATTCGCTTCACTGTATCATCTGTCCTCTTCTTCAACATTTAAGCTACAGATCTAAGAGTAGCTACACCCTTTCGTTCTGCATGCAATACAACATTTATATATTTATCATATGCAGGAGTTTTTCTAGGTGGACTGTTAAGTAAGTTTGCTTCGGCAATGTAATGGGAGGATGAATGGGACGAGGGATCACAACTTTCAGTCCTGCCTTCCAAGGACTCCTGCTGGGTTTTAAATGCAGTCTGCTAAAATATGGTGAAACAGGTTAAAACAAACAACAAGGGAAACAAGTAGTATTATATAAAGTAGAGATCATTTAAAGTAAGTATGAACTTACAGTAGCACGTTCAGGCTGACAGTAGCTCCTTCTCGAGCGGGTGCGACTCCTGGTCAATCTGCCAGAAGAATCTGAGCAGAGCAGTTGGAACTCTGGTCCTTGTACTCCATTGTCATTTCTCTGCATGACATTTGAAACCAAGTTGTTTGGTTTGGAAGGATGAAAACTCTTGAAAAACACCAAAAACATAGCATTAAAAATTATCAGACGTATGTATCAAACTAGATAGCTGGTTTGGAAGGATGAAAGCAGGTGAAAACACCAACATATAGCATTAAAATGACAAGATATATCATCCAAACTAAAAGTATATTTTATGAATTAAGCATTTGCACATATATTCACAATTGAACATAAATGCAAATGTCATGGCAAGTTCTTAGGTAGAATGACAACTAATTAACATGACAAGATACTGGCCTAAGTAACACAAGGAAACCTCACGATTCAGCCTTGCTGGGCGTCATATTATCAGTGTTGGATCCTCTATGAGCTATTTGCATGACCCGTGCGAGCGCTCGGAAAGAATAGAATCTATGAGTTTGTGTTGGAGGATTAAATCGATAGCGTGAGAATAAAGAAAGGGAATAGAAGCTAATGAGGTGGATAGGACCTACAATATGAAGGGTGCAAACGAAATGGCAATAGCATCTAGGATATTGAGTAACATCCTGAAGATTTCGTAGCTTACGAGTAACAAAAATATAGCAAACAGGCAAGAGAAATTACCGCTGCGTGGCGACGACAGGTGGGATGGGCAAGTGGGCGGCAGGGGCCGCGGCTCGGCATTTCGGGGCCAGCAATGAATGATTCAGTGAACCGGCCCTGGTAGGGTAGACGACGGTGTTGGCGAAGCAGATCCGGTGCCGCGAGGGAGTCGGTGAAGTAGTTCCGGTAAAGAGCGCCTGCAGTGGAACTCCAGTGTGGAAGAGAGGGCCGGCGGTAAAGCAACTAGAGTAAGGTCGAGGTTGGAGGGGTGTGGGCGGGCAAGAGACGATGGGGGGGATATAGGTGGGATGACGCACATTTACGACCTATACCCCTCTATTATTGCAGTACTACCACGGTCCTTGTTTCCGGAGCAGGGAAAGAAGAGGAATTTTGCATTTGCAAAAAGTGGAGCGGGATATTTGAATAGATATGCGGGATATTTGAATAGATGTGCGCGGGATGTTTCGGCGCCATGCGGAAATTTTGAGGTTGAAGCTTCCGACGTACGCTACTCCGACGCAGCCGCTCTCACGTGTTGGCCCCGTCTAGACCCACACGCTAGCGATAGTATGCTTACCAACATATAAATGAGTTCCACACATTTGCCGAAATTGATAAACAATATATTTTGAAGGCTTTCATACAAGATGACTAAGGTCACGGCCATATCTCTATTATAGTTTATAATAACATGTCCATATCTGGTAGATAGCTGCATCTTGGCATTTCAAAAGAAGTTTCTGGATTTGATGGACAATTCCCAACTTTCATGAATTTCCAAACTTTCTAGCTAAATCTATGCAATAAAATGACTTTTTGACAATTTGAAGTAAATATGTCTAATTTCGAACTAGAACGTGTGTGGTATACCTTTCTCTTGACTTTTTAAAATAATTCAAAGATATCAAGTAATCAAATATTGGAGAACCACCGAGAGTTTTGGAAAATTCAACTTTTTGATATGAATGGTAATGGCACCTAATTTTAGCCATTTTAAAAAATACAAAGAAACAAAATATAAAAAGAAATGCATCCAATATTTTCTCTATTCGTGTCTCACTATGTGCACTATCTAGTTTCCATGGAAAAATATAATCTTGAAATTTGATGATTTTTGAGAAAAAATTGTATCACAATATATATGAAGTACCATGTAAGAATATGCATGGCTTTCAAACCAGATGACCAAGGTCATGGCCATATCTTTTCTATAGTTTATAATAACCTATCCATATTTTTTATGGTGTGTATTGGCATTCAAAATATTATTTACATAGGAATCTTCTGAATTGGAAGTTATTTCAATTTTCTAATGCACAACAACGGCTTTAGTCATGAAGCTACTACAAAACATGGCTTTAAATCCCACTGCCCCGGTTTTCACTCAAAGTATATATAGCCTAGGGTTAATTAAGTTTAGGGTTCGGGGTTTTATTTTGGGTTGAGGGTTTAAGGGTTCATGGTTTATGGTTTAGGATTTTAGGGTTTAGGCTTTTAGGGTTTAGTGGTTTAGGGTTTAGGGTTGTGCAAGGTTTTAGGGTTTATGATAGTTTAGGTTTTAAGGTATAGGGAATTTTCAATAATAATGTTCAAGCTTTATATATATGGTTATATGCATGGAACAGAATGGCGTTATCGCAATTTAATAAAAGTATTTCAAAATTTGATATATAAGTGCATTATACCTCCTTCGTAAGGGTTTAGGGTTCTAGGGTTAGGACGTTAGAGTTCTAGGGTTAGGAGGTTATTAGGGTTTACGTTAAGGGTTTATGATTTTCAATAATGTTCAAGCTTTATGCTTATATTCATGTAATAGGAAGGCATTACCACAATTTAACGAAAGTATCTCAAATTTTGATCTATAAGTGCATGGTACCTGTTGGTTTAGGGTTTATGGGTCGATGATTTAGGGTTTCACAGATTAGGTTTTATGGGTTGTTTAGAGTTTAGGGATTAGCGATTTTTCAATAATGCTCAAAGACTTATACTTATATTCGTCGAATAGAATGACATTGCCTGCTTTAATGAAAGTATCACAAATGTTGATCTATAAGTGCATGATACCAGCTTGGTTAGGGTTTTACAGTTTAGGTTTTATCATTGTATAGAGTTTAGAGTTTAGCGAATTTGGAATAATGCTAAAGCTTTATTGTTATATTTGTCGAATAGAATGACATTACCTAATTTAATAGAAGTATCTCAAATTTTGATCTATAAAGTGCATGATACCTGCTTGGTTAGTGTTTATGGGTTGAGGGTTTGGGGTTTTAGGGTTTAGGTTTTAGGGGTTGTTTAGGATTTAGGGTTTAGGGAATTTTCAATAATGCTCAAGATTTATGCTTATATTCGTCGAATAAAATGGCGTTAGAAAATTAAACGAAAGTATATCAAATTTTGATCTATAAGTGCATGCTACGTGCTTGGTAAGAGTTTAGGGTTTGGGGTTTTAGGGGTTAGGTTTTTGGGTTTTAGGAATTTTCGATAATGTTCAAGTTGCTTTATGCTTATATTCGTTGAATAGAATGGCATTACATAAATTTATTGAAAGTATCTCAAATTTTGATGTATAAGTGCACAATACCTGCTTTGGTTAGGGTTTATGGGTCAAGGGTTTAGGGTTATAGGTTTTTACGGTTTAGTTTATGGGTTGTTTAGGGTTTAGCAAATTTTCAATAATGCTCAAGATTTATGCTTATACTCATAGAACATAATGGGTCTTAGCCGATTTAATGAAAGTATTTCAAATTTTGATCAATATGTGCATAACACATGCGTGGTTAGTGTTTATGGCTGAGGGTTTAGGGCTTTAGGGTTTAGGTTTTAAGTTTTAGGGGTTGTTTAGGGTTTAGGGGATTTTTTATATTACTCAGGATTTATGCTTATATTCGTCAAATAGAATGGCGTTACCCAATTTAACGAAATTATCTTAAATTCTAATCTATAAGTGCATGCTACGTGCTTGGTGAGGGTTTAGGGTTTAGGGTTATAGGGTTTAGGGGTTTAGGATTTGGGTTTTACAGGTTTCGGTTTTTGGGAATTTTCAGTAATGTTCAAACTTTATTGTTATATTCGTGGAATAGAATGGCGTTACCGCAATTAATGAAATATCGAATCTCAGATTTTGATCTATAAATCCACGATACCTGCTTGGTTAGGGTTTTTATATTGGTCAAGGGTTTAGGGTTTTAGGGTTTTATGGTTTAGGTTTTATGGACTAAATAGGGTTTAGGGGTTTTATCGAATTTTCTATAATACTCAAGCTTTATGCTTATATTTGTCGAATAGAATATATATGGCATTACCTAACTCATTGAAAGTATCTCCAAATTTGATGTATAAGTGCATGATACCTGATCTATTAGGGTTATGGGTTGAGGGTTGGGCTTTTAGGTTTAGGTTTTATTAGGGATTGTTTAGGGTTTAGGGTATTTTTGATAATGCTCAAGATTTATGCTTATATTCATCGAATAGAATGGAGTTACCAGTTTAATGAAAATATATAAATTTTGATTGATAAGTGTACACTACGTGTTTGGTAAGGATTTAGGGTTTAGTGTTTAGATTTCAGTGTTTCAGGAATCTTAAATAATGTTCAAGCTTTATGCTTATATTCGTGGAATAGAATGGCGTTACCGCAATTTACTGAAAGTATCTCAAATTTTGATATATAAGTGCATGATACCTTCTTGATTAGGGTTTATGGGTCGAGGGTTTATGGTTTTCCAGTTTAGTTTTATGGGTTGTTTCCGGTATAGGGTTCAGAGAATTTTTGGTAATGCTTAGGATTTATGCTTATATTCATCTAATAGAATAACGTTACCTGATTTAACGAAAGTATCTCAATTTGATCTATAGTTGCACGATACCTTCTTGGTCAGGGTTTAGGGGTTTAATTTTATTATTTAGGATTCTGTGAATTCTCAATAATATTTTCAAACTTTATGGTTATATATATTTGTGGAACAGAATGGTGTTACCGCAATTTAATGAAAGTATCTCAAAAATTGATCTACAAGTCGATGATATCCTGCTTGGTCATATTTTTTGTTAAATAAAATTGGTTGGGCTGTTTGGTTGGGCTCGAATTCTGGCTTTTGATTTTTGGCTTATAAAGCTATGAACGTGTTTTTGGCTTTGGTTTTTTAAGATTTTACTCTGACATAGTGGAATGATAGTATAAGCCAGGTTGGATGATTTTATCGATTTTATCTCGGTTGAGCGAAAAATGTTCGAATTTTGAACAACAAGCGATGGGAATCTCTACATCCCGTAATTCTGGCTCACTGACATGTGGGTCACTTGCATAGTGCGTCCAAAAAGTCGGTGTAGGTCGGAGTGGGCGGGCAGGTAAATATTGAAGAAGGGCTGGGACACGTGGATGGGGTGATGCACTTGGGAGAACGCAAATTTACCACCTATATCCCTCTGTTATTGTAGTGCTCCCTCGGATTCTTGTTTCTGGAGTAGGGATAGAAGAGGAATTTTGCATTCTAGAAAGAGGTGAAGCATGTTTGAGTGAATGCGCGAGATATTTTAATGGATGGGTGCGATGTTTGGCCACCGTACCAAAATTTGAGGTCGAAGCTTCTAGCATACGCTACTCCGGCGTGGGGCCTCTCAGACGCGTGTCACCGTCTAGGCCCACACGCCAGCGAGAGGTGCTTCCCAGCATTTAAACGAGTTTCTAGGCATTTGCTGAAATTTTTGAACAATTTAAGGATTTCAAGAAGATGACCATCATCCAAAAAAAGGTGACCAAGGTCTTGGAAATAGTTTGATGACGTGTCCGTATTTGGTAGATCGGTGCATCTTTGCAAATCAACCAATATGTCTGCTTCCAAATTTGAAGTTTGTTTTCAAATTTGCAAGTAACAATAATGTGTTTTGTTGTGAAGCAACTACAAAGATGATGGCTCAAAATGCCACCACCCCCCTTTTTTCACACAGTGTATAACGCCATTTCAAGCTTCTAGGCTAAATTTGTGCAATAAAATAATTTTTGGGGCTGGATGTTTATTTTTGGGGCTGGATGTTTGAATGGATGGGCGGGATGTTTGAATGGGTGGGCGGGATATTTCGGCGCTCTGCCGAAATTTTGAAGTTGAAGCTTCTAAGGTACGCTACTCCCACTTGGGATGTTGTCCCCATGAGATAGACCCATATGCCTGTATGCTTTCCAGCATTTAATGAGTTTATAGACATCTGCCGAAATTAATGAACATTAATTCACGGCTTTAAAACAAGAGGAGCAAGGTCACATCCATAGTTTCTGTACCTTTTTCATCTTTTGTACTACTCCGTACATTGAAGCATCTTCACCAACCAAGCTTACAAACCTGGTCATATTTGGTAGATCGGTGCATCTTGGCATTTCAAGCAATTGTTTACAAAGGAAATTCCAGATTTGATGGATAATGCCCTACTTTCATGAGTTTCCAAACTTCCTAGCTGAAGATGCTAAAATTAAATAACTTTTTGACGATTGAAAGTAAGTATACTTATGTACTACAAAGTGTGTGATATAGCTTGCTATTGACTTTTTAAAAATAGTTTAAAGGTACCAAATTTGTCAAATATTGGAGAACCACCGAGAGTTTTGGAAGATTTCATTTTTTTGATATGAATAGTAATGACACCAAATTTGGGTCAGTCTTCTTAAAAAAATAAAGAAACAAAATATAGAACAAAATGCAACCATTCGTTTCTCCGTTGGTGTCTCACTGTTTGCATTGGCTAGTTTCCATGAAAATATATAAAATTTGATAACTCTTGAAAAACTCGTTTCACAATATGGCGTACCATGTTTGAACATTCATGGCTTTCGAAAACAAGATGACCAATGTCAAGGCCATATGTGTTACCATACTTTATGATAATGTAACCATGTTTAGTAGATTGGTGCATATTGGTATTTCAACATTGTTTAGAAAAAGAGCTTCCATATTTGGAGTTATTTTAAAAGAATAATGGCTTTAATTTTGTCATATGATATATGGCGTACCATGTATGAATTTGCATGGCTTTCAAACCAGGTGACCACTGTCATGGCCACACCTTTGCTATAGTTTATAACAACATGTTTGTATTTGGTAGATTGGTCCGTATTATTGGCATTTAAAATATTATTTACAAAGGAAGCTTATGAATTTGAAGATATTTTCAATTGTTCAAGCGACGACAATGGCTTTTGTCATGAAGAAACTACAAATAAGTATGGCTCAAAATCCCATTGCCCTAGTTTCCACACAAGATATATATAGCCTGGGGTTTAGGGTTCGTGTTTTTTGGGTTGAGGGTTTAGGGGTTTAGGGTTTATGGTATATGATTTAGGATTTTAGGGTTTAGGGCTTAGGAGTTTAAGGTTGGTATTTAGGGTTTAGGGTTTTCTAGGTTTTAGGGTTTATGAATTTTCAATAATAATGTTCAAGCTTATATATATGCTTATATATATTCGTGGAATATACTCGTGTTATCGCACTTTAATGAAAGTATCTCGGATTTTAATCTATAAGTGCATCATACCTGCGTGGTAAGGGGTTGAGGGTTTAGGTATTTTATGGTTTTGGGGGTTTAGGTGTTTAGGGTTTAGGTTTTTTGGGAATTTTCGATAATGTTCAAGCTACTTGATATATGCTTATATTCATGGAATTGAATAGTGTTAGCACAATTTGAGGAATGTTTATCTGAAATTTTGATCTACAAGTGCATGTGATACCTCATTTGCCAATGTCGTTTAGGCGGGGTTGAGGGTTTAGGGTTTTAGGGTTTAGGGCATTTTCGATAATGTTCAAACTTTATTGTTATATTCGTGTAAGAGAATGGCGTTACCGTAATTTAATGAAAGATCGAATCTCAAATTTTGATCTATAAGTCCATGATACATGCTTGGTTAGGGTTTATATGGGTCGAGGGTTTAGGGTTTTATGGTTTTATGGTTTAGGTTTTATGGACTGAATAGGGTTTAGGGGGTTTATCGAATTTTCAATAATACTCGAGCTTTATGCTTATATTTGTTGAATAGAATATGGCATTACCTAACTCAATGAAAGTATCTCAAAATTTGTTCTATAAGTGCATGATACCTGATTGGTTAGGATTTATGGGTTGAGGGTTTGGGGTTTTAGGTTTAGTTTTTATTAAGGGTTGTTTAGGGTATTTTCGATAATGCTCAAGATTTATGCTTATATTCATCGAATAGAATGGAGTTACCAGTTTAATGAAAATATATCAATTTTTGATTGATAAGTGCATGCTACGTGCGGTGTTGAGGGTTTAGGGTTTTATGGTTTAGGGCGTTTCCAATAATGTTCAAACTTTATTGTTATATTCGTGGAATAGAATGGCGTTACCGCAATTTAATGAAAGATCGCATCTCAGATTTTGATCTATAAGTCCATGATACCTGCTTGGTTAGGGTTTATATGGGTCGAGGGTTTAGGGTTTTACGGTTTAGGTTTTATGGACTGAATAGAGTTTAGGGGGTTTATCGAATTTTCAATAATAATCAAGCTTTATGCTTATATTCTTTGAATAGAATATATATGGCGTTACCTAAAAGTATCTCCAAATTTGATTTATAAGTGCATGATACTTGTTCTGTTATGGTTTGGTTGAGGGTTTGGGGTTTTAGGTTTAGGTTTTATTAGGGGTTGTTTAGGGTTTAGGGTATTTTCGATAATGCTCAAGATTTATGCTTATATTCATCGAATAGATGGAGTTACCAGTTTAATGAAAATATATAAACTTTCGATTGATAAGTGCATGCTACGTGTTTGGTAAGGATTTTGGGTTTAATTAGTGTTTAAATTTTAGGGTTTCGGGAATTTTAAATAATGTTCAAGCTTTATGCTTATATTCGTGGAATAGAATGGCGTTACCGCAATTTAGTGGAAGTATCTCAAATTTTGATATATAAGTGCACGATACCTGCTTCATTAGGGTTTATGGGCCGAGGGTTTAGGGTTTTACATTTTAGTTTTATGGGTTGTTTCCGGTTTTGGGTTCAGAGAATTTTTGGTAATGCTCATAATTTATGCTTATATTCGTCTAATAGAATGGCGTTACCTGATTTAACTAAAGTATCTCAATTTTTGATCTATAGTTGTGCGATACCTGCTTGGTCAGGGTTTAGGGGTTTAGATTTTATGGTTTAGGATTCCGTGAATTCTCAATAATATTTTCAAACTTTATGGTTATATATATTCGTGGAACAGAATGGTGTTACCGCAATTTAATGAAAGTATCTCAAAAATTGATCTACAAGTCGATGATATCCTGCTTGGTCATATTTCTTGTTAAATAAAATTGAATGTACCCAGGTACTAAAACAAGAGAGAAACAAGAAGAGTTCCTTGAGATTTAGGCGAAGTTTGGTTGGGCTCGAATTCTGGCTTTTGATTTTTGGCTTATAAAGCTACGAACGTGTTTTTGGCTTTGTTTTTTTAGCTTTTACTCTGACATAGTGGAATGATAGTATAAGCCAGGTTGGATGATTTTGACGATTTTATCTCGGTTTAGCGAAAAATGTTCGAATTTTGAACAACAAGCGATGGGAATCCGTACTTCCCATAATTCTGGCTCACTGACATGTGGGTCACTTGCATAGTGGGTCCAAAAAGTCAGTGTAGGTCGGAGTGGGCGGGCAGGTAAATATTGAAGAAGGGATGGGAAACATGGATGGGGTGATGCACTTGGGAGAATGCAAATTTACCACCTATATCCCTCTGTTATTGCAGTGCTCCCTCGTATTCTTGTTTTCAGAGCAGGGATAGAAGAGGAATTTTGCATTCTAGAAAGAGGTGAAGCATGTTTGAATGGATGCGCGGGATATTTAATGGATGGGTGCGATGTTTGGGCGCCGTACCAAATTTTGAGGTCGAAGCTTCTAGCATACGCTACTCCGGCGTGGGGCCTCTCAGGTGCGCTGTCACCGTTTAGGCCCACACGCCAGCGAGAGTTGCTTCCCAGCGTTTAAACGAGTTTCTAGGCATTTGCTGAAATTTTTGAACAATTTAAGGCTTTCAAGAAGATGACCATCATCCAAAAAAAAGGTGACCAAGGTCATGGAAATAGTTTATGATGACGTGTCCGTATTTGGTAGATCGGTGCATTGATACGTTGCAAACGTATCCATAATTTTTGATGTTCCATGCTTGGTTTTATCTACTTTCTTGTGTTTTATCCACACTTTGGAGTACTTTTCATATGATTTCTTGGACTAACCTATTAACAAGAGCCACAGTTCTAGCTGCCTGTTTTCTG
This sequence comes from Avena insularis, assembly GCA_023614405.1. Taxonomy (NCBI): domain Eukaryota; kingdom Viridiplantae; phylum Streptophyta; class Magnoliopsida; order Poales; family Poaceae; genus Avena; species Avena insularis. The sequence continues at coordinate 473,877,614 of CM042696.1, read as the reverse complement.
CTGCTTTTGGTTCCAGGAAAGTCAGAAAATGAATATTCTCGAAATTGGACGAGACAAAAGCCAAAGTCAGTTTTTCACCGAGGGACACCTGGAGCCAGAATACGAGACGGAGAGAGGCTGGGGCCCGGCCACCACTGGCCAGCGGCCAGGCTGACCCGCGGCCAGGTGGTCTGCTGCCCTGTGCACCCTCGGCCTCTCCTTCCGCCTATATATTGCCTCTGATACGGAAACCGTAAGTACCCGATCAAAATTCCATGAAAGAGTCTGTAGCCGCCGTCATCTCCATCCCTAGATCGGGAGGGATCTGAAGCCCTTCCCGGCACCCTGCCGGAGAGGGGAATTCACCCTGGAGGCCTTCTTCATCACCATGCAACCCTCCGGTGTGATGCGTGAGTAGTTAATCTCTGGACTACGGGTCCATGTAGTAGCTATATGGCTGGTTCTCCTCCTTTGTGCTATCATGTTTAGATCTTGTGAGCTCCGTTCATGATCAAGATCATCTATTTGTAATTCTGCATGTTGTGTTTACGGGGATCCAATGGATATTGAGATGCTATTTCAGATTGATTATTGATTCTATCATGCCTTTGTTATTTGTGATCTTGCATGCTTTCCGTTGTTAGTATAGCTATCTTGGCCAAGTAGATGCTAGCAACTCCAAGAGTTAGTATTTATGCTCGATAGTGGGTTCATGCCTCTGGTAATCTAGGGAAGTGACAGAAATCTCTAAGGTACTATATGTGCCATTGCTACTAGGGAGAAAACAACGATCCTTTGTTCATAGAACAATCGTATTGTTTACTTTACACGCAATTCGTAATGCAATTATCCGTTGCTTGCAACTTAATACTGGAGGGGGTTTAGATGATAACCTGAAGGTGAATTATTAGTCATAGATGTAGTTGGATTACGGTCTATGTATAATGTTGTAATACCCAATCGAATTTCAAAGGAGTCAAGATGAGTAGTATATGCTTGTACGCTTTCTAGATGTTTGTCAATTGCCCTGCTGTAATTTGTTCACCCAACATGTTATCTATCTTAAGGAAAGCCACCTCTAGTAAACTATCGACCCCGGTCCTTTCTTTTACTTTCAATCTACAATCAACTGTTTACTGCTTTGTGTTTACTTTCCGCAAGCTATTACTTTCTTCCATTCAGTATGTTTAATTCTTTATTTTTAGCAAAACCGGTGAGATTGACAACCTCATCGCAAGTTGGGGACAGAGTTCTGTGGTTGTGTTGTGCAGGTCTCCACGTTGCTGCTGGCACCGATAGTGCGCCCTACCAAAGTTCAGCTAGCTACACCTTTGGGGTGTTTCCTTGCTCCTACTGGATTGATAACCTTGGTTTCATAACGGAGGGAAAACTTACTGCTGTGCTCATCATACCTTCCTCTTGGGGTTCCCCAACGAGCTCGTAAATACACGAGTTAGCATGCATCTTTTCAAATCAACCAATATGTCTGCTTCCAAATTTGAAGTTTGTTTTCGAATTTCCAAGTAACAACAATGTGTTTTGTTGTGAAGCAACTACAAAGATGATGGCTCAAAATGCCACCGCCCCCTTTTTCACACAATGTATAACGCCCTTTCAAGCTTCCGGGCTAAATTTGTGCAATAAAATAATTTTTGGGGCTGGATGTCTTTTTGGGGCTGGATGTTTGAATGGATGGACGGGATGTTTGAATGGGTGGGCGGGATATTTCGGCGCTCTGCCGAAATTTTGAAGTTGAAGCTTCTAAGGTACGCTACTCTCACTTGGGATGCTGTCCCCGTCAGATTGACCCACAGGCTTGTATGCTTTCCAGCATTTAATGAGTTTATAGACATCTGCCGAAATTAATGAACATTAATTCAAGGCTTTCAAACAAGAGGAGCAAGGTTACAGTCATAGTTTCTGTACCTTTTTCATCATTTGTACTACTCCGTACATTGAATTATCTTCGCCAACCAAGCTTACAAACCTGGCCATTTTTGGTATATCGGTGTATCTTGGCATTTCAAGCAATTATTTACACAGGAGATTCCAGATTTGATGGATAATTCCCTACTTTCATGAGTTTCCAAGCTTCCTAGTTGAAGATGCTGAAATTAAATAACTTTTTGACATAAAGCCATTCATTCACAAAGTGCAATGCTATGTGCATTAGTTTCCATGGTAAAACATAAACTTGTATATTGATAAGCTTTGGATCAATTTTGATCTATGGTGACTGGCAGGTGGGACACGTATATGGTGGTTCCCAAAGCAGGGTAGGTCAGAATTTCCAAAGTTATCCCTCCGAAGTCCACACCCCTTTGCTTTGTGTATTAACTTCCACCCTCCACCGTCTAGGCCTCACCCCTTCCCCACAAAACAGATGCGTTCACGACCACTCCTCATCACCAATGTGCGCAAAGAAGCGTTCCCTACCCGTCGGTCTTTTGAGACACACCGGTGGGCACGTCGATCCCACGGTAGTCCTTCTATCTCTAGCTCGATCTGTTTGGCATTTTTATTGCCCTTTCAAATACTCCTACGTAGTTTAATTTGTCCTCAATCTACATGGTCATAGCTTATTCTGCGCTGGATCTTTGTTCCTAAATACCTTCGGCGATTTTTACTGTCAATATGTTTGTTGAAACGCATAGGCATATATAGTTTTTGTACTTCATCTATATGTTTCGTGCTTTTCTTTTAATAATAACCAACCTTATATGTCATATTTAAACAGATGGGCAGATTTTGGATAGAGATTGCTCCATTAGGTAACTCTAAACGTATCCTTGATGTTCTACGATTTATGGGATTTGTTAGAGCTCATTGTGACAACTCAAAAGTATATTGCCCCTGCCAGTTTTGTGCGAATCGTAGGGTGCTGCCTCAAAGTATAGTGGAAGACCATATTTTTACATTTGGGATGCTTAGCACATATGTTAGATGGGTATTTCATGGTGAACCATATGATCCTCCATCTGAATCGGGGAAAGCACATCTTTATCATCAAGATCAAGTAGGGGAAGCAGATGTTGATCAACTAGATCAACTGACAGTGATGTTATGGTAACTAGCTAAGTTATTAAGTCACTTTCTTTTTTTATTAATTAACTCTGAAAAGACATTTAATTCGAGACAAGTATCTACGTGTACTTATAGTTCAAGTTTGTCAAGATGCAAAATCTTAGGAAGAAGTTGAACCTCTTGTCAAAACTCTTTGTGGTTTCTGATACGGAGTATATTAATTGACTATCCGATGGGTGCCTCCAAAAGCTTTTTCTTAAAACTTTCAAAGCAACCTACAATTTACTTGTAGTTCAAATTTTACCTAATTTTGATGAATCTACAGAGAGTCATTCAAGTGGCGGAGTTATCTAGGAAGTTTGAAAACTCATAAAACATAGGAATCGTTAGTACAACATGTTGGTCCACTATATATACTACTAAGTTGCACGTGCCTTACACGTGAGACTCACATAGTAGACGTATGACATATCATCACTATATATAATTATAATTGATAAAGCACAAAAAACTATTAATTCGATCAACATCTATAAAGTATGGGTGTATATTTGGTCCTTGTACTTTGTATCATCATGTAGAAGTCAAAGATTATTAGCTACCTAACAAATGAAATTTTTGATAACATGGTCTAGAGAAACAAGGGAAAAGATTCTAGTATGATGGAGAAGTGTGTTTTGAGGTTTGTGCATAGAATTCATTATGCCGAAGACTATCAATAGAATCTTCCAGATGCTAGAATGGAAAAGAAGATCCAACGGCTAGAAAAGGTGGGATTCGCGAGTCTTGATCCAACGATCAACATTCAAAGTTATTCGTATACTATATAGTGGTTTGTAATGAAGACTATCAATAGAATCTACAAGATGCTAGAATGGAAAAGAAGATCCAATGACTAGAAATGTTTGGATTCGTGAGTCTTGATCCAACGGTCAATATTCAAAGTTGTTTGTACACTATATAGTGGTAAGATCATGTGGAAGTCAACAATTATTAGCTACTAGTAAGTTGCACATGAGACTCAAATAGTAGACGTATGATATATCATCACTATATAAAATTATAATTTTTAAAGCAAAAAAATTTATAAATTTGATCAACACCTATAAAGTATGGGTGTATATTTGGTCCTTATACTTTGTATCATCATGTGTAGAAGTCAAAGATTATTAGCTACCTAACACATGAATTTTTTGATAACATGGTGTAGAGAAACAAGGGAGAAGATTCTAGTATGATGGAGAAGTGTGTTTTGAAGTTTGTGCGTGGAATTCATTATTCCGAAGACTATCAATAGAATTTTCTAGATGCTAGAATGGAAAAGAAGATCCAACAACTAGAAATGTTTGGATACTAGTAAGTTGCACATTTGGCATATCATCACTATATAAAATTATAATAGGTAAAGTGAAAAAAATATAAATTTGATCAACATCTATAAAGTATGGGTGTATATTTGGTTCTTCTACTTTGTATCATCATGTGTAGAAGTCAAAGATTATTAGCTACCTAACACTTGAAATTTTTGGTAACATGGTCTAGAGAAACGAGGGAGAAGATTCTAGTATGTTGGAGACGTGTGTTTTGAGAGGTTTATGCATAGTGCATTATTCATTGTGTTCAAAACTATCAATAGAATCTTCTAGATGCTAGAATGGAAAAGAAGATCCAATGGCTGGAAATGTTCGGATTCACGAGTCTCGATCCAACGATCAATATTCAAAGTTAGTCATACACTATAGTGGTAAGATAAGATGTCTAAAAACATGGCTTGTGGCATTCAGATCCATACTCTTCAAACTGTCTTTACAGAAAGGAACAATCTCGTCGTCACTCGGAAAATTAAGAATGATATTTCCTGATATTTGGAAACTCACATCGACAACATTGTTTACTACAAGAAGATGCACCCGACTACCTCCGAAAAGACAATTAACTCAAGAGCAATCTATCGCATTTACTTGTAGCTCAAGTTTGATCTAATTTTGTTAAATTGTCAAGATGCAAAATCTTAGCAAGAAGTTGAACTTGTCGTAAAAACTATCGGTGGTGGTTTGTGATATATTAAATCAGCCCCCAATGGTTACCTCCAAAAAACGTACAACTTTCAATGCAACCTACAATTTACTTGTAGTTCAAAATTGAATGAATTTCAATAAATCGACATAAAATCAATTTCAAGTGGGCAAAGTTAGCTATAGGAATAAGTTTGAAAACTCATAAAACACAAGAATCATAAGTACAACATGAGGGTCCACTATATATGTCTGAAAGCTTGGCTTGTGGTGTTCAGGTCCATATCCTTCGGACTTTATTTACGAAAACGAATAATAATCTCATCATCACTCGGAAAATTGAAAATGTTCTTTCCTGATAGTTGGAAACTCACACAGACGGTACTGATTACTACAAGAAGATGCACCCATCTACCTCCAAATAGACATTTAATTAAAGAAAAATCTACCGCACGTACTTGTAGCTCAATTTGAGCTATTTTTTCGTTAAATTGTCAAGACGCAAAATCTTAATTAGAAAGGAGTTAAAAACCTATTGTCAAAACTCTCGGTTGTTTTCTGATATATTAACTAAGCCCCTAATGGGTACACCTCCAAAAGATTTTTGTAATTATTTAGAACCAACCTACAATAATTTAGTTGTTGTAGTTCAAGTTTGACCAAATTTCGATAAATATAGGCATGAAGTCATTCAAGTGGGGCAAAGTTAATTAGCTACATAGGGAGTTTGAAAACTCATAAAACATGGGAATCGTAAGTAAAACATGTCGGTCCACTTAATATGTCTAAAGCTTGGCTTATGGCATTGAGATCCATATTCTTCAGACTTTCTTTACATTAAAGAACCATCTCGTCATCACTCGGAAAACTAAGGATTTTCTTTCCTCATAGTTAGAAACTCACACCGACGACATTGTTTACTAGAATAAGATGCACCCATCTACCTACAGAAATACATTTAATTCAAGAGCAATCTATCACGCTTACTTGTAGCTCAAGTTTGATCAAATTTCGTTAAATCGACAAGAAGTCACTGAAGTGTGCAAAGTTTGCTAGGAAGCTTGAAAAATCCTAGTACTGAAAACTTGGGCATTACGTCTAAGAAACCATTGGTCCAGTTTGTGTGATAATTGGGGTGGTTGCATTTTATTTTAACTATGGTAGGTATCATAGGAGAGAGGTGCTTGAGAGTTAATGATACGTCCAAAACGTATCTACTTTCCTCAACACTTTTGCTATTGTTTCTCCTCTAAACTTGTGTGATTTGGATACAACTAACATGGACTGGCGTTGTTTTCAGCAGAATTGCCTTGGTGTCTACTTTTTGTGCAGAAAATCAACTATCAAGAAAAATCCCGGAAAATATGTCAAACATCCTATTTCATCAGAAGACTCCCGGAGCCAGAATACGAGACGGAGGGGGGCTGGGCACAGGCCACACCACCAGGCCGTGTGGGCTAGCCCAGGACACGCCAGGGGGTGGTCTGGCCGCCCTAGACTCCCCCTCGGTCTCTCTCTTCGCCTATAAGTTGCTTTCTGACCTAAAAACTCAGGGGGTTCGATGTTTTTCCAGAAGGACTTCCGCTCCGCCACCACCATCAGATTCCACGAAATAGCACCAGAAACTCCGTTCTAGCACCCTGCCGAGACGGGCAATTGGAGGAGATCATCGCCATCATCATCACCATCGCTTCTCCATCAACCATCCATGTTTCCCCCATCTATGAGCGAGTAATCCCATGTTGTAGGCTATAGGGATGGTAGGGATTGGATGAGATCGTTCATGTAATGGCATCAGATTGTTAGGGCATGGTGCCTAGTATCTTTTATTAGTGCTTTATGACTTTGTTGTGCTTAATGCTTGTCACTAGGGCCCGAGTGCCATGATTTCAGATCTGAACATGTTATTGATTCATTATGATAGTATTGTTTTTGGTCTTATCTGCAAGTTGTATACACACGTTGTTGTCCGGAACAAATGGCCCTAAAGTGACAAAAATCGGGATAACCGGGAGGGAATGGCTTTGATGTGAGGATCACATGTGTTCATGGAGTGTTAATGCTTTGCTCCGGTGCTCTATTAAAAGGAGCACCTTAATTGCCAGTAGTTCCCTTGAGGCCCCGCTGCAAACGGGCTGGCAGGACAAAAGATGTTGTGCAAGTTCTCATTGCGAGCATGTATGACTATATATGGAACACATGCCTAGGATTATCTAGTACTTGGATGCTTTGTCTTATTTATCTACAATTGCCCTATGTTGTGATTGCGATGTGAATTGTCTTGTCCATGTAACACCCGTCCATCCATCCCTATGCCTACCGCACTCGAATCCTACTGCATCGCTATTATTCTTGTCTTTACTTTCTTTGGTGTTACTTTACTATTCCTATTACAAAACTGTTGCTACTGATAAACTTTTGTGAGCAAGATTGTTTCCAGGTGCAGCTGAATTGACAACTCAGTTGTTAAGGCTTATAAATATTCTTTGGCTCCCCTTGTGTCGAATCAATAAATTGGGTTTCACTTCCCTCGAAAATACTGTGATACACCCCCTATACTTGTGGGTCATCAAGACTATTTTTTGGCGCCATTGCCGAGGAACATAGATTTATTTATCAAGTTCACTTGGATTCTCTATTGTTCGTTGCTATCCATCCATCATGGGTAAGTCTCGTGATGGCAAGGTACCTATTTTACCATCCACTACAAGAAGAGGTACGACTCTGAACACCTCTATTGCTCTTGATTCACCATCTGTTATGAGTAAGCTCGTTACGCCACCACATACACATGCTACACAGACTGCTACTAGCGTACTTGGTAGGGAGAACACAAGTAATATCTCCAACTATCATTTAGCCTTCCTTGTTGCTGCGCTTAACAATGACACTCGGTACAATCTTGGCTCGCTTATTGCTAGCCGCCTAGCTGCTAGGGGGCCTATCTATGGGGGAATCATTGCCTCGCGTATGGTCAATGCATTAGGACTTTCAGTGGACCCCAATGATATTGTATTGGCACCACAAAGGCTTGACCTTGTTTCTATGAAAACTCATCACTTTGTCACTGCTGCTTCTGATTTGGACAGTCTAGTATATAGGATGCTGTTTACTGACGGGGATGAGAGGGAGATCCCTTTGCCACAGTCTTCTTTGTTTAGTGTTCACAGGAGACCGTGGTCGCGCTCTAAGGAGGAGGTGGACGAGCAGCTCCACTTGCCGGGTTTCCACGAGCAGCACCAGGAGGATGTGCCCTCCTACGATTACTCCGCACACTACGGAGGGACGTACTCGAGCTCGCACTAGGACGAGGGTACCTCCTCATCATACTACGGTGAGACGTCATCCTGGCCGGCTTGGCACTGATACCCACTTAGGCCAAAAGCCTAAGCTTGGGGGGAGGTACGCCAGCATCGCACTCATCTCCTTATCATGTTGCGTCGGTACTTTGTATATTCATGTTTTGTTTTCTTTTTAGTTTTTGTTCTTTCTTTGCTTTTGCTTTCTAAAACACAAAAAGACCAAAAATATTTCTATTGTTTCTCTTTGGGTTGCTTCTTCATTTCGCCTTGGTTTGTTTTTCCCTTTTGCTTTGTTTGAACTATTCGAAAAACCCAAAAAGATTTTGCTTTGCTTGTTTTTCCTTTTGGTTCTTGTTTTAATAAATCGAAAACAACAAAAATATTTGTCGTTCTTCTTTGGTTTTGTGAGTCTGCTATAGGGTTCAACAGTCCTTAGTGGATATTGGTTTCATGTTATTATTCAAGCCACACAAGTGAAGAGCAATGATGAGGATTAATGACAAATTGAGGCGTGGTAAGAGGCTGGGAACAAACTCTATTTGTTTTCATTTTTGTACATATACTCATCATTGTGGGCATGCTTAGCCTTTTCGTGTAGGGTGTATGTTATCTTTGGATGCTTAGTAGTTCTTGCTTTCGTATGATTAGTTCCAGCTTTCTAATAGTTTGTGGCATGTCCTATGAATGTTTGCTTGCATTACTCTATTCATAACTTGGTATGACACCGTGGTATCCTCCTTTGAATGTTTCATTGGAATTGACTTGGCACATGCTCACGCATGCATATGACTGAAATAATCAGTTAAGCCTCGATGAACTATTTTGCCTTGAGGATCTTGAATCAGTTTCATGCCATGTTTAGTCCTGTTTTGTTGCAAGCATGATTATGACAGCTATTGCTCTCTCGTTTGTCGCTCCCTTACTATTGATAGCCTTTGCTTACACTGAGTATATTTTACTCAAGTTTCCAACTCCCTAAACCAATTATTTCCAAAGTGTCCACCATACCTACCTATTAGCATCATTTTCTACTTCCATGCATATTCAATATGCCTTGTTTTATTCCGAATAAAATGTTTGCTTATTATGACAAAGTTAGTTAGTAAAGCTCTCACGAACTTGATGGCACACTTTATTTTCTGCACTTAATAAACCTGAACCATTGTGACTGTCCATGAAAGTTATATGCTTGCAAATTATAGGTGAGATTAGCGAACCGTCTTTGTCACGGGGAACACTTTCAACACTTGTAAATATATACCCAGTTGATACCATGCTCTTTTGTTTGCGTATTTCATCGGTGTGAAATAAAAGGGGAGCTTGTAAGTCCATGGAGTTATGTATGTGTGTTAGAGAAACGCCTGGGCCGCTGGTCTAATCCATGCTGACATGGTGGAAACCTGCAGCTTAACCATAATGATATCTATGAAGCATTCTTCTTATAAATAAGAGAGATAGCTATTGAGAAAAAGAAAAAAGAGATTTATGAAAAGAGGAAAGAGAGAAAAAAGCACCATTTTCCCATGGTAAATAAGAAGATTGCTGAGATACTCATTGTCTGCTTGCCTTGTCATTTTGATATGGGGATTCTTCCGTATCATCGGGCAAGGTACCCGTTAATGGTTCTCTATGATACACACATATTTACGATGACAAGAACTTACCAGTAACTAAAGTTGAGTAGCATGAGGAGCGGCCCACGTACTCAAGGGACATGGGATTTTCAGTTTATAGTCTGTCAATCATATAACTCAGATTGGACCTCACTTTCACCTTAACCACATTAAAGATGCTTATGATAGTGGCAATGAGAGATCAAATCTAACGAGTACCATACTTTCAGCATTTGGAAGCTTTTCAAATTATTCAAACCTTTTTCTTTTACTTGTTGAGTCTCCACATATTCTTTGAGCACCTTCTTGAGAGCATAGTTGTCATTCTTTATGCTTGTCTCATTACTTGATTATTTGTGTTATGACTTTGATGCTTGTATCTTTGACATCTTTACTTCTAGTCTTCGCTTGAACTTCAGAGGTGCGTTGGCATTCATAATCAAAGGCAAGCGAGATACCACTCTATCATACCTTGTTATGAGCATTGTAATGTTGCTTATGTTTATGCTTCATGCTACTTATTATTTTTGAGTTGGAATCTCTTCATAGCTTGCAATGCCTATTAACTAAACTTAGTTGCATACTCCTTATTATGAATTGTCTAAGTAGTTGATCACATGCTGAGAATATATACATCATATGAAGAAAATGTGTTCGTGAAAGTTCTTTTATCGCACTCAGTTTTCAACTGAATTGCTTGAGGACAAGCAATAAGCTAAGCTTGGGGGGAGTTGATACGTCCAAAACGTATCTACTTTCCTGAACACTTTTGCTATTGTTTCTCCTCTAAACTTGTGTGATTTGGATACAACTAACATGGACTGACGCTGTTTTCAGCAGAATTGCCTTGGTGTCTACTTTTTGTGCAGAAAATCAACTATCAGGAAAAATCCCGGAAAATATGCCAAAAATCCTATTTCATCAGAAGACTCCGGAGGAGATCACGAGACGGAGGGCTAGGCCCAGCCACACCACTGGCCGCGCAGCTAGCCAGCTAGCCCAGCCACGCCAGGGGTGGTCCGCCGCCTAGACCGCCTCGGTCTCTCTCTTCGCCTATAAGTTGCCTTCTGACCTAAAAACTCAAGGGGGTTCAACGTTTTTCTAGAAGGAGTTCCGCTCCGCTGCCACCATCAGATTCCACGAAACAGCACTAGAAGCTCCGTTCTGGCACCCTGCCGGGATGGGGAATTGGAGGAGATCATCGCCATCATCATCACCATCGCTTCTCCATCGACCATCCATGTTTCCCCCATCTATGAGTGAGTAATCCCTCGCTGTAGGCCATGGGGATGGTAGGGATTGGATGAGATCGTTCATGTAATGGCATCAGATTGTTAGGGCATGGTGCCTAGTATCTTTTATTAGTGCTTTATGACTTTGTTGCGACTTGTTGTGCTTAATGCTTGTCACTAGGGCCCGAGTGCCATGATTTCAGATCTGAACATGTTATTGATTCATTATGATAGTATTGTTTTTGGTCTTATCTGCAAGTTGTATACACACATTGTTATCCGGAACCAATGGCCCCAAAGTGACAGAAATCGGGATAACCGGAGGGAATGGCTTTGATGTGAGGATCACATGTGTTCACGGAGTGTTAATGCTTTGCTCCGGTGCTCTATTAAAAGGAGCACCTTAATTGCCAGTAGTTCCCTCGAGGCCCCGCTGCAAACAGGCTGGCAGGACAAAAGATGTTGTGCAAGTTCTCATTGCGAGCACGTATGACTATATATGGAACACATGCCTAGGATTATCTAGTACTTGGATGCTTTATCTTATTTATCTACAATTGCCCTATGTTCTGATTGCGATGTGAATTGTCTTGTCCATGCAACGCCCGTCCATCCATCCCTATGCCTACCACACTCGAATCCTACTGTTTACTACTATTGTTACTGCTGTCTTTACTTTACTGCTGCTATTACTTTACTATTCCTATTACAAAATTGTTGGTACTGATAAACTGTTGTGAGCAAGATTGTTTTGAGGTGCAGCTGAATTGACAATTCAGTTGTTAAGGCTTATAAATATTCTTTGGCTCCCCTTGTGTCGAATCAATAAATTGGGTTTCACTTTCCTCGAAAATACTGCGCTACACCCCCTATACTTGTGGGTCATCAGTTAACACGATCGATGGAAGTACAACTTACATCAAGGACCTCATAAAAAAATGAAAATTGCATCAAAGCCCATCCATTTAACACGATGACCCTAAAACTAAATAATGAAGTGTGTGTGTTTTGTGGTTTGCGCATACTAGCGTTCATCGTGCTAAAGACTATCAATATAATCTTTCTCGATGCTAAGGTATAATAGAATATTTAACGATTAGCAATGTTTGGATTTGCTAGTGTTGATCCAGCGGTCAATGTTCGAAGTTAATTCATACACTATACAATGGTGGTATGGTATTGTAAGAGATAATACAAGATAAATATAAGATAAGAAGTATCGCGAATGGCCGATCTAATGGTTGGTATCATAGAAGCGAGGTGCTTGAGAGTTAAGACGGTCAGTGGAAGTACAAGTTACATCAAGGACCTCATAAAAAACAAAAATTGCATCCAAGCCCATGCATGCATTTAGCACAAGGACCCTGAAACTGAGCAATGAAGTGTGTGTTTTGAGGTTTGCGCATACTAGCGTCCATTGTGCTAAAGACTATCGGTAGAATATTTCTAGATTCTAATAATGGAAAAGAAGATCCAACGGTTAGCAAAGTTTGGATTTGCCAGTCTTGATCCAACGGTCAATGTTCAAAATGGGTTCAAAATTGCCTTCCCTCCTGATGTTTGGCCAATCTTTTGGATAACCTTCCCTCCCGATGTCTAGGAAGCAAGTGAAAATTTAGAAAACCAGAAAAGTTTGAATTTTTGTGCCGCCAAGGACCGAAGTGATTTCCTTCCTATGTACTCCTCGTCCCTACTCCACACCAACGCGCGGCTGTCGAACACGCCAGAGATACAGAGCCGCCGTACCAAGGCACACATGTACAGCGCCACGCTGTGGACGAGGGGAGAGATCAGCCAGAACGGTGCACGAGGGGAAAGGGGAGGAGAGATGGAGCATAGGAAAGGAGAGAGAAAACACACAATTTGTTTTACATGCATAGGTCCTCAAATTTACTACTAGTAGAGTGTACATTGTAAGGTTGCAGGAGTACCTCGTGTCATAAACCCATCATAACTTTGCTCTGACATGGATCCGCCTTCAACTTATCTTCACTGCTGCCCTCTTCCCCTGCCAACGTTTTTATTCTCTCAGCATGTACATCGCGTGGACATAGGTGACCATATGACTAAGCAAAGAAATATACTACTCCCGCATTGTGTAAAAAAGCACACCTTAATAAGGCTCAGATAGTAAACGTATGACGTATCGTCACTGTATAAAATTATAATTGGTAAAACACAAAAAATTATAAATTTGATCAACATCTATAAAGTATGGGTGTATATTTGGCCCTCGTACTTTGTATCATCATGTGTAGAACTGAAAGATTATTAGCTACCTAACAATTGAAATTTTTGGTAACATGGTCTAGAGAAACGAGGGAGAAGATTCTAGTATGATGGAGAAGTGTGTTTTGAGAGGTTTATGCATAGTGCATTCATTGTGTTCAAGACTATCAATAGAATCTTCTAGATGCTAGAATGGAAAAGAAGATCGAATCGCTAGAAATGCTAGGATTCGCGAGTCTTGATCCAACGGTCAACATTCAAAGTTATTCGTACACTATATAGTGGTAAGATAAGATAATGTAAGATCATGTAGAAGTCAACGATTATTAGCTACGAGGGAGAAGATTCTAGTATGATGGAGAAGTGTGTTTTGATGTTTGTGCATAGCATTCATTATGCTAAAGACTATCAATAGAATCTTCTAGATGCTAGAATGGAAAAGAAGATCCAACGGCTGGAAATGTTGGGATTCACGAGTCTTGATCCAATGGTCAATATTCAAATTTATTCATACACTATATAGTCATAAGATAAGATAAGATAAGATATCTCTATCTCTACTACTATAGTGGAGCAGTTTTGAATTGGATCCATAGCACCAATCCTGACCGTTGGGCTATTGGATCCAATGGTTCAGAGAAGATGGATTCGTGTTGAATAGTACCTAGAGCAAACTCCACCATGCATGTTCTAGAACCATCATGTCACCACCCCAAAATTTCATAGCACAGTAAAATGTATTATCTCTACTTATACTACTATAGTGGAGCAGTTTTGAATTGGATCCATAGCACTAATCATGACCGTTGGGCTGTTAGATCCAATGGGTCAGAGCAACTGGATTCGTGTTGAATAGTACTCCCTCCGCCAAAATATAAGGCGCCTAAGGATTAGTCAAAATTCAACATTTTTTAAGTTTGACCATGATTATACACAAAAATATAAAAATTTAGAATACTAAATTAATATCAATAGATTCACCATAAAGTATATTTTCTTAATATGTCCATTCAATATTGTAGATGTAGATATTTTTTTCTAAATATTTGGTAAAAGTTAGTAAGGTTTGACTTTTGACCAACCCTTGGGCACCTTATATTTTGGGACGGAGTGAGGGAGTATAGACCTAGAGCAAACTCCACCATGTTCTAGAACCATCATGTCACCACCCCCAAAATGCATAAATTAAGTCTATTAATAATAACTATCTACACATATTGAGAATACAACCTACTGTGCTTTGAAATTTTGGGGTTGGTGACATGATGGTTGTAGAAGATGGTGGAGTTTGCTCTAGGTACTATTTGACACGAATCCAGCTGCTCTGAACCATTGGACCTAATAGCCCAACGGTCAAGATTGGTGCTATATATGGATCCAATTCAATACTGCTTCATTATAGTAGTAGATATATAGATAAAAAGCACACCTTAATAAGGCCTAGTATGTGGCATCCTCTAAGGTTCACCTTATACATAGTGGAAACTATAAAGTATCTTTAAGCCTAAGGTGCACCTCAAGCTTGTGTGTTGACCATAGAGAATAGAAAAATCATTTCCCCTCTCTCCTTATTTCATGTGATTGTTTTCAAAAGGGGTTCAAAATTTTTAAGAGGCAAAATCTTTGTAGCTAGAAGTCGAACAACATCAACTGATATATTAATTGACCGCCCGATGGGTACCCCCAAAAGCTTTTTACATAAAACTTTCAAACCAAGCTACAATTTATTGCTTGTAGTTCAAATTTGACCTTTTATTTCGATACATCGACATAAAGTCATTCAACAAGTGGACGGGGTCAGCTAGGAACCTTGAAAACTCATAAAACATGGGAATCGTAAGTAAAACACATTGGTCCACCTAGATAATATGTCTAGAAGCTTGGCTTATGGCATTGAGATCCATATTCTTCGGACTTTTGTTACGGAAAAGAATCATCTTGTCATCACTCAGAAAACTGAGAATTTTCTTTCCTGATTGTTGGAAACTCACACCGATGACATTGTTTACTACAAGAAGATGCACACATCTACCTCCGAAAAGACAATTAATTCAAGAGCAATCTATCACACTTACTTGTAGCTAAAGTTTGACTTAATTTTGTTAAATTGACAAGAAGTCACCAATGTGCGAGAAGTTAGCTAGGAATCGTAGTACTAAAAACTTGGGTATTACGTATAAGAAACCGTGGTCCAGTTTGTGTGATAATTGGGGCGGTTGTATTTTCTTTTAACCTTGGTAGGTCTCGTAGGAGCAAGGTGCTTGAGAGTTAACACGGTCGGTGGAAGTACGTACAAGTTATATCAAGGACCTCATAAAGAATGAAAATTACATCCAAGTCCATGCATGCATTTAGCAAAGGACCCTGAAACTGAGCAATGAAGTACTGTGTTTTGCGGTTTGCGCATACTAGCGTTCATCGTGCTAAAGACTATCAGTAAAATCTTTCTAGATGCTAAGAATGGAAAAGAAGATCCAACGGTTAACAATGCTGTTTGGATTTGCCAGTCTTGATCCAACTATTAATGTTCAAAGTTAATCTCCGCACTATATGTAGTGGTATGGTATTGTAAGAGATAAGAGACAAGATAAAGACAAGATAAGAAGTACTACGAATGGCCGATCTAATTGCAGGTCTCGTAAGAGCGAGGTGCTTGAGAGTTATCACGGTCGATGGAAGTACAAGTTACATTAAGGACCTCATAAAAAATGAAAATTGTATCCAACAAGTCCGTGCATTTAGCACAAGGACCCTTGAACTGAGTAATGAAGTACTATGCATTTTGAGGTTTGTGCATACTAGTGTTGATCGTGCTAAAGACTATCAGTAGAATCTTTCTAGATGCTAATAATGGAAAAGAAGATCCAACAGTTAGCAATGTTTGGATTTGCCAGTCTTGATCCAACGGTCAATGTTCAAATAAGTTAATCCCTACACTATGTAGTGGTGGTATGCATGGTATTGTGAGAGATAAGAGACAAAGATAAAGGTAAGATAAGAAGTACTGCGGATGGCCAATCTAATGGTAGGTCTCGTAGGAAGCAAGGTGCTTTGAGAGTTAACACAGTGGGTAGAATTACAATTTACATCAAGGACCTCATAAAAAATGAAAATTTAATCCAAGTCCATGCATTTAGCACAAGGACGACCCTGAAACTAAGCAATGAAGTGTGTGTTTTGAGCTAGAGTTTTATGTATACTTTCGGTCATCGTGCTAAAGACTATTAGTAGAATCTTTCTAGATGCTAAGAATGGAAAAGAAGATCCAACGAGTAGCAATGTTTGAATTTGCTAGTCTTGATCCAACGGTCAATATTCAAAGTTAATCCGTACACTATATGTAGTGCGTGGTATGGTACGATATTGTAAGAGATAGGACAAGATAAAGATAAGATAATAAGAAGTACTACGAATGGCCAATCTAATGGTTGGTCTAGTAGGTGCGATGTGCTTGAGAGTGAACATGGTCGGTGGAAGTACAAGTTACATATCAAGGACCTCATAAAAAATGAAAATTGCATCCAAGTCCATGCATTTAGCACAAGGACCCTAAAACTGAGCAATGAAGTGTGTGTTTTGAGGTTTGCGCATACTAGCATTCATCATTCTCATCAAGACTATTAGTAGAATCTTTTTAGATGCTAGGAATGGAAAAGAAGATCCAACAGTTAGCAAAATGTTTGGATTTGCGAGTCTTGATCCAACTTGTCGTCAAAACTCTTGTTGGATGGTTTCTCATATATTAATTGTGACCCCCAATGGGTACCTCCAAAAGCTTTTTAGTAGAACTTTCACAATAACCTATAATTTACTTATACTAGTTCAAATCTGACCTATTTTCGATAAATCGACATAAAGCCATTCAAGTGGGTGGAGTTAGGTTGGCAGTTTTGAATTGCATCCATAGTACCAATTGTGACCGTTGGGCTGTTGGATCCAATTGTTCAGAGTAGTTGGATTCGTGTTGAACAGTATCTAGAGTAAACTCCACCATGTTCTAGATAGTTATTATTAATATACTTAATGTATGCCTTTTTCTCTAACAAGACTATTGGTTAATAACAACTTAATGTTCGTTAAATCACATTTTATAAAGTATATACGAGTGTGGCACGTGCCTGTGTGTGTGTGCGTGTGAAAACTTTGGCTTATGGCATTTATTTAGATCAATATTCTTCGGACTTCCTATACGGGAGAGAATGATCATGACATCACTCAGAAAATTGAGAATGTCCTTTCCTGGTAGTTGGAAACTCACACCAACGACATTGTTTACTACAAGAATATGCACCCATCTACCTCTGAAAAGACATTTAATTCAAGAACAGTCTATCATGCTTACTTGTAGCTCAAGTCTAACTTAATTTCATTAAATTGGTGCAAAATCTTAGCAAGAAGTTGAACCGTACCTATATATCATAAAAACTCTTGGTGGTTTCCCATATATTAATTGACCCCTCCCCCCGATATATATGTGTACCTCCAAGAGAGATCTTTCGTCAAACTTTTAAAGCAACCTACAATTTACTTGTGGCAGTTCAATTTGTACCTAATAATTTCGATAAATCGACATAAAATCAATCAAGTAGGCGAAGTTAGCTAGGAAGTTTGAGAACTCATAAAACATAGGAAATTGTAAGTACAACATGTTGGTCCACAATATATGTCTGAAAACTTGCCTCGTGCGTCATTCAGATCCATATTCTTCAGACTTGCTTTATGGGAAAGAACAATCTCGTCATCACACTCGAAAAATTGAGAATGTTCTTTCCTGAGATAGTAGGAAACTCATAGTGATGGAATTGTTTACTACAACAATATGCACCTATAGACCTCCGAAAAGACATTTAATTCAAGAGAAATCTATATCATGCTTACTTGTAGCTCAAGTTTGACCTAATTTCGTTAAATTGTCAAGATGCAAAATCTATCTTAGCAAGAAGTTAAACCTATTGTCAAAACTCTTGGTGTTTTGTGATATATTGATTGACCCCTTGATGGGTACCTCCAAAAGCTTTTTCGAAAAACTTTCAAAGCAACCTACAATTTTCTTAGACACGAGGCTAGTAAATTTCTAAGCTACGTATAGTAAGGGCATGTGCAGTGTCTAGAAGTAGCTATGAAAACTACATTTGGTCCCACATTTAGAACTTAAGTGGGTCCACACAACCATGCTAAAAAGAAAAATAGACTATTATCCACTGAATAGTGGACCCTCCCAATTGATTCTCTTAGACATAAGTGTCAGGGGGATGACCCCCGTGTAGGCCAAGACGGGACCAAACTGGCCGACTCCAAAGAGCACATGCCGTCTGGACCCAGATCAAGGAACCATAGCCGGCTGGAATCCCCACCCGGCCCGCATTCAAGTTTCCCCGGCTGGCCGGTCTAGCCGGGTAGCCAGAAGAACCGGCTGGGAGGCCGCTCCTAGCCGGCCGCCTCGGATCCGCTGGTCATGGTACGGTGGGGATGACGCTCCTTGTGAGTGCACCCTTGACCGGACAGGCTGGCTAGCCTGGCCAATGCTACTAGACAACTGCGCCAAAGCTGGAGGCTGACGAGCAAAGTAAGGGCTGACGAGGAAAGCCTTACGCATAAAGAACCGGCTGACGGATAAAGAGCCGTATGACGAGTAAAGCAGGGGCGCTGGACACTGAAGCATGGACCTCCCCTGTACTAGAGGCTTGAATGGACCCGGGCCTTCTGTTTGGCCCTATCTAGCAAGCCCACTTTGTAAGGCCCAAATCCAAACAGTAAACCCTAGAAACCACCCTGTAAGCTACCTCCTCAACCTGTATATAAAGGGGGGTACTGCTAGGGTTCTAGGTAAGCAGAAAATAGATAGAAGAAGAAGGACTTAGACAATTCCAAGCAAGAAGTAGCTAAGGAAACAGCTCAAGGAGCATCTATATTGGGCATTCGCCCCCTTTGATAGTAGATCCTTGAGGAGTAGGAGTTTTACCTCGCCAAGAGGGCTCCGAACCTGGGTACATCACTGTGTTTGCATTATATGTGCCCAACCCGTTGTGAGTAGCCACCGATAGCATCCTGATTGTCCCCTTCATGCCATCCCTGATGGTACTGCTGTGTTCCACACCACGACAGTTGGCGCCCACCGTGGGGCACAGCGGTTTGGCTAGGATCATCTTTCGCACCGGACTTCCACTCGTCGCCGGTGAGCGAGTTGCCTTTGGCGTCGTCCTCACCCTTGGTTCCTACGACTGCGTCCTCGACAACGTGTCCTACTTCGCTGAGGGGGTTTTCCCAAGCGGGGGCTCCATCATGCACTTCGGTGAGCACCGCGTCTACGTCATCACCGTCCCTGAGGCCTTCCCTCGTGAGGTCGTCACCATCTTCGGCGCGCCCCTGGCTTCTCCACCTCGCGCATCGCCAGCGGTAGTGTCGAGGTCATGATGGCAGGCTCGGTGGAGAACTGTCGCCCACCTCTAGAGCGCAACATGGATGGCCGCGCCACTAACTCACGCCTCCCGAACCCGGACTTTATCAACGCGTCCATCGAGCACCTCCCCAACCCCATCACCCCCATTGAGGCGGATCCAGCTGCAGCTGCGGCGGCCCTGGAGACTACCTACCAGAACCCTCTGGAGGAAGCTGGCAAGGTGGCGGCCGCCCAGCGACGGATGAACGCCACCATGCGGGAGTACAACATCATGCACGGCTTCGTGCGCTTGCCTGGCACCAGCCGCGTGGCCCAGCCACAAGGCCGGAACCTTGGTTCGGAG
Organism: Avena insularis; assembly: GCA_023614405.1. Classification (NCBI taxonomy): domain Eukaryota; kingdom Viridiplantae; phylum Streptophyta; class Magnoliopsida; order Poales; family Poaceae; genus Avena; species Avena insularis. The sequence goes on along the minus strand of CM042696.1, from coordinate 473,857,477 downwards.
ATGGATTGCGTCGTTGATCCGTGCACGCCCACGGTGCAGCCGGTCTACATCACCCCTGCCAAAAACATGAGGGCCGCGGAGGCGGCAGTTGCAGATCTAAGCCACCTAGAGGGCGAGGAACTGCTCCGTCAACAGGCATGTGTCCAGCTCCTCGTGGTCACAACGAACAAGCAGCAGGACGAGGCAGAACTCATCATGGCTAGCAATAGTAGAACCCAACCGGATCGTCGGATGGCGGATCCGGCTGCAGGTGGCAGCAAGGCATCTTACCCATATGGAGCGAGGCAGAGCAACCGCCCACGCGGTGGATCTGCAGGCCGTGGGCACAATGCCCGCGATGCGGCAACTGTTACCAGCAAAAACCGCGAGCCGGCCGACGATGCTGGAAAAGGCCAAGCGCTACCCAAGTCCCGCCTATCTGGCCGGCTGGGACCACTCGAGCCGGATGAACAGCAAGAGGCGCGCGCGAATCGACCTGCTGGTCCAGTCACGCGCGCTGGAGGATGAAAGTCCAGCCGGTCCAAGATGCTTCAGACCGCGCATCCGGAACGAACCATTTCCAAAGGGATTTTCACTCCCAAGGGATACGCCAAAGTACAATGACTTGGTCAAGCCGGAGGACTGGCTGGTGGACTACACCAACGCCGTAGGCATCGCCAATGGCAACCGTCGGGTAGCAGTATGCTACGCCCCTCTCATGCTCCTCGACTCAGCCAGGACATGGCTCAATAGCCTCCCCGACAACAGCATCAACGCTTGGATCGATTTCAAGCAGGCATTCATTCGCAACTTCACCGGCACCTACAAGCACCCAGGCCAGCCTGGCGAGCTTGCTCTCTGCATGCAGGGCCCGGATGAATCCGACCGCTCCTACATCACCTGATGAATGAGCATGCACAACTCCTATGAGGGGTTACGCAAACATCAGGGGGTTGATTTCTTCATCAATGGATGTAGAGACGGCACTATGCTCAAGCATAAGCTTCGCCGGGTGGAACCCACAACCATGGCATAGACCATGGCCATCACGGACAAGTATGCCACGGCTGACGTGGCAATGAAAAGATCCATCCGGGTGGACGACCAAGGGCAAATAATCGTCGATGTCGCCATAGATCGGCGCCAGCCGGAGGGAAATGGCCACAATTCTAGGCGGCACGATAACCGCCATGGCAAAAGAAAGGACGACCAACCGGACAACCAATATGGCTCCAGGCAGGTGGCGGCAGTGCAGGAGGATCCGACTGCAGGCGGAAGCCGGAGACAGAAGCCTGATGGCCAGCCTCGAAGGCCCAAGTACACCATCCCGTCGATGCTTGATGGGCCATGCAAGTTCCATAGCAGAGGCAACAAGCCGGCCACGCATACCACACGCCAGTGCACCTGGACGAAGAAAATGGCGGAGATTGCTGGCGCACCGGCTGGACAGGCGCCACCTCCTCCAACCGGCGGGCCGCCAGTCGATCGTAATAAACAGCGTCGAAGGGAAGACGATGACAACAACTACCCCCGCCAGGTGGGAAACTACCACATATTCACCACGGAGCTGGAGACCAAGCACAACAAGAGGCGTCGCGAGGTGGAGTGAACGCAATCGTTCCTCCCGTTCCCCAGTACCTCAACTGGTCGGAGCAAGAAGTTGCATGGAGCCAGAAGGACCAGCCAGCTGAGCTGCCTAACCCAGACACCTACGCGATGGTTTTGGATCCTATCATTGTCTCCCAGAAGCATTCCTGCAGGTTTTCCTGCATCCTCGTAGACGGAGGGAGCATCATCAACCTCCTGTACCACAGCTCACTCGACTGGCTCGGTATCAGTGAGTCGCAGCTGGAGCCGTCAAGCACCTCCTTCCACGGAGCCGTCCTAGGCCCGTCGCACTCCCCATTCGGAAAGATTTGGCTGGATGTCATCTTCGGCACGGAGGACAACTTCTACCGTGAGCCCATCTGATTCAAGATGGTCAACCTCTACAGCGCGTACCACACAATCCTGGGGCGCCCGACGCTCACCAAGTTCATGGCAGTGCCAAATTACGCGTACCTCAATATGAAGCTACCAGGGCCCAAGGGCGTCATCACCGTGGTTGGTTGCTATAGACGGTCTGTAGAGTGCGCCACAAACGGGTCCAAGATAGCGGAAGCCATGATCATCGCAGAAGAGAAGCGCATAATCATGCAGAACATGGCGGCTCTACAGAAGGACATGCCGGCTGGCGAGCCCTAGCCGGCCGGAGCAGTTCAAGCCATCCAAGGGCATGAGAAAGATCTTGGTGAACGAGGCCAAGCCGGACAAGTTTGTCCTGGTCGGAGACGGCCTTGACAGCAAATAGGAAAGCACGCTCGTCGACTTCCTCCGTGAGAATCAGGATATCTTCGCATGGTCCCCCAAGGACATGCCAGGTGTTCCGAGGGAGCTCGCCGAGCACTCTTTACATGTCAGGCCGGATGCAAAGCCGGTCAAATAGTCACTGTGCCGCTTCACAGAAGAAAAAAGAAGAACAATTGGCGAGGAGATCACCCGGCTGCTGATTCATCATGGAGGTTTTCCACCCGGAATGGCTGGCAAACCCCGTACTTGTGCTGAAGAAGAACAAGACTTGGCACATGTGTGTTGACTACACAAGTCTGAACAAAGCATGCCCCAAAGATCCATTCGCCCTTCCAAGGATAGACCAAGTGATCAATTCGATGGACGGCTACGAGATGTTGTCGTTTCTGGACGTGTATTCCGGCTACCACCAGATCCGACTGAGCCCTGCTGATCAAATAAAGACAGCATTCATCACTCCTTACGGGGCCTACTTCTACACCACAATGTCGTTCGGTCTGAAGAACACTGGAGCAACATACCAGCGCTGCATGCAGAAATGCTTGCAGACTCAGATTGGCAGAAACGTACATGCCTACGTGGATGATGTGGTGGTCAAGACCAAGGTGCGCTGGACACTCCTTGAAGATCAGAAGGAAACATTCACCAACCTCCGCCGGTTCTAGATGAAGCTGAAACCAGAGAAGTGTGTGTTCGGCGTCCCAGCCAACCAACTCCTCGGTTTTGTCGTATCTGAGCAAGGAATCAAGGCCAACCCGGAGAAGATCAGCGCAATCGAGCGCATGCAGCCGCCCAAGAACTTGAGAGATGTCTAGAAGCTCACCGGATGCCTGGCCTCCCTCAGCCGGTTCATCAGCCGGTTGGGCGAGAAAGCACTCCCACTATACCAACTCATGAAGAAGACGGACAATTTCGTCTGGACATCACAGGCGGATGAAGCCTTCCGCGACCTCAAGCGTATGCTCACCTCACCACCTATTCTGGCAGCACCAGTAGCAAAGGAACCCATGTTGATGTACATCACGACAACAAATAGGGTTGTTAGTGTGGTACTGGTAGTGGAGAGGCCGGAAGAAGGAAAGGCGCAGCCGGTGCAACGACCGGTGTATTACCTGAGTGAGGTACTCTCTCTCTCGAAGAAGAATTACCCTCATTACCAGAAGCTGGTGTATGGCGTGTACATGGCCGCCAAGAAGTTGAAGCACTACTTCCAAGAACATTCCATCTAGGTGGTGGCACTAGCGCCACTCTCGGAGATCATCGGCAAAAGAGATGCCACAGGCCGGGTGGCGAAATGGGCCATAGAGCTCGCTGCCCACAACATACAGTATGAGCCAAGAACGGTGATCAAGTCTCAGGCCTTGGCGGATTTCCTGGTCGAGTGGGCAGAAACGCAGTACCTGCCACCTTGCCCTGACTCCACACATTGGAAGATGCATTTCGATGGCTCCAAGATGTATGGAGGGCTCGGAGCTGGAGTGGTCATCACCTCTCCAAAAGGAGACTGGCTGGAATACATGCTGCAAATCCACTTCCGCGCATCCAACAACGTCGCTCAGTATGAAGCGCTCGTCCACGGCCTCAAGATGGCAAAGGAAATAGGCACCTGACGCATCCTGTGCTTTGGCGACTCTGATCTGGTGGTGCAGCAAGTGTCGAGCGATTGGGATGCCAGATATGCAAACATGGATCTATATCGTTTCCTCATATAGCAGCTATGCACCTGTTTCGAAGGATGCGAGTTTCACCATGTTCCCAGGGTAAACAACGAGGCCGTAGACATGCTCGCTCGCATTGGGTCAACAAGACAAGCAATTCCGCCTAGAGTCTCCCTTGAGCACATGCGCAAGCCATCATTCACACTGTCTCCCGAATCCGACTCCATAATGTTGGACGCAGACCCGGGGACTGCTGGCTCCAGGACCTCCGCGATGGCCTCACCGCACCCGAGGACTGCTTCGCTGCACCCGGGGACAGCCGGCTCTAGGACCTCCGCAACAGCTTCACCGCACCCAAGGACTGCCGGCTCCAGGACCTCCGCGATGGCTTCACCACACCTGGGGAGTGCTTCACCGCACCCAAGGACTGCCGGCTCCAAGATCCCCGTGATGGCTTCGGCGCACCCGGTAAGTGCCGCCTCTAGCCTGGAGGCTGTCGGCTCCACTGCTCCACCCGGTCGGCCTCTGGACGAGCCCGACCCAGTCATCCGGGCAGAAGTGAATCTACTGATGCAGGCAGTGTGCGCCATCCGGGAAACCCCCACATGGGCCAAGCCATTCATGGATTTCTTGGCCAGAGGAGAGCTACCCAAAGAAGAGGTAGAGGCAAGGCAGGTGAAGTGTAGAGCCAGCGCTTACACCATCATCAACAACGAACTCTACAAGCGCAGTGTTGGCGGCATTTATCAGCGATGTGTGAGCCAAGAGGACGGAATCCGGCTGCTGGTCGACATCCACCAGGGCGAATGCGGACACCACACATCATCACAAGCCATAGTGGTGAAGGCATTTCGCCATGTGTTCTACTGTCCCACGACACTAGAAGATGCGGAGCAGATCGTCAAATCATGCAACGGGTGTCAGCAGTTCAGCCAGAAGAAGCACACTCCATCCGCAGCACTCAAGACGATCCCCATCACCTGGCCATTCGCCGTCTGGGGGCTGGACATGGTTGGCCCTTTCAAGACGGCCAGATCCGGCATGACCCACTTGCTGGTGGCGGTGGACAAGTTCACCAAGTGGATAGAGGCAAAGCCAATAAAGAAGCTGGATGGACCAATAGTGGTCAAGTTCTTCACACACATAATTACACGCTTTGGCTACCCCAACAACATCATAACCGGCAATGGCACAAACTTCACCAAGGGAGCTTTCATGCGATTCTGCGGAGATAAGGGCATCCGCCTAGACCTCGCATCTGTGGCACACCCCCAGTCCAACGGGCAGTGCGAGCGAGAAAATGGCCTAGTCCTAGCCGGAATCAAGCTCCGGTTGATTGAACCACTGATGTGATCCTTCGGCTGCTGGATTGAGGAGCTACCGGCTGTACTCTGGAGCCTTCGCACCACACCAAACCGGTCCATCGGCTATACCCCTTTCTTCCTCGTCTACGGGGTGAAGGCAATTCTGTCCACTGACATCGAGTTATATGCACCCTGCAAACTGCTCTACACAGAACAGCAAGCCAAAGAAGCACGGGAAGATAATGTCGATCTCCTTGAAGAAGCACGCGAGCTGGCCATGTCTAGATCCGCCATCTATGAGCAAAACTTGCATCGCTACCACGCCAGCCGGATACGCAACGTCTCGTTCCGTGAGGGCGACCTGGTGCTAAGGCTAGTTCAAGACACCAAGGGGATGCACAAGCTGTCTCCACCTTGGGAGGGCCCATTCATCATCAGCCGGACACTACAGAACAACTCATACTACCTCATCGACGCCCGCAAGCCGGAAAAGAACAAGATGGATCACTCAGGCGAAGAAACTGAACGCCCATGGAACACGAGCCTGCTTTGCCCATTTTACACTTGAGCAAGAAGTGTATGTATCTTACCCTCATGTAACGATCAAGCATGGGAGCCTCAACACAGTCTCAGGGACTCCGCGATAAATAAACAAGTCATGCTGCACAGGTTGGTTTTCCGGCTGCATTACTTTAACCCTAGAGCCGGTGATCTGTCTCGGGGACTCGCCGGTTGGACCAGACGGCTGCGTGACCCACGCGGCAAAGTACTATATGTGGTTCCTAAGGCTTCCTCTTTGGTTCCGGCTGCAGACCGCAAGCCGGCTGACAGATCCGGCAAGAGCAGAACGCTCAAAGGCCCCTACACGAAAAAGCCACAAGGAAAACAAAAACGTCTGGACGACCCGGTCGCGCTCGCTCGCTCAAAGACAATGACCCAGACCCGAAGTATCATGCAGTATGCCTACTAAGCTACCCCTTCGACTTCGGCTAAAAGCCAGCAAGGGAACAACATCAAAACTGGCCAATGCTCACTGAGAAAAGGGCAAAGACATTGGATTTGTGTGAAACAGCAAAAATTTCAAAACTAGTTAACCTAAGATTACAGATCGAACTTGCATATGCTTAACCAGGAAAACAACTTGTTTGTTTCTATGTTTGCATGAGCCAAAGTTTAACGACGAACACCCAAGCCGGAGGCAGATAGCTTCCAGACGACAGTAGAGCAGGTCAATGAGCTTCGACCTGACTGTATTCTCCATCCGGCCCGAACCTCGGGGACTACACCCTGTGGGTGCGCTCGCGTGCCCCCACACAAAAACCTGCAAACAAACAACTCAAAGGAGCTTCGACCCGGCTGTATTCTCTAGCCGGCCCGAACCTCGGGAACTACTCCCTGTGGGTGCGCTCGCACGCCCCCACACAGAAACAAGCATGCAAAAATGCAAAGCAGAAAGTGTAAACAAAAGAGCACACGCCAATATACAGAGGGAGACGATGCTCCCACAAGAGTTCAATAACCAGAGGACGGACAATTGTTCACACGGCACAAAGAAAAGATAAGTGCTTCAAATCACAAATACTCCCGGCATACCGGGGATCAAGTTCACTGGGGAGGAGAAGGGCCGGAGGCATCAACTGGAGCTCGGCTATTGGAGGCAACGTCCATCGAGGCGGTCTGCGGCACAGCCAGAGCGTCAGTGCGTGGCGCATCCGGGCTGTGATAGTACCGCTCCATGCCGGCTGGGTCGCTGAAGTCCCTGTCCAGCGCAACGAAGCTCCCGATCGTCACGCCATAGGAGCAGATGTCAGGAACCTCGGCGTGAAGCTGGTCATAACTGGTCCCTTGGCGAAATCTATGGGAAAGGCTCTGCAGATCCACATCCGGGTACCAGGACTTCAGCAGTGCCAGCACCATCTCCGCACCACCACGAGCCGCCCACTCCGGGCCACATTCATGAGGTCTAGAGCGTCCAAAAGACACTCGGCCAAGGCATCCATGGTGGTGGGCGGGGCGACTCCAGGCTAGACGTAGTCCAAGAGCTCGAGAGAGGCGGCGCGAAGCCGGTTCGCCTCTTCGCTGACGACCGTCACCAGCTCCGCCGGGTGGAGATCCCGATCCGGATCTGTCGCCTCAGGATACTAAGTTGTAGCTGGAAAAAGAAAGAGTAATCAGTACTGACTATAAAGGGCAAGACTGCAAATTTGGCTCAAGTCGAGGGCACTTACTAACAACGATCTCAGCGATCTGGCAAAGCTCTGACAGCGCCGCCACCTCCTTGGCCTTGGAAACCTTGAGGGCATCCGCCTGGCCGGTGTAAAGCCCCTCCAGGTTCTTCAGCGCCTCGACCCGGGTGTCCGCCGTCTTCTTGGCCCTACCAGCCTTGATCTCCATCTGCGGCTGTTGTGCAGTCAGTTTGGCGATCTGGTCCTGGCGGGTCTTGTTGGACTCCTCCAGCCGGGCGACCTCCTCCTTCAGCCGGGCCACCTCGCGGTCCCGGTCTGCTAGCAGAGCTGCAGGAGGGTAACCAATACTCAACAAGAAGCGCGAGAAATCACGGAATTGAGAAGATATGGCAGAGCGAGCAATCTTACGGCCCAGGTCCTGCGAGGTCTTGGCAGCATCAGCGAGAGCCCTCTATACAAGAAAAGGGAGATAAGAACCAAAAGAACTAGCTGTGTCCAAAAGATTGGCGATAGAGCACATACCTCGACGGAGGCCCCCAGCGCCCTGGCTTGGCCGAGCCCCTGCTCTAGTGCCCCCACTAGCTGGCGGGTCTAGCCAATGGCCAGGGGCGCCGCCTCTGACAACTGCGCCAGGAGAGCGTCCAGCAGCGGCGCGGACCGAGCCGGCGTCCAGCCGGTGACCTGGAGGTCATTGTCGCTCACCGAAGCCGCGGAAGGTTCACCTTCCGGCTAGATAGGGGCCTCCGGCTACCGCACCTCCACCCGGTAGGCGTTAGAGTCAGCGCCCACTGTCGAGCCGGGGGAAGGGACGGCCGTGCCGGCGCGCCCAAGAAGAAGACCCTTAGCAAGCCGAGAGACGGCCCTAGCCCAGTGAAGCATCGCGGGCGCAGCCGGCGGCACCACCTCCATCGCGTCCACACCGGTCCCAGCCGGTGGAGCCTCGGGGGCCAGAGCCAGCGCAACCTCGGGAGTCGGAGCCGGCATAGCATCGGGGGCCAGAGCCGTCATAGCATCAGGGGCTAGAGCCAACGCACTCGCCAACGCAGCAGGCGGAGGGGTCGACGCGGTGGCGACGGTCGTGGAGCCGGGTAAGGCCATCACCTCGCTGCGGAAAACACAAGGAATGAGCAACGAAGATGCGAGCAAGTCAACACAAGTGCCAGGAGGATAGGAGCACCTACCCGGCAATGCTCGGCATGGTGGCCACGGGTCTGGGGCGGCGTGCCTTCTTGGCGCCGCCTCCGGCTGGAGCAGCGCTGGTGGGGGCGACCCGCTTCCCCTTGCCCCTGGGCGCGGCAACCTCGGCCAGGTTAACATCCTCGCCATGTGCGGCTGTTCCAGTGCAAGCAAAACATCAGGTTCATGGCTAAAAGCATAGCAAGCGCAGACCAGACAAGGACAAAGGACAAACTCTCACCGGATGAGAACTCGTAGCCCTTCTCGGCCCGCATGGGGAACCACTCCGGTGCTGCTGGCGGATCCTTCGCCGGCTTGAAGTCCGCGGCGAAGTTGGGGAGCTTGTTGTCCCCCATACAATCCTCCGCTAGCTGCGCCGTGAAAAGCTACTCAACAAGGGATGATAAGGGGCACGAAACAGGAGTCCCTCAGGAAAATCCACCCGGAGAAGAGCAGGAAAGACATACCTTCGGCAGAAGGCGGCCGCGGTGGTACGGACGGCAGGAGAACACCTAGTCCTCCTCCAGCGCATCCTTCGAGATGGTGGCGAGCCATTCGCGGAGTGCGGCATGTGGCACGTCCAGCCGGGATACCCAGGTGGGATCTAGATGGCCAGAGAGGTGGCACATATTGTGCGACCGGTGCTATAGCGGGAGCACGTGTTTCGCCATCTAGGACAATAGAATGTCCCGGACGGTGAGCTGCTCCTTCTCCACGAGGACGGCCAACCGGGCGCCCATCCGATCGATGTCGCCCTGGGCACCCAGGTGCTGGACGCTCTAGGCCTTCTGGCTGGAGGGGACATTGGCGAAGGCGGGGACCTTGATGAAGTCCACCTCGGTGTTGTTGCGCACATAAAAGTACGAGCGCTGCTAGAGCTTGACGGTGTTGGGGAGCTCCAGGCGTGGGATGGGCACCAATGGCCGCGGGTAGATGGTGCAGCAGCCCGTCTCCGTCAACGGCCCACCGTTCCCCACCACCTAAACCTTGAAGTAGAAGAACATCAAGAAGTTGGCGGCATTGGGGCAGACGCCAAGGAACGCCTCGCAGTAGGCCGCGTGACGCGACAGTATCGACACAGCGTTGGCTCCGAGGTGGTGGAGCTGCAGGTCAAAGGTGACAAGCAGCTCCAAGACGAAGCAGCAGCCCAAGGCCACGAGCGAAGTGGGCGAGGAAGACGATGGCCTCGCCAGGCTGGGGTTTGGGCACCCGCTCGCCCTCCGGTGCGAGGCGGTGCTTCACTAGCCGCTCCGACAGGAGGAACTTCCCCTACCGGTACTTCTTCACCAACTCTTGAGTAACATACGAGCCGCACCACCCGCCGACAACCTCGGGCAGCATGTTGTCCGGAAAGGTGGCCGTGGTTGATGCGCGGGAGACCGCTGTTGAAGAAGAGGAGCGGCGGCGGTGACCAAGAAATGGTGGCTCAGAGGAGCAGTGAGAGTCTAGAGCGCAAGGGAGAATAGGGACGGTAGGCGCAGGGAGACAAAGTGAGGAACCACTGCTCCTTGGCACACGTATTTATCGGGGAAAATAGCCACGACGGTTCCGCTACCTCTGCACCACATGGCAAGCAACGACCCCCACTCCACCACGCCGGTTCCCCTCCCTCTGCACAAAGTGGCAAGTAACCACCCCACCATCCCACGATGGTTCGGGGCGGATCGCGTGCGCCATCGCCACGCACACAAAAGATCCCGCAGAGGTTAATGCAGGAGGCAAACCGCGCCCATGATCTCCAAGAGGACGCAATGATGAAGGCATGCGCGCCGTTACCAAAAAACTTCCACTGCAGACCCAGGAGTCAAACTGACACGACGCATGCTAGAAACAGCAGGCATGGCTGATGCGACGCGCACCAGAAATGGCAAGCATGGCTGACGTGAGCGCTGACGACAGCAAACTGGTGATCCCTCTCCCAGACGGGTGAGGGAGCCGGTCAATAGGATCACCGCTCACACCCTGTGGGTGGGACCATCGGCTCTGTAGCCGGTGAACCCCAGCCGAGAAAACAACACGGAATGTCAAGCCGGTACAGGACAAAAACTACAAGACAAAGATTACAAAACAAAGACTACAAGACAAATGAAAATGACAAAGCATCTGCATCATCAATCATTTCAAATGAGCACGCAAGTCCTAATACGCTCGGGGACTAGTGTTGGCGGGATGACCCTCGGGTAGGCCAAGACGGGACCTACCAACCGGCTCCAAAGAGCACATGCCGTCTGGACCCAGATCAAGGAACCACAGCCGGGTGGAGTCCCCACCCGGCCCACATTCAAGTTTGCCTGGCTGGCCCGTCTAGCCGGGTAGCCAGAAGAACCGGCTGGGAGGCCGCTCCTACCCGGCTGCCTCGGATCCGCTGGTCATGGTACGGTAGGGATGATGCTCCTTGCTGAGCGCACCCTTGACCGGACAGGCTAGCTAGCCTAGCCGGCGCTACTGGACAACTGCACCAAAGCTGGAGGCTGACGAGCAAAGCAAGGGCTGACGAGGAAAGCCCCGGCTTACGCATAAAGAACCGGCTGACGGATAAAGAGCCGGATGACGAGTAAAGCAGGGGCGATGGACACTGAAGCATGGACCTCCCCTGTACTGGAGGCTTGACTAGACCCAGGCCTACCGTTTGGCCCTGTCCAGCCGGCCCACTTTGTAAGGCCCAAATCCAAACAGTTAAGGGGGGTAGTGCTAGGGTTCTAGGTAAGCAAAAAATAGACAGAAGAAGGACTTAGACAATTCCAAGCAAGAAGTAGCTAAGGAAACAGCTCAAGGAGCATCTGTATTGGGCATTCGCCCCCTTTGATAGTAGATCCTTGCAGGAGTAGGAGTTTTACCTCGCCAAGAGGGCTCCGAACCTGGGTACATCGTTGTGTTTGCAGTATCTGTGCCCAACCCGTTGTGAGTAGCCACCGATAGCATCTTGATTGTCCCCTTCATGTCATCCCTGATGGTACTGCCGTGTTCCACACCACGACAATAAGTCTAGCACTAGAATCACCTTGAAGAGTATTTTTGTTAGAACTACCCACTCCACCATTAAGATATATGTTTAAGACTTGACGCCGTGCTTGCTTTGATGTCTGGGGCCAATGGGCTCACTACCGTGGGCCCCATTGTTATTAGTGGTCTAGTTATATCCTATAGCAGCCAATGAATGTTAGCTCTGATTCCTCTAGCTCTTCCTTCTCGATGAATCCTTGACGCTCGGCTTTGAAGGATGGTTACAAGGGCAGTAGGTGCCTATGGTGACTTCGTCAAGCTCAAGCCCCCCACTGGACAGTCTGAAGACACAACCTTTCGGAGGTGCTCACAGGGGTAGGATGTGCATTCATGCGTTCATAGGGGTGAGTGTGTGTATGCATTTGTGAGTGTGTGCATTTTGTAGTGGATTTTCACAAAAATGAGAGAGATGGGCCTTCCTCTTGTATTAAGTTTTGATCGATTTTCCCAAAGTAATTCTAATGGCCACTGGTGTCTAGGGTCTATGGGCTCACTACCGAGGGCCACATTATTAGTGGTTCACTTACATCCCATAGCAGCCAACGAATATGAGCTCCAACCCCCTAGCACTTCCTTCACCACGAAGCCTCGAAACTCGACTTTGAAGGATGGTTATGAGGGTAGTGAGAGGTGACGTTCCTGTCAATATATAGCGAGGTGCCTATGGTGACTTCGTCAAGCTCAAGCCCCGCGAGATCAGTGTCAAGATCCAGTCTTTCTGAAGTGCTCATAGGTATAGGGTGTGCGTACCTGCATTCATAGGGGTGAGTGTGTGTACACATTTGTGAGCGTCTCCATTTTGTAATGGGTTTTCGCAAAAAGAGAGGGGGGCCTTTGGTTTATTTATTGAGTTTTGATCTGTTTTCCAAAAGTTCTCCATGTAATGCAAGTCAACCTAGGTGAGTGATGTTTGGGGGCCCACGGGCTCTCTAGCGCGGGCCCCAATTATCAGTGGTCAAGTTAAATCCAATACGAAGTAGTAGCCAGCAAATGTGAGGACCGGCTCCCCTACCTCTTCCTTCTCCATGCTTCCTCTGCGCTAGGCTTTGAAGGCATGCTATTTTTTCAAGAAATGTCAGCGGATTCAGTCATGCCGGTCCGGCGAACAACGGGGGATCTTGATGCGCAAGGCGGTCGGGTTAGGGTAAGTACAGCATTCACGACCTCAGTTTATTTCCTCGAATTCAGCTTATGGGTTCTCTCCTTTTGGGGGTTTTCTCTATTCTGCCCGTCTTGATCGACGATGTTTCCTGGGTTCAGATGCTGGCACGAATGGTAGACGCAGAGTGGTACTGCATCATTACTGATGCGGATCTCCGGCTTTGGTGCGACTGCGCCCTGGTGCCCCATCGCAGTGTCGCGTTCGAGGGAACGAACTTCAGCCGTAGGTTCTTGGGTTGCAACTACGGATGTGAGCGCTACACATTCGTCCACTGGGTAGACCTACCGCACTCACTTTTGCTGCATCGCGCGATTATGTCGCTGTGGTTACAGCTCGAGATCCGCGATGACCTTGAAGAGGAGGAGCAGGAGCTCCATCAGATGCATGCCGAGGAGATGCTGTAGAGTTAACAGATGTCTCGAACTCATTGCACTCAGTCGTAAATAGGATAGATGCTCTTAGATTTGGGTAATTAGAGCTGGATATTAGGTTCTTAACCAAGTATGGTCTGCAATCTAGATATTTAGCATGCTCATGATGCTTTTGGTGGCTGGCTGTAGATTCCACTAATAATTAAGTAATCCCCTTTTCTTTACTAGGACCCACTATCTCATAGTACTGCCACGTTAAATTAAACTAGGTTAATTATATGGGAGTAGTTGTCGGTCTGCTTATAGCCCTTCTAGAGTTTGTGGTTACTACTAATTGATCTGGTTTATGTGTTACTGGTATCTCTATCTATGTACGAGTATCGCTACATTTTTTTGCACATTTGTGCACCTCCCCCGTCGCGCACCTTCTTTACCCAACAGCGTCCACCTTTCCATCGCATCAGTGCAATCTCCGGTGAGTCTGCAACCATCTGTATGGTTGTTTAGGTGATTGCTATTTGAAATAGTAGATCTATATGCCACATTAGGAAGCTGGGATCACCATGGATGTAGCCATGGAATTAGTTATAAGGTCCACTAAAAATAGGTAAGTATATGCTGCCAAGAAGAGTCTTTTGAGGATGGGAAGCTTGCCCTTGGCTTTATTTCACAGAATGGTCCTCTGCTGAACAATATAGATGTAATTTGCTGCATATCGTTCATAAATAGATTGTTGTTTGCTGGTGTACTACATTGCTGAGTTCTTTAAATTATATTGTTTGTTAAAGGGAAACACGCCCAATCCTTGGCATCAGATTAATGCATGTATCCTTCTTTGCATTGCAAAGTTGATGTGTTCTTTCCTAAAATTTACTGGTTTTGCTACATTTCATTTAGCATCATGCGCATGTCCCACCCGTGGAGGAGGCATTATCGAGTGACAAGTGTTTTTGTGTATCTAGCTGCTTTGCTGGAATTTCAGTTGCCTAATCTATTCGTCATGTGTATAGCTTAGGCGCTTGAAGGAAGAAGTGTCCACATCCACTAAGCGGATAGCTGATTTGACTACAGGATGGAACACATCAATTTCAGTTGCTCATGATGTTGTTGTAGATTTTCAAAAGTTCATGGCTGACAACTTAGTCCCCGAGTTGCCTGATGTGGATGGCGGCAAGCTAATTGGCCAGGTGTATGACCGGATCTTGGAACAGGTGGGAATGTGAGCTAACAATCTTTTCAATTCGGCTCTAGAAGCAGATGAGACCCTGGCCGAAATTCGAGATTCTCCATGCCCATACAGTCCAGATCCTGCAAAATATGAGGAAACCTGTAAACCATATTGACCGCTCTACTTTCATTTTTGAAGGGTTTGGGTCTCTTGTGAGGATGACTGTTTGTTAAGTCAGGTACTATAACTGTTTTTTTGCTCTACTGGTGTGTGGTGTCCACAAATCTATATATTTGATGTACTATTATGACATATATATTGGACCTAGCTTTATGTGAATATATTTGGCAACAACAGTCATCTTATTCGAACTTGCGGTGGTTTTTTATCTTTTAATTTTTTCCTTCTGAGATCTGTTAATGATGATGTTAATGCCTTTTGCGAGTGATTTGTTAGCATGTTTTTGGTAGTAAACCAAAACTTGTAGTTGTAGATTGTGGAATTTCAGGTCGATGTTTGAACTCTAGATCTTGATGTCGTAGAAAGGGCAGGCTTCTACCACCTAGAATATTTTACCCAACAATTGATTGCATCACACGAATAAGTGCACAAACTTGATGTCTGTAGGCAGGAAATTGAGCAACACAAGTGCACAAACTTGTATCAGTCGTGTGCTTGCTACTATTAATACAGCAGTGGTTTCCCTAAAAAAAGCGGGGTTCACGAAAAAATAAAAATAAATAGTGGGGCGAAAGTTAGTTTCGAGTTCGCGGTAGCTCAGTCGTTTGCCCCTCGACCCCATTATCATCTTCTCCGCCTGGCCTCCCTCCCTCGAACGAACCGTCCCCACCGCTCCACCATTGAACACCACCGCACCGCCGCCGTTCGCTGGTATGTACGTCCCCAACCTCCAGCCATTACGGGCTTTCTAAAGGATAGAATGCATCTATTTTTGGGCATTGCAAGCTAAATAAGCTTGTGGCATTTACAGGAAATGGAATCAGCATTGGCGGATGCATTTGCTGCGTCAGCGATGCTTGTAAAGCAGAGGTGGATGCTAAAGCAGCACCAATGGATACATGTGAAGCGGATACGGAGGCCGATGCTTGTACCGCATCGGAGTCTTGGGCAGTGTTGAGTGATGCTTGGAAAGCGGTGGAGGCACAGTCGAAATCCTCGTCGACTGCTGCTGGAACAAATTCGGCTATGTTGGCTGCCACTGCCAAAGCGACGGCTGCGTGGGATGCTAGGAATGCATCAGATCGTGGTCGTTCTTCTTCAGCGTCAACAACTATGGCTCGTCATTCATTGGCGGCGCCTTCTCCATCTGCTCAGAACTCGTCAACCCCATTGTAAGTTCTGCATTGGATTTTGTCTCCCTAACTTCCTCCCTCTTTTGTGTATTCTGCTCTGGGGTTTTTTCTGGACGCAGTGAATATTAGTTTAAACTAGTAGTATTGGGAACATAAAAATCTATTTAATCACAAACTAGTGATCCGAATGGGATGAAACTTTCACAGGATTCAAACCTAGGCACCGATGATTTACTAATTTTTTGTCAAATTTTTCCAAATAGTTTTACTTTGTAGTTCAAAATCTGAACTATTGTCATACGTTTGATCTAAGATGGAAGGTGGATCCTGGGGCAAGTCATCGTGAGACTTGGGTTCACCAAGTCACTGAAGCTGCGTCCGTTTTTTCTCCTCTTCTTTATGATAAAACCAGAAAATTCAGGTGGGGGCCTTTCTGTCCTCCCCGGTGACCTAAAAAAAACTTCTTCATTCCCTTTGCCCAGTTCCGACATGCTAAAGCATTTTGCGGTGCTTTTGTACTACTCTAGTTGATTCCTTGTGTTGTTTAGGTTATTTTGTTGACAGACTCTGCTTTTAGGTAGTTTTTTAGCTGGGTGCAGTTTAGGAAATTTCGATGATAAATTTTCCTGTCAAAATGTATGATGCATTGTGGTGTTTACTTAATTCTTTTTTAGGGTTGTGCATTGTGCATTGTGTTGTTTACTTAATTGTGATGATGCACTTGTGCTATTTGCATCATCCTACCAGCTTTGGTGGAAGAACATATGCAACAATCAACGACTTGCCAGGCGATGTATTTGGTCAGATTCTTATCAGGATTCCTCCGCACCCATCCTGCATACTGAGGGCATCAGTCGCCCAAAAATGTTGGATGGACTTCATGGGAAGCAACGATTTCAAAAGGCTAACCTTGTCACACAATAGAGGAATGTCGTTACTTGGGTTTTTCACCAAAATCTCCGAGGATGCTCGATTCTTAACAGATCATAATCTTGACCAATCCATCTTCCAGAAGCTGAACAGGCTGGTGGAAGTACATAAATCCTACAAACCATATGTACTCGGATATCGCAATGGTAGGGTGCCACTTCATTATCCGCAAGGGTCTAACATGATAAAGGCCTAGGATCCAATCAGTGGAAGTGAAACAATGATACCAGAACCACCAGTTTGGCAGAGACATGAGTATGATAGCATCACAATTCTCTGTTCAAGAAATCATGGGCAATTGTCTTCACACTGTTGCAGCAATTTCTGGGTTGTTTGGGTAGTAACCAATGGTAACCAAGCACTGGTGTAGAGGTACTCACCAGAGTTAGGAAAATGGGAGGACTAGATTGAACCTACTGAGATGCTAGCTAAGATTGATCGCAGGCCGTCAACTCTCATAGGGGACATTTTGTACTGGCCAACAATGAACTCCAGATATACAATTGACTTCAATAACGTGACAACAAAACTATGTTATATTGAGTGCCCCCATGAGACACATGATATTTCCAGACGCAATTTTGTCATCTCTAAGGGAAATAATGAAGATGTTGCCCGTGCGGTTATAAGAGACTTTAGTCTAAACACGTGGTCCAGTGCAAGATCATCAACAGGCAAATGGGAAGCTTGGGTGCCTCATATAAAGGTTGAGTTGGATACTCTCCTTAGCCTTGATAAATCATGGGCATATGGTGGGAAAGATGTAGTAAGGTTACTCTGCGTATTTGAGGATAGAGAAATGGTGGTTATATGGGCGAAGAAGGGAGTATTCGAATTCCATCTCAGCAACATGAAGTCTAAGAAGTTCAGATCTCGTAAACGTTGTTGTACTTTACATCCCTACATTATGACACCTGGTTAGTGCAATCATTCATGTGCAACACTTGCATTTTTGTACACATATGATTTTGCTGATTATTTTGTTCATTTCCTTCAGCAACCGACGTGATTCAGAGTGCTAAATCAAAGAAACAAAAAGGAAGTCCCGTCAGCAACATAGCTGATTTAGACTGCAACATCAAGGAGATGAAAATAACACTCAGATGAACAAGCAAGGCTTGTTTGGGCAAGCATGTGTTTGCCCAGGTTGTATTATTTGGAGCTGCAGTCTGATATTTGTTTGTTTTGGTAGCTGATGGAACTACAGTGGCACCTTTGTTTGTGCTGCAGTCATAGGGCTGGAATATTAGAGCTGTCTGTTCATTTTGGGGGCCTATGTGTGTCTGATAAAACATTGTTTATATGATGAAATGATGTTCTCTATATACTAGTGTATGCGTGATGAAATCTTGTTTTATTTGTTCTACATATACTTTAGCTGGTCTTTGTGTTTTGATAGTATGCTGTAGTAGGAGTGTTTGTTTCGCAACAGGCTTTTTATTTGATCTGAATTAGTACTACCATATAGTTAGTGCTTCCTGTAGAAGAGTCTGTGCCGACACCTAAATAATAAGTAGACCTTGGTTGCACACCATTTTCACATACTTGAATCAGAGCAACTTTAGACATTTGTTTGTTGTTATGTTAAACAAACATTCGTGTATCGGAGATCTGCATTTTCATACGCGTGGTAGATAATCACTCTCCCTGACTTGGATCCCTAAAATAGAGGGAGAATAGCATATTTTTTAATTATTCTTTGGACAATCTCTAAATTCAAAATTACTGTCGACCGCCAAAACCTACCGCCTACCACGTTTGAATCGGAGGCATGAGTTGATGTGTGTCTCGCCTTAAATTCCAGACCAGATGGCGTTCGAACTACACAACCTTTTTTCTAGTAATAAAAACTTGGTCAGCAACCAAATTCAAAATCGTAACCGAGCGGGAAAATAACCCACCGACCCCGAAGCATTTCACACCCCCTCTGTTTCAAACATTTTCAGGCAAAATCACCCACCGAGGTAGTACCATTTTTATATTATTACATGGACCCTAGACAAATTTAAAATCTGAGTCAAGCGGCAAAATTTACTGCCTATGCTGTGTGAATGGAAGGTATCCAATTTTCTGTGCAAAAAATGTTTATGGATGATCAGCTGATGTGACTCTCGGCGTTGAATTCCTGGACAGATAGCGTATCGTCTACTACCTTTTTTCTATTAGTAGATGGAGGCTAGCCAAATTCAAAATCTCAATCGAGCGGCAAAATCACCCACCTACCAAGCATTTGCCGCCCCACAGTTTCAAAAACTTTAAGCCAAAATATCCCACCAACCGGGGGAGTACCATTTTTCTATTATTATTATTAGATGGGCGCAAGCCAAATTCAAATTCTCAATCGAGCGGCAAAACCACACACCGACCATGAAGCATTTCGCGCCCTTCCATTTCAAAAACGTTATAAAATTCCAAATCTGCCCATCGTTCAGACGACAAATGGGCATATTAAAGTCGGTGCTCGGGGGCACGATCGTAATTATTTTTTCTGCTCACCTCTATGGTCCCGTTTTCCCTCAGTTTTTCTCGCTGACCCTCCCCAAAATCCCTAGCTCCTCTGTCCCCTCCACGACTATCGCGCGCACCGGCTTGAGCTGTGGTCTCATGCACCGCCATGCTTCACCGACGCTCACCCACCAGATCTAGGAGTTGTGATGTTGTCCACCACGCCGATGGCGTCATCGATCGCCCAAGCTCTGCTTCCTCGCCGCTGAAAGCTACCGAACCGTACCGGACTTCAGCGATATCCACCGGGCGTGATCTAGTTCAAAGAGTTCCATGTCCACCACTCCAGACCAGCTGCACGGCCATCGCCGTTCACTGCACCGGATCTGTCTCAGCGACGCTCTCATCCACCACTTTCAAGCCGACATCAACCGCCCAAGATCTGCTTCCCCGACGCCAATAGCCACCGCAACCGCTGCACCCTCGGTGACCTGGACGTCACTTGCACGATACCGACGATGCTTAGACGCCTCTCCGACCAAGGTTAACCAAATCTCCAACCCATTTTTTTTGTCAGCGATATAGCAGGTTCAAGCTTGTCGTAGTGAACTGCATTTTTGTAATCGTGCTAGTACATACAAGTCACTGGGCACACCTGTTCTTCGTGCTAGTACATACAATGTCATTAGACATGTTGGTTTGCATTCGCTGCTCTACAAATATCAAGTCATGCACATGTCTATTATTTTGTCATGCACATGTTCTTATCTTAGCTGCTCTGTACACCAGTAAATGCCTACTATTGTGTAGTTCTGGCAAAATGTAATGTCAGTGGAAAATATTGTTGGGTTCACAGCATAGAAAACAAAAAATTTCCTATGATGAGAACTATAAACCAAGATCTATCTACTAGATATAGAGCAACGGGTGGATATACATCCAAAGAGAACTTACCCTCGAAGACAACATAGTTTTGTTAACGAGTTGGAACTCGTGGATGATGTAGTCATACGCTTGCCGATCTCAAGATCGTGTGGAAGTCCTAGCGCTGCAAATCAGCAGCGCATCCGTCCTCGCACACACGTTCAAGACACCGGACAACCTCCACCTCCTCGCTCCAGCGAATTAGTGGAAGCAGCAACTCCTTCTAGACGCAAGGCCACCGGGAACATGTATCTCGCTAATCCGAGACCATGGGGGAATATCTAGAGGGGGAGAGAGATCCTTCACGAGGAGGTGTGCTTTGTGAGGGAGGATAGGGGGGCTTTCTATAGGAGAGGGGGGGCTCCGCCCCTCCCATGGCCGGAGGCCAAGGGGGTGCCCCCACCTCTTCCTCATTCATGTGGTGGAAGCTCCACTCACATCAATTCAAGCTCCACCCAAAATTCCACTCACATGCATTAAATTTCCACCAAATTTAATGCAACTCTCAATTAATAAAACTATTTTATTTATTTTATTCAGAATTTTGTTAATTACTTTAATTAACAAACATTCACATAAAACCCTTGCAACATTTCAATATCACATGCAGAACCACTTTCTGCAATTTCACCCGAAACAATTCCGGTTTCCATCGAAACAATTCCTGCACTTTGCAATTCTTTCGTCTGAAACATATGTGCTCCAAAATGGTGTCCGGCAACCCTTAAGTGTGTCACCCTATGGTTCGCGAATAATGTAGACATGATTGAGACTCCTCTCAGATCAATAATCAGAAGCGGGACCTGGAGATCCATACTGACTCTTGCACATTCAACGATGACTTCTGTGATCGTGAGAACCTTTAACGCTAGTAAATTAATCCATTTGTCTCATGATATAATACATGTCCAAGATTCGATCATCGGTATCCAAATACCTAGCTTTATCTCGTTACCGACATGCACTCTTTTCTCATTCCTGTGATATAGCATTCTAGTGATCACATCACTTGCTTGCAAGCTTATCTTAATGTGATATCACCGAGAGGGCCCAGAGTATATCTATCCATCATCGGGATTGACAAATTCCACTCTTGATCCATGAGCCTCAACATAACACCTTCGTAGCACTGGACCCACCTTTATAGTCACCCTGTTACGGTGTGACGTTTGATGTTATCAAGATACTCTTCCGGTGTTAGCAATTAACATGATCTCATGGTCTAAGGACTAAGATTACTTCGTATGATGTTATAGCAATATAAATATAATGACTTTGATCGTAATGCTATACTTCGGATGAATCTTCATCACATCATTTCGCAAATGATGTGACCTCGTTATTAACAACATCCAATGTCCATGATCAGGAAACTTTGATCATCTTGTTAATCAACGAGCTAGTCTATAAGAGAGGCATAACTAGGAACCTTTTTTTTCATTAAACACACATGTATTGACATTTCCTATCAATACAATTATAGCATGCAAAATAAACATCTATCATATACAAGGAATACATAATAACAACTTTATTATTGCCTCTCAGGGCATATTTCCTTCAGTCTCCCACTTGCACTAGAGACCATAATCTAGTTCACATAGTGATAAATCTAACACCCATGGAGTTCTGGTGTTGATCATGTTTTGCCCTAGGGAGAACTTTAGTCAACGGATCTGCTACATTTAGGTTCGTGTGTACTTTACAAATCTTTATATCTCCATCCTTGACATGCTCGCGGATGGAGTGAAACCAGCGCTTAATATGCTTGGAATTCTTGTGAGACCTTGGTTCCTTGGCATTGGCTATGGCTCCATTGTTGTCACAATAGATCAACATTGGGTCCAATGCACTAGGAACCACACCTAGTTCCATTATGAACTCCTTCATCCAAACCGCTTCCTGCGCCGCTTCTGAAGCAGCAACATATTCCGCCTCCGTCGTTGATCCAGCCACCACAAGTTGTTTGGAACTCCTCCAACTAACTGCTGCTCCATTCAAGAGAAATACATATTTGGATTGAGATTTAGAGTCATCCAGATCGGTGTCAAAGCTAGCATCGACATAACACTTAGCGACTAGCTCTTCTTCACCTCCGTATACAAGAAACATATCCTTAGTTCTTCTTAAATACTTAAGGATATTCTTGACCGCTATCTAGTGTTCTGAACCTAGACCAGATTGGTACCTACTAGTCAAACTAATATCATGTGCCACATCCGGTCTTGTACATAGCATGGCGTACATTATAGAGCCTATGGCTGAGACATAGGGGATCTTATCCATTATCTCTCTTTATTCTGCCGTAGCCAGACTTTGAGTCTTACTCAATGTCTTGCCTTGCAACATAGGTAAGAACCCCTTCTTACTTTCGTCCATATTAAACTTCTTTAATATCTTATCAAGGTATGTACTTTGCTATAGCCCAATTAGGCGTCTTGATCTATCTCTATAGATTTTAATGTCTAATATATATGAAGCTTCACCAAGGTCTTTCATCGAAAATTTGCTATTTAGATAACTTTTAACACTATTTAAAAGATCTATATCATTTCCAATCAATAATATGTCATCCACATATAATATCAGAAATTCCACATTGCTCCCACTCACTTTCTTGTAAATACAAGCCTCTCCATAAGTTTGGACAAATCCAAACTCTTTGATCACCTCATCAAAGCGGAGATTCCAACTCCGGGATGCTTGCTTGATGATCCACAAGTATAGGGGGTGTATCACAGTATTTTCAAGGGAAGTGAAACCAATTTATTGATTCGAAACAAGGGGAGCCAAAGAATATTTATTAGCCTTAACAACTGAGTTGTCAATTCAGCTGCACCTGGAAACAATCTTGCTCACAGCAGTTTATCAGTAGCAACAGTTTTGTAGTAGGAATAGCAAAGTAGCAGCAGTAGTAAAGCAAGGACAGCAGTAACAAAAGTAGTAAACAGTGGGATTCGAGTGCGGTAGGCATAGGGATGGATGGACGGGAGTTGCATGGACAAGACAATTCACATAGCAATCAGAGCATAGGGCAATTGCAGATAAATAAGATAAAGCATCCAAGTACTAGACAATCCTAGTCATGTGTTCCATATATAGTCATACGTGCTCGCAATGAGAACTTGCACAACATCTTTTGTCCAGCCAGCCCATTTGCAGCGGGGCCTCTAGGGAACTACTGGCAATTAAGGTGCTCCTTTTAATAGAGCACCGGAGCAAAGCATTAACACTCCGTGAACACATGTGATCCTCACATCAAAGCCATTCCCTTCCGGTTATCCCGATTTCTGTCACTTCGGGGCCATAGGTTCTGGACAACAACGTGTGTATACAACTTGCAGAAAGACCAAAAACAATACTATCATAATGAATCAATAACATGTTCAGATCTGAAATCATGGCACTTAGGCCCTAGTGACAAGCATTAAGCACAACAAGTCGCAACAAAGTCATAAAGCACTAATAAAAGATACTAGGCACCATGCCTTAACAATCTGATGCCATTACATGAACGATCTCATCCAATCCCTACCATCCCCATAGCCTACAGCGGGGGATTACTCACTCATACATGGGGGAAACATGGATGGTCGATGGAGATGATGGTGGAGATCGATGGAGATGGCTCCGGGGGCACTTCCCCGTCCCGGCAGGGTGCCAGAACGGAGACTTTTTGTCCCCCGAATCTCCCCTTCGGTGGTGGCGGCGCTACGGAACTTCTTCACGAAAAACGTCGAACCCCCCGGAGTTTTTAGGTTAGAAGGCAACTTATAGGCAAAGAGGGAGACCGAGGGGGTGCCTGGGGCCACCACACCATGCCCTGGCACGGCCAGGCCCAGCCCGCGCATGGGAGGGTGTGGCCAGCCCCTGGCCCTCCTCCGTCTCGTATTCTGGCTCCTGGAGTCTTCTGGAGAAATAGGCACTTTGGCTTTTGTCCCGTCCAATTCCGAGATATTCATTTTCTGACTTTCCTGGGAACAAAAATAGCAGAAAACAGGCAGCTTGCACTGTGGCTCTTGTTAATAGGTTAGTCCAAGAAATCATATGAAAAGTACTCCAAAGTGTGGACAAAACACAAGAAAGTGGATAAAACCAAGCATGGAGCATCAAAAATTATAGATACATTTGCAATGTATCAACATCCCCAAGCTTAACTCCTGTTCGTCCTCGAGTAGGTAAGTGATAAAAAGAAAGAATAATTTTTGAGGTGACATGCACCATCAAAGACTTGATCAAAGTATTTGTAAAACATTCAAAGCTGGGATCATAGTACTTTAATCATAACATGAAAGACAAAGTTCTAGCAATAAGACAAAGAAACTATGATGCAACATGAAAAGGCACAAACAAAAGATTCATGAATAACAATGCTTTGCAAGACGTTTGTTTGTTTCACATAAAGAAAATATAGCATAGTGGCATTCAGCTTGTCCCTCATAGAGTAGCAAACATAAATGCACAGGACACCTTCAAAGTTTACAAGAGTGACTAGATACAAATAGTTTAAAACAAGCAATATCAAGGTATGCATCAATCAACAAGTCTTGGGACAATGCACATAGAACTAAGAATGGCCACTATGCTCTCAAGAAAGTGCTCATAGAAGGTGTGGAGACTCAACAAGGAAATGAACAGGTTTTGAATAGTTTGAAAGGCTTCCAAATGCTGAAAGTATGGTACTCATTAGCTTTGAGCTCTCATTGCCCCTATCATAAGCATCTTTAAATGGTTAAGGTTAAAGTGACACAACTAAGAGGATATGCTTGACAAGTTATAAATCGAAGTCTCAGGCCCCTTACTTACGAAGACCGATCCTCATGCTACTCAACTTCAGTCACGAGTAAGCTCTTGTCATTGTAAGTATATACGTATCATAGAGAACCGCCAACGGGGTACCCCTTGCACATGATACAGGAGCTATCCCATAATCAAAATGACAAGGCAAGCAGACTATGAGCATCTCAGCGATCTTTTTATTTACTATGTGCACAGATTTTTATTGAGGATGCTTCATAGAATACTCATTATGGTTATGCTGCAAGTTTCCACCATGATTAGGCATGGCTTAGGCTAGAGGCCTAGGCGTTTCTCTAACATACATACAAACTCCATGATCTTACAAGTTCCACTTTTATTTCACACCGCCGGGATCCATAAGCAAAAGAACATGATATCAACGGGGTACATAGTACCAGTGCAATGTTGAAAGCATTCCCCATGATACATGGTTCTGCTAACTTCAACTTATAAAGCACAAGCATATATGCAACAAAGAAGGACGCAATGGTTCAGGTTTATTAAATGCAAGAAAATAAAGTGTGCCATCAAGTTCGTGAGAGCTTTACTAACTAACTTTCTCATAACAAGCAAACATTTTATTCGGAAGAAAACAAGGCATATTGAATATGCACGGAAGTAGCAAATGATGCTAATAGGTAGGCATGGTGGACACTTTGGCAATATTTGGTTTAAGGGAGTTGGAAACATGAGTAAAACACTCAGCAGAAGTGAAGGCTAGCAATAGTAAGGGAGCGACAAACGAGAGAGCAATAATGGCCATAATCATGCAGAGCGACAAAACATCATTAATCAAAGCATAAAGTGATACTACAAGTTGAAAACTAAAGGATCATAAAGGCTATGGTGACTTGAGATAGTCATAACATGGTGTGAGCATGCGCCAAGTCAACCCAAATAAAGCATCAAAGGAGAATACCACTATACTATGCTTTAATATGCTAAAACAACGCATGATTCATCCAAGGCACATTAAGCAATCTCAATTGTTTATAACAAGTCATGATACAGCAAATAATACTAAGCATAAAGCCAAAACAATATCAAGCATGACATGACAAAGCATAGGCCACAGTCAAAAACAAGCTCTCTTTACCACTTAAGCCTGAGCTTTCCTACTCTTTTCCAAACCAAACCAAACCAAACCAAACTATTTGAACACCAATGCATGAAAGAGGAGGTCCAACAAATTTATTCAGAAAACTAAGCAAAACATGCAAACTAAAAACCAAAACGAAAAAGAAGACGCTCCAAGAACAACACAACTGTGCATGAGACAATAAAAATGAAGTGTTTGGAAGAAACCTGGGATTTTTATTGATGAAGAAGGGGATGCCTTGGGCATCCCCAAGCTTTGACGCTTGTACTTCTTGGATATTTCTTGGGGTGACACGCGTGGCATCCCCAAGCTTGAGCTTTAGTCCATCCTTCATCTCATTACTCATTCCTTCCATACACCTGAAATTTTTTCTTCATACAAAACTTCACACAATCTTTAGTAGCAACATTAGTGCACTCAAGATAAATAAGTCTTAAGGTTCAGTTATAACACCAAATAAATTTCCATTAAAACACAAGCTACTATAGCACTTCCCTCAAAAATCTCAATTCCCCAAAAGAACTCAAAAAGGAACCAACAAGAAGCAAATGCAGAAAATGGCAGAAATCTGTCAAAACAGACCAGCAGGTAAAGATGAATGTTTTCAAAGACCTTCTGGTGCTAAAATCAAAAAGTGTTGAACTAAAGAAAGTTAGATAACAACCTGGGGCAGAAGAATAAAAATTTACGCCTCAAAAAGACGTTCAGAGATTTTACACGAATTTTTACGGTGAAGCACAGAAATCTGTTTCGGGACAGCAACTTTCCCAATCATTACTTCTCTCTTACTAGAGGTTACTCTTGGCACAAAAAGCAAATAAAAAGGATAAGGAGCGGTTACTACTGAAGTAATAACTTCCAAGACTCATCTAAAACTTTTGGGTTATCTCCCAATAAGTACTTTTCTTTAACGCCTTTAAGTTAGGCATAAACAAAAACTAAAATGGATAGAATAGAAGTAAGCAGAGATAATCATGGTGAAAACATTGTTTTGTTCAATGAAATCCTTTTGTTAACAAGGTTGATCAGGTCTTGTTACCAAAACAATTTCATATGAGACAAAACTTTGTATTCCACTAATGATTATGTTACCTCAACCTTGATAGCAATGGTCCCAATCATAATAGTTTCAAGTTTTTCTCTTGATATGGGACAATATATTCTCCAACTTGAATGCCCTCAACATGTTCAATTGAATTCAAAACCATAAGTCCCATCAATCTTCTTAGGGAAATAGACAATATATTCCTTGTCATTAACATTGAAGGTCACCTTCCCTTGATTACAATTAATAACAGCTCTTGCAGTATTTAAGAAAAGGTCTCCCAAGAATAATAGACATATTATCATCTTCGGGCATAATAGTTTGAGAGGATGCTCACATAAGAAATATGAAGTGAAGTAAAAGAGAGCATCAAGAAGAAAATTCAAAACATATTTAAGTCTAACCCACTTCCTATGCATAGGAATCGTGTATGCAAATAAATTCGCAAAGAACAAAGTGACAGACATAGGAAGATAAAACAAGAATGACTTCAAAACTTTCAGCACATAGAGAGGTGTTTGAATACCAGGAAAACTTATACCACCATATTTTCCTCTCTCAAAATAATTTTCAGTAGCCTCATGAATAAACTCAACAATATAACTATCACATAAAGCATGCTTTTCATGATCTACAAGCACTAGAGCTTTATCATAAACATCTTCAAAAGAATCCTCAGGAACATAACATTCATCCTCCTTTAGTAAGCATGGAGGGCAATCAAATAATGTAAGGGATAAAGAGTTACTCTCATTAGAAGGTAGGCATGGGTAGCTAATCCATTCTTCCTCCTTTTGTTCATCACTCTCCTCCTCTTTTTCACCTAATGAGATTTTAGGTTCATCAATTTCTTCTTCCATAGTATCCTGCAAGGCATTAGTCTCTTCCATTTGTGGAAAGCATCTATTAAAATATTCAAGAATATAGCCATTTTCGTCCTTGTAATTATCAAAGCAAAATTTAAGTATACCATACACCCCATATTTGTAAGGTGAATCATCAATATTTTCAAGCAAACTAGCTAGTTCAAAAGCACCCTTCCAAGCAATAAATTCTTCAATTTGTTTCGCATCATAAAAGTCATAAATTCCTTTAGCATAGGAAGATATGGTATCATTATCATTATACTCACATTGAAAAGGGAGGTGTTTATACCTCTTTCTGCAACAAGACTCATCACAGCAATAAGTAACATTATAAGTAGAGCACACGTTTCTAGCAATGGTATACAATCTATCAATTTGTTCCCATAAGTGTTTCCCTTTTTGTGACAAGCGGTGTTCCTTATAATAATATTTTTGATCTTCCATGAACCCACCTTGCCAATAAGCTTCAGTTTCAAAGAAACCAACCATTGACAACAAGCATGATAAGGCAAGACAATAACAGACCAACAAAAATAACAACTAGAGTAGGAACTACTTTTTTTTTGTATTTTTGATAAAGAAACAAGCAAACAAGGAGAAAATAAACTTAGCTTGAACAATAGTGAATCCAAGTGAACTTGATAAATAAAGCTATGCTCCCGGCAGCGGCGAGGAAAATAGTCTTGATGACCCACAAGTATAGGGGGTGTCTCGCAGTATTTTCGAGGGAAGTGAAACCCAATTTATTGATTCGACACAAGAGGATCCAAAGAATATTTATCATCCTTAACAACTGAGTTGTCAATTCAGCTGCACCTAGAAACAATCTTGCTCACAACAGTTTATCAGTAGCAATAGTTTTGTAGTAGGAATAACAAAGTAGCAGTAGTAGTAAAGCAAGGACAGCAGTAACAAAAGCAGTAAACAGTGGGATTCAAGTGCGGTAGGCATAGGGATGGATGGACGGGCGTTGCATGGACAAGACAATTCACATAGCAATCAGAGCATAGGGCAATTGCATATAAATAAGATAAAGCATCCAAGTACTAGACAATCCTAGGCATGTGTTTCATATATAGTCATACGTGCTCGCAATGAGAACTTGCATAACATCTTTTGTCCTGCCAACCCGTTTGCAGCGGGGCCTCTAGGGAACTACTGGCAATTAAGGTGCTCCTTTTAATAGAGCACCGGAGCAAAGCATTAACACTCCGTGAACACATGTGATCCTCACATCAAAGCCATTCCCTTCCGGTTATCCCGATTTCTGTCACTTCAGGGCCATAGGTTCCGGACAACAACATGTGTATACAACTTGCAGATAAGACCAAAAACAATACTATCATAATGAATCAATAACATGTTCAGATCTGAAATCATGGCACTCGGGCCCTAGTGACAAGCATTAAGCACAACAAGTCGCAACAAAGTCATAAAGCACTAATAAAAGATACTAGGCACCATGCCCTAACAATCTGATGCCATTACATGAATGATCTCATCCAATCCCTACCATCCCCATAGACTACAGCGGGGGATTACCCACTCATAGATGGGGGAAACATGGATGGTCGATGGAGATGATGGTGGAGATCGATGGAGATGGCTCCGGGGGCACTTCCCTGTCCCGGCAAGGTGCCGGAACAGAGACTTTCTGTCCCCCGAATCTCCCCTTTGGTGGTGGCGGCTCTACGGAACTTCTTCTGGAAAAACGTCGACCCCCCCGGAGTTTTTAGGTCAGAAGGCAACTTATAGGCGAAGAGGGAGACCGAGGGGGTGCCTGGGGCCACCACACCATGCCCTGGTGCGGCCAGGCCTAGCCCGCGCCTGGGGGTGTGTGGCCAGCCCCTGGCCCTCCTCCGTCTCGTATTTTGGCTCCTGGAGTCTTCTGGAAAAATAGGTACTTTGGCTTTTGTCCCGTCCAATTCCGAGAATATTCATTTTCTGACTTTCCTGGAACCAAAAACAGCAGAAAACAGGCAGTAATCGTGGCTCTTGTTAATAGGTTAGTCCAAGAAATCATATGAAAAGTACTCCAAAGTGTGGACAAAACACAAGAAAGTGGATAAAACCAAGCATGTAGCATCAAAAATTATAGATACATTTGCAATGTATCATTGCTTCAGTCCATAGATGGATCGCTGAAGCTTCCATACCTTATCAGCATCCTTAGGATCGACAAAACCCTTAGGTTGTATCATATACAACTCTTCTTCAATATTACCATTGAGGAACGCGGTTTTGACATCCATCTACCATATTTCATAATCGAAATATGCATCAATTGCTAACATAATCCTAACCGACTTTAGCATCACTACGGGAGAGAATGTCTCATCGTAGTTAACTCCTTGAATTTGTCGAAACCCTTTTGCGACAAGTGGAGCTTTATAGATGGTCACATTACCATCAGCATCAGTTTTTCTTTTGAAAATCCATTTATTCTCAACGGCCTTTCGATCGTGAGGTAAGTCCACCAAGGTCCAAACCTGGTTTTCGTACATGGATTCCATCTCGGATTTCATGGCTTCTAGCCATTTGTTGGAATCCAGGCTCATCATCGCTTCTTCATACGTCACAGGGTCATCCATTTCATCAATCATGAAATTCATAACAGGATTGCCATACAATTCAAGAGCTGCACGTGTCCTTCTTGACCTGCGAGGTTTGGTAGTATCCTCTTTCGGAGTTTCATGATCATTATCATTAGCTCTCTCTTCATCAGGTGAAGTTAACTCCAAAACAACTTCCGGTGCTGCGCCACTCGCCATTTCATGAAGAGAAGGTTCAATAACCTCTTCGAGTTCTACCTTCTGACTACTCACACCTTTCGCGAGAAACTCCTTCTCAAGAAAGGATCCATTCTTGGCAACAAAAACCTTGCCCTCAGATCTGTGATAGAAGGTATACCCAATCGTTTCCTTAGGGTATCCTATGAAGATGCATTTTTCCGCTTTAGGTTCGAGTTTATCCGGCTGAAGTTTCTTCACATAAACATCGCATCCCCAAACTTTAAGAAATGATAGCTTAGGTTTGTTTCCAAACCATAATGCATACGGTATCGTTTCAACGGATTTAGTTGGTGCTCGATTTAAAGTGAATGCAGCGGTTTCTAGTGCATAACCCCAAAATGACAGTGGCAAGTCAGTCAAAGACATCATAGATCGAACCATATCTAATAAAGTACGATTACGACGTTCTGACACACCATTACGTTGTGGTGTTCCGGCAGGCGTGAGTTGTGAAACTATTCCACAGTGTTTCATATGTGTGCTAAACTCGTAACTAAGATACTCTCCTCCACGGTCGGACCGCAGAAATTTGATCTTTCTGTTACGATGATTTTCCACTTCATTCTGAATTTCCTTGAACTTTTCAAAGGTTTCAGACTTATGTTTCATCAAATAGATATACCCGTATCTACTCAAATCATCCGTGAAAGTAACAAAATAACGATATCCACCTCGCGCCGACACACTCATTGGTCCACACACATCAGTATGTATGATTTCCAATAAATCTGCCGCCCGTTCCATTGAATCGGAAAACGACGTTCTAGTCATCTTGCCCATAAGGCATGGCTCACATGTATCAAATGATTCAAAATCAAGTGATTCCAAAAGTCCATCAGAATGGAGTTTCTTCATGCGTTTAACACCAAAATGAGCTAGACGGCAGTGCCACATATATGCAGATATATCATTATCAAGTTTAATCCTTTTAGCATTAAAATTATGAATATGCGTAATACTACTATCGAGATCCAACAGAAATAAACCATTCAACACAGGTGCATGACCATAAAAGATATCATTCATATAAATCGAACAACCATTGTTTTCAGATTTAAAGGAATAACCACTTCACATCAAACACGATCCAGATACAATGTTCATGCTCAGTGCAGGCACCAAATGACATAACTATCCTCTACCTATATAGTTCATTCATGGTTTGCATTCCTGCTCTACAAGTTTGTATTATGTAGTTATAATTCCTATCTTGTTCATTCTTAGCTATGAGTAGTTTGTCTTCTTTGCTATATTAACTTGTTATTAGTTAGTTTCAGACTGCAATTATTGCTATCACCACCAAAGAGGGGACTGCAAGATCATATCTCAAGGTGGTTTTCCAATGTAGCTGTCACACTCAAAGGGAGATGCAGTTGATGGATTGAGAAAGCAAATTGAGGACTCTGCTATCAACTTGATTCGCAACTGAAGTGCTGAATTTTCTTTTCCTTTTATTCATATTTTGTAATATTTTTAAGAAGTTTGCAGCTGATGTAATATCTAGATAACTCGCATAGGCCATGTAGGCATTTAGTAGATGTCGTCCATGCATGGCAGTACCATCATGGCCACCAGTCGACCAGGTTTCGTATCAATTAAGAATAGAATCGCCAAAACAGTAACATGACAAAATAGTGACAAACCAAAACAACAACGGTAACTGGCTAAAACAGCAACATGCCAAAATAGTAACAGGCCGAAACAGTAACATGCTGAAACAGTAACATGCCAAAACAGTAACATGCCAAAATAGTAATAGGCCAAACAGTCGCAGGCCCAAACACCAGCAGACCAGAACAATGGCAATCCAGCACAGTAACATGCCAAAATACTAACAGGCCAGAACAGTAATAGGCCTGAATAGTAACAGGCTAGAATAGGGGCAACCATCACAAGATGCCGAGCGTAAAGAACACAATAATGCGGGCATGAATAGTACATGTAACGAGCCATAATAGTAAAAGGCTAGAACAGTATCAGACCTTCTCATAAGTGGGTCGTTCGTAGGCGGCCATGACGAGCTGTGAGAACAGTGACGGGCTGACCATGGGCTTTAATAGTATCGGGCCTACTTGACACAACCTGTTAACGGGCCACACAATATTTGGAAAGTGTGGGCTTTTGTAGGCCGAAACAGTAACGGGCCTGACATTCACGGGCCGCTGCTGGCCACATCTTTAGGCCCATTTCAAACATTGTCAGACGAAACAGTAACGGGCCGTAATATTATTGGGCTCTCTTGATGGGCCGGCCCACATAATTATGAGCAGGCCTTGGCTGGGCCTGGCTTGTACCACGGTTTTCGTGGCCGTTAATGGCGGTAACTAGTCATTAACGGTGTTTTCCACGTGGCATTTTGCATGACGACTGCAGTCAACGCGGCTGGCGAATAGATCTACGACAGAACAAGTTTTCGTGGCTGAAGGGTGCGATCCACCACGGTCATAAAAAAAATCGTGGTATATTCTTTTGTGATGGGGCTTTTACCACGAAGGGCATCCGTCGTAGAATACTTTTTAGCCACGAAAAACGGGCCTTCAACCACAAAAATCGTCCGTTGTAAAAGCCAACTTTTCTTGTAGTGATTCGCGAACCGTAGTGTGACACACTTAAGGGTTGCCAAACACCATTTAGAGCATATATGTTTCAAACGAAAGAATTGCAAAGCGCTGGAATCATTTCGATGGAAACCGGAATTGTTTCGGGTGAAATTGCAAAAACTGGTTCTGCATGTGATATTGAAATGTTGTAGGGGGTTTTATGTGAATGTTTCTTAATTAAAGTAATTAACAAAATTCTGAATAAAATAAATAAAAGAGTTTTATTAATTGAGAGTTGCATTAAATTTGGTGGAAATTTAATGCATGTGAGTGGAATTTTGGGTGAAGCTTGAATTGATGTGAGTGGAGCTTCCACCACATGAATGAGGAAGAGGTGGGGGCACCCCCCTTGGCCGCCGGCCATGGGAGGGGCGGAGCCCCCCCTCTCCTATAGAAATCCCCCCTCTCCTCCCTCACAAAGCACACCTCCTCGTGAAGGATCTCTCTCCCCCTCTAGATATTCCCCCATGGTCTCGGATTAGCGAGATACATGTTCCCGGTGGCCTTGCGTCTGGAAGGAGTTGCTGCTTCCGCTAATTCGCTGGAGCGAGGAGGTGGAGGTTGTCCGGTGGCTTGAACATGTGTGCGAGGACGGATGCGCTGCTGATTTGCAGCGCTAGGACTTCCACACGATCTTGAGATCGGCAAGCGTACGACTACATCATCCACGAGTTCCAACTCGTTAACAAAACTATATTGTCTTCGAGGGTAAGTTCTCTATGGATGTATATCCACCCGTTGCTCTATATCTAGTAGATAGATCTTGGCGTATAGTTCCCATCGTAGGATTTTTTTCTATGTTGCGAACCCAATAGTGGTATCAGCGCCTGATCTATGCGTAGGTGCTTTGCACGGGTAGTTATATGTGGGCGATGATGATCATGTCATTGCTTATTTCATGTATTTTGGATATTGGTGGCATAGTGGGATGAAGCGGCCCGGGCCAACTTTACATGTCCTCGCACATGAGACCAGTTCCACGAATGACATGCAACTAGTTTTGCATAAGTGGTTGGCGGGTGTCTGTCTCTCCTACTATAGTCAATAACTGATTTACAACGAGTTGCTAATAACTTAGTTATCATCGTTGTGGTTCCATGTTCGTAGGTAAGACCAGTTCTATCTCTGAAATCCCTAAGCCACGTAAAACTTGCAACGGATAAATTAGAGGCGTCTAGTTTAGATTGTTGCTGGGCTAGTGTCATGATATGGTAATGTTGTAAGTTGATGTATAGTAGATACTCTTACAACACACTTAACGTGTAAGTTCCATAGACCTTGGCCTTACACACAAAGGAATGATAGAGATCATACCACGATGCACATGATGGTGATCAAATGCATGGACCATATCATTTTACACATATGATGTTTGCATCTTATATTGCTAGTTTGGCACTTTTAGTAGCATTATAAGATGATCCCTCATTTAGATATCAAGATAAAAATGTGTTATTCCTTAAGTATGCACTTTTTATGTTTTGCCGCTTCAAGACATCACATGATGATCGGGTGTACTTGAATCCACAATCATATTTCGGGTGTAAGACAATTTTACAGACGCGAGTACTAAGGTTCTTACTTGGAAAGCCTAACATGTACAAACATGGCCTTGGAACACAGACTGAAAGGTTAAGCATGAGTCATATAATTGATATGCTGCCCATATTGATGCTCGCCTTTGAAACTACACCAACTCACGTGGTGATCGGACTTGGTGTACTGGATTTGGTTCATGTAATCACCAAAAATACGCGAGGGGTGTTGTTTTTGAGTGGGAGTTCATTTGTAATTTATATTAGTTGAACTCAATCTATCATAAACTTAGTCTAAACTTTACAAATTCTGTTGTAGATGGCACCACCTGCTTTTAATTTCAATGTGTTCATGGAGAAAGAGAAACTTGCAACGAATGGTAGCAACTTTACCGACTGGGCCATGAACTTGAGGATTCTCCTCAATGTTGCACACAAACTGTATGTGCTAGAAGGGCTGCTAGGCCCCCCACCAGCTCCTGATGCCCCTGACGAGAAAAATAACGTTTATCTGACTCGTCAGGAGGACCACAAATTAGCTCATTGCGGCATAATGTATGGGCTAGAGCCAGAACTTCGAAAGCATTTTGAAAACGGCAATGCCTTTGATACCATGGGTGAATTGAAAATGATTTTCAATACCCATGCTACCGTAGAGAGTTATAATGATTCTGAAAAGTTCTTTAGCTGCATGATGGAAGAGAACAACTCTATTAGCGAGCATGTACTCAAAATGTCTAGGTACGCCGATAGGCTTGTGTCCTTGGGAATAATAATTCCCATTGACTTAGGCATACATCGTGTTATCCAATCTCTCCCACCTAGATACAAGAGCTTCATGATGAACTACAATATGCAGGGCATGAAGAAGTCTCTCCCCGAGCTTCTGTCAATACTTAAGACTATAGAGGTGGAGATCAAGAAAGATAATCAAGTGTTGATGATCAATAAGACCACCGGTTTCAAGAAAGACATGAAGGGTAAGCAAAAGGGAAAGAAGGGTGGCAGATCTGTTGCCGCACCTGAAAAGAAATCCCGAGATGGCCCTAAGTCTGATACCGAATGCTACTATTTCAAGGGGACTGGCCATTGGAAGCGTAACTGCCCCAAGTACTTGGCAGACAAGAAGGTCGGCAAGGCAAACAAAGGTATATATGATATACATGTTATTGATGTGTCATACGTCCAAAACGTATCTACTTTCCTGAATACTTTTGCTATTGTTTTTTCTTCTAAACTTGTGTGATTTGGATACAACTAACACGGACTGACACTGTTTTCAGCAGAATTACCTTGGTGTCTAGTTTTTGTGCAGAAAATCAACTATTAGGAAAAATACCGGAAAATATGCCAAAATCCTATTTCACCAGAAGACTCACGAAGCCAGAAGATGAGACGGAGGAGGGCCACGAGGGGCCCACACCACCTGGCCATGCGGGCCAAGCCTGGCTACGCCAGGGGGTGGTGTGGCTGCCTCGGCTACCCCCCTCGGCCTACAAGATGCCTCTTGACCTAAAAACCGAGGGGGTTCAACGTTTTTCTAGAAAGAGTTCCACTTCGCCGCCACCACCAGATTCCGCAAATCAGAACCAGAAACTCTGTTCTAGCACCCTGTCGGGACGGGGAATTGGAGGAGATCATCGCCATCATCATCACTATTGCTTCTCCATCAACCATCCATGATTCCCCCATCTAT
This sequence comes from Avena insularis, assembly GCA_023614405.1. Taxonomy (NCBI): domain Eukaryota; kingdom Viridiplantae; phylum Streptophyta; class Magnoliopsida; order Poales; family Poaceae; genus Avena; species Avena insularis. The sequence goes on along the minus strand of CM042696.1, from coordinate 473,821,076 downwards.
GAGTGAGTAATCCCCCGTTGTAGGCTATGGGGATGGTAGGGATTGGATGAGATCGTTCATGTAATGGCATCAGATTGTTAGGGCATGGTGCCTAGTATCTATTATTAGTACTTTTTGACTTTGTTGCAACTTGTTATGCTTAATGCTTGTCACTAGGGCCCGAGTGCCATGATTTCAGATCTGAACATGTTATTGATTCATTATGATAGTATTATTTATGGTCTTACCTGCAAGTTGTATACACATATTGTTGTACGGAACCGAAGGCCCCGAAGTGACAATAATCGGGATAACCGGAGGGAAGGGCTTTGATGTGAGGATCACATGTGTTCACGGAGTGTTAATGCTTTGCTCGGTGCTCTATTAAAAGGAGCACTGTAATTGCCAGTAGTTCCCTTGAGGCCCGCCGCAGCAATTTGGCGGGACAAAAGATGTTATGCAAGTTCTCATTGTGAGCACGTATGACTATATATGGAACACATGCCTATGATTATTTAGTACTTGGATGCTTTATCTTATTTATCTGCAAATGCCCTATGTCTTGATTGCTATATGAATTGTTTTGTCCATGCAACGCTCATCCATCCATCCCTATGCCTACCACGCTTTAATCCTACTGTTTACTGCTATGGCTACTGCTGTCTTTACTTTACTATCGCTATTACTTTGCTATTGCTATTACAAAACTATTGCTACTGATAAACTGCTGTGAGCAAGATTGTTTCCAGGTGCAGCTGAATTGACAACTCAGTTGTTAAGGCTTATAAATATTCTTTGGCTCCCCTCGTGTCGAATCAATAAATTGGGTTTCACTTCCCTCGAAAATACTATGATACACCCCCTATACTTATGGGTCATCAAGACTATTTTCTGGCACTATTGTCGGGGAGCATAGCTCTATTTATCAAGTTCACTTGGAATCACTATTGTTCGTTGCCATCTGTCCATCATGGGTAAGTCTCATGATGGCAAGGTTCCTATTTTACCATCCACTACAAGGAGAGGTACAGTTCTGAACACCTCTGTTGCTCTTGATTCACCATCTGTGATGAGTAAGCTCCTTACACCACCCCATACACATGCTACACATACTGCTACTACTGCTGAATCTGAAACTTCTGATACTTATGATGTTGCTTCTACTGTGCTTGATAAGAGTGGTTCATCAGGTCCTTTCCTAGATGCTATGATTGCTAGAACTATAGGTGGAAATACTAAAACTCCTAATGAAGACACTACTACACCAGTCAGTTCACCTGAGGCTAGAGAGAGCTATGATATTGAAGATGGTTATATAGAGATGACTGATGAATTTATTAAAGAATGTCAAAACACTCATGATAAAAGTGCTATTAAGAGTCTTCTTGAGAAACATACCATTAGACCTAAATTATCTCCTAATGCTAAGTTTGCTACATCTCCCATAAACATTAAAGATAAGGATTATGGTTTCTCTCTTGATTTATCTTACATAACTATTGTTGAGAAAGAACCTTTTCGTGGGGCTAAGAATGAAAGTGTTGTAGCACATATGACTGAGCTTTCTACCATGAGTGGCCTATTTTCTGATGATATTAAGATGTGCACCTACTTTGTTGCTAAAATTTTCCCTTTTTCACTAAAAGGAGAAGCTAGAACTTGGTTTAATAATTTACCTCCTGGATCTATTGATAGCCCTGATTGCTTGATTAGTACTTTCCTTCAGAAAATATTTTCCTCCTAGTGCTAGACATGCCATTTTGCAGGAACTTTTTGATTTTAAACAGGGAGAAAAAGAGATATTGCCTGAATCATGGGCAAGGTTTTATGCTTTGGTTCATGCACAGGCTGGATGTCCATTACCTAAGAATGAGCTTCTTGATATATATTATAATGGACTAACTAAAGAATCTAGGACATACCTGGATAGTTGTGCTGATTGTGTTTTCATAAATAGAACTCCCAAAGAAGCTGAGGAATTAATGGCTAAAATAAGCAAGAATTATGATGATTGGAATCCACCTGAGCCAACTACACCTGAGTTAACTGTGCCTGCGCTGACTCCAACATCAAAAAATAGAGGAGTTATTGAACTAAATGATGAAGTGATGAAGGAAGCTAAGAAATGTCTTAAGGAGAAGGGTATTAAAGATGAACACATGAAGAATTTACCTCCTATAGAAGAATTATGTAAGCCAATCTCCCACTCATCCAATATTGGGGTACATGTAGGGGTTCGTAGCATGGAAAACAAAAATTTTCTATCGCATACAAACAAACAAGCCAAGATCTATCTACTAGATTGCAGCAACGAGTCGATGGAATAACTCACCCTCGAAGATTCCAAAGTGTTTAACGAGAGCAGATTCTCGTGGGTGATGTAGTCGTACTCTTTCCGATCTCAAGATCGCGCAGACGATCCTTCCGGCCAGCGTTCCATAGCGCTCCCTTGATCGGTCACACGCGTTCGGACGAAGACCTTCCTCTCCTTGTTCCAGCAGTGACGGAGGTTGTAGCACTCTCCTCGTGATTCCGGCCTGACAACGGCGTGGTACCGGGAGGTAGAGGGAGATCCCATGAGGCCGCCTTAAGCCGGTGCGAGTATGGTGGAGCTTATGAGAGAGGCTATTAGTGGTCTAGTAATTAGACACACCAATTAGAGGGCTCTAAACTAATTAGAAGGCTCTAAACCGAAACAGCTCTAAACCGGGGTCTAGGTCTAGTTTCTAGTTTAGAGGATAGGAACTTGTGTGTCTTAGGAGGGGAGCCCTGCCCCTCCTTATATAGGTGGGAGGGCTGGCTGCGCCATGGGGAGGGGAGTCCCTCCCCAACTCGGCAGTGGGCGCCCGGCTTGAGGAGGACTCCTCCCCAACTCGGCCTCCTCCTTCTCCTCTTTCCAAAATCGCTGGCAGTTTGACTTTTCCAATTTAGGAATTAAATAAACCCTTTATTTTGGACAGCGAGAACACTTAGTACATGATGCAATCATTCCATTTTGCAATGACACATTCATGTACCCCCTTCCCCCCCGGAGTGCCGGACATTCTGGACCTTCTAGAATGTTCGATGAAAACACGGAACCATTCCCCAACTCCGAAATGGGACTTTCCTTATATGAATCTTATTCTCCGGACCATTCCGGATCACCTCGTGATATCCCGGATCCCATCCGAGACTCCGAACAACATTCGGTCTCTTTCTCATAATACCATAACTACTCAAACAACGTCGAATCCTTAAGTGTGTCTCCCTACGGTTCGTGAATTATGCGGACATGATCGAGACACTTCTCCGAACAATAACCAATAGAGGAATCTGGAAATTCATATGGCTCCCACATATTTCTACGATTACTTTGCGTCGAATGAACCACTTACATACGATACCAATTTCCCTTTGTCTCACGATATGTTACTTATCCGAGGTTATGATCGTCGGTATCTCGCATACCTAGTTCATCCTCGTTCGATAAGTACTCTTTTCTCGTTCCGTGATATGTGATCCCTTGTGACCAAGTCACATGCTTGCAAGCTAATTTGGATGACATTTCACCGAGAGGGCCAGAGAATATCTATCCGTCATGTGGATGGACAAATCCACTCTTGATCCATGTGTTTCAACCAATACTTTCCGAACACCCAATGCCACTTTTATAGCCACCTGTTACGGTGTGGTGTTTGATGACATCAAAGCATCCATCCAGTAAAGGCAATATGCATGATCTCATGGTGAAGGAATTAGGTTACTATGTATCGAAAGCATATAGCAATTGAACTATTGAAATGACTTGATCTTTATGCTACGCTTGTCTATAGGAGTATGTCCACCATATCATTCTCCTAACGATATGATCTTGTTGTTGATAACATCTCAATGTTCATGACAAAGAAACCACATCATCAATCAACCAACAAGCTAGTGAAGTATAGAGGCCATACTAGGGACTTCAAATTAAGTTTACAAATCACACAAGTATTAATGGTTTCCTTGTTAATACTATTATAGCATGAATGTAAACATTTATCATAAACACAAAGATATATAATAATAACCACATTTATTATTGCCTCTAGGGCATATCTCCAAGTCTCCCACTTGCACTAGAGTCATCTAATCTAGATTACATGGTAATATACCGAACACCCATGGCAGTTTGGTGTTGGTCATGTTTTGCCCTCGGGAGAGGTTTAGTCAACGGATCCGCCATATTCAGATCTGTGTGTACTTTGCAAATCTTTATATCCCCATCCTGGATATGTTCTCGAATAGCGTGAAAACGCAGCTTGATATGCTTCAGCTTCTTGTGTGACCTTGGTTCTTGCGCATTGGCTATGGCGCCCATGTTATCACGATAGATAGACATTGGGTCCAGTACTTGGAACCACACCCAGCTCTGTAATGAACTCTTTCATCCATATCGCTTCTTGTGAAGCCTCCGAAGCAACCATGTATTCGATTCAGTTGAAGATCTCGCCACAACGCTTTGCTTTGCACTCCTCCAGCTAGCGCTGCACCATTCAAAATAAATACGTATCCAGTTGTGATTTAGAATCATCCGGATCGGTATTCCAACTAGCATCGGTGTAACCATTAACAACGAGCTGTTCATCACCTCCATAAGAAAGAACCATATCCTTAGTTCTTCTCAAGTACTTAAGGATGTTTTGATCATTGTCAATGATCCACTCTGGATCACTTTGATATCTGCTAGTTAGACTAACGACATATGCGATGTCGGGTCTAGTACATAGCATGGCATACATTAGAGATCCTATGGCTGAGGCATAGAGTCTTACTCATCTTTTCTCTATCTTACGCCTATGTCGGACTTTGAGTTTTACTCAAGGTCATATTAGCAACATGGGCAAGAACCCTTTCTTGCTATCTTCCATTCCAAACCTCTTTAGAACTTTGTCCAAATATGTACTTTGTGACAATGATATTTGGCGTTCGATCTATCTCTATAAATCTTTATGCCTAATATGTAAGCTGCCGCCAAGATCCTTCATTGAAAAACTATTATTCAAATACTCTTTGACACTATTAAGAAGGTCTACATCATTCCCAATCAACAATATGTCATCCACATACAGTATTAAGAATGCTACTGAGCTCCCACTCACTTTCTTGTAAATACAAGCTTCTCCATAAGTTTGTATAAAACCAAAACTTTGATTACCTTATCAAAGCGTTGATTCCAACCGGGATGCTTGCTTCAATCCATAGATGGACCGTTGAAGTTTGCATACCTTGTTAGCATCTTTAGGATCGACAAAACCTTTGGTTTGCATCATATACAACTCTTCATCAATGTCTCCATTGAGGAATGCTGTTTGACATCCATCGCCATATCTCATAATCATAATATGCAGCGATTGCTAACATAATCCTCACAGACTTTAGCTTCGCTACCGGTGAGAAAGTCTCATCGTAGTCAACTCCTTGAATTTGTCGAAACCCTTTTGCGACAAGTCGAGCTTTATAAACGATAACATTACCATCAGCATCTGTTTTCTTCTTGAAAATCCATTTGTTCTCGGACCTTCCGGCCATCCGTAAGTCCACCAAAGTCCATACTTGGTTTTCGTACATGGATCCAATCTCGGTTCATGGCTTCGTGCCATTTATTGGAATCTGGGCTCATCATTGCTTCCTCATATGTCTCGGGGTCATCGGTGTTGTCCACCAACATGACATTCATAACGGAATCATACCAACTGGAGTGGTACGATTTCGTTGACCTCGAGGCTCTGTAGCAACTTCAACCGAAGTTTCATGATCACCATCACTAGCTTCCTCTCTTATTGGTGCGGCACCACAGGAACTTCTTCCGGTCTTTGCGCTACTCGCAATTCGAGAGAAGGTTCAACAACCTCGTCGAGTTCTACTTTCCTTCCGGTCACTTCTTTCGAGAGAAATTGTTTCTCTGGAAAGGATCCATTCTTAGCAACGAAGATTTTGCTTTCGGATCTATGATAGAAGATATACCCAATAGTTTCCGTCGGGTATCCTATGAAGATGCATTTTTCCGCTTTGGGTTCAAGCTTGTCCGCTGTAACTTCTTTACATAGGCTTCGCATCCCCAAATTTTAAGGAACGACAATTTAGGTTTCTTCCCAAACCATAATTCATACGGTGTCGTTTCACGGATTTAGGCGGTGCCCTATTTAAAGTGAATGCGGCTGTTTCTAATGCATAACCCCAAAATGATAGTGGTAAATCTGTAAGAGACATCATAGAGCGAACCATATCTAAGAGAGTTCGATTCGACGTTCGAGACACACCATTCTGTGTGGTGTTCCGGCGGTGTCAAGCTGAAAGTATTCCACATTTCTTCAAATGCTCGCCAAACTCGTAACTTAGATATTCACCTCCACGATCGAGCGTAGAAATTTAATCTTCTTGTTACGTTGATTCTCTACCTCACTTTGAAACTCCTTAAACTTCTCGAAAGTTTGGACTTATGTTTCATGAAATAGATATACCCATATCTACTCAAATCATCCGTGAAGGTAAGAACATAACTTGATAACCACGGCGATGCTACACTCATTGGACCACACACATCGGTATGTATGATTTCCAATAAGTCTGTAGCTCGCTCCATCATCTGAAAATGGAGTCTTAGTCATTTTACCCATCGGACATGCTTCGCATCTTTCAAGTGATTCAAAATCAAGTGATTCAAGAAGTCCATCGAATGGAGTTTCTTCATCGCTTCACTCCAATGTGACCAAGGCAGCGATTGCCACATATAGGTCAAATTATCGCTTGATTTCAAACGTTTAGCCTCAATGTTATTAATATGTGTATTTCTACTATCGAGATTCAATATGAATAGACCATCTATCAAAGGTGCATGTGCATAAAACACATTACTCATATAAATCGAACAACCATTATTCTCGGATTTAAACAAGTAACCGTCTCGCAATAAACAAGATCCAGATATAATGTTCATGCTTAACGCAGGCACCAAATAACAATTATTTAAGTATAAAACTAATCCCGATGGTAGATGAAGAGGTAGCGTGCCGACCGCGATCACATCAACCTTTGATCCGTTTCCCTGGCGCGCCGTCACCTCGTTCTTCACTAGCTTCCGTTTATTCGCAGCTCTGTTTGAGTTACAAATATGAGCAACCGAACCAGTATCAAATACCCAGCACTACTACAGTACTAGTGAGATACACATCAATAACATGTATATCAGATATACCTTTCTTCTTGATGTTGCCGTTCTTCAAATCCGCCAAGTACTTTGGGCAATTCCGCTTCCAGTGACCTTCTCCCTTGCAGTAAAAGCACTCAACATCAGGCTTGGGTCCAGCCTTGGTCCTCTTCGTCGGTATGGTAACTTTCTTACCACCCTTCTTGAAGTGTCCCTTCTGCTTAGACTTGCCTTTCTTGAATTTGGTGGTCTTATTGACCATCAACACTTGGTGCTCTTTCTTGATCTCCACTTCTGCAGATTTTAACATAGCAAATAGTTACGGCAACTCTTTGTTCATGTTACGCATGTTGTAGTTCATCACAAAGTTCTTGTAACTTGGTGGTAGTGATTGGAGGATCGGTAAACCCCAAAGTATTAGGAATCACTATACCCAAACTTTGAAGTTTATTTGCGTGCCTGGACATCTTAAGCACATGCTCAACGGCGAGCTACCCTCTTCCATCTTGCAGTTAAAGAACTTTTGAAGCTTCATAACTTTCAATTGCCGCATGAGTCTCAAAGATTAATTTGAGATCCTCGACAATATCATATGGGTCGACTCTTCAAACCTTTTACGAAGCTCGATTCTAAACCATACAAGATAGCACACTGAACTATGGAGTACCGATTCTTAGGCGAGGTAAACATTCTTTACTTCATCGGTAGCATCAGCTGCAGTGGGTCACCTAGCGGTGCATCCAGCACATAGGTCAAATTACCTGTGAGGACAATCCTCAAATTGCGGAACCAATCCATGAAGTTGCTTCCATTGTTTTCAACTTTTCTTTCTCTAGGAAGCATTAAAATTGATGGTAGGGGCTGCCATCGATCTACAACATATTTGCAATAGTTTAGACTAAGTTTATGACAAATTGAGTTCAAATTAATTAATGAAATTAAACTAGGTGAACTCCACTCAAAACAACATCCCTCACATTGTTTTAGTGATCACACGAACCAAATCCGCTACATCAACACCGATCATCACGAGAGTTGATATAGTTTCAATGGCGAACAATCATCATGTTCATCATATCTACTATATGATTCATGCTTTGCCTTTCGGCGATCCGTGTTCCTGAGGCCATGTCTGTACATGCTAGGCTCGTCAAGACAAACCTTAGCTTCCGCATAAGCAAATCTGGCTTGCTTACGTTGTAGTCACCAGCGGAATCAAAGACACCCGATCATCACGTGGTGCTTGAGCAGCAAGCTTTGGCAGCGGTGCATACTAAGGGTGAACACTTTAGAACTTGAAATTTATGTGCATGAGGATCATCTTATAATGCTACCGTCGTCTACTAAGCAATACAAGATGCATAAAGGATTAACATCACATGCAATTCATAATATGTGATATGATATGGCCTTTCTTCTTTGTGCTTCGATCTCCATCTTCAAGCACGAACATGATCTCCATCATCTCGGCATAGCATCAAGGTCAATGGCGGCTTCTTCATGGTTGTCGTCCACCAGCTTCAACTATTACAACTATTTTGAATAGACACGCAGGTCTTAACAGAAATTAAAGACAACCATATGGCTCATGCCGGTTGCCAACTTACAATAAGGAACATTGCATACATCAAATATAATCACAATCATGGCCATATCACATCACTGCACACCCCTGCAAAACAAAGTTAGACGCCTCTACTTTCTTTGCATATTTTACGTGGTTTGGGGCTTTCCATAGGTGTCGTTCTAACCTACGAACAAGAACCACAACATTGATACTAGCATTGTTGATTACCCGTTGTAAATTGGATCTTTACTATGCTAGGAGAAAGCAGGCACCCATAAAGCCACTTATGCAATACAAGTTGCATGTTAAGCGTGGAGCAAGTCTCATGAACGATGTCATGTAAGGTTAGCCGGGCTTCATCCCCCCAGCCCGCAAGCTGCAACGTACACCACAGGCACTCTACAATAAAAGCATCAACGCCCACAATGACCATTGTGTTCTACTCGTGCAACAGATCTACATATAGACACGGCTCTGATACCACTGTAGGGGTTCGTAGCATGGAAAACAAAAATTTTCTATCGCATACAAACAAACAAGCCAAGATCTATCTACTAGATTGCAGCACCGAGTCGATGGAATAACTCACCCTCGAAGATTCCAAAGTGTTTAACGAGAGCAGATTCTCGTGGGTGATGTAGTTACTCTTTCGATCTCAAGATCGCAGACGATCCTTCGGCGCAGCGTTCCATGGCGCTCCTTGATCGGTCACTGCGTTCGGTACTCGACGAAGACCTTCCTCTCCCTTGTTCCAGCAGGCGGAGGTTGTAGCACTCTCCTCGTGATTCCGGCAAGACTGGCGTGGTCTGGGAGGTAGAGGAGATCCGAGGCTCGCCTTAAGCCGGTGCAGTATGGTGGAGCTTATGAGAGAGGCTATTAGTGGTCTAGTAATTAGACACACCAATTAGAGGCTCTAAACTAATTAGAAGGCTCTAAGAAACAGCTCTAAACCGGGTCTAGGTCTAGTTTCTAGTTTAGAGGATAGGAACTGTGTGTCTTAGGAGGGAGCCCTGCCCTCCTTATATAGGTGGGAGGGCTGGCTGCGCCATGGGAGGAGTCCTCCCCAACTCGGCTTGGTGGGCGCCCGGCTTGGGGAGGAGGACTCCTCCCCAACTCGGCCTCCTCCTTCTCCTCTTCCAAAAGCTGGCGGTTTGACAGCTGGCAGTTTGACTTTTCCAATTTAGGAATTAAATAAACCCTTTATTTTGGACAGCGAGAACACTTAGTACATGATGCAATCATTCCATCTTGCAATGACACATTCATGTACCCCTTCCCCCCCGGAGTGCCGGACATTCCGGGACCTTCTAGAATGTTCCCGATGAAAACACCGGAACCATTCCCCAACTCCGAAATGGGACTTTCCTTATATGAATCTTATTCTCCGGACCATTCCGGATCACCTCGTGATATCCGGATCCCATCCGAGACTCGAACAACATTCGGTCTCTTTCTCATAATACCATAACTACTCAAACAACGTCGAATCCTTAAGTGTGTCTCCCTACGGTTCGTGAATTATGCGGACATGATCGAGACACTTCTAACAATAACCAATAGAGGAATCTGGAAATTCATATGGCTCCCACATATTTCTACGATTACTTTGCGATCGAATGAACCACTTACATACGATACCAATTTCCCTTTGTCTCACGATATGTTACTTATCCGAGGTTATGATCGTCGGTATCTCTGCATACCTAGTTCATCCTCGTTACTGATAAGTACTCTTTTCTCGTTCCGGTGATATGTGATCCCTTGTGACCAAGTCACATGCTTGCAAGCTAATTGGATGACATTTCACCGAGAGGGCCCAGAGAATATCTATCCGTCATGTGGATGGACAAATCCACTCGTGATCCATGTGTTTCAACCAATACTTTCCGAACACCCAATGCCACTTTTAGAGCCACCCTGTTACGGTGTGGTGTTTGATGACATCAAAGCATCCATCCAGTAAAGGCAATATGCATGATCTCATGGTCGAAGGAATTAGGTTACTATGTATCAGAAAGCATATAGCAATTGAACTATTGAAATGACTTGATCTTTATGCTACGCTTGTCTATAGGAGTATGTCCACCATATCATTCTCCTAACGATATGATCTTGTTGTTGATAACATCTCAATGTTCATGACAAAGAAACCACATCATCAATCAACCAACAAGCTAGTGAAGTATAGAGGCCATACTAGGGACTTCAAATTAAGTTTACAAATCACACAAGTATTAATGGTTTCCTTGTTAATACTATTATAGCATGAATGTAAACATTTATCATAAACACAAAGATATATAATAATAACCACATTTATTATTGCCTCTAGGGCATATCTCCAACAGTACACTCTCTCGAACTTTTTGATGAAGGTGATATTCCTTATTCTAAACCTCCTGATCAATGCTTAGAAGAATTTGATATTTTTATTGTTAAGCAAGATTATTTCAATAAAAGAGTGTAGAATCATTTGATGGAAAACTCTAGAGCTATTATTGAGTTAAAAGATATTGTGGAAAGAACCTCTAATGATGTTAAATTGCTTGTTAAACATTTCCAAATGGTTCAAACTCAAATTGATTAGCTTATTAAAGTACAAAAAGACTTGCTAGTTAATGCTGCTAAAGAAAAACATGCTTATGAAATTAGAACTAGAAGTGGTGCTGCCACCCAGGATCCTCTATGTCCTGAGGGGCATCCTAAAAGAATTGAGCAGGATTCTCAACAAATCGAAAATAGTGGTACTACTCCTAAGAAAAGGAAAAAAGAAACATAAAACTATTGTAGAATCTTCTGAACCTGCTAAAGATCCTAATAGTATATCTGTCTCTGATGCTGAAACTGAAAGTGGTAATGAGGAAACTGATGCTCCTGATAAAGAAAAAATTGAAGAAACTGAAAGGCACACTAAGAATACTAAATACACTGAAGAAGATTTTGTTGCTAAGAAACATGGTAGTGAAAGAGAGCCTAGGGTCCAAAAATCTATGCTTTCCCTGATAAGAAACAAAAGTCAAAGGAAGATGAACACTACAACAAGTTTTGTGAGTGGATGAAACCTTTATTCTTGCAAATTCCTTTGACTGATGCTATTAAATTGCCTCTTTATTCAAAGTATATGAAGGATATTGTCTCTAATAAAAGGAAGATCCCTAATGAAGAAATTTCTACTTTCCTTGCTAATTATTCCTTTAATGGTAAGGTTCCAAAGAAACTTGGAGACCCAGGGATTCCAACTATTCCATGCTCTATTAAAATAGTTATGTTAGAACTGCCTTGTGTGATTTAGCAGCAGGAGTTAGTGTTATGCCTTTCTCTCTCTACAAGAGACTTAAATTGGAAAAACTAACACCAACTGATATATCTTTACAAATGGCTGATAAATATACTACTATTCATGTTGGTATATGTGAGGATGTACCTATTCAAGTGGCTCATAATTGCTTGATATTAACTGACTTTGTTGTGCTTGAAATGCCTGAAGATGACAACATGTCTATTATTCTTGGGAGACCTTTTCTTAATACTGTAGGAGCTATTATTAATTGTAATCACGGAAAGGTGACTTTTAGTGTTAATGACAAGGAGCATATTTTCTATTTCCCCAAGAAGATTGATAAGACTTATGGGTTAAATTCAATTGAACATGTTGAGGGCATCCAAGTTGGAGAAATATATCGTCCCATACCAAGAGAAAAATATGAAATTATTATGATTGGGACCAGTGCTATCAAGGTTGAGGTATATAATAATTTAGTGGAATACAAAGTTTTGTTTCATATAAATTTTTTTTGGTAACAAGACCTGATCAACCTTGTTAACAAAGGGATTTTGATGAACAAAACAATGTTTTCACCATGATTATCTTCACTTACTTTTACTTTATCCATTTTAGTTTTTGCTTTCACTTAGTTGATTGTTGCTTGCATATTAGAGTGTCTTAGAACTTCTGAACTTTTAGTTTTGCTTTGTTATTGCATCATTTCAAAAACATCTTTCTGCAAAAAAATCATTCATCATTACCTGAAAATTGCTCAAAAATAAAGTGTCTTGAAAAATTCCAGAAAATTCATATTAAAATTTTACATGAAACAGGGGGCAGAGAAGTGCCTGGGGAGTATCAGGGGGGGCCACCAGGCAGGCACACCACCTGGTGGCGCGGCCACACCAGGGGCGCGCCTGACCATGGTGTGGGCCACCCTGGCCCTCCACTCACTCTCTCACTTGCCACTTCTCTCTCTCCCGAGAAAACATCAGTTCATTGCTCAAACTCGCGTTCTTGTTGTTCTTGCTCGCGATTTTTCGATCTCCTTGCTCAGCCCATCTTTGCCGCTGAAATTTGGAGCATTTGTTCTCCGGTATGTGCCTCCTCCGCTTGTCTAAGTAGATTTGTGTTTAGTGGATTATTTCTTGAGTATTTTGCTACTGTAGGTGATGGGTTATGTGAGCTTGTAAGATTGTTCAATGCTTAGAGAAATTGCTATGATGCATGTTTAGGCCTCTTACAAGTCCCTATAAGTAGTTTCTTACATTTTGTAATCACTTTCCAATCACTTGTATGATGGTTGTCTAAAATTTCAGAAAAGAGGATGGATGAACACCAACTCAACTAGCATGAATTAAGGGTGCCTGCAGTTATGAAGGTTCACCGTGAGGAGGAAGTTTTTCCTTCTATCTATCCATGCCCCGAATTCATGAATGCTGCAGGGATTTCTCAAGATTTCCATACCTTAATTGCTAATGCAGGATTGGAGAATTTTGTGGGAGATGAACCTTACCAATTTGTGAACCTAACTATGTCTATGGTGTAGGACTTTCGATTTAGTTGCTCCTTGCCTAACCCCATGGTTCACTATAAAATTTACAATATAGCTGTCGACCTTCCTTTTGATGATTTTTGTGCAGCTATTAGAGTACCTTAGTGGGGACCGTGTGAAAATATTAGGGAGCGACCTACACCACTTATGGATTTGTATTCGGAGATTTGCCAAGGGAGAAACTTCTCAAGGGAGAGTGGTAAAATTCATAATATTCATATCCCGTCTATTCGCTACTTTGCCTACTTTATTGCCAAGTGTGTTCTCGCTAAGAAAACTGCTAATAAATTATCCTCATATGATCTAGCATTTATCTCAGCTGCTTTAAAACAAGGTAGGACTTATAATTTGGGTTCCTTGATAGCTTTCCGTCTTGCTGCTAATCGCGAGAAAGGTGGAATTTGTGGAGGCCTCATCGCTTCTTGTTTATTAGCTTTGCATGATTTAGTGCCTCATCATTTAGACCTATAGTTTCCCATAGAGAGGCTTGACCTTAATTCCATGATACAACATAAATTCGTTTCTTCATGGGCTAATTTGAGTGATTTGTCTTATGAAATAACCTTTCTTAAGGCTGGTTGGAGAAGGAGTAAGTCAGAGCGTGTTGTTCTTCTGATTGCGCCTATTTTGTTTAATCTTGATACCAGGGTAGGATGGTCACTCACTGAGGAAGAGCTCGATGCGTATCTGGGGGAGTCCTCGTGCCAGCAGACTACCTATGATTGGGGAGCTTCTTCTTCCCAAGGGCGTAACTACGATCATTCTTATGATGACCCGTCGGCATGGAATCCTTACCCGCATTGGGGTTGATCTCCACTTAGGCCAAAAGCCTAAGCTTGGGGGGAGGTACACCGACATCATGCTCATCTACTTATCATGTTCAGTCAATACTTTGTATATCTATGTTTCGCTTTCTTTTTACTTTTTGTTCTTGCCTTGTTTCTGCTTTCCAAAACACAAAAAGACCAAAAATATTTTTGTTGTTTCTCTTTGTTTGCTTCTTTTTCGTTTGCCTTTTTCCTTTTAGCTTTGTTTTGATTATCGAAAAACCCAAAAAATATTTCGCTTTGCTTGTTCTTAATTTTGGTTCTTGCCTTTAAAAATCGAAAACCCGAAAATATTTGTTGTTCTTCTTTGGTTTTGTGAAGTTCGTTGCAGGGTTCAGCAGTCCTCAGTGGAGTTTGTCTTCATGTTATTATTCAAGCCACACAAGTGAAGGGCAATAATGAAGATCAATGATAACTTGAGGTGTGGTAAGAGGCTGGTAACGAACTCTATTTGTTTTCATTTTTGTACATATACTCATCATTGTGGGCATGCTTAGTCTGTTCATATAAGGTGTATGTTATTTATGGATGCTTAGTAGTTCTTGCTTTCTTATGATTAGCTCTAGCTTGCTAATAGTTTGTAGCATGTCATATGAATGTTTGCTTGCATTGTTCTATTCATAACTTGGTATGACACTATGGTATCCTCCTCTGAATGTTTCACTTGAATTGACTTGGCACATGCTCATGCATGCATATGACTGAAACAATCAGTTAAGCCTTGATGAATTATTTTTCCTCAGGGTTCTTGAATCACTTTCATGCCGTAATTAGTCCTGTTTTGTTGCAAGCATGATTATGATAGTTATTGCTCTATTGTTTGTCACTCCCTTACTATTGCTAGCCTTCACTTGCACTGAGTATAAGCTCTACTCGTGTTCCCAACTCCCCAAAACCAATATTGCCAAAAGTGTCCACCATACCTACCTATTAGCATCATTTGCTATTCCGTGCATATTAAGTATGCCTTGTTTTCTTCCGAATAAAATGCTCGCTTGTTATGAGAAAGTTAGTTAGTAAAGATCTCACGAACTTGATAGCACACTTTACTTTTCTTGAACTTAATAAACTTGAACCATTGTGCCCATCTATGTTGCGTATATGCTTGCGCTTTATAAGTTGAAGTTAGCAGAACCATGTATCATGGGGAACGCTTTCGACATTGCACCTATATTCCGTTGATATCATGATTCTTTTGCTTATGGATCCCGGCAGTGTGAAATAAAAGTGGAACTTGTAAGATCATGGAGTTTGTATGTGTGTTAGAGAAACGCCTGGGCCGCTAGCCTAAGCCATGCCTAATCATGGTGGAAACTTGCACCATAACCATAATGAGCACTCTATGAAGCATCCTTAATAAAAACCTATGAAAATAGCAAATAAAAAGATCACTGAGATGCTCATTGTCTACTTTCCTTGTCATTTTGATTATGTGATAGCTCCTGTATCATGTGCAAGGGGTACCCCGTTGGCGGTTCTCTATGATACATATGTACTTACAATGACAAGAGCTTACTTGTGACTGAAGTTGAGTAGCATGAGGTACGGTACTTGTAAGCAAGGGGCATGAGATTTCAACTTATAACTTGTCAAGCATATCCTCATATTTGTTCACTTTAACTTTAATCACCTAAAAGATGCTTATGATAGGGGCAATGAGAGCTCAAAGCTAATGAGTACCATACTTTCAGCATTTGGAAGCCTTTCAAACTTTTCAAAACCTTTTCATTCTGCTTGTTGAGTCTCCACATATTCTATGAGCACTTTCTTGAGAACATAGTTGTCATTCTTAGTATAATATGCTTATTTCAAAACTTGGTTAATTATGTCATGACTTTGCTGCTTGTATCTCTGATATCTTTACTTCTAGTCTTCACTTAAACTTCAGAGGTGCCTTAGCATTTATGTTTGCCCTACAATCAAAGGCAAGCGAGATACCACTCTATCATACCTTTTTATGAGCATTGCAATGTGCTTATGTTTATGTTCCATTCTACTTATTATTTCTTAGTTGGAATCTCTTCATAGCTTGCAATGACTATTGAGTGACCTTATTTGCATACTCCTTATTATGAGTTGTCTAAGTACTTGATCATATGCTGAGAATATATACATCACATGAAGCAAATGTGTTCGTGAAAGTTTCTTTTATCGCACTCAGCTTTCAACTGAATTGCTTGAGGACAAGCAATAAGCTAAGCTTGGGGTAGTTGATACGTCCAAAACGTATCTACTTTCCCGAACACTTTTGCTATTGTTTTTCCTCTAAACTTGTGTGATTTGGATACAACTAACACGGACTAAAGATGTTTTCAGCAGAATTACCTTGGTGTCTAGTTTTTGTGCGGAAAATCAACTATCAGGAAAAATACCAGAAAATATGCCAAAAATCCTATTTCACCAGAAGACTCACGGAGCCAGAAGACGAGACGGAGGAGGGCCACGAGGGGCCCACACCCCTGGCCACGTGGGCTAGGCCTAGCCGCGCCCGGGGGTGGTGTGGCCGCCTCGGCTACCCCCTCGGCCTCCCTCTTCGCCTATAAGATGCCTCTTGACCTAAAAAACCGAGGGGGGTTCAACGTTTTTCCAGAAAGAGTTCCGCTTTGCAGCCACCACCAGATTCTGAAAATTAGAACCAGAAACTCCGTTCTGGCACCCTACCGAGACAGGGAATTGGAGGAGATCATCGCCATCATCGTCACCATCGCTTCTCCATCAACCATCCATGATTCCCCCATCTATGAGTGAGTAATCCCCCGCTGTAGGCTATGGGGATGGTAGGGATTGGATGAGATCGTTCATGTAATGGTATCATATTGTTAGGGCATGGTGCCTAGTATCTATTATTAGTACTTTTTGACTTTGTTGCAACTTGTTATGCTTAATGCTTGTCACTAGGGCCCGAGTGCCATGATTTCAGATCTGAACATGTTATTGATTCATTATGATAGTATTATTTATGGTCTTACCTGCAAGTTGTATACACATATTGTTGTACGGAACCGAAGGCCCCGAAGTGACAATAATCGGGATAACCGGAGGGAATGGATTTGATGTGAGGATCACATGTGTTCATGGAGTGTTAATGCTTTGCTCTGGTGCTCTATTAAAAGGATCACCTTAATTGCCAGTAGTTCCCTTGAGGCCCCGCTGCAAACGGGCTAGCAGGACAAAAGATGTTGTGCAAGTTCTCATTGCGAGCATGTATGACTATATATGGAACACATGCCTCTGATTATTTAATACTTGGATGCTTTATCTTATTTATCTGCAAATGCCCTATGTCTTGATTGCTATATGAGTTGTTTTGTCCATGCAACGCCCGTCCATCCATCCCTATGCCTACCGCGCTTTAATCCTATTGTTTACTGCTATTGTTACTGCTATCTTTACTTTACTATCGCTATTACTTTGCTATTGCTATTACAAAACTGTTGCTACTGATAAACTGCTGTGAGCAAGATTGTTTCCAGGTGCAGCTGAATTGACAACTTAGTTGTTAAGGCTTATAAATATTCTTTGGCTCCCTTTGTGTCGAATCAATAAATTGGGTTTCACTTCCCTCGAAAATACTGCGATACACCCCCTATACTTGTGGGTCACCAATGTGTACTTGACTAGTACTCGCAGTAGAACCTGGGTATTTGATACTAGATCGGTTGCTAATATATGTAACTCGAATCAGGGGCTATGGAACGAGCGACCACTAGCAAGGGGTGAGGTCAAGATGCGTGTCGGCAATGGATCAAGGGTCGATGTGATCGCCGTCAGAATGCTACCTCTACACCTACCATCGGGATTAGTTATAAACTTAAATAATTGTTATTTGGTGTCTGCACTGAGCATGAACATTATATCTAGATCTTGTTTAATACGATGTGGTTATTCGTTTAAATTCGAAAACAATGGTTGTTCGATTTATATGAATGATATCTTTTATGGTCATGCACCTATGATGAATGGTTTATTTCTACTGGATCTCGATAATAGTGTTACACATATTCATAATATTGATGCTAAAAGGATTAAACTTGATGACGATATATCTGCATATATGTGGCACTGCCGTTTAGGTCATATTGGTGTTAAACGCATGAAGAAACTCCATTCTAATGGACTTTTGGAATCACTTGACTTTGAATCATTTGATACATGTGAGCCATGCCTTATGGGAAAGATGACTAGAACGTCGTTTTCTGTTTCAATGGAACGGGTGACAGATTTATTGGAAATCATACATACTGATGTATGCGGTCCAATGAGTGTGTCGGCGCGTGGTGGTTATCGTTATTTTGTTACTTTCACAGATGATTTGAGTAGATACGGGTATATCTATTTGATGAAACACAAAATTGAAACCTTTGAAAAGTTCAAGGAATTTCAGAATGAAGTGGAAAATCATCGTAATAGAATGTTCAAATTTCTACGGTCTGACCGTGGAGGTGAGTATCTAAGTTACGAGTTTAGCACACATATGAAAGAGTGTGCAATAGTTTCACAACTCACACCTGTCGGAACACCACAACGTAATGGTGTGTCAGAACGTCGTAATCGTACTTTATTAGATATGGTTTGATCTATGATGTCTCTGACTGACTTGCCACTGTCATTTTGGGGTTATGCACTGGAAACTGCTGCATTGGGCACCATCTAAATCCGTTTAAAAGACACCGTATGAATTGTGGTTTGGAAACAAACCTAAGCTGTCATTTCTTAAAGTTTGGGGTTGCGATGTTTATGTGAAGAAACTTCAACCGGATAAACTCGAACCCAAAGCGAAAAAATGCGTCTTCATAGGATACCCTAAGGAAACTTTCTAAGGGCAAGGTTTTCGTTGCCAAGAATGGATCCTTTCTAGAGAAAGAGTTTCTCGCGAAAGGCATGTGTAGTCGGAAGGTAGAACTCGAAGAGGTCATTAAACCTTCTCTTCATGCAATGGCGAGTAGCACAGCGCCAGAAATTGTTTCGGAGTTGACTTCACCAAATGAAGAGGGAACTAATGATAATGATCATGAAACTCCAAAAGAGGACACTACCGAACCTCGCAGGTCAAGCAAGACACGTGTAGCTCCTGAACTGTATGGCAATCCTGTTATGAATTTCATGGTCGATGAAATAGATGACCCGGCGACGCATGAAGAAGCGATGATGAGCCCGGATTCCAACAAATGGCTAGAAGCCATGAAATCCGAGATGGAGTCCATGTACGAAAACCAGGTTTGGACTTTGGTGGACTTACCTCATGACCAAAAGGCCATTGAGAATAAATGGATTTTCAAAAGGAAAACTGATGCTAATCGTAATGTAACCGTCTATAAATCTCGACTTGTTGCAAAGGGGTTTCAACAAATTCATGGGGTTGACTATGATGAGACATTTATCCCGTAGCGATGCTAAAGTCAATTAGGACTATGTTAGCAATTGCTGCTTATTTTTATTATGAGATATGGCAGATGGATGTCAAAAGTGCATTCCTTAATGGTAACATTGAAGAAGAATTGTATATGATACAACCAAACGGTTTTGTCAATCCTAAGGATGCTAACAAGGTTTGCAAGCTTCAGCGATCCATCTATGGACTGAAGCAAGCATCACGGAGTTGGAATCTCCGCTTTGATGAGGTGATCAAAGAGTTTGGATTTATCCAAACTTATGGGGAGGATTGTATTCACAAGAAAGTGAGTGGGAGCAATGTGGCATTTCTAATATTATATGTGGACGACATATTATTGATTGGAAATGATATAGATCTTTAAACAGTGTTAAAAGTTATCTAAATGGCAAATTTTCAATGAAGGACCTAGATGAAGCGTCATACATATTAGGCATAAAGATCTATAGGGATAGATCAAGGCGGCTGATAGGGCTATCACAAAGTACATACCTTGATAAGATTTTAAAGAAGTTTAATATGGACGGAAGTAAGAAGGGATTCTTACCAATGTTGCAAGGCAAGACACTGAATAAGACTCAAAGTCTGGCTACAGCGGAAGAAAGAGAGATAATGGATAAAATCCATTATGCTTAGGCTATAGGCTCTATAATGTATGACCTGCTATGTGCAAGACCGGATGTGGAACATGCTATTAGTTTAACTAGTAGGTACCAATCTGATCCTGGTACCGAACACTGGACAGCGGTCAAAAATATCCTTAAGTACTTAAGAAGAACTAAGGATATGTTTCTTGTATACAGAGGTGAAGAAGAGCTGGTCGCCAAGTGTTATGTCGACGCTAGCTTTGACACCGATCCGGATGACTCTAAGTCTCAATCCGGATATGTATTTCTCTTGAATGGAGCAATAGTTAGTTGGAGGAGTTCCAAACAACCTGTGGTGGCTGGATCAATGACGGAGGCGGAATATGTTGCTGCCTCAGAAGCAACACAGGAAGCGGTTTGGATGAAGGAGTTCATAACCGAACTAGGTGTGGTTCCTAGTGCGTTGGACCCAATGGTTATCTATTGTGACAACAATGGAGCCATAGCCAACTCCAAGGAAACAAGGTCTCACAAGAATTCCAAGCATATTAAGCGCCGGTTTCACTCCATCCGAGAGCATGTTAAGGATGGAGATATAAAGATTTGTAAAGTACACACGGATCTCAATGTTGCAGATCCGTTGACTAAAGTTCTCCCTAGGGAAAAACATGAAAAACACCAGAACTCCATGGGTGTTAGATTTATCACTATGTAACTATATTATTGTCTCTAGTGCAAGTGGGAGACTGAAGGGAATATGCCCTGAGAGGCAATAATAAAGTTGTTATTATGTATATTCCGAGTATATGATAGATGTTTATTCTGCATGCTATAATTGTATTAATACGGAAATGTTAATACATGTGTGTTTAATAAACAAATGGAAAGTTCCTAGTTATGCCTCTCTTTAAACTAGCTCATTGATTAACAATATGATCAAAGTTTCCTGATCATGGACATTGGATGTCGTTAATAACGAGGTCACAACATTGTGGAAATGATGTGATGAACATTCATCTGAAGTATAGCATTATGATCAAAGTCATTGAGTTTATAGTGCTATAACATCATACGAAGTAATCATAGTCCTTAGACCATGAGATCATGTTAATCACTAACACCAGAAAAGTATCTTGATAACATCAAACATCACACCGTAAAAGGGTGACTATAAAGATGGGTTCAGTGCTACGAAGGTGTTATGTAGAGGCTCATGCATCAAGAGTGGAATTTGTCCATCCTGATGACAGATAGATATACTATGGTCCCTCTCGGTGATATCACATTGAGAATAGCTTGCAAGCAAGTGATGTGATCACTAGAATGTTATATCACGGAAACAAGAAAAGAGTGCATGTCGGTAATGAGATCGAACTAGGTATTTGGATACCGATGATCGAATCTCGGACAAGTAATATATCATGAGACAAAGGGATTAAGTTACTGATGACCCACAAGTATAGGGGGTGTATCGTAGTATTTTCGATAAGTAAGAGTGCCAAACCCAACGAGGAGCAGAAGGTACTGGCTAGTGGTATGGATCAGGAATTCTCTGCAAATACTTAGCAAACGGATTTTTAGGGGTTTTCGATAAAGCAAGTAAACAGAGTACGAGTAAATAAAAGACAGTAGGAATAAATGCAACAAGTGGCCCAATCCTTTATTGAGCAAAGGACAAGCCGGTTGTATTTCTTAAGATGACCAAACGTTCTCGAGGACACATGGGAAGACTGTCAAGTGCTTTCGCTTCATATAGCTGATTAATCTTCTTTAGCTTGCTAAGTGTTGTGTGGGTGAACATGTGCTAATGTACCGCCCCATCCAAGACTAATACATACTTGTGATTATACCCCTTGCAAACATCCGTAAGTACAAGAAAGTAATTAAGGTAGAAACCTAACCATAGCTTTAAACTCTAAGACCCTTATGTCCCTTGTGCAATGGTTTCCTAACGGGGGTTCAGGTTTACATCACTAAGCAACCCCTACGATTAGTAGCCAAATACACAATGCATTCCCCTAGGCCCATATAGGTGAAGTGTCATGTAGTCGACATTCACATGACACCACTAGAAGAAGTACACCACAACTTAAATAACAATCTATTGAATCTTTCTCAACACAACTCCACTACTAACAACAAGACTTCTCCCATGTCCTCAAGAACAAAACGAACTACTCATAATACATCATATGGATCATGATCAGAGATGGAATAATGATGTATAACAATCTGAACATAAACAATAATTCAACGGTTCACTCAATAGCATCAACTACAAAGAGTAATCAACACCGAGAAAGTTTCCCCTATGAACTATGCAAGATTCAACGCAATTGTTATAGCAATATGGAGATGGTGATGAGGGTGCTGATGGTGATGATGGTGGTGATGATGATGATGATCCCGATGAAGTCCAACTTGATGATGGTGTTGATGGCGACGATCTCCCCTCTCCGGGAAGGAATTCCCCCGGCAGAAATCTGTCTGCCGGAGAGATCTTTCTCTCTCGGTGTTTTCCGCCTCGCAGAGGCGGCAGAATCTTTCTGTGGTTGCTCCCCGAGTCTTAGGGTTTAGTGGGGATGATATACGCCAGAGGGGAGAGGCTGGAGTGGGCCAGGGTGGCCACACCACTCCCAGGCGCGGCCTAGGCCTGCCCGTGCCATGGGGTGGTGTGG
The DNA here is from genome assembly GCA_023614405.1 of Avena insularis. NCBI lineage: Eukaryota > Viridiplantae > Streptophyta > Magnoliopsida > Poales > Poaceae > Avena > Avena insularis. The sequence continues at coordinate 473,798,055 of CM042696.1, read as the reverse complement.
GCCCCCTGTGGCCCACCTCCACTCCATCTTCTGGCATCCTGAGTCTTCTGGAAAAATAGGATTTTCCGTATATTTTCCTAGATTTTCTGATCTTCGCGAATTTTGCCTCGAAACAGCACCTTTTCCATCAGAATCCTGACTGCAGCGGTCCATGCTCCAAAAGTCATCAACCATGCAAAAATAGATGAAATAACATAAGTATCACCTCTCAATACGAAATATATCAATGAATAATAGTGAATTAAGACATAGAATAGTGATGCAAAATGGATGTATCAACTCCCCTGTTAGACTTCGCTTGTCCCAAGTTTAAACTGAGTTCAATAAACATGGCCTCAAGTTTATGGAGTGAAGAGTCGATAAAAGAATATGGACAAGAAGCATCACATTCATCAAATACATAGATCATAATAGAAGACAACTCACTATTATATAACTCAACTTGCAATGAGTAAAGGAAACACAATAAAGATACATAAAGTGAATCATAATTGGTAATGGCAAACTTAGCTCTTGGTCGAAGAATAGTTGATAATTTGTGGGAGTTCACAAATAGCTGGCTTTTTCAATGATAGCTTTCAAAGTAGTAAACATCAAGATAAGAGCAATGTGCAAAGCAAGGAACATAAGAAACATGAATGAATAAATCATCATATGAATGAATGAAACACAACAACTCAAGATACTTGCTGAGATAGAAGGGAGTAGGTTTACTGACTCAACTATAAAGTAAAAGAAAGGCCCTTCACAGAGGGAAGCAGGGATTGCAAGTCTCATAAAGAGCTCCCAAAAATTATGATACTTACTAGCTTTCAGCTCTCATTGCCCCTATCATAGGCATCTTTTGGTGATTAAGGTTAAAGTGACACAACTAAGAGGATATGCTTGACAAGTTATAAGTTGAAATCTCATGCCCCTTACTTACGAGTACCGATCCTCATGCTACTCAACTTGAGTCACGAGCAATCTCTTGTCATTGTAAATACACGCATATCATTGAGAACCGCCAACGGGGCACCCCTTGCACATGACTCAGGAGCTATCCCATAATCAAAATGACAAGGCAAGCAGACAGTGAGCATCTCAGTGATCTTTTTATTTGCTATTTGCATAGGTTTTTATTGAGGATGCTTCATAGAATGCTCACTATAGTTGTGCTGCAAGTTTCCACCATGATTAGGCATGGCTTAGGCTAGCGGCCCAGGCGTTTCTCTAACACACATATAAACTCCATGATCTTACAAGTTCCACTTTTATTTCACACCGCCGGGATCTATAAGCAAAAGAACATGATATCAACTAGGCACAAGTACCAATGAAGTGTTGAAAGCGGTCCCCGTGTTACATGGTTCGGCTAACTTCAACTCATAAAGCGCAAGCATATACGCAACAAAGAAGGACCCAATGGTTCAAGTTTATTAAATGCAAGAAAGTAAGTGTGCCATCAAGTTCGTGAGAGCTTTAATCACTAATTTTCACATAACAAGTTTAATTTGGGAGGTAGATAAAACAAGAATTTACTTGGAATAGCAATAATGCTACTAGGTAGGTATGGTGGACTCAAATGGCATGGGTTTGGGTTAAAGGAGGTGGATGCACGAGAAGAATACCCTCTTAGTACAGGTTTTTGGCTAGCAAGGCTGGGTAGCAAGTACAAGAGTTGAAGGAAACAAACAAACATACAAGTGATAAAGACAAACATGCAATTTTCCTTGGAAGCACAAAAGATCTTAACTAGAGAATACTAGACTTATGAGCAAATCAAGAAAGAAAGATGATGAAATTATTTTTCTTTAGAGTACTACTATCTTTTTCATTCAACTCTCAAAAAAAAGGTGTTGCTACTGACCGAGCCAGGTTTGCCAAAACCAACTAAATTAACTCAATGATCCCAAAGTGATACCGATACTAACAACAAGATCAATCATATAACCACAAATTGAAAACTAACATAAGCTATGCAAAAGGGTGAATGATAGAACTTCTCATTAAAATTCCATAACGGAAACTCACACCAAGGGATACAAATCTAACGAGAGAGGGGACACTTCCATAATGCAAACCATACTACAAAATAAATCCTCTATCCATGATATGACTCTACTAAAAAGGTAAAAAGATAGAAGATAGTGATATGATACCGCGGCACTCCCCCAAGCTTGGAACAAACCAAGGGGATGCCAAACCTGATGACAAATTACTCCTTTCGTGGTGGTAGTGTCTTCTCATCTTCGTCCGTCTTCCAGGGTAAAGGCTTCCCATCAACAAAGGACATCGTGGTTTCCAACATCCTGAAACTTGCAGCAGCACTTATGCGTTTAAATCTAACCTCATACTCACAGTTTTGATTTTGAATGTCATAGAACTATGCTTGCAGTTCGTTGGTTGTTTGGCGGGGTGAGAGGACTTCGTCTTTGAGTTCAGCAGTCTCCTTTTGGTGCTCGGTGATGAGTTCGGAGCAAATCTTATGGATGATATCCACTTCGCGCTCCGCCATCTTCCTGTACCTAAAGACTTCTTGCTCCAGTGCTTCCATCCTGTCCTCCAGACTTCCTTTACCTTTAGGGCCTTGAACCTTGTTAATCCGGACCTCCCCACCTTCGAGCAACAACTCCTTGGGATGAATCTTCAATTCTCTCATGTATGGGTTGATAATATCTTCTAAGGAATCTCCCTTGGATGATCTAGAGGAAGACATTGTGGCTCCAAATCTGGGGTTCTACCTGGCAGAAACAGATCGAAACAACAGCACGATGAAAACACGATATACGAACCTCGGAAGATCTGGGGGGTTATATATTACGAAGTTTCACATCAAAAGGAAGGTACTGGGAGAAAACGAGTCGGAGGCGGAGTCCTGGGTGGCCTCACCACCTAGTGGCGCGGCCAGGGGTGGGCCCGCGCCATGGGGTGGTGTGGGCCACCCTGGCTCTGTTTCCATCCCTTTTTCGCTTCGAAACTTTCCTTATTGACTGGAAACTACAAAAATATAGTTGGATTGTATTTTCGCGGAACTTTTCTTACCAGAATCGTTACCTATTTGAATATGGACTCTGCAGGTCTCTGAATTTGGTATTTAGTGGATCCTTCCGGAGTCATCACTTGAATATCTATATCTTCATCTTCATACAATTATTACTTGAGTCATAAAGCCCTTCTCTTCCTTATTACACCATTATCTCCACTTCCTGGAAATTTCTTTCACACAAAACTTCACACAATTCTTATTAGCAACATTAGTATATATGAAGTGATAAAACCTTTTGAGTCCAACTTCAACTGAAAACCATCAAAACAAAATCTACTGAAGTAACTCCTTCCGAAAACCCAAAAAGAATTCAAAAAGGAGATCGAATAAAGAAGCAAATGCAAGAGTGGCTAAATCTGTCAAAACAGACCAGCAGGTAAAGATCAATTTTTTCGAAAATCTTCTGTTGCTCAAATCAAAAAGTGCAAAACTAGCAAAAGTTAAATAACAACCTGGGGCAGAATCAGAAAAAATTACAGCTCAATCCGACATACAGAGATCTCTCACGAATCTTTACGGTGAAGCACAAAAATCTGTTTCGGGATAGCAACTTCCCCAAATATTACTTCTCTCTCATTAGAGGTTGATCTTGACACAAAAACCAAACAAAACGGATAAGGAGCGGTTATTACAGAAGTAATAACTTCCAAGACTCAAAGAAACAAAAACAAACTGAAAGCAAAAACAAATTGGGTTGTCTCCCATAAAGCTCTTTCTTTATAGCCATTAAGATGGGCATGATAATTTTGAAGAAGCTCTCATAGGGATATGAATTGAGGTGAAAGAGAGCATTGAGAAGCAAAAACACACACATTTAAGTCTAACCCACTTCCTATGCAAGGGGATTTATTAAATAAATAAGTTATTAAAACCAAAGGCAACTTGCATAAGAAGGCAAAAGAAGCACAACATAAAAACTTTCAGCATAAAACAAGGAAACTTGATATTATTGAGATGCATAAGAACACTTTTCCCTCTCTCATAGTAACTTTCAGTATCATGCATAAACTTAACAATATAGCTATCACAAGGACCATCATAGCAATGATCACTTATTCTAACAGAAAACACAGGAATACTAGCTCTCATAACACCACTATGTGAAACAATATTAGAGGTATCCTTACAAAGGATAGGGTGTCACTCTTTTTCATATTTAGTAACAAAGTCTTTCACATTTTCTATTATAGGTTCATCAACCATTTGTTTATCAGGTTTAACAGCTTCATTCGTACTTTCATTAACCATACTAGCTATCATAGAATGTTCCTTTACCTTACCTGGGAAAGGCATTTTCTCAATATAAGGTTTAGGTAAGACATGATTAGCAGTATAAACATCAGTATTTCTTGCAGGAACACTCTTAGCAATATCTTTATAAGGTTCATGATACTTATTCCACTTCTTTTTAGGCACTTCAATGTAGGAAGCAAAAGCCTTAAAATAAGAAGAAATAGCTTGAGAGTCTAGACCATAAGCATTTTTAATATTTTGAAAGTCATCAGTTCCCATAAAAGATTCAATGCATTCATAATCATAATTTGTACCTGACTTTCTACCTTTGTCATTCTCCCAAGCTTCAGCATTGTCTTGAATACGATCTAGAAGGTCCCATTTAGCTTCTTCTTCCATACGAGTGAATGATCTAGCACAAGAAGCATCCAATAAATCTTTATCATGTAGAGGGAGCCTTGCATAAAAGTTATTGATAATAATATTGTTGGGGAGCTCATGAATGGGACATTTGAGCATCAGTAACTTCAATCTCCCCTAAGCTTGAGTTGTACTCTCTCCATCAAGAGGCCAAAAGTTATATATTTGATTCCGATCTTTATGAATCTCACTAGGAGGATAAAACTTTGAATAAAAGCGAGGCAATATTTCCTCCCATTCCAGAGCTTGACCATTCTTCAGCAGCTTATACCATTCCTCGGCTCTTCCTTTCAGTGATAATGAAAATAACTTCTTCTTAACTTGATCTGTAGTAATACCTGCACACTTGAACAACCCGCATAATTCGTGTATAAAGAGCAAAAGATCACCGGGATGGACAGTTCCATCCCCAACATAGTAGTTATCCATAACACGATCAATAATTCTTGTAGGTATTTTGAAAACATCTTTCTCGGCAGGTGGTGGCTTATCTACTACCTTAGCAATGGTAGTAGCATTACCAAATAAGAAACTCAGCGAATTATCCATAACGAAAATAAAGCAACTAGCAGAAGTAAACAATACTCACAGTAGAAGTTTCCTTTACCAGTTCCACTCAACAATAACACTTCACTCCCCGATAACGGCGCCAGAAAATAGTCTTGATGACCCACAAGTATAGGGGGTGTATCGCAGTATTTTCGATAAGTAAGAGTGTCGAACCCAACGAGGAGCAGAAGGTGCTGGCTAGTGGTATGGATCAGGAATTCTCTGCAAATACTTAGCAAACGGATTTTTAGGGGTTTTCGATAAAGCAAGTAAACAGAGTACGAGTAAATAAAAGACAGTAGGAATAAATGCAGCAAGTGGCCCAATCCTTTATTGAGCAAAGGACAAGCCGGTTGTATTTCTTAAGATGACCAAACGTTCTCGAGGACACATGGGAAGACTGTCAAGTGCTTCCGCTTCATATAGCTGATTAATCTTCTTTAGCTTGCTAAGTGTTGTGTGGGTGAACCTGTGCTAATGTACCGCCCCATCCAAGACTAATACATACTTGTGATTATACCCCTTGCAAACATCCGTAAGTACAAGAAAGTAATTAAGGTAGAAACCTAACCATAGCTTTAAACTCTAAGACCCTTACGTCCCTTGTGCAATGGTTTCCTAAAGGGGGTTCAGGTTTTCATCACTGCAACCCCTACGATTAGTAGCCAAATACACAATGCATTCCCCTAGGCCCATATAGGTGAAGTGTCATGTAGTCGACGTTCACATGACACCACTAGAAGAAGTACACCACAACTTAAATAACAATCTATTGAATCTTTCTCAACACAACTCCACTACTAACAACAAGACTTCTCCCATGTCCTCAAGAACAAAACGAACTACTCACAAGACATCATATGGATCATGATCAGAGATGGAATAATGATGTATAACAATCTGAACATAAACAATAATTCAAAGGTTCACTCAATAGCATCAACTACAAAGAGTAATCAACACCGGGAAAGTTTCCCCTATGAACTATGCAAGATTCAACGCAATTGTTACAGCAATATGGAGATGGTGATGAGGGTGCTGATGATGATGATGGTGGTGATGATGATGATGATGATCCCGATGAACTCCAGCTTGATGATGGTGTTGATGGCGACAATCTCCCCTCTCCGGGAAGGAATTCCCCCGGCAGAAATCTGTCTACCGGAGAGATCTTTCTCTCTCGGTGTTTTCCGCCCTGCAGAGGCGGCGGAATCTTTCTGTGGTTGCTCCCCGAGTCTTAGGGTTTCGTGGGGATGATATACGCCAGAGGGGAGAGGCTGGAGTGGGCCAGGGTGGCCACACCACTCCCAGGCGTGGCCTAGGCCTGCCCGTGCCATGGGGTGGTGTGGGCCCCCTGTGGCCCACCTCCACTCCATCTTATGGCATCCTGAGTCTTCTGGAAAAATAGGATTTTCTGTATATTTTCCCGGATTTTCTGATCTTCGTGAATCTTGCCTCCAAACAGCACCTTTTCCATCAGAATCCTGACTGCAGCGGTCCATGCTCCAAAAGTCATCAACCATGCAAAAATAGATGAAATAACATAAGTATCACCTCTCATTACGAAATATATCAATGAATAATAGTGATTTAAGACATAGAATAGTGATGCAAAATGGATGTATCAGTTACTAGCATTAAAGGTTCTCATGATCATATAAGTCATTGTTGAATATGCAGGAGTCATAATGGATCTCTAGGTCCCACTTCTGATTATTGATCTGAGAGGAGTCTCGATCATGTCTGCATTATTCGCGAACCGTAGGGTGACACACTTAAGGGTTGCCAAACACCATTTGGAGCATATATGTTTTAGACGAAAGAATTGCAAAGCGCTAGAATCATTTCGATGGAAACCGAAATTGTTTCGGGTGAAATTGCAGAAACTGGTTCTGCATGTGATATTGAAATATTGCAGGGGGTTTTATGTGAATGTTTGTTAATTAAAGTAATTAACAAAATTATGAATAAAATAAATAAAAGAGTTTTATTAAATGAGAGTTTAATTAAATTTGGTGGAAATTTAATGCATGTGAGTGGAGCCATGTTTATGTGAGTGGAGCTTCCGCCACATGAATGAGGAAGAGGTGGGGGCACCCCCCATGGGCATCGGCCATGGGAGGAGAGGATCCCCCCTCTCCTATAAAAGGCCCCCTCTCCTCCCTCACAAAACACACCTCCTCGTGAAGGATCTCTCTACCCCTCTAGATATATTCCCCCATGGTCTTGGATTAGCGAGACACATGTTCCCGGTGGCTTTTCGTCTAGAAGGAGTTGCTGCTTCTGCTGATTCGCTGGAGCAAGGAGGTGGAGGTTGTTCGGTGGCCTGAACATGTGTGCGAGGACAGATGCACTGCTGATTTGTGACGCTAGGACTTCCACACGATCTTGAGATCGGCAATCGTTCGACTACATTATCCACAAGTTCTAGTGTGTTAACAAAGCTTTGTTGTCTTCGAGGGTAAGTTCTCCATGGATGTATATCTACCCGTTGCTTGTATCTAGTAGATAGATCTTGGTGTATAGTTCCCATCGTAGGAAATTTTTTGTTTTCTATGCTGCGAACCCAACATCCCGTTGTCACCAAGGTCGCCTAGCGAGGATAAGATCACCATGATGACGCCCTTATCCTCCTCTATCTTCCCATGCTCATTTCTCTCTCTCTCTGCCGCTCGTGTGCAGTGGCTATTGATACCTTCGATCTGGATTACAGATGTAGTATAGCTACTTTTTCCCTAGTAGACCTCGGTTATTGAATCCTCGGGAAGCGAATGCGTAGTGAAGTTACTTTAACGGACCTTCGGGAGTTTTAGAATTCCTTTTGTGTTTTTAACGGCCCAATAGCTTGCGTCCTTTTGTTGTTATCGATGATGGAGAGAGGGCCCAGGGCGTTCGGTTTCACCTGTAGCTGTGCAAAATATTTGATGGGAATAAAAGATAGAAATAAAGTATGCATGTACTTGTTAGAGCAAGATAAATTATATGTGGGCAGTGCATCCATAATTGCTATTGCCTCCACAACCGCTTATAGAAATAACCTACTAGTCTCATCCATAGAAGAAACAGAACTAATGATATGCGTAGTGATGTCACTGTTAATCCCAAGAAAACCCCTCACATACAGTTGTACTACCCCTTCTGTCACTGGGGTTCCCAACCTGCAGATCAGTCATTACTCATACTCCCTATACCTAGCACAACCCTCGTGGTCTTGGGTACCTGACAAGTCCTTGGATTGAGGCAAGAGAGGATACAATAATAACCATGTCATACAAACTAATACACGATCCCATCTATGATAAATAACATGCACAATCGCTACATGGCTAGGCCGAAGCCCTTAGCCCAAGGAGAATTACTCACACATAGAGATGAGATCAACAATCACAAACATTGTAATGAAAATCATAAGATTGATATCAATAGTCTTACAATGTCAAAATCGAAGAAGAGATCTACTATTACAAGTGGTGGAATATGGCTATGGAGATGGAGAAGGGTTTTTGAGATCTGGAGGCGGCTGGTGATCTGTGGCAGAGACTTTTTGGCGAGGTCTGGCTTGTTTTCTCGTCGCCTGAGGCTTTTTATATAGGGGTCCCTTCATGAAAGTTGTTCTATTTGACCTAGCAGTGGCGGCGCCAACTATACGACCGGAGCTATACGGCCAGAATTTTTGCTTCGGTCATATAGTTGGTTGTTAAAGCGTCTGCTTCCGCTTTACGACTCCTGGTTTCTTTTGGTTGTTGGAAATCTCCTATCTTTGACTTTAATGTAGTGATTCCCATCTTCAAACGACATTATCTCCACAGGAAAAGTATAAAAGAAAGGATTGCATACCCCTCTGAATATTAGGCATTAGTGGCAGGGTTTAGAGATATTTCGTCAAAATTATGAATAATATCTAGTTTAAATGTGGACGCAGATGGCTATATTTCAGAGCCATCAACCTCCCCAAGCTTAAACTTGATTGTCCCCGAGCAAAAAAACCAAAATCAAAAAGGAACTCAGCATTTAAATTGAAATAATGAGATGGTGATCTTACTCATGATTGGTAATCTCATGTTTCCTCCACTTCATAAATCTAAAAAAAACTTCAGCATATATAGAGTAATGGCGAGCATATCATATGGGTTTTATGCATCCTTATAGTGCAACAAAATTATTGTTAGCATGGATGATTCAAATGAGTAAACCTATTCCATGTCATGTAATTAACTCATAGGCTTGCCTTTGAGCAATAAAGTATAATTATGTAAATTAAGAGTTTGAGAGTCGTCATGAGAAGCATATACACTAGAGTATCTCAATTCTCCCACATCAATGAATCAAGACTTTTCAAGCACTACTTTTCTATTCATTGTCCTTTAGGAATTTCAGCTTGTAAGTAATTGAGAGCATGCCAAAGATTTTTATTAGTTTATCGGGCTATGATGGACACTCGTGGCATCACTAAGGTTTTTGTTCCTTTTGTATAATGATTACTCATAATAGCTAGAGGAGTAATTCCATCATGATTATAGCTACCCGGGAGTGCTAAGAATCTTACCCACTATAGCATTACTGCTACATGTGTTTAATTAACTGATAGCCAAAATCTAGGAGTTTCCTCCATGAAGATCGTTCATAGGCCAGCGGAGTTGTTGGCATCCCATGAAGTTTGACACGCATAAAGCTATATCAGTCTTATGATTAACAAGTCAAACTTTGGCATGCTCACAAAAACCGCTAAACATTAATTCAATCGAACAAATCCTTTCAAAGAGAGCTATCAATTCAATCAACATTTTTAGTGGTGTTGAGTGTCTCTAGAAATAAACCTTCAAGACTAAGCACTACAACACCCAAGCCTTAAATTGTGAGACTTTTTCTTATTACAACTGTTTAGCAATTTTTAGGCAAGACTTGGTTAATTACGAGAGCTGGAACAAAATGTACCCAATTAAATACCCATGCAAACGAAAAATCTTACTACAATACAAATACTCACTCCACCAATATAATATCTCAACATTTACTACTAACTAGCATGGGTTTCTCAAACTTCAAAAGTGGGGAGTCATAAGGCATACCTCTCATGTTTGGTTCCACTTCGCTCTTCCTTTTTTATTTGTTTCTTGGAAACTCTAAGTCGATCACTCTCCCGCAAGCATATGAAAACCTCGAGGCAGAAAGAAAAGAAAGAGGGAAAATAAGGAAAAAATGGAGAAATCTTTTTGTGATTTTTAAGAGAGGGAATTTACATAATAGAAAATTGGCAGCAAAGCTCAGCTAGAAAATCTCGAAAGCAAATAGGAAGAACTAGAAAAATAAAGTGTTGGGGAAACCAACACGGGTGCTTATAAACTCAAATAAAAACACAACCTCGAAATAAAAGCAAATAAACGCCAAATAAAGATACATGAGGAAACTTCCCCAAGCTTAGGCTTTTGCAAGCCCTTCAAATCATTATGGTGGTGGGAAAAAGTCGTTACTCCAGTTTGCGAATTGAGTTGAGAGATTACTAGTTGATTCTCGGAGGTTCAAAGAGAGGCTATGTATCCTCTCCATAATCCCTCCAAGTCCTTGGAAATCTTGGTATGTGGCGAACCGGGTTTGTGGCTGCTCCTCTTGGTAAGGAACTTCTTGCTCCTCCTCTTGGTCCTCATCCTCTTCCGGAATCTCCTCCTCGGGTTGGTGTTGCTCAACTTGCAAGAGCAAATGTCCTTCCTCGATAGAGAAAAGACCATTAGGCAAAGGAGTAGGGTAGAAACGCCCAGCTCCAGCAATATGCAGATAATAAGCACAACTTCTCCTAGTGAGCATTCCACAAGGTTTCAAGGTGGAGAAACCAACACGTCTCTTACCTAGCACAGGTTGCAACTCACCTAAGTTGATGCCTAGGGTAGTGGAAAGCACGGTGATGACGCCTCCACTTGTGATGGTCCATGGCTTTGGGAGGATTGGTGCTCCAAGTAGCACACAAGGATGGCGCCCAAGTTGAGTGATAGGTCACAGTTGATGTAAGCAGCCTTTGCAAGGACTAAGATGTCATCCTCATTGAGTCTTGTGAACTTATTTCTTGCCTGCAGGATGTTAGCAATAACATAGAACAAATAGCAAATTGCAGGATGTTGAATATTCTTCCCCTTGCTTACTCTAGTTGTGAAACTCATTCCATTATAATATTGTTCAGGGGAAGGATTTAAGCCAGTAAAGGATGTGCGTAAGGCATGAATATCATTGTTTGGAAAATTAAAACATGCGCAGCATTCCTCTAATGTTAAAGTGCAGTTGTTGTTCATCAGTCAGAAAGAAATAGTGTCCTCTCCTTGCCATTGTTTAACGGTGCTTTGCGACGAACTTAGAAATTCAATGGTTAAGCGGCGATAAGTAGGCACATCATTGTACACAAAGTTTTGCAGGCCAGCTCTATTGCAAAGTAAATTGAAGTCATGAGAAATACCGAGTTGGTTCAATATAATGGGATAAGCCCATTTGGTGGCCTTCACTTCACGGTTCTTGATCCCGTTGAAACGATCACGTTGGAGCTCATCCTTGAACTGTATCCCCATGCGTTCTTAAGCGGCAGCCCGAGAAGCGCTAGCGGTGGCACGAGCACGAGTTTGGCTCCTTGTGTTCATCATCTAAAACATTTAAGAAAGACAAAAATGAAACTTTTTGATCCAACAATAGTAAGTGCAATATATTCCTCATCTTAGCACACTAAAGAATCTCCTAAAAAATAATAATCTAGGCAAGAACATCATGGCAATTGGTTCATAGTAGGTCTCACCCTAGATTAATAATGACAATAGATCGAAGATGAATTTGCAAAAAAGTAATTGGAGGATCGGAGGAGAAACATACCATAGATCACTCATGTGTGAGGAAATCGAACGAAATTGAGTAGAGATGAAGATCGCTTGAGGTTTTGAGAGAGTTTGGAGGTAGAAGAGAGAAAAAGGATTGAAGTTTTGGAGTTTGAGGTACCTTCCCGTGCGATTTTGTGGTCGGACGCAACTATACGGTCGGAACATTGTGTTCCCGCCGTATAGTTGGCCTTTTGTAAAAAAAAATAGGTTTTCCTCCTGGCGGCGCACCTATACGGGCGAAACTATACGGCCGGAACAAAATATACCTACCGTATAGTTGGTCATCAAACCGTTTGTCCCTAGGAAAGAAAATATACAAAGGCATTGATATCTATACGACCAGAACTATACGGCCGGAATTTTTATTCCTGCCGTATAGTTGGTCGTTAAACTCTCAGTATATTAGAAAAGAATTAGTACGGAGGCATCGATATCTATACAACCGGAACTATATGGCCAGAATTTCCACTCCTGCCAAATAGTTGGTCATTAAACTCTCCTTACATTTTAAAGAAGAATTGTCGATGGCAAAGATATCTATAAGACTGGAACTATACGGCCGGAATTTTTATTCCCGCCATATAGTTGGTCGTTAAACTCTCTGTGTGCATCAAAAATTTCTGTTTCTTCGAGAATTGCTTCTTTTCCTGTAACTTAGTGATATACCTTGTTTTTGACAGAATTTTTTTTTGGCCAACAGCAGCATGTATGTAGCAGAATTTTAAGTACTACTGAACTTCTTCTCCTCAAATGGAGTTTTCTAGCACTCTTTATTAAGCATAGACATAAACTAAAAAGTAAAAACTTAACTCAAACCTTTGTTTAGCATGGGTTGCCTCCCATGGAGCACTCTTTTACGATCAATAGCTTGACCTTGACGATACTTACTTGGGCCATATGAGTGGAACACCCACTCCAAAGTAATTTTCCTTCAGAGTGATGGCCTCCTTTTCGTCATGTTTGGCTTTCTTTTTCCTAGGGAAATGGATAACAAAAGGATCCCGTGAAGGCAATTGTAGCTTCACGTTCCCTTCATGGAGGTTAATTAAAGCCTTTATACTTCTCAAGATAGTATGGCCTAGTATTATAGGAGCAATAGTATCTTCAGGCATGTCAACAATAACAAAGTCAATTAGAGCAGGACAACCTTTAATGTAAACTAAAGTGTTCTCCTTAATTCCTACAATTTGTTTGTAGCTAGAATCTGCTAGATGCAATTTTAATTCAGTGATTTCAAAATAGCCAAGATTTAACTTGTTAAAAAGGCTCTTTGGAATTGTTGAGATGCTTGCACCTAGATCACAAAGTGCGGCTATCTCATTGGTTCCAATCTTTATCGTAATAGTAGGCTCGAATATGTCATCTAGTTTAACAGGTAACTTTTCAACGATTTTATTATATTCATGTTCAAGCTCACGTACCTTAATTACTACTTGATCAACAAAGTGTTGATACATGGCTTCATTGTTACCTTCACTTACCGGAATTTTGACGTTGATCCTCTTTACAAGGTCTTTTATGGTGTAGCCTGGTGAAGTGGCATTACTATAATCAAGTCCTTCAGGCTCTTCCCTTTGGATCCTCATCATTTTGAGTTCTTCAACATGATTGGGCTCAGCTTTACCTGAAAATTTAGATAGAATGAGAGTTTGACTCTCGGTTATCTTACCTAGCTGTGCCTCAACAATCCTCATTCTTTCTTGGAGGGCCTGCAAATCATTTCTCAAACTAACAGCTTGGTTAGATAATTTACCAAGCATGGCATCATGGTTCTCCATTATTTTAACAAGAATATTGTTTTGTTCATTTTGTGAGTCTTTAAAAAACTTAAGTGTTTCTTGGAGACTATCATTACTAGTTCCCATATTATTATTAGAATTACCTGTAGGACTAGAATAATGTTTCTGAAAGTAAGGATTGTAACTCTTTTTCCAAGCAGGGTTATAATCATTACAAGCTACAAAGTCTATTTCTTCAATATTTGTTTCAGGGGTGGCTCTTACTTGGGTTTCCTCACCTTTTACGACTAGCATGAGCTCATCCAACTTAGCATTGAGTTCTTATTTTTCTTGTGGTGAGATGGAGTTCACCTTCTTCGTGTTTGATCTATCCACACGCCATTGGGCATGGTTGTCTTGCATATTGTCTAACAACTGCCTTGCTTTGGTAATATGTTTACCCATAAACGTTCCTCCAGCTGCAGTATCAAACATAGACTTAGACACAGGATTAAGAGCATTATAAAATAAATGGAGGATTAACCAATGTTCCATCCCATGCCTAGGACAATTTCTTAAGCATTCTTTCATCCTCTCCCATGCAAGTGCTAGTGGCTCACGATCTTCTTGTCTAAAGCCAGTAATATTAAATTGAAGTTGCATAGTCTTTGCAGGTGGGAAAATTTAGTCATAAATAAAGAAGTACATCCCACCCATGATGTAATAGTATTTCTAGGCAAAGATAGCAACCATTCTTTTGATCTCCCTCTTAGAGAGAAAGGAAATAGACATAATTTGACCGCATCAGGGTCAACGTCTTTTATACGCATCATATCACATATTTCAGTGAAAGTATTCAAGTATATACCTGCGTCTTCAATGGCAGAGCCTCCAAATTGATTTTGTTGAACCAAGCTTAAATAATGGGGCTTAATTTCATAGTCATCAGTAGCAATTGCTGGCTGAGTAATAGGAGTACGCAAATAATCATTGTTGGGAGTAGCAAACTCCCCAAGATTCTTTTCAGCCATATTTCCTATGTTTTGGGGTTCTCTTAAACAAATAATTATAATAGTAAAAGCAAGAATTTAAAGGCTAACTAATTTTTTTGGTTTGTCAAATAAAGACTTAAAGCAAACTAACAAAATTAAAAACAAGAATTAAAACTAGCAAGGTTCCTAATAACCTCACCAGGGTAGCTATTGCTTCCCCGGCAACAGCGCCAGAAAAAGGGTTGATACCTTCGATCCGGATTACGGATGTAGTATAGCTTCTTTTTCCCTAGTAGACCTAGGTTATCGAATCCTCGGGAAGCGAATGCATAGTGAAGTTACTTTAACAGAACTTCGGGAGTTTTAGAATTCATTTTGTGTTTTTACCGGACCAATAGCTTGCGTATTTTTGTTATTGTCAATGATGGAGAGAGAGAACCTAGGGCGTTCGGTTTCACCTGTAGCTGTGTAAAACATCTAATGGGAATAAAAGATAGAAATAAAGTATGCATGTACTTGTTAGAGCAAGATAAATTATATGTGGGCAGTGCATCCATAATTGCTATTGCCTTCGTAACCGCTTATAGCAATAACCTACTAGTCTCATCCATAGAATAAAGAGTACTAATGATATGCATAGTGATGTCACCGTTAATCCCAAGAAAATCCCTCACATACAGTCGTACTACCCCTTCTACCACTGGGGTTCCCAACCTGTAGATCAGTCATTACTCATACTCCCTATACCTAGCGCAACCCTCGGGGTCTTGGGTACCTGACAAGTCCTTGGATTGAGGCAAGAGAGGATACAATAATCATCATGTCATACAAACAAATACACGATCCCATCTATGATAAATAACATGCACAATCTCTACATGGCTAGGCCAAAGCCCTTAGACCAAGGAGAATTACTCACACATAGAGATGAGATCAACAATCACAAACATTGTAATGAAAATCATAAGATTGATAGCAATAGTCTTACAATGTCGCCAATCGAAGAAGAGATCTACTATTACAAGTGGTGGAATATGGCTATGGAGATGGAGAAGGGTTTTGAGATCTGGAGGTGGCTGGTGATTTGTGGCAGAGACTTTTTGGCGAGGCCTGGCTTGTTTTCTCGTCGCCCGAGGCTTCTTTATATAGGGGTACCTTCATGAAAGTTGTTCTGTTTGACCTAACAGTGGCGGCACCAACTATACGACCGGAATTTTTGCTCCGGTCGTATAGTTGGTCATTACAGCGTCTGTCTCCGCTTTACGGCTCCTGGTTTCTTCTGGTTGTTGGAAATCTCGTATCTTTGACTTTAATGCAGTGATTCCCATCTTCAATGGCATTATCTGCGCAGGAAAAATATAAAAGAAAGGATTACATACCCCTCTGAATATTAGGCATTAGTGGCAACGTTTGGAGAGATATTTCATCAAAATTATGAATAATATCCAGTTTAAATATGGATGTAGATGGCTATATTTCAAAGCCATCAGCTACCGAAAACCTAGCTCCAGGTGCTGCATCGTCCCGGTGAACCCTAGCTCCACTTTCTCATCCATGGCCACCATCGAGTTCCTGGTGCTCGTCTCGATCGATTGCCCCTGCTAGCTCGTGCCGGAGAAGCTCTAGAGGTTCCAATCGTGACCTCCTTCTAGAAGTCTGGCCGCCGCGGTTCCCATCGACTCCAACCTCCTTCGATCATGCCAACCCCTCCACTGCAATCCTGGTGAGCTATTCATGCTCAGGAAGCTCTCAATCATCTTATTTTTGTGTCGAATCATTCTCCTGTTGATCACCTGATGCCGCCACAACTCGACCTCGCCGTCGATCAAGCTCCTATGACCTAAAATCGGTGGTGCAACCACCACTAGACTCGCCTTGCTGCCCTACTTCAAACTTGCCTATTTGCACAGTCCCACACTATCCCCTGCGGTGCGACCATCATCGATCTGCAGCATTGGCGTTGGTGCAACATCATGCGGATGTCATCGATGTCATAGGCCTGATCAAACCCAATCAACACCGTGGGTCCCACTTTCGAGGTGGAAGCGGCGTACTCTTGGCCCACTTGTCAGTGACTAGAGGCTAGGTTTAGTTGTAAAAAGAGTTAAGTGTAGAGCTAACGTCAGCAATGACGTAGTAAAATCATTTAATTTTTTGCTTTTAGAATTTTTAGAAATTGATTAAATCTTGTAAATTCAATAACTTTTGTTTTATAATTCATAAAAATATGAATTATATATCAAAAAATTAGAAAATTAAAATCAACAATTTAAATCAATTACCATATATCGTTTAATAATCATTCTGTTGTTTTACTATTTATGGTTATTTTATATAAAGTAGTTAAATCTTGCAAAATAAATAACTTATTATTTAAAATTCAGAAAAATTAGTATAATATATCAAAATTCTTAGAAAAACAAGATATACAATTATAATCTATAATCATATAGTATTGTGTCACTTAAATAAATATTTAATATTTATTAACTTTTTAAAAGTAATAAAACTTATAAAATTCATATCTTATTATTTAAAAACCCTAAAAATCTATATAATATACCAAAATGATCACAAAAATAATATCTACATGATAAAATCATAATGTACTATTTTTTAAGAAGATGAAAGCTTCAATATCTACTAACTTGAATTTAAACCTATTTCCGTAATTATTAATTCATAAAAGTAAATATAAAAATTGCTAACAATTCTAATATTATCCATTAAAGGTCTAATAATAGTATTAGTTTTAAGTAATGATGGTATGAAATAAAAACAGTCCAAATCCATTTAAATGTATTTTCTAAGATTATCATTCATAAATATTTGTATACCATTCTCCAAGATGGGTATTAGCTATAAAATCATCAAAGATAGTATTTCTAAATTGTTAAACATTCTCACCATCTCTTCTTTTACAAGAAAGTTATTCACTTAAAATCTAAGGAAGATTTATAAGTACCTTAATTAACACCATCTCTATGTTATGAATTATAAACCCTAAATCCAAATTATATAAAAAAATTCACTCAATTATAAGGAAAACAAAATATTACTTAAATAAAAGTAAGGTTATTCTTATTTAACTTTTATGAAGTATACTAAAGTAAATAAAGTTAAGTATCATTTCATAACAAAAACATACAAGCCTCAAACCTAAATAGATCACTTAACCTAGTGATGGTAATTATTTCCTTCCTTAATACTTATAATTAGTAATAACACCTTAAAGTGTTAACTTCAAGTTTAAATGCTTTTACTTTATAAAGTATTACTTTTCCTCAAAAGTTATTCTTTTAAGCATTTCTATAAAGGCCTAATAGAATAACACATCTTTAAATAAGAAGTCTTTGGAATTTCATTCAATGCTTGAGTACTTTATTATTGCAAGCTACTTGTTGTACTTACATATTGTTTCACACATTCTCACAAGCCTTAACAAGAAGCACAAGTGTGACATTGATCTAAAAGGGCAACACATTCCAAATAAACCATTCCTAGTTCCCAAACACTAGATCATAGATGATTACTTCGGGAATTCAAGTTACAAAGTTGCATTACATTACTTATGCATAATGTCATCTTGCTTCTTTAAACATTAGTCCTTACCAGACCAATGATGCCAATGTCAGATTTTGGATCTTCTTCTGTCTCGAAGACCATGATTTCATAATCTTGCAATCACAACAGGCAAGTTCACACTTGCTCATGTCCTTTGGTTATTTTCTATCAAGTATTTGCAAATGAAATGTTGTCATAACCTGCATTTTGAAAAGGATGGTCAAAAACACTATTTTCATAATTAACTTGAACTATTGGTTAGTGATCTAGGGTGATCAGTGAATCTATTATGACTGGCAAGGGTATCACCATTGCACGGGAATGTATCATCTAGGATTAACAACTAATGTCGCTAGTGATTCTAACGCCATATATTATGTGTTAACCATAAGACTTGGAATGGGACTGGAAAGTCAGTTGTATCTTCCTTCTTTCGCATAAATCTGGATGCATAGGCCGTGGCTATTATCCTCATAGTGTGAGTGTAATTCATAAAAGATATGCAGCATATGGGTGGGATACCTCAACGTCCCATGGTAGTTATGGCATCTATAATGGTTTGTACTTCCCATTGCCGTAATTCAATACATGGGCATGGCGTACACCAAGGGGGCATGCAGGGTCGCGAAGAGGGTAGTGACTGGCTTGGATCTTAGACTGGGTCCCATACCATGGAAGTATGGACAAGCTCATGATTTGGTTGTGCAACAAAGCTAAGGTATCTTATGGGTAAAGCAACGCACCTCTGCAGAGTATAAGAACTATGACATGTACTCCCTGTTCCGAGAAGGAGCTATGAACATGGCAGGAAAGGAACTCCATGAAAGTTCTAGTAAACTTGTGAAGGCTGATGGACATAGCTTTTCAGAATAAAACCAACCTTTGAAGAATTGTTCACGAAAACCTGCATAGCCTACGACCTCTGGTATGTGGCTATAGTTAGTGCATCAAACACTCCATTTTAGTGAACTTGCTGAGTATGCTCGTACTCAACCATACCTTCTTAAACCTTGCTAGGTTCTTAAGCCTTGAAGACATCGTCAACACCAACTCTTGCTCAAGGAGTCACTACCGGAAACTCAAGTTCTTCAATAAAGTCAATGGAGTCAACATATACATCAACTGAAGCAAAGACAAAGTTCCTGATTAGATAGCACTATATTCTCTAGCCATAAAACCTACTTCTGTAGAGCATTGCAATAGCAGCAATGACAAGCCAAATAGTTTAGATACTAGTCTTATTAGCACAAGAGTTATGAGTTGTTATTTCTGGTTCTTCTTTGTAAGAAGTTTTTTTCTTCCTCTTTAACCTCGAATGTTCTCTAGATCTTTTGTAAAGAGTCAAGTTGTAATATATAGTCATGTCTTGGACCTGCTATTTTCTGTTATACCACTCTGAGGGGTGTAATACTAGTGGAACTGTGTTTCATTGGTGTTATGTCAACGACTATAGTGTACTACATCATGAAGTGGTATGCTGGGTCACCGCATTCATAGATAATTATTTTAACCATATTAAAACTACTATCACTAACAATGGAGAACAACCCTCTACTGTTACTCCTATATCTTCTAGTTGTTGTACTATTGAGGCAAGAAAGAAGGTTAAAACCAAGGAGCCTAAAACGAAGAAACCTCAAACCAAGAAGCCTTGTGTTGAACATATCATACACGCGACAAGCTCCCGAGAAGGTAAGGAGAATCGTGAATTAACTGAATCTGATAAGATGTATACACGTGGGGAGTATGAGGTTGGATTATGGTGGGTCACTCTTATGAATGGAAGAAATCCAGAAACCAGCAAGAAAGAAGAAGAAGAAGAAGAAGAAGAATTGGAAGTAAAGTATCCCACTCTCAAACCTTATCCATATCCTTATTCTACATCTTATGATGTATATGACTCTAGTGATAATGATGACTTATATAATTATAGAATTCTTGATGTTTTCCCTAAAGAATTTTTTGATGATTCTAGTAGTGTTTGTTTAGATACTCTTTTTGGGAATACTAATGATGATGAACCCAATACAAAATCTTGTATGCCTTCCATATCTATTTGCTATGCCCTTTGTTTTACTAATGAGGTGCAGGAAAGTCCGTTGCTACAAGGAAAACTACTGGCTCCAGAAGAATATTATAAACTGTATCCTCAAAATATTAGTCAAGGAAAAGATTCAAAGATTGATCATAAATCCTTAACCTTATCTTGGTAGAAAAATAAGAGTACACGCTCACCATACCTTGTGTATAAATTCGCTAACATGCGGATACATATTTATTTATATGATGCCAATGCACCGCAAGAGGGTTCATCTCCGACTATAGATGCTTCATGTATCCTAGCTCTATGGATTTAAATTGGGATCTTCTTGGGAGACAACATGAAAGTCATTATGTGTCTTTCTTAATTTTGTGTCTTTAGTTAGTTGCATTACTGTTGCATTTCCACATTGCATGTTTCTCTATTATAATTGGCTTGGTACATTACTCAGAAAGTAGAATTGTTCATTGCTCTAATCATGTATTGCTTATCTTGGTTAAATCTTCTCAACAAAAATACATGTTTGCTTTCTTTGGATGTTGGACTAATGTTTCAGGTCCTTAGTAAAATTTTCGTGGAAAATAACTTGTTCTGGAGTTCACAGTGAGCTTAACGAGCAGTAGTACGGGAAGACCCATCCATACCATGTGCCCGTACCATTCATGTGATAAATCATAAGAAGCAGAAAATTCTCCAGGAAGGTGACTGCAAGCTTAACGAGCATCGGTATGGTGGGACGCGTCCGTACTGTCCACCTGTACCAACCTAGTTACCAGGCAAAGGAAACATGAAGACGACTCAGAGGCTATAACAACCACCCGTACGGGCGCATCCCGCTCGTACTCGTACCAATTTCAACGGGAGTGAAAAAAGAAAGAGAAGAAGATGCAAAGATGAGGTGCAGTACGGGCGGATCCCGTTCGTACCACGCGCCCGTACCAAGGAGCAGCATCGCACAGTAAGGGTAGGGAAAGGTACAAAAGGGTTATAACAACTCCAATAATTTTATTTTTGACAATCTCAGGTCATTGGATTACCTTCTACATGTTCTTTTCTACTTCATTTTCTTTTACCTACCCTCGAAACTCCCTAGCCTATAATTCTCTATAGATTTTCGTGTTGCTTTTATTTTATTTTCACGGTTGGGTGAACGAATTCTATTCATATACCAAATCGTTTGCTTTTACTTTGTTTGTTATTTTCACAGGGACTTGAACCTTGTGTGAGGACGTGCATGGTTTGTGCCAACCATATAAATACTTGCACAAGCCACTTGGTTGTTTCAACTCAATGCTTCAACAAGGAAGTATTCGTTAAACCAAAGGTCCATGTCCATCAAAAGTGAGGTTACTCGTACCTCAATGGTAAAATGTGTCGCCCTTGCTTTATTCAATCTTGGGGAGGTAATCACTTCTCACACTCTATTTTTGATAACTGCATTTTCTATTTTTCTTGTGGTGATCTATTCAAGTTTGGTTCTTGCAAAACTTCTAGCTTGGAAAAGTTAATTCTGCATGTGTAGAGTCTTGTGCAATGTTCTTCTTCGCTGAAACTTTTTGTGCAATCATGTATTCCATTGTTTTCGAATGCTTGCTTAGGTAAGTTGTGTTTCATGTTTGTATAATGAATACACTTGCTTTTGTTAGGATTCGTAAGAGTTGAGTTAGAGCTTTGTTGCACTAGTTAAAATCTTTATCCGGCTTGATAAGAACTTTGTGATCCTCTAGAATACATTGCCATGATTTCTACACTTAAATCCTATGTCTCCCACTTTTGAAGTTTGAATTGTTTATCCTAGTTGGTTGATTTTTGAAGATGCCATGCTAGTAGGAGTAATTTGAAATAGTTAGAGTAAAGCTTTTTATTGGTATGGATGATTAGTTTTGGACGCTTTTGCTCTAATTCTTTTAGCTAACCAAGTTTTGCCTTGGAAATAATATTGCCAAACAAGTACAAGAAGAAAAAGTCTAAAATTTATGACTTGTTTGATGAATGATTGTCTTGAGAGTTTACCCTTAAAGATACTTAACCCGATAGATGTTCTGATAGACTTGATGACACTCTTGAAAGGAGTTGTTTGATTGAAATGAAGTCTAACGGTAATTGTGATGCATGCCAAAGCTAACCTTGTGGGTCAAACTGTGGTACTATTTAAAGAGTTCTATGTTTCTCATGCACACCTTTGGATGCCAACAACTCTATTGGCCTACGAACGATCTATGGTACAACCCCTGATTTCGGCTATGAATTGATGACATGAGTGGCATAAATGTCACTGTAATGGGCAAAAGTATTGGTACTCTCAAAGGTTGTGCAAGCTATTGTAAAAGAAACACTCAATGATCCTTGAAAAAAAATGAAGATCCACATAACAAGTCCTTGGAATGGTCTCATTACTAATTTATGAATTTTCTTGAAAGACAATGATTGGATTAGAAGTGTTTTTGATAGCCTTCATTTACTGATGTGGGTATCAATAAGACACTTCACTGTTATGCTACTTAGGACATGAACTCTCTTACTCAAATTTGCTATTAAAACATCCCAGTGTTCGTTGGCAAGCTAGAGTTAACTAGAAGAATTAGATTGATTGTTACATTTCTAGTTATTTATACTTATATTAAACTCTACTTTGATTGTCTTGATTCACCAAAACTTGTATAGTATTCTTGTCATCTCTCTAACTTTGATGTGCCTTACAAATGGATGAAGTGTTGGACGCATATGACTGCCAACTGTAAGTGAATTCATATTCTCATTTAAGCCCTTACTTTACATAAGTGAGGATATACAAAACTTAAAAGACGCAATAGAAGGATCACAAGTTTGCTTTCAAAGCTAGATCCACTTTTTACATGGAGCATTGAAGTTCTAATTAATCTTTTATGGATTGCCATAACTAAGCTTGTGTTGCCTTGTATAGATATGTTCTTTCTTACTTTGAGCTTGCAGGTCAAATAAGGATACAAGACATCAATCTTATACATGTGATATTATACTTTTGTTTCAATTTTTGCCTCATTTAAAGTATCGACTCGTGTCTCATGAACATGATAACCTTGTTCATAAGGCACCATCTTGCTCAGGGATGAGCAAGAGTCTAGCTTGGGTAAGTTGATGAGTCCAAAATTGAGACATATTTAAGTATATAAATTATTCATATTGTCACTCATTACATGCTATATCTAGTTATAACTATGCCTATTATGTATGATTACTAGTTCTCATTCATTTTCACATGGACTTTGCACAACTAGTAGTTTTATTTGGATTTTATTACTTTTTATTGTCTTTGACTTGTGTGTGGGTGTTGTGTTGGATTATGGATAAAGCAAGGCAAAAGGAACCAAGAAGATGCAATATGGAGGATCTACAGGCACCAGACTTAGCCATTTGAGAGGTGGAAAAAGTGATTTTTTCCATAAATTCCAAATGAATATCTAAGGCCACGGTGTTGTATCCCTCGTCCATACGATTCCAACAAGCCAAAGAACACCCAAATCGGAGTTCGTATTAAGAAATGGCAGCCAAAATATGAAAGCATACAAAGGGCGTAAAAACCACTCGTACGGGCGGGTGTCTAGATGCACAGAAACAATTGTTCTAGACGCGTTTCTTCCTAGAATCCATCCTCATTTATTTCTAGACCTTCCTTAGGTCATAAGGAACGTATTGGGGGCTATTGGGGGCACCCCTATGTCTATATAAAGAGGCAAGGAGTCGAAGGAGAAGCATACCTCTCCATAGACATCCACGGCAGAGCCCCGCCACCGTGCCATCTCCGTAGCCGCCGCACCTCCAAGATGTAGATCTCCATCTACACCCCCACACCATTCAATCAAGAGTAAGAAGAGAAGGAGGCCATCACCATCAGCACCACCACGCACCGAGTGTCGACTCCATCACCATCTCCATCTCCATCAACGCCTCCATCTCCCTCTCTCTTGTATTTAGTATTTGTAAGATTGAACATGATGATAATTTCCATGAATTCTTCTTTGTGTTGTTGTTCATCTATGATTGAGTAATTGATTCGGTTCTAGGTTGAGGTATGATCTAGTATGTAACCCTAGACTTTGTGGCTTGATCTATTATATTACTCTCTCCCCTAGTGATAAGGAGGAGATAGATGAGTTCATGTGATCCTTTGGTCTAGAGTGTATTATTGACCTGCGCGAGTGACAGCGATGCGAGGCTCTATGTAGTACACATGTGTGACAACCCAGAATCATTGGGGATCGTTTATTTATCTAAAGATGTATCTTGTGTAATTCAAATAGATTGCTACATAGTTGCCCCTTTAGTTCTAGTGAAACCGAAAGCCTAGACACCGCCTTACTCTAATCAATTCTACATCTACAACCCCCCTTGTTTACTTTCAATATTTGTTTAGCTTGTTCTCGTTTTGTTCCTTATTGTTAGTTACTTTAATCATCTCTCAATTACAATTATCCTAGCAATCTATAGAGTAGACTATTTTCAGACACAGTTTTGGGTGCGAACGTGGCCTCACTAATAACATGGCTGCAGGGTTGTGTTGATTGCTATCCGCAAAGCTTTCAAGAGACGAACTTTATAAATAATATATGCTGCTACAAGTACTGCAATAACCCTGTTATTGATCGCAGGAAAACCAGGCATCAACTTGGTGCCGTTGCCGGGGAGCATAGCGTTTGGTTATTTCCTACCCACTCGGACATAGTTTATTTCCGTCTGTTGCTATTATCTTACTACTTTTATTCATTTGAAAAGAACAAAAAATTAGTTAATCTTTTATTGCTAGTCTTGTTATTGTCTTAATAAAAATACAAAAATATGGGCACTATGGCACAAAAGGATCTTGGGGAGTATGGTACTTTCAATAGTATTTATTCGCATTCACCTATTACTCAACCCGCTGTCATAGCATAGAATTATGAAATTAATCCTAAACTAATACAAATCATCGAAAGCAAAGCCCTTGCAGGAGATCTAGAGAATGATTCATCTAGCATATTGAGAACTTTACTAAATTGTGTTCTACGGTGAGGTTGGCTATTTGGATAGAAGATGAGCTGAAATTAATGTTGTTTCCATTCTCATTGAAAGGTGAAGCCAAAGAATGGTTACATTCACAATCTGCAGGACGCTTCAAATAATGGGAAGGTATCTCTCATGATTTTCTCTTAAGAAAAGAAAATTTATGACCGGAGGTTTGACATCATGACTCTTAAGCAAAGAAGCAATGACGATTTAATGCCAGCTTATAATAGATTCTTAACTTTCTTGCGTGAATGTCCGCCTCATAATTTATATGATTGGTTATTGTTGAAAATATTTTATGGAGGCTAAAATTATACTTCTAAAGATAAGTTAGACATGACGTCTAATGGTTATTTCCTTAGAAAAACTGTGGATAAATCTTGGAAGCTTTTGAATACAGTGCAGAATAGTTTTCATTGATGGCATGTTAATATTATGCATGAGGATAAACCTCTCCCTACTGATCTTGAAAGTTTGGTCAATGATTTCATCAAAGATGAAAACAGTAGAGGAAAGATTCCTTATGGTGACACCATAGTTAGAAATGTTCTTTCTAAAGCAATGCCTTTCATAGAAAATTATTTTAATCATATTAAAACTACTATCACTAACAATGGAGAATGACCCTCTACTATTACTCCTATATCTTCCAGTTGTTGTACTATTGAGGCAAGAAAGAAGGTTAAAACCAAGAAGCCTAAAACTAATAAGCCTTGTGTTGAACATACCATACCCGTGACAAGCTCCCGAGAAGTTAAGGATAATCGCAAATTAACTAAATATGATAAGATGTATACACGCGGGGAGTATGAGGCTGGATTAGGGTGGGTCACTCATATGAACGGAAGAGATCCAGAAACCAGCAAGAAAGAAGAAGAAGAACAACAACAACAACAAGAAGAAGAAGAAGAATTGGAAGTAAAGTATCCCGCTCTCAAACCTTATCCATATCTTTATTCTACATCATATGATGTATATGACTCTAGTGTTGATGATAACTTATATAATTCTAGAATTCTTGATGTTTTCCCTAAAGATTTTTTTGATGATTCTAGTAGTGTTTGTTTAGATACTCTTTATGGGAATTCTGATGATGATGAACCTAATACAAAATCTTGTATTCCTTCCATATCTGTTTTCTATGCCCTTTGTTTTACTAATGAGGTGCAGGAAAGTCTGTTGCTACAAGGAAAACTACTAGCTCCAGAAGAATATTATAAATTGTATCCTCAAAATATTAGCCAAGGTAAAGATTCGAAGATTGATCATAAATCATTAACGTTATCTTGGCAGAATAAGAGTACACGCTCACCACACCTTGTGTATAAATTCTCGCTAACATGCGTACACATATTTATTTATATGATGCCAATGCACCGCAAGAGGGTTCGTCTCCAACTATAGATGGCTCTTGTATCCTAGCTCTATGGCTTTAAATTAGGCTCTTCTTGGGAGACAACCCAAAAGTCATTAGTTGTCTTTCTTAATTTTGTGTCTTTAGTTAGTTGCATTACTGTTGCATTGGCACGTTGCATGTTTCTATATTAGAGTAGGCTTGGGACATTATTCAGAAAGTAGAATTGTTCATATCTCTAATCATGTATTGCTTATCCTGGTTAAATCTTCACAACAAAAATATTTGTTTGCTTTGTTTTGATGCTGGACTAATGTTTCAGGTCCTTAGTAATTTTTTTGGAGAAAATAACTCGTTCTGGAGTTCTAGTGAGCTTAACGAGCAGTATTACGGGCAGACCCGTCCATACCATGCGCCCGTACCGTTCATGTGAAAAATCAGAAGAAGCATAAAAATCTCTAGGAAGGTGACTGCAAGCTTAACGAGCATCGGTACGGTGGGATGCGTCCATACTATCCACCCGTACCGACCTTGTTACCAGGAAAAGGAAACATCAAGATGACTCAGAGGCTATAACCACTACCCATATGGGTGCATCCCGCCTGTACCACCTGATCGTACCAACTTCGATGGGAGTGACAAAACAAAGAGAAGAAGAACCAAATACGAGGTGCAGTATGGGCGGAGCCCGTATGTACCACACGACCATAACAAGGAGCAGCCCCGTGTAGTAAGGGCAGGGACAAGTACAAAAAATTTATAACCCCTCCAATCTTTCTAGTTTTGACAATCTCCGGTCAGTGGGTTACCTTCTACATGTTCCTTTGTACTTCATGTTTTACCTACCTTCGAAACTCCCTAGCCTATAATTCTCCATAGCGTTTTGTGTTGCTTTTATTTTCTTTTCATGATTGGGTGGACGAACTCCGTTCATACACCGAATTATTTGCTTTTACTTCGTTTGTTATTTTCACAGGGACATGAACCTTGTGTGATGACGTGCATGGCTTGTGCCAACCGTGTAAATACTTACACAAGCCACTTGGTTGTTTCAACTCAACGCTTCAACAAGGAAGTACTCGTTGAACCAAAGGTCCATGTCCATCAAAAGTGAGGTTACTCGTACCTCAACGGTAAAGTGTATCACCCTTGCTTTATTCAAGCTTGGGAAGGTAACCACTTCTCACAATCTATTTTTGATAACTGCATATTCTATTTTTCTTGTGGTGATCTATTCAAGTTTGGTTCTTGCAAAATTTCTAGCTTGGGGAAGTTAATTCTGCATGTGTAGAGTCTTGTGCAATGTTCTTGTTTGATAAAACTTTTTGTGCAATCATGCATTCCGCTATTTCCGAATGCTTGCTTAGGTAAGTTGTGTTTCATGTTTATATAATGGATGCACTTGCTTTTGTTAGGATTTGTAAGAGTTGAGTTAGAGCTTTGTTGCACTATGTTAAAATCTTTATCCAGCTTGAGAAGAACTTTGTGATCCTCTAGAATACATTGCCATGATTTCTACACTTAAATCCTATGTCTCCCACTTTTGAAGTTTGAATTGTTTATCCTAGTTGGTTGATTTGTTAAGATGCCATGCTAGTGGGACAAAATAGTTAGAGTCAAGCTTTTTATTGGTATGGATGATTAGTTGTGGAAGCTTTTTCTCTAGTTCTTTTAGCTAACCAAGTCTTGCCTTGGAAATAATATTGCCAAAAAAGTACAACAAGAAAAAGTCTGAAATTTATGACTTGTTTGATGAATGATTATCTTGAGAGTTTACCCTTGAAGATACTTAACCTGATAGATGTTTTGATAGACTTGACACACTCTTGAAAGGAGTTGTTTGATTGAAATGAAGTCTAGCGGTAATTGTGATGCATGCCAAAGCTAACCTTGTGGATCAAACCGTGGTACTATTTAAAGAGTTATATGTTTCTCATGCACACCTTTGGATACCAACAACTCCACTAGCCTACAAACGATCTATGGTAGAACCCCTGATTTTGGCTATGAGTTGATGACATGAGTGGCATAAATGTCACTGTAATGGGAAAAAGTATTGGTACTCTCAAAAGTTGTGGAAGCTATTGTAAAAGAAACACTCTATGATCCTTGAAATAAAAAGGAAAAAATAATGAAGATCCACATAACAAGTCCTTGGCATGGTCTCATTACTACTTTATGAATTTTCTTGAAATACAATGATTGGATTAGAAGTGTTTTTGATAGCCTTGATTTACTAATGTGGGAGTCAATAAGACACTTCACTTTTATGCTACTTAGGACATGAACTCTCTTACTCAAATTTGCTATTAAAACATCCTAGTGTTCCTTGGCAAACTGAGAGTTAACTAGAAGAATTGGATTGATTGTTACATTTCTAGTTATTTATACTTATATTAAACTCTATTTTGATTGTCTTGATTTACCAAAGCTTGTATAGTGTTCTTGTCATCTCTCTAACTTTGATGATCCTTACAAATGGATGATGTGCTGGACGTATATGACTACCAACCGTAAGTGAATTCATATTCTCATTTAAGGCCTTACTTTACATAAGTGAGGAGATACAAAACTTAAAAGATGCAATAGAAGGATCACAAGTTTGCTTTCAAAGCTATATCCACTTCTGACATGGAGCATTGATGTTCTAATAAATCTTTTATGGACTGACATAACTAAGCTTGTGTTGCCTTGTATAGATATGTTATTTCTTACTTTGAGCTTGAAGGGAAAATAAGGATACAAGGCATCGATCTTATACATCCGATATTATACTTTTGTTTCAATTTTTACCTCATTTAAAGTATCGACTCATGTCTCATGAACATGATAACCTTGATCATAAGCCACCATCTTGCTCAGGGATGAGCAAGAGTCTAGCTTGGGAAAGTTGATGATTCCAAAATTGAAGTATATAAATTATTCATATTATCACGCATTACATGATATATCTAGTTACAAGGATTATGGATAAAGCAAGGCAAAAGGAACCAAGAAGATGCAATATGGAGGAGCTGTGGGAACCAGACTTAGCCATTTGAGAGGTGGAAAAAGTGAATTTTTCCATAAACTCCAAATGAATATCCAAGTCCATGGTGTTGTAGCCCTCGTCCATACGATTCCAACAAGCCAAAGAACACCCAGATCGGAGTTCGTATAAAGCAATTGGCAGCCAAAATACGAAAGCATACAGATGGCGTAACGACCACTAGTACGGGCGGGTACGGTCGTACCGTCCACCCGTACCACAGGTCTGGAAGCACGGAAACAGATTTTCTAGACGCGTTTCTTCATAGAATCTGTCCCCATTTGTTCCTAGACCTTCCTTAGGTCATAAGGAACATACTGGGGCTATTGGGGGCACCCCTAGGCCTATATAAAGAGGCAAGGAATCAAGGGAGAAGCATCCCTCTCCATAGACATCCACGACGGAGCCCTGCCGTTGTCCCATCTCCATAGCCGCCACACCTCCAAGATCTAGATCTCCATCTACACCCCCACACCATTCAAGCAAGAGGAAGAAGAGAAGGAGGCCATCACAATCACCACCACCATGCATCGGGCACCGACTCCATCACCATCTCCATCAACGCCTCCATCTCACTCTCTCTTGTATTTAGTATTTGTAAGATTGTACATGATGATGATCTCCATGAATTCTTCTTTGTGTTATTGTTCATCTAGGCTTGATCTATTGTATTACTCTCTCCCTAGTGACAAGGAGGAGATAGATGAGTTCATGTGATCCTTTGGTCTGGAGTGTATTATTGACTTGCGCGAGTGACAGCGACGCGAGGTTCTATGTAGTACACATGTGTGACAACGTAGAATCATTGGGGATCATTTATTTATCTAAAGATGTATCTTGTGTAATTCCAATAGATGGCTACATAGTTTCCCCTCTAGTACTAGTGAAACTAAAAGCCTAGACACCGCCTTACTCTAGTCAATTCTACATCTATAACCCCCTCGTTTACTTTCAATATTGCTTTACCATGTTCTTGTTTAGTTCCTTATTGTTAGTTATTTTAATCATCTCTCAATTACCATTATCTCTACATCTACAACCCCTTGAAACCGAAAGCCTCCACCTCTCCCTCCTGATAATCATGTGGGCGAACACTCCACTCACAAATCAAAGGGTCACTTTTATTCTTATAATTCTCAACTCAAAAACCAAGAGTCTTTCCATTAAAACACTTTTAGTTACTTGATTTAATGCCACTCAATTTAATGAACACATTAACAATTTATTCCCTTGCAATATTTTGATACACCAAAACTATTCCGGCAATTTTATCAAAACAGTTTTTGCGCTGTATAGTGATACCTTCGATCTAGATTACGGATGTAGTATAGCTCTTTTTCTCTAGTGGACCTAGGTTTATCGAATCCTCGGGAAGCAGAAGCATAGTGAAGTTACTTTAACGAACCTTCGGGAGTTTTAGAATTCCATTTGTGTTTTTACCGGACCAAGAGTTTGCGTCTTTTGTTGTTGTCGATGATGGAGAGAGAGGGCCTAGGGCATTCGGTTTCACCTGTAGCTGTGCAAAACATCTTATGGGAATAAAAGATAATAATAAAGTATGCATGTAATTGTTAGAGCAAGATAATTATATGTGGGAAGTCCATCCATAATCGCTATTGCCTCCGCAATCGCTTATAGCAATAACCTACTAGTCTCATCCATTAGAGAAAGAGAACTAATGATATGCATAGTGACGTCACCGTTAATCCAAAGTAAATCCCTCACATACAGCCGTACTACCCCTTTTGTCACTTGGGTTCCCAACCTGCAGATTAGTCATTACTCATACTCCCTATACCTGGCTCAATCCTTGGGGTCTTGGGTACCTAGCAAGTCCTTAGATTGAGGCAAGAGAGGATACAATAATAATCATGCCATACAAACTAATACATGATCCCATCTATGATAAATAACATGCACAAAAAGCTACATGGCTAGGCCGAAGCCCTTGGCCCAAGGAGAATTACTCACACATAGAGATGAGATCAAAGATCATAAACATTGTAGTGGAAATCATGAGATTGATAGCAAATAGTCTTGCAATGTTGCCAATCGAAGATGAGATATACTATTAGAAGTGGTGGAATATGGCTATGGTGGTGGAGAAGGGTTTGGCGATTAGATCTAAGTCCATTCCTCCGGCGGCTCTTCGATGTTGTGGATGCAGGTTTCTGGGGAGGCTAGCGACTTGCGGACTCTGTTTCTCGTTGCTCGACGCATCTTTATATAGGATTCCCTTCATGAAAGTTGTTCTGTTTGACCTAGCGGTGTTGATGGCAACTATATGACCGGAACTATAAGGCCGGAATTTTAGTCCTGCCGTATAGTTGGTCGTTAAAGCGTTTGTCTCCACTTCACGACTCCTGGTTTCTTCGAGTTGTTGGAAATCTCGTATCTTTGACTTTAATGTTGTGATTCCCATCATCAAACGTCATTATCTGCGCATAGAAAATAGAAAGAAAGGATTGCATACCCCTTTGATCATTAGGCATTAGTGGTAGGGTTTAGAGAGATATTTCATCAAAAATATGAATAATATCCAGTTTAAATATGGACGTAGATGGCTATATTTCAGAGCCATTAACCTCCCCAAGCTTAAACTTGATCGTCCTCGAGCAAGAAAACCAAAATAAAAAAGAAACTCGGCATTTAAACTGAAATAACGAGATGATGATCTTACTCATGATTGGTAGTCTCATGTTTCCTCCACTTTATAAATCTGAAAAACTTCAGCATAGATAGAGTAATGGCAGGCATATCATACGGGTTTTTGTGCATCCTTATAGCACAACAAAATTATTGTTAACATGGATGAGTCAAATGAGTAAACTTTATTCCATGTCATGTAATCAACTCATAGGCTTGCCTTTGAACAATAAAGTATAATCCTGTAAAATTGAGTGTGAGAGTTGTCATGAAAAGCATATACACTAGAGTATCTCAATTCTCGCACATCAATAAATCAAGACTTTTCAAGCACTACTTTGTTGATGGGTTCGTAGCATGCAAAACAAAAAAATTCTACCGCAAGAACGAACAAAACCCAGATCTAATCTAGATAAAAGCCAAGATCTAATCTATTAGACATGTGCAACGAGATAGATCTGTACTAACCCTTGTAGATCCAAAAGCCTTGTGCGAGATCGGATCTCGTGGTTGATGTAGACGATCACTTGCCAATCTCAAGATCGAGTAGACGATCCTTTCGGCGCCGCGTTCCGGCAGTGCTTCCGCAGTCGGTCACACGTGCGGAGTCGATGCAGACCTTCCTCTCCATGTTCTAGCGAGCAGCGGATGTAGTAGATCTCTCCACGGAATCCCAGTAGCACGACGGTGTGGTGGTGGTGGTGGAGTAGAGAATTCTGCAGGGCTTCGCCTAAGCCTGAG
Source organism: Avena insularis (assembly GCA_023614405.1). Taxonomy (NCBI): domain Eukaryota; kingdom Viridiplantae; phylum Streptophyta; class Magnoliopsida; order Poales; family Poaceae; genus Avena; species Avena insularis. Next base: position 473,764,868 of record CM042696.1, on the reverse strand, counting down.
CAGAGCGAAGGAGGAGGAGAGAGGCGGCTAGGGCAAGAGTGGAGGGGCAAGGGGGGTGGCGCCTCCACCCCTCTATATATAGAGGGAGGGGTGCGGCCTAGGGTTCCAACCCCTAGGCCCACCTCCTAGGGCTGGCGCACAAGGGAGAGGGGGGAGGGAGTTTCCTTCCCACCCAAGTCTCCCCTTTTCCTTTCTTGGTTTTCAAGTAAAGTCCACGGAACCTTCTAGAACTTTCCGGAACATTCTGAAACCTTCTAGAACCCCCATATAAACACTCTGGAACATTTCCGAACCTAGAAAATGATCTCCATTATATGAATCTCATTCTCCGGACAATTCCGGATCTCCTCGTGATGTCCCAGATCCAATCCGAGACTCCGAACAACATTCGGTCTCCAACGCACATTCCATATCTACCTAAACAACATCGAACCTTAAGTGTGTCACCCTACGGTTCGTGAATATGCAGACATGATGGAGACACCTCTCCGATCAATAACCATCAGCGGGATCTGGAGATCCATAACGGCTCCCACATACTCAACGATGACTTCGTGATCAATACAACCACTAACATACGAAACCAATTCCCTTTGTCACGCGATATTCTACTTATCCGAGGTTTGATCGTCGGTATCTCCATACCTAGTTCTACCTCGTTACTGATAAGTACTCTTTACTCGTTCCATGTTATGTTATCCCTTGTGACCTAGTCACATGCTTGCAAGCTAACTAGATGACATTCCACCGAGAGGGCCCAGAGCATATCTATCTGTCATATGGATGGACAAATCCCAATCTTGGTCCATGCGCTTCAACACATACTTTCAGAATACCCAATGACACCTTTATGACCACCCAGTTACGAAGCGGTGTTTGATGTCATCAAAGCACCCATCCGGTGATGGTGATTAACATAACCTCATGGTCGAAGGATCAGGTTACTATGCATTTGAAAGCTTGTAGCAATACGAACTAAATGACTTGATCTTATGCTACACTTACTATGGGTGTGTGTCCATCACATCATTCTCCTAATGATATAACCTTGTTATCAATGACATCCAATGTCCATGATTAGGAAACCATGATCATCTATTGATCAACAAGCTAGTTCAACAAGAGGCTTACTAGGGACTCTTTTACGTTTACAAAACACACATGTATCAGTGTTTCCTTATAATACAATTATAGCATGGGATGTAAACATTCATAATAAACACAAAGATATAATAATAACCACTTTTATTATTGCCTCTTGGGCATATCTCCAATAGTCTCCCACTTGCAATAGAGTCAATAATCTAGATTACATGGTAATATACCTAACACCCATGGCGTTCTGGTGTTGGTCATGCTTTGCTCTAGGGAGAGGTTTAGTCAACAGATCTACCACATTCAGATCAGTGTGTACTTTGCAAATATTTATGCCACCATCTTGGACATACTCGCGAATAGCATGGAAACGTAGCTTGATGTGCTTCAGCTTGCTATGTGACCTTGGCTCCTGTGCATTAGCTATGGCACCTGTGTTGTCACAGTAGATGGCCATCGGGTCCAACGCACTAGGAACCACGCCAAGTTCAGTAATGAACTCCTTCATCCATATGGCTTCCTGTGCAGCCTCCGAAGCAGCTATGTATTCTGATTCAGTTGAAGATTTTGCCACAACGCTTTGCTTGGCACTCCTCTAGCTCACTGCATCACCATTCAAAATAAGTACGTATCCAGATTGTGACTTCGAGTCATCTGGATCGGTGTTCCAACTAGCATCAGTGTAACTGTTTACAACAAACTGTTCATCACCTCCATAAGAAAGAACCATATCCTTAGTCCTATTTAGGTACTTTAGGATATTCTTGACCGATGTCCAGTGCTCCATTCTAGGATCACTTTGATATCTGCTAGTCAAACTAACAGCATGTGCTATATTCGGTCTTGTACACAGCATGGCATACATGATAGAACCTATGGCCGAGGCATAGGGAATATTATTCATTTTCTCTCTATCTTCTGCCGTAGCTGGACTTTGAGTCTTACTCAAGGTCTTACCTGACAACATGGGCACGAACCCTTTCTTGCTCTCTTCCATTCTAAACTTCTTTAGAACTTTGTCCAAGTATGTACTTTGTGAAAGCGCTATTAGGCGTCTTGATCTATCTCTATAAATCTTGATGCCTAGAATATATGCCGCTTCGCCAAGATCCTTCATTGAAAAACTATTATTCAAATAGGCTTTGACACTATTAAGAAGTTCTATATCATTCCCAATCAACAATATGTCATCTACATATAGTACTAGGAATGCTATAGAGCTCCCACTCACTTTCTTGTAAATACAAGCTTCTCCATAAGTTTGTATAAATCCAAAGTTTTTGATTACTTTATCAAAACGTTGATTCCAACTCCGGGATGCTTGCTTCAGTCCATAAATGGAGCACTGAAGTTTGCATACCTTGTCAGCATCTTCAGGATTGACAAAGCCCTTGGGTTGTACCATATACAACTCTTCATCAATGTCTCCATTAAGGAACGCCGTTTTGACATCCATCTGCCAAATCTCATAATCGAAATATGCAGCAATTGCTAACAAAATCCTCACGGACTTTAGCTTCGCTACTGGTGAGAATGTCTCATCGTAGTCAACTCCTTGAATTTGTCGGAACCCTTTCGCGACAAGTCGAGCTTTATAGACGGTAACATTACCATCAGCATCTGTTTTTCTCTTGAAAATCCATTTGTTCTCTACAGCCTTACGGCCATCCGATAAGTCCACCAAAGTCCGCACTTGGTTTTCGTACATGGATCCCATTTCGGATTTCATGGCTTCTAGCCATTTGTCGGAATTTGGGCTCACCATAGCTTCTTCATACGTCGCAGGGTCATCAGTGTTGTCCACCAACATGACGTTCAAGCCAGGGTCATACCAATCAGGAGCGGTACGAACCCTCGTTGACCTGCGAGGTTCAGCAACAACTTTGTTCGAAGTTTCATGATCACCATCATTAGCTTCCTCTCCAATTGGTGCAGGCGGCACAAAAACATCTTCCGGTGCTGCGCTACTCTCAACTCCGAGAGAAGGTTCAATAACCTCGTCGAGTTCTACTTTCCTTCCAGTCACTTCCTTCGAGAAAAACTCCTTCTCAAGAAAGGATCCATTCTTGGCAACGAAAACTTTGCCTTCGGATCTATGATAGAAGGTATACCCAATTGTTTCTTTAGGGTATCCTATGAAGACGCATTTCTCCGCTTTGGGTTCAAGCTTATCAGGTTGTAACTTCTTTACATATGCTTCGCAACCCCAAACTTTAAGGAATGACAACTTAGGTTTCTTTCCAAACCACAATTCGTACGGTGTCGTTTCAACGGATTTATATGGTTCCCTATTTAAAGTGAATGCGGTTGTCTCTAATGCATAGCCCCAAAACGATAGCGGTAAATCTGTAAGAGACATCATAGACCGAACCATATCTAAGAGAGTTCGATTACGACGTTCGGACAGACCATTATGCTATGGTGTTCCCGGCGGTGTCAATTGCGAAAGTATTCCACATTTCTTTAAATGCATGCCAAACTCATAACTTAGATATTCACCTCCAGGTCGAGCGAAACTTAATCTTCTTGTTACGATGATTTTCCACTTCACTTTGAAATTCCTTAAACTTCTTGAAAGTTTCGGACTTATGTTTCATAAAGTAGACATACCCATATCTACTTAAGTCATCCGTGAAAGTGAGAACATAACGATATCCACCACGCGATGCTACACTCATTGGACCGCACACATCGGTATGTATTATTTCCAATAAGTCTGTAGCTCGCTCCATTATTCCAGAGAATGGAGTCTTAGTCATTTTTCCCATTAGACATGCTTCGCATCTTTCAAGTGATTCAAGAAGTCCATCAGAATGGAGTTTCGTCATACGCTTCACTCCAATGTCACCAAGACGATAGTGCCACATGTATGTAGAATTATCATTCAATTTTGTTCGTTTAGCATCTATGTTGTGAACATGTGTATCACTACTATCGAGATTTAGTAAGAATAAACCATTCATCTCAGGTGCATTACCATAAAAGATATTACTCATATAAATCGAACAACCTTTATTCTCGGACTTAAAAGAGTAACCGTCTCGCAATAAACACGATCCAGATATAATGTTCATGCTTAACGCAGGCACCAAATAACAATTATTCAAATTTAAAACTAATCCCGAAGGTAGATGTAGAGGGAGCGTGCCGACGGCGATCACATCAACCTTGGAGCCATTTCCAACGTGCATCGTCACCTCGTCTCTTGCCAGTCTTCGCTTATTCCGCAGCTCCTGTTTTGATTTACAAATATGAGCAACCGAAACAGTATCAAATACCCAGTCACTACTACGATTACTAGTAAGATACACATCAATAACATGTATATCGAATATACCTTTCTTCTTGATGTTGCCATTCTTCAGATCCGCCAGGTACTTGGGGTAGTTACGCTTCCAGTGACCAGCACCCTTGCAGTAGAAGCATTCAGTTTCAGGCTTAGGACCAGCCTTTGGCTTCTTAGCAGGTGTGGCAGCTTTCTTGCCGTCCTTATTGAAGTTGCCCTTGTTCTTAGGCTTGCCCTGTTTCTTGAAATTGGTGGTCTTATTGACCATCAACACTTGGTGCTCCTTCTTGATCTCCACTTCAGCAGTTTTCAGCATGGATGATAGTTCAGGCAACATCTTGTTCATGCAGTGCATATTGTAGTTCATCACAAAGTTCTTATTACTCGGTGGCAGTGATTGGAGGACACGGTGAATCCCTAACTCATTAGGAATCATTATCCCCAACTCTTGGAGCTTGTTTGCGTGCCCAGACATGGTGAGCACGTGCTCGCTAACAGAGCTACCCTCTTCCATCTTACAGTTAAAGAACTTTTCGGAGGCCTCATAGCTCTCCACGGCCGCGTGAGTCTCAAAAATCAGCCTGAGCTCCATAATGATCTCGAACGGGTCGTGGTGCTCAAAGCGCTTCTGAAGCTCCGTTTCTAAACCGTACAGGATGGCACACTGAATTGTGGAGTAGTGATTTTTCCGAGTGGCGTAAACATTCTTTACGTCATCGGTGGCATCTTCTGCAAGTGGGTCACCTAGCGGTGCTTCGAGCACATAGGTCATCTGACCAGCCCTGAGGACAATCTTCAGTCCACGGAGCCAGTCCATGAAGTTGCTTCCATTGTTCTTAAGCTTTTCTTTCTCTAGGAACGCATTGAAATTGATGGACAGGTTCGCCATAATCTACAACAAATTTGCAAGTAGTTTAGACTAAGTTCATGATAAATTGAGTTCAATTTTAATTCTTAAATTAACCAGGTGAACTCCCACTCAAAATAACATCCCTCACGTTGTCTTAGTGATTACACGAACCAAAGCCACTACACCAAGTTTGATCTTCACGAGAGAAGATGTAGTTTCATCGGCGAACAATCTTCATGTTCATCATATCATTTATATGACGCATGCTCTACCTTTCGGTATTCCGTGTTCCGAGACCATGTCTGTACATGCTAGGCTCGTCAAGATTAACCTTAGTTTCTGCATGTGCAAATCTGGCTTGCACCCGTTGTATGCACACGTAGAATCTATCACATCCGATCATCACGAGATGCTTCGAAACGTCGAGTCTTAGCAACGGTGCCAACTAAGGACGAACACTTTATTACTTGATATTTAGTGAGAGGGGTCATCTTATAATGCTACCATCGCGATCTAAGCAATACAAGATGCATAAAGGATTAACATCACAGGCAATTCATAATTGGTGTGATATGATATGGCCCTTTCTTCTTATGCCTTTGATCTCCATCTCCAAAGCACGGACATGATCTCCATCATCACCAGCATTGCGTCAAGGTCAGTGGCGCCTCTTCATGGTTGTCCATCATCACTAGCAACTATTACAACTACTTGGAATAAAGCGATTACAAGATGAATAGACATGCGGGTCTTACAAAATTAAAGACAACCATTAGGATCCTGCCGGTTGCCATATTACAACAAGGATCATTGCATACATCAAATATAATCACAATCACATGATGGCCATATCACATCACAAAACCCCTGCAAAAACAAGTTAGACGCCTCTAATTTTCTTTGCATGTTTTACGTGGTTTGGGGCTTTCGAATAAGAACGGATCTTACCTACGAAACTGAACCACAACGTTGAAACAAGTGCTATCAATTACAAAGTGTAAATTGGATCTATACTATGGTGGGAGAGACAGACACCCGCAAAGCCACTTGTGCAAAGCAAGTTACACGTCAAGCGTGGAGCAAGTATCATGTGCGATGACATGTAAGGTTAGCCCGAGCCGCTTCATCCCACCATACCGCAAGATGCAAAGTACACAAAGCAAAAGACGGCACGAGTACCAACGCCCACAAAACCATTGTGTTCTACTCGTGCAACAGATCTACGCATAGACACGGCTCTGATACCACTGATGGGTTCGTAGCATGGAAAACAAAAAATTTCTACCGCAAGAACAAACAAAACCCAGATCTAATCTAGATAAAAGCCAAGATCTAATCTATTAGACATGTGCAACGAGATAGATCTGTACTAACCCTTGTAGATCCGAAAGCCTTGTGCGAGATCGGATCTCGTGGTTGATATGAGCGATCACTTGCGATCTCAAGATCGAGTAGGCGATCCTTCCGGCTGCAGCGCGGTCACACGTGAGTCGTCTGAGACCTTCATCTCCTGTTCTGAGCGGAGGTAGTAGATCTCTCCACGGAATCCCAGCTGAGACGGCGTGGTGGTGGTGGTGGAGTAGAGAATTCTGAGCTTCGCATAAGCCTAAGCAGAAGCGAAGGGAGGAGGCGGCTAGGGCAAGAGTGGAGGGGCAAGGGGGGTGGCGCCTCCACCCCTCAATATATAGAGGGAGGGGTGCGGCCTAGGGTTCCCACCCCTAGGCCCACCTCCTAGGGCCGGCGCACAAGGGAGAGGGGGGAGGGAGTTTCCTTCCCACCCAAGTATCCCCTTTTCCTTTCTTGGTTTTCAAGTAAAGTCCACGGAACCTTCTGGAACTTTCCGGAACTTTCCGAAACCTTCTAGAACCCCCATATAAACACTCATGAACATTTCCGAACCTAGAAAATGATCTCCATTATATGAATCTCATTCTCCGAACAATTCCGGATCTCCTCGTGATGTCCCAGATCTAATCCGAGACTCCGAACAACATTCGGTCTCCAACGCACATTCCATATCTACCTAAACAACATCGAACCTTAAGTGTGTCACCCTATGGTTCGTGAATATGCAGGCATGATGGAGACACCTCTCCGATCAATAACCATCAGCGGGATCTGGAGATCCATAACGGATCCCACATACTCAACGATGACTTCATGATCGATAGAACCATTAACATACGAAACCAATTCCCTTTGTCACGCGATATTCTACTTATCCGAGGTTTGATCGTCGGTATCTCCATACCTAGTTCTACCTCGTTACTGATAGGTACTCTTTACTCGTTCCATGTTATGTCATCCCTTGTGACCTAGTCACATGCTTGTAAGCTAACTAGATAACATTCCACCGAGAGGGCCCAGAGCATATCTATCCGTCATATGGATGGACAAATCCCAATCTTGGTCCATGCGCTTCAACACATACTTTCAGAATACCCAATGACACCTTTATAACCAACCGATTCTGAGCGGTGTTTGATGTCATCAAAGCACCCATCCGGTGATGGTGATTAACATAACCTCATGGTCGAAGGATTAGGTTACTATGCATTTGAAAGCTTGTAGCAATACGAACTAAATGACTTGATCTTATGCTACACTTACTATGGGTGTGTGTGTCCATCACATCATTCTCCTAATGATATAACCTTGTTATCAATGACATCCAATGTCCATGATCAGGAAACCATGATCATCTATTGATCAACAAGCTAGTTCAACAAGAGGCTTACTAGGGACTCTTTTACGTTTACAAAACACACATGTATCAGTGTTTCCTTATAATACAATTATAGCATGGGATGTAAAAATTCATCATAAACACAAAGATATAATAATAACCACTTTTATTATTGCCTCTTGGGCATATCTCCAACATTTGTCATTCATTGTCCTTCAAGAATTTCAGTTCTTAAGTAATTGAGAGCATGCCAAAAAAATATAGTTTATCGGGCTATGATGGACACTCGTGGCATCACTAAGGTTTTTATTCCTTTTGCACAATGATTACTCATATCAGCCAGAGGAGTAATTCCATCATGAACACAGCTACCCGAGGATGCCAAGAATCTTACCCATTATAGCATTGCTGATACATAAGTTTAATCAACTCATAGCCGAAATCTAGGATTTTCCTCCATGAAGATCGTTCGTAGGCTAGCAAAGTTGTTGGCATCCCATAAAGTTTGATACGCATAAAGCTATATCATTCTTATGATTCACAAGTCAAACTTTGGCATGCTCACAAAAACCACTAAACATTAATTCAATCGAACAAATCCTTTTAAAGAGAACTATAAAGTCAATCATTATTTTCTATGGTGTTGAGTGTCTCTAGAAATAAGCCTTCGAGACTAAACACTACAACACCCAAGCCTTCAATTGTGAGACGTTTTCTTATTACAATTGTTTAGCAAATTTTTAGGCAAGACTTGGTTAACTACAAGAGCTGGAACAAAATGTACCCAACTAAATACACATGCAAACAAAACTTTACTACAATATAAAGACTCACTCGACCAATATAACATCTCAACATGTAATACTAACTAGCATGGGTTTCTCAAACTTCAAAAGTGGGGAGTCATAAGGCATACCTCTCATGTTTGGTTCCACTTCTCTCTTCCTTTTTTATTTGCTTCTTGGAAACTCGAAGACGATCACTCTCCTGCAAATGTGTGAAAGCCACAAGGAGAATAGAGAAGAAAGAAGGGGAAAAGAAAGATAAATGGAAAAATCTTTTTGTTGTTTTTAAGAGAGGGAATTAAAGAATAGAAAATTGGCGGCAAAGCTCGGCTAGAACATCTTGAAAGCAAATAGAAATAACTAAATATAAAGTGTTGGGGAAACCAACACGAGTTCTTATAAACTCGAATTAAAAACATAACCTCAAAATAAAAGCAAATGAATGCCAAATAAAGTTAAATGAGGAAACTTCCCCAATCTTAGGCTTTTGTAAGCCCTTCAAATCATTGTGGTGGCGGGAAAAAGTCATTACTATAGTTCGCAAATTGAGTTGATAAATTACTAGTTGTTCCTCGAAGGTTTAAGGAGAGGCTATGCATCCTCTCCACAGTCCCTCCAAGTTCTTGAAAGTCTTGGTATGTAGCTAACCGGGTTGATGGTTGCTCCTCTTGATAAGAAACTTCTTGCTCCTCTTCTTGGTCCTCATCCTCATCTGGAATCTCCTCCCCGGGTTGGTGTTGCTCAACCTGCAAGTCATATAGCAAACGCCCTTCCTCGATAGAGAAAGGACCATTAGGCATAGGAGCGGGGTAGAGATGCCTAGCTCCAGCAATATGCAAGTAATAAACACCACCTCTCCTATTGAGAATTCCACAAGCCTTTAAAGTAGAGAAACCAACACGTCGCTCACCTAGCACATGTTGCAACTCACCTAGGTCGATGCCTAGGGAAATGGCAAGCACGGTGATGACGCCTCCACCTGTGATTGGTCCTTGGCTTTTGGAGGATTGGTGCTCCAGGTAGCTCACAAGGATTGCACTCAAGTTGAGTGAAAAGTTGCAGTTGTTGAAAGCAACCTTTGCGAGGACTAAGATGTCCTCCTCATTGAGTCTCGTGAACTCATTTCGTGCCTGCAAGGTGTTAGCAATAACATAGAACAAATAGCTAATTGCAGGATGTTGAATATTCTTCCCCTTGTTCACTCTAGAAGTGAAGCTCACTCTATTACAAAATTGTTCCGGGGAAGGGTCTAGACCAGTAAAGGATGAACACAAGTCATTATCATTATTGTTTGGAAAATTAAAGCATGCACACCATTCATCTAGTCATAAAGTGTAATTGTTGTTCATCAGTCGGAAAGAAATCATGTACTCTCCATGCCATAGTTTAACGGTGCTTTGTAAAGAACTTAGAAATTCAAGAGTTAACCGGCGATAAGTAGGCACATCACTGAATACAAAGTTTTGTAGGCCAACTCTATTGCAAAGTAAATTGAAGTCATTAGAAATATCGAGTTGGTTCAAAATAATGGGGCAAGCCCACTTGGTTGCCTTAACTTCTCGGTTCTTGATCCTGTTGAAGCGATCACGTTGGAGCTCATTCCTGAATCGTATCCCCATACGTTCTTGAGTGACAGCCTGAGAAGCGCTAGCGGCAGCACGAGCACGATTTTGGCTCCTTGTGTTCATCATCTAAAATAATAAGGAAAGACAAAAATAAAACCTTTTGATTCAACAATAATAATCATAATATATTCCTCATCTTAGCACACTAAAGAGTCCCCTCAAAATAATAATCTAGGCAAGAGAATCATGGCAATTAGTTCATAGTAGGTCTCACCTAGATTGATAATGACAACAGACCGAGAATGAATTTGCAAAAAGTAATTGGAGGATCGGAGGAGAAACATACCGTAGATCACTTGTGTGCGAGGAAATCGAACGAAATTGAATAGAGATAAAGACCCCTTGAGGTTTTGAGAGAGTTTGGAGGTAGAAGAGAGAAAAAGGGTTGAAGTTTTGGGGCTAGAGGTACCTCCTGTGGCGTTTTTATGGTCGGATGCAACTATACGTGCGGAACTATACAGGCGGAACAATGTGTTCCCACCGTATAGTTGGCCTGTTGTCAAAATTTTAGGGTTTCCACATGGCGGCGCAGCTATACGGCCGGACATTTTGTTCCCGCCATATAGTTGGTCGTCAAACTCTCTGTACCTTGAAAAGAATTTGTGCGAAAGCATCGATATCTATACGACCAGAACTATACAGCCGTAATTTTTATTCCTGTCATATAGTTGGTCGTTAAACCATCAGTACTTATGAAAGAAAAATTGTCGATGGAAAAAATATCTACACGATCGGAACTATATGGCTGGAACTTTTATTCCCGCCGTATAGTTGGTCGTTAAACTCTCTGTAGCCATCAAAAAAATTCTATTTCTTCGAGAATTATCTCTTATTCTGAAACTTAGCGAAACACCTTGTTTTTGATAGAAAATTGATAGTAAAAATTGTCGACCAACAACAACATATATAAAATAGGATTTTTAGTACTACCGAAATTCTTCTCCTCGATTGGAGCTTGGTAGCACTCTTTATTCAACACAAAACTTAAACTAAAACTTAAAAATTAACTCAAACCTTTATTTCACATGGTTGCCTCCCATGAGGCGCTATTTTATGGTCAATAGCTTAACCTCGATGTTGCTCACTTAGGCCAGATGAGCGGAACACCCAGTCCAAAATAGTTGGCCTTCAAAGTGATGGATTCCTTTTCATCATGCTTGGCTTTCTTCTTCCTGGGAAAATGAATAACAAAAGGATCCCACGAAGGCAATTGAAGCTTCACATTCCCTTCATGTAGATTAATCAAACCTTAATAGTTCTTAAGAATGGACGACCTAATATAATAGGAGCAGTATCATCTTCAGGCATGTCAACAATAACAAAATCAATAAGAGCAGGACGGCCTTTAATGTATACTAAAGTGTTCTCCTTAATTCCTACAACTTGTTTGTAGGTAGAATCTGCAAGATGTAATTTTAACTCGGTGATTTCAAAATATCCAAGATTTAACTTATTAAAAAGACTTTTGGAATTGTTGAAACGCTTGCACCTAGATCACAAAGTGCAGCTATCTCATTGGTCCCAATTTTAATCTTAATAGTAGGCTCAAATATATCATCAAGCTTCACAGGTAATTTTTCAGCAATATTCTTATATTATTCTTCAAGCTCACATACCTTTATTGCTATCTGATTAAGAAAGTGTTGGTACATAGCTTCATCATTTCCTTCACTTACCGGAATCTTGATGTTAATGCTTTTTACAAGATCTTCAACAGTGTAGCTTGGTGAAGGAGCATTACTTAAACAAGTTCTTTAGGCTCCTCTCTTTGAATTCTCATCATCTTGAGGTCTTCAGCAGGATTGGGCTCAGCAAATTTAGCTAGAATGAGAGTTTGACTCTCGGTTATCTTACCTAGTTGTGCCTCAACAATCCTTGTTCTTTCTTGGAGGGCCTACAAATCATTCCTCAAACTTACAGCTTGGTTAGATAATTTACCAAGCATAGCATCATGGTTCTCCGTTATTTTAACAAGGATATTGTTTTGCTCATTTTGTGAGTCTATAAAAGACTTAAGTGTTTCTTGGAGACTACCATTACTTGATCCCATATTATTATTAGAGTTACCTGCAGGACTAGAATAGTGTTTATGAAAATTGGGATTATAATTTTTCTTCCAAGAAGGGTTATAATCATTACGAGCTATGAAGTTTATTTCTTTAATATTTGTTTCTGGGATAGCTCTTACCTGATTTTCCTTACCTTTTACGGCTAATATGAGCTCATCCATCTTAGCATTGAGTTCTTCATTTTCTTGTGGTGAGACGTAGTTCACCTTCTTCGTGTTTCATGTATCCACATGCCACTGGGCATGGTTGTCTTGCATATTGTCTAGCTGCTGCTTTGCTTCGGTAATCTGTTTACCCATAAATGTTCCTCCAGCTGCAGTATCAAGCATAGACTTATACATAGGAATGAGAACATTATAAAATAAATTGAGAATTAACCAATCTTCCATCCCATGACTGGGAGAGTTTCTCATGCATTCTTTCATCCTCTCCCATGCAAGCGCAAGTGGCTCACGCTCTTCCTGTCTAAAACCAGTAATATTAGATCTTAGTTGCATAGTCTTTGCGGGTGGGAAAATTTTAGTCATAAATAAAGAAGTACATTCCACCCATGATGTAATAGTATTTCTAGGCAAAGACAGCAACCATTCTTTTGCTCTTCCTCTAAGAGAGAAAGGAAATAAGTGCAATTTGATCGCATCAGGGTCAAGATCTTTTATGCGCATCATATCACATATTTTAGTGAAAGTATTTAAGTGCATACATGCGTCCTCAACAGTAGAGCCTCCAAATTGATTATGTCGAACCAAACTTAAATAATGGGGCTTAATTTCATAATCATCAGTATCAATTGTTGGCTGAGTAATAGGAGTACGCAAATAATCATTGTTGGGAGTTGCAAACTCCCCAAGCTTCTTTTTAGCCATATTTCCTATGTTTTTGGGTTTTCTTAAACAAAGAATTATAATAGTAAAAGCAAGAATTTAAATGCTAACTAATTTTTTTGGTTTATCAAATAAAGATTGAAAGCAAACTAACAAAATTAAAAACAAGAATTAAAATTAGCAAGGTTCCTAATAACCTCACCAGGATAGCTATTGCTTCCCCGACAACGGTGCCATTAAAAGGGTTGATACCTTCGATCCAGATTACGGATGTAGTATAGCTCTTTTTCCCTAGTAGACCTAGGTTTATCGAATCCTCGGGAAGCAGAAGCATAGTGAAGTTACTTTACCAGACCTTCGAGAGTTTTAGAATTCCATTTGTGTTTTTACTGAACCAAGAGTTTGGGTCTTCTGTTGTTGTCGATGATGGAGAGAGAGGGCCTAGGGCGTTCAGTTTCACCTGTAGTTGTGCAAAACATCTGATGGGAATAAAAGATAATAATAAAGTATGCATGTAATTGTTAGAGCAAGATAAATTATATGTAGGCAGTGCATCCATAATTGCTACTGCCTCCGCAACCGCTTATAGCAATTACCTACTAGTCTCATCCATTAGAGAAAGAGAACTAATGATATGCATAGTGACGTCACCGTTAATTCCAAGTAAATCCCTCACATACAGTCGTACTATCCCTTCTGTCACTGGGGTTCCCAACCTGCAGATTATTCATTACTCATACTCCCTATACCTGGCTCAATCCTCGGGGTCTTGGGTACCTGACAAGTCCTTAGATTGATGCAAGAGAGGATACAATAATCATCATGTCATACAAACTAATACATGATCCCATCTATGATAAATAACATACACAAAAAGCTACATGGCTAGGCCGAATCCCTTAGCCCAAGGAGAATTACTCACACATAGAGATGAGATCAAATATCATAAACATTGTAGTGGAAATCATGAGATTGATAGCAAATAGTCTTACAATGTCGCCAATCGAAGATAAGATCTACTATTGCAAGTGGTGGAATATGCCTATGGTGGTGGAGAAGGGTTTGGGGATTAGGTCTAAGTCTATTCCTCCAGCGGCTCTTCGGTGTTGTGGATGCAGGTTTCTGGGGGCGGCTGGCAACTCGCGGACTCTGTTTCTCGTTGCATGAGGCCTCTTTATATAGGACTGGCTTACGACCAGGCAAGGAAGACCTTTCAAAGACTGAAGGGTTGGGAAAATGCATTTGATTCTTAGCCATAATTAGGAGGAGCAAGGAGCAAGCCGATTAAATCAAAAGAGGGAAAATCTAGTACCAAAAAAGATCCAGAAGCTTCCTTAGAGGAAGTATAAGATGGAAGACAAATATATCTAAGGTTGAGGACCAGTCGGCTCTCCAGCCGACTCCGGCTCACGTGAGGAATAAATACGGAACCCATCTCATCGGGCGTTAAGAGGGAAGCCCAGATAATGCAGACTTATGCCCAAAACCTAGGATCTTGCCAGCCAGATAAAGCATGAAACCGAAGGAAAATCACAATGGAGGTAGATTTAACTAGTTTAGATTTAGACTATACTTGTAACTTATAAACATGTAAAGAGTTTCCCATGACTTGTAAAGGATGTCTAGCTACCTCATTTATGTGTGAGAGTTGCCGGCCGGCCGATTGAAATTAATAAAATAATTGGGAAACATCAATGCATCTACTTTTCTACCCTAAAACCCTTGTCCCTTCTTCCGTTTATTTGGCCACTTTGTACGTATATTGCTCGTAGGATCAACAACCGATCTAAGCATGGTCAGTCCGGCTTAGCTCAACCTATAGTCGACGAAACCTCTAACGAGGTCCCTCCCAAGAACTGGGGCTTCGTGTCTGAAAACCATTGGCTGAACTGTCTTTCATAATGCGCTTTTAGCTGGACTCCTTCAACGTGAGCCGCGGCATATCACCTCGGCATTATGGGTGCAAGAGGATGTGCCAGTCTATTAGCCAGAACCGTTTTGAGCATAACATGCCTCAACCACGGCTGTGTGTCTTCTCCCACATGGTGGTGCTCACTGCTCAGCTCAAGCAGCTTATGACCCTATGGCAATGTTGTGTTTTTAGATGATTTCTTTCTAAGGGCAGTGATTGATCAGTTCCTTTATCACAACAAGCTCTCTTCACATTAAAGAAAAATATGCATGTCTGCTTACACCAATATTAATATTAACTATAGAATGGATTGCCTCAGATTTAATAGTGGTTTCTTAACTTGTCTTGTGTATTATTAAATAACCAACATGTGTTGTTGAATCAATATGATTCTAAATATATTTATGTTGTGTCGTGCTCGTGTTTTTGATTAATTGTCTTGGTTTCGGTATTGAAGGTTTTTTTACTATAGTTTTGCCAAACATGGACCTTTTATGGTGTTTCATCTTTGTCCTTGTGTAAAAATTTAGTGACCTGAAAAATTGTTTTACATTCCAGCTTCAAGGATCTCGTCTTTCACTATCGTCGGATTGATGACAAGTACGCCATGAGGGGGTCCTCGAGGCGTGCGGAAGAGAGGGGTATGAGACGTACGGTGTTCCGGGACGGTGAACACACAAGTTTACCCAGGTTCGAATCCGCCGGCTTTGGACGGATCATACTCCTGCTAGCAATCCAGTAATACGGCAGAGATGGAATATGGGTTACAAGGGTTCGCCTGTGTAAGTTGAGATTGTGATTGTAAGGTGTTGTCCTAAAGGCTCTCCCTACGACGGCTTATATAGATATCCGGCCTAGGGTTTATAGGAGAGACCTATCCAGCTATGTCTAAGAGTCGGTTACAGAGTACAACTTGAACTACAAGTAACACTATGGGCCTATGTCGGTAAGTCTTCTGGGCCTTCCTGTAGCCGGACTGGACTCCTTCTTTTCTCCTTGACTGGGCCGCTCATGAAGCAAAGCTCTAACCCGAAGTGGGCCACCCTGGTCAGTAAAGAACTATGAGGATACCCGAAAAGTATATCCCCAACAGCAGCCCCCGGAAGTCTCCAAGATCCAAAGTCGGATTCATCATCGTCTAGCTTGATCTTCGGCTTGCAGAATCTTGAAGGGTTCCTGAAACTTCAACACAAGAGATACGGTCCGGGTCTCAAAACAAAGTCGGACCTATCAGTACGTTATTCTCATTTCCAGCTCGCAATTCAAACTAAACCGGAACTTGGTCTCTGACGTCATCTGACACTAGTCATGGTCAAGTCGCGTCACTGACAGACATCCCCTGTCAGCACGACCGTTGGTGGGTCCGCCTTTCGCGGAACCGAGGCGTCGTTTCAATGCGTACGCGGAGATTGAGGTGACGTAATCATCGTGTGGGACCTTCCCGGTTCTTTCCACGATGCGTGGCGTACTTACTATGGCTTTTGCATGAATCTTGGCGCGGTTAGGTGGCTATAAGGGGTGAGGATTCTCTTTCTCTCATCTTCACCTATTCCCCTTGCCGTTTCCTCTCCTCCACTTCTCCCTTACGCACAGAGCTCCCCTGCTTCCCAGATTCCCAGCGCTGCCCACCTAAGGTCACCGGCGCACCGGAGGAATGACTTCATCTTCATCATCCGATTTGGTTGGGGTTGTAGCGGCAGCGACGACGGCGGTGGCGGCAGAGAAGGAAAGCAATAGCGGGGTCTGGATTCCCTGCGTTCTTGACGACGAGAAGCTCCGTGGCGTGGAGAATGAAGGGCTCCTCTGTGCTGGCGACTGGCAGAGTGGTTTCGGTGAAACCATCCCCAATCCACACGCCGACGAGCGGGTGCACTTCGGCACCCACCTCAACAGAGCTTTGTCTTTCCCTTCCTCAGAATTCTTTTCCGAGGTGATAGATCATTATGGTGTTCAACTTCACCATCTTCCCCCCAACTCCATCTTAGAGATGAGCGCCTATGCGGCTTTGTGTGAGGGATATCTCGGTATTACGCCGAGTCTCATTTTATTCCGGTTTTACTTCCATGTCTGGAGAAACTCCATCACTGCCGGTAATCCTTATATTACCGGCACGATTAGCCTTTCAGTTAGACGCGAGCGTGTTTATCCACGCATTTTAGCTAGTGAGTCGGTCAAACAGTGGTCGGCCACCTTCTTTTACCATAAGGATATTCCTGCTCCCGGCAAAGCTACTGCTTTGCCAACTTTCATCGATGGAGCCGCCACGGCCCTAGCGTCTTGGGACGAGGCTCCTCCGGCTCTCAGTGATGATCTGATCCTCGCCAAGAGGCAGATTGAATACCTGATGAAGCACAAGGGCCTAAAAGGGTCCGACTTAGTCCAGTCCTAGGTGGCACGCCGGATCCAGTCTCTCCAGTACTACGGTGACCAGCTGATGCATTCCATCACGTCGTCGAAAAATGACTCCCTCTACATCAGTCCCAAGGCTTTAAAGCCACAGGATTACATAAGCCAGATCAAATGGCTGATAAAGGAGCGGATCGAGAGAAAGATCCCGGATTTGTCATTGGACATGCATACATCGGAAGACCCTGTAGTGCCGGTAAGCTTTAGCAATAACCCCTTTTTATATGTTTCACCTTTAACTTGTTTCGCAATACTGAGATATTATCTTCTTTTTAGCTTGCCGACCTCCCTGAGTCAGAACTGGCTCCTATCGAGGGATATCCTCCGGAGTTTTCTCAGAAGGAGGAACTGGTCCCACTTCTGGACGTTGTGCCCAGGAAGCGTAAAGCTCTGACAGTGGCCGCGGCACAAAGGAAGTGCCAGTTGTGAAGAGGTAACTTTCCACACAACTTCCGCCTTTGTACCTTACTCGTAATTTCTTTCGAGATGTAATGTTTTCCATTCTATTACATTCTCAGAGCTAAACAGCTCATCAAGGGTAAGGGGAAGGGAACTTCTTCGAAGCCCCTGCGGCAGACGAAGCTGACTATAGCTTCTCCTGCCACGGCTCCTCCGACTCCTGCCCTCAACCTTCTACAATGCCAGTGATTACTCCATATCCGGTTGTCGCAGAAGATCCGGCTCCCTCAGTAGGGCCAGTGACCCTTGAGTCGCGGACTGACGCCACCATGGGTGGCTTAGGTTTTGATAAGGGTGAACCATCTTTGGTTAATGATCCCTCGGCAGAGACCTTCGCCGAAAATCTCCTGAACAATCCGAGACTTGCCAAATTTGGCTTGTCTCGGAAATCCGCGGAGGAAATCCAGCGGTTGGCCCAGCAATGCCTGGAAAGCCATAATCTCTCTACCAAAGAAGAAGCACAAGAAGCGGAGGACGTCAAGTACTCCGAACTTCTTGAACATGTCCGCCTTCGCGACGAGGGACTAAGAGCTAGTGTGCTTCCACCACCTCCGGTTATTCCACTCACCCTCACCGAGAAGGTTACCACTGAGGTGAACATGTGCCTGAGCAAGCTCACACATGAACATCATGTAAGTCGTAATTCCAACTCACGCTTTTCCTTTATTGTATTTTATATCATATCCTCTAGCCCCCAAGCATGAAGTTGGATAGACAATACGGGTTTATGCTTCCTTAGGATGCCAAAGAATGAAATAGTGTAGCCCCCAAGGCTCGTGCTGATATTAGTTACAATATTAGCCCGAGTCTTTAGTAGACTTCTGACTCTGGGTATTCTGACTTACAGAAAGTTAATTCATATAACCAGGATTTGTTGAAGAATATCTGCAACAAGCAAAGAGAGATCAAAGCTCTCCGACTTAAAAATGCTGAGCTTAAAGCTTCCAAGGATGAGGCCGAAGGTGAACTTTCCGAGACTCAAACCTTGTCTTGATTTTTCATAGCTGAATATTTTTTGCTGAACTGTTGTTCTTTTTGACTTACAGCACTGATAAAGCAGTCCTATGCTATGATCGGAGAGGCCGAGAATATGAAGACCTTGGTGGTGGAAAACAAGGATCTCCGCCAAGAGCTAGACCAGCTTAAGACGGATCATGAGAAGAGCATTGCTCAAGTTCTCGAATCCTCCTCCATGGCCACCGTGGAGCATGGTCGCAAGATTGCAATCCACGAGAAGAAAATCTCGGATCTCAACGACGAGCTATTCAGAGAGAAGGATATTTCCGAGGCGCTCCGGGATGAACTCCGGAGTCTTCGTGAAGAGAAGACCAAAGTTGATGATGTCATCTTTGGTATGTTTCCGTCTTTCTGACTTGTCTATATTCTTCGACTTTTTCGATGTCGGATTTGTTTAACTATTTTGCGTTATATGCGTAGGTCCTCTGAACTTGACGGACTCCATCTCTACTGAGCCTCGCACCCACCGGCTTACCTAAGTCGGTGATTTGTTTCATGACTTCCGCCAATCCATTGAGGATATTGGCGAAGCTCTCAAGGTTCCGGACATGCATAGCATGTCCGACTTTCAGGTGCGAGACAAGGCAAAGGAGATGCCGCAGCTCGTCCGGGACTGGAACATGTCCTACGCGCGATCCACAGCGCAGAATGCTCTCACAATGGTCATGAGCCACCATGGAAGCATGGAAATCTGGCAAGTAACCAGAGGGTACTGTAAGGTGGATGAAGACAGACAGGAGCAAGATATCAAGGCCATCATGGACTCCTGCGCCGGATATGGGTGTCATGTAGCTGACTTAACCAGCTACGACACTCCCTTCTTCACTCGCGTGGACACGCTGCCTCTGCCTCCTGAAGAAGCAGTCGAAGTTTCCGACGATGGACAAACCATATCGGATTTGGACATCTCGGATCGTTATCAGGGTGCGGCTGATGTGTCTAGCGAGCCGGCAGCTCCTACCTCTTCTCCAGCATCATAGATTATCAGACACAAATGTGTTATTCTGAAAACATTATGGGTCTATAAATATGCGGTATGATACTTTTGCTAGTGCTAAGTTTTTAATCTATTCAGCACTTTTGATTTAAATTTTTGTGTGCCTGAAATATTTGTATAAGCACTTGTACTTTTTTGCCTGTACTTATCGTTTATCTGGCTTTCCGCCTGTCTCTTTCGTGAGCCGGCTAAACTTTCAGCACGGAAACTTTGCCGAGCAACGGAGCTCAATTTCTAAACCAGTTTAAACTCGGAAACAAAACTGGCTTCCAGTACCAACAATTCACTACTCGGAAAATACCCGCATCCGGCAATCAGACAAATAACTAAAGTAAAGACTAGAAACTTTAGAGTTATACCCGAGGGTAGCAATTTTAGAATCAGAAATCTAAACCAGAACGAACATGAGCATAAAGTACTTTCAAGTATTCTGGGATTTTCGACTGTGACATGATCATTCGGAAATAAGATGGTAAAAACTTCTCAGAAAAAACTTGAGGCAACCAAGACTTTTATTTCTCACAGAACATGTACACATATATGATTACAAAGAAGGATAAACTAAAAATAAAAGGGACGTAGCTGAGCAATATTCCATGGTCTGTCTAACTCATCTAGATTTGTACTACCTCCAGCTCTCTTTCTCTTCTTAGTAGCAGGTCTTTCTTTGACTGGCCTCATATCAGTTAGGTAGTATGAACCATTGTGCATTACTCGACTAACCAAGAAGGGTCCTTCCCATACTGGGGAAAGTTTGTGATTTCTTTGTTGCACAAGCCGGAGAACCAAATTGCCCTTATTGAAAGATCTGTTTCTGACTCTCTGGCTATGATACTTGCGTAACTTCTGCTGATAGGCTGTTGATCTCATTTCAGCAACGACGCAAACTTCTTTGACTAAGTCGAGATCATTTTGTCGAGAAATCTCGGCATCCTCTTCGATATACGCGGCCACTCTAGGAGAAGTGTGAATCAAATCACTAGGAAGAACTGCTTCTGCGCCATAGACCAAGAAGAAAGGTGTGTATCTGGTTGACCTGTTCGGAGTTGTTCGTAAACTCCATATTACAAAAGGTAATTCCTCTGTCCAAGCCCCCGCAGCACGTCGTAGTGGTGCTTCGAGTCTCGGTTTTAGGCCTTGTAGGATTAAACCATTTGCTCTTTCGACTTGTCCATTAGCATGTGGATGTGCGACTGACGCAATGTCAAGCCGGATATTTTGTTCGTTGTAGAATTCGGCAAGTTCCCTCATAGAGAAATTACTCCCGTTTTCCGTGATAATACTATGCGGATAACCATACCAGATTATAACATCCTCGACAAATCTTTTGGCTGTTGCTCCATCACAACTAGTGACGGGTTTAGCCTCAATCCATTTGGTGAACTTATCGACCATCACTAAGAGGTGAGTAAATCCACTTGGAGCCCGTTTAAACGGTCCTACCATGTCAAGCCCCTAGACCACGAAAGGCCATGTTATAGGTATTGTTCGCAGCTGATCATCCGAAACGTGAGCTTGCTTGGCATACTTTTGGCAGCCCTTGCACGTCTTGACCAGCCGTTCGGCATCTGCCTTGGCTGTAAGCCAGAAAAAACCACGTCGGAAAGCTTTTGCTACTAAAGATTTGGCTGCAGCATGGTGACCACACTCATCTTCGTGGATTTCTCTTAAGATTTCCACTCCTTCTTCCGGAGATACGCAACGCTGAAAAACCCCAGATACACTCCGCTTATAGAGCTCACCTTTAACTACAGTATAGGCTTTTGCTCGTCGGATAATCTGCTGGCTCAGAACCTCGTCTTCGGGTAATTTGCCATCTACCAAATAGTCAAGGTAGGGTTGGGTCCAGCTAGGAATTACATCCAGAACTGCTATTAGAGGTGAGTCGGATTTGGCCGGATATTCCTCGTCCACTCCCTTTATTGAGGGAACTTTGAGGTGCTCTAGAAAAGCGCCATCCCGGACCTCTTTCTGTGCAGAGCCTATTCGAGATAGTGCATATGCTTCCTCATTTTATGCTTGAGGGATGTGTTGAACCTCAAACCCTTCGAACGATTTAGATAAATCATCCACGATAGCTTTATATGCTGCCATGTGCTTATTTGCATTACAAATATCTGACACTTGCTGAGCAACAAGATCCGAATCTCCGTAACACATCAAATGTCGGATGCCGATATCCTTAGCAATCTGGATTCCATGCAGCAGTGCTTCATACTCGGCAATATTATTTGTCGTTGTGAAGTGGATCTGCAACACGTATAAAAGTTTATCTCCTTGGGGTGATTTGAGCACCACGCCAGCTCCCAAGCCCCCGTGAGCCTTAGACCCATCAAAATATAGAGTCCAATATTCCAACTCAGGGAGGGTCATATTCTCCTTCGTCTTTGTCCAATCAGCAAGAAAGTCGGCAAGGATTTGGGATTTGATTGTTGTTCGAGGTTTGTACTCAATATCGAAAGCTGAGAGCTCTATGCCCCATTTGGTGACGCGTCCTGTGGCGTCACTGTTGTTGATTATATCTCTCATGGGAGTTGTGCTCACCACGGTAATTGGATGCTCCTAAAAATAGTGCTGTAGCTTACGAGATGCCAAGAACACACCATAAGCTAGCTTTTGATAGTGCGGATACCGCTATTTTGATTCTGTCAAGACCTCGCTGACAAAGTAAGTCGGACGCTGCACCAAATGTTCCTGATTTTCCTCCGGTCTCTCCACTACCATGACAATACTGACGACTTTGTTTGTCGCAGCAAGATAGAGCAACATCGGTTCCTGTGGTTCTAGGGCTGCAAGGATTGGAGCAGATGAGAGTACTTTTTTCAGGTCTTGTAGCGCAGCTTCTGCTTCGTTGGTCCATACAAAATCCTTGGTATTTTTCAGGAGTTTGTATAATGGTGCGGCTCTTTCACCGAGCCAGCTTACAAACCGACTGACTGCGGCAATGCATCCAGTTAGTCTTTGTACGTCTTTCAGGCGGGTTGGCCTAGAAATATTGAGTATAGCCTTGATTTTGTCCCGGTTCACCCCTATGCCTCTTTGAGACACGATGAAACCTAACAATTTTCCGGCTGGAATTCCAAAGAAGCATTTTTTCGGATTAAGCATGATGTTGTATTTTCGTAGATTGGCGAATATTTCCTCCAAGTCGGAAATCAATGTTTTGTTCTTTTTGGACATCACCGCAGTATCATCCACATATGCATGTACATTGCGTTCGATTTGATCGTGGAGGCAACGCTGTATTGTGTGTTGGTACGTAGCTCCTGCGTTCTTCAGCCCAAAGGGCATCGTAACAAAACAGAAGGTTCGGAAGGGGGTTATGAATGAAGTTTTGGCTTTGTTAGATTCCTTCATCCGGATTTGGTGATAACCGGAATATGCATCGAGAAAACAGAGGAGTTCCGAGCCTGCCGTAGAATCGATAACTTAATTAATCCTAGGCAGAGCGAACGGATATTTAGGGCAAGCCTTGTTCAAGGCTGTATAATCAACACACATCCTTAAATCAGTAGTGTCCTTTTTAGGGACCATTACAGGATTGGCCAACCACTCAGTATGGATGACCTCTTCTATGAATCCGGCTAACTCGAGCCGTGCTAGTTCCTTAGCTATTGCCTTACGCTTTTCATCGCCGAAACATCGTAAGGACTGTTTGACGGGTTTAGCGTTCGGGTTTACATTTAAAGAGTGCTCGGCAAGTTCCCTAGGTACTCCGGTCATGTCAGATGGCTGCCATGTAAAGATATCTTGATTTGCTTTGAGGAACTTGACGAGCGCGCTTTCCTATGCGCTATCTAGGCCTACGCCTATCTGGGTCACCTTGGAGGGGTCATCATCCTTCAACGACGTCTTCTTCGTCTCTTCTGATGCCTTGAACTCCGGATTCGGCTTTGTCACTTCCTTCTTCGTTGCGGGCATCTCGAACGGAACTATGCTCTTCTTGATCTTCTGGTACTCCTAGGCGTGCACCACGGCTTCAGCAAAGGCGGCATTTCTATCCTTGCACTCTCGCGCTTTCTTCGGGTCTCCCCTGATGGTGATCACGCCGTTGGGACCTAGAATTTTCATCATATTGTAAATGTAACACGGACGAGCCATAAAAGCCCAGTAAGCCGGACCTCCGAATATAGCGTGGTACGTGCTCTTCAGCGGGACCACTTCGAAGGAAAGTGCCTCCGTTCGATAGTTCTTTGGAGTTCCAAAGGTAACATCCAAAGTGATATCTCCCAGGGAATTTGCTTGTCTTCCTGGGACAACCCCGTGAAAAATCACAGAGCTGTGGTTCAGCTGGGTCTCCGAGATCTTTATCCGACGTAGCGTTTCGACGTACAGGATGTTAATGCTACTACCACCGTCCATGAGAGTCTTGGAGAAACCATAACCGTCAATAAGTGGATTGACGATTAAGGAGTATTTTCCTCGCCTGTGCAACTTAGGCGGATGATCAGCGCGATCAAATGTGATTGCCACTTCCGACTAGTCCAAGAATTGAGGGACAGCCGGAACTGTTGCATTGAGCTCATGTAGCACTGCCTTTTTGACTTTTGCTGGTTGAGATCCGAGGAAGGTGACATACGTGTCTTTCTTGGTCGGAAATTTTTTCTTCCCTTCTGGCTTGGGATTTGAAGCATCGCCTTCCTCCATGTCGGAATCTTTTTTTGTCTCTTTATCCTTTTCGGGATTCTTCTTTCCCTTCTTTTGCTTAGCTTTGTAGCCAGCGGTATCATCTCTCTTAATGTCGTCATTGAAACGACACTCGACATTTGTGTGGGACGAGCCCCCATTGGCGTCTAGGTGATGCACACATGGGTTATTGGCAATGTCGGCCCAAGAGTAGGTTTTGCTAGGCTGCTGGTCTCCTCTACCTTGAACTCTTGACATCCCACGACCGCGTCCGCGGCCACCGCCACGTCCTCCTCATCCTCCAGACCCGAAAGTAGCAGTGACTACTGTCGTTTTTGTGTTGGGTTTTTCTTCCGAGGTATTCTTGCGCTTCTGAGCTTGTTGCTTTGGTTGTTTTGCCGACTGTGGCACAGCCATGGCGTTCAGTAATCCCTCTGCATCGTCGTCGGCATCTGCATACTTGCTCGCTGTTTCTATCATCTCTCCCAAATCAGTTACTTTGTCGCACTTCAAGCGATGACGTAGTAAACCAATTGGGAGACCTGCAATGAAAGCTTCAATTGCAGTTTGGTTATTTACTCCTTCACAGGAGTTCTTGGTGTCGATCCATCGTCCGAGATAATCTCGGCAAGTTTCTCCGGCTTTCTGGGTGCAACGTTGTAGGTCTCCGACCGTACAGGGCCCCCGGTATGTGCCTTTGAAATTCCGAAATAAAGCACTTTGCATGTCATACCAGTTGTGGATGGTGTTCTCCGGAAGTTTATTGAGCCATGATCGTTCCGTCTTCCGCAACATAAGTGGGAGATATCGGGTTGCGACCAGGCTGTTTCTGCCTTTGGCGATGTAGCAAGCTTGGAAGAAATCCTGTAGCCAAGTATCTGGCCGAGCTATGCCATCGTAGGCTTGAATATGTCTTGAGATAGCAAATCCTTCTGGGAATTTTGTAGCTCTTATTCATGGTCCGAAGCACTTTGGGCCCACGTATATGTCATCATTTTCGTAGCGTCGCGCCTCTATATTGGAGTTAATCATGTGCCTTGCGTCATTTTGGGATAAGGATCGTCCCGAATGACGGCTATGGTTGCGGTGCCTTGGAGCCAGACTTCGGCTTCTGCCACCACCTCCTCCACCACGACGCCCTCCTTGGCCTCCCTTGGAGCCGTTGTGATGGCTACTTGGCGGAGAGGGTGGAGCAGCTGGGTTATTTCTGGCTGATCGCCGGCCTCCGTCTGGAGCATCATTATTCCGATTCCAGGGAGGGTCTTCATTGCGACGAGCCCCCTGCCGGCTTGACTCGGCACGGTGTCCATCATTCCTTCGCCCGTCATTCGTACGGCTTGTATGTCTAGGAGGTGGCATTCTTTGTCGGTCCTCCTCCCGACGTTTCTCTTTATCTTCTTCCCTGTGGTCCTTCGACTCTCGCCGGGAAGGATTCCTCGGATTCAGTGTAGTAATTGCCTCTTGCTCCAAAACTGGGTTAACATTACGCCAGTTATGCGCATCTTTGTGGTGCTGTCCTGAAGATCTGGTTCTTGACTAGTTGTCTTCCCGACGGTCGGAACGATGGTGCTGTTCTAGAACCCGTTGGGGTCTTACGTCGGCCCATGCCGGATCTGTGTGACATTGGTCAGAATCGGAGAACAGTTTTTGACTTCCGGACAGGGCGACCATTTGCTGCTCCAGTCCCTTGTTGAGTAGTTTGATTCCCAACCGGATCTGCTCCGATCCTGGATTAGCCGATAGGATTTCCCGAGCCGCAACGGTGTTTTGTACTGGCGTTGGATACACCCAATCCCCATTGCTGTCAAGTCGAGGCATCCCAAGTTCTCCTCCAAAAAGGACTTTGTGAATCTGCGGGAATTGGTCGTCTGAGTATGACGTTTCCTGGTCTTCTGATGTTGCCGAGAGTTGTTCTTCTCCGCGGTTGCTATGCGTTTCTTTTCCTCCTCAATGTTCTTGGCTTCATCAAGGAGTACTTGGAGACGCGCTTCTAGGTCCTGGGCCCTCTCGTCCAGCTCTTCGGCAGTAAGTTCTGCAGCTATAGGAATAGGTGTGGTTAATGCAGCATCGATGAGTTTATGCGCACCTTCAGTGATCACGTGTCCATCCACCGACTCTTCTTTGGGCTCGTCTGGGATAAGTTCTCCATCCGAGTCTTCCTCGTATTCCTCGGCGATCACCTCCTCTGTCGGAGCGTCTTTCACCGGGGTCCTGTTCTTCTTCTTTGCCTTCTTGGCAGTGCCGGTAGCAAAGACTGCTTTGGGTCCGTTTCCCGGAGTCAAGCTCTGATCAGTACTTTCGGACATCTAGACCTCGAGATTATCTCCGATTTCCATGTCATCCTGCGTTTTGGGAGAGTTTTCCTCGGATCCTTCATACATGGCTTCTTCTTCCTCTGCAGCTTTGGAGTTACACTCCTCTTCATATTCCGCGGAGAACTTTTAGAAATCTGCTGACGTCATCGACTCATCCGAGGATGCGGGTACGTCGGCGTTTGTTCCGATCGCCTCCAGCACAGAATCGGCATTGTCTCCAGCATCGGCAGAGCCGGATCCGGATCCCACATATCCGATAAAGTGCGATGCGCCCCTCCTGAGATAACTGCGGTCCTTATAGTAGGCTTCGTCGAAACGTTTGATGGTCTCGAGGATTTCATCTACGCCTGAGTTTTGCATCATCATGCGTCTTAGTGTGTACCTCAGGAAAGGCCTATCCGTCCCGGCATCATCAGAGCCGGAACCAGCGTTGTTATTATGCTCCTCCTGGATTTCGACTTCAGCGGGTGGGTCGGTCTGGGATTCAGTCTCCCCAGGGAGATCCACTCCAAATTCAACTTGGACCGCCAAGTCTGCTTCAGGCTCGGATTTCTCCACTATCTCCGCGATTGGTGCGGGCTGGGTGGGATTAGGGTTTTCTGAGATCCGGAACTCTGCCGCCTCTGCGGACAAAGGGGACCCAGAAGTTTCTTCTGCCTCTATCATCACCGCTGGGGTGGGTGGGGCAGGTTCAGCAAAGACGATGTAAACATCGATCTCGCCGAAAGACATGATGGTGTAGGTAGTCGCAGCCTCCCTAACCAGAATCCAGGTCTCGTTGAGAACGATGAGAGGGACGTCGCTGGCGTAGAGGATGCGACCGACGATGATAGTCTCGCCGATTCCGATTCTTGCAGATTCCGCTCGGAACGCAGATCCGAAGCTCACTTGCCCCACGGTGGGCGCCAACTGTCGTCGGATTGATGACAAGTACGCCATGAGGGGGTCCTCGAGGCATGCGGAAGAGAGGGGTGTGAGACGTACGGTGTTTCGGGACGATGAGCACACAAGTTTACCCAGGTTCGAATCCGCCGGCTTTGGACGGATCCTACTCCTGCTAGCAATCCAGTAATACGGCAGAGCCTGAATATGGGTTATAAGGGTTCGTCTGTGTAAGTTGAGATTGTGATTGTAAGGTGTCGCCCTAAAGGCTCTCCCTAGGATGGCTTATATAGATATCCGGCCTAGGGTTTACAGGAGAGACCTATCCGGCTACGTCTAAGAGTCGATTACAGAGTATACCTTAAACTACAAGTAACACTATGGGTCTATGTCGGTAAGTCTTCTGGTCCTTCTCGTAGCCGGACTGGACTCCGTCTTTTCTCCCTGACTGGGCCGCCCGTGAAGCAAAGCTCTAACCCGAAGTGGGTCACCCTGGTCAGTAAGGAACTGTGAGGATACCCGGAAAGTATATCCCCAACATTCACAATTTTCAGAAACTTTGTTTCTAAAAAAAATTCTAAAAATATACAAATAGATATACATGAGTAGTACTATGTGTGTACCAAATTTTGTCAACCTTTCTTATATTTAAAGAAAAGCGGTGGAGGAAACCCCACACCGAGTTTTATTTTTAAAATAATAAGCGGCTGGGTTCTACATCCACTCCTGACTCCACTAACAAAACGAGCTAGGCTCACCTTTTATTTCGTCAACCTATCTTTCCAGATGTGATCTGAAAAAAAGTAGGGAGCAAAATCGTTTTCCTCTTTGGGTTTTTTGGAGTCACGATTTAATATTTTTTGCGTATCCCAAGCTATAATGAATAATTTTACGAAATAATTAACTTTTTTTTTTAGCGGAACGAAATAATTAACTGAGTAATGTTGTGGTTTCTTACTATATATGGCCTGTGAGTGCCTGCAAAATGCTGCATTATGCATGCTAGAGTGATCTTTAAATTTTGTCCTATCTTTTGACAGGCAAAACGTAATCTTCTGTTAGCCTGCTAAATGTTGTTGGGATTGTTATTGTCTGGTAATAGATGAACTAAACCAATCCTTTGTCTGCCCCTGGCTGAACTAAACCAATATGTATCGTCTTAAATGAACTTTGCAATATTTCTTCTTCTCTCGGATAAACAAAAGCAATATTTTCCTTAAATGCTTGATGGATTTTCTTTTCTGCGTTTAGATGTGTCTTAGAAAAAATGGGTGATGCCTTCTTACCAACAAGACATATATTTTTGCTACAATCTGTTTTCTGTTATTTCTGAATGATGTATTCCCTCCGTCTAGAAATAACAGACTTGGTTTTGTCTAGATTAAAATATATCTATACAGTAAAACATGTCTAGATACATGCGAATCTAGACAAATCTAGGTCACTTATTTCCGGACGGATGGAGTATAAACATTAGCGCACATCAGTGTAAATCAATAGTAATACCTTGACCAGGGAACCAAATAACTACCAGAAAGTTTCTAACACATATATAGGTAAATATAGAAGCACAAATGCGGGGATCACAGTAGTAGTACTAGATAATAATATTACATAGACCTTATTTCAAGTAGTAGCATTCTCGATCAGCATTTAAGATACAATATATTATATGCGATCCTTATTTGTGTTTTGGAAATGGAAATATTATAACGGTACCAATCTGTGGATGCAACAAGAAGTTCCGTTGGGTGTCGGCTCTTGTCTTGGCTTTTCACTGTGGCCTTTGCTTGATTATTAATCCCTGAAAAAGAAGAGGAAAACAACACCCGGATATATTACTAGTAGTATCTATTTCGTGAGACGATGAGGTTATACCGCATGCAACAATATGAAGATGACCAAGGATAAGAAATTGATACCTGAATGAATTAGTACTAGTACCAATCTAACTTGGGACGGTTGGGATGTGCTTCCATTGCTCTCCTTATCGCAGGTTCCATCTCTGATCCCTTCTCCTTCTCCTCCTTCTCCTCCTCCTCTTCCTCTTCCTCCTCCCAATCCCACCAATCGATGCTGAGATAGGACAGGCTAGGCAGGGATCCCAGGATCTCCATGCCTTCCTTCCCTATTCCGGACAGGACAAGACTCAGATTCTCGAGTTTGACGAGCGATTTCATCCATTTCGGAACCGCTGTGAGTGATTCCCCCTGGATGGAAAGCTTCCGAATGCCACATGGAGGACAGGGGAACCAATCCTCTTCCATGATTGGATCGGGATCAGCTTTGTCGACGTGAATGTACAGAGACTCCAGGCTTGCGTGGCCTAGCTTCCACACAGACAAGACCGCCTTCTCCTGTTTCTCAACCCAGTTGTCACCCACGATATATTTTTTTTGGAAATGTATGCCCAGCTCCCTCAGGTTCTTTAGACTGCCGAGCCCCTCGAGAAACTCTATCGACTGGGCATACACATCAACATTTTCCAACACTCGCAATCCTTGAATGCCCGCGATTTCATCCTTCAGCGCGGTATATTCTTCAGCAATCACAGTAACGTAACAGACCAACTGTTTCTGGACGATCTCTGGAATCATCATTACTTCGCCTTTCTCGCAGTCCTGCATAATGTCAATCTCCAGGTGCTGCAGCCTTGCTAGTTCTTCCGGAAGCTTTGTCACGGAATGGCGTGAATGTGCATGCCTGAACCTCAAGTACTTGAGGTGCAATAGATTTCCTATGCCGGCAAGGCCATCATCTTTCAGCTGCCCGCACTCGTCAAAGTCCAGCACACGCAGGAGCCGGAACTCCGACAGAGATGGGATCTTGGCATTACGCCCGAAGACATGGAGCGACCGGGCATGAGATACATCTAGATCCGGTGGAATCTCACCCATGTTCTGCAGGGACAATCGGCGGACCTTGTTCAGTGGATCAGGGTTTACAAAACCAGGTGCGTCTATCACTGTAACAAAGTTCTCCTCCACAGCCTTGGATACGATGAAATCAAGTACCGTGTCATGCACTCGGCAACTCTTCACCTCACCGGAACCACCAAATTCCTCCCAGTCTATCTCCGAGGGCTGGATCAGGCTTCTGTTGATGAGCTCGTTGAAACACAGCTCTGCCGACTCATGCAGTGTACGGACTCCTGCTTGCTTATGAATGAATCCCTCGCCGATCCATCTTCTTATCAGATTATCCTTCTCTATAATATGGTCTTCTGGGAATATACTAAAATACAACATACAGGTCCTAAGGTCAGGAGGAAGATCCAGGTAACTAAGGGAGATTATGTTTACCATAGTTTCAATGCTAGGATTCCTCAGTGCACGGCCAACAGAATGCTTCACTTGTTCCCATTCATCCTTTTTACTTGCCTTGTCAGCCAAGACACCAGAGATAGCAATGATCGCCAAAGGTAAGCCAGCACATTTCTTCAAAATTTCGCAAGAAATTTCCTCAAGCTCCGAGGGGCATTTTTCTTCGGAGCCGAATAGTCTTGTATGCAACAGCTGTCTCGATTGCTTCATATTAAGAGGCCATAAATTGTATATTTCGCCACTGAATTCTGAACAACATGATTTAGCGACAGAATTTATCCGAGTAGTGGTGATTATTTTACTGCCAGAACTTGTTTTGGGAAATGCACACTTAATGACATCCCAGTCACCCTCCTTCCATATATCGTCAACCACGACTAAGTACCTTCAAAGTAGAACAAAGGTAAATGCACATTAAGCTTATTATTGGTCACACAAAATAGATACACACATTGTGAGGTCTGCGGAAGGAAATTTCTAGGCAGGCTTTCAGTTGCTTTTATGTAAATATGCTGATTCAAACCCACGAACATCCAGGACACAATATATAATACAAAATAATAAACGGCAAAACTTCACCGTGTAGTCAGAGTGACAACAATTACTCGATGAAAAATAGAAGCAGTTCCTCTTTTAACCCCCACACTATTTTATTCCGCAGTTCGTCCATCAATTTTTTTCTTGAAAATGGGCGCTTTATTACTCATAAGAAATATTTACACCCGGCCTCTGCATATCTAGGATGCACACAGAGATCAACAGTTCATCCATCAACTTGATGCATGTAATTCTCTCGAAACAGGCTTCCGCCCCGCTTTATAAATAAAGCAACAACCGAGTACAAGGTCCAATAGTACCACAGGCATCAGAGCACCAAAGAAAAAGAAATAAGGTATAGGTCCGCTAGGGCAACAACATAACAATGCCCAAAAAAGAAACCAAAAACAAGGTATAGGTCCGCTAGGTATAGGTCAGGTATCTCAAATCGCCGCACCACTGCTCTCAAAGCCTGAAGGACGCCGTCCAAGTGCTCCCGGTCCTGCTACTTATATAGCGGGTACCACTGCTAAAGATAAGCAAGAAAAGCAAAAACCGAGTCAGACGTCCATCGCGAAAAGATCCTCTCCATCATCATCTTATTATGAATGTTCCATAGCGTCCAGGTAAGGGCCGCAAAAAGAAGCCAGAAGAGGTGGCGCCTCCCTTCAGCACGGTTCACCTCCGTCTCTAGGAACTCACCGAACTCTTGGGCCTGCCAGGCCCCAGCACTTCCCGGATAAAGATCCATAGAAACTGAGCAGCAGGGCACGCAAACATTATGTGGGAGTAGGTCTTCGGTGTCCCACATAGTGGGAACATCCCTTCGCTAGGTCCATTATGTTTCGACACCTCTACACCTGAAGGGAGACGATCCCGTAGCAGCTGCCACAAAAAGATCCTCAAGCTCAGGGGAAGGGGTGCCTTCCACAAGTGGTTCATCCAGGGTAGCTCCGAAACCTGGAACAAGGTCCTATAAGCCGAACTAACTAAAAACGCTTTCGAAGGAGACTAGCGCCGGGCCACTCCATCCCTCTCAGCTGAGAGGGACGCGGGTAGGGCGCCTCGCAGCCTTAGGAAGTCGGCTGCCTTGGCGTCACTGAAGGTCCTCCGGAACGGGATGTTCCAGATGCCCCCCTTCTCCGTCTCAGCTACTAGTATCATGGGGGCTGCGCAAATGGCGAATAATGCCGGGAACTCCTGGCATAGAGGGGTAGTCTCTAGCTAGGGGTCTAACCAAAAGAGGACTTCTCGGCCATTGCGCATGGCAAAAATTGCCCCCCTCCTAATGATATGCTTTATGTCTTGGATGGCCGCCAGAACTGGGAGCCTTCCCGATGCTCGCAACCAATAGGAGACGACCCCGTAAGTATTTGGCCTTAATGAGCTGAAGCCATAGTCCTACCTTGTCTTGGAGGATGTGTCACACCCATTTGAGCATCAGGGCTATGTTGAAGCGTCACGAGTCGAATCCCTAAGCCCCAAGGATCTTGGGGGTGCTAATATCCGCCCATTTCACCATATGGTATTTCTGGTGACCATCCCTCGCTATCCAAAGGAACCTGGACAGCTCGTTAGCAAAGTTCGCGTGGGTCTAGCTCGCTAGGGTTAAGCCTTGGACCGAACCCTCGCAACTAGGGGAGCCAGATCCTTGATCAACACCCTTGTATCCCTAATAGGCATCCCCAAATATGTTATAGGGACGTCACCCATCCTGCAGTTGAGGTTGTCCGCAATGTGTTGTCTCTCCTCATCTGAGAAACCCAAGATCATAACTCCGCTCTTGTCGAAGTTGATCTTGAGTCCTGACATGGATTCGAAGCATAGGAGCAGGAACTTCAAATTGATGATATCCCACTCTGAGCCCTGAACCGTAATCATGGTATCGTTCGCATATTGGAGGTGGGTGATGCAACCTCTGGGGATAAGATGCCCTACCACACCTGCTATGTGGCCGGTGATTTTGGCTCTATCAAAATCTCCGCTAGGGCATCTACTGCCGAGTTAAACAGCAGGGGGAAATTGGATCCCCTTGTCTAACCCTGCATGAGGGCCTAAAATAAGGGACCACCTCCCCGTTGACGTTAATCGCGGTGCTGCCACTCATGACGAACTGCATAATCCAGCTAATCACCCTATCATCAAGCCCTCTCCTCTGAAGGACTTGCCTAAGTAAAGTCCAATCCAAACAGTCGTATGCCTTCTGAAAGTCTAACTTGAGGAATGCTCCCTTTGATGGCGAACCTTAACGTCATGAATGATTTAATGGAGGTCAATGACCCCCTTATGAATCAAGCATCCCTTCAAGAAGGCAAACTGAAGCAGATGGGTCATGCGCTCCATGACTAGAGCAATCCTATTGCGCAGACCTTGGCGAAAATGCGTTGAATGACATTGATCATGGTGATAGGACAAAATTGGCGGATGTCCGTGGCCCTCACTACTTTGGGGATCAAGGTAATCACACCAAAATTGGGCCTAGACATCACGATAGTTCCCGTGTAGAACTTCTGTAACATCGGCATGATGACCACCTGCAACTGCTGCTAGAATGTTTGGAATAAGATGATCGGGAGCCCATCCGGCCTCGGGGCCGATTTGGCCTTCATAGTCCTCATTGCATCGGCCACCTTTGTCCAGATAAATGGCAGCATAAGCTCCGCATTCTCGGCACGGGTCACCAGGGCCCCCTCGGTCCAAAAGTCTGGGGCCAGCAACACTCCCGAGTGTGGCATCTCCGAGAACAAGTCCATGTAGAAACTGTAAATATGGGAGGAGATCTCCTTCTGGTCTTCCAGAAGGGTGTCCTCCTCCCAAAGGCACGGGATCGAACACTTCCTACGCCTGCCATTGGCTATGGCATGGAAGTAGGTCGTGTTTAATTCCCCTAAAGCATCTAGTTCTGGCGTCTCCACTGACGCCAAAACGCCTCTTCCCCCTTATAGATATCCATAATGGAGGTCTCCAAGGAGTATCTATGGGACCAGGCTTTCGCCGGGATTCCCACACAGTCCGCTTCCTGATCCAATGCATGAATCTCCTACAGTAGTGCCTCCTTCTGACCACGTAATGCCACTCTGAGGTTCGCCCCCACCCCCGCATAAGCTGGCACGTAGATTTGGCACAATGGTTCCAAGTGTCCATTGTAGAATATACGCGAGGGAGGAAGCGGTAGCCTCCACCCACCTATTCCGAACAGCCCCCGTGAAACCCGGTTGCGTCGGCCAAAAGGTCTCAAAGTGGAAGTGTTTAGTCTAGGAGGGTTGCCCCCTCCCGACGAGAGGAGGAGGGGGTGTGATCTGAGCCCACCCTGGTGACTGCATGGAGAGATCACAATGGGAAGGCCACTTTCCATTCCACTGAGACGAATACATGGTCAAGGATGCTACGGATAGGATCTAGCTCTTTGTTGGTCCATGTGTATCTGGCTCCCACCCTTGCTATCTCTCTAAGAGCGAGGTCGGCAATGCAGGCGTTAAACAGGGACATCCTATGGAGGTCCATGTTCGCCAAGCTCTTGTCCTCGTCAGAGCGAATGAGATTAAAGTCCCCTACCATAATAACCAGGGTATCCGTTCGCTCCACCTTTGATTTGAGCTCGAGAAAAAACT
Organism: Avena insularis; assembly: GCA_023614405.1. Lineage (NCBI taxonomy): Eukaryota > Viridiplantae > Streptophyta > Magnoliopsida > Poales > Poaceae > Avena > Avena insularis. The sequence goes on along the minus strand of CM042696.1, from coordinate 473,729,563 downwards.
CCAGGGACCTCCTATGGCCGCGGGGCCATAGGCAACGATTACCTCCCATTTGAGGCGTGATTGTCTATGGGTGAGCGCCATGCTCACAAATAACTCCCCGCGGTCCATGTCCTCTACCTCGAAGGTATCCTCCTTGACCCCTAGGAGGATACCATCCGAGTGGCCATTGGTCGACAGCCAGGTCCAGCTGAACTTATGATGGATCATCCCCTCTAGCTCGGCCATGGAGAAGTCCTGGCGCATTGTCTCCTCAAGGCCCACAATATCCGCATCTTCTTGACGTATATATTCCTTTATCTGACAGCGACAGCCATCCTACCCGAATCCCCATATGTTCCAACTGAACGTTCAGACTGCTCTGAGAATGTTCATGTCAACGTATCACTGCGGGGGGTCCCCTTACTGGGGGCCGATCGGGCCTGCCCTAAGGGCGGGGGACACGCAGTAGCCTTGGGAGGCCTGCCCTGAGGTCTCCCAGCTAGGGGAATCCTCTCGGGAGCCTCACCACCATTAGGCCTAGGAGGTGGGGCTGAGCTAGACCCGGGTTCTATAGAACCAGGATCGGCTAGTACCAAGGCTCGCTGTCACTCCCGTGCATCACACGCATGGGATGTGGCAAGATGACACTCGTACACCTCTCTAGCCTTAATGGTCGCTATCTGCTGAAGATGGGCCCCTTCTCTCCAAAAAGACAACCCCAGAATCTGACGCAACGGCACCCAGGTGTTCCAAGGGAACCGGGGCCAAAATAGAGAACATGGAACCTAAAAGATCGCACAAATCAATAACAGGCCTGGGTGGGGCAGAGGCAGTTCCTAAGAACTCGTCGTGAGCCACAGCACGCTAGGATGCATGCTCGAAGACCATCGGCTCCAGGCCCACCCCGTCAACCCTGGACCCGATGATGTGATCATTGTGTCGGGATAGGGGGAGGGGCTTGGCATGGAGCCCACATACGACATGCCTTGGGGCCAGTCACGGTGGGGGCGGTGATGGTCGTGGCTGGCCCTAGGTCCCCGTGGTCAGGCGTGTCCGGTGCTAGCATGTAGCACACCAAACCCGGGGAACGAGGTGTGGACTAGGAGAACACGTCCAGCCCCACACTCCCCGAGATCTCCTATGGCGATGATGATAGGGGGAGGGAAGGGTAGGCGCCACCTCCACCCCAGTCAGCTTGGGACCTAGCAGCAACGGGCCCTTGTCGAAGTTGGTGCCGTATTGAGCGATGTCAAGATCCAGCGGAACCTGCAGGTCTGGGTGGTAGCATCGCGGGAGGTCCACCGGGGCCATCTGTAGGGGTTCGTAGCATGGAAAACAAAAATTTTCTATCGCATACAAACAAACAAGCCAAGATCTATCTACTAGATTGCAGCAACGAGTCGATGGAATAACTCACCCTCGAAGATTCCAAAGTGTTTAACGAGAGCAGATTCTCGTGGGTGATGTAGTCGTACTCTTTCCGATCTCAAGATCGCGTGAAGCGATCCTTCGGCGCCAGCGTTCCATAGCGCTCCCTTGATCGGTCACACGTTCGATTTTCGACGAAGACCTTCCTCTCCCTTGTTCAGCGGCGGAGGTTGTAGTACTCTCCTCGCGATTCGGCTGGCGTGGTACAGGAGGTAGAGGGAAATCCCAGGGCTTCGCCTTAAGCCAAAAGTAGTATGGTGGAGCTTATGAGAGAGGCTATTAGTGGTCTAGTAATTAGACACACCAATTAGAGGGCTCTAAACCAATTAGAAGGCTCTAAACCGAATAGCTCTAAACCGGGGTCTAGATCTAGGGTTTAGATTAGAGGATAGGAAACTTGTGTGTCTAGGAGGGGAGCCCTGCCCCTCCTTATATAGGTGGGAGGGCTGGCCGGCCAAGGGGAGGAGTTCCTCCCCAACTCGGCCTTGGGAGGTGCGCCGGCCTAGGGGAGGAATTCCCCTCCAACTCGGCCTCCACCTCTCCTCCTCTTTTCCCACTTCCCAAAACTGCCGTTTGACTTTTCAATTTAGGATTTAAATAAATCCTTTATTTGGGACAGCAAGAATACTTAGTACATGATGCAATCATTCCAATATGTAATGACACACTCATGTACCCTTCCCCCTCCGGAGTGCCGGACATTCGTGGACCTTCTATAATGTTACCGATGAAAACACCGGAATCATTCCGCTACTCCGAAACGGAACTTTCCTTATATGAATCTTATTCTCCGGACCATTCCGGATCACCTCGTGATATCCCGGATCCCATCCGAGACTCCGAACAACATTCGGTCTCTTTCTCATAATACCATAACTACTCAAACAACGTCGAATCCTTAAGTGTGTCTCCCTACGGTTCGTGAATTATGCGGACATGATCGAGACACTTCTCCGAACAATAACCAATAGAGGAATCTGGAAATTCATATGGCTCCCACATATTTCTACGATTACTTTGCGATCGAATGAACCACTTACATACGATACCAATTTCCCTTTGTCTCACGATATGTTACTTATCCGAGGTTATGATCGTCGGTATCTCTGCATACCTAGTTCATCCTCGTTACTGATAAGTACTCTTTTCTCGTTCCGTGATATGTGATCCCTTGTGACCAAGTCACATGCTTGCAAGCTAATTGGATGACATTTCACCGAGAGGGCCAGAGAATATCTATCCGTCATGTGGATGGACAAATTCCACTCTTGATCCATGTGTTTCAACCAATACTTTCCGAACACTCAATGCCACCTTTATAGCCACCCTGTTACGGTGTGGTGTTTGATGACATCAAAGCATCCATCCAGTAAAGGTGATATGCATGATCTCATGGTCGAAGGAATTAGGTTACTATGTATCAGAAAGCATATAGCAATTGAACTATTGAAATGACTTGATCTTTATGCTACGCTTGTCTATAGGAGTATGTCCACCATATCATTCTCCTAACGATATGATCTTGTTGTTGATAACATCTCAATGTTCATGACAAAGAAACCACATCATCAATCAACCAACAAGCTAGTGAAGTATAGAGGCTATACTAGGGACTTCAATTTAAGTTTACAAATCACACAAGTATTAATGGTTTCCTTGTTAATACTATTATAGCATGAATGTAAACATTTATCATAAACACAAAGATATATAATAATAACCACATTTATTATTGCCTCTAGGGCATATCTCCAACAGTCTCCCACTTGCACTAGAGTCATCTAATCTAGATTACATGGTAATATACGAACACCCATGGCAGTTTGGTGTTGGTCATGTTTTGCCCTCGGGAGAGGTTTAGTCAACGGATCCGCCACATTCAGATCTGTGTGTACTTTGCAAATCTTTATATCCCCATCCTGGATATGTTCTCGAATAGCGTGAAAACGCAGCTTGATATGCTTGACTTCTTGTGTGACCTTGGTTCTTGCGCATTGGCTATGGCGCCCATGTTATCCGATAGATAGACATTGGGTCCAGCGCACTTGGAACCACACCCAGCTCTGTAATGAACTCTTTCATCCATATCGCTTCTTGTGAAGCCTCTAAAGCGATCATGTATTCCGATTCAGTTGAAGATCTCGCCACAACGCTTTGCTTTGCACTCCTCCAGCTAAGCTGCGCACCATTCAAAATAAATACGTATCCAGTTGTGATTTAGAATCATCCGGATCGGTGTTCCAACTAGCATCGGTGTAACCATTAACAACGAGCTGTTCATCACCTCCATAAGAAAGAACCATATCCTTAGTTCTTCTCAAGTACTTAAGGATGTTTTTGATTGTCAATGATCCACTCTGGATCACTTTGATATCTGCTAGTTAAACTAACGACATATGCAATGTCGGGTCTAGTACATAGCATGGCATACATTAGAGATCCTATGGCTGAGGCATAGAGTCTTACTCATTCTTTCTCTATCTTACGCCGATGTCGGACTTTGAGTTTTACTCAAGGTCGTATTGAGCAACATGGGCAAGAACCCTTTCTTGCTATCTTCCATTCCAAACCTCTTTAGAACTTTGTCCAAATATGTACTTTGTGACAATGATATTTGGCGTTCGATCTATCTCTATAAATCTTTATGCCTAATATGTAAGCTGCTTGCCAAGATCCTTCATTGAAAAACTATTATTCAAATACTCTTTGACACTATTAAGAAGGTCTACATCATTCCCAATCAACAATATGTCATCCACATACAGTATTAAGAATGCTCTGAGCTCCCACTCACTTTCTTGTAAATACAAGCTTCTCCATAAGTTTGTATAAAACCAAAACTTTTGATTACCTTATCAAAGCGTTGATTCCAACCGGGATGCTTGCTTCAATCCATAGATGGACCGTTGAAGCTTGCATACCTTGTTAACATCTTTAGGATCGACAAAACCTTTGGGTTGTATCATATACAACTCTTCATCAATGTCTCCATTGAGGAATGCTGTTTTGACATCCATCGCCATATCTCATAATCATAATATGCAGCGATTGCTAACATAATCCTCACAGACTTTAGCTTCGCTCTTTGGTGAGAAAGTCTCATCGTAGTCAACCCCTTGAATTTGTCGAAACCCTTTTGCGACAAGTCGAGCTTTATAAACGATAACATTACCATCGGCATCTGTTTTCTTCTTGAAAATCCATTTGTTCTCGACGACCTTAGGCCATCCATTAAGTCCACCAAAGTCCATACTTGGTTTTCGTACATGGATCCAATCTCGGTTCATGGCTTCTTGCCATTTATTGGAATCTGGGCTCATCATCGCTTCCTCATATGTCTCGGGGTCATCGGTGTTGTCCACCAACATGACATTCATAACGGAATCATACCAACTGGGTGGTACGAGTTCTCGTTGACCTCCGAGCTCTGTAGCAACTTCAGCGAAGTTTCATGATCACTATCATTAGCTTCCTCTCTTATTGGTGCGGGCACCACGGGAACTTCTTCGGTCTTTGCGCTACTCGCAATTCGAGAGAAGGTTCGATAACCTCGTTGAGTTCTACTTTCCTTCCAGTCACTTCTTTCGAGAGAAATTCCTTCTCTAGAAAGGATCCATTCTTGGCAGCGAAGATTTTGCCTTCGGATCTATGATAGAAGGTATACCCAATAGTTTCCTTCGGGTATCCTATGAAGACGCATTTTTCCGCTTTGGGTTCAAGCTTGTCAATTGTAACTTCTTTACATAGGCCGCATCCCCAAATTTTAAGGAGCGACAATTTAGGTTTCTTCCCAAACCATAATTCATACGGTGTCGTTTCAGCGGATTTAGGCGGTGCCCTATTTAAAGTGAATGCGGTGTTTCTAATGCATAACCCCAAAATGATAGTGGTAAATCTGTAAGAGACATCATAGAACGAACCATATCTAAGAGAGTTCGATTCTGACGTTCGGACACACCATTATTTGTGGTGTTCGGCGGTGTCAATGCGAAAGTATTCCACATTTCTTCAAATGCTCGCCAAACTCGTAACTTAGATATTCACCTCCACGATCGAGCGTAGAAATTTAATCTTCTTGTTACGTTGATTCTCTACCTCACTTTGAAACTCCTTAAACTTCTCGAAAGTTTCGGACTTATGTTTCATGAAATAGATATACCCATATCTACTCAAATCATCCGTGAAGGTAAGAACATAACGATAACCACCGCGCGATGCTACACTCATTGGACCACACACATCGGTATGTATGATTTCCAATAAGTCGTAGCTCGCTCCATCATACTGAGAAAATGGAGTCTTAGTCATTTTACCCATCGGACATGCCGCATCTTTCAAGTGATTCAAAATCAAGTGATTCAAGAAGTCCATCGGAATGGAGTTTCTTCATACGCTTCACTCCAATGTGACCAAGGCAGCGATTGCCATATATAGGTCAAATTATCGCTGATTTCAAGCGTTTAGCCTCAATGTTATTAATATGTGTATTTCTACTATCGAGATTCAATATGAATAGACCATCTATCAAAGGTGCATGTGCATAAAACACATTACTCATATAAATCGAACAACCATTATTCTCGGATTTAAACAAGTAACCGTCTCGCAATAAACAAGATCCAGATATAATGTTCATGCTTAACGGGCACCAAATAACAATTATTTAAGTATAAAACTAATCCCGATGGTAGATGAAGAGGTAGCGTGTCAATCGCGATCACATCAACCTTTGATCCGTTTCCTCGCATCGTCACCTCGTTCTTCACTAGCTTCCGTTTATTCTGACTCTGTTTGAGTTACAAATATGAGCAAGAACCAGTATCAAATACCCGTGCACTACTACAGTACTAGTGAGATACACATCAATAACATGTATATCAGATATACCTTTCTTCTTGATGTTGCCGTTCTTCAAATCCGCCAAGTACTTTGGGCAATTCCGCTTCCAGTGACCTTCTTCCTTGCAGTAAAAGCACTCAACATCAGGCTTGGGTCCAGCCTTGGTCCTCTTCGTCGCGTGGTAACTTTCTTACCACCCTTCTTGAAGTGTCCTTTGCTTAGACTTGCCTTTCTTGAATTTGGTGGTCTTATTGACCATCAACACTTGGTGCTCTTTCTTGATCTCCACTTACGCAGATTTTAACATAGCAAATAGTTACGGCAACTCTTTGTTCATGTTACGCATGTTGTAGTTCATCACAAAGTTCTTGTAACTTGGTGGTAGTGATTGGAGGATCGGTAAACTCCCAAAGTATTAGGAATCACTATACCCAAACTTTGAAGTTTATTTGCGTGCCTGGACATCTTAAGCACATGCTCACTTTGGAGCTACCCTCTTCCATCTTGCGATTAAAGAACTTTTGAGCTTCATAACTTTCAATTGCCGCATGAGTCTTCAAAGATTAATTTGAGATCCTCGACAATATCATATGGATCGACTCTTCAAATCTTTTCAAGCTCGATTCTAAACCATACAAGATAGCACATTGAACTATGGAGTCTTGATTCTTAGAGCGAGGTAAACATTCTTTACTTCATCGGTAGCATCACCATGTGTGGGTCACCTAGCGGTGCATCCAGCACATAGGTCAAATTACCAATTGTGAGGACAATCCTCAAATTGCGGAACCAATCCATGAAGTTGCTTCCATTGTTTTCAACTTTTCTTTCTCTAGGAGCATTAAAATTGATGGTAGGGCTGCCATTGATCTACAACATATTTGCAATAGTTTAGACTAAGTTTATGATAAATTGAGTTCAAATTAATTAATGAAATTAAACTAGGTGAACTCCCATCAAAACAACATCCCTCACATTGTTTTAGTGATCACAGACCAAATCCACTACATCAACACCGATCATCACGAGAGCTGATATAGTTTTAATGGCGAACAATCATCATGTTCATCATATCTACTATATGATTCATGCTTTGCCTTTCGGCGATCCGTGTTCTGAGGCCATACGTACATGCTAGGCTCGTCAAGATCAACCTTAGCTTCGCATAAGCAAATGCTTGCTTACGTTGTATTCACCAGGAATCAAAGACACCCGATCATCACGTGGTGCTTTGAGCGCAAGCTTTAACAGCGGTGCATACTAAGGGTGAACACTTTAGAACTTGAAATTTATGTGCATGAGGATCATCTTATAATGCTACCGCTGCCTACTAAGCAATACAAGATGCATAAAGGATTAACATCACATGCAATTCATAATATGTGATATGATATGGCCTTTCTCCTTTGTGCTTCCGATCTCCATCTTCAAGCACGAATATGATCTCCATCATCACCGCATAGCATCAAGGTCAATGACGCTTCTTCATGGTTGTCGTCCACCAGCTTCAACTATTACAACTATTTTGAATGAACACGCGGGTCTTAACGAAATTAAAGACAACCATATGGCTCCCGGTTGCCAACTTACAATAAGGAACATTGCATACATCAAATATAATCACAATCATGGCCATATCACATCACTGCACACCTGCAAAACAAAGTTAGACGCCTCTTTCTTTGCATATTTTACGTGGTTTGGGGCTTTCCATAGGTGTCGTTCTAACCTACGAACAAGAACCACAACATTGATACTAGCATCGTTGATTACCGTTGTAAATTGGATCTTTACTATGCTAGGAGAAACAGGCACCCATAAAGCCACTTATGCAATATAAATTGCATGTCAAGCGTGGAGCAAGTCTCATGAACGATGTCATGTAAGGTTAGCGGGCGCTTCATCCCAACATACCGCAAGATGCAAAGTACACGAAAAGCAATCTACAATAAAAGCATCAACGCCACAATGACCATTGTGTTCTACTTTCGCAACAGATCTACATATAGACACGGCTCGATACCCTTTGTTGGGGTTCGTAGCATGGAAAACAAAAATTTTCTATCGCATACAAACAAACAAGCCAAGATCTATCTACTAGATTGCAGCAACGAGTCGATGGAATAACTCACCCTCGAAGATTCCAAAGTGTTTAACGAGAGCAGATTCTCGTGGGTGATGTAGTTACTCTTTCCGATCTCAAGATCGCGTAGACGATCCTTCCCAAGCGTTCCATGGCGCTCCTTGATCGGTCTGCGTTAGATTTTCGGCGAAGACCTTCCTCTCCCTTGTTCCAGTGAGCGGAGGTTGTAGTACTCTCCTCGCGATTCCGGCTGACATGGCGTGTGCAGGAGGTAGAGGGGAAATCCCGCAGGGCTTCGCCTTAAGCCGGTGCGAGTATGGTGGAGCTTATGAGAGAGGCTATTAGTGGTCTAGTAATTAGACACACCAATTAGAGGGCTCTAAACCAATTAGAAGGCTCTAAACCGAATAGCTCTAAACCGGGGTCTAGATCTAGGGTTTAGTTTAGAGGATAGGAAACTTGTGTGTCTAGGAGGAGCCCTGCCCTCCTTATATAGGTGGGAGGCTGGCCGGCCAAGGGAGGAGTTCCTCCCAACTCGGCCTTGGGAGGTGCTTGGCCTACTGGGGAGGAACCCTCCTCCAATTCGGCCTCCACCTCTCCTCCTCTTTTCCCACTTCCCAAAACTGTCGTTTGACTTTTCAATTTAGGATTTAAATAAATCCTTTATTTGGGACAGCAAGAATACTTAGTACATGATGCAATCATTCCAATATGTAATGACACACTCATGTACCCTTCCCCCTCCGAGTCTTGGGACATTCCGGACCTTCTAGAATGTTCGATGAAAACACGGAATCATTCCGCTACTCAAACGGAACTTTCCTTATATGAATCTTATTCTCCGGACCATTCCGGATCACCTCGTGATATCCGGATCCCATCCGAGACTCCGAACAACATTCGGTCTCTTTCTCATAATACCATAACTACTCAAACAACGTCGAATCCTTAAGTGTGTCTCCCTACGGTTCGTGAATTATGCGGACATGATCGAGACACTTCTCCGAACAATAACCAATAGAGGAATCTGGAAATTCATATGGCTCCCACATATTTCTACGATTACTTTGCGATCGAATGAACCACTTACATACGATACCAATTTCCCTTTGTCTCACGATATGTTACTTATCCGAGGTTATGATCGTCGGTATCTCGCATACCTAGTTCATCCTCGTTCTTGATAAGTACTCTTTTCTCGTTCCGTGATATGTGATCCCTTGTGACCAAGTCACATGCTTGCAAGCTAATTGGATGACATTTCACCGAGAGGGCCAGAGAATATCTATCCGTCATGTGGATGGACAAATCCCACTCTTGATCCATGTGTTTCAACCAATACTTTCCGAACACTCAATGCCACCTTTATAGCCACCCTGTTACGGTGTGGTGTTTGATGACATCAAAGCATCCATCCAGTAAAGGTGATATGCATGATCTCATGGTCGAAGGAATTAGGTTACTATGTATCAGAAAGCATATAGCAATTGAACTATTGAAATGACTTGATCTTTATGCTACGCTTGTCTATAGGAGTATGTCCACCATATCATTCTCCTAACGATATGATCTTGTTGTTGATAACATCTCAATGTTCATGACAAAGAAACCACATCATCAATCAACCAACAAGCTAGTGAAGTATAGAGGCTATACTAGGGACTTCAATTTAAGTTTACAAATCACACAAGTATTAATGGTTTCCTTGTTAATACTATTATAGCATGAATGTAAACATTTATCATAAACACAAAGATATATAATAATAACCACATTTATTATTGCCTCTAGGGCATATCTCCAACACCATCTTGGCCGGCGCACTCCGAGAGAGGGGCCTCCTCCCTAGAAAGAATGGCCCTTGAGCGGCTGTCTCGCACCTCGTGGCCGTGTGGGACGGTCCCCCACCCGCCCCCTGCTCCGGCTGTGACAGAGTCAGGGCAACCTCATTCGTCAGTGACTTGTCCGTGTCGACGAACTCGTCAGCCAAGGAATCGTCCTCGGTCACACCCCTCCCGTCCCTAGGTCGTCGCCTGCCGGGGGCGGAGAGGGGGGCGAATGCGCTCCAAACGCCCGGTGGCATCATCGAGTTCCAGGAGGAGGTCCATGCTCACGCGGTCGAAGAAGAAGTGTGGTAGCGAAACCGGGAACATGGAGGGATCCGGGCACAGGAGCCTCAACCGGATCGCCCGGGCCTAGCCAAGGAGCGGGTGCCGACCTCCAGGAACTTTCCCATGGCCTGAGAGATGAGGGCCACCATCTCCTCTTTCCTGGACTTAGAAGGGACCCTTGAGAGACGAACCCAAACTTCCGAGAGAGTGCTCGAAGACTCCTGCTCTGCCGAGGAAGGCCTGATTGAGACCTTCAGCTGGTGTACCGGAAGGGTGAACGAGGAGCCATAGGCACACATGCACATGATCGCCATTGAGGGGAATGACAGTGCAAACTCAGCAGTCGAGACCCTACATGTCGGCCACTCGTGGCCCGGCAGCACCGCACAGAGCTCCTCATGGATCAGCTCCTCCGTAACCTCGACCACCAGGGACTAGTCCTGAGTCTGTTGGAATTCTTGCCTAATTGGCCTAGCCCATATTCCATTTTAATAATTCCTAAAAAATCCTAGAGGCCCATGTGGCCCATTCATGCATGACAAGAGGTGGGACAAATGTTTAGTCCCACATTGCTAGTTGAAGGAAGATTTCACCACCTTATAAGGGGGAGTTCTTCCACCACTTGGTAAAAGGATGAGAAGGAGAGAGATGTACACGCGCGCTCCTCCTCCGCCTCGCCTCGTCACGACGCGCGCGCCGCGGTTTGCTGGAATGCCTCGAGCCGAGAGATTCCCTTTCTTTTTGCCGCGCATGAATGGATTAATTATTTGAACAGTCTGCATAAGTGGAGATTTAATACGAACGTTTCCTCTGAGAATTAATTCGGACGTTTCCTCTGCGGTTTAATCCGGATGTTTCCGCTGAGGTTTAATTCGGACTTAATGGAGGTTGTTTCCTCTCCCAGCGCTAAACGTTCGTCTATGCCTATAAAAGTGAGAGGTCGCTCCTCTCTTTTTACAAGCTTCGCCTGCAGTTCCAAAGCAGCGCGCTGCTATTCCATTGTTCTCCATCACATCTCGCGACGTGCATCGCTAGCCGGGACAGTAGGCATCCGAGACCCCGCTGCTTCGAGTCCTGTACGGGAGAAGGGCGATAAGGTTTTTGGAGAGCGCTGTCGGCGCGACTACTGGTGATTTCATCACGGACTCCTTCACGGATAACGACTACGACAATGACGTCTTCCCCAACAAGGACTTCTTCCCGACATCAGCAATCTCTTCCTCGACGATATGGCTGACGACGGTGCCAACGCCAACCCCAGCGGTTCCTCCAGCTGTCCCTCTGCTATGATGTACATCTTCTTACTTAATCTTGTTTATCTCAGTCAGATAGTATGTTCTTCTTTTTGAGTTTCTACAGATCTTGCTCTGATATTATCTCAAGTTGTATGCCTTGCAATTCTCTTTGCTTTCTGCCTTAGTTCGTATCTGCTAAATCATATGATTATTTTAATTTTTGTTTTTCTATTCATGTTTTATTTAGCATTTATCTTGGGTAAATTGCTCCTAAGTTCAACAATCCAAAAACCTTATTATAGGCAATTTGCTCCGAGTAGTTTTGTTGCATCCACGAAGCCACCTATGTTTGAAGGTGTCAATTACAAAAGATGGCGTGCGAGGGAAGTGCTCTGGTTTCAGACCATGAGCTGCTATAACGTCATTTACGGTGCACCTGAGGGAGATCTTAATCTTTCTCAGGAAGAGGCTTTTCAAAAATGTGATACCACTTTTAAGGCTGCCTTGATCAGCATCCTTGGCGACAATATTGTCGATTCATACCTGTCATTTAGCAATGGCAAGGATATGTGGGATGCGCTCGAGAGAAAATTTGGAGTCTCCGATGCTGGCAGTGAACGGTATGTCATGGAACAATTCTATGACTATAAGATGGTTGATGACCGCTCCATTGTGGAGAAGGCTCATGAAATACTGTCACTTGCCAGGGAGCTTGAGCACTTCACTTGTGTGTTACCGGATAAGTTTGTTGCCGGAGGCATTATTGCCAAGCTTCCCCAGTCATGGAGGAATTTTGCTACTTCTCTGAAGCACAAGAGACAAGAGTTTTCCGTGACGGATCTCATTGGGACTCTTGATGTGGAAGAGAAGGCGAGAGCAAAAGACACACGTGCTCGAGGTACCGAGGGAGGCTCTAATGCTAATCTGGTACAGAAAAGGAACTTCCAGCCTAACAAGTTCAAGAACAAGGGCAAGTTTGATGGCAAAGGAAAGTTCGATGGAAAGAACAAGGCTTCACAGTCTACCAGCTTCAAGAAGAAGACTGATAAGAAGAAAGGTGCTTGTCATGTATGCGGTGATCCTGATCATTGGGCTCCTGCTTGCCCCAACCGCTTTGACAAGCGCCAGCATGGAAAAGGCAGCAAGACTGCTAATGTTGTCATGGGCGACGTTGAGATGAAAGATGTTGGGTATGGTATATTACCTACTGTTATTTCATTATGTCATTCTCTTGATTGGTGGATTGACACTGGCGCTAATGTACATGTTTGTTCTGATGTTTCCATGTTTTCTTCATATCAGGTCAGAGGGACTCAATCCGTGCTGATGGGGAACGGCTCGCATGCTTCTGTTCATGGTGTTGGTACGGTCGATCTGAAATTCACTTCGGGAAAGATCGTGCGCCTGAAGAACGTGCATCATGTTCCCTCAATAAATAAAAATCTTGTTAGCGGATCTCTTTTGTGTCGAGACGGCTACACGATTGTATTTGAGTCCAATAAATTTGTAATCTCTAAGTATGGAACCTTTGTTGGTAAAGGTTATGAGTGCGGAGTCTTGTTCCGCTTACCTCTGTCAGACGTTTGTAATAAAGTTGTTAATCATATTTATACGAATTTTGAATCAAATGTCTAGCATTCACGTCTTTGACATATTAATTTTGGTTGTATGACACGACTAGCCAAAATAAATTTAATCCCTGATTTCACTACTGTTAAGGGATCTAAGTGCCAAGTCTGCGTGCAAGCAAAACAACCTCGTAAGTCACATACATTGCGAGCGAAATTTAACACCACTAGAGCTCATACATTCTGATCTTTGTGAGATGAATGGTGTGTTGACAAAAGGTGGAAATAAATATTTCATGACGTTGATCAATGACTCTATGAGATATTGTCATGTATATCTTCTGAAATCAAAAGATGAGGCTTTGAGTTTTTTCAAAATCTATAAAGCTGAAGCAGAAAACCAACTTGATCGAAAGATTAAGAGGCTTAGGTCTGATCGTGGTGGAGACTATTTTTCCAACGAGTTTGATTCCTTCTGTGCGGAACATGGTATAATCCATGAAAGGACGCCTCCCTATTCACCTTAGTCAAATGGGATAGCTGAGAGAAAGAACCGTACTCTAACAGATTTGGTTAATGGCATGTTAGATACATCGGGTCTATCTAAGGAATGGTGGGGGAGGCTCTATTGACTGCGTGTCATGTCCTAAACCGAGTTCCCATGAAGAACAAAGAAATTACACCATTAGAAGAATTGGAGAAGAAAAGGTTAAAACTCTCTTACCTAAGTACTTGGGGATGTTTGGCAAAAGTTCATGTGCCAATTCCCAAAAAGCGCAAACTTGGGCCAAAAACCATTGACTGTATTTTTGGGTTATGCTTTCCATAGCATTGGTTATAGATTCTTGATAGTAAAATCTAAGGTACCTGACATGCATGTCGGTACAATTATGGAGTCGACTGATGCGATTTTTCTTGAGGATATCTTTCCTATGAAGGATATACCTAGCTCATCAAATTAGGAGATGCCTAGTTCATCCAGTCAGGATTTTGGTACAAATTCTGAACCCATCACTCCAATTGAACATGTTGAAAATCCTAAGGAGGATGATAATGAAATTCCTAAAAGGAGCAAGAGACAGAGAACTACAAAGTTCTTTGGTGATGATTTCATTGTGTACCTCGTGGATGATGCTCCCACTTCTATTTCAGAAGCTTATGCATCTCCTGATGCTGACTACTGGAAGGAAGCCGTTCGTAGTAAGATGGATTCCATCTTAGCCAATGGAACATGGGAGATCATTGATCGTCCTTATGGGTGTAAACTTGTAGGATGTAAATGGGTGTTCAAGAAAAATCTTAGGCCTGATGGTACTATTGAAAAGTACAAGGCGCGGCTAGTGGACAAGGGATACACTCAAAAAGAAGGTGAAGACTTCTTTGACACTTACTCACCTGTTGCCAGATTGACCACCATTCGAGTACTACTTTCATTGGCTGCCTCTCATGGTCTTATCGTTCATCAAATGGATGTTAAGACAGCTTTCCTAAATGGAGAGTTGGATGAGGAAATTTACATGGATCAGCGAGATGGCTTTGTGGTAATGGTCAAGAAGGAAAGGTGTGCAAATTGTTGAAGTCTTTATATGGCCTAAAACAAGCCCCTAAACAGTGGCATGAGAAGTTTGAAAGAACTTTAACCGCTTCAGGATTTGCAGTAAATGAAGCTGATAAATGTGTGTACCATCGCCATGATGGGGGTGAAGGAGTCATCCTTTGTTTGTATGTTGATGACATACTGATTTTCGGAACCGACCTTAATGCAGTTAAGGAAGTGAAGGATTTCTTATCTCGTTCCTTTGAGATGAAAGATCTGGGTGTCGCTGATGTTATCCTGAACATCAAGCTATTGAGAGATGATGATGGTGGAATTACATTGCTTCAATCCCACTATGTGGAAAAGGTCTTGAGTCGTTTCGGGTATAGCGACTACAAGTCTTCTCCTACACTGTATGATCCTAGTGTGATGATTCGAAAGAATCGAGGAAATACTAGAGACTAACTGAGATACTCTCAAATTATTGGCTTGCTTATGTATTTAGCTAGCGCCACTAGGCCTGACATCACTTTTGCTGTGAGCAGACTCAGTCGATTTGTTTCAAATCCAGGGGATGATCACTGGCATACTCTTGAGAGAGTTATGCACTATCTAAAAGGCACTACGAGCTACGGCATTCACTATACCGGGTATCCGAGGGTACTAGAGGGTTATAGTGATTCAAATTGGATATCTGATGCTGATGACATTAAAGGCCACAAGTGGATATGTATTCACACTTGGTGGTGGCGCTGTTTCTTGGAAGTCTTGCAAGCAGACCATCTTAACGAGGTCAACTATGGAAGCAAAACTCACAGCATTAGACATAGCCACTGTTGAAGCAAAGTGGCTTCGTGAACTCTTGATGTACTGACTTGTGGTTGAAAAACCAATACCCGCAATCCTTATGAACTGTGATAATCAAACAGTGATTTTCAAAGTAAATAGTTCTAAGGATAATATGAAGTCATCAAGACATGTGAAAAGGAGACTAAAATCTGTCAGGAAAATGAGAAACTCCGGAGTTATTGCTTTGGATTATATCCAAACATCTAAAAACTTGGCAGATCCCTTCACAAAGGGTCTATCACGCAATGTGATAGAAAATGCATCGAAGGAGATGGGTATGAGACCCACAATTTGAGTTTTTCACAGTGGTAAACCATTCTATGTGATCGGAGATCCTGTGAATTAGAATTGGGAGACAAGCTATTGATTAGCTGAGAGGAAAGTTGTTGGAGATATGCCCAAGAGGCAATAATAAAAGTGGTTATTATTATATTTTTGTGTTTATGATGAATGTTTACATCCCATGCTATAATTGTATTATAAGGAAACACTAATACATGTGTGTTTTGTAAACATAAAAGAGTCCCTAGTAAGCCTCTTGTTGAACTAGCTTGTTGATTAATTGATGATCATGGTTTCCTGATCATGGACATTGGATGTGATTAATAACAAGGTTATATCATTAGGAGAATGATGTGATGGACACACACCCATAAGTAAGCGTAGCATAAGATCAAGTCATTAAGTTCGTATTGCTATAAGCTTTCAAATGCATAGTAACCTAATCCTTCGACCATGAGGTTATGGTAATCACCATCACCGGATGGATACTTTGATGACATCAAACACCGCTTCGTAACTAGGTGGTTATAAAGGTGTCATTGGGTATTCTGAAAGTATGTGTTGAAGCGCATGGACCAAGATTGGGATTTGTCCATCCATATGACGGATAGATATGCTCTGGGCCCTCTCGGTGGAATGTCATCTAGTTAGCTTGCAAGCATGTGACTAGGTCACAAGGATGACATAACATGGAACAAGTAAAGAGTACTTATCGATGTGAGGTAGAACTAGGTATGGAGATACCGACCAAACCTCGGATAAGTAGAATATCGGCGTGACAAAGGAAATTGGTTTCAGTATGTTAATGGTTCTATCGATCACGAAGTCATCGTTGAGTATGTGGAGCCGTTATGGATCTCCAGATCCGTGATGGTTATTGATCGGAGAAGTGTCTCCATCATGTCTGCATATTCACGAACCGTAGGGTGACACATAAGGTTCGAAGTTGTTTTAAGTAGATATGGAATGTGCGTTGGAGACGAATGTTGTTGAGTCTCGGATTGGATCCGGACATCACGAGATCCGAATTGTTGGAGAATAAGATTCATATATTGGAGATCATTTTCTAAGTTAGGAAATGTTAGGAGTATTTGTATGGGATTCTAGAAGGTTTGGAATGTTAGGAAGGTTCTAGGAGATTTCTTGAGTTTGCTTGAAAACCAAGAAAGGATCAAGGAGTCCTTGGGGCAAGACAAGGAGTCGTGGGGGAGGAGGAGTCCTCCTCCCAATCCGCCGGCCAGGAGGAGGAGTCCTACTAGGACTCCCTCCCATGGCGCCTCCCTCCTTTAAATAGAGGGGTGGGGGCGCCACCCCCTAGCCCCCTCCATAACAAAACCCTAGCCGCCGCCTCTCTCCTCCTCCTTCCCTCTGCTCCGGCTTAGGCGAAGCCCTGCAGAATTTCTACTCCACCACCACCACCACACCGTCGTGCTGCTGGGATTCCGTGGAGAAGATCTACTACCTCCATTGCTTTCATTTGGAATGGGAGAGGAAGGTCTGCCGACTCCGCGTGTGGTCTGGAAGCGCTGCCGGAACGAGGCGCCGGAAGGATCATCCACTCGATCTTGAGATCGGCAAGTGATCGACTACATCAACCACGAGATCCGATCTCGAACAAGGCTTTGGAAACTACGAGGGTTAGTACAGATCTATCTCGTTGCACATGTCTAATAGATTAGATCTTGGCTTTTATCTAGATTAGATCTGGATTTTGTTCGTTCTTGCGGTATAAAATATTTGTTTTACATGCTACGAACCCATCAAAAGTATCCCTACTTTAATGAATACCACTCCATGAAGATGCAATACTTTCCTATTTTGGACGGCAGGTTGATTTATTATCTTAATGTGTTCTAAATGGTTTATCTTAAGCAGAGATGTTGTCCTGCAGAACATCTTTTGAAGAACACACCTATATGGATCTGATTGTTAAACGTCGCAGTCTATGAGAGTAGGGTGTTCTCTAATAAACTCATGAAAGGCCATGGAGTATGACGCATAAGCTCCACCCGCGGGGAAGTCCCACGGCAGCCTAGTACCGGTCAAGACTTTGTATGAATCTAGGTTTGCAGCAAACTTGCAGTTCAAGGCATAGTCCACTGTACAAGTTGCAGCCTAGTGTTGCATAAAGTTCTAGGTGGAAGTTCAACTTAACAGTCTCCACTATAGTACCGGTATATAAACAATGTTTTGGGACCAAAGGCAAACTTCATGTGCCTCTGAGATCTGGTGAGGGATTGTTGGAATTCTTGCCTAATTGGCCCAACTCATATTCCATTTTAATAATTCCTAAAAAATCCTAGAGGCCCATGTGGCTCATTCATGCATGACAAGAGGTGGGACAAATGTTTAGTCCCATATTGCTAGTTGAAGGAAGATTTCACCACCTTATAAGGGGGGTTCTTCCACCACTTGGTAAAAGGATGAGAAGGAGAGAGATGTACACGCGTGCTCCTCCTCCTCCGCCGCCCGCCTCGCCACGCCACGCCTCGTCACGACGCGCGCGCGCCGCGGTTTGCGGGAATGCCTCGAGCCGAGAGCTTAATTCGGACGTTTCCGCTGAGGTTTAATTCGGACTTAATGGAGGCTGTTTCCTCTCCCGGCGCTACCCGTTCGTCTATGCCTATAAAAGTAAGAGGTCGCTCCTCTCCTGTTACAAGCTTCGCCTCCGGTTCTAAAGCATCGCGATGTTGTTCCATTCTTCTCCATCCCGTCTCGCGGCGTGCATCGCTAGTCGGGACAGTAGGCCTCCGAGACCCCGCTGCTTCGAGTCCTGTACGGGAGAAGGACGATAAGGTTTTTAGGGAGCGTTGTCGGCGCGACTACTTGCGATTTCATCACGGACTCCTTCACGGATAGCGACAACGACGTCTTCCCCAACGAGGACTTCTTCCCCGACATCAGCAACCTCTTTCTTGACGACATGGCTGACGACGGTGCCAACGCCAACCCCAGCGGTTCCTCCAGCTGTCCCTCTGCTATGATGTACATCTTCTTACTTAATCTTGTTTATGTCAGTCAGATAGTATGTTCTTCTTTTTGGGTTGCTACAGATCTTGGTCTGATATTATCTCAAGTTGTATGCCTTGCAATTCTCTTTGCTTTCTGCCTTAGTTCGTATCTGCTAAATCATATGATTAGTTTAATTTCTGTTTTTCTATTCATGTTTTATTTAGCATTTATCTTGGGTAAATTGCTCCTAAGTTCAACAGAGTCGGGATCGTCACCATCGCCAACATCTCTGGAACCGTCATCGGGACTCCTCCCATGTTGATGTAGTAGAAGCCTCCGTCCACCGTGTGCCCGTAGTACTCGAGACGCTCCCGGCCGAATCGCGAGGAGAACGGAGGAATCTGACCGACAGGAGTGCTTAGGGTGTGGTTACCTATTTTTGAAATACATCCCTACCACTTCGTTGTTAACAAGTCAATTTTTATGCAATTAATTCTGACACATTATGTAGCAACTGCTCTTTTGGACTCTCACTATTATTCTTTGGACCGCAACATAAAGATATTTTATTATTGTAAATCTACTCCCTCCTTCCCAAAATAAGATATCTATAATATTTGGTCAAAGTCAAACCTTTTAAAATTTGACCAACTATGAACAAAGAAATCAACATCTACAACATGAAATGCGTACAATATGAAGACATATTTGATGATGGTTTTAACAGTAAAGGTTGGGAATTAAAAGGTTGATAGTTTTTCTATATAGTTTAATTGTCAAACTATGAGAAGTTTGACTTTGTTAAAAATGATTGGCTCCTTTTTTTTGGAAGGAGGGATTAATAGCAACGACTAACAATCTGAATTTCAACCTCATGTTTTGATTTGACATCACATAAAACCAGTTAGCTTGCCTCGGCACGATCCAAACTTTAGTTGTGTGTATTCATATGTAATATCACCTACAAACGGTACATCTGGTCATATAATACGGTGCTTTTGGAAATGGCAAATTAAAGCTGGTTAATGAAAAATCATCTTATTTACCAGAATCTTCGGTGATTGCAAAACCGTACCATATCCAACTTATCAGAAAATCATAAATCGCTCCTTTTTGGCTTATTTATAAGATGATGCCCCGGCAGGCAAATATATACAATGAAAAGTTAAAAAGATTTGAAAAAAGTACCTTTTGTTTTCGATTTCGAGGAAATCCTTAATCTTTCTGATAATTGTCTGCAAGTCTTCGGTGCCAGAAGAATAGTTCTCATTCAGTTGGCTATAAATATTACTCATAACTCTTGTGATGTCTGGATTCCGTGACACAGATAAGAAAGCACAATATTGATATTTGAATTGTCCTTTGAGATCTTGGTACACCTGGTTGGCAATGGTTGTCTTGCCTAATCCTCCGGAACCAACAACAGCCACCAACTTGGTCGTTTGTTGGCTGCCTGACTTGCAATCGTCCAAGAGTTTGATGATCCTTCTCTTGGGTCCATCAACACCAACAAGCTTGGACGCGTTGTTGAAAATGTGAATAGCTCTCGGGTCAACTCTCGGCGCACTGCCGGCGTTGGAGGCGCCTCCTTTCTGGTACCTTAAATTCCTCTGGCTCACCTCGATGGCTTGTTTCTTGAGATCTTCGATGGCCTTGGCGATCTCATGGCGAGCCTTGACCCTCTTCAGAGAGCCCTTGATCTTGTCCACGATTCCGTCGGCCGGCTTGGCGGATTTGTCGGCGATGACGCGAGCCATGAACTCGTCGAGGTTGTCCTCGATGTCGTAGGACAGCTCCCGCACCTCCTTCATCCAGGCCTTGTCCTGCCTGTTCGGATCCTCCGCCTCTGCCATGCTCTCGAGGAACGCATCGATGGCCTGGAGCTCCTGAGTGAGGGACTTGATCTCGATGTGTATACCCCTCAGGCGCTTGTACTCGTCGCCGAGCAGAGCGACCAGCTTCCCCAATACGGGTCCCAGGGCGCCCGTCGCCGCGCTCACCACGGCATGCTCCATCGATCGGTGGTGCTTCTAAGTGGTCAGAGCTTGAGCTGTTTCTTTTCTTTTCTGTGTGTAGATGGGGTGGTGCGGCAGCAGGCTGGGACACTGGTTTAGATTTTTCAGTCCTCGTTCAACAGTATTGATAGCTCCTACCTACCAGCCATTAATGGCGGTACCAGTGAGAGAGAGACTCGTGGGTACGACGTACAGCACCGACAGCTGTATCACCGGTGACGGCCCAGGACACGTACGTCGGTGTTGCCATCGCATGCACCTCTGGGCACAGGCCGGTGGAGCCAAATTATCATGACAATCATCACCCATTTCATTCAATTCCATGTGACAGGTCTCTGCTCTCAATGCTATCCGAGCAACGGGTAAATCAGTCCTTGTGTGTAACGGTACCTGCGTTTCGGGCGACCATCCTAAGTTGGCTCTTGAGAAAATTGTTTTTACACCTAGGTGGCATGTATCGATCGACTGGGAAAATATTAGGGAAAGGAAAATTAGTTAGGCACGCCCTACGTGTATCCCCTTGCTGCTACGGTTTCCCCCTTTTGCTCGATTTGGTGATGATTTACACATGCTAGGGTTCTTGCACCTTCGTCATCAACGCCGACGCGGGAACTCAGGCGGCGTCCCGTCATAGCATGACGCTATTGATGTGGCGGAAACGATAACCCTTTGGGGTCTCGTGTTACGTGTTTATATAGGTAGAAACAGCCTCTACCGTGGCATGTACATAGAGATATACGTATACAGGAGTGGTGTATTACACCATATCCATACGTATATAAGCTTTGTCTAAGAGCCCCCCTTAATCTAAACTTCTCTGAAGATTTAGATTACGTCTAAACTCTTGAAGATTTACAACTGGAAGTGCTTTAGTAAAACCATCAGCTATTTGATCTTTACTAGATATGAACTTGATCTCAAGTTGTTTGCTAGCCACTCTTTCACGTATAAAATGAAAATCAATCTCAATGTGTTTTGTGCGAGCATGAAAGACTGGATTTGCAGATAAATAGGTAGCGCCTAGGTTGTCACACCATAGACATGGTCTTTCATGTAGTTTGACACAAAGTTCTTTGAGAAGAGCTTCAACCCAAATAAGTGGTCAGAGCTTGAGCTGTTTCTTTTCTTTTCTGTGTGTAGATGGGGTGGTGCGGCAGACACTGGTTTAGATTTTTCAGTCCTCGTTCAACAGTATTGACAGCTCCTACCTACCAGCCGTTAATGGTGGGTACTACGTACAGCACCGGCAGCTGTATCACCGGCGACGGCCCAGGACATGTACGTCGGTGTCGCCATCGCATACGCACCTCAGGCTGGTGGAGCCAAATTATCATCACCCGTTTCATTCAATTCCATGTGACAGGTCTCCACTCTCCACGCTATCCGAGCAACAGGTAAGTTGTTGTGTGTGAACGGTACCTGCGTTTCGGCGACCACCCTAGCTATTTTTTTAAAAATAATATAATTTATTTAATAAATTTTACGAATAATACATGAATTTAAGGAATTGCAAATCTAGCGCGGCGTCTGTGTTTAAAATACCGATCACACCCTATAGGTATTTTAAATACCGACCACATATGTCATCATCTTATTTTTAACAAAGGAAAGACAGCCCACTCGGTAGTTCAAATACCGATAGGTACCGGTAAGTGTTTGAAACACCGAAATTTGTTAAATAAATCGTATTATTAAAAAAAATTAGCACCACCCTACGTTGGCTCTTGAGAAAATTGTTTTTACACCTATCGACTGGGAAAATATTAGGAAAAAGAAAATTAGTTAGGCACGCCCTACGTGTATCCCCTTGTTGCTACGGTTTCCCCTTGTTGCTCGATTTGGTGATGATTTACACATGCTAGGGTTAAACTACTCCAATTGATGAGCCTTCTCTTGGGTCTATCAACGCCAACAAGCTTGGATGCGTTCTTGAAAATGTGAATAGCTTACGCGCGCTAGCTCAGCAAGTGGTCAGAGCTTGAGCTGTTTCTTTTCTTTTCTGTGTGTAGATAGGGTGCGGCAGCAGGATAGGACACTGGTTTAGATTTGAGTTAAATACAACAATAGTTCCTGTATTTGTCGGGCTGACTCGATTTAGTCCTTCTACTTGTAATTTGATGAATTTTATCCGTGTTTGTGAATTTGGCTCGATTTTATCCAATTCAGTGTTTACCGTCGAATTTGTGCTAACGGGGACGACATGTGGACTGCAATCTTGCAAGAAGACCTTCTAGCTGAGAAAATTGCAAAAAGCAAACGGACGTTAGACACTGACCCTTTTTCTTTTTTTTTCTATTCCTCCGTTTCTTCCTTTTACCTTAATTCCTCCGTCTCCCTAATCTCCCTCGACTCCCCCATCCCCATCGTTCCTTCCTCCTCCGGTCAGAGCTCGGTGACATTTCCTAGCTCCCTATAGCTCGCGCGCTGCCTCTCCCCTCTACTTCAACTCGTACGGAAGTGCCCCAGCCCTGCAGCCCGAATGGCGGTGCACTGATGGTCTGCGAGCGATGTGCGCCGCCGTGCCCCTGTTCACCGACATGAGCACGCCTAATGGAAATAAGAGGGGCGCGTCTTCGCCGCCCGCATAGAAATCCCGTGTGCTAGGAGGTGCGGTCGCCTTTGTTGTGTGTACAGATTTTTCTGAGCGTCGCCATTATCATTGCTTCGACGGGCAATCGTCGTCAGAGTAAGCTCCTCCATCGAAAGAGTTCTACCCTATATGCCCCATAGAGCAAAGGCCCATCTCGTCCGCGACTCCTTGAGAAACAGGACCAACCAGCAAGTCGTGTAATGTCCATCTCCTACTTTTTAAGCCATAGCCCCAATTATGGTCTTTTTTGTAATTTTCTCAGATGCCGTAGGATGTTCTTGCAAGATTCTAGTCCACGTGTCGTCCGTGTAACCTCAAATTCGATGGCGAATATTGAATTGGACTAAATCGAGCTCGATTTACAAGTACACGGGCAAAATTCAGCAAATTCCGAGTACGAGGACTAAATCGAGACAACACGACAAGTACAGGGACTGTTGATGTATTTACCTCTTTAGATTTTGGGAAGTGCCAGGCATTCCCGGTTAGCGTCCACTTTGCCCAAATCAGCACTCGGCCTACGTTCTGAACGTTTACGTGCACACAACCTAGTAATAAGAAGAGAGCTCGCTCCATCCCAAAAGTCGGACTGAAGGGAGGAAGGAATCTTTCCTGGCCGCCGGATCAATGGTCCAGATCTTCATGTCCCGCTCTTCATCTCGTTTTTTCCTACATTTGTCCCCTTTTTGCCATATTGTAGCAAAAAATGGTTCATCGAGAGAATAGAAAAAAAATATTGTTCGTGTCGAAGACCTCGTTGAAGACTGTAGCAAAAGTTTTGTTCTGATATAGCAAAACTGACCTCGCTAGAGACTTTCGTCAGAGAACTTGTAGCAAAACTTTACGATATTGTAGAAAAAACATAAAACGAATGTAGCAAATAAAATATTCTATTATAGCAAAACCAACTTTGCCTGAGACCTCGGACGAGATCTTGTAGCAAAAGTTATATACTATTGTAGAAAAACAATGAATCTACTGTAGCAAAAATTGTAGCAAAATCCGACGTTGCTGCACGTAACACCGTCGGAGGTCTCGTACAGCTGCTGCCGGCCACACATAGCAAACTAAAACACCCCTTGTAGCACCTCCACTTGTTGTATGTAGCAAAAACCGACGTCAATTGTAACATCGCCGCTGGCCGCACGTAGCACCGACGCCGTCGCCATGGATCCTAGCTCTAACCTCGTCATGCATACGCAGCCCCAAGCTCCATTCTCGCCATGGCACCAACCTCGCCATGGATCCGCAGCCTCGGGCGGCGCGGTGCGTGCAGGCATGGCGACAGCCCGGGAGCACGTTCACGCAGAGCGGCGGTGGTGACACTGAAGGAAATATGTCCTGTGAGGCAATAAAATTGTTATTATGTATTCCTTGTATATGATAGATGTTTTATTTTGCATGCTATAATTGTATTGATAGGAAACGTCAATACATGTGTGTTTAATAAACAAAAAGGGTTCCTCTCTTATAGTCTAGCTTGTTGATTAACAAGATGATCAAGGTTTCCTGATCATGGATATTGGATGTTGTTAATAACAAGGTCACAGCATTTGTGAAATGATGTGATGAACATTCATCCGAAGTATAGCATTACGATCAAGTCATTATGTTTATATTGCTATAACATCATACGAAGTAGTCTTAGTCCTTAGACCATGAGATCATATTAATTGCTAACACCGGAAAAGTATCTTGATAATATCAAATGTCACACCGTAACAGGGTGACTATAAAGGTGGATTCGGTGCTATGAAGGTGTTATGTTGAGGCTCATGGATCAAGAGTGGAATTTTTTAATCCCGATGACGGATAGATATACTCTGGGCCCTCTCGTTGATATCACATTAAGATAGCTTGCAAGCAAGTAATGTGATCACTAGAATGTTATATCACGGGAACGAGAAAAGAGTGCATGTCGGTAACGAGATCAAACTAGGTATTTGGATACCGATGATCGAATCTCGGACATTTATTATATCATGAGACAAAGGGATTGAATTGCTGGTGTTAAAGGTTCTCACGATCACAGAAGTCATCGTTGAATGTGCAGGAGTCAGTACAGATCTCCAGGTCCCGCTTCTGATTATTGATCTGAGAGGAGTCTCAATCATGTCTGTATTATTCGCGAACCGTATGGTGACACACTTAAGGGTTGCCGGACACCATTTAGGAGCACATATGTTTCAGACAAAAGGTTTGCAAAGCGCCGGAAATGTTTCGATAGAAACAGGAATTGTTTTGATAGAAACCGGAATTGTTTCGGGTGAAATTGCAGAAAGTAGTTTTGCATGTGATATTGAAATGTTGCAAGAGATTTTATGTGAATGTTTGTTAATTAAAATAATTAATAAAATTCTGAATAAAATAAATAAAAGAGTTTTATTAATTGAGAGTGGCATTAAATTTGGTGGAAATTTAATGCATGTGAGTGGAACTTTGGGTGGAGCTTGAATTGATGTGAGTGGAGCTTCCACCACATGAATGAGGAAGAGGAGGGGGCTCCCTCCTTGGCCGCCGGCCATGGTAGGGGAGGAGTCCCTCCTCTCTCCTATAAAGGGCCCTCCTCTCCTCCCTCACAAAGCACACCTCCTCGTGAAAGATTTCTCTCCTGATGGAGGAATACCAATAGGGGTATGCCCACGAAGCGGAGTCGCCAGCTAGAGTGAGCTGACTGAATCCAAGCCGGCCAGGTCGCTGAACTCTAAGCGTGCGGCCGAATACCCCGCCTTTCTCATGGTGAAGGCCCAACATAGAGACTCCAATAGAAAGCCCATTAGCACAATTTGTAAACCCTAACTGGCTGCATATATAAAGCCACTAGGGGCACCCCTTTGGGGGATCTCCCCCATGTCATATTAGATCTAGTCTCTCCCTCCGCCTACAGCGGCTCTATGTAAACCAATCTATGATCTTATACTGGATTGCTAGCAGGACGTAGCGATCCTCCATCGAGGGGACGTGAACCTGGGTACATCGTGTACCAATCTCGCTCTTGGATTCTCCTACGTCGCCTTGCCCTTTCCTCTACGTAAGCTACCCTGTAGCATCTGCCGTGGCCAATTCCATGACATCTCCCCCTCTAGATATTCCCCCATGATCTCGGATTAGCGAGATACATGTTCTCGGTGGCCTTGTGTCTGGAAGAAGTTGCTGCTTCCGCTGATTCGCTGGAGCGAGGAGGTGGAGGTTGTCCGGTGGCTTGAACGGGTGTGCGAGGATGGATCTTGACTGATTTCGCTCGTTCCACGATCTTGAGATCGGCAAGCGTACGACTACATCAACCACGAGTTCTTACTCGTTAACAAAACTCGTTGTCTTCGAGGGTAAGTTATCTATGGATGTATGTCCACCCTTTGCTCTGTATATAGTAGATAGATTTTGGCGTATAGTTCTTATCGTAGGAAATTTTTTGTTTTGTATGATGCGGACCCAACAGTGGTATCAGAGACTGATCTATGCGTAGGTGCTTTGCACGGGTAGTACACATATGTTTATATGTGGGCGATGATGATCATGTTATTGCATCTTCTATGTATTTTGGATATTGGTGGCATAGTGGGATGAAGCGGCCGGGACCAACCTTACATGTCATCGTACATGAGACCGGTTCCACGACTGACATGCAACTAGTTTTGCATAAGTGACTGGCGGGTGTCTGTCTCTCCTACTATAGTCAATATCTGATTTACAACGAGTTGCTAATAACTTGGTTATCCTCGTTGTGGTTCATGTTCGTAGGTAAGACCGGTTCTATCTCCGAAAGCCCTAAGCCACGTAAAACTTGCAATTGATAAATTAGAGGCATCTAGTTTAGATCGTTGATGGGCTAGTGTCTTAATATGGTATTGTTGTAAGTAGATGTATGATAGATACTCTTACAACTCACTTAACGTGTAAGTTCCATAGACCTTGGCCTTACACACAAAGGAAGGATAGAGATCATACCACAATGCAAATGATAGAGATCAAATGCATGGACCGTATCATCTCACTTCACACATTAGATGTTAGCATCTTATATTGCTACTTTGGCGCTTTTGGTAGCATTATAAGATGATCCCTCATTTAGATATCAAGATAAAATGTGTTCTTCCTTAAGTATGCACCGTTTTGTGGATCGTGTTTTGAGGCATCACGTAATGATCGGGTGTTCTCGACTCTACGCTTTCATACAACGGGTGTAAGACAGTTTTACACACGCAAATACTAAGGTTCTTACTTGACGAGCCTAGCATGTACAGATATGGCCTCGGAACACGTATCAAAAGGTTAAGCATGAGTCATATAGTTGATATGATGCACATATAGATGCTCGCCTTTGAAGCTACACCGACTCACGTGATGATCGGACTTGGTGTAGTGGATTTGGTTCATGTAATCACCAAAAGGACACGAGGGATGTCGTTTTTGAGTGGGAGTTCCTTAGTAATTTGGATTAGTTGAACTCAATCTATCATAAACTTAGTCTAAATATATTTTACAAATTCTGTTGTAGATGGCACCACCTGCTTTTAATTTCAATATGTTCATGGAGAAAGAGAAGCTTGCTGCGAATGGTAGCAACTTCACCAACTGGGCTATGAATTTGAGGATTCTCCTCACTGCTGCACAAAAGCAATATGTGCTAGAGGCTCCGCTAGGCTCCCTACCACTCCTGATGCCCCTGACGAGGAAAAAGACGTCTATATAACTCGTCAGGAGGACCACAACTTAGTTCATTGCGGCATACTTTATGGGCTAGAGCCAGAACTTCGAAAGCGTTTTGAAAATGGAAATGCCTTTGATACCATGGGAGAATTGAAAATGATTTTCAATACCCATGCTGCCGTAGAGAGTTATAATGCTTATGAAAAGTTCTTTAGCTGCATGATGGAGGAGAGCAGCTCTGTTAGTGAGCACGTACTCAAAATGTCTGGGTACGCCGATAAGCTTGTGTCCTTGGGAATAACAATTCCCATTGATTTAGGCATACATCGTGTTCTCCAATCTCTGCCACCTAGCTACAAGAGCTTCGTGATGAACTATAATATGCAGGGCATGAAGAAGTCTCTTCCGAGCTTACAATGCTTAAGACTGCAGAAGTGGAGATTAGGAAAGAACATCAAGTGTTGATGATCAATAAGACCACCGGTTTCAAGAAGGACAAGAAAGGCAATCAGAAGGGAAAGAAGGGAGGCAAATCTGTTGCCGCGCCTGAAAAGAAACCCCGAGCTGGCCCTAAGTCTGATACCGAGTGCTACTATCGCAAGGGGACTGGCCATTGGAGGCGCAACTGTCCCAAGTATTTAGCGGACAAGAAGGCCGGCAAGACAAACAAAGGTATATGTGATATACATGTTATTGATGTGTACTTGACTAGTACTCGCAGTAGCACCTGGGTATTTGATACGGGATCGGTTGCTAATATATGTAACTCAGTTCAGGGGCTGCGGAACAAGCGACAACTAGCAAGGGATGAGGTCATGATGCGGGTCGGCAATGGATCAAGAGTTGATGTGATCGCCATCGGAACACTGCCTCTCCATATGCCGTCGGGATTAGTTATAAACCTGAATAATTGTTATTTGGTGCCTGCACTGAGCATGAACATTGTATCCGGATCGTGTTTGATGCAAAGTGGTTATTCGTTTAAGTCTGAAAACAATGATTGTTCGATTTATATGAATAATATCTTTTATGGTCATGCACCTGTGTTGAATGGTTTATTTCTGTTGGATCTCGATAGTAGTATTACGCATATTCACAATGTTGATGCTAAAAGGATTAAACTTGATAATGATATATCTACATATATGTGGCACTTCCGTCTAGGTCATATTGGCGTTAAACGCATGAAGAAACTCCATTCTGATGGACTTTTGGAATCACTTGATTTTGAATCATTTGATACAGGTGAGTCATGCCTTATGGGCAAGATGACTAGAACGCCGTTTTCCGGTTCAATGGAGCAGGCATGATTTATTGGAAATCATACATACTGATGTGTGTGGACCAATGAGTGTGTCGGCGCGAGGTGGATATCGTTATTTTGTTACTTTCATGGATGATTTGAGTAGATACGGGTATATCTATTTGATGAAACATAAGTCTGAAACCTTTGAAAGGTTCAAAGAATTTCAGAATGAAGTGGAAAATCATCATAACAGAAAGATCAAATTTCTGCGGTCCCAAGTGGAGGAGAGTATCTTAGTTACGAGTTTAGCACACATATGAAAGACCGTGGAATAGTTTCACAACTCACGCCTGCCGGAACACCACAACGTAATGGTGTGTCAGAACGTCGTAATCGTACTTTATTGGATATGGTTCGATCTATGATGTCTCTGACTGACTTGCCACTATCATTTTGGGGTTATGCACTGGAAACCGCTGCATTCACTTTAAATAGGGCAACATCTAAATCCGTTGAAAAGACACCATATGAATTATGGTTTGGAAACAAACCTAAGCTGTCATTTCTTAAAGTTTGGGGATGCGATGTTTATGTGAAGAAACTTCAACCGGATAAACTCGAACCCAAAGCGGAAAAATGCGTCTTCATAGGATACCCTAAGGAAACGATTGGGTATACCTTCTATCATAGATCCGAGGGCAAGGTCTTTGTTGCCAAGAATGGATCCTTTCTTGAGAAGGAGTTTCTCGCGAAAGGTGTGAGTAGTCGGAAGGTAGAACTCGAAGAGGTTATTGAACCTTCTCTTCATGAAATGGCGAGTAGCGCAGCTCCAGAAGTTGTTTCGGAGTTGACTTCACCTAATGAAGAGAGAGCTAATGATATTGATCATGAAACTCCGAAAGAGGACACTGCCGAACCTCGCAGGACACGTGCAACTCCTGAACTGTACGGCAATCATGTTATGAATTTCATGATTGATGAAATAGATGACCCTGCGACGTATGAAGAAGCGATGATGAGCCCTGATTCCAACAAATGGCTAGAAGCCATGAAATCCGAGATGGAATCCATGTACGAAAACCAGGTTTGGACCTTGGTGGACTTACCTCACGATCGAAAGGCCGTTGAGAATAAATGGATTTTCAAAAGGAAAACTGATCTTGATGGTAATGTAACCATCTATAAGGCTCGACTTGTTGCAAAGGGTTTGACAAATTCAAGGAGTTGACTACGATGAGACATTCTCTCCCGTAGCGATGCTTAAGTCGGTTAGGATTATGTTAGCAATTGCTGCATATTTCGATTATGAAATATGGCAGATGGATGTCAAAACTGCGTTCCTCAATGGTAATATTGAAGAAGAGTTGTATATGATACAACCTAAGGGTTTGTCGATCCTAAGGATCTGATAAGGTGTGCAAACTTTAGCGATCCATCTATGGTGAAGCAAGCATCCGGAGTTGGAATCTCCGCTTTGATGAGGTGATCAAAGGGTTTGGATTTGTCCAAACTTATGGAGAGGCTTGTATTTACAAGAAAGTGAGTGGGAGCAATGTGGCATTTCTGATATTATATGTGGATGACATATTATTGATTAGAAATGATATAGATCTTTAAACAGTGTTAAAAGTTATCTAAATAGCAAATTTTCGATGAAGGACCTTGGTGAAGCTTCATATATATTAGGCATTAAAATCTATAGAGATAGATCAAGACGCCTAATTGGGCTATCGCAGATACATACCTTGATAAGATATTAAAGAAGTTTAATATGGACGGAAGTAAGAAGGGTACTTACCTATGTTGCAAGGCAAGACATTGAGTAAGACTCAAAGTCCGACTCTGGCCGGAAGAAAGAGATAATGGATAAGATCCCTATGCCTCGACCAGCCATAGGCTCTACAATGTATGCCATGCTATGTACAAGATCGGATGTGGCACATGCTATTAGTTTGACTAGTAGGTACCAATCTGATCCGAGTTGAACCTTTGGATAGCGGTCAAGAATATCCTTAAGTACTTGAGAAGAACTAAGGATATGTTTCTTGTATCTGAGAGGTGAAGAAGAGCTAGTCGCTAAGTGTTATGTCGATGCTAGCTTTAACCGATCCGGTGACTCTAAGTCTCAATCCGGATCGTATTTCTTTTGAACGGAGCAACGGTTAGTTGGAGGAGCTCCAAACAACATGTGGTGGATGGATAAACGACGGAGGCCGAATATGTTCTTTGCTTTAGAAGCGGTAGCAGAAGCAGTTTGGATGAAGGAGTTCATAACGGAACTAGGTGTGGTTTCTAGTCGTTGGACCCAATGGTGATCTATTGTGACAATAATGGAGCCATAGCCAACGCCAAGGAACAAAGGTATCACAAGAATTCCAAGCATATTAAGCGCGGTTTCACTCCATCTTGAGCATGCCAAGGATGGAGACATAAAGATTTAAAAGTGCACACGGACCTGAATGTAGCAGATCCGTTGACTAAAGTACTCCCTAGGGCAAAACATGATCAACACAGAACTCCATGGATGTTAGATTTATCACTATATAAACTAGATTCTTGTCTCTAGTGCAAGTGGGAGATGAAGGAAATATGCCCGAGAGGCAATAATAAAGTTGTTATTATGTATTCCTTGTATATGATAGATGTTTATTTTGCATGATATAATTTTATTGATAGGAAACATCAATACATGTGTGTTTAATAAACAAAAGGGTTCCTAGTTATGCCTCTCTTATATACTAGCTTGTTGATTAACAAGATGATCAAGGTTTCTGATCATGGACATTGGATGTTGTTAATAACAAGGTCACAACATTTCTGAAATGATGTGATGAACATTCATCCGAAGTATAGAATTACGATCAAGACATTATATATATATTGCTATAACATCATACTAATTAATCTTTATCCTTAGACCATGAGATCATGTTAATTGCTAACACCGGAAGAGTATCTTGATAACATCAAACGTCACACCGTAACAGGGTGACTATAAAGATGGGTTCAGTACTACGAAGGTGTTATGTTGAGGCTCATGGATCAAGAGTGGAATTTGTCAATCCAGATGACGGATAGATATACTCTGGGCCCTCTCGGTGATATCACATTAGGATAGCTTGCAAGCAAGTGATGTGATCACTAGAATGTTATATCACGGGAACGAGAAAAGAGTGCATGTCGGTAACAGATCAAACTAGGTATGGAGATACCGATGATCGAATCTCGGACATGTAATATATCGAGAGACAAAGGGATTTAGTTACAAGCTTTAAAAGTTCTCACGATCACAGGAGTCATCATTGGATGTGTAGGAGTCAGTACGGATCTCCAGGTCCCGCTGCTGATTATTGATCGGAGAAGGGTCTCGATCATGTCTGTATTATTCGCGAACCGTAGGGTGGCACACTTAAGAGTTACCCGACACTATTTTGGAGCACATATGTTTCAGACGAAAGAATTGCAAAGTGCAGGAATTGTTTCAATAGAAACCGGAAATTGTTTCAGGTGAAATTGCAGAAGGTGGTTCTGCATGTGATATTGAAATATTGCAAGGGGCTATATGTGAATGTTTGTTAATTAAAGTAATTAACAAAATTATGAATAAATTTAATAAAAAGAGTTTTATTAAACGAGAGAGCATTAAATTTGGAGAAATTTAATGCATTTAAAGTGGAGACTTTAAAAGGAAATGTGAAGAGGCATTTTAATGTGGAGGGGTTACCACCACATGAATGGGGGAGGTGAGGGATCACCCCCCATGCGCCGGCCATGGAGAGAGGGGCACCCTCCTCCCTATAAAACCACCCATTCCTCCTTCATCCTTACACCTTCTTGTGAAGGATCTCTCCCCTCTAGAATTATTCCCCATGGTCTCGGATTAGCGAGATATATGTTCCAGTGGCATTTAAATGCGGAAGGAGTTCTTGCTCATTGGATCGCTGGAGCGAGGAGGTGGAGGTTGTCCGGTGGCTTGAACGTGTGTGCGAGTGCGGATGCGCTGCTGAGTTGCGGCGCTCGGACTTCCTCACGATCTTGAGATCGGCAAGCGTACAACTACATCAACCACGAGTTCCTACTCGTTAACAAAACTAGCTGTCTTCGAGGGTAAGTTCTCCATGGATGTATGTCCACCCGTTGCTCTGTATCTAGTAGATAGATCTTGGCGTATAGTTCTCATCGTAGGAAATTTTTTGTTTTCTATGCTGCGGACCCAACAAGTTCAGTAGATAAAACAATTAGCAGATAAACTGTACTAATAATCACAACAATTAGTGGTGAGTTTGTTGCATGTGGATCCGATGCAGGTGTATGTTGTTGCTGCACGCTTCTTGCTCCCAAATTAATAGGCCAGCCTTAGCCTTGGTGTTTTTGTCCTCTCTGCATGCAGTCACGCACCAGCTGGTAGATGATCGTGATGATTCGCTCATACAACATTGCTTGGGACCTGAAGTGTTGGTGTTGATCCATCTAAAATTATGCTTTGGGACCTGATGGACAAGATCTGCAGCTCTTTTTTTTTTACTCTTCACTCATGAGCTTGCGGACCGCGCACATAAAACGCCGACACGGTTTAAGCTCCTGCCGTGTCGAACTTAGATTATGCAAACCAATGTGACCATTGACGCGGTGTGCTCCATCGGTTAATCTGACTTTTTGATCTAATCTGGTCAAACTTGCCTTGCAATTCGGTTGGACGTGTGCGACCTCTTCCTTGACTAATCACCTCCTCGCTTCCGGCAAACTTGGTGGATCTTCCTGGCCGCGCGTCATGCCTAGCCCCTGAGTCCTAGGCTTGATTTTTTTTATGCGCTCCCAGAATGACGATGTTGTTGACGAGTGAACTCAAGGGATCCGAAGATCTATTTCTTGACGTTGGCAAGTCGTAGATCGTTGATGATGAAGCCGTCAAGGTCGCAACATCAGTGCTCCCGTTTCCCACAGACGGCGCCAATTAACGAGGGTTTAACTCATCAATGCCCATTGTTATGGACTTGGGTTTTGGAGAAGGAGGGAGCGCTGGAGATCTCGGTACGGCTAGCAAACAAGCACACAGGGACGCAAAGTTTACCCAGGTTCAGGCCTCGTAGAGGACCCTACTCCTGCTTGTCTGCTCTTGATTGATGAAGCATCCGAAGGATTACAATGTCGTCGATGGCGATGTATGCGCAGATTAGATCTGGCGTATGTGCTATGTTTTGCGGTGTTTAGATCTATTGTGGCGTAGCGTGTCCTCCTCGTTGGACCCTCCTAGCCTTTATATATGGGGAGGCTAGGTCTTAGGTACCAATACGAGTTGGTTACAAGTTAGATTAGAACTCTAGTCTTGAGCTTTCCTTGTCTTGTACGTTGGGAGTTCGTGTCCATATGGGCTTCATACCACTCGAACCTTCATAGGCGTCACGGACCTTGGCAATTCGTCGAGTGGGCCTTCCATCAAGCCGCACCAGGTAGGCTGTAGTCGAGTGCCTATTGGGCATACCCATGTCAGGGTTCATGCTAGATGCTTCATGGAAAGTGTGGGAACCCCGGACTAGCTGTCCGAAATACCCTTGTCTCTACATCAGCAATCCCATGATCAGTGTGTTGTTGAGCACAACCGTCCGTTAACACAAGAACATCCATAAATACCGAGAACATACTTACATAATACTAGTGACCATCTTGGTCGGAGATATGCACTTCATTATAGATCTTGTAGAGGAACACCAAGTGTCATCAGCCCTAGCCAACGTGCCTTTACCCTATAGGCGGCTGACTGGGAAATGTCCTAGTCCACATAGACGTCATCTTACCATCTTCTTGTTGTAAACCTGACCAAGTTGATAGCCAGAGACATTGCCATGTGAGTACTCTTGAATATACTCGCAAACCATCTTAAACAAGGTAGTAGTAAACAAGCTTATCTAAATAGAAAGGCTTTATGGTGGGTTTATTTTGGATAAAACATAGTTTCTCTTGTAGATATAGCATCTCTATATCTTTGTTGAAAATATTTTTATAAAACAAATAATTTCTCCGGTAGATATAGCATCTCTATATCTTTGTTGAAAACAGTTTTATACCAACTAACCAACTAATATTTACTAGGATCAAGATTAGTCATTACCAACTCCACTTATCCCTTTCATTTCCATCACATCTCATCAATAGATTTCCCAACATTTCTTTCCATCACTAACATAATTCTAGAACCATTCTAAGATCAGTGTGGCCTCACTAGCTATCCATAACCGAGGACACGGCTATTCGAATAGTTTGATTCTCTACAGAGACTGTACACTTTTCTCACAAGATTCGATAATCCGTTGTGATCAATCATGGATCGTCATACCAAAGTATGCATGATTAGGATAATCAAACAAAACCTGTCGTTTGTCTGCCCAAATTTGGGGACGGTTTGGGGGCAAACAGACGCGCACGGCGGTCCTCCCGTGTCCTCCTTTGTCCCTACCCTAGCCCGCCTTTCGGCCACATCAGTCCATTCCCACCCCACCCTCCCCCAACTTCTCATTTGCGCTGCTGGTCCGCCACCACAGCTACCTGGGTGTCTCCACCTCCACGCCGACGTTGTTGATCTTATGACGAGACCCGCCACCAAGCCACCATCGAATTCCTGGTTGCGAAGGTTGGCCTATAGCTGCCATGATCGCCGGAGTTGGCCAGCAGTAGATGTGAGCCGCCGCGACCTCCTCCGCGTTGATGCCTACCTCCAGTGGGTACACCGCTACGACGTCAACCACATCTGGCTCCGCCGCACCTCCTCAAGCTCTGTCGGGTCCAGCAACCTCTCGAACTTGGCCAGACCGACTCGTGCCTGCAAGGTGTTTGCTGATTTGGGTCGTCGACACTTTGAGGTAAAAGATGGCAGATGAGGATGAGGTTGCAATGTTCTTCTTCACGGAGTTCGTCGATACGTCCGATGACAACTCCTCGGACGACGACTCGGATGTTTTGCTCGCAGTGGCCATATCGAGCTACGAGGAAGCGCAGGATGCCATTCCCAGATATAGAGGGTCGATCCTAGGTCATGAGACACTTGACTGTAACAGAGTTGCACCACAAGACTTTGAAGCTTACCTCCAAGTTCATCAAGAAATTCGTGATAGACAAACTCATGAGCAACTACAAGTCGATTTGATTGGGCACATGTGGATGCACAAAGGAAACCAAATGGACTAAATTTTGAATTTTAATAATTTTATCTTGAATTTAATTTGTGAACTCTGTTTCTTGAATAATTTTATTTGTGAACTATGTTTGTTCAATAAGATATGTGCTCGAATGATCTAAATATGTGAAATTTTCCCAAATCTAAGGGGAGGGCAAGATTTAGGGGCTACCTGTTGGGTGTAGGGGGAGGACATGGGGCGAAGTGCGATCCTTTTTCTCTCTAAATCGGTGTCCACGCGGATAAAAAAAGACCGAATTTGGAGAGCACCCTTGGAGGTGTTCTTAGGGACCGAGATATAGATGAACACAGGTAGGAGACAAGGACAGAAAGAGTAATGAGAGCAGAGTCTAATTTCTTTCATATTCTATTCCATACGGTTACAGAGATACAGCTAGAGACACACACACAATACATGCCAAACAAACTCACACACCTACGCAGCCAAGTGGGTCACAAAAGCTTTTTTTTTTTAGAGAAAGTGGGTCACAAAAGCTAACTCTACACTTATATGTCATGCCACGCCAAGTGGGTCACAAAAGCTAACTCTACACTTATATGTCATGCCACGCCATTAGTACTCAAACAGGTATGAGTGAGACACCCGACAACACTGGCGGGTGGGCTTGCCACTACCGCATCCAACCATCGAGCCACTGGCTCATTCTCAACCCAGGATTACACTTACCAACCAACTGGACTCACAATATCTCCACTCGGGGCCATAAAGCCCTCCTAAAGGGCTTATCGGGGGCGCCGACGGCCGAATTCAATCCAGCTCACCCCACCCCCCTCTCCTCATAAATATTTTTTGGCGCCGACGTGACCTGTTCTGTTATCCGACGCCCCCAGGCCGAACACAACCCACGGGACGCTAGCGTCGGCACCGGATGTCGCGTTTCTGGCGGGAAGGAGCGGAGAAGCTGGCGCACGAAACGGTTGGTCGTCGCGGGCCACCCCTATCAGCGTCAACGACCGACGCATTCGGCCGCGCTCGGTCCGTCCTCCTCCTCATCT
Organism: Avena insularis; assembly: GCA_023614405.1. Taxonomy (NCBI): domain Eukaryota; kingdom Viridiplantae; phylum Streptophyta; class Magnoliopsida; order Poales; family Poaceae; genus Avena; species Avena insularis. Next base: position 473,692,011 of record CM042696.1, on the reverse strand, counting down.
GCCGTGCCCCAGTAATGGCGTTGTTGCCCGCCGATCAGCCTTTTGCAGGCAAGCAGCCTATGCGTCCCGTCCGCCACGCCTCCCTCCTCGCCTTCCGCGCCACTGCCCGTGCATTCAATGGTCGCCTCCCTCTCTTGGGCGTTAAAACCCCTTTTTTCCCGCTCCTTCTACCCATTCCATCCTCGCAGCCTCCTCTCATGTCTTTTCCCAATCACCCAACTGGCGGCCATGGAGAGATTCCCCGGAGATGGCGCTGCCGCGAACGGTTTCAGGTGGCGCTCGATGTGCGTCCACGAGGCATGGGCGTTGTGGGAGGCAGGGTACCCAGCGCCGTCGGACATGCGGTGCCCGCACAACTAGGTCCTCAGCGCCGGTGGCCGGCCCGTCCCGCTGGTCCCCCGTGGGCAGACGCGGCGGGCGGAGATCTACCGGCATTATTGGGAAGCCCTCTCGCTGGAGGAGCGGAACGATCCCGCTTGGGATCCCGACAACACGCTGGCATGGGACGCGTTCTTTGAGGACCAGCGCCAGGCCCGCCCCGATGCCTACGACGGCAATGGCCCCCCACCGAAGGACAGCAACCTCGAAGGATGGATCCGGTGGTGAAGCGCCCCAGGTCGGACGCTCGCTTGGATCCTCGACTACATCACCGCCGACAACAACCCACCGCTGATGATGCCTCCTCGGCAGAGGCCGCGCTACCCGGACCAGCGGTGGGCACCGCACCATGCCGCCCGCTCTTCCTCAACGTCTTCCTCATCGAGGTCTTCGTCGCCTTCCGCCCTTTACTTCCCGTACTCCATGCCGTCACCGCGCTTCTCTGTTATCCTCGCCCCGGTGAAGGACGAGTACGAGGAGGCCCCTCCATCGCAGCAATCGCGCAGGCGCTCGAGCGACGTCGCAATTAGGGGTCGACGCGAGCCATCACCTCCTCATGGCTGCCTACGCCTCGCCAGGCCCCAGCACCAGGTGAAGGAGTGGCCGCCGCTGCCGGAGTACAAGGCAGTCGCCCTCTAGCTGAAGATCGACGACGACCCGCCAGCGCGTCGCCGAGCGCCCCTCCTTCGAGGACGTGCCGTCAGTGACAGACGTATTCGACGAAGCATGGTCCGCGGAGCAGCCGAAGCGAGCACGCCTCCTCACATTCATCGACTCCAGAGGCGACGACGGCGGGCCAGCAGCTCAAGGCGGGCGGCGATCCAAGCAAGGCTGCGGCACCATGTCGTAAGCAGGAGCCCAAATGACGACTACGATGGCGATGTATCGTCGCCTTGGACTGGGAGCCGTGGCCAGGGCCACCACTAGATTAGGGTTTTTTAAATTTTTGTACAAACATCTTTGACCTGCTATGATATCGAGCGTACTTTCGTATTTTCAAGAATTTTCAAATCTTTGAACTTTTTTATTTTCAAGAGTTTTCAAATGTTTGAATTTTTTGTATGGAAGACACGACTGGGAGTCAGCGCCACCCCCCCAACATCACACCCGAACGACCCCCATACGACCCAAAATCACGAGAGCGGAGAAATAAGTTTGTGGGGGCTCCTGTTTAGATATAGAAAATTGGTTTCTCTTGTTGCACACGATGACACTTTTACATTTTGTTACAATTTGTTGCATTCGTTGTTTTTGTCCTACATGAGAATTTCAATATGTTGCATCATTTCTACACAAATTCACAAATCACAAGGGAAAATGTAGCAATGTTGCATGCGTACTAAAAAATTGTTACGGTGGGAGGTTCTGATAAAGTTCGATGTTGCATAGATCCGACGCCCCAGGTTCCTTCTCTTAGCCAGCTGATGATAATCCCCCCATATCAGCCGGGTGACGCTCAGTGTGGCTTCATTCTGTGCTTTTTTTTACTTCTTTGGCCTTTGAGCCCCTACTGTTTCAAGGTTCAGATTAATATATGTTCAAAATACAAAAAGAATTGTCAAACACTGTTAATCGTAATATATTATTTAGGGACAAAGAAGTTCAATGAGAGAGAGAGAGAGAGAGAGAGAGAGAGAGAGAGAGAGAGAGAGAGAGAGAGCAAAAACTCCTGGTCCATACAGCAGAACGTTCATAAGATCAGAAGCAATATAACCCAGTTTTTTGCAACAAATAGGACAAATTGTACAAAGTTGAGGGATTTAACGAGTCTTCTCTTCTACTTGCTCTTGATCTTGTTCAATTTCACCCTTGCCAACAAGCTGCCAACGTCCAATCAAGTAATAAACTATAAATTAGCTCTCGTAGACAACATCAGACCTTCAATGTTCAATTTGAAGTAAATGGAGTATAATTTAAGTCCCATAGAAATCGTAGAAGGGCTAATCCAAATAGTCAACCATGTAAAACTGTTACCTGCCAACTGTTTCGAGTAGCTCACTTGAAGTAAAAATGGGACATGTACTACTATAGCGGAAAGAACGAATACCGATAAATTACCATAGTCTAACATGAAAATCAATAGGATCTCGTGGGCTCATGCAGAATGATTAATACTAGCCAAAGGTAACATTTAAACATAGTCCAGGAAATCAGACCAAACAGCGGTTCAAGAATCAGTTCCAGACTGACCCAGTTTAGTGTTTGGATCGTTTTCTAAACAAAATTCGTAGAAGTACTAGTTTACAAAGAGATGGGCAGAGCTCTGACTGGTCAATGGCCCAACAAGCGATGTGCAGAGGGCCAAGAATCAAAGATACTGTATTTGTTTCTTCCGATAAACCAGTACTTTTATAGATCCCACCCATGAGCTGTTGTGCTTTCATGCTTAGTACAGACATATAAATACTAAAATACCCCTTACAGAGCCATGGTTCCAACACTTGGGTGAAACAACAGGACGGTAGCCTTTGCCTACACCTATCAAAAATCTTTGAGACCTTTTGGAAGCTTACATACAAAGTTCAGACATGTTTATGCGATATATGTAGTTTCTGATGCATCAGTACCATATGGAAATTTCCTACTGTACAACTGTATTTCCTACGTACATCTAATCTCCCTAATTTCATGTTATATTGTGCTTATAATCATTCTTGTAAACCCATGTTTTACAACCTTAGTTTGAGAGCTCAGACTGGTAAGTGAATATGTTACTCTGCAAAACTTATTAATGGTCACGTGTAACTGCAGTCTACAGAACAGGGGGCAATCTACATGGCAATATTGATCCATTTTTCTGTAACCTCTTCCTTGAGCTGCTTCTTTCTTTTCTTCCAAATTAAAATTGAGTTTGAACATAAATGTTTCAGGTCCATACAACGGCACTTATCTAAACACTACTCCCTCTGTTTCATAATTCTTGTCGTGGTTTTAGTTCAGGTTTTATTTTAATTTTGAATTAAAACCACGACAAGAATTATGGAACGGAAGGAGTAACATTTTAAGAATTCACCCAACACCTATAATCAAAGTTAACACAAGTTTAACCAAATAGCTAGTTGACAGCTTTTGTCATAGCCAAAAGAAGTTAACTGAATGCTGAAATTGAACATCAGGAGGACTGAAGGAGCAAGAAAGTAAGGTAAGTTATTTACTTATTTTAGAAGCAAAGTATTCACTATTTAGGCACAGCAGAATAAACTATAGGCATGCTAGAAGTTCAGTTGTATACCAGAGAACCAATCAATTCATATGCTCCCATCACTTTCAAGTCCTCTTCATCTTCATAGCCGACCTGCAGTATCCGTGGTCCATTGAGTGACCAAAATGCCTTTCGTCCATCATCCTGGCAAGAGAAGAGTACACAAAGAGATCTCGATAAGCATGCAAGTATTATTGTCATGGCTCTATCATTGCTGTCTATTTCATTTACGCTGCTTGTTGATTTTCCTTTGGCTATGTTGCCCTCCATCTACTTCAATAAAATTATTGCAGTGTGCATCCAAAGATGCAGAAGCCAGGAGCTTTGACCTCCATTTTCGAAAAACAATGCAAGTATTATCGTATCGTTCAAAGCATGCAGATCATCATTACTCAGGATTTTATTTCCAGGCAAAAACCTGGAAGCAAAATGTAGGTTTCGTTACTTTAGGTGAAAAGAGTTTTTTTACCCTTGAGCTGTATTACTTTGGATGATAAACCTCACAATAAGGATGGCTGTGTGCACCGATTGATGCAGAGGCTGGGGTATACCCCCTCTTTGAAAAAAAGTTTAAGAGAAAGTAATATACAGCATCAGTAAGAGTTTTTTGTAAGAATGACCAGCATCTAATCGTCAAGTAGGTCCATTGTGTTGCACAAGAGATGTTAAACACTGTAATACAGATAGTATAAAAAGCTAGGGGGCAGGCTCTGCAGCCCCGACACGTTAAGCAACCAGTGTGTCCATATCAGATAACGTATCCAATATGGATATCCCTGATACACACCGGTAGTGTGTCGTAAATATGGCAATAGAGATAAATGATTTTAATTCAGATACCTCCTTCATACAGCCCAAGATAAATAAGACCAGCAAGGGACATGTTAAGGCCCTGTTTGGAGCATAGATTTGGAAGAAGAAGCCACTGTAGGGAAAGTAAAGGAAAATTTCCTACACCTGCGTTTTAACTTTCCTGAGTTCCAAACAGCGGATCTCCTTTAATTAATGGGATTTTCATCGGATTTGTGTAGGATTGAGACCCTATGGAAATTTTCCTGCATAATCTGTTTGATTCATAGGATCATAACCCGTAGGAACTAATCCGATAGGAATCGTGTACAAATGTCATAGGAAAATAGCATTAGGTCAGACCTCATGGAAAAAATCCTTCACTACGATGAAAGAGAAATCCTCTTCCCATAGGATTCAAGTAGACATGGCATCCTAAATTTCTAATCCTATATGTTTCCTATTCCTATACTTTTCTTATCCTATGAATCAATGGAGCCCCTAGGAAATTTTTCCTGTGGTTTTCAATCGCCTATTTTCCACCTGCATTCTTATCTGATTCCTATGTTTCCTTATTCCAGTGTTTTTGATTCCTGCTTTCCAAACAGGCCTAACTCCCGATCCTCTTCCTCACTGATGTCCTCACTCTTGGCAGCGCCACCAAATCCAGCATCTGGCGGAGGACCGGCGGTTGGCTACTCGCGTCCTCCCCCTCTCAGGCTCCATCAGCAGCACACCGACGGTAAGCTGGTGGTGGGCTCCTTGCATCCTTCTCATCTCAGGCTCCAGAAGCAGGCCAGCTGCTTGCCGGCGGCAAGTCACTGGTGGGCTCCTCGCCTTCTCCCCGTCTCAGGCACCACCACTCCATTTTCGTGTTCATCTGCATGCTACCTGCATCTAATCTGCACCTTCACCATGTTTACAAAAAGAGCAAAACAGCTATTGGAGACATTGTTCTTGAAATTATTATGTATTGGTGCTTTTCAGGAATGCTGTATTCCCGTATCCAAATTGGCCCGATACCCACATAGGGGCCAGGACGTTGTTTGTGACAATACATACTATATGGTGCAGTACAGAGTAGCTAAGTTGTACTTTAAGATTGCTAGGGGGGAAGTTTACTTAGTATTGATAGACTTAAATGTGGGGAATCTGAACAATCAGACACAAAGCATGTAAAATATCCTCCGTTCCGCAACAGATGACGTCCTACAAATTTTTGTGTAGTTTGAATGATAATATATTTGTCATGTGAAAATATTATCATTAGCTTTATCATGGGAAAAAATGCAATATGGAAATTTTATATATCTTACTACCATATTCATACGAAAAGTTGTCAAAGTTGCATGTTGGAGGTTATGCCCATGTCCACAATGACATATATTTACTACCAGAGGAGTGAAAACATAAGCCATTCCCTTGGAGGATCAAACTCACCTGCATCACGATCATATAAATAGCCTCCAGTGCTCGTTCTCGAATTTCAGAATCATCAACAGCTTCTCGTTCATGAGAAAGTGCATTTGCAAGTTCAAGAGGCATTTTCGATCTATCTTCTTCACTATAGATCTGCAATATCGTGCAATATAAACCACAGCTGTACAAGTAATAGGTACCAATACGAACACTCGACACTGGGGGAAAAAAGCGAAAAGGCAAAGAGTAGGTTCTCATGGATTATTTCGCCGGGGGGGATGCAACACACCAATGCATTTCTAATTGAAATGTAGAAGAGTGACCATTTGTCAAAAGAGGACAAGAGCTCCCAAATCCTTCACTGGAACAGGTAAAACCCGACCAGAGACTCTTTCTGGTCACCAAATCCCTCTCTTGCATTCCAACCCCCATGGCATGCAAGGGATTGCCCTGAGACTACGCGAGCACTAGGGTATCCTACCTTTCTCCTGGTCCCATTCCGAGACCCAGGAGGTACATTTTTGTTTGTATAGTGCAGATATGTAGAGAAAATATGCATATTGTTGTCGATGCTGCCATGCTAGTTGCTTGGATTCCTGTTTTGGCAAGAACATTTTAGTTGAGGTTCTTCTTGGCGCTGCGATAGTGCAGGAGGATGAATCTGCCACAGGTAAATAAATCTTATGTTGGGCCAGACATATAAACGTCATGGCTGCCACTTGCCACAACTTCAGCTAAGTTCAGGAGCTGCGATAGTGCAGGAGGATGAATCTGCTAAGAGCTCGAGCGGGATTAATTCCTACTGATGGGGAAATTATTACTACAAGAGGTGCAGTTGGTATTCTAATACGTTAAGAATCTTATTCTACTCCAGTTTGAGTCAAAGTGCAAAGAATATGATAAGCAAAGAATAAGAGAACAGGAGAAACAAGTTAGTATAAACTTTTCACAGCAAATCATTCCAAACCTGAATCTAGAGCTAACCTCCTAGGCTACTACCAAAATATTTGTTAAGCTCCAGATTTGTAAGGTGGAGTTGACTGAAAATACGAAATGGACCTACTGGCGGCGACCCTGGGCCGCTGCTCGTGCTCTAGAAGCAAATGTCTATTGAAGTTGCTGCAGGAATTAGGATCATATGGGATGATTTCATAGGCAAGCACTAATCTACATGGTGGTAGACTGGTAGTTAGACTTTGCCCAGGCTCTGCAAACCAGCCAGCACCGTCACTGAGTGTACCCCTCCCAAACAGAGCCTTAGTCTTCTACAGAATGATCTATTTTCAGGACAAATACACATGAAAGTTTTTATTTTGCACGGGTGCTTGCAAAATTGGTGGGGGTGGGGGTGGGGCTGGGTGGGGGGGTGCTAGCAGCAAACCAACCTTTATGGCCACAAAGGAAGTGGTCGTCAGAGACAATGCATAGCGAGATTGTGTTGGTGTTCAGTGGATCAATGCCTGTATTTATGGTTCTGGCAGGCTACGAGCATGGGACTTGAGATCCAATTATTACCACATAAAAAATGTCAACTAAAAGGGGGGATGCAATGCACTCAAAGCTAGGTTTACATAAATAGTGATTCCACACATGTTAAAAGAACCTCACCTCCTTTCCAGCTACAGGCAAAAGTAGAGCTGGCCAAAGATATTCTGCTATAGAAAGCAGATTTTGTATCTGGGTATCGGCTTCAAAGCAACAGTTACGGATGGTGCCAGCAACCTGCAAATATATTTACAAAATTAATTAAGCAGGAACATTGGTGGAAGCACACAACAATCCAACAAATCTGACACCATGAAATACAGATCATGTGATACCAGATCATATTACACTATCATCAGACTGAGAAAACAAATCTTGTCAACATAGGTAGAAAATCATGTAAGGTGCGGAGCATGTCCCACTATCACCAGCATCAATGTCGAGATCCGAAATAAGAGATAAGCTGCACATACCCCTCTCTTTCTAAGTTGGTTTGTTGAATCAAATTGTCGGATAATCTGCTTTAGAAGACCTCTCTTAGGTTCCATCAGTATTCTCCGTTCAGCTTCGACCTTTGAGATATTCACAAGTATAGAGGCAATGTGTTCAAAAATATCTTCATCTGCGTATCAATGGCAAAACTAAGTCAATATACAGGTGAATTGGATGATGACTCCTCAGCTAAGACAAATAATAACAAAAGCGATTAGGAAAATAAAAAATGGACCAGTTCGCAAAAAAAAAAATAGATCTCATTGACAAGAAAACCAATCTCCAATAACATGTTACAAGACCAGATTGTAAGGAATGTTTGTCCATCCCATCGAGATGGCGCAAGACACAGCCACTGCACCTTTTTAGGGCTGGCTAATTAGTAGTACAAAAACTGCACTCCTATCATTTGTGAGATAGCGAGTGTGTTAGTTATTTGATTAAATATCATACCTCGTTGATAAAAGAGAATAAACGTATTCAGAAGGCAAACAGTAACAACATAAGAGTTTTCCCCTCATCTGTCTTCTCCCTCACCTATGGTTGTTCATCTCTCCCTATTCTAGTACCCTGACCCCTTCAAGCTGAACCGTAGCAGCCATATTTTCTAGTGTATCTGTACTACAAACATGGCCATTGGTGGTGGCAGTCAGTCCACCTTCTCCTTCCTTTTCTTATATGTGGGACCATATCAACAATTCAGAAAAACATATATGCCTGTGCACGGAACCAAGTCATTCTCATCCACTGACTGTAAACTAGAATTTTCGAATCTGCCCAAGGTGTCCCTCCCTCACAAATAACTCCCAACTATGTCCAAGGACGTGGCACGAAACACCACATGGTTCAACATGCTGATGATTGTTAACCATATCCACAGAAATGGACGAATTTAACCTCGGGCGTGTCGTTATTAAAACTATCTGTCATGCGATTAGCTGGCGAATCGATCATTGGAAAACACGTGCAAAAACAAAATTTGCAATCGACGGAGACGAAAACACGAATGAAATATTTTCACGTATGTGCTTCCAATCGCATGAGACACAACAAAATTTAATTCCAAACACAATCCACAAGAAATTTAACTGCCTTTTTCTCACAACTTTTGCGCTCTACCACGACCCTTTCCTGACGTTTCAATTTGTCCCATAACTATCCCAGGACCGGACGTTTCGTACTGGGCTTCTACCGAAATTCTGGGCAATCGGTCAACCCCTCCTTTTTTTTTAATAGGTAGAGTTTGGTTTACATCCTCACTAGGAGGCCGATTACAAGGATACAAACTGAAAATCAGTGCACATCCCAAATGGATGGCATTTCAAAAAAAAAAAAATCGACCAATTCTTTGAACTCAATCCTGACATCGACGCCTTGAATAGAGCTTTCATGATCCTTCTACCAAATCAGAGCTGCTCGATCTCCGAACGCATTCCGTCCATCAGCCCTCCAAAACTGTCCAAAGCAATCTCCAAACTTCTTGCTAATTGTCTGCAAAAATCTATATCCTACCTAATCAACACAAACCAAACCAGCTTCGTTAACGGATGTTGCATTACGGAAAATTCCGTGCGCGCGCTCATCTCCTAAACTGCTGCCACAGACGCAAAGGCCCGACTATTATAATTTAACTTGATTTCAAAAAAGCATTCGACTCCATTTGTTGGGAATCCCTTCTTCAAATCCTAGCTCACCGAGGTATCCCGCCAAGATTTTGCACGTGGATCTCATGCTCCTACACACTAGAAAAACAGCCGTTCTACTCAACGGCATCCTGGGACCCTGGATAAACTGCAAACAAGGACTGTGCCAAGGCGATCCGCTACCTCCTTACCTTTTCATCATCGTCGCCTACGTACTACAGCAGCTCATACTCCAATCATCATCAAACGGCCATCTGGAGTACCCTCTCGACAACTCTCTGCCCTGCCCAGTGCTTCACTATGCAGACGATACGCTTATATTGCTAAAAAAGCTTCTATGACTGCTGCCTCACACCTAAAACAAATTTTAGACAATTTGTCAAACGCATCAGGGATCCAAATTAATTTCCATAAGACCACCTGCGTTCCCCTGCACACTTCGGACGCTTTAGCCCAACCATTCGCGGACCCGCTGGGAGCAACCATCTCCTTCTTCTCTCAAACATACCTAGGCCTTCCCCTCTCGGCTACCAAATTGCCAGCCTCGGCCTTCCAACCTATTACAGATAATAATGATAAATACCTAGCTGGTTGGCACGCCTCTCTTCTCTCCAAGGGGGCCTAGTCCTCTCTGTGGTGCTCGACTGCATCCCTACATGCTTCATGTCCTCTTTCCTTCTACCTAAATCAATCATCAGGACGGCAGACGGCGTGTCTTCTACTGGGCTGTTGAGGAAGCCTGCACTGGAGCGCAGTGCTTAGTTGTGGGATAGAGTTTGCACTCCAACAGAGGCTGGGTGTTAGGGATAAAAACCTAAATGCACAGAATGTTTGCCTTTTTCTGAAATTTTGCTTCAAATTCCTACATTCAAAAAACATTCCTTGGCATGACTGGCTCATACACCACTCCCCTTTTCCATCCACCTCACCAAACAACTCTTACCTAGGTTCCATTACATACAAAAACCTCCCTTTGCTCTCACAAATCACCCAATTCAGAGTGGGGAACGGCAGATCGGTTTTCTTTTGGCACGACAGGTGGCTGCTACCTGAACCCCTCGCCACTGTGCTACCTGCTCTCTACTCACACCACCTACACCCAAATGCATCTGTACATGAAGTTCTGCTTAATGGGATCGACGGCGGCCCTCCGCAATCGGCTGACTAACGCAGCAGCACAACAGCTTGCTCTCGTGTATCCCCTTTTGCAGGCTACCGTGATATCGGATGCCCCAGACAGTCACCAGCTGCTCTTCGAAGAATGCTTCTGCACAAAGGGTGCCTACAGAATCATGCAATCAGAGCTGCAAGTTCAGGTGGGGATTCTCTCCCCCTCCCGGTGACAGCCTCAAAAAAAGTCTACAAACTAGAGATGAACAATATACGATAAAGCACGATGGTTAGCTAACAACAGAAACAACATGAACACGGACAATGAATAAAAAGGAACACAAGAGCAGAACACAATCACCTTCAGAGTCACTGGATGATCTACAGAATGACCGCACAAGCTTGGCGACATACAACCCTTGCACCTTATCATCACCAACCTTTCATACAGAAGATAGCTACATTCAGTAACCTGAAATCTATTCATTTCAATTACAAAGGGAAAAAAAAAAGTAGAAACAGCATATCCAGTCCACAAGTTCTTCTCTGCGTTGCCCTTCCCGGTAATTACTGATCCAACACCAGACTTGACTCAAAATTCAACTCAACATGAAGATGGTGATTTACCAAAGTAACTCGAATGTTGAAAAGTTGATTAATCAAATAATTGCCTTTTGTAACTTGATCAGTTGTCAGGTGTCAGGTCATAACCACTAAATCAGACAAGAGGCAAGAGGCGGGCGGGTGCACCTGGAGGAGGGCCGCGATGCCGGACTCGACCTGGGTGAGGTTAACGAGCAGCATGACGAGGCTGCGCGCGAGCTTGGGCTGCTCGCCGCCGCGCTTGACCATCACGTCCATGGCTGCCGCGACGCCACCGAGCACTACGAGGCGCGCGGCGAGCTCGGCGTCCTGGCTGAGGTTGACGAGCGAGTCAGCAGCCGCCTCGCAGGCGCCGCCCCCCACTGAGGCGAGCAGCCGGAGCAGCGCCGGAAGCGCGCGGTCCGCGCGCGCCGTGAGGGAGCGCAGGCCATCTGCGTCTCCGGTGAGTCCCCGCACGATATCCGCCGCGGCGCCCCGCACCTGCAGGGAAGCAAGGAAGGAGCAAGCGTGGCTAGTTAGAGGAGCTAGCGTTTTGGGGCATGGGTTTCGGGAAGATTGGGTTTAGGGACAGCACCTGCGGGGAGCTATTGGAGAGGCAATCGAGGAGCTCATCGAGCTCGTCGGCCATGGCAGGATAACGGGCGGCGGCGGCGGCGGTTTAGCTTTTCTATTTTTTCTTTTTCTTGTTGAGGTTCTGGGCTCTCCTCTTTGGGGGGACTTTTCAGCGCGACCATGCTTTACGTGAACAAACGGCGGACACGTATTTCTAGCTATTACGTGTTCAGCCGGCTAGGCAAACACAGACACGGTTGTTAATCGGAGATGGGGGGCACATCGCACATGAGAACAAGCAGCATCAGTTTCCGCAGAAAATCAAAGACGAGCGCACAGTTTCCCACGTCCTACTGGCCGTGGGACTGAAGGAGTGGGGGCCAACTGAGTCAGCCACCTTGGATCGGTCGATCGTGCAGAATGTTATTCGCATCGCCATCGCATCATCGTGTCCCACGTGGGTTCCTGGGTGAGAAACTCATCATCGAGCGATTCTTGTAGAGTACCCCGTTTCTAGTTCATAATTACAATCTAGTACTCCTATGTGCATATCGCTACTCCATCAATTTTAAAATAAAATTTAGTAGTGTCGCTCCTTGTTGTCGGCTGCTTCCTCTCGGTCCTGTCGATCGCATGACATTGGCCACGGTGAGACGACAATAATGACTGCAAGATCGTGGTGGCTCGTGTTGGTGGATGACGAGTTTGGAGGAGAGTTTGGTGGAGTGTGATGGATCGTCCAGAGTCATGGTTTTTTAGGGCTCCGGAGAAATCCCTATCAGCGTGATGGTGACACCTGCGGGCGCCGTTGTTCCTTCATGAAAGGCATCGAGTGTGCCCCCTTCCCCTCTCTTCTCCGTGTACCGAGGGAAATTCTAGGGCCAGTCCGGGCAGCAACTTTGTCGGCGTCACGTTCCTTTTTGAATGTGATGCTTGGTATGAGGCAATTCGGAGTGCTAGGCATGTGGTGGAAATTCTCTGAAGGACGCAACAGTAGCGAGTCATTATCGTTTTCGTTGAGCCAATATTGTTGATATTGTTTCTCTTTTATTTCTCTCTTATATTTCGTTCGTTTGGGAGAGCTTGATTGTGCTGATGCCGCAACGGTTGTACCAGGTGATTGCTATTTTTAGGAAAAACATGTTTCTAGGAGTGGGTTCACATCAAGGGTTATGTCGAGAAGGCGAGATGTATCACATGTCTATATCGCATAAAGTAAAGTACTCAGCAGGAAAAGTATCCACATCCAAGAAAAACGTATCCACATCGAAAATGTGGTTTCCTCTTCCTCCTCGAGCAGTCGAGCTGGCGTCGCTTCCCACCACCATCCGGAGCAACCTCGCGCACACCACCGCCCATTTCAAAACCCCGGCCACGAAAAAGCAAAGAGACGCACGCGGCCACGCCCCACTTACCTCTCCCCCGTCGCTCGCCTCGATCCTTTCCTTCCACTCCAAGTCTCCGACCAAAACCAGCGCACTCCCCTCGGATCCGCCGCATCGTACGCCATGGCGGCACTCGGCGCCGACGCGGTCGCGACGGCGTGGGTGGCGTTACGGGCGCGCGGGGTTGCCCCGGCGCTGCGGGCGGCGGTGTGGGCGTGCCTCCTCATGTCGGCCATGCTCCTCGTGGAGGCCGCCTGCATGAGCCTCGTCAGCCTCGTGGCCGTCCGGCTGATGCGGTGGCGGCCCGAGCGGAGGTACAAGTGGGAGCCGATGGCAGGGGCCCCGGCCGGGCGCGACGTGGAGGATCCACCTGCGTCGCCGGATGGCTGCGACTTCCCGAGGGTGCTCGTGCAGATCCCCATGTACAACGAGAAGGAGGTGAGGCGTTTAGAATCTGTAGCTTGGCTCCTCTGCTCCCCATTTCCCGATAGTAGTTTTGAAGCGGGATTTAGGGCGCGGCTTAGGAATTTATGAGGTTTCAGATGTGGATTTTTGTCACCGAGTGCTTGAGTACTATAACTCAAATGCTTCCCGCAGCTTTCTGCCCCTCGGTCTGATGGAGTAGTTGGGACTTCATCTGGTCTCTTGATGAAGCTGATTTGGGAATTAGGATTGTACTCTCTGAAGGTGAACAGTTAATGAACCTGTAGTGCCGTACTTGTGAAAAATTAAACTAGTCAAAGATCACACTCAAGACTTCTAGGAAATGGGGCGGGGTTGGAAGAATGCTTTATCTGCATTGCCTTCATGGTGTCAAATACAGTAGAACTGTTTCAGACAGTAAGTGGTAAATCGATAGATGAGATTCTTGTTTCTGTTGTTATATCAGAGTGGTTGGCAATATAGATTTTGGTGATTGACTAGCGATGCCAGATTTTGCCTCACGATAGTTTCTGCATAGTTTTAGATGCGATGAAGAACCGCTGTACATTTTTCTGGTGTGTCTTGTTTATTCATAGTATTTGACTGAAGGATCGTTGTATAACTTAGTTATGCCTTTTTGCAGGTGTACAAGCTATCCATTGGAGCTGTGTGTGCTCTCACATGGCCACCAGACCGTATCATAATCCAAGTCTTGGATGACTCCACCGATCCGATTATTAAGGTAAGCCTAGATTGCAGTGACAATATTTATCTTGATCAAACAAAAATTAATGTTTGGCTAATTAAGTTATTGATCAAAGGGTGTAATGCTCATGTGAAATGATTCGTACACCAATGCTTGTCACAAATACATGGTCAGTGTATCTTCATCCGCCAATGAAATGTGCGTAGGTGCCAGCAAAGAGTTATCGCTTAAGTATTTGAGTTGTACTTTTACAGCAACAACAACAACAAGCCTTTTTCTCAAGCAAGTTGGTCTAGGCTAGACATGAAACCCAACAAAAACATATGGAAACCAAAAAGAGAGAACAAAGGTAAACAAAGGCACCCGAAACCTGAAAGTACAGAAGAATGCATGCCTTTCAATGGATATGACATGTACAGTTGACATCACAATTATGTCAAGTGGCCAAGGTTGCATATTAATCTTAGCATGGATAAAGTATGACTATGAACTGGATTTAGCCCCATGGAGACAGAACGGTATCACTGTGCCTTATCTATTTGAATACATACCACCTATAAACCATTCTATTGAAGTCTTTTGATGAATTATTTGATTGCCTTATACTCACTTTCTCTTTGGGGGTATTGTTTATACAGTTATCTTACCTATTTATAAATATTTGAGTCAGTGGTTGTCCATTCACTCCTTTTCTAGCTTCCCTCATCTCAGCCCTCACAAGTGGGATCATGCAAATCTACGAGCATAGTAGCAAGCTACCGTTTCCTCTGCTGCCCCAATAAACTAAAGCATCAAAATGAAATAATTTGAAATATAACTTGAGTAAACTATGCTCCACATCTTTTTTGGTTCCGTAGAGTAGCACAGGATTTTTACTAGTATGAATAGAATTATCTGATCATTTCATCACTTATTCGATAAGGAAACATAAATATTGAGAAAATAAAGTTGTAATGCAGTATATTGTAGTATTGAGAGCAAGGTGGTCTACAAGCTTCATGATAGAAATGTGCTGTTCTAAAAATAAAGAATTTGATCTGATGCTGGCTGTCATTACATAAGGTAAATTGATGTTGACCATGCTTAATGCATGAGAAACAGTGAGATACAATTTGATCAATTGTTTCTGAAGTAGCCAAGGTTGCTCTGTTTTCTGTGGGAAAGGCATTAAGCAGGTGTGAGGATGGCTTAATCCACATGCTAAGAATGGTATACGAGTAACTTGAACAGGAAGAATGTCTGTTCAATAGCTTTCTTCAGATCATTGTGCTCCTGTATAATCTTCATCATTTTGTCTTAAATGCAGGAACTAGTGGAGCTTGAATGCCAGGACTGGGCCAGCAAGAAAATTGACATCAAGTATGAGGTTAGAAATAACAGGAAGGGGTACAAAGCTGGAGCTTTGAAGAAAGGCATGGAACATGCGTATGCGCAACAGTGTGACTTCGTTGCTATCTTTGACGCAGATTTCCAACCTGAATCTGACTTCCTTCTAAAAACTATACCATTTCTTGTGCATAACCCGGAGATTGCGCTTGTTCAAACACGTTGGGAGTTTGGTAAGCGTAACCATAATATTTTTAGTATATGCATGTAGTTAAGACTATGATTGTTGATGTTCTGGTGTCAGTACATCGAGATCAGGTTGCACAAGTTTTTTCTGCCCCAAATATTTTACTATTTAATATCAGGAGTGTTTACTCATAAAGTACTGGACTCAGCACACATGCTAGACTCATCTAGATAAAATGTGGAGTTTTGTTATTGGGATGTTTGAAGCATATGTTTTACCTCAAAGCACTCATGCTTACCAATGGAAGCAGTTGTGCTCCAAGTCAGAGCAATATCTTCATGATTTGGTTGGATACTACTTAAAAATGTGAAGTGTTTTGGGTAAATATTTTGATATATCTGAACCTTTATCCTACCCTATGACAAACAAATATCATGTAGTCTTTCTACAACGTAGTGGTGAGTGGTGGATCGGCGCACAACTAAATGCTGATTCCGTTGACCCATTTATGGTTCTGTTGACCCGCAAGGCCTTAAGGATATGGTTATTTCGGTAACAAAAGGCTGGGAAAACTTTTTAACATGAAAAGATTGCTAAAATTTCACTCAAACTTCAGTTTAACCAATTGATAACATTACGGGCAGCAATTTAAGCTGTAACCTATTTCATTCTGATTATATGTGAAGTTCTGATGCAAGTTCTTGCCCTTCTCTATGACAGTCATAATCTTGATAACTTGAAGTGAGGATTTCTGTTTATTCTGATTACAGGATGTTCCTGACCTGGCCTTTGGCCGGGCGATTTTGCAGTGAACTACGATGTTTGCCTGATGACAAGGATACAGAAGATGTCACTGGACTATCATTTCAAAGTCGAGCAGGAATCAGGCTCATTTATGCATGCTTTCTTTGGTTTCAATGGTAATAGGACCTTACAGCCATTTATTTGAGGCTTCAATGAAGCCTAATACTGTTAATATCTTTAAATAGGATATTTAATTTTAAATCTTGCAAGTAACATAATTTTTTTCTTGTTAACAGGTACAGCTGGTGTGTGGCGTGTATCTGCTATTAATGAATCCGGAGGATGGAAAGATCGCACCACCGTGGAGGACATGGATCTGGCAGTACGGGCAGGTCTCAAGGGATGGGAATTCTTGTATGTGGGTGATATAAGGGTATGTTTCGTTGCAGCCTGCCTTTTCAAACAGTTGTTTCTCAATGAGCATACACTAAATTGTTTTATTATGCCCTACATCATTACAACACAAATCTTACGCAGGTCAAGAGTGAACTACCAAGTACCTTCAAGGCCTACCGTCATCAACAGCATAGGTGGACTTGTGGTGCCGCCAATCTCTTCAGAAAAATGGGATGGGAAATCGTAACTAACAAGGTGTGCCTTCTTGAAACTTACCCCAAAAGACAATATAAATATTTCATGTAATAATTGGCATACACGTATTATGCAGGGAGTATCAATATGGAAGAAATATCACCTTTTATACAGCTTTTTCTTTGTTCGGAGGGTCATTGCTCCCATCATGACATTCTTGTTCTACTGTGTTGTCATTCCATTATCTGCCATGGTTCCTGAAGTCAGTATTCCTGTCTGGGGGCTAGTCTACATTCCTACAGCTATTACCATAATGAATGCCATTAGAAATCCTAGGTATGCACTATTTGTTTCGTCCAGGGTGCAGCTTCCTATGTGCTTGCTATTGTTGACATCTTTATATGCTCTTATCTGATACGCCAGGTCTCTCCATCTGATGCCATTCTGGATTCTGTTTGAAAATGTAATGTCAATGCACCGTATGCGTGCAGCTCTAACAGGTTTATTCGAGACTGCACACGCAAATGATTGGGTGGTTACTGAGAAGGTAGGAGATGTGGTGAATGACGACCTTAATGTCCCATTCCTTGAACCACTGAAGCCCACTGAACGTGTGGAAAGGTTCGTGAATTATACCATAACAGTTTAAGTTTGTAATTAATTATATTGAATTGTGTAAGAACAAAATAAATGTTGAAGAATGTGTCCTCCGCCTTTGCAGGATTTACATTGCTGAGCTCTTGCTCGCGCTCTACCTCTTGATATGTGCCTCGTATGATTTAGCATTTGGAAGCCAGACATACTACATGTACATCTATCTCCAGGCCTTCGCATTCATTGTATTGGGGTTCGGTTTTGTCGGAACAAAAACTCCATGTTCATAAAATGTTTGCTACTCCCCCTTCCATAATTCTTGTCGTGTTTGCAGTTCAAATTTGAACTAAAACCACGACAAGAATTATGGAACAGAGGGAGTGCCATTTTACATTTCACGATTTATTCCTAGGATGCAATATTTTGCATGCAAGGAAAGATATCCTTGATTTGACCTGACAACAGTAATCTATATGAAATTGGGTCGTTCCCTTTGTAAGTGTAGGTTTTAATTTATACAGGTAGATGAGTCTTGGATTTAAGGGTTCGTGGAATCTTGTTGTACTAGGATGGACAGTCAGGTTATATTCTACTAGCTGGTTTGCATATTCTTTTGTTTATGATTGTCTTATGTTGGATCCCAAGTAACCGAGGATGCAATCACACGCTGGAAGACAATGACATACATAAATGATAGATTATCTTTGTGTGTCAAATTAGACAGGTATAATTGTATTCGTTCTTTCTCCTATTTGTGTGTCAACTGGCATGGACTGAATACCAGCAAGAGAGCGCGAAAACATACACACTACAATGCAACTAAAGATAAAGTTTCCATCCAAACAAAGGAACAAAGGCTCGTTGTTCAGGCCATATGTTGCAGGGATGGCTAGCATAGAAACACAACCTAAACCACTTTTTTTAAACATCAGGCCATAGGCCCAGCTTTAAATTAATGAAGCCACAACGGCATAGTGCATGATGCTGCAAGAACAGCTTTCAGACAACAAGGAACAAGCAAATAAGCACTACTTAGTCTTCGATGCCATCATCTAACGGAATGAACAGAGCAGAGGAGAGGAGAAGCCGTGGAGCTCACCACCGGGTGATCTGGCCACCATCAAGTCTTGGCCTATCGAAACCATCGTGCCATTCGCCTCCGCCCTCGATCGAAGGGCACCGGATGTCGGCAGGCAGAGCAACTCTCCTAAGAGCGTGCATACACACAAGGGACATCTTGCAAAGGATGAGAATCAAGCATGAGCATCGCACGCGAAGGCCACAAACATCGCGATGTCCTTCACAACGACCACCCAGCAAGACTTCGGCTTTAGGACGGAGACCGTCGAAGAAAACATGGCAGGAAGAGGCCTCCATGTCGCCGTGGCAGGCCAGAGACCAGCCAAACCACCACACTTCGTCTTAGGAATGAAAACACAAGCAGCACAACCACCTTCCCATAGACCCAAGGCGACGCCTCCAAGGAAAACACGACGCCCGAGCACAGTCGCAGCCCAATTCAGAGACTTTGGGTTTTCACCCGGGTGCGGGAGAAGGAGGGAAGGGGGTTGTACCTCAACGTCACCTCCAAGGAGGAAGAGGGCGTCCAAAAACGTCGCCGACGCCGTGACCGCCACCGCTGGTCAAGAATCTCTCCCGGAGACAGAGCCCCGAACCCAACTGACATAGGTATGATTACTCGGGTGCTTATGATTTGCTACCCTGGCTGCATACAGGCTCACGGCCCATGAAGATTCAAGGTGACAGTCCAAGAAGCATCCGATAGAAGCCTTAGTTGTATTACGAAAGGAAATATGAATCGACATTGTATTGGTGTTGTAATCAAACATATGTAACCTATCCGTATACGGCTTTGGGACCCGGCCTATTATATATAGGATGGGAAAAGCCTATGAGGGGGACCGAAGAAAAACCCCCAAGTGATTTGTAATAGTATTGTCCACTAATAATTAGGCGACTTCGATTCCCTTGACATCCGATGAAATCCTCAACATTCTCTTTTCCACGAAACCTTAAGTCTATGACCATGGGCATTGCCGAGGTTACCCCTTGTCAATTGGCGTAGTCTGTGGAAAACCTGAACGCTGGAGTCATGGATTCAGCGGACCCCTTTTCATCAAGCAACAATCCAACGGAAGCGGCTCCACGCCCGCCACCCCTGTTTCGGTACCCGCCGATTTCAACAGTGGATTCGATCTAATCATCGGAAGTTTCCACTTTCAAGTGGAGGGTCCCGAAGAACCACACCACTCGGCTCCGATTTCATCGGGACCGTCGGTCGAAAAAATTATGCCTACGGCAATAGTTGCGTCATCCGTCAGATCATCCTCAGAAGTCACGCTGTAGGCCGAGACAGCTGAAGAAAACAGGGAAAACATGACAGGTCTAGGGGATCTTAATGGTCTTTATGATGATCTCTCCTTCGGATCAAACCCCCAGCCAACCACACCACGCGGATCAAGTCCGATAAACACGGAACCCGAAGAAAGTGACGAGAGTATCGACTTCGGAATTAGGATGGCTAAAATTTACCCAGAGCAAAAACTATTGGACTTTGTTGATCCCCTAGACAATGTCTCCTTCGGATCTAACAACGACGTCACTAGTCCGTACGTAACATGCCACCAAGTGTGTGTGATCATCGGGGACCCTTCGACACATCGCGACTCTAACGGTAACCCTATTCTTAACCCCAATGATATTCTATCGGATGACAATGCAGGAAATCACAGAAACGAAGGGAACCACAGAAACGAAGGAGACCCGACAGACAACCGCATAGTCCAAGGAGGAGGAGAACCACGCGGAGGCGAGAGGAAAACTCTCCGACTATCAGCGGAAGTATGTCAAAAAGCAAGGAAAGCAATTTTGGGTGCAGTGCCAATGACAGTCGATGCCACACACTAAGATTTACTAGCATATCAATACCTGCTTCATCACAAAAAGAGAGACTTGCTAAGGATGCAAAGACAACTCGACAAAAGAAAAAGGCTAGCCGACGAATCCAGCCTAAGACGGGCACAACTAAGCTCTACTCGAGGATCAGGGAGCATAACTGGGGGAGCACCGCCAAGAAGGGGAACATCTCGATTGCAGAACATCCTCGAGGCTGAAAGAAACGAACTAACTCGAGACATCGATCTATCATTTATGTCAGTAGATCAAACAGGGCACATCAAAGCAAAAACAACCCAGGCAGCAATTATGGCTGCATGAACGTATCTACTCACAACTCAATCCGCACTTGACGATCCCCGTGCGGCTCTCCATTGCTCGGCTTTAATGAACCTCGGCATGGTAGGAGCATCTCTTGCACAAGCAGATCAGGGAATCACGCATCAACCCGATAGATCCCCATGTCGTCGCAGCAGCCCTCGGCAGGTGGGGCACACCCGAAGATCGCGGTCACCATATCGGGTGCACTTCTCAGGGTCTAAACCGTGAAACAACACAAGAAACGACAACACACAGCATAGTAACAATGGATCAAGGGATGAGAGCCGTAGCCGAAGATACCACAATGGCGATAGTGAAGATGACTACGAGTTATGCGGAGCCAGCTGTTTTACCCAGCGGATTCACAAAACCTCAGTACCCAAGGACTTCAAACTTTCACATGACCGCCAAAAGTACGATGGACTACAGGAACCCGAAGCTTGGCTAGCAGATTATTTGGCCATCATAAAGCTACAGGGCGGCTCCACATCCACCGCAATGCAAAGCCTGCAGCTGCACCTAACCGGCGCCGCACGGTCATGGCTCAGACAACTACCTGAAGATTCCATCAGTAGCTAGAATGACCTTGAAGATAAGTTCATCCGACATTTTCACTCCACATTTAAACAACCCGCATCTCTGGAGCAATTGCGGGCGTGCAAAGAGAAACCTGGAGAATCAATAAGAGCCTTTATTCAGCGATGGAACATCATCAAGAATTCAGCCAAAGCCATATCCGACGAAAGGGCCATTGACGCCTTCAATGATGGCCTCCGCCACCGAGAGTTTATAGAAGAACTAGGACAGGTCAAACCCAAAACACAGCTAATGGACATAGAAAATCGCTGGGTTGATGGAGAGGACGCGCTGCATAACAAACAAACACGATCACCCGAAGAAGACATGGACAAACGCAACAATGACAGAAGACGAAGGAACATTGACGGACACGCGGGACCAAGTTATGTTGCAGCTAGTTTCTCGGGAGAGGATAATCACAGAAACAACGATTACAACGGCGGGCACCGCAATAGCAAGGACGATGTCGGAGGAATCCAATCAACATAGTGATATCAGCCAAGAGCTCGGGACCCACCTATGTCCGCAATGCAAATGTCGGAAGGACCCTATAATATGCACTTCTATGTCGACTCAACGGGCAAAAGATGATCCAACCATCTCATGAAAGACTGCCGAACGTTTTTGAAGATGCAAGAGCTATGCAACGCAAAGGTGACCGAAGCAGCAAGCCGAGGATACACCACTTTGCCTCGCACGTTAGCCATCGGTGCACCACTGATGGCCCAAAATATATCGAGCTCGTTGGGGAACCCCAAGAGGAAGGTATGATGAGCACAGCAGCAAGTTTTCCCTTAGTTATGAAACCAAGGTTACCGAACCAGTAGGAGCAAGGAAACACCTCCAAGGTGTTGTTTCCAACTTGGAATCCTGCACAACACAACCATAGAACTTTGCCCCCAACTTAAAGTGAGGTTGTCAATCTCACCGGTTTTGCTGAAAACAAAGGATTAAACGTATTGTGTGGAAGATAGTAATTGCTTGCAGAAAGTAAACAGAAAATAGTAAATAGTTATAGATTGATGGTAAAAGAAAGGACCGGGATCCATAGTTCACTGGTGGTGATTCTCCTTAAGATAGATGACATGTTGGGTGAACAAATTATAGCGGGGCAATTGACAAACATCGAGAAAGCATACATGCATATACTAATCATCTTGACTTCTATGAGATTTGATTGGGCATTACAACATTATACATAGACCGTAATCCAACAGCATCTATGACTAATAATACACCTTAAGGTTATCATCTGAACCCCCTCCAGTATTAAGTTGCAAGCAACAAATAATTGCATTAAGCATTGCGTGTAAAGTAAACAATACGATTGTTCTATGAACAAAGGATTGATGTTTTCTCCCTAGTAGCAACAACACATCTAGTACCTTAGAGATTTCTATCACTTCCCCAGATTACTAGAGGCATGAACCCACTATCGAGCATAAATACTCCCTCTTGGAGTTGCTAGCATCTAGTCGGCCAAGATAGCTACTAACAACAGAGAGCATGCAAGATCACAAATAACAAAGACATGATAGAATCAATAATCAATCTGAAATAGCATCTCAATATCGATCGGATCCCCGCAAACACAACATGTATGATTACAAATAGATGATCTTGATCATGATGAGCTCACTCACAAGATCTAGACATGGTAGCACAAAGGAGAAGAACCAACCATCTAGCTACTACATGGACCCATAGTCCAGGGATGAACTACTCACGCATCACACCGGAGGCAGACATGGTGATGAAGAAGGCCTCCAGGGTGAATTCTCCCCTCCGACAGGGTTCCGGGAAGAGCTTCAGATCCCTCTCGATCTAGGGATGGAGATGATGGTGGCTACAGACTCTTTCGTGGAATTTTGATCGAGTACTTAGGGTTTATGTATCGGAGGCGATATATAGGAGAAAGGGGAGGCCGAGGGGGTGCCCTAGGCGTCCACACCACCCCCTGGCACGGGTCAGGCCTGGCGACATGGCCAGGTGGTGTGGCCGGCCCCTAGCCCCTCTCCGTCTCGTCTTATGGCTCCGTGTCCCCCTCGGTGAAATATTGACTTTGGCTTTTGTCCCGTCCAATTCCGAGAATATTCATTTTCTAACTTTCCTGGAACCAAAAACAGCAGAAAACAGGCAGCTGTCACTGTGGCATCTTGTTAATAGGTTAGTCCAAGAAAGTGTATAAAAATACTCCAAAGTGTGGACAAAACATAAGAAAGTAGATATAAAACAAGCATGGAACATCAAAAATTATAGATACGTTTGCAACGTATCAACATCCCCAAGCTTAACTCCTGCTCGTCCTCGAGTAGTTAAATGATAAAATGAAAGAATAATTTTTGAGGTGACATGCACCATCATAAACTTGATCAAAGTATTTGTAAAACATTGATAGCTGGGAAACAATAAGACATAGCAACTATGTTGTAACATGAAAAGGCACAAACAAAAGATTCATGAATAACAATGCTTTGCAAGACGTTTGTTTGTTTCACATATAGAAAGCATAATGAGAATGGTATTCAGCTTGTCCCTCATAGAGTAGCAAAACATAAATGCATAGGACACCTTCAAAGTTCATAAGGGTGACTAGATACAAATAATTTAAGAACAAGCAATATCAATATTATGAATCAATCAACAAGTCTTGGGACAATGCACATTAAACTAAGAATGACCACTATGCTCTCTCAATAGGTGCATAAAGATAGAAGATGGGGACTCAACATAAAAGTAAAAGAAAGGCCTTCATAGAAGGAAGCAGGGATGCAAGTCTCATAAAGAGCTTCCAAAAATTATGGTACTTATTAGCTTTCAGCTCTCATTGCCCCTATCATAAGAATATTTAGGTGATTAAAGTTAAAATGACACAACTAAGAGGATATGCTTGACAAGTTATAAGTTGAAATCTCATGCCCCTTGCTTACGAGTACCGAACCTCATGCTACTCAACTTCAGTCACAAGTAAGCTCTTGTCATTGTAAGTACATATGTATCATAGAGAACCGCCAACGGGGTACCCCTTGCCCCATGACACAGGAGCTATCCCATATCAAAATGACAAGGCAAGCAGACAATGAGCATCTCA
The DNA here is from genome assembly GCA_023614405.1 of Avena insularis. Classification (NCBI taxonomy): domain Eukaryota; kingdom Viridiplantae; phylum Streptophyta; class Magnoliopsida; order Poales; family Poaceae; genus Avena; species Avena insularis. The sequence goes on along the minus strand of CM042696.1, from coordinate 473,667,475 downwards.
ACGATCTTTTTATTTGCTATTTGCATATGTTTTTATTGAGGATGCTTCATAGAGTGTTCATTATGGTTATGCTGCAAGTTTCCACCATGATTAGGCATGGCTTAGGCTAGCGGCCCAGGCGTTTCTCTAACACACATACAAACTCTATGATCTTACAAGTTCCCCTTTTATTTCACACCGCCGGGATCCATAAGCAAAAGAATCATGATATCAACGGAATAATAAGTGCAATGTTGAAAGCGTTCCCCATGGTACATGGTTCCGCTAACTTCAACTTATAAAGCGCAAGCATATACGCAACAAATATGGACACAATGGTTCAAGATTATTAAGTGCAAGAAAGTAAAGTGTGCCATCAAGTTCGTGAGAGCTTTAATCACTAATTTTCACATAACAAGTTTAATTCGGAAGGTAGATAAAAACATGAATATACTTGGAATAGCAAATGCTAATAGGTAGGTATGGTGGACTCTTTGGAATAACTTGGTTTTATTTGGAGTTGGATGCATGAGTGGAACTCATACTTGGTTATGGAGGCTAGCAAAAGACTAGGAGCGACCAACTAAGAGAGCAATAATGACCATAATCATGCAAAGCGACAAAACATCATTAATTAAAGCATAAAGTGATATTACAAGTCGAAAACTAAAGGATCATAGAGGCTATGGTGACTTGGTATAGTCTTAACATGGTGTGAGCATGCACCAAGTCAACCCAAATAAAGCATTTAAAGGAGAATACCACAATATTATGCTTTTAATATGCTAAAACAATGCATAATTCTTTCAAGGCACATTAAGCAATCTCAATTGTTTATAACATGTCATGCTACAGCAAAAATCACTAAGCATAAAGACAAAACAATACCAAGCATGACATGACAAAGCATAAGCCATAGTCAAAAACAAGCTCCTTTTACCACTTAAGCATGAACTTTTCCTACTCTTTTCCAATCAAAACCAATCTTATTTGAAAACTAATGCATGAATGAGGGGGTCCAACCAATTTATTTAAGCAAACTAAGAAAACCAAGCAAACGAAAATGAAAACGAAGATGCTCCAAGAACAACACAACTGTGCATGAAACAATAAAAATGAAGTATTTGGAAGAAACCTGAGATTTTTATTGATGAAGAAGGGGATGCCTTGGGCATCCCCAAGCTTTGACGCTTGTACTTCTTGGATATTTCTTGGGGTGACACGGGGTGGCATCCCCAACCTTGAGCTTTAGTCCATTCTTCATCTCATTACATCATTCTTTCCCTACACCTGAAATTTTTCCTTCATACAAAACTTCACACAATCTTCATTAGCAACATTAGTGTACTCAAGATAATAAGTCTTTTGGTTCAGTTCCAACACAAGTAAAACTTCCATAAAAACACAAGATACTGTAGCACTTCCCTCAAAAAGCTCAATTCCCCAAAGAGAACCCAAAAAGGAATCAACAAGAAGCAAATGCAAATAAAGGCAGAAATCTGTTAAAACAGACCAGCAGGTAGAAACCAATTTTTGCGAAGACCTTCTGTTGCTCAAATCGAAAAGTGTTGCACTAACTAAAGTTAGATAACAACCTGGGGAATAAGCACAAAAATTAACGCCTCAAAACGACATACATAGATTTTACACGAATATTTACGGTGAAGCACAAAAATCTGTTTCAGGACAGCAACTTTCTCAAGCATTACTTCTCTCTCATTAGAGGTTACTCTTGGCACAAAAAGCAAATAAAAAGGATAAGGAGAGGTTATTACTGAAGCAATAACTTCCAAGACTCATATAAAACTTTTGGGTTATCTCCCAATAAGTACTTTTCTTTAACGCCTTTAAGTTAGGCATAAGAATTTCGATGATGCTCACATAAGAAATATGAATTGAAGTAAAAGAGAGCATCAAGAAGCAAATTCAAAACACATTTAAGTCTAACCCACTTCCTATGAATACGAATCTTATATGCAAATAAATTCACAAAGAACAAAGTGACAGGCATAGGAAGATAAAACGAGAGTAACTTCAAAACTTTCAGCAAATAGAGAGGTGTTTCAGTACCATGAAAACTTTTACAACCATATTTTCCTCTCTCATAATAATTTTCAGTAGCCTCATGAATAAACTCAACAACATAACTATCACATAAAGCATGCTTTTCATGATCTACAAACACATAATTTTTATCAAGCTCAAAAATAGTGGGACTAAAACCTTCAAACTCACTTTTAACAATTTTATAACAAGATGACTGATCAATCTCATTTTCAATAGTAGTACAATTAATATTATCAGCCAATATAGGACCATCATCTAGAGCTTTATTATAAACATTTTCAAAAAAATCCTCAGGAAAATAACATTCATCCTCCTTTAGTAAGCACGGGGGACAATCAAATATTGTAAGGGGTAAAGAGTTACTCTCATTAGGAGGTAGGAATGGGTAGATCCATTCTTCCTCCTCTTGATCATCACTCTCCTCCTCTTTTTCATCCAATGAGCTTCCAGTTTCAGCAATTTCTTCTTCCATAGGCTCCTGCAAGGCATTAGTCTCTTCTGCTGGTGGAGAGCATCTATTAACATGTTCAAGAATATAGCCATTTTCTTCCTTGTAATTATCAAAGCAAAATTTAAGTATATCATAAACCTCATATTTATAAGGTGCATCATCAGTATTTTCAAGCAAATAAGCTAGTTCGAATGCACCCTTCCAAGAAATAAATTCTTCAATTTGTTCCACATCATAAAAGTCATAATTTCCCTTAACATAAGAAGATATGGTAACATCATCATTATACTCACATTCAAAACGGAGGTGTTTATACCTCTTACAGCAACAAGATTTATCAAAGCAATAAGTAACATTATAAGTAGAGCACATGTTTCTAGCAATGGTATACAATTTATCAATTTGTTCCCATAAGTGTTTCCCTTTTTGTGACAAGCGGTGTTCCTTATAATAATATTTTTGTTCTTCCGTGAACCCACCTTGCCAATTAGATTCAGCTTCAAAGAAACCAACCATTGATAGAAAGCATGATAAAGCAAGACAATAACAAACCAATGAAAATAACAACTATAGTAGGAACTAATTTTTTTATATTTTTGATAAAGAAACAAGCAAACAAAGAAGAAATAAACTAAGCAAAACAAAAAAAAAGTAAAGAGATTGGTTGTGAGGGACTCCTCATGTGAAGATGTCCATGACTCCCCGGCAACGGCGCCAGAAAAATAGCTTGATGTCCCAAAATATATCGAGCTCATTGGGGAACCCCAAGAGGAAGGTATGATGAGCACAGCAACAAGTTTTCCCTCAGTTATGAAACCAAGGTTATTGAACCAGTAGGAGCAAGGAAACACCTCCAAGGTGTTGTTTCCAACTTGGAATCCTGCACAACACAACCATAGAACTTTGCCCCCAACTTACAGTGAGGTTGTCAATCTCACCGGTTTTGCTGAAAACAAAGGATTAAACGTATTGTGTGGAAGATAGTGATTGCTTGTAGAAAGTAAACAGAAAACAATAAATAGTTGTAGATTGATGGTAAAAGAAAGGACCGGGATCCATAGTTCACTAGTGGTGATTCTCCTTAAGATAGATGATATGTTGGGTGAACAAATTACAGCGGGGCAATTGACAAACATCGAGAAAGCATACATGCATATACTAATCATCTTGACTTCTATGAGATTTGATTGGGCATTACAACATTATACAATGACCGTAATCTAACTGCATCTATGACTAATAATCCACCTTCAGGTTATCATCCGAACCCCCTCTAGTATTAAGTTGCAAGCAACAAATAATTGCATTAAGCATTGCGTGTAAAGTAAACAATACGATTGTTCTATGAACAAAGGATTGATGGTTTCTCCCTAGTAGCAATAGCACATCTAGTACCTTAGAGATTTCTGTCACTTCCCTAGATTACTAGAGGCATGAACCCACTATCGAGCATAAATACTCCCTCTTGGAGTTGCTAGCATCGACTCTGCCAAGATAGCTACTAACAACAGAGAGCATGCAAGATCACAAATAACAAAGACATGATAGAATCAATAATCAATCTGAAATAGCATCTCAATATCGATCGGATCCCCGCAAACACAACATGTATGATTACAAATAGATGATCTTGATCATGAACGGAGCTCACAAGATCTAGACATGGTAGCACAAAGGAGAAGAACCAACCATCTAGCTACTACATGGACCCGTAGTCCAGGGATGAACTACTCACGCATCACACCTGAGGCAGACATGGTGATGAAGAAGGCCTCCAGGGTGAATTCTCCCCTCCGATAGGATGCTGGGAAGAGCTTCAGATCCCTCCTGATCTAGGGATGCAGATGACGGCTACAAACTCTTTCGTGAAATTTTGATCGGGTACTTAGGGTTTCTGTATCGGAGGCGATATATAGGCGAAAGGGGAGGCCGATGGGGTGCCCTAGGCGGCCACACCACCCCCTGGCACGGGCTAGGCCTGGCCGCGCGGCCAGGTGGTGTGGTTGGCCCCTGGCCCCTCTCCGTCTCGTCTTATGGCTCCGTGTCCCCCTCGGTGAAATATTGACTTTGGCTTTTGTCCCATCCAATTTCGAGAATATTCATTTTTTGACTTTCCTGGAACCAAAAACAGCAGAAAAGAGGCAGCTGGTACTGTGGCATGTTGTTAATAGGTTAGTCCAAGAAAGTGTATAAAAATACTCCAAAGTGTGGACAAAACATAAGAAAGTAGATATAAAACAAGCATGGAACATCAAAAATTATAGATACGTTTGCAACGTATAAACCACCACCACCGCCGGTACACCCGCCAGTAGGGTAACCGCAAAACATAACAGATCAAGGTAGTGAATACCCTAGGTCAAAGGAGCAATGCCAATGATCCAGAATGGGTGTCCATCCAACAGGATCCAGAACCTAATTACAAGACAAGTCGACATGGCCGAGATGACTCCACCAGCCACACCCGAGTATCTCCACTGGTCAGAATAGGAAATCATATTCAGCAGAGCTAATCACCCACTGCGAGTACCACGACCGGGCCATTTGGCTTTGATAGTAGAAGCACAAGTGGGTGGTTTTGACATGAGAAAAGTCTTCATGGATGCGGGAAGCAACATCTATTTGATTTACGCTAAAACATTAAGATAAATGAACTACTCCTTGGTAAATCTAGCGCCAATAGAAACGTCTTTCCACGACATCGTACTAGGTAAAGCCGAAATCCCCTTAGGTAAAATATATCTTGACATTGTTTTTGGATCCAAAGAAAATTTCAGGCGAGAAAAGCTCGAGTTCGAAGTCATGGATTGGCCATCCCAATATCATGCGATCTTGGGTCGCCTAGCTTTTCCACGATTCATGGCAGTCCCGCATTATGCATATCTAGTTATGAAAATGCCAGCACCAAAGGGCGTCATAACAGCAAAGGGCGGCTTCACACAATCCGACAATTGCGATCGAGAGTTCAACAAAATTTCTGAATCATTCGGGATGGCAATCGAGTTTGAGCAGCTAAAAATGTCGGCAACCGCAAAACCTCTGGAAATAGCGCGTGTCAATCTTGACCAGGCTTTTGATACCGCGAAAGATACAAAGGAAGTACATATCCACCCTACCGACCCGAAGAAGACGACATTTTTGGCCTCCAATCTTGGTCCCGCATAGGAAAGCGCGCTCATCGAGTTCCTCTGTGAGCACTGGGAGATTTTCGCATTGCCGAGGTTACCCCTCGTCACCAGCCACCCCAATAGTGCAACAAATCCGGCGAGGGGACGCCAAGATCCATGGCATGGGGTGGGTACCACGCGGATGCAGGCCGCCGTCTTCAAATCTGCCACGGGGATGATGGGTGCCCACCGCCTCCACGCCACCCACACGACCGAGGAAGGCGGTCAGTAGCACCAGCAGAATGCCCCTATTGGCCGACACCTCAGATCTCGAGCCCCCACCAAGACAACCACCAGCAGAGTCCTCCCTTACCTCCGACCAAGCCAAAGGCCCTCTATCGGAGAAGAAGGAGCTACTGAGCCACCGCCAACAGCCATAGTGAACCCGACGCGTAGATCCTCCATCTAGGTGTCACGCGGGGAGATGGGAGCCCTAGATCCCCGCCGCCTCCTTCACCGACGTCGTGGGCTTAGCCCGATGACACCTCTAGGGGCGACGAGGAGGGGGTGGAGGGGGGAGAAAGTGGTGGCAAGGCTAGGGTTTTGCCCCCTCGATCGCCTGGAGGAGGCGACCCAAGAGAGCAAACAGGTGTCTCAAGCTTGTGGTTTGCCAAAATTCAAAGAGACCCGCCAACCTAAACCACTCATATTCTTAACAAAAAAGGTATCTCACAACAGACACAATACAGGACCAAAACTGGTCTATTGCCCATCATTCCAAAAAAAATGAAAACGCGCCTCAACACAGCAAGTGGTACAGATGGAAACAAACAACCCCTCTCACTAGCAATCATACAAAGGGCACTCACGGCCTCTCGAGAACCAGCTGCTTTGCCAAGAGGGCCTGCCAAGCACAAATCATCCCTCCCTATCTACCATCGACGTTGTAGACCAGTGTCTCCATCAGGGAGCCACCAAACCATGTGAAAGATCAGTGCATCGTCTTGGAGAACCACACCAGCGTGGGTGAAGCCGGCATAGCCATTCTCGATGTAGGATGCGCCACATCCAGTCGACCTCCGGTTATCCTCCCACTACAGGAAACAACGTGCACCACGAAGCAAGGTTCGCTCGCCTGTACAGTACAAACTGGCTACCCGACAAACAATCACGTAGAAAGCCGCGCAGTAGGTGACTCTTAACCCCTCCATGAAATTAGCATGGACCACCCAACACACGTATCTTTGTTTATAGCCAACCCAACAATGTCGAAGCCGATCCCACCCCACACCATCCGATAGTATGTGGCACGCAAGGGCGACACCCCATAATGCCACGCTCCGGGAAACGCGCTCATGAAACCATGGAACAAGGTTCACTCCCCAGATGGTACAAACTGGCTACGCAACAAACGATCATGCAGCAAGCCGCACAATAGTGGACCCCTGATCCCTCCATGAAATTAGCATCGACCACTGAATGCACATATCTCGTTTATAGGTGACCCTACCAAACCTCATATGTAGACACGGACCAGCAAGATACAAGACGGTCCTAGCTGCACACCATCCCGTGGTGCAAGGACGGTGCTCCGTCGCACATGCCATTAGCTGGCCCATCAAGGCCCAACATACATGACCCTACCAAGGGTCCTATCCTATATAAATAGGGACCAACGATGCCATGCTTAGTCTCATATGCTCGATAGCCGCCATCCTCTTCCATTCCACCATATACTCATAGGGTGCATTTGGTAGCCTACATTCCCTCCAAATAGGCTAGGGCGCGATGAAATCAGCCTGTTTGGATTCCCGCACGACCGCTGTGTTTTTTCTAGCACGCTCTGTAAAGCACTCTAGGGCCAGGCCCATCTAGAATGCTCGAATCGAGCGTTTACGTGGAACCATGCCCTAGAGCTGCAAAAAAGGGACGGAGGCGTGCGCACGCACGCCATCCACGGGGGCACAGGCGGGAAACGGAAGTTTCTCGGCCCTGCTTCGTGCCAAGAGTACCCTCACCTGCTGGGATGGCTCACTCTATGCATTGTCCCTTGATGGCTCGTGGTTGATGTAGAGCTCGTTGGGAACTCCAAGAGGAAGGTATGATGAGCACAGCAGCAAGTTTCCCTCAGTTATGAAACAAAGGTTTAATCTAACCAGTAGGAGCAAGGAAACACCCCAAAGGTGTTGCTAGCTGAGCCTTGGTAGGGCGCACTACCGGTGCTAGTAGCAACGTGGAGACCTGCACAACACAACCACAGAACTCTGTCCCCAACTTGCGATGAGGTTGTCAATCTCACCGTGTTTTGCGGAAAACAAAGGATTAAACATATCGAATGGAAAGAAGTAATAGTTTGCAGAAAGTAAACACAAAGCAGTAAATAGTTTGTAGATTGTATGTAAAAGAAAAGGACCGGGATCCATAGTTCACTAGAGGTGGCTCTCCTTAAGATAGATAACATGCTGGGTGAACAAATTACAGCGGGGCAATTGACAAACATCAAGAAAGCATACAAGCATATACTAATCATCTTAACTCCTTTGAGAGTTGATTGGGCATTGCAACATTATACATAGACCGCCATCCAACTGCATCTATGACTAATAATCCACCTTCAGGTTATCATCCGAACCCCCTCCAGTATTAAGTTGCAAGCAATAGATTATTGCTTTACGAACTACGTGTAAAGTAAACAATACGATTGTTCTATGAACAAAGGATTGTTGTTTTCTCCCTAGTAGCAACAACACATCTAGTACCTTAGAGATTTATGTCACTTCCCCAGATTACTAGAGGCATGAACCCACTATCGAGCATAAATACTAACTCTTGGAGTTGCTAGCATCTACTTGTCCAAGATAGCTACTAACAACGGAAAGCATGCAAGATCACAAATAACAAAGACATGATAGAATCAATAATCAATCTGAAATAGCATCTCAATATCCATCAGATCCCCGCAAACACAACATGTATGATTACAAATAGATGATCTTGATCATGAACGGAGCTCACACAATCTAAACATGAAAGCACAAAGGAGGAGAACCAGCCATCTAGCTACTACATGGATCCGTAGTCCAAGGATGAACTACTCACGCATCACACCGGAGGCTTGCATGGTGATGAAGAAGGCCTCCAGGGTAAATTCCCCTCTCCGGCAGGGTGCCTGGAAGAGCTTCAGATCCCTCCCGATCTAGGGATGGAGATGACGGCGGCTATAGACTCTTTCGTGGATTTTTGATCGGGTACTTAGGGTTTTCGTCCCGAGGGCATCTTATAGGCGGAAGGGGAGGCCGAGGGGGTGCCAGAGGCGGCCAGAACACCCCCTGGCGCGGGCCAGGCTAGGCCGTGTGGCCAGGTGGTGTGGTGGCCCCTTGGCCCCTCTCCCGTCGCGTACTCTGGCATCTGATGACTTCCGGAAAAATAGGCACTTTGGCTTTTGTCCCGTCCAATTCCGAGAATATTCATTTTCTGACTTTCCTAGAACCAAAAACAGCAGAAAAGAGGCAGCTGGCACTTTGGCTCTTGTTAATAGGTTAGTCCAAGAAATCATATGAAAAGTACTCCAAAGTGTGGACAAAACACAAGAAAGTGGATAAAACCAAGCATGGAACATCAAAAATTATAGATACATTTGCAATGTATCAACATCCCCAAGCTTAACTCCTGCTCGTCCTTGAGTAGGTAAGTGATAAAAAGAAAGAATAATTTTTGAGGTGACATGCACCATCAAAGACTTGATCAAAGTATTTGTAAAACATTCAAAGCTGGGATCATAGTACTTCAATCATAACATGAAAGACAAAGTTCTACCAATAAGACAAAGAAACTATGATGCAACATGAAAAGGCACAAACAAAATATTCATGAATAATAATGCTTTGCAAGACGTTTGTTTGTTTCACATAAAGAAAACATAGCATAATAGCATTCAGATTGTCCCTCATAGAGTAGCAAATATAAATGCATAGGACACCTTCAAAGTTCATAAGAGTGACTAGATACAAATAGTTTAAAACAAGCAATATCAAGTTATGCATCAATCAACTAGTCTTGGGACAATGCACATAGAACTAAGAATGGCCACTATGCTCTCAAAGTAGGTGCATAAAGATCGAAGGTGGAGACTGATTATAATGGTGGAAGAAAGGCCTTTATAAAAGGAAGTAGGGATTCAAGTCTCATAAAGAGCTTCCAAAAATTATGGTACTTATAGCTTTCAGCTCCCCCTATCATAAGCATCTTGAAGGTGATTAAGGTTAAAGTGACACAACTAAGAGGATATGCTTGACAAGTTATAAACCAAAATCTCATGCCCCTTACTTACGAAGACCGATCCTTATGCTACTCAACTTTAGTCACAAGTAAGCTCTTGTCATTGTACGTACATGTGTATCATAAAGAACCGCCAACGGGGTACCCCTTGCACATGATACAGGAGCTATCCCATAATCAAAATGACAAGGCAAGCAGACAATGAGCATCTTAGTGATCTTTTTATTTGCTATTTGCATAGGTTTTTATTGAGGATGCTTCATAGAGTGCTCATTATGGTGATGCTGCAAGTTTCCACCATGATTAGGCATGGCTTAGGCTAGCGGCCCAGACGTTTCTCTAACACACATACAAACTCCATGATCTTACAAGTTCCATTTTTATTTCACACCGTCGGAATCCGTAAGCAAAAGAACATGATATCAACGTGGTACAAAGTACAAGTGCAATGTTGAAAGCGTTCCCCATGATACATGGTTCTGCTAATTTCAACTTATAAAGCGCAAGCATATACGCAACAAAGAAGGACCCAATGGTTCAAGTTTATTAGATGCAAAAAAGTAAAGTGTGCCATCAAGTTCGTGAGAGCTTTAATCACTAGTTTTCTCATAACAAGTTTAATTTGGAAGGTAAACAAAAGCATGAATATACTTGGAATAGCATAAGCTAGTAGGTAGGTATGGTGGACTCTTTGGAATAACTTGGTTTAGGGAGTTGGATGCATGAGTGGAACTCATACTTGGTTGTGGAGGCTAGCAAAAAACTGGGAGCAACAAACTAAGAGAGCAATAATGGCCATAATCATGCAGAGCGACAAAACATCATTGATCAAAGCATAAAGTGATACTACAAGTTGAAAACTAAAGGATCATAAAGGCTATGGTGACTTGATATAGCCATAACATGGTGTGAGCATGCGCCAAGTCAACCCAAATAAAGCATCAAAGGAGAATACCGCTATATTATGCTTTAATATGCTAAAACAACGCATGATTCATCCAAGGCACATTAATCAATCTCAATTGTTTATAAAAAGTCATGCTACAGCAAATAATACTAAGCATAAAGCCAAAACAATATCAAGCATGGCATGACAAAGCATAGGCCACAGTCAAAAACAAGCTCTCATTACCACATAAGCATGAACTTTCCTACTCTTTTCCAAACCAAACCAAACTATTTGAAAACCAATGTATGAAAGAGAGGGTCCAACCAATTTATTCAGCAAACTAAGCAAACAAAAGCAAACGAAAAACCAAAACGAAAACAAAAAAGAAGATGCTCCAAGAACAACACAACTGTGTATGAAACAATAAAAATGAAGCGTTTGGAAGAAACCCCTGAGATTTTTATTGATGAAGAAGGGGATGCCTTGGGCAACTCCAAGCTTTGACGCTTGTACTTCTTGGATATTTCTTGGGGTGACACGCGTGGCATCCCCAAGCTTGAGCTTTAGTCCGTCCTTCATCTCATTACTCATTCCTTCCATACACCTGAAAATTTTCCTTCATACAATCTTTATTAGCAACATTAGTGCACTCAAGATAAAAGGTCTTAAGGTTCAGTTCTAACACCAAATAAACTTCCATTAGAACACTATCTACTGTATCGCTTCCCTCAAAAATCTCAATTCCCCAAAAGAACTCAAAAAGGAACCAACAAGAAGCAAATGCAGAAAATGGCAGAAATCTGTCAAAACAGACCAGCAGGTAAAGACGAATTTTTTCGAAGACCTTCTGTTGCTCAAATCAAAAAGTATTAAACTAAATAAAGTTAGATAACAACCTGGGGCAGAATCACAAAAATTCACGCCTCAAAAAGACATTCAGAGATTTTACACGAATTTTTACGGTGAAGTACAGAAATCTGTTTCGAGACAGCAACTTTCCCAATCATTACTTCTCTCTCATTAGAGGTTACTCTTGGCACAAAAAGCAAATAAAAAGGATAAGGAGAGGTTATTACTGAAGTAATAAATTCCAAGACTCATCTAAAACTTTTGGGTTATCTCCCAATAAGTACTTTTCTTTAACGCCTTTAAGTTAGGCATAAGAAGCAAGAAGAAGAATCAAGTGTTCTCAAATGAAGAAGCATTAAGATTTTTTTTTGTTTTCATAGGATAAGCAAAAGAAATCTTCTCTCTCTTCTTAGGGAAGTGTTCTATACCTTTCTTGAGTGGGAGTTGATATTTAATGGTGCCTTCTTTCATATCAATAATGGCACCAACAGTTCTAAGAAAAGGTCTTCCCAAAGTAATAGGACAAGAAGCATTGTATTCAACATCCAAAACATAGAAATCAACAGGGACATAGGCATTGTTAACCATAATAAGGACATCATTAAGACTCCCCATGAGTTTCTTTTTAGCATTATCATCAAGTGGGACATTCAAATAACAATCTTCAAGTGGAGGAAAATCAAGCATATCATAAATCCTTCTAGGCATAATAGAAAAACTACTATCAAGATCACATAAAGCTTTGAAATCAAAGTCATTCACTTTCATATTAACGATGAGTTCCCAACCATCTTCTTATTTTATAGGAATAGAAGCTTTATGTTTCATCTTTTCTTCTTTAATCTTTATGAGAGCATCAGTAATGTGTTTTGTAAAGGCCATGTTCATAGCACTAGCATTAGGACTTTTAGCAAGCTTTTGTAGGAACTTAATAACTTCAGAGATATTGCAACCATCAAGATCAAAATCAAATTTATCATCTAAAGTAGTAGAACTATTACTAGCCTCAACACTAGTGGTGGTAATAGTAGAAACACTAATGTTTTTACCAATTTCATCTTCTCTTTCCCACTTAGCATGTAATTCAGCTAATAGTCTAACATTTTCATCAATTCTTACTTGTATGGCATTAGTAGCTGCAAAGGGATTATCATTAGTTTTAGGTTTAGCAGCCATTTTATTAATCAATGAAGATTTAGCTTTAGACAAAGATGATATATTCCTTTCAGCATTAGAAAGTTTCAATTGTAAACTAGGAATTTCCCTATTTAGACTCTCAAGTTGATGGCTAATGTTCTTCAAAATGGTAGATTGTTCCTCCATAGTTTTAGTAAATAGTTGATTTTGCTCATATTGCATTTGCATGAAGTTCTTAGTGGCTCTTTTAACTTCTTAAATTCTTCCTTCACTAGGTAATCCAGGCTTGCCATTATAACCATAAGTATTATTAGGAGGGTAAGGCCTATAATTGTTACTACCATAAGCATTGTTGCCAAAATTATTATTTCTTATGAAGTTCACATCAACTTGCTCTTCTTGAGCAACCAAAGAGGCTAAAGGAACATTATTTGGATCAATATGGGCTTTCCCATTAACAAGCATAGACATACTAATATCAATCTTATCACTCAAGGAGGAAGTTTCCTCAACATAATTTACCTTCCTACCTTGTGGATCTCTCTCAGTATGCCATTCAGAATAATTAACCATCATATTGTCCAGAAGTTTTGTTGCAGCACCCAAAGTGATGGTCATAAAGGTACCTCCAGCAGCAGAGTCCAATAGGTTCCTTGAAGAATAGTTCAATCCTGCATAAAAAGTTTGGATGATCATCCAAGCAGTCAGTCCATGAGTGGGACAATTCTTTACCAAAGATTTCATTCTTTCCCAAGCTTGAGCAACATGTTCATTATCAGATTGTTTAAACTTCATTATTTCACTTCTCATAGATATAATCTTAGCAGGTGGATAGTATTTTCCGATGAAAGCATCTTTGCACTTAGTCCAAGAATCAATACTATTCCTAGTTAAGGAATTCAAACATTCTTTAGCTTTTCCTCTCAAAGAGAAAGGAAACAATTTTAGCTTAATAATATCACCATATACATCCCTATGCTTTTGCATCTCACAAAGTTTAACAAAGTTATTTAGATGGGCAGCAGCATCTTCATTACCAATACCAGAAAATTGTTCTCTCATAACAAGATTGAGCAAAGCAGGTTTTATCTCAAAGAAAGTGTCTTTAGCACGTGGAGCAATAGGTGTGCTCATAAAATCATTGTTGTTGGTGCTAGTGAAGTCACACAACTTAGTGTTTTCAAGAGTAGTCATTTTTTTGGGTTTTCAAATAAGAAAGCAAACTAGTAAAACTATTTTTTTTGTTTTTTGATAACAAAACAAGCAAACAAAGCAAAAATAAACTAAGCAAAACAAAAATAACAAAGTAAAGAGATTGGTTATGAGGGACTCCCCTTGTGAAGATGTCCTTGACTCCCCGGCAACGGCGCCAGAAAAATGCTTGATGGCTCGTGGTTGATGTAGAGCTCATTGGGAACCCCAAGAGGAAGGTATGATGAGCATAACAACAAGTTTCCCTTAGTTATGAACCAAGGTTTAATCGAACCAGTAGGAGCAAGGAAACACCCCAAAGGTGTTGCTAGCTGAGCCTTGGCAGGGCGCACTACCGGTGCTAGTAGCAACGTGGAGACCTGCACAACACAACCAAAGAACTTTGTCCCCAACTTGCGATGAGGTTGTCAATCTCACCGGTTTTGCTGAAAACAAAGGATTAAACGTATCGAATGGAAGGAAGTAATAGTTTGTAGAAAGTAAACACAAAGCAGTAAACAGTTTGTAGATTGTATGTAAAAGAAAGGACCGGGATCCGTAGTTCACTAGAGGTGGCTCTCCTTAAGATAGATAACATTCTGGGTGAACAAATTACAGCGGGGAAATTGACAAACATCGAGAAAGCAATACATGCATATACTAATCATCTTGAATCCTTTGGAACTTGATTGGGCATTACAACATTATACATAGACCGCCATCCAACTGCATCTATGACTAATAATCCACCTTCAGGTTATCATCCGAACCCCCTCCAGTATTAAGTTGCAAGCAATAGATTATTGCTTTATGAACTGCGTGTAAAGTAAACAATACGATTGTTCTATGAACAAAGGATTGTTGTTTTCTCCCTAGTAGCAACAACACATCTAGTACCTTAGAGATTTATGTCACTTCCCCAGATTACTAGAGGCATGAACCCACTATCGAGCATAAATACTAACTCTTGGAGTTGCTAGCATCTACTTGGCCAAGATAACTACTAACAACGGAAAGCATGTAAGATCACAAATAACAAAGACATGATAGAATCAATAATCAATCTGAAATAGCATCTCAATATCCATCGGATCGCCGCAAACACAACATGTATGATTACAAATAGATGATCTTGATCATGAACGGAGCTCACAAGATCTAAACATGAAAGCACAAAGGAGGAGAACCAGCAATCTAGCTACTACATGGATCCGTAGTCCAAGGATGAACTACTCACGCGTCACACCGGAGGCTTGCATGGTGATGAAGAAGGCCTCCAGGGTGAATTCCCTCTCCGTGAGGTGCCGGAAGAGCTTGATCCTCCCGATCTAGGGATGGAGATGGCAATGACTCTGAGACTCTTTCATGGATTTTTGATCGGGTACTTAGGGTTTTCGTCCCAAGGGCATCTTATAGGCGAAAGGGGAGGCCGAGGGGGTGCCAGAGGCGGCAAGACCACCCCTTGGCGTGGGCCAGGCTGGGCCGCACGGCCAGGTGGTGTGGTGGCCCCCTGGCCCCTCTCCGTCTCGTACTCTGGCATCTAATGACTTCTGGTAAAATAGGCACTTTGGCTTTTGTCCCGTCCAATTCCGAGAATATTCATTTTCTGACTTTCCTGGAACCAAAAACAGCATAAAACAGGCAGTTGGCACTGTGGCTCTTGTTAATAGGTTAGTCCAAGAAATCATATGAAGAGTACTCCAAAGTGTGGACAAAACATAAGAAAGTGGATAAAACCAAGCATGGAACATCAAAAATTATAGATACATTTGCAATGTATCATCCCTCCCCAAAATCCCCCTCCTCTTGATTCCACATCATGAGCGGTGATGAATGCAAGTGCACAGATCAATTGTAGCTAGTTTTGAAGTAAAGATATCGAACCCACAGAGAGATATTGGTAATGGTCTTTATGCCCCTCGTCACTATCTACCAAAGAATACTTATAAGCTGCCTTTGATCTCAAGTAAAGGGTGTTTGAAAGGTTTTTGGTTGTTTGAAGAAAAGTAATTAAAACAAGTAAATGGAAACTAGTGACAAGGTTGTGTGAAAACGTGGTTGAACTCAATAGGGCTAAAACATTCTCGGGGATGTAGGATACACCACTAGCATAGTATTGTTGTTATTAATTATCAAGATAAAATACTTGTGTCATGAGATGTGTGGAGAGAGCTCCATAATAAGTTGTTCACTACAAGGCTCGTAAGAAGCCACTTTGTTGAGCCAAGAGTGAGGTCACCTCTAAATAACCACTACGATGTCTGAGAGCAGTCACCCATACAAACCACCGCAATTAAGGGTTCCCCGTGGATATCGTAATTAGCTTAGGGAGTCCCTCTTTTATCCTCCTTTGACCGCGTAGGTTACAAGCCATCGCCAATTTGTCACGGGGCCATTCCGGGTACGATCCCAATTCACGTCCAAAGGATTTCTCCCTCCCTTTAGTCCCAGGGGCAAATGATATGTGGATGACTACACATACCATCTAAAGAGAGAGAGATCAAACATAAATCATAAATCTATCATAGACCGGCAAGTCATATGGACATAAGAATAGATCATCTTTATTACAAATTCATAATGGTGCTAGGGTTTCTCCATCTCCCCAAGAACAAAGGAACTACTCACACATGGAAGCAATCAACAACATCATTAATCAAATGAATGGATAAAAATATGGAGATAGATCTAATGCAAACCACAATTGAATCTAGAATTACAACAAGATCTATTAGATGAGAGATGGGAGTAATGGTGGTGATGGAGATGCAGCGGTTGATGATGAAGGGGATGACGTGTTGTCCTCCAATGATCCGTGAAGCAGCTAGGATTTTGCCCCAGCCAAGTTCCTCCTTCAGATCCCTTTCAGATGTGGTTTTTCGTGGTTTCTGGTGGTTGTGAATGTCGGATCTCCCTCTTGTCTTTGCCAAGAGAAAGTATTTGACGAGGCAATCACGTTGACACCTGGTACGGGTGGATGGTACGGACGGGCTCTGCCCGTACCACCGGTCATTATCGGTACTGGTTGCTTCTCCTCGCTTGGTATTCTCCCAGGTGCGAAGGTAAATCCATAAAAATGACTTTTTATCACTTAGAAATATCATATTATAACACAATATGACAGTTCCAATTGATATGTTCATATAAGACTTAGTAATTTGGTATCCTATTAAAACAAGAACAAAATGGTGGATGCAAACGCAGTGAAATACAAAGATTCCTACTCTATTTATGCAAAAACAAAGGGTAATAATGCTTCAATTTTGGACTCATTAACTCCCCCAAGCTAGGCTCTTGCTCGTCCCCGATCAAGATGGTGGCTTATGGGCAAGATCATCATGTTCATGAGACACGAGTCGCTACAATAAATGAGGTAGAAATTGAAACAGGAATACAACATCGGATGTAGATATACTTCGGGGGTATTACCATACCTTTACACATTACATGACTTGGAGGCTTCCACACCTTTTCTAGTATTAATGAAATCGTAAGAAGCTTCTAGTGATTCAACATATCATATAATCACAAAGTTTAGAGATATCAAGCTCTTAGTTTAGTAATGAAGATTCATGATCATTCTCTTTCTTCTACACTTGATTCTTTTGATAGTTGTTCTCTCTTATTTATTCTTTTTCTCTCTTTTATATATATACATGTTTATATTTTTACTTTCTCTCCTTCCTCTTTTTCTTTTAGTACAGCTATTTGATCATGCTCACTACTTCAATGACTTTCAAAAACTCTTAATTATAATATGCTACAATAATTCTGCTTCTCATAACTTAATCAATACTTTTATTGGTGTGGATGTCCCTAAAATCATGATAGTTGTACAAGTATCATAACACTTAACCTAGTTCAATCATCTAATATAATAATCAGTAATCAAAACACAACTTCAATTATCATAAAGTCTCGCAACTCAATGGATATAAATCTTCTCTTGAACTAATGCAAATTCTGGATTTAAAGTCTAACATTCGTGCGGGAGAGTAAACATGCTAAAAACGGTAAGATAGATTACAAGGCTCTCATAGATCCCCCAAGCTTGGAATCAAGCCGGGTGGATCAAATAATTCCTTGCGATTACTTACTCCTTCTTGGGAGTAAAGAAGGCATCATCTTCCTCTTCTTCATCCACCTTGAGACTGCAAGCTTGAGCAATACACGCGAATCGAGTGGACATCTCTATGATGCCGACATGCAATTCTTCAATTACCTTGCTTAAGGTTTTCTTGTCATCAACCATCTCCATGATAATCTTGGTCAGGAGTTGCACTCTACCATCGATGTCATCGACCTTCTTTTCGAGGACTTTGCCCATCATCCAGTAAGAGTCGACTCCTTGTCCAATAGTTTCAACACAAGCTTTCGAAATCGTTTCAAGGTTCTTGATCTTTTCTTGAATCTCATCTTAGTTTTCCTCTTTTCTGGAAGAGGTTCCCAGAGGGGATTTAAGAGAAGATCCTCGAAGGTTATACCTGTAGGGGTTGAGTGGAGATTCTCCTTTGTTCTTTCCTTGTTCCACGTGCCTAGGCATCTCCAACTTATGCGGGAACATGTCTTCCCAGTTGGGGAGTGGAACCACTTGTGAGGACTCGCGGAACGAGGGAGATGAAGTATCTCTTTTGGATCCCTTATTCTTGGCTTGTGCTTCAGAGACATGCTCCTTCTTGGTCCAGATCTGCTTAATATGAAAAGGTTGCATGTACCTTGAGTGATCAAGTGAGATCTGAGGTTTCATTTTAAAGGGGAAAAAGAAAACTTGGGATCTGAAATACATAGAAAAGAATCAAGGAAAAAGAAACAGTGCAAATTAAAGGATGAAATACCTAGATAAAAGGGGTTAAAGTTGGCCGCGAGTAATGGTACGGGCGGTCTCCGCCCGTACCATGCCTCGTACGGACTTCTTATCGCCTTTGTTTTTTTAACACAACAAAACATGTTTAATAGACACGGAGAAGGTAGAGATAGTAACATCGGTATGGGTGCATATGCCCGTACTGTCTGATCATACCGGATCAGCGAAAACAAAGTTAGTGTTCTGACCTTTTAACGACCACTGGTACGGGCGCGCCTGCCCATACGGTCCGCCCGTACCAGGTCAAAAAACAGCTTAGATTGATAGGAAAGACAAATGGGGAGCAATGAACAAGACAAGATCAACTAAAAGATTTCCAAAATAGCAAAACTAAGCGACTAAAACTTTGTTACCTCACTTTGCTTATTGTATTCTTCGGCTGAAACCAAAGAGATCAGCTCCACAGTGTTAACCTCGCCAACTCTATAATGCTTCAATCGCTGCCCATTAACAATCCAGGATGAAGAAGAGGGCGTAGTATTTTTCAGTCTTACCTCTCCCGAAGGATATGCTTCTTCAACTTCATAAGGTCCTTCCCATCTGGATTTTAATTTTCCTGCAAAAATCTTAAGCTTAGAGTTGTAGAGCAAAACTTTATCTCCAGTTTTAAATCACTTGCCCTCTAATTTTTTATCGTGCCATTTCTTCACCTTTTCTTTAAATATTCTAGCATTTTCATAGGCCTCATTTTTGAGTTCATCCAAAGCATGAATATCGAAGAGTCGATTTTCCCCTACAGTTTTAAAATCAAAGTTCATAGTTCTAATATCCCACCGAGCCTTATGCTCTAGTTCTAATGGAAGATGACAAGTTTTATCGTAAACCATTCTATATGATGTCATCCCCATAGGATTCTTGAAGGCTATACGATACACCCACAATGCATCATTGAGCCTTAAAGCCCAGTCTTTTCTTGACATGTTCACCGTCTTCTAAAGTATGACCTTGATTTCTCTGTTAGATAATTCCACTTGTCCACTAGTTTGAGGGTGGTAAGGTGAGGCTACCCGATGGTCTACTCCATACTTTTGAAGTATCTTGTTAATGAAGGGAATATGCCCGAGAGGCAATAATAAAGTGGTTATTATCTTATTCCATGTTTATGATAAATGTTTATTTTGCATGCTATAATTGTATTAATTGGAAATGTTAATACATGTGTGTTTAATAAACAAATAAATAGTTCCTAGTTATGCCTCTCATATAAACTAGCTCGTTGATTAACAAGATGATCAAGGTTTCCTGATCATAGACATTGGATGTTGTTAATAACGAGGTCATAGCATTGGTGGAATGATGTGATGAACATTCATCGAAAGTATAGTAATACGATCAAAGTCATTGTGTTTAAATTGCTATAACATCATATGAAGTAATTCCAGTCCTTAGACCATGAGATCATGTCAATCACTAACACTAGAAGAGTAACTTGATAACATCAAATGTCACACCGTAATAGGGTGACAATAAAGGTGGGTTCAGATACTCCGAATGTGTTATGTAGAGGCTCATGGACCAAGAGTGGGATTTGTCCATCCCAATGGCAGATAGATATACTCAGGGCCCTCTCGGTGATATCACATTGAGATAGCTTGAAAGCAAGTGATGTGATCACTAGAATGTTATATCACGAGAACAAGAAAAGAGTGCATGTCGGTAACGAGATCAAACTAGGTATGGGGATACCGATGATCGAATCTCAGACATGTAAGATATCGCGAGACAAAGGGATTTGGTTACAACATTAAAGGTTCACACGGTCACTAGAGTCATCGTTGAATGTATGGGAGTCAGTATGAATCTCCAGGTCCCGCTGCTGATTATTGATCGGAGAGGGGTCTCAATCATGTGCACATTATTCACGAATCATAGGGTGACATACTTAAGGGATACAGACACCATTTGGAGCAAATAAGATACCAGAGAAAGATTATGAAAACGCTGCAATCGTTTCGATGGACACCAGAATTGTTTCGGTTGAAATTGCTGAAATTGGTTCTGCATGTGATATCGAAATGTTGCAAAGGGTTTTATGTGAATGTTTGTTAATTAAAGTAATTAACAAAATTCTAAATAAAATAAATAACAGAGTTTTATTTAAATAGAAAATGCATTTAATTTAGTGGACATTAAATGCAAGTGAGTGGAATTGAAATTTATGTGAGTGGGCTTAGTGGAAGCTCCACCCACATGAATGAGGGAGAGGTGGGGGCACCCACCATGGCTGGGCAGCCATGGCCATGGGGCTGCGCCCCACCCCCTATAAAAGGATCCCCATGGCTCCTCTCCTCTTGCACCACCTCCTCGTGAAGGTTATCTTCCCCCTCTAGCAATTCCCCATGGTCTCGGATTAGCGAGATACATGTCCCCGATGGCTTTTTCTGGAAGGATTTGCTGCTTCCGCTGCTTTGCTGGAGCGAGGACTCAGAGGTTGTCAGGGTACCGGACGTGTGTGCGATCACGGATACACCCCTGCTTTGCGGTGCTAGACTTGATGGTGCTGGACCTAAAGGACTTCATCACGATCTTGAGATCGGCAAGTGTACGACTACATCATCCATGAGTACAACCTCGTAATGCTTTGTCACTCTTCAAGGGTATGTTCTCTATGGATGTAAATCCACCCGTTGATTGTATCTAGGTATATAGATCTTGGTGCTTAGTTGTTCACATCATAGGAATTTTTTTGTTTTCTATGCTGCGAACCCAACAATGGTATCAGAGCCGGATCTATGCGTAGATGCTTTGCACGGGTAGAACACATATGATTATGTGGGTGTTGATGATCATTGTATTGCATCTTCTAAGTATTTTGGATATTGGTGGCATAGTGGGATGAAGTGGCCCAGACTAACTTTACATGTCCTCGCACATGAGACCTATTCCATGCTTGACATGCAACTAGTTTTGCATAAGTGGCTAGTGGGTGTCTGTCTCTCCTACTATAGTCAATATATGATTTAGAACGAGTTACTAATAATTTTATTATCATCATTGTGGTTCCATGGTTGTAGGTAAGAAAGGTTCTATCTCTGAAATCCCTAAGCCACGCAAAACTTGCAATTGATAAATTAGAGGAGTCTAGTTTAGATTGTTGCTAGGAAAGTGTCATGATATGGTAATGTTATAATTTGTAGTATGGATTGATACTCTTGGAAATTATAACATACCAAAGTGTAAGCTCCATAGACCTTGGCCTTACACATGTAGGAATGATGAAGATCATACCACAAAGAACAAGATAGAGATCAAGTGCAAGAACCATGTCATATCATTTTTTTGCATATGATGTTTGTTTACATCTTATATTGCGTGTATGGCGCTTTAGTAGCAATATAAGATGATCCCTCATTTAGATATCAAGATAAAATGTGTTCTTCCTTAAGTATGCCCCATTAAGAAAGTTTGTCGTTTTGAGACATCATGTGATGATCGGGTGTACTTGACTCTACGCTTTCATACAATGGGTGTAAGACAGTTTTATACATGCGAGTACTAAAGTTCTTACTTGGCGAGCCTAGCATGTACAGATATGTCCTCGGAATATGGACCGAAAGGTTCATCATGAGTAATATGGTAGATATGATGCCCATATAGATGCTCGCCTTTGAAGCTACATCGACTCACATGATGATCATACTTGGTGTAGTGGATTTGGTTCATGTAATCACCAAAACAACTCGAGGTATGTTGGTTTTGAGTGGGAGTTCATTTCTAATTTGGATTAGTCGAACTCAATTTATCATAAACTAAAATCAAAGTGAATTTGCATAATTTGTTGTAGTCATTGGCATCCGTTTACTACCTTGCACTTAGTTTTAATTGAGATAATAGAACTATAGAGTTCTGGTTATTTACTTTACGAACTGGTATCGTATTGTTTTGAGTGTCAATCTAAAGTATAGAAGTCCTATTGCAAACTTTCAGCAAACTCCATTTACTCAATGAAGTTTAATTAGTATTAAATCAAGAGTAACAATTCTAGTGTTAGTATCTAAAGTATCATGTTTGCCTCCATGATTCTTGATATTCAAAAGTAGTTTTAATATCGAGGTTACCTAGGAGCTGAAAGAATTGTTTCAGAAACCATAATGTGTGGAAGATATTGTGATATCTGAAACAATGTTTATGGTTGCAACATGATTGAGTATAATTTGGCAAAATGCATGTTCTCATATTGTATGAGAATTTGGGAAGGTTGGAGACGCTAGGCGTCCTAATCTCCCAAAAAGGTTTCGGGAACTGACATTATACTCACGATTCATCCTTATAGGCTATAGTAGCTTGATCATGAAAGTTGTCATGATAAGGATGAATAGAAGATGTAGGTAAAGTGTTTACTACACTAAAAGATTACTAAAGAATGGATTTTGAAAGAACGCCAAACATTTGATGATGGTGATCCACTTCAAAGTGCAAGTCCAAAGGTATTAGTATTTGACTATACACGCTTTGGACTATGGTCATGTGTATGGCACCACTATTGATGTTGATAGATTCTTTTAAAAGAAAAGGACATGCTGAAAGAGAATCTATAAAATATTTGGCAAAAGAAAAGACTAGAAATATCCAGCTAAGGTATATAGATGATATACATGTTATGGTTGTATTCTTTGCTTGTTAAACAATGTGGTTCTTGGGTATTGAATACCGAATTGGTTGGTGTGAAATGTCATACAGAACAATGCAATTCATGAACTACAATGGCCTAAGTAACTAGTAAGATAATATGTGATGATGTTCATCGAAAAAAGTGTTATTGTGTTCATCATTGACATCAAAAGTTTCCTTCAAGATTTGTTTTAAATAATTGTTATTTTGTTCCGACATTATGAGAACAATTGTTGTTCAAATAATTACTGTATTCCATAGAAGATGGATGATCTTTTACAAGTCTAGTTGGAGAAATTGCGTCCATAAAACTAATGCTAAAATGTCGCAAGACAAAGGGTTGAAAGATCACTTACGAAGTGACATCGCTGTTTAAATTATATTGGAAAGAAAACATGAAGAAACTCCATGTTGATGGATTTTTGGAGTCTTTTATTTTGATCAATTGACTCTCGTGAGACTTTCCTCGAGATAATTGAGACTCTGTTCATAGGCCAAATAGGAACAAATGACTAACTTATTGGACATTGTACATGTTGATGTATATAGGCCATTATGTGTAGCCATGAGTGGTGCATCTTTCAGCTTCATATGATTTCTCCGAAAATTTGAGTGAATATATCTGTATATTTACTTAATAAGGAAGAAGTATGAAACATTTGAAAATTATTCAAAGACTTTCAAAATGAAGTGGAAAATCATTGTAACAAGAAAATAAAGAGTTCATGATTCGATCATAAAGGAAGATATTTGAGTTACATGTTTAGTAAAACACCTAAGATTTGAGGAATTGTTCCATGTATTTTTGTTTCCCGATAAACCATAGGAGTATGGTATGTTCGAGTGATCAAATCGAACCTTGTTTGACATGGTAAGATCAAATGTGTCATTTATAAAACTGCCATTATGTTTTAAGGATTAAAGCTTTAGAGACTACCGGTTTCACTGAAAAGAACACCATCGTGATACGTTGAAATGACACCATAAAGGTTATGGTTTGGGATAAAACCCGAGTTGTCTTATCTTAAATTTTGGTATGCTATGCATAAGTAGAATGTCTACAACCAAATCGGATAAGCACGTCTTTGTATGTTGTAACACCCTCAGAATCGGCCCTATGCAAGTTTTAGCGAAACTCGCCAAACCCGCATAGAAACGATTCAAAGGTGCCCACCAGGCACTTTCGTGCGGGTGGAAAACGAAGTAATAACATTACACAACAGTCCTCGATGGGACCCACGCAGAATATATACAACACGACTCCGAGTCAAGAATACGATATATTATACAAAGATCCAAATCACCTTGAAAATGATGGCGCGTCCGACTACGGACAAGATGCAAATGGGGCTAAGAGCCACGAAGAATAACCAATGGCGTCCATAACCCTGCCCAGGCCAAGCGGAAGGGTAACCTGCTAACGACGACCTCAAAACCTGTTTAAACAAAAGGGTGCCGACAAAGGGCAAAGGAAAAGAGGAGCGTCGATCGAGGCCAAGACAGCGAGGCTAGAATTGGCGGTCTCGCCTACATAGGTATGGTGAAGCGGCGGCAACATGCTCTAAACAACCTATAGAGACTCGATACAATGGCGACTATTAGAGAGGGTAAGAAAGACCTATTCGGAACCAACCTGATTCTAACCCCAAACAATCCCATCCCGGTATTCCCCTCGAGACCAAGCGAGGAAGTCGACGAGGAACTCCACATTGGCGCTTTATTTATTCAAGGATCGTGCAGCAATTACTAGTCAGGTGTAGATAATCATTCTGATAAAATAAGCAGTGGGCCGTTTTAGTTAACCATTCCGTTGTAGTTGCAACACTTACTAGTCAGATACAAATAGCATGAGATAACCCAAAACCCAGCAGTTGTTGGCACTTTTATTTAGCCATTCCGTTGTGGTGAAGCTGATTACTAGTCATATCGGATACAAGTCAATTTATAACAGTAAACTTTAGTTATAGTTGTCTATGATCAAGCATTGTGCTCCAAGTCGTCCATAACCGCGGACACGGCTTCGAAAAGATTTAACCTCAGGTGCACCAAAGTATCCACAAGCACTTGACCCTTTTGCCGATCAGTTAACATACACCCATCGGTATGTCGGCGGGGCCTAAGTCACGACGTTTCCAGACCCAAAGCAAGCACGGGGGGCCACCCCACTAAGTACACCCGCAACGAAGTCGGCCGGTCTCCGAGACGGACTCAGGGTTTGCGCCATGTAAACGACAGAAATCCCAAACTGGATCGATACATAAAAACACTCCGCTTCCTAAACAGTACAGTGTGCTATCCATCGCACAATCGTAAATAAAGCAGTAAAGCATGGCATAGGTACAGGATAGTAAATAAAACCTCAAACTAGTTGTGGCCCCCAGTACAATACTTTGAAATCAGGTACTAATCAATGGGGGGCCCATATCTCCCCACCTGTGGTTAGCGCGCTCGATCTCGGAACAGGTGTCAAGAACTCGGGGTCCTACGGGACACAAGTGGGCGGTCGGAAACCAGATATTATCTATCACCCACCGGTGCCTCTGCTTACCTACTTCAATTTTAGTTGTTAAACAGTAATTAAAGTGAACAGTAATTAAAGCCATGACCATCTCCAACAATTAACTTGCGGCAATACTCCAACAACTGTGGTACTTGACGACACGCAACAGCACTTGAGCGAGCGACTACGACACGCAAGTCCAACTATCTACCAATCAACAGGTAATAGGATGTGTCCAAGGCAATATAAGGCGAGGGATATCACTTGCACGGAAACTAGAGCATCGCAACACAGATAGCAATAGATCAACAGGAGGAAATAAAGACTATAAAAGTAAGATAGGTAGAAAGGGGGAGATGCTCGCCTGAAAACATTGCCGAAGGTTCATCCGAAGATCGGGTCGACACTCGCATC
Source organism: Avena insularis (assembly GCA_023614405.1). Taxonomy (NCBI): domain Eukaryota; kingdom Viridiplantae; phylum Streptophyta; class Magnoliopsida; order Poales; family Poaceae; genus Avena; species Avena insularis. The sequence continues at coordinate 473,641,138 of CM042696.1, read as the reverse complement.
CACTCAACGGTCTTATCCGCGAAGAACCAAAACACTAGAAGAAACACCGGATGCACTATTTAATACTACGGCAGAAGATCGGGCATGATGCATGCATGATATATGACATGGCAAAGGTGCGATGCAATTAGGTCATATTAAGCGGAACCGGGGTCCCGATAATTTATTAGATGGTTCAAGTTATTTAACTACCCTGCAATTTAAATGTTGGATTAACATGACAAAAGATAGTACCGGTTCGCTACACAAATTTAAATGGGACCAATATAAGACTAGAAATGTCCGCATATGGATCCCATATTCAATTATATGGTTAATCGGCATAGTGCCCCCAAACCACACACATGTATGCGACATGAATGATTTAATGCAACAAGTTTATATCGTATATTATAAAAATACGGGGCTTGGAAAGGGAATCACACATTAGGGTCGAAGATCTTGGTTCCGGGGTTCGGGGTTCGGACTCAGGGGCGACGGGGAGAACGGTTCGACGGGATTGGTCTCGGACAACGGAAGTCGATCTTGTCGTCGCGAAGATCTTGTCGAGTTGCATCTTGGGTCGGTCTTGGCGTCCGGGGGAAGTACTTGTCGTTCCCGTGACGACCTTGGCGTTCTTTCGGTTCGGGTAGCAGATCTCGGCGTTCCGTGACGAAGGTCTTGATGGTGCCGTCTTCGTTTGTCGATGTCGGACTTGGGTGGATCGGGTACCGGGGTCTTCGGACTCTAAAAACACGGCTTAGGATCCATGTTCGGTCTTCGGGGTTCTCCAGGGCTCGTGAAGGGGACCTTCACGCCATCGGATCCGAGTCTATGAACTTGGCGATCCATGAAGACGGTCTTGAGGCTACGGGCTGATGTCGACCTTCGGGTACCGCGGGTGCTCGGTGTGGTTCCAACGGGTTCAAACGCCGGTGGTAGGCGAACTTGGATGCCACGGAAGTCTTGTCGCCGATGAAGGTCTTGTCGCTTAGTCGGGGTTCTCCATGTTCAGCTGCTCTCGACGTCGGTTTTCCTGGTACTTGGGTGTCCGGACGATCTTGTCAACCTCTTACCGTGTATCTACCCGAGATCTTGCGGGGTTCCAACAAACATGTGGTGAGCAACATGCGAAAACAAACGAAACAACAGAACAGAACACAAGGCACGGACAGCATGGCAAGCGGTGACTTGCTGGCAGTGCTCGCCATGGGCTCGCTGGTGGCAAGGCGGGGCGAAGGATGGTAGAGGCGAAAGGGCGAGGCGCGGGGGGGCGCGGGAGGTCGCGGAGGGGTAGCTCACGGCCGAGAGGAGCCTGGCGGGCGGCTCGGGCTGGGAAGGCGGCAGAGGGGGTCCGTTCACACGAGGAGGCGCGGGCCGGCGGCTTGCAGGCGACGAGGAGGCGGACGGAGGCGCGGCAGGCGAGGCCGGCCGGAGCCGAGCACGGGGCGGGCGACGCGGCTCTGGGAGAAGCAGAGGGAGGCGGAGATCGGCGCAGACGGGGGAGATCCGGGGCGAGGCTGGTGGAGGGAGGCGGCTCCTGGCGGCGGCGGAGGAGACGGTCCACGACGGCGGCAGGGGAGAGCGGGCCTGGGCGACAGTGGCGTCCGGAGGCAAGGCGGGAGAGGAGGCAGCAGGCTCGGAAGGGCGGGCGCGAGAGGGAGAGGGCGAAGGGCCAAGGCGCGCAGGGAGGACGAGTGGGGGAGAAGGCGTCGGGCTTTCGCGTGGGGAGGGAGAGAGAGGAAGTGGTGGGGCCAGGCGGGTGGGCCCGGGCGGCGATAGGGAGGTGGGGCCAGGGCCGACGGGGGGGCCGGGGGGGGGTCCCGCGGGACAGGGGGGGTGTGGCCGTGGTCTGCAGTGGGACCAGGCGGTGGGGGAGGGGTGTAAGGGAGAGGGGGTAGAAGGGGCGGTGTGAGAAAGGGAGAGGGGCTGGTGGATTGATGAGGTGGCGGTGGCTGTGATGAGGTGGAGGGAAGGTGAGGTGGAGGGAGGGGATTGGTGGGTAGACTAGGATTGGGTGGGAATAGGATTTAGAGTTTGGGTGGACCGATTTTGTTCTGGGGGTGGTCGACTGGGTCGAATCGGCCCGTTCGACTGCCCCCCTAAAAATAATTAAATATTTTATTTATTTCAAACAGGGCTTTTGCAACCCGATAGCAGACAAAACAAAATAATCCGGAGACCCGGGTTTTGTGTTTGAACAAAGACGGGGCGTTTAGAAAACAAGAACAGGTTTTTCGAAAATAGTTTTATGCGAACAAATGCAAGATGACATGACGATGCTCAAATGCAATGCGGCATGATGACATGAGCATGCGGTCATGATGATGCAATGCACAAAAACAATGCGATTTTCTAGTAGTGGTTTTTGCGGGATGCCACATATGTTATCCCAAAGAATTTGTTGGGTATTCCTCCATAACACCAAGGACAAAAGAGTTTGTTGCTTGGAACGTGAAGTTTGTTGAGAAGGAATTTTTCATGAAAAGTTAAGTGGGAGGACAATAAAACTTTGATAAGGTTATTGAAACCTAGCTATATGTTCTAAGTAGCACAGTGCCGGAAAGTGTCCCGGTGGCAGCCACAATGCTCATGGCTCTCGTGATTACAAAGGTTATGATCTTGGAGATTAGAGTTCCTATTTGAATTGTATGCGTCGGGTAACAATCAAATAGCGAGATTTGATAACAAATTGTTATTGTTTTGACAATGATGAACCGACTGCATGCAAAGAAGCGATGATGGGGGCTTGTTGGTTTACGGCACGAAAGTTCCCGGGCGAGTGCATCCCGGTACCCGAGTTGGCATCAATCTCGTGGAGGGGGCATAGTAGAATCGCCAATTGTCCAGAAGGGCCAAATGGGGGTGAATACAAATCTAACAGCCAAACAGTCATTTGAACCAGACAAAAAACGGTTGAACTCAAATACCACCGTTAGGTCAACTCTTCTTGGCCTTCCCTGTCAGTATTCCCCATTATCTTTTTCGGTCATGGACTAGTTTACCCCTGCGTGGACTAGATCTATTTCTTTGCTCTGCTCTTCTCCCCTGCTCCCCTCCCCATAACCTTTGCTCAGCTTCGGTTGCTCGTCTCAGATCGGAACTTGCACTTGGTCTAATTTGCGTCCCCGCCATGTCTGGTCAACCTCCCATGCCCCTAATCGAAGCTCGCAGCCGTCGCTATCGCATCAACCGCCGTATCGGAGCTTCGTGTCCCCAGACTAATATCTCACCTCTGGCTAGTCCTTCTCGCATGGCGGAGAGCGTCCCGTCGGGCGATCCTGGCCGGCGACCGGCCTCGGGAAGTTGCGTGCTGTCGCGCACCCCAGGCATGGTAGCCCTGACACAGCAGTTTGACGACCATGCTCTCATGGCCACCGTGCTAGGCATCCAGCCTGCCGTGTCGCTAGCAGAGTTGCTGTCGGCTTTCAGGTCTCGTTTTGGGATCAAACGAAATGAGGTCAAGATTGAGGTATGCGCGCCGCCATTTGATTTTGTCATCCGGTTCGAGCACAGCTCAGACACCGAGCGTGTTCTGCAATCTTCCTATTCTTTCAAGTCTGTGGGGAGAAAATGAGCTTCATGCGTTGGCATCGCGCCCGTGGGTGGGACGATCGCTTGGGGCAGCTTCGTTTCTTCTCCAAACTCGGCTTTGATGGCCTCCCATTGGATGCTTGGGAGCCGGAGGCCCTCAAGCAGGTCGTCAGTAGCCTTGGCGGCGAGCTGGTGGAAATCATGCCACCGAGCGACAGATGGGTCATTGAGGTAAAGGCGTGGCTGAAAGATCCTGACGCCATTCCTAAGATGTACGAGGTGCATATTCCAAGCAGGGCAGTGTGACAGCTTTGCTGGAAGCACCCGGTCATCATCCACCTGGAGGAGGTTCTGGAATCGGTACATGGCATTCAGGACCCCGAAGAGGCGGCCAGAAAGCATCCTCGTCGCCTGCAGTGTTAGCCTAGAAGGATCAATGGCACAGGACCACCACCGTTTCATGATAGCGCACATAGTTTCGATGGGGGAACTGGGCTTGGACAGGCTGGTGGTTCTAATTTCCCTCGAGTGAAGATAGAACTCTAGTGAATTGTTGTAGTATGTGTGGCTAATGAATTTGTAGTATGGAGAGCATAGCAGGAAGTTAGCATCGACTAAAAATGTGTAATAGTTTGAATCGATGTAGTATGTGTGGGTAATGAATTTGAAGTATGTGTGTCTAATGCATTTGTGTTCAACACCGTGCTTTATAATTTCTGTGAATAACCAAGGTCAACCTCATGAAAAGAGGGTGGTCTAGCAATTAGCAATGTCAATTATGTGGATGCCATGAAAATGTAGTCCATCTCCTCTTCAAGTACAAGGTAGCTAGATTTGTAACACGTTTGAAAGATCGGTATAAGAGACTAGAGGGGGGGGTGAATAGGCGCTACTCAATTTTACATTACTTTTCAATTTAAGGCTTGCCACAAAGTATGTTCTCTAGATGTGCAACTAAGTGATGAAACCTAAGTGACAAGCAAGCATACAAATAACAATAATAAGGAGAAAAGGATAGAAATCACCGAGAGGGAACACAGAGATGTTTTCCCGAAGTTCCTTCCTTTTGAGGGGAAGTACGTCTCCGTTGGAGGGGTGGGCGGTACTAACACCACCAGTGCCACTAAGGCCTCACCCTATTCTCCTGAGCACCCGCCTTGCGGCAAGCACACGATCAACTATGCGGTGACCTTGAAGGTGGCAACCAAAACCTTGTACAAAACCTTGGGGCACTTCTCCACAACTGAATTGGAGGCTCCCAACACGACCTCGAAGCTCTTACACATGAGGATGAGCTATGGAGGGCGACTTCTTCAAGTAAGGGTTTCCTCAAACACTAGAGCAACAACAACTTACACAAATGGTGGGGAAACACAAATTCCTTTGGTGGAAAGCTAGGACTAGGTCTCCTTCCTCAAATCCCCAAAGGGCAACAAGTTTGAGTGGCTAGAGAGGGAGATCTAGGTAGTTGAAGCTCAACATTAATGGAGGAGAGAGAGTGGAAGCCGTAGCTCACACTTGGAGAAGAAGGGGGGTTATATATACCCCCCTAGAAATCTAGCCGTTGCAGCATCACTAACCCCGGAGTCTTCGAGCTCCAGGGACGGAGTCTCCAGGGGGAGCGGAGTCTCCGGTGCGGGAGGCAGGATTCCGGACTGGACTCCGGAGGGGTGTTCTGTGGCGCCCCGTAAAAACCAGTACTAGAAAATCACGTTGTTTTTGTGCATTGCATCATCATGACCGCATGCTCATGTCATCATGCCACATTTCATTTGAGCATCATCATGTCATCATGCATTTGTTTGTCTAAAACTATTTTCTAAAAGCCTAGTTTGGTTTTCTAAATATTCCCCGTCTTAATTTCAAATCGAGACTCCGGTCTTTTCCGGGTCTTTTATTTGTCTAAAAACTAATTACAAAAGTCTATTTTTAAATTAAAATAAAAGTTATAGTAATTTTGGGAGGCAGCCAGCCAGGCCCGAGAGACCGGCCGGCCACCTCCAAACCCTAATCTAAGCTGACCCGACCCAGTCCCTAGACCTACCTACCCCTAACCCCCCTCTCTCCTCCCCTTATCCACACAGCCTGCCCTCCCTCCACCTCAGACGCACACAACACACACACTAACATCCACGCACAGGCACGCACACAGCCGACGCACCCACCCCGCGCGGCACGCCCCTGCAGCTACGCCAACTCCCTACCTAGGCACTTCCCCACGCTGCCGGCCCTACCTCGCGTGCGACCCGACCGACCACCTCGATCCCAGCGTGAACCCCTCCCACCTACCGCACCTGGCCCACCCCACCGACGCTCCCTCTCCCTCGATTCGTTCCCACACGCACACCCCGCCCCGTCGCTCCCCTGGCCCATCCCGTGACCCCGCCTCCCGATCCCCACACCCCTGCGCGAGCGGCCCCACCACCTAGGCGCGTCTCCCCCACCAACTCCATCCTCCATCCCGCGTCTGACTCCCACCTCGCCGCAGAGCCGCTGCCGGTCGCGCGGGCATCTTCGACCTCCCCGTGCGCGGCTCTGGACGCTGCTGGGTCCCTCGCCGCAAGCTCGCCCGGAGCCGCCTTCCCCGCTGGCCGCATCGAGCTCGCCCAAGCCACCGTCGGCCGATGACCTCCTCCTCGTCCGCTCCACCCCCGGCCTCTCCACTCGTCCCGGCCCACAGAGCGCCGCCGCTGCTCCCCGGCTTCCTCCGGCCGCACTTCTCGCCCCATCCCCAACACCCGCGAGTGCCGCCGTGGTACGTCCCCGCCGCCAGGCTCGTCAGGCCGCCGCCTACGCCTCCCCCGTCTCCATCCCGCCTATCCGCCTAGCAAGGTCACCATCACGCCGCCCTTTGTTGACACCCTGCTGCCTCCCTCTCTTCCCCGCCAAGCTCCGTGCCGACCTGGTTGCCCTCTGCCTCCGCCTCGCGAGCGACGCCGCCAGCCGGGTCGTTCTGCTCATCCGCGTCGCCCACAAGCCCCTGCTCCGGCCGGTTCCAAGGCCGCCCCTCCGGGCTCCAGCAAGCCCTGCGTGGTATCTGTGTCTGGTGTCCAAGGCCGTGTCGCCGCATCCCCGAGCTCGTCTTCAACCATGCGGGGTTGCTTGTCTCTGCTGCTGTTTCGTGGGCACATCCGGTACCGCAGGGGAGCTCCTTCCGCTATCCTGAGACGGCACCTAGAACCTGTTCGACAGATGCCCAAACCGGAACATGGTATCTTCTGGCATAGGCTCGTTGCTTTGTGCCCGCGCGTTTACGCTTTGATCTCCTCCATTACAAGTTACACACCTAGAGAACCACATGCGCTGCCCCGACCGAAGGCCTCGTCAAGTACTTCGCTCCTTGATGCCAAGATCTCCGGAGCGACAAGATCGCCACATGTACGCCAAGTTGGCCGAGACCCTGAAGAGATCTCCTTCATGGACCTAGTGATGTCGGAACGCCAAGTACTTCTTCTCGGAGCCGAACCCAAAGGTCATCGTGGGGAAACACCAAGGACTTCTACACGGACCATATGGCGCCACACCCCAAGATCTCCGATAGGGAACGCCAAGTTCTTCATCCCGAACGCCAAGACCGACCCGATATGCGGACCCGACAAGATCTTCATGACGGCAAGATCGACACCGACCAGGACGAACCCGATGATCCTCTGACGCCAAACCAAGTCCTGCGACGACCTCCGAAGGCCGACCCCGTCGAACCGAACCCCAGATCCGGACCCTGAGACCCGACCCCGAACCCTCGGCACCCCAAGATCTTCCAAACCCAGATGTGTGATCCTAAGCCCCTATTTTTATAATATGACATTATCAACTGCCGCATAATTAATTGTTCATGCATGCATACTTGTCAGTGGTTTGGGGGCATTATGCCGATTCACCTCATCATTAAATATGGAGTCTATATGCGGCTATTCTAGTCTTATTCCGGACTCCATTTAAATTTGTGTAGAGAACCGATGCCATGTTTTGCCTTGTTAAGACAACATTTAAATTGCGGGGGTTCTAAATAACTTGAACCGTGTAATTAATTATCGGGACCCTGGTTCCGCTTAATATTGCCTAATTGCACCGCATCTGTGCCATGCCATGCATCATATCATAATCATGCCGGATCTTCTGCCGTAATATTAAATAGTGCATCCGGTGTTTCTTTTAGTGCTTTGCTTCTTCGCGGATTAGACCGATGAGTGGATGCGAGTATCGACAAGTTCTCCGGATATGATCCTTCGATAGGGTTTCCCAGGCGAGCATCTCTTCCCCTTCTACCTATTTTGCATTTATAGTCTTTATTTCCTCCTGTTGATCTATTGCTATCCGTGTCGTGATGCTTTAGTTTCCGTGCACCAGTTATATCCCGTGCAGCCTCTATATTTCCTTGGACACCTCCTATTACCCGTGTTTGGTAGATAGCTGGCCTTGCGAGTCGTAGTTGCTTGCTCAGGTGCGATCTCGTGTTGTCAAGTACCACAGTTGTTGAAAGGTTGGCAGATGCTTAATGGTGGAGATGCTTACTGGTGGAGATGATCATGAATTTAAACACAACTATTAAAATACTAGATATAACTAATGCAGAGGCATCGGTGGGCAATAGATGTTATTTGGTTCTTCCACGCCCACTTGTGTCCCGTAGGACCCCGAGTACTTGATACCTGTTCCTTGATTTTTCGCACTATCCACATCCGGGAGGCCTTATGGACCCCCCTGAGCCAGAGCTTGATTCATTTCTATTTCTTGGGGCCAGAAAGTAGTTTGGGGCTTTATTACTATCCTGTACTTATGCCATGCTTTACTGCTTTATTTACGATTGTGCGTGGAGCACCTGTACTGTTTAGGATCATGACACGTTTTCGCTGTATCGACAAGACCAGTCACACTTTCGGGTTCCCAGTCGTTTACAGCTGTCCACACAAACCCTGGGTCCGTTCCGGAGCCGGCCAACTTCGTTGCGGGTAGCTTAGTGGGGTGGCCCCCTGAAATATTTCTGAATCCTGTGATCGCTTTGTCGTGAATGCCTCGTTGGGTTTTGAGTTGGTTTTTCCGAGGTTGATCGAGTGTGTGTTGCTATTTGTGCACCCCTGCAGGGTAAAACTTTCTGAAAGCCGTGTCCGCGGTTATGGACGACTTGGAGCATAGTATCTCGATCATAGACAAGCATAACTAAAGTAGTGCTATAAATTTGACTTAATATGTGGCTAGTAATCAGATGCAACTAAAACGGAATGGATATTAAAAATGCCAACAACTGGTGGATCTGTGGTGATCTGTGTCATGCTATACCTGCCTAGTAAGTATTGCAACTCCAATGGAATGTGATAAAAGTGCCAACAACTGCTGGGTTTTGGGATTCCTCAGGACAATTATATCTGACTAGTAAATGTTCCAACTATAACGGAATGGTGATTAAAACTGCTCACTACTTATGCTTCAGGATGACTCATGCTATCTATATCTGATTAGTAATTGCTGCAACTATAACGGAATGAGTAAATTTGCCAACTGTGTGAGTTCCTTGGTCCGACTTCCTCGTTTGGTCTTGAGGGGGAAATACCAGGATGGGTTTGTTTGGTGTTAGCTTCAGGTTGGATCCGAATAGGTCTTTCTTATCCCTCTCTGATAACCGCTAGTTGTATCGAGTCTCTATAGGTTGTTTAGTGTCGCTGCGCTGCCGCTTCAGCCCACCATACCTATGTAGGCGAGTGCCGCCGAATTCTAGCCTCACCATGTACTGGCCTCAGTACTGAAGCTCCTCTTTTCCTTTGCCCTTTGTCGGCACCCCTTTTGTTTTAGCAGGTTTGACGTCGTTAGCAGGGTTACCCTTCCAGCTTGGCCTGGGCAGGGTTATGGACGCCATTGGTTATTCTTCAGGGCTCTTAGCCCCATTTGCATCTTGTCCGTAGTCGGACGCTCTATCGTTTCCAAGGTGATTTGGATCTTTGTATTATATATCTGTATTCTTGACTCATGGAGTCATTGATGTACATATCTGTTCTATGGGTCCCATCAAGGACTGTTGTGTAATGTTGTTACTTCGTTTTCCACCCGCACGAAAGTGCCTGGTGGGCGTCCTTGAATCGTTTCTATGCGGGTTTGGCGGAAAAGGCTAAAACTTGCATAGGGACGATTTGAGGGTGTTACATGTTCTGAGAGGAAACTGGGCCACCCCGGAGTCCTGGCTGGAGATAGCCCCAGAGTCTCCGGGCTCCATCCCTGAAGTCTCCGGTGACCATGCCCGGAGTCTCTGGTCAGGACGAAATCTCTGGGTAGGCCACAGGACTCTGGGTCCAACTCCGGATCAGGAGACAGAGAGTTTGCCAGGGGGACGGAGACTTGCTCGGAGTCTCCGGGCTAAGACCCCAGAGTCTCTGGGCCTGGACCCTGGAGTCTCCGGACCCAGGGGAGGCAGAACTCGAAGCTTCCAAAAAGGCACCATTTCTTTATGAGATTTTGAACCCTCCCCCTTCGAAGACCAGAAAACTGTCTTGTGCAATTATATGGATGTACATGTGATAGCTGTGAGATTCGACACATTTTTTATGGCTTTATTTGATGGTTTTCTCTCGGATTTGATCATTTTCTGGCTTTACCTAACGCTCATACTTCGGTAGCGAAGAAAACTTGGTTTTTAATGTGTGTTTCAGGTTATGAACGTCAATAGAAGGATCTAACTAGAGAAACACAATATTCTGGAGAAAACAAGCGAGTGTCACTTTGGAAGCACGCGAGGGGAGCTCACAGAAGCTTTAACGAGCAACTATACGGCAGGAATATTTTTCCGGCCGTATAGTTCCCGACGTATAGTTGCCGCCGCCTCTATCTTGTCAAAAGGGACAACTTCCATGAAGGGACCAAGGACGAAAACACAATGCAGCAGCCGCCACACCATCTGGAAGGGAGAAAGAAGAGATCCAGAGAAGAAGGAGAAGACGTTCTTCATCTCGCTCCACAATCTTCGACCTCCTAGCCAATACACCCCATAGCCACTACTTGTACTTGAGAGAGAGAGAGAGATCTCCACCTTGCAAGACTAGGGTTTGAGATTGTTTCTTCCCATCTTGAATTGTGTTGGATATTTTTCTATTCTTATTGTGGATCTCCACGGTAATACAAAGACGATTTCCCTTTATTTAATTATATTGATGATCCGTTCTTCTCTCATGTGTGAGTAATTCCCTTGGGCGTGGGAGATGTAGGGGATTGGTGAGATGTGATGTGCCTTCATATATTTTCCGTTAGTTTGTGATCGATTCTAATTACTATAATATGTGTGCTTGACTATCTGTGGGATGCCTAATGCTTGTTGTCCAATTAAGGGCCCAGACAACATGATACCTTGTTCTACACAGATAAGATCTTGTTCGCTAGTGGACCAGCGACCCTCGGGTGACACGGGGATATCAATGGAAAGCTAGTTGACTCGAGGATAACAAGTAACCATTGTGCTTATTGCATTAGTCCGATCCAAGGAGCTTAATCGATAAGCAACCTGAAGGGTCTTAATCATCTAGTGTCTGACCATGGTTTTGGTAGCACGCTAGTAGGATTATTGAAGTTGGGATGAAATCTACCAAGAGGAGTTCCGGCTAATTATGGGTTGCTCTCCTACACATATATCCATAGGATTATAATTGTTACATTTACCACTCGTCCACCTGGCACAGTCACTATCACCATGAACTGAATTTCCCGGCCCTTTCGTTCGCCATCTGCAGGAAAACAACAAACAAGCAAAGTCATTCTTTACTTTTATGCTTTATATTTCTAAAGTTTACGTTTTAGTTTTATTTAAATCTATCGCATTTGATCAAAACCCCATTCTTATTTCAACACCTGCAGTCAATTCACTCAAAGACCTGTGACAACTTCGGGTATGACAGAGACTTCACCAATAAACACTTACCTTTGGGATCCCTGTGGGATCGATATCTGAACTTAGAAACTAGCTACAAACAATCTGTGCTCTTGTAGACATCAACCTGCAAGGCTTAGCACACGGTATCTTGTGTTGACACCAAACATCAAAATATGATTAGGGTAGGAAATGCCCTTTCAATCTCCCCCTTTTTGGTGTTTGATGACAACACAAGGATTTGCACAAGAATATACAGGAATACGGTACACAAGATATAGAATCTCCCCCTCGAAGAGTGCACACACAGGATTTCCTTATGACTATAAGTGCACAAACTAGACAAGGAGGAAAAATCCCCCTAGAAGTTACAAACTTACCATTAACACCGAGATAAGAAATAAACGAGATACTCATACCTTTGCACCAAAAGATGTGATGAAGAGATATATAATCAGATCCAATATGAGAGAACTTCATCATACATGATATATAGATCCATAGATAAGATATATTCCACATAGTCTTCACACACATCAACACAACATAGGTCCACACATGATACGAAACAAAGGTCCATAAATAAACGCGAGGCAAATAAGAACAAGTCACAAGCAAAGACATCAAACGAAAGAATGAGCTTGTGACTTTCCATGCAAATCCCCAACGCTACCTAATAACAACTTCTCCCCCTTTGGAATCAAGACACCAAAAGGGGACAAGAGCAAGACTACACGCCCCAACCGGATCACTCATCATCCTCGTCCTCCTCCTCATCCCCAGGGCTTGCCTCGGAGTCTTGATCATCATCAGGAGAGGGGCCCTTGCCCTGGAGAGAAGAAGAAGCATCGTCCTCAAACATGCGCCAATCAACAGAGCCTTGAGCCCAAGAGCCATACGAGAGAGTGCGGGAAACATGAAGCTGGTCCTGAGCATCACCGGAACTCTTGGCATCACTATCTTGCTCCCATTGGTGAAACTTCTTCAAAATCTATTTGTCTCGCTTGTATGCTTCATACTGACCTTTGCGGATATCAATGTTCATGCACATAAGCATCTTCTTCCAAAAGGTGGCCTTCTTCATTTCCCCTTCACATACTCACGAGAGAAGGAAGGCAAATGGGCATTGCTAGCATTCTTCCTCCTAGCACAGACCGGGATGGCAGCAGGGGGGCTATCCTCCTCATCCTATCTAATCACACCATCAGGCACATGAGCAGAATAGCCACGAGGGTCCATAGAGGTAGTGGGAGCCTTGCGCTGCAACTGGAGCGAGAGATGATCAACAACCCGAAGGCCCTCAAGCGGGGAAGGCAAATCCATGTTTGCAAACATGGCAAGCACAAGCCTCATGACATAAGGAGAGTAAGTGGGGTCTTCTTCTCGGTGATGTTGATGGCCATCTCCATGAAGATGAAATACATGACGTTGAGTGGAGTGGTAGGAGCCTCGGGACCCTTGAGAAACATAGAATGAGCAAGAGCCATTAGACGAATCAAGGCGGCACAAATGGTGTCAAGATTACCTGCTAGAGGATAGATGTTCTCCCGGAACATGCGGATCACAATGTGGAAGGGAGGCTCGAGGTTCCTTGCTTCACCAAGGACACCATGCTTGTTGTAGAGAGGAGCAAGGGGTTTCTTTGAATACTCAAGCCCGAATGTCTCATGAATGCGAAGACCAACCGGGGCATTCCTTCCCTCAAAGGGATACTCCAAGATCTCGACAAACTCACTGATGCTAGACTGACAACAAACCTCCCCAGTCATCCAAGTCATGGGAATCTCATTCCCTTCACCAAACACAAGAGTAGCAAAGAACTGATGCACAATATGGATGCTGTAATCTTGCTGAAACTCCATGAGAGGATGCAGCCCAAGCTTCTCGGTGATCTAGAGGGCGTCAGAGAAATAGGACTGTTGTTCATGAAGGCAAAGTCAAGAGGACGCTGCGGGCAGACGGGCTTCTTAGCTGACAGATGTGCATACACCTCATGCATGATCAAGTACTGCTCACGCCTCCAGAAACGAGCATTATGACTGTTGGAGGGCATATCATAGAACGGCTTCCTCCTCATAATGCGGAAATCACTGGAGCTCATCTTCTTGAGGGAGGTGATGCTGTCAAACCTCCGTTTCTTGGCCAGTTCCTCGTGACATAAGCGCTCTTCCTCATGCCTCTGAAGTGACAGAACCTTCTTGCTCTTGGCCTTTTCAGCAACCTCTTCACGGCTGTCATATGGGTGCTGCTTGGTCTCCTTGGATAGCTTGCGAGGGTTGCCCCCATAGTTTGGTGTCTTGGACTTGGTGCGACGAGGGCAAGAGCTACCGGAACCACCTGCACACACACGCAAGAAGGCACGAAAAACCAACAAAAATGAGTTTTGCACATCCTGGAGAGTGAGGGTGGAGAAGGAATGAGAGCAGAACCCAAGACAGAGGTGTACCCTCGGAGTCTTCGGTCACATTCCCCGGAGTTTCTGGCTAGGGCCGGAGTCTCCGGGCCGCCAGAGTCTCCGGTCATGGGGACCGGAGTCTCCGGCCTGGAAACATGGAGTGCGACGGATCTGGGAGGGAACAACACCGAGGCATGGATCATGAACTCAAACCATGAGAAAGCGAAGTTGCCGCATAAACAAGGCATCTACCATGGAGAAAGATATCCCAAACCACACCCAAATCTAGGGGAAACCCTAGACAGAGAAAAGAGAAGGGGAGGGGCACCTTGATCCATGGGAGACGCTCCCAACCGGCGGAGGAGAGAGCCGGCGACGGGGAGGGAGGAGGCTACCGGCGGCAGCGACGGATCTGGGGCGGAGGAGACCCAACGGTGAATGACAGGGAGGGGGCGGGCGATTTTGGGAAGAGAGCAGGGGTTAGGGGTAGAGGGGAGTAACTGGGAGTTACCCCCACCCCGACCCACCTCTTCAACTCACACGAGAACCCGCTCGGCCGGAGTCTCCGGGCCAAGGGGCCAGAGTCTCTGGGGTTAGACCCTAGAGTCTCCGGCCTCCACTGCCGGGAAACGCCAGAGAAAGATAGGATTTGCAAAAACTCAATGCACAAATCAGCAAGGCAACCAGATGAAGATCCAAGGAAGACACAAACACAATAGAGATGAAAAAGATAATCATCAAGAGGGAAAATGCCAAACCATATACAAATGTGGGTCGGTGGCCGAGGCCACCATGTTTGAGTATGATTGGCTTGGCACCACGGAGATGTATCTTGGGTCCATTACCAAAACTCGTCATTGAAGCTCACATATCACAAAATGATAGAAAGAGGATGATTTTCTTACTATGGGCATAATGGGGGGAGGAATGGCCCAACCAATTAGGACCGCACTCCCCCTATGTCCCTGCCTACATCTACAAGGGATAACATATGAATGCAAGAGTAAGGGTGCACAGTCTCATGCCACATTGCTCGAATCAATGATATTTAGTTCATGCCTTAACTCTCGTAATCTCTTCTCATCAAGGGGCTTGGTGAATAAATCCGCAAGGTTCTTCTCGGTGCAAACATAAGAGAGGTCAATATCTCCATTATTCACATGCTCCTAGATGAAATGATGACGAATATCAATATGCTTGGTCCTTGTGTGTTGCACCGGGTTGTAGGCGATCTTGATTGCACTTTCATTATCACAAAGAAGAGGCACTTTGTTACAAGTGACACCGTAATCCTTTAAAGTTTGCCTCATCCATAACAATTGAGCACAACAACTAGCGGCCACAATATACTCGGCTTCGCCGGAAGACAATGAGACACAATTTTGTTTCTTTGATGACTAACTCACCAAGGATCTACCAAGGAATTGGCAAGCCCCGGAGGTTAATTTCCTTCCAACTTTGTCTCCCGCCCAATCTGAATCCATGAAACCACGAAGAACAAAGCTAGAACCTTTGGGATACCATAGGCCAAAGTTTGGGGTATCAACTAAATATCGAAAGATTCACTTGACCGCCACAAGGTGGCTTTCTTTTGGGGCGGCTTGAAACCATGCACAAATACCTACACTCAACATGATATCCGGTCTAGATGCACAAAGATATAGCAAAGAACCAATCATAGAACAGTATACCTTTTGATCCACATATTTACCCTTAGTATCAAGAGTGAGATCACACTTGAGAGGCATGGGAGTCTTGGCTCCATTTAAATCCGTCAACTTGAACCTCCTGAGCATATCTTGAATGTATTTGGCTTGATTGATGAAGATACCTCCAATAACTTGCTTTACTTCAAAACCAAGAAAGAATCACAACTCCCCCATCATAGACATTTCAAACTCATTAGTCATTAGCTTAGCAAAAACATCATTGAAAGCTTTGTTAGGAGAACCAAAGATGATATCATCAACATAAATTTAACATATGAACAAGTTTCCTCCAACTCTCTTAGTAAAAAGAGTGGGGTCAATTAGCCCAACTTCGAAACCATGATCTACCAACAACTTTCTAAGGTGCTCATACCACGCATGTGGGGCTTGTTTAAGGCCATAAAGAGCCTTATCAAGTTTGTAGACATGGTTTGGAAATTTGGGATCCTCAAAACCTGGAGGTTGCTTGACATACACCAACTCATTTATGGGACCATTAAGAAAAGAAATTTTAACATCCATGTGTTGTAGTTTAAAGTTATGATGAGATGCATATGCAAGCAAGATATGAATGGATTCAAGACAGGCAACAAGGGCAAAAGTTTCATCGTAGTCGATACCCTCAACTTGGGAGAAGCCTTGAGCCACCAATCTTTCCTTGTTGCGAATAACCATCCCATTTGGATCTTGCTTGTTCTTGAAGATCCACTTCGTTCTGATGACATTATGGCACTCCTTGGGTCTATCCACCAATGACCAAACTTTGTTGCGCTCGAAGTTGTGAAGTTCCTCATTCATGGCATCAAGCCAATCCGGGTCTTCAAGCGCCTCATACACCTTTTGGGGCTCTACACAAGAAATGAAACTAGTGTGGCCAACAAAGTTAGCCACTTGGTTACGAGTAGAAATGCCCCTTTCAAGATCACCAACAACATTTTCAAGAGTAATTCCTTCACGGATGAGCTTGGTGATCCTCCTTGTTTCACGACAAGCATGAGCTTCCTCAATGGATTATTGATAAGCTACTTGGTAATCACCACTATTTTGATCCTCGTCTTGACCTTTAAATTGAGCTTTCTCCTCTTCTTGAGCTTGCTCGACATTTTGACTTTGACCGTTCAAGTGAGCTTGACCTTGGTCATTAAGAGGTGAAGAACACCCATCATTTGCTTGAGCTTGACCTTGATCATGAGCTACCTCTTCAACAATGGCATCTTGAAGGTTATCGATTTGTTGTAGATCTTGAGTAGGTGAGGGCTCCACTTGAGTAGATCATCGTCCTTCTCCTTCCACCACAAGGGGTTCCTCAACGGGGTAGAAAAATCCCACACCCATTATTCTTATGGCTTGAGGAGGAATTTCATCACCTACATCACCAAGATCAATTTTCCCCACTTGGGAGCCATTATGCTCATTGAACTTCACATTAGAGGATACTATAACTTGTCTGGTGGACTTGTTATAGATCCTATAAGAGTGAGAGTCTGATGCATAACCCACAAAGATACCTTCAATAGTGCGAGTCTCGAACTTAGATAACCGGTTACCTTTCTTGAGAATGTAGCACTTGCACCCAAACACCCGAAGGTAGTGAATACTTGGCTTCTTGCCGGTGATGATCTCATAAGGAGTCATATCCAAATGCTTTCGAAGATAAACCCGGTTGGCAATGTGACAAGCAGTAGAGATAGCTTTAGCCCAAAAGTTATATGGAGACTTGAACTCCGCAATCATGGTTCTTGCCATATCCATAAGAGTCCGGTTCTTCCTTTCCGCCACACCATTTTGTTGAGGGGTATAAGGAGCGGAATATTGATGCTTGATCCCCTCATTACCAAGAAACTCACCAAGGGTGTAGTTCTTGAACTTGGTCCCATTGTCACTCCTAATGGCCAAGATATTCTTATTATCTTGACGTTGCACTTCATTGGCAAAGTTGATGACGGTTTGTTGGGTCTCACTCTTCTTCTTGAAGAAATATACCCATGTGTATCTTGAGTAGTCATCAACGATAACAAAACAATACTTCTTCCCCCCAAGACTATCAAAGGATGGAGGACCAAAGAGATCCATGTGAAGGAGCTCCAATGTTCCATTGGAATAGATGGCGGTAGTTGGGGGGGTGAGCCATCTCATGGAGCTTCCCTTTAATGCATGCCCTACACACACAATCTTTGACAAAACACACATTATCTTTTAGACCAAGGATGTGGCCTCCCGTATGGAGGCTTTGCAAAGATCTCATGTTGACGTGGACAAGACGGCGATTCCAAAGCCATCCCACGTCACCTTTAGCCATTAGGCACGTCACGGTAGGTGTGGGTTTCTTATCAAAATCTACAACATACAAACCGTTCTTGGCATACCCAACAAAGGCTATAGAGAGAGTCTTGCTCCACATGAGAACCACAACCTTAGGAGTAAAGTAGGCATTAAAGCCCATACGTGTGAGTTGATGAACGGAAAGTAAATTGTATGAAAGGGTTTTGACAAGCATAATGTCCACAATGGATATATCTGGTGTGACCACTACCTTACCCAAACCCAATACCTTATAGGTTGATCCATCTCCATAAGTGACACACATATTGGAAGAATTAGGTCTCGTTTCGTCAAGCATCTCTTTGCTTCCGGTCATATGACTAGTGGCACCATTGTCGACCACCCATTTTCTTCCACCGGAAGCATAACCCTACAAGAAATCAATGCTTGGTTTTAGGTACCCATTGTCGAATGGGTCCTCGTTTTTTAGTCACAAGAATCTTGAGAACCCAAATGGCCCAATCGAAGAGATATCTTTAGTCACTTGAGTTTTAAGTTGTTCATGTGACTTTGAGAGAGCAGAGAATTTTCTCAACAAGGACTCATGTTGCTTTTTGAGTTTCTCAAAACTTTCATTTAGTCTCTCATGACCAACCCCAGACTCGAGATTTTTCTTTTTAAGCACATTAGCTAAAGCAAGAGCATGGTCACGTTCTTTAATTTTTTTAGAGATGTTCAAGTTAAAAGATTCTTCATGCGCAATATACTTATCTTCTAAGGTAACTCTTTTACTTTGCTCTTCCTCAAGAGCATAGGTCAAGGCGGACATCCCCAAGCTTAACTCCTACTCGTCCTCGAGTAAGTAAGTGATAAAAAAGAATAATTTTTTAGGTGACATGCACCATCATAATCTTGATCAAGGTATTTGTAAAACATTGATAGCTGGGATCATAGTACTTTAACATAGCATGGAAGGTATAGTTCTAACAATAAGACATAGCAACTATGTTGTAACATGAAAAGGCACAAACAAAAGATTCATGAACAGCACTGCTTTGCAAGACGTTTGTTTGTTTCACATAAAGAAAACATAACATAGTGGCATTCAACTTGTCCCTCATAGTGTAGCAAAATATAAATGCATAGGACACCTTCAAAGTTCATAAGGGTGACTAGATACAAATAGTTTAAGAATAAGCAATATCAAAGTTATGCATCAATCAACAAGTCTTGGGACAATGCACATTAAACTAAGAATGTCCACTATGCTCTCTCAATAGGTGCATAAAGATAGAAGATGGAGACTCAACATAAAAGTAAAAGAAAGGCCTTCATAGAAGGAAGCAGGGATTCAAGTCTCATAAAGAGCTTCGAAAAATTATGGTACTTATTAGCTTTCAGCTCTCATTGCCCCTATCATAAGCATCTTGAAGTGATTAAGGTTAAAGTGAACAAACTATGGAGTATATGCTTGACAAAGTATAAGTTGGAAATCTCATGTCCCTTGAATACGAGGGCCGCTCCTCATGCTACTCAAGTTTAGTTATCGGTAAGTTCTTATCATAGTAAGTACATGTGTATCATAGAGAACCGCCAACGGGGTACCCCATGCCCGATGATACGGAAGAATCCCCATATCAAAATGACAAGGCAAGCAGACAACGAGCATCTCAACAATCTTCTTATTTACCATGGGAAAATGGTGCTTTTTTCTCTCTTTCCTCTTTTTTCATCTTTTTTTTTCTCTTTTTCTCAATCTCAATATCTTTTTTTATAAGAAGAATGCTTCATAGATTGCTCATTATGGTTACGCTGCAGGTTTCCACCATGATTAGGCATGGATTGGACCAGCGACCCATGATTTTCTCTAACACACATACATAACTCCATGGACTTACAAGCCCCCCTTTCATTTCACACCGACGACATCCATAGACAAAAGAGCATGATATCAACTAGGTACAATGTACAAGTGCAATGTTGAAAGCGTTCCCCATGATAGCATGGTTCTGCTAATCCCCAACATATAAGTGCAAGCATATACAACATAGATGACACAATGGTTCAAGTTTATTAGGGGCAACAAAAGTAAAGTGCGCCATCAAGTTCGTGAGAGCTTTAATCACTAATTTTTACATAACAAGTTTAATTCAGAAGGTAGATAAAAACATGAATATACTTGGAATAGCAAATGCTAATAGGTAGGTATGGTGGACTCTTTGGAATAACTTGGTTTTATTTGGAGTTGGATGCATGAGTGGAACTCATACTTGGTTATGGAGGCTAGCAAAAGACTGGGAGCGACCAACTAAAAGAGCAATAATGGTCATAATCATGCAAAGCGACAAAACATCATTAATTAAAGCATAAAGTGATATTACAAATCGAAAACTAAAGGATCATAGAGGCTATGGTGACTTGGTATAGTCTTAACATGGTGTGAGCATAGAGAGAATAGTAGTATTATGGTTGACCAAACTCTCAAAAATGTCGGTGGACCTAGGGTTTCCGCTGCGCTCTGGCGATCGGCAATTTTAGATCCACATCGACTCTGTTTGATGATCCCGATCCTGATTGTGATCATCCACTAAGTCTCTCCCCCCAGTACCCCTCTCTCACACCCCTCGCTGCTCCTAGACTCGAGTTTCGGATCTCCTTACAGGTTCGGGGTGATCAAGGGGCAAGACTGGTTTTGCTACCCACCCTTGGCCTGTGGGGGTGATCGGCTCTGATCTGCGACAACGATGGCCAGTAAGGGAACTAGGGCGGAGGACAAGGCAATGGCGGCGGGCGGCTCCGGTCTGAGATCGGCATCGGCAACTGCTGTGATTCTGGAGAAAGGCAAGGAGGCACCGCCTACTTCGGTGCGTGCCGCGGCAAATGCTGGTGAGGCGGTAACGGAGATGGTGCAGAATCTGAATCTGACCCAGCAGGAAGCCACACCTTTCATCTTGGAAGATGAGGGAGACATTGATCCCTCTTACCCTGAATGGGCTCTTGTTGGTAAGGTCCTGGCCCCCAATACTCTGCATGTCAATACCATCACAATGATCGTGATACCGGCATGGGGTCACCCCAAAGGACTTGAGGTCCATCCGATGGGTCCCAATCTTTTCTTGGCTGAATTTGGATCGGAGGCGGATAGATCCCGTGTGGCCAAAGGAGGACCGTGGTGCGTCAATAAGCATGCCATTCTGTTGAAGAACTTTGATCACCGAATTCAACCAATGGATGTTGTGTTCAATCAGCTGCCTATCTGGGCTCGCATTATGAATCTTGGTTATGAACTGATGAATGATGAACGTGGCAAGGCTCTAGCATCTCTTTTGGGTGAGGTTGATAGAATGGACGTGGATGAAAAGGGCAGAGCGTGGGGTTCCTATCTCCGCGTGCGTGTCACTATTGATGCCTCGCAGCCGATCATGCGGTGTGTCTCTGTCTACTTGAAGAAGAGAAACCAGACCATGTATTATGACATTATGTACGAGAAGCTCCCAATGTACTGTTTTTCTTGTGGTCGATTGGGCCACTCATCGTTGCTCTGCCCCACACCGGCGGCGAGGGACGCGGAGGGGAAGCTACCGTATAACAGCGAGAGACTGTGTGTCCCAGAACGCAAGAAGAAAGAGGTGGGAGGGGCGTCTGACCATTCTCAGTCTAGTAAGGGCTCCTGGAACAGTACTGATCGCGGTTCATCCTCATCCGCTACTGCTGGACGCAAGAAGGCTGATGGGCAAGGTGAAGTTTCTTCACCTAACAAGAAGAATCCTCAGGCATGGAAGTCCCCTACTATCCGGAGGAATGCTGGTGCTGATCCTGGGAAAGCACCTATTGCTGCTACTAATGCTGGTGGCACAGTGTCAGGTCGGAAGAGGAAAACCAAGCAGGTTTACCAGGTGAAGACTCCTCCGGCTGTTCCTGTGAATGCAGTGAATGGGACCTTGGCACTTACTGTTGGTCAGCCAGTGGAAAGTACTCCAAACCCTGCTGGCGATGGTGTCGATGAATCACACAAGAAACAGAGAACGAGCTCTTCACGATCGGCGGATCTGGCGGCGGCTGCGACGCAGCCCCGCCCGACGCAATGAGTATCCTCTGTCTCAACTGTCGTGGTCTTGGGTCTGACGCGACGGTTGGAGAAATACGTTGGATTCTTACAACGTATAGACCCGCCTTCCTCTTCCTCTCAGAGACGAAGATGAAGGATAAGCGTGCCCAGAACTTTATGTGGACTTTTGGATATACGGGCAGTTTCGCTGTTAGTTGTGAGGGTCTCAGTGGAGGCCTTGCACTATTTTGGTTGCAGTCGTACAACGTCTCTGTTAAAGCTTTCAATTCTCACTGTATTGATGTGAATGTGTCGTCTGAGGGTGTAGCTCCGTGGCGAATCTCTTTCGTTTATGGTGAGCCAAGCAGAGACAAACGTCACGAGTTTTGGAGCCTATTGCGACGATTGCGGTCAAGGGATGGACCGTGGCTTGTGTGTGGGGATTTCAATGAAGCACTCACTCAGGATGAGCATTCAGGCCCGGTTCTCCGTTCCGAGGCACAGATGGAGTTATTCAGACAGTGCCTCAATGATTGTGGCCTTGTGGATATGGGTTCCTCGGGCCCTTTGTTCACTTGGTCAAACAGGCAAAATGATGACACCAGGGTGCGTGTGAGACTTGATCGAGCGGTGGCAAATGGGGATTTCAATAACCTTTTTTGATGATGCTAATGTTGAGAACATCATAACCACCACGACTGATCATTTTGTGATTCTGGTCAGGCTACAAAGCTTTGCTAGACCTGATTCGCGAAAACCTGTGCAGTCTGGGTTTCGCTTTGAAGCAGCCTGGTTACGTGCACCAGATTATAGAGATATGCTAGAAAAAGCCTGGGGAGAGGTGTACGATGGCTCCCTCTCACTGCAAGCAACCTGGGACAGCCTGGGGTCGGTGGCGACTAAACTGCAGCTGTGGAGTCAGGAGTGTTTCGGCTCTGTTCGGAAGGAAATCATGAAGCTGGAGCGCAAACTGAAATCTCTGAGGTTACAGCCACGTTCTGCTGCTAATGATTCAGCAGAAAGTTCTGCTGAGCGTTGACTCTGTGAATTGTTTGAACGAGAAGAAATGATTGCTAGGCAACGTTCAAGGGTCGAGTGGCTCAAAGAAGGGGATCGAAATACAGCATTTTTTCATGCACGTGCGACAGCTCGAAGGCGCACAAACAAAATCAGAGCACTTTTTGATGAAAATGGGGTTCGCTGTGAAGATATCCCTACTATTAAAGGTATGACCGAGAAATTCTATGGTGATCTTTTCTCCTCGGAAACCTTCGATGATAATGCTGTAATTGACAAAATTCATCCAAAAGTGACTAATGAAATGAATGAGGAGCTCAATAAGCCATACTTGGATGATGAAATCAAAACAACCCTGTTTTAGATGGGCCCTACTAAGGCGCCGGGACCTGATGGTTTTCCGGCTCTGTTTTATCAAACACATTGGGACCTTCTGAAACACAGTGTTTGCTCCGCAGTTCGGGGCTTTTTATTGGGGGAAGATATTCCTGAGGGCTTTTTGTGATTCAGTGATTGTGCTTGTACCGAAGATGAGTAATCCTGAGCATCTTAGGAACTTCAGACCCATTAGCTTATGCAACGTACCGTACAAAATTGCCTCCAAGGTCCTTGCTAATCGGCTGAAGCTTTTTCTCCCCGAGGTGATTTCTGAACACCAAAGTGCATTTGTACCTGGAAGATTAATCACTGACAATGCACTGATTGCTTATGAGTGTCTTCATACTATCAGGAAGCAACGAGCCAAGAGACCGTTCTTTGCCCTCAAGATTGATATGATGAAGGCGTATGATCGTGTGGAGTGGGGATACTTGCATGATTGTCTTTGCAAGTTGGGTTTCTCTATGGACTGGATTAACGCTGTGATGAGATGTGTGACCAATGTTCGCTATGCTGTCCGTATCAATGGAGAACTCACTTCGCCTGTTCTTCCTTCAAGAGGAATTCGACAAGGAGATCCGATCAGTCCCTACCTCTTTTTGCTTTGTACCGAGGGGTTGTCTAGTCTGCTGTTTCATAAGGAGAATGTGGGGGTTCTACAAGGAGTCCGTAACGGCCGTTCAGGTCCGCCTATTTCCCACCTCCTATTCGCAGATGATAGCATCTTCTTTGCACGAAGTGATTCGAGAAGTATAGAGGCGCTGAAGGAGACCCTTTCTTTGTATTGCCAGGGTTCTGGTCAGAAAGTTAATATGGACAAATCGTCCATCTTCTTTGGACTCCACTGTGATAACCAAGTGAAGCTGGATGTTATGAACCGCTTAGGTGTGATCAATGAGGCTCTTCAAGAGACTTATCTGGGTATGCCCACTAGAGTTGGACGGTCACCTACGGCGTCATTTCGTTCGATTGTGGAACGTGCTTGGAAACACCTGAATGGATGGTCGGATAGACCCACTTCTCGCTCTGGGAAGGAAACTTTACTTAAAGCTATTATTCAAGCGATTCCGACTTTCATCATGAGTTGTTTCCAGCTTCCTATCTCTATTTGTGATACCCTCCGCAAAGCGATAGCTGATCACTGGTGGGGCATTGAAAAGGGAAGGAAGAAAATGCATTGGCGCAGCTGGGAGTGGTTGTCAACCCCTAAATTTCTTGGTGGCATGGGTTTTAGGGATCTGGTCCTCTTCAACCAAGCTATGCTGGGGCGCCAATGCTGGAGATTACTCACAGATCCTACTTCGCTTTGTGCGAGGGTCCTAAAGGGTAGGTACTTCCCCGATGGAGATTTTTGGAATGCACCTCAACCCCACTCAGCCTCGTACACTTGGCGCAGCATCTGCTTCGGTTTGGAGCTAGTCAAGCAAGGGATTCGTTGGAGTGTTGGAGATGGAAAAAAGATCAATGTGTTGACTGATAACTGGATACCTGATGCCAAGCCTGGGTCGTTTACTCCTCTGACACCGATTCCTGAAGGCGCCACGGTCGACTTTCTGCTATCTGAAGATCGTCATTCTTGGGATACAGAAGTTTTGCATGCCGTTTTTGATGAGGAGATCGCGATCAAGGTACTACAAATTCCTATCAGTCATGGAGGTGGAGATGATTTCGTTTCCTGGCCTTTCACTCGGTTTGGCGACTATACTGTGGCTTCGGCGTATAATCTTGCAAGAACAGACAAGTTCTTCCTAGACCGCAGCAGACAGGGTGGTGGTGCCAGCTCGGAGATGGAAGCAGAGATGGTTCTGTGGAAGAAACTCTGGGCCATTAAAGCTCCCGGCAAGATAAAGGTTAATCTGTGGCGATTTGCACATGATTGTCTGCCATCGGGAGTTCAATTGTGTAGACGAGACATAACGTCTGCGAGCTCATGTGTATACTGTAATCGTGATGAGAGTATTGAACATGTTTTCCTCTTCTGCCAGTTCGCCAAGGACGTCTGGCAAGAAATCAAACCAATCTATGGCATCAAACTTAGGAGGAAGACGTTCACTAGTCCTAAAACCTGGCTACATGACTTCTTGCTCAGGACTACGGACAGAGAGAAAATGATACTGACTGTTGTTGTGTGGCATCTCTGGACTTCTCGGAATGGCACCAAAAATGGCGAACCAATGAGGAGCCCACACTCTGTTTCTGAACAGATCAGAGCTTATGCTGATTTGATTGAGCTGCATCTTTTCAGGCCTGACTCTTCTACTAGGCGTGACTCCATTTCCTCTGTTCCTCGATGGAATCCGCCGCCTGAAGACAAGGTTCATATAAATGTCGATGCAGCCCTCTTCCCTTCCTCAAGTAAGATGGGAGTTGGCGTCGTGATCCGGAACCACCTCGGTATGTGCTTAGCTGGATGCAGCGAGCTTCTTAATGGGGTCACGACGCCTGAGGTAGCAGAAGCGTTGGCAATGCACCGCGCTGTCTCCCTAGCGACTGAAGAAGGTTTCAGCAAGATTGAGGTGGTTTCAGACTGCCTTTCGTTGGTCCAACGCATCAATTCTCAGGTGCAGGACAGGAGCTATGTGGGCGTGGTCGTGCAAGACATCAGAACCATTGCTTCTGCTTTCGCTGAGTTCTCCGTTTCTCATGTTCGTCGTCATTGTAATGAATCGGCACACATCTTAGCCCGCTCTGGCGGAGTTTTTTATTTCTTCTGTTTTTAGAAACTTTACACCGGATTGTATCCGAAAGACTCTGTGTAATGATTTGCTGTGATCAATAAAGTGCCGAAATTCCCTAAAAAACATGGTGTGAGCATGCGCCAAGTCAACCCAAATAAAGCATCAAAGGAGAATACCACAATACTATGCTGGTGATCCGGATCCCGCTCGGAGATGGATCCTATGAGGCTTGAGAACACGGAGATGGATCCTGCACGGCTGGAGAGCACGGAATCTCCTTCAAGTCTGGAGAGCTCAGAGGAGAACGAAACATGGGAAGAGGAAGCGGGGTGTAGAGCTTTGGAGGTATGGAACCCAGAGAAGGTGTCGTACATCCCCATTGAAGGGTAAGAACTGTGATTCCTTTTCTGTATACCCTAATTAGCGTTTCTAGTCCCGTGGTGATGGCAAGGATATGTGTTGGTAACCGCAGGATGTCTGTACAGTTTGTCCTTGAGCATGATGCTTTGTCAAGCGAGCATGAAGACACTGAAATGTGTGGCAGTGTGGATAATGATGAGAAAGCATATCCAGACGTGGCTGCTGACCCTGATAGGATGGAGAGTAGGGAATATTTGGTTGATTCGAACTTTGAGCTTGACTATGGTACTGATGAGGAAGAGGAATGTGAAGATGTGGAAATGGGATGTAGATACGACGATGAAGACGAGGACAGGCCAGTGATACACTTTGACAGGGACAATCCTACAATTGATGAGGGGACTATCTTTAAGAATATGGAGGACTACAAATATGCAGTTGCATCCTATGCAATTAGAGTTGGGTTCAAATTTATAATTGAAAATAGCGACCAAAAGAGATTTAGGGTGCATTGTAGGGAAAGTAATGTGTGTAAATGGAGATTACATGCATCTCCAATGCGGGGTGGACACCCATTTCAGGTTGCAATAGCTACATTTTGTTTCAGTCTTTCTCATATTTATTCTGCAGATACTTAGCTCTGAATTATTTGGATTCTTATCGAATGCAGATCAAAGTAAACACGAAGAAACACAACTGCCCTAATACTTCTTTAAGTGATAAAATTAGACCGGTGACTACCAAGTGGATTGCTACTACTCTACTTGACTGGGTGAGGTAGGATCATAACATTGGACCTGCTGAACTCAGAGCAAAGGTTAGCAAAAAGTTTAACGTTCTGATTCCTTACCACAGAGTCTTTGATGGGAAGGAGATGGCTCTAGACTTCATTCAAGGCAAGTGGAATGACAGTTTTCACATGCTACATAGTTTCAAAGCTCAGGTAGAGAAAACATCACTTGGTAGTGTTGGTGACATCGATTACGAGGTTGTGAAAGGAAGAGAAAAGGTCTCAAGGGGGGTCAGGTATAAGCAGGCAGATAAGAAATGCTTCAGGAGATGTTTTGTCTGCCTGAAGGCATGCTGGAAGGGGTTCCTAGACGGCTGCATGCCATACTTGGCAATAGGGGCAACTTCTTTAGCAGAGAAGTTCAGGGGACACGTTGCTTCTGCCTGTGCTTTGGACGCGCATAATTGGCTTCTACCCGTAGCTTATGCTGTTCTTGTTGGAGATATGCCCAAGAGGCAATAATAAAGTGGTTATTATTATATCTTTATGTTTATGATAAATGTTTACATCCCATGCTATAATTGTATTAACCGGAAACATTAATACTTGTGTGTTTTGTAAACATAAAAGAGTCCCTAGTAAGCCTCTTGTTAAACTAGCTTGTTGATTAATGGATGATCATGGTTTCCTGATCATGGGCATTGGATGTCGTTAATAACAAGATCATATCATTAGGAGAATGATGTTATGGACACACACCCATAGTAAGCGTAGCATAAGATCAAGTCATTAAGTTCGTATTGCTGTAAGCTTTCAAATGCATAGTAACCTAATCCTTCGACCATGAGGTTATGTTAATCACCATCACCGGATGGGTACTTTGATGACATCAAACACCGCTTCGTAACTGGGTGGTTATAAAGGTGTCATTGGGTATTCTGAAAGTATGTGTTGAAGCGCATGGACCAAGATTGGGATTTGTCCATCCATATGACGGATAGATATGCTCTGGGCCCTCTCGGTGGAATGTCATCTAGTTAGCTTGCAAGCATGTGACTAGGTCACAAGGGATGACATAACATGGAACGAGTAAAGATAACTTATCAATAACAAGGTAGAACTAGGTATGGAGATACCGACGATCAAACCTCGGATAAGTAGAATATCGTGTGACAAAGGGAATTGGTTTCGTATGTTAATGGTTCTATCGATCACAAAGTCATCGTTGAGTATGTGGGAGCCGTTATGGATCTCCAGATCCCGCTGATGGCTATTGATCGGAGAGGTGTCTTCATCATGTCTGCATATTCACGAACCGTAGGGTGACACACTTAAGGTTCGAAGTTGTTTTAAGTAGATATGGAATATGCATTGGATACCGAATGATGTTCGGAGTCTCGGAATGGATCCGGGACATCACGAGGAGATCCAGAATGGTCCGGAGAATAAGATTCATATATTGGGGATCATTTTCTAAGTTAGGAAATGTTCCGGAGTGTTTGTATGGAGATTCTAGAAGGTTTCGGAATGTTCTGGAAGGTTCTAGAGGATTTCTTGGAGTTTACTTGAAAACCAAGGAAGGGATCAAGGAGACCAAGTGGGCAAGCAAGACGGATTCGTGGGGGAGGAGGACTCCTCCCCCCTTCCCACCGCCGGCCCTAGGAGGGGAGTCCTACTAGGACTCCCCCTCCCCAGGCGTGCCTCCCTCCCTTAAATAGAAGGGAGGGGCGCCCCCTCTTGGCTCTCTACCATAACACCCAATCTCTGCCGCCTCCACCTTTCTTCCTTGCATAGGCGAAGCCCTACAGAATTCTATACTCCACCACCACCACCACGCCGTCTGCTGCTGGGATTCCGTGGAGAAGATCTACTACCTCCGCCGTCATTTGGAACGGGAGAGAGGAAGGTCTACCCGACGCAGTGACCGATCATGAAGCGCCTGCCGAACGCTGGGCGCCGAAGGATCGTCCACACGATCTTGAGATCGGCAAGTGATCGACTACATCAACCCCGAGATCTAATCTCGTAACGCTTCCGGTTCTACGAGGGTTAGTACAGATCTATCTCGTTGCACATGTCTAATAGATTAGATCTTGGCTTTTATCTAGATTAGATCTGGGTTTTGTTCGTTCTTGTGGTAGAAATTTTTTGTTTTCCATGCTACGAACCCATTAGTGGTATCAGAGCCGTGTCTATGCGTAGACCTGTTGCACGAGTAGAACACAATGGTTTTGTGGGCGTTGGTGCTCGTGCCGTCTTTTGCTTTGTGTACTTTGCATCTTGCGGTATGGTGGGATGAAGCAGCCCGGGCTAACCTTACATGTCATCGCACATGAGACTTGCTCCACAGTTGACGTGCAACTCGTATTGCACAAGTGGCTTTGCGGGTGTCTGTCTCCCCCATCATAGTATATATCCAATCTATACTTTGCACTTGATAGCACCTATATCAATGTTGTGGTTCAGTTTCGTAGGTAAGATCCGTTCTTATTCGAAAGCCCCAAACCACGTAAAACATGCAAAGAAAATTAGAGGCGTCTAACTTGTTTTTGCAGGGGTTTTGTGATGTGATATGGCCATCATGTGATTGTGATTATATTTGATGTATGCAATGATCCTTGTTATAATATGGCAACCGACAGGAGCCTAATGGTTGTCTTTAATTCTGTTAAGACCTGCGTGTCTATTCATCTTGTAATAGCTTTATTCCAAATAGTTATAATAGTTGCTAGTGATGATGGACAACCATGAAGCAGCGCCACTGACCTTGACGCAATGCTGGTGATGATGGAGATCATGTTCGTGCTTTGAAGATGGAGATCAAAGGCATAAGAAGAAAGGGCCATATCATATCACACTAATTATGAATTGCCTGTGATGTTAATCCTTTATGCATCTTGTATTTCTTAGATCACGACGATAGCATTATAAGATGATCCCTCTCACTAAATATCAAGTAATAAAGTGTTCGTCCTTAGTAGGCACCATTGCTAAGACTCGTCGTTTCGAAGCATCTCGTGATGATTGGGTGTGATAGATTCTACGTGTGCATACAACGGGTGCAAGCCAGATTTGCACATGCGGATACTAAGGTTAACCTTAACGAGCCTAGCATGTACATACATGGTCTCGGAACACGGAATACCGAAAGGTAAAGCATGAGTCATATGGATGATATGATGAACATGTTGATTGTTCGCCTTTGAAGCTACATCATCTCACGTGATGATCAGACTTGGTGTAGTGGATTTGGTTCGTGTAATCACTAAAACAACTCGAGGGATGTTGTTTTTAGTGGGAGTTTATTTGTAATTTGGATTAGTCAAACTCAATTTATCATAAACACAATCGAAGTGAATTTGCATAGTTTGTTATAGTCATTGGCATCCGTTCACCACCTTATGCTTAGTTATAGTTGAGATAGTAGAACTATAGAAATTCTGGATATTTGCTTTACAAACTGGTATCGTATTGTTTTGAGTGTCAATCTAAAGTTTAAAAGTCATATTGCAAACTTTCAGCAAACTCCGTTTACTCTGTGAAGTTTAATAAACAGTATTAAATCAAGAGTAACAATTCCAGTGTTAGTATCTAATGTATCATGTTTGCCTCCATGATTCTTGATACTCAAAAGATTGTTTTTTAATATCAAGTTTATCTAAGAGCTGAAAGCAATGTTTCAGAAACCATCATATGTGAAAGGTATTGCGATATCTAAAACAATGTGTTGGTTACAACATGATAGAGTATATGTCCTCATATTTGATGAGAATTTGTGAAGGTTGGAGACGCCAGTCGTCCTAATCCTCCAAAAGGTTTTGGAAAGGAAAACATTATACTCGCAATTCACGTTTATAAGCTATAGCAGCTTGATCATGAAAGTTGTCATGATAAGGATGAATAGAAGATGTAAGTAAAATGTTTACTACACTAAAAGATTACTAAAGAATGGAATTTTGAAAGAATGCCAAACATTTGATGAAGGTGATCCACTTCAAAGTGCAAGTTCAAAGGTATTAGTATTTGACTATACACACTTTGTACTATGTGTCATGTGAATGACACCACTATTGATGTTGATAGATTCTTTTAAAAGAAAAGGAATTGTTGAAAGAGAATCTATAAAATATTTGGCAGAAAAGAAAAGATTGGAGATATCCAACTTAGGTATATAGAAGATACATGTTATGGCTGTATTCCTTGGTTGTTAAACAATGTGGTTCTGCGGTATTGGATACCGAATTGGTTGGTATGAAGTGTCATACAGGACAACACAATTCATGAACTGCAATGGCCTAAGTAACTAGCAAGAGAATATGTGATGATGTTCATCGAAAACAAACAAAGGGTTGTTGTGTTGCTCGTTAACATCAAAGCTTGCCTTTAAGATTTGTTTCAATAATTGTTATTTGGATCAGGTATTATGACGACAAAAGGTTGTTCAAATAATTGCCGTATTCCATAATAGATGGATGATATACAAGTCTGGTTAGAGAAATAACGACCATAAAACTAATGCTAAAATGTCGCAAGACAAATGATTGAAAGATCACTTGCAAAGTGACATCGCCGTTTAAATTATATTGAAAGGGATACATGAAGAAACTCCATGTTGATGGATTTTTGGAGTCTTTGATTTTGATCAAATGACGCTTGTGATACTTTCCTGGAGATAATTAAAACTCCGTTAGTAGGCCAAAAGAGGAATGGGCGACTAACTGATTGGAATTTGTACATATTGATGTATATAGTCCATTATGTGTAGTCGTGGGCGATGGATTTCAACTTCATATGCTTTCTCCGAAGATTTGAGTGAGTATATTTATATACTTACTCAATAAGGAAGAAGTATGAAACATTTGAAAATGTTCAAAGACTTTCAAGAAGAAGTGGAAAATCATTGTAACAAGAAAATAAAAAGTTTATGATTGGATCATAAAGAAAGATGTTTGAGTTACAAGTTTAGCAAAACACCTAAGATTTGAGGAATCGTTCCATGGATTTGCATTTCCCAAAACACCATAGGAGTATGAAGTGTTCAAGATATATAATGAAACCTTGTTTGACATGGTAAGATCAAAGGTGTCATTTATAAAACTGCCATTATATTTTAAAAGATTAAAGCTTTAGTGACTATCGCTTTTACACTGAAAAGAGCTCCATCGTGATCCGTTGAAATGACACCATATAAGTCATGGTGTGGGATAAAACCCAGGTTGTCCTTTCTTAAATTTTTGGTATGCTAGGCAGAAGTAAAGTGTTTACAACCAAAGTCGGATGAGCATGTCTTTGTAGGTTATTTCGAATAACCATTGGGTATTCCTCCATAACACCGAAGACAAAAATGTTTGTCGCTTAGAATGTCGAGTTTCTTGAGAAGGAATTTTTTGGTGAAAAGTTAAGTGGGAGGACAATAGAACTTTGACAAGGTTCTTGAACCTTGGGCTAATATGTGCTGAGTTGCGCAGCGTCGGTAAGTGTCCCGGAGGCAGCAACAATGCTCATGGCTCACGTGCCTCAAAGGTTGTGGTCATGGAGATCTAAGTTACTATTGAACCAAGTAGGTCGGGTAAGTAATCAAATGCCAAGATTTGAGAGTTAAATCATTATTGTTTGACAATGATGAACCGACTACATGCAAAGAAGCAATGATGGGCCCTGACTTCGTTAAGTGGCTTGAAGCCATAAAATCCGTGATAATTCCATAGACGAGAAATCAAGCTTTGAATTTGAAAGACCCTCTGGAAAGGTGCAAGACCTTACAGTCGTATATGGATCTATAAAGAAATAGACATGGATGTTTCACATCTATGAAATAGTCGACATGTCGGAAAGAGTTTACGACAATGTTCAAGGAATTTACTATGATAAGATTTGATCTTTCATAGCGATATTTAGTCTGGACGGATTAATGTAGCAACCACTACATATATTTTGGTATATGGTAGTTGAACAAACAAAACAAGTTCTTCTAATAGAATGGTTACCTAGGATGTGTCCATGACACGATCCAAAGGGTTTTATTAATTCAAAGGATGCTAAAAGAGTATGCAAAGCTTCAATGGTTGAAGTGAGCATCGCGGAGTTGGAATCTTCACCGTGATGAAACCGTTAAAAGGTTTAATTTCATCAGAGACGATGAAGATGCTTGCATTTTTGCAAGAAATTAAGGGGGAGCGCTAAGACATATTTCTAATACATTATGTGAAAGACATATCGTTGATTAGAAATGATGTATCTTTTATTGACACAGGATAAGAATTTCATTTCGATGAAAGACTTAGGCATAACCCAAGAATTAGGCATCAATGTCTATATGGATAGATTGAGGCGCTAATATGGTTTTGCCAAATGTACATAGATAAGATGTTGAATGAGTTCAATATGGAAACAACAAGAAAGGTTCTTGACGCACGGAAAGGACTGAATCAAGATTCAAGTGTGTTGACACGAGATTCAAGTGTTTTGACACTTGGTGAAATCACAAGAATATTTTGATCAATCATTCTTTGAGATGTACACATCCAGATATGTCCTATGCTCTAAATGTTATGAGCATATACCAGAATGACTCATAAGATGATCATTGGAAAATAGTAGGGATATTCCTATGATCTTTGGAAGAACTAAGAATATATTATTTATATAGTGGTGACAAATAGTTCATTGTAAATTGTTGCATTGATACTAGTTTTGTCACAAATTAAGTTTATCTCAATTTAAACTATGGGTGGCACAATGTAATGGAAAGGAAGTTCCATAACGGATTTGGTTGAGTACCAAAGTTAAAACATTGTGACAGATACTGCAACAAAAGGCTAAGTATATGACTGCTATTGTAGTAGCAAATGAGGGCATTTGCGTCAAGTAGTTTGTTATCAAACTAGGTGTGGTTCATAGCGGGATAATACTATGAAGATACATTGTATGACAACTATATCAACATGATTTAATCCCAAGGAACTAAAGGTCTCACCAAAGGACCAAATTTATACAATGCCATCTCATTGGAGAATGAGTAATGCGTAGAAACGCAAGGACATGCAAATACACATGGACCTGGAAGTGTCAGATCCGAAGATTATGTTTACCACTAGCAATAGTGTCTATACAACACCAGAAAGCCATAGGTGTTGAATGCACAAGCTTTTAACTAGATTATTGACTCTAGTGCAAGTGGGAGACTGTTGGAGATATGCCCAAGAGGCAATAATAAAGTGGTTATTATTATATCTTTATGTTTATGATAAATGTTTACATCCCATGCTATAATTGTATTAACCGGAAACATTAATACTTGTGTGTTTTGTAAACATAAAAGAGTCCCTAGTAAGCCTCTTGTTAAACTAGCTTGTTGATTAATGGATGATCATGGTTTCCTGATCATGGGCATTGGATGTCGTTAATAACAAGATCATATCATTAGGAGAATGATGTTATGGACACACACCCATAGTAAGCGTAGCATAAGATCAAGTCATTAAGTTCGTATTGCTATAAGCTTTCAAATGCATAGTAACCTAATCCTTCGACCATGAGGTTATGTTAATCACCATCACCGGATGGGTACTTTGATGACATCAAACACCGCTTCGTAACTGGGTGGTTATAAAGGTGTCATTGGGTATTCTGAAAGTATGTGTTGAAGCGCATGGACCGAGATTGGGATTTGTCCATCCATATGACAGATAGATATGCTCTGGGCCCTCTCGGTGGAATGTCATCTAGTTAGCTTGCAAGCATGTGACTAGGTCATAAGGGATGACATAACATGGAACGAGTAAAGAGTACTTATCAGTAGCAAGGTAGAACTAGGTATGGAGATACCGACAATCAAACCTCGGATAAGTAGAATATCATGTGACAAAGGGAATTGGTTTCGTAGGTTAATGGTTCTATCGATCACAAAGTCATCGTTGAGTATGTGGGAGCCGTTATGGATCTCCAGATCCCACTGATGGTTATTGATCGGAGAGGTGTCTTCATCATGTCTGCATATTCACGAACCGTAGGGTGACACACTTAAGGTTCGAAGTTGTTTTAAGTAGATATGGAATATGCGTTGGAGACCGAATGATGTTTGGAGTCTCGGAATGGATCCGGGACATCACGAGGAGATCCGGAATGGTCCGGAGAATAAGATTCATATATTGGGGATCATTTTCTAAGTTAGGAAATGTTCCGGAGTGTTTGTATGGAGATTCTAGAAGGTTTCGGAATGTTCTGGAAGGTTCTAGAGGATTTCTTGGAGTTTACTTGAAAACCAAGGAAGGGATCAAGGAGTCCAAGTGGGGCAAGACACGGATTCGTGGGGGAGGAGGACTCCTCCCCCTTCCCACCGCCGGCCCTAGGAGGGGAGTCCTACTAGGACTCCCCATCCCCAGGCGCGCCTCCCTCCCTTAAATAAAAGGGAGGGGGCGCCCCCTCTTGGATCCCTACCATAACACCCAATCTCTGCCGCCTCTCTCCTCCACCTTTCTTCTGCACAGGCATAGGCGAAGCCCTACAGAATTCTATACTCCACCACCACCACCACGCCGTCGTGCTGCTGGGATTCCGTGGAGAAGATCTACTACCTCCGCTGTCATTGAACGGGAGAGGAAGGTCCGCTTCGACCAAGACGCAGGACCGATCATGAAGCGCTGCCGGAATGCGGCGCCGGAAGGATCGTCCACACGATCTTGAGATCGGCAAGTGATCGACTACATCAACCCCGAGATCTAATCTCGTAACGCTTCCGGTTCTACGAGGGTTAGTACAGATCTATCTCGTTGCACATGTCTAATAGATTAGATCTTGGCTTTTATCTAGATTAGATCTGGGTTTTGTTCGTTCTTGCGGTAGAAATTTTTTGTTTTCCATGCTACGAACCCATCAGTTCTTGAGGGTGAATCAAATGAAAGCTGGACATGGTTCATGCAGAGACTACGGGTAGTAATTGGTCACCCTGAAGGCTTGGTGATACACACTGATGCATGCAAGGGTCTTGCGAATGCTGTTGATGCTGTGTTTCCTGGGGTTGAGCATAGGGAATGCATGCGGCGCCTCGCTACTAACTTCACGAAGAAGTTCAAAGGAAAGATCTTCGAAGAGGACTTGCGGCGATCAGCATACACATACATGCCAAGCACGCATGCTACTTACTTGCAGAACATGTATGTAGTGCCAAAGGTGAAAAAAATACCTTGAAGAACATCACACCAAGCTATGGGCTAGAAACAAGTTTAGTGATTTAAGCAAGGTGGATTTTGTTTGCAATAATTTGGCAGAGAGTTTCAGTGCTAAGATTTCGGGCATGAAGACACTTGGAATTGTTATTTTTTTGGATGCAATAAGATAGTGCATAATGGTGAAGATAGATTTAAGGCAAAGAATTTGTGCAAGAAATTTTTTAGGTCATAAAATAGTTACAAAGGTGGTTATGTTACTGAATGCAAGAACTAGGGCAATGAGAACGATAAAGATGAGGATGGTCAGAAGTTCCAGAACATTGGCTGAGGTTTATGCAGAATACAAGCATGGAACTGAACGGAGGTACACTGTAGACATTGGGAACAAGACTTGTTCATGCAGGCAGTGGCAGATTACTGGTCTGCCATGTCACCATGCACTATACTTCATCTTAAATCTTAGAGGTAGTGGAGCTGAAGTAGAGAACTATGCTGACAACTATTTCTCCGTGGACAAGTTTGCTGCAACTTATGCAGAAAACGTACCACCTATGGCTGATGAAAATGATTGGGAGATTGTTGATCCAAGGTTCAAACTTCAACCACCAGTTCTTAGGAGGCCACCTAGGAGGCCTGGAAAGCTAAGGATCGAAGCCTCCACCGATAAAGGTTCAAGGATGGGAGCTAGGAAAAGGAAATGCAAACGTTGTGGAGGATTCGGCCATATCAAGAGGTTGTGCAAAAACCCAGTTACACATGATCTTGTCCCTGTTCACACACCGGTGGCAGAAAATGAGGCTTCTCAGCCAGAACTGGATGTTCTTGAGGATCTTTCGGCTAACTATAGGAGAAATAATAAATCCCTGCCAATTTCATCTTTGTACGATTCTCTAGATGAAAGGTAAGCTTAAAAATTGTTT
Organism: Avena insularis; assembly: GCA_023614405.1. NCBI lineage: Eukaryota > Viridiplantae > Streptophyta > Magnoliopsida > Poales > Poaceae > Avena > Avena insularis. The sequence goes on along the minus strand of CM042696.1, from coordinate 473,604,109 downwards.
TATTTGCCATTTTATCATTTTTTCCATCCTCATCAACTATTGCTTAATGCAGCGTGGGCTAGCAGACTAATAAGAGGAGTGGAAAGAAGCGGGCACAGTAATGTCGTACGTTTAATTATCATTGAAACTAAACTAGTCGTGTCGTCTTTATTTATATCTAGCGCGTGCAACGTGTCTGTGATGGGGTCATGTGGACTAGATTACAATTTTTTAAAATATTATTGTATTAATTTTTTACCTATGAATGGACGCAGGTACTAGTTCCCATCTCCCTTGGATTCCCATCTCCTCTGGTGCACTCCAGAATTATGGATGTGCCATCAAGTGCTGGTAGGAGAGTCAGTGTATCGTCCCATTAGATGTGAACACAATGACTTTGTTTGTTCAGAATTAGACGACTTCTGATTAGTTTGAAAGACAGAGAAACCTAAAACATGGCCAATATATGCCATCATAAACTATTCCTCAAAAAATATTATTACTCCCTCCTTCGTCTTGAACTAAGTGACTTGAATTTGTGTAGATTCGTATGTATCTAGACATGTTTTGGGTATAGATACATTTAAATATCCAAAAAAGCTAAGTCAGTTATATCTGGACAGAAGTAGTACACTATTACAACACGCTCGACCCCTTCTCCTCTAGCACACTCCAAATTATGGTTGTGCCATCAAGTGCTAGGAGTAGAGTCAGCGTATTATCCCATTCGATATGCCAGGAACGTGCGAACTTTATTTTTAGGATCGGACGAGTTTCGACTAGTTTCAAAGACAAAGTCACCTAAAACATGGCCAACATATATAGATTATGACGCTAATCGACTATGACTCAAGTGACCCCGATCTAAAGAGGGTATTAAGATACCGTACATAGATTTTATTTAGGCTTAAGTGACCCTAATCGACTATGACGCTCCCGCGGTCTCCATCATCGACAATGTTGTCCGCATCGCCGTCAGCCTCCTCCGCGTCGGAATCGATGCCGACATTCCCGGCAACGTTCCTCCTCCTCATGGATTCTTCACGGCGCACCGCATCAATAATGGTGGAGGTCGTACACCCAGGCACTGCCCAGAAGCGCTGCCTCCTTTCGAGGTTGCGCAAATCCCGGTGGATATCATGCCGATGGGTTCCGCACAGCTCAACCAACGTCATTTGCTCCTTCTTGAACAGCTTTCGCCAGTACACGCTCGTGCGCGAGTACCATGCCATTGCCCTCTTCCGCTCCGACAGCTAGCAGCAGCGCTCCTCGATCTGCCTCGCCAACGTGTTATCATGCAAGAGTGACGCGACAGGCACCCCGGCGTAGCTGAGCTCGAAGCTGGCCAGAAGCCTCGCGAACGGCGGCACGAGTATGTCGTAGTGGGCGAACATCTGAGCCTCGTGCAAGCTGAGTTTGGGCCTCTCCCTCTCCATGGCGATGAATGAACACGGTCTAAGCTTCGGCCCCGAGGTTAAGGGTATAAGGGCAAGGACGTAGGCCTGGGCCGTGGATGCCATCGCCAATCGGGCCAGTAATGCACTTCTCGTGGATCACCCTCACGAAGGACATCCTTATCATCCATGCACCCTGATCCAACGACACCTGACAATCGGGGATCAGGTCTTCTAGAACCCTAGAGCGGTTGCTGGTTAGGTCTGCGTCCCGATTGTTTGTGGCCAACAACTGTCATTGAAAAGAACACATGTGCAAATGAATCTGGTGGATCCATGTGGTTTATGGAAATAACACACATGCAATGACACTAGTGGTGGTTTAGGAAAAGAACACAGATGCAAAGACACAGTGGCGGAGCTAGGATTGTCACAGAGTGATGTAATGTTTTGTGAAACCACAGTGATGCACACTGACACACACATGGTGTTTTATGAATAGAACAAACATGCAATGACTCTGGTCGTGGTTTATGAGAAGGACACACATGGTGGATCCATGTGCTTTATGAAAAGAACACCACATGCTGGAGTGGCATCATTGCATGTGTTCTTTTCAAAAACTACAGTGATGCAGACTGACACACACACATGCAATGACTCTGGTGGTGGTTTATGAAAATAACACCACATGCAATGACTCTGGTGGATCTAGGTGGTTTATGAAAAGAACACCACATGCTGGAGTGGTATTAGTGGATCCATGTGGTTTATGAAAAGAACAAACATGCAGTGACTCTAGTTGTGGTTTATGAAAAGGACACACATGCAATGACATGCAGTGGATCCAAGTGGTGGTTTATGAAAAGAACACACATGCAATGACTCTGGTGGATCCAGGTGGTTTATGAAAAGGACACCACATGCTGGAGTGGCATCATTGCATGTGTTCTTTTCAAAAACCGCAGTGATGCACACTGACACACACACATGCAATGACTCTGGCGGTGGTTTATTAAAAGGACACACATACAATGACACTAGTGGTGGTTTGTGAAAAGAACACACATGCAAATACATGTAATGACACTGGTGGATCCATGTGGTTTATGAGAAGGACTCACATGCAATGACAACTGGTGGATCCATGTGGTTTATGAAAAGAACACCACATGCTAGAGTGGCATCATTGCATGTGTTCTTTTCAAAAATCACAGTGATGCACACTAACACATACACACACATGCAATGACTCTAGTGGTGGTTTATGAAAAGAACACACATGCAATGACTCTAGTGGATCTAGGTGGTTTATGAAAAGAACACCACATGCTGGAGTGGTATTAGTGGATCCACGTGGTTTATGAAAAGAACAAACATGCATTGACTCTAGTTGTGGTTTATGAAAAGGACACACATGCAATGACATGCAGTGGATCCGAGTGGTGGTTTATGAAAAGAACACCACATGCTGGAGTGGCATCATTGCATGTGTTCTTTTCAAAAACCACAGTGATGCACATTGACACACACACACATGCAATGACTCTGGTGGTGGTTTATGAAAAGGACACACATGCAATGACATGCAGTGTACCCAAGTGGTGGTTTATGAAAAGAACAAACATACAGTGACCCTAGTTGTGGTTTATGAAAAGGACACACATGCAATGACATGCAGGATCCAAGTGGTGGTTTATGAAAAGAATAAACATGCAATGACCCTAGTTGTGGTTTATGAAAAGGAAACACATGCAATGACATGCAGTGGATCCAAGTGGTGGTTTATGAAAAGAACAAACATGCAATGACTCTGGTTGTGGTTTATGAAAAGGACACACATGCAATAACATGCAGTGGATCCAAGTGGTGGTTTATGAAAAGAACAAACATGCAATGACCCTAGTTGTGGTTTATGAAAAGGACACACATGCAATGACATGTAGTGGATCCAAGTGGTGGTTTATGAAAAGAACAAACATGCAATGACTCTGGTTGTGGTTTATGAAAAGGACACACATGCAATGACACTAGGGGTGTTTTATGAAAAGAACACACATGCAAAGACATGCAATGACACTGGTGGATCCACACTACAAGAAAAGTTGGATTTTACAACAGACGATTTTCGTGGTTGAAGGCCCGTTTTTCATGGCTAAAAAGTCTTCTACGAAGGATGGCCATCGTGGGAAAATCCCCGTCACAAAAGAATCTACCACGGTTTTTTCCTAACCATGGCAGATCGCAACCTTCAGCCACGAAAACTTGTTCCGTCATAGATTTGTTCGCCAGCCGCTGCTGATCCGACGCCATGCAACGCCACGTGGTACCGCCATTAGCGCCGCCATCGCCGTTAACGACCATAGAAACCATGGCAGAAGCCAGGCCCAGCCAAGGCCTGCTAAATTCTAACTGGGCCGGCCCATTAGGGGAGCCCAATAAGAAGATGGCCCGTTACTGTTTTGTCCTGCACTGTTTGAAATGGGCCCAAAGTTGTAGCCAGCAGCGCCCCGCGAACTTTCAGGCCCAATACTGTTTCGGCCTAAAGTAGACCCATGATGGTCCAACACTCTACGACCCATTAGCAGCCTGCGCCAAGTCGCTCATGTACATTTAAGGCCTACGGGCAGCCCATCACTATTTATCGTAGCCCATCATGGGCGGCCTACTGACGGCCCTTGTCTGAGATGGCCCGTTACTGTTCAGGCCTGTTACTTTCCCGGCCTTTCACTATTCCGGGCTTTACCTGTTTAGGCCCACAAGCGTCCCTTTACTATTCTAGTTTGGTAAATGTGTCGGCCTGTTACTGCCCTCGCTTGGAAATTTCTCGGGCTGTTACTGTTTTGGCTTGTCACTATTCCAGCCTTTCACTGTTGTGGCCCTTTACTGTTGTAGCCGGCTACTGTTTTGGCCTATTACTGTTCCGAGATTTCACGGTTTCTTGCCTGTTACTATGATGGGTTGTTTCTGTTAGGCTGCTCTCATGTTAAGGCTCATATCTATATGGCTCGTTACGCTTATGACCTCACATTACTCCACGGCCTGTTACCATTACGGCATGTTACTGTTACGTCCAGTTACAACTTGTAGGTTAGCCCATTACGTTTACAGCCTTTTACAGTTTTGGCCTTTTCTGAAGCCCATGCCAATATCATATAACGTTTATATAATCCAACATTTTTTACTATTCATCATCGGCCGAATACACGACGGGCCAATAACAAAGCACAGTACTGTTCCTTAATCGACCTGCCTGGCGTAGTTACCGTAACGACTACCGCATATGTGGACGGTGTCAACTAAATGCATACATGGCCTACGCGAGTTATCTAGATATTACATCAGCTGCAAACTTCTTAAAATTATTACATATTATCAAATCAAGGGAAAGAAAAATCGGCATTTCAGTTGACAATCAAGTTGATAGCAGAGTCCTCAATTGATCACCTGCATCTTCCTTTGAGTGTGATAGCTACATTGGAGGAGACATGATCTTGCAGCCCCCTCTTTGGTGGCGATAGCAATAATTGCACCCTGAAACTAAGTAATAACAAGTTAATACATCAAACAAGATAAACTACTCATTTGACTGATATGACAGGAGCTATGATCGGGAGTTTACAACTGGTCAATGGTTCAATTATTGACCAACACGTTAAACAAACAGGACAAGCAAGCATGCATTAAAAAAGTGTGCCTACCGTGAAACGAGCAATAAAAAAATGTGTGTGTGTGTGGCTTAGAATTTCAGCAAAAATAAACTAGCCAGGTCGTTTCAAAAAATAAATATGGAAGCAGTTCTATACCCTAAAATGCAAGAGACGTCGGGTGACTCGGAATTTGCGCTGAGACACAAAATGGCATGCAGTTACTGTTATAGCGAAGAATGAACCAGATAGAAATTATAACCGCATCATACGAGAACTTGTAGAGCAGGAATGCAAACCACGAATGAACTATATATTGTAGAGGATAGTTATGTCGTGACTTAGGACGAACCATACCCTGAACCAGATGCTAGATATAATGGCGTCGCTCGTGTAGAGTAGGACAAACAAGCATTAGACAAGTGTTCCTAGAATGAAATGAGTAATCAAACAAAGTGTTTCTTAGAATTTCAGCAAATATAAACAAACGAGGTCATTTTAGAATATATATATGGAAGCAGTGGCATCTCCTAGAATGCATAATCGTTGGGTGACTCAAAATTTGCGGTGAGCTACACAATGGCATGTAGTTACTGTCATAGCTAAGAATCAACGAGATAGAAATTATAATGGCATCATAAGAGAACATCTAGAGCAGGAATGCAAACCACGAGTGAACTACATAGTAGAGGACAGTTATGCCATTGATTAGGACGAACCAACACCAGATAAGGAAATAATGGCGTCGCTTGTGAAGCTGTAGAACAGGCTATGCAAACCACCATGTTCATTGTTCCATTCTAGGCTCTATGCAAGGAAAAGAAAATAGTTAGTGTTGCAGCTTTTGGAGAACCAGATGGCAACAACAAAATTATAATCGAATTAGTATGAAGAGTCTAAACGGGTACTACCGACCAACATAACGATGCCAAGGAGGAAACAATAACAAGAACTTATCTCAGGATGAACCATATGGATTCAGTAACTATGGAGCAGGGAATCCAAACTAATATTTTCCACTGATTTTAATTTTGCAAGAACTACACGATAGCAGGCAATTACTGTTGTTCGGAGTAGCTAAAAACATGTGCATGACTTCAAAAATTTTAGAGCAGCGAATGCAAACCAACATGTCTAGTGACCTACTCCGTAGTATCTCACGAAGAACAAGCGTGTGCTTTGATTGGGTGTACAAAATGATTAGAAAAATGCAGTTCACTACTGACAAAACAAAAAAAGAGTTGGTGATTTGGTTACCATGGTCGGATAGGCTTCTAATCATCATCCATACCATCGCAGGTGACATCCTTGTCACCCAGGGTGCTTCGGTTGCGCCGGCTGTTTGCATCGGGAAAGCAGATCTTGGGCGCTCGATGTCGGCTTGATCGCGGTGGACGAGGTTGAATCGGTGCACTACACAACGGTTCAGGTAAGGTACGGGTGGGGAGGATGCCACCGGTGTTGATGCAGATCTTGGGCAGTCGTTGACGGATTCAGCATCGTGGAGGGGAAAGTGGGAAAAGGAAATCAGGTGCGGTGGACGACGACGGACTCGGTGACCAAGGTGGGGTGCGGTGGATGTCGGTGAAGCGACAATGATTCCTTGGATGAGACCGCATCTGATGCAGCTCCGGTATACTGTTGGCTGAGGAGTGCATGGTGTCGAGTTTCGACGGTCAAAGCCAGCCACGGAGAAGTGCTGCGGGAGGTTCCAGGTGTGAGAAATTTCACAGTGTTTGAAATGGAGGCACGCGAGGGAGTTGGGACCACGTGATTTTGGTATCATTTGAAACGGAGGGGCGCCAGAAATTTCGCAGTGTTTAAAATGCAGGGGCGCGAGGGAGTGGGGACCACGTGATTTTGGTATCGTTTGAAACGGAGGGGCGCCAGAAATTTCGCAGTGTTTGAAATGGAGGGGCGCGAGGGAGTGGGGACCACGTGATTTTGGTATCGTTTGAAATGGAGGGGCGCCAGAAATTTCACAGTATTTGAAATGGAGGGACGCGAGGGAGTGGGGACCACATGATTTTGGCCGTCTAGCAATCTTGTCCGTCCATCCCAAATCAACGGGCCATAGGGGATACCTTCCCTTCGAAGGCTCTGGCGCGGACGCCTATGCAAGCAATCGCTGGTGTCCCAGAGTAGACTGTAGGGGTGGATGTGTAGGTTACTGTAGTAGCAGACCATTAATCGGGCTAGCTGGCGCGATGTCATTTTGGCGCTCCACAAGTTTAAACTTTTACTTATGGTGTCCAGGAGTGAATGCATGCAGCTAAAAAAAGGTATTATACTTACGTGACTAGTAAACTGTACGTGCTTCGCATGACTATTTTATTGCGTGCACTCTAATAACTAACCTTATTAAAGCATAATAATATCCTGCATAATTTAGAACTTTAGTGCAATACTTGGTCGACTTATTAAAACTAAACATCTCTCGGGTATTTTAGAAGTACTCCCAAACATGTTTCTAGCTTACCAAGATATCGTGTATTTTTTAATGGATGCAGTACTATGGATGGTTTTGCATGACTATGGACATGCACAATTTTGGTTTTGCATTGTTCACATTTGACGTCCGGGCAGACAATGTACATATACCTCTCCATGAATTTTCAACGATAAGTTTTATCGTTTTTCTCTACTTTCTAAATGTTATATTAAACTACCATCATTTCCAATGATGCATGAAACGACCAAAAAAGAGTTGTGACCTTTTTTAGTATCTAAAAATATTTTCATTGTTAATAATTATTTTTTACCATTTTACAGAGCATTCCATAAAACAAAACAATGTTTTCACCATCAGGTGAAATGTTTCCATTACATGACAAAAAATAATATCTTCATCACCAAGAATATATAGCACAAGGAATGAATTCTAACACAATAACCATATGCAATGATCTGACGTGTATAAACCTTAGTGACCGTCTAATTTGTAATTAGAAGTGTCAAGGAGGGAGCATGCTAGATTCATTTGTGGTGGCTAGGTGCAAATTTTTAATTCAATAAATGTACTACATTCTTGTGGACACTCACAAAAACAATTGACCTCTTGTCTTAGGAGACTTGTGATAAAACTATTACTAGTAGTTCGGAAATAAGTAACTTGGAATTTATCTAGATTCATATGTATCACTAAATTACGTCTATATACTCATGAATATGATCTATATACTCGATCTATATACTCGATCTATATACTCGTGAATCTAGACAAATCTAAGTTTCGTATTGAGGGAGTACGGCAATATTATAAATTTGCAATATTGTCATGATAAATAATGATATTCGCTACGCTCCATAACTGAAACCACTTCTTTTCTTCCGTCACAGTTTTACATTTTTGTACTAAAGTATTTTTACTATAAAATAACACACAAAATTAGTTACACATTAGTGATTAAGTACTTCCTCTAATTTGTATTTACATACAGAGGTAATACTACACACCCAATGAACATCATAAGTAATTTCTCTTTCTCCCTTTCTAGAGTTTTCTAGGTTGTCAGTTTGAAGAATAATTTGTCAGATACGGAGAATTGAACACTTTAAATTATACAGCGAGTGATTAGATGGATGGACGATTAGTGCATAGAGGCAGTCGAGCTAGTAAAATGCTCACATTTAATGGTAGATGTGAGCACAATTGATTGAGTGTCAAACCTTTTTTTTGTGCGGCCGAGGCCCCCGTACGCTGATGACCCTCGCTAATCAACGCAGCTCACACATAAGTGTATTTTTACATAGTAGTAGTAGAAACATCATCTAGGGAGACAGAGTTCAGCATCTAGCAATCTTGACCGTCCAATCCGAAATCAATGGGTCAAAGCGGATACCTTCCCTGCAAAGGCTCTGGCGGGAATGCCTATGCAAGGAATCGTTGGCTGTCCGTGGGTAGACTATAGGGGTAGCTGTGCTTGTGACCCAAAGTACTCCAGAGTCCAAACAATAGCTGGATATCCTAGACGCTGACGGTGCATTTTATTTTCTAGACACTAGATCCGGATCCCTACACATATGACAAAGTAGAAAGTATGACCAAATTTAAAGATCACTCATTGACGATTTAATTATTTTTGATTTATCAGACATGCTCTCCCTCCAGCCTAATTTTTCTAAAAATACCCTCCAACCTAATTAAAAAGGATGTCACATATTTGACTAAATTTGAATGTAATATGTACACTAAACAGTGACTACTATATGGCAAGTATATCGTTACAAAATCTCCACAGAGCGCATTCGAACTCTAAAGAGTGCAATATAATTATGCATAGACGGATGAGAAAAAAACAATCCATGCATCCAAAAGAAAGAAAAAGGAGGGCTACGTAGGCAAGTCCTCCCCCTTCCTAGTTCCTACTCCAAGATTCGGCGATTACAACACTGTGGCCGCCCTGCGGAGGTAGGGCCTTGATGACCTACGCAATGGTCGCGACCTCGACGGCCAACATGAGATGGCTTCTCTCTTCCTACTTAGCGAGGCGTGACCTGGACGATCTCCGCAATGGTATCTGCTGGCTGCAGAGCATCGTGAATTCTTTCTTCAAATTTTCATACTCAGCACGAAGCATGGAGGAGTCTGATGGCTCAGTGCACGACGCCCAGAAAAGTGCTGGTGCGTGGTTGATGTAGAGCTCGTTGGGAACCCCAAGAGGAAGGTATGATGAGCACAGCAGCAAGTTGCCCTCAGTTATAAAACCAAGGTTTAATCAAACCAGTAGGAGCAAGGAAACACCCCAAAGTGTTACTAGCTGAGCTTTGGCAGGGCGCACTACCGGTGCTAGTAGCAACGTGGAGACCTGCACAACACAACCACAGAACTTTGTCTCCAACTTGCGATGAGGTTGTCAATCTCACCGTGTTTTGCGGAAAATAAACGATTAAACGTATCGAATGGAAAGAAGTAAAAGTTTGCAGAAAGTAAACACAAAGAAGTAAACAGATTATTGCTTTACAAACTGCATGTAAAGTAAACAATATGATTGTTCTATGAACAAAGGATTGTTGTTTTCTCCCTAGTAGCAACAACACATCTAGTACCTTAGAGATTTAGGCATGAACCCACTATCGAGCATAAATACTAACTCTAGATAGCTACTAACAGCATGCAAGATCACAAATAACAAAGACATGATAGAATCAATAATCAATCTGAAATAGCATCTCAATATCCATCGGATCCCCGCAAACACAACATGCATAATTACAAATAGATGATATTGATCATGAACGGAGCTCACAAGATCTAAACATGAAAGCACAAAGGAGGAGAACCAGCCATCTAGCTACTACATGGATCCGTAGTCAAGGATGAACTACTCACGCATCACAGGAGGCTTGCATGGTGATGAAGAAGGCCTCGGTGAATTCCCTCTCAGGATGCGAAGAGCTCAGATCCCTCCCGATCTAGGGATGGAGATGACGGGCCATGCACTCTTTCGTGGATTTTGATGGTGTACTTAGGGTTTCGTCCGAGGGCAATATAGGCGGAAGGAGAGGCCGAGGGGTGCTGTGAGCAGCCACCACCCCCGGTGTGGGCCAGGCTCGGCTGCGGCCAGGTGGTGTGTGGGCCCCCGCCCCCTCTCCCTCTCGTATTCGCACTTGATGACATCCGGAAAAATAGGCACTTTGGCTTTGTAACATCCAATTCCTAGTTTCTGATTTTCTGGAACCAAAAAGCAGAATGAAAAGCACTATGGCTCTTATTATTAGGTTAGTCAAGAAATCATGAAAAGTACTCCAAAGTTGAACAAAACACAAGAAAGTGGATAAAACTAAGCATGGAACATCAAAATTATAGATACATTTGCCTAATAAACTTGAACCATTGGGTCCTTCTTTGTTACGATATGCTTGCTTTATAAGTTGAAATTAGCGTAATGTTTCATGGGGAACGCTTTCAACATTGCACTTGTACTTTGTACTGCTGATATTATGTTCTTTTGCTTACGGATCCCGGTGGTGTGAAATAAAAGTGGAACTTGTAAGATCATGGAGTTTGTATGTGTGTTAGAGAAACGCCTAGGCCGCTAGCCTAAGCCATGCCTAATCATGGTGGAAACTTGCAGCATCACCATAATGAGCACTCTATGAAGCATCCTCAATAAAAACCTATGCAAATAGCAAATAAAAAGATCGCTGAGATGCTCATTGTCCGCTTTTTGTCATTTTGATTATGGGAAAGCTCCCGTATCATGTGCAAGTGGTACCCCGTTGGTGGTTCTTAATGATACACATATACTTACAATGACAAGAGCTTACTCGTGACTGAAGTTGAGTAGCATGAGGATCGGTCTTCGTAAGTAAGGGGCATGAGATTTCGGATTATAACTTGTCAAGCATATCCTCTTAGTTGTGTCACTTTAACCTTAATCACTTCAAGATGCTTATGATAGGGGCAATGAGAGCTAAAAGCTATAAGTACCATAATTTTTGGAAGCTCTTTATGAGACTTGAATCCCTACTTCCTTTTACAAAAGGCCTTTCTTCCACCATTATATTGAGTCTCCACCTTCTATCTTTATGCACTACTTTGAGAGCATAGTGGCCATTCTTAGTTCTATGTGCATTGTCCCAAGACTAGTTGATTGATGCATAACTTGTTATTGCTTGTTTTAAACTATTGTATCTAATCACTCTTATGAACTTTGAAGGTGTCCTATGCATTTATATTTGCTACTCTATTGAGGGACAAGCTGAATAATTTTACGCTATGTTTTCTTTATGTGAAACAAACAAACGTCTTGCAAAGCATTGTTATTCATGAGTCTTTTGTTTGTGCCTTTTCATGTTGCATCATAGTTTCTTTGCTTATTGCTAGAACTTTGTCTTTCATGTTATGATTGAAGTACTTTGATCCCAGCTTTGAATGTTTTGCAAATACTTTGATCAAGTCTTTGATGGTGCATGTCACCTCAAAAATTATTTCTTTTTTATCACTTACCTACTCGAGGACGAGCAGGAGTTAAGCTTGGGGATGTTGATACATTGCAAATGTATCTATAATTTTTTATGTTCCATGCTTGGTTTTATCCACTTTCTTGTGTTTTGTTCCAACTTTTGGAGTACTTTTCATATGATTTCTTGGACTAACCTATTAACAAGAGCCATAGTGCCAGCTGCCTGTTTTCTGCTATTTTTGGTTCCAGGAAAGTCAGAAAATGAATATTCTCGGAATTGGACGGGACGAAAACCCTAAGTACCCGATCAAAAATCCACGAAAGAGTTCAGAGTCATTCATCTCCATCCCTAGATCGGGAGGGATCTGAAGCTCTTCCCTTCACCCTGTCGGAGAGGGGAATTCACCTTGGAGGCCTTCTTCATCACCATGCAAGCCTCCAGTGTGATGCGTGAGTAGTTCATCCTTGGACTACGGATCCATGTAGTACCTAGATGGCTGGTTTCTCCTCTTTTGTGCTTTCATGTTTAGATCTTGTGAGCTCTGTTCATGATCAAGATTATCTATTTGTAATTCTACATGTTGTGTTTGCGGGGATCCGATGGATATTGAGATGCTATTTCAGATTGATTATTGATTCTATCATGTCTTTGTTATTTGTGATCTTGCATGCTTTCCATTGTTAGTAGCTATCTTGGCCAAGTAGATGCTAGCAACTCCAAGAGTTAGTATTTATGCTCGATAGTGGGTTCATGCCTCCGTAACTGGGAAGTGATGTAAATCTTTAAGGTACTAGATGTGTTACATTAGGAGAAAACAACAATCCTTTGTTCATAGAACAATCGTATTGTTTACTTTACACACAGTTCAGAAGCAATAATCTGTTGCTTGCAACTTAATACTAGAGGGGGTTCGGATGATAACCTGAAGGTGGATTATTAGTCATAGATGCAGTTGGATGGTGGTCTATGTATTATGTTGTAATGCCCAATCAAGTCTCACAGGAGTCAAGATGATTAGTATATGCATGTATTGCTTTCTCGGTGTTTGTCAATTGCCCCGCTATAATTTGTTCACCCAGCATGTTATCTATCTTAAGGAGAGCCACCTCTAGTGAACTATGGATCCCGGTCCTTTTCTTTACATACAATCTATAAACTGTTTCCGCTTTGTGTTTACTTTATGCAAACTTTTACTTCTTTCCATTCGATACGTTTAATCCTTTGTTTCCCGCAAAACACGGTGAGATTGACAACCTCATCGCAAGTTGGGGACAAAGTTTTGTGGTTGTGTTGTGGAGGTCTCCACGTTGCTACTAGCACCGGTAGTGCGCCCTGCCAAAGCTCAGCTAGTAACACCTTTGGGGTGTTTCCTTGCTCCTACTGGTTCGATTAAACCTTGACTGAGGGAAAACTTTCTGCTGTGCTCATCAGACCTTCCTCTTGGGGTTCCCAACAAGCTCTACGTCGATCGTCGAGTGCATCAGTGATGTGGTCATAGATTTTCATCTTGAACCCGTCTGTGGTGACCTTGAACATAAGGCAGTCACCCTCCTTTAACCCATGGAAAGCAGCAAAGGTAGCCCACTCTTTGTCCAGGATGATGTTGTCTTTGTTGCGGTTGGCATGGACAACCCACTCGCATTCCTTGCATGCTTGGACCACCACTAGTTGTGGGTAGGGGCGTCCCTTCAAGTAAGGCTTGAAGTAAGTCGGAATGATAAGCATATACAAGTCATGCTGGACTAACTAGATGTAGAAGCGCCTAGGACGATCCATCGTGGCATGGTGTCCAACCGACCTAGGGCGTCTTCTCGGTTTGGCAGAACTAGCGACCGACCTTGCAGCACTTTCCCTTGCCAAGGCCTCCACTCTCCTGCCCGGTAGCTTCAACTCCCTTGGTATGATGGGGAGAGCATCTTCATAGCCACCTGGAGCTGGAGCAGTCCGGTCAAGAATGTAGTCTAAGTTCGGCATTACAACTGGGTCGTCCTACATGAAAATTACCATTGTGTCAGTCCTTTGGAATTACCAAAACAGCACAATGCATTGTATAAATTGACTAAAGATCACAATAAGTCATTGCACCATCAAAATTACCTAAACATCACAAGGTATCAGGTAAATTAAATTGCCTACACAGCACAATGCATCATCAGAATGACCTAACCCGATGGGTCCTCAAAATTATCTGAACAACTACTAGAAGGCATAACATTTAATTAGATTGATTAAACAGCACAATGCATATTCCCCGCAAAAAACCCAGCACAATGCATAATCTGAATGGCTAAAACAGCACAATGCATTATCTGGATAGACAAAACAGCATATATGCAGTGCATCATCAAAAATACCAAAACAGCAAAAGGTATTATGTAATTAAATTTAATAAATAGTGTCTGCACAATCAAAATTACCTAAACTAATGGGTCATTGAAATAATCTAAACAGATAGAAGGCATATCATTTAATCCTAAACAGCAGAACGCAGATCAAAATGGACGAAGCAACACAGTGAGGAGACATGACACAATGCATCATACAAAAAATATCAAAACAGCACAACGCGTCATGGAAAATTCCTAAACAGCACAATGCATCATCTAAGTACCAAAATAGAACCCTGCATCATCGTCATCAAGAATATTCCATAACTAAGTAGAACAACACAAAAGACAAATATAGATACATTCAAATCTAGGGAAAGTCAAGTCAGTTATTTCTGGATGGAGGGAGTATAAAGAATAGCACAAAAGACAATTATCAAGAATATGACATACAACTAAGCAGTTCAACAAAGTACCTGCAGTACACGTTGCAAAAATCTGACTAGATGCACGTCGGATTTGGGTTAAAGCCCCAATCCTCCAGATCTAACCTCGTTGCAGTTGGTGGGGGGGCCGAACTTGCACAGGGGTCGATGGGTTGAGCAGATGAACAAGGTGCCACTGACAAAGAACCAGCCACATACACCGAAGAAGCACAGACAATCACTGATAAAGGGGGGCACCGATAGGGGTTTCACCGCGTACACTCTGAAATTTGGCACATTGGGAATGAGAGTCCAACCTATAGACGAAAAGGACGCGTCCGCCACTGCACGAGCATTCGTTCCCAATGCACGCGGCACCGGAGGCTTGGACGACCGCTCGACGGGCGACGAGGGTTTCGGCGCGATCGACCGAAACCCTAAGGGCGCCGGACGCCTCACCTTGGGCACGATCCGCACACACGCAAAAGGAAAAGGACACTTCAGGGAGGGTGCTGAGGCCGTCGGAATCGAACAAGCCACCTGTAGCTTCGAAGCAGAGCTTGATGAGAACCCCAGCTCAACCATAGACAAAGGTTTTAGCATTAGTTTCATCGAGGCAACGGCTAGGTTAATGACTGAGAGTCGTGTGGTGAGTGCGGGAAATAGCGAGAGAGGGAATGGTGGGGGAGGAGTTATTAGAGAATGGGAGTGGGTAACCCTCTATCAGCTTTAGTAGTATCGTACTACAAAAAAACTACATTTCACATATCATCACTTTTTGACGAACTAGTTCATTTCTTTGAACCGACTAAAATAGTGGGTACCCTTTAGGTTTCAAACTTCCATCTGGTACCTATTTTGCTAGTAGTAAGTACAGTACAATACTTTGTATTACCCTCCATCCCAAAATATAAGGCGCCTGAGGATTAGTCAAAAGTCAACATTTTTAAGTTTGACCATGATTATACACAAAAAATATAAAATTTACAATACTAAATTAATATCAATAGATTCACCATAAAGTATATTTTCTTAATATGTCCATTCAATATTGTAGATGTAGATATGTTTTTCTAAATATTTGGTCAAAATTAGCAAGGTTTGACTTTTGACCAACCCTTAGACGCCTTATATTTTTGGGACAGAGGAAGTAGTATAAAACATTTTTTTAGATAGAGGAAATTGCATGATCCACCATCTTTTTATTGCACTTTTGCACAAAGCGCTTGGTGGACGTCATTTTTGCACATTTTAACAGTTTTTTAGCGTAATATGCACAAATTTGGCCAGTTAGTCCTGTAATAACTGATTTAACCTCATTGGTAGCAAGACTGACAAGTGGTCCCCGAATGTCATTGCTCCCATTCACACACAAAGATTTGAATGATGCTAAAAACTAGATACTAACGATATTTATCACCCGTGATACTTTTTGGATGCATGTAGCTGGTATGTAAGAGACTTATTTCATATGAAACATTAATGTTTACACAAAGGCACCAACATAATAGTCCGTCGCACATTGAATTTGTGAAGGCTTTATTTGGTCGTAATAAACTTGTTTTGAACATAAATTGTTTGTACATAAGATTTGACGTTTCATTCACATATCCAAATGTCCATCGAAGAGTTTCTTTTAAAGTGTAGGACTAACGATATATGTCTGTTTATTATACCTCACACAAAAAAACACCCTGATTGATCATAAACTTTAAGCAGATTATTATTTTCCCAAGATTTATTTTCCTGAGAGCAAGCACGGTGAATATGCCTCGGAATGCCATAAGTCTGGTTTCCAGACAAAGTTTATACATGTTTCACTTATGATTACGAACTTTTTTGAGTTCTCAAGGTTTCCTAGTGAACTTCACATTATTAAACTAATTTAAGCTGATTTATCAATGTTAGATAAAATTTGAACTATGAGTAAGTAGTAGATTGCTCTTAAAGTTATACAAGTATCTTTTGAAGGTACCCACACCTAGACTATCAATATATCGAAAACCAATGAATTTCTTGGATTCAACTTCTTGCTAAGCATTTGCATGTACAAAATTTGTCTTTTATTTGAAAACAATAAAAAACATTACACGGTGACATCTGACTTGTCCTACTTGCTATGAAAAATGATTATCAAGAGAGTTCGCATATAAAAACAATCTAATTGAAAATATGGTCTGCCATGTATGGACATATCCTTAGGCTTCAAGCTGAAAGACAAGCTAAATGGCCTTATATATATGTACAACATACTTTATGGTAATGTTCCCATATTTGGTAGATGAGTGCATCTTGGCATGGTGAACAATAATGCTACCAGTACTGGGAGTTTCCAAAATTTAGGAATAAAAATCATTTTCAAATTTGAACTACAAGTAAACATGATAGAATGCTCTTAAAAAGTTACATACATCTTTTGAGTCTTTATGGTACCAAGGCGGTCAATACTTCAAAAACCAACGAGAGTTCTGTAGGATTAAAACTCTTGCTATGAATATGCATGTTGACAATTTGATCCTCACTAGCTATGAACAGAAATAATGAAAACCTAAAAATGAAGCCTTCTTCATGGCGTCCTCTTGCGTGTAATACTATTTGCACTGAAAAATAATTAATAACCGTGAGTCATTATAAATTTCAAAAAAATAGTTACACAATATATATGGCCCACGGTGTATGAACACTCTTGGGTTTCAAGCCGAACGACAAAGGTAACAACCATATGCACATCGTATTGTATTGTAATGTTCCCATATTTGGTAGATGTGTGCATCTTGGCAAGGTGAAAAATAGTGGCAACCATAGGTTCCAACTTATAGGAACAATGAAACTGAAAGTGACAAGATTTTTTCTGTAAGCAAGTACGAAGAAAAATGGCTCAGAGTACCACAACAACAACCCTAGTTTTCAGACAAAGCGTGGACCTTGATATACTTACAATTGATTACCAAGTTTTATGAGTTCTCAAGCTTCCCAGCCAACTGTTTTCCTTGCTTAATTTTAGGGTGCTTCGTGCTAAATGTATGGACATCAATGTAATTTTGCCTTTTTTAGGTCCTTGATGTAAAATGTACTTCCATCGTCCGTGTAAAATTCGTACGTAAAAGCAAGTGGTAAAATTTAAACGTATTTAAGATTATTAGTTGTTAATGAGTATGAACATTCTTGGAGTTTCAAGCCGAACGACCAAGGTCATGGCCATATCAATATCACACTTTATGCCGATGATGATCCCATATCCAAGAATTTGCATGCCACCAAATTTGGCCATATATTTTGAAAACAAATGAATAGGAAGTAGCGATATGAATAGTATGGCTCGATCAGGTGCTCTCTCGAGAATGAGCCGAACCTGACTGTTTTATTTCTTTGCTTAATTTTGGGGTAGTTCATGCTAAATGTAAGGATCTCGATGTAATTTCCCCCCTTTTAAGGTCCTTGATGTAAATTATCCTCCCACCATCCGTGTAAAATTCGAACCTAAAAGCAAGTGGTAAAATTTTAAACATATTTAAGATTATTAGTTGTCGATGAGTATGAACATTCTTGGGTATCAAGACGAACAACCAAGGTCATGGCCATATCTACATCATACTTTATGTTGATGATTCGTGATCCCATATCCAAGAATTTGCATGCCACCAAATTTGGCCATATTTTGAAAACAAACAAAGAGGAAGTAGTATGAAGATTATGGCTTGATCATCTTCTCTCACGAGAAGGAGCAAAACATGACTGTTTCCCTGCTTAATTTTAGGGTGCTTCGTGCTAAATGTATGGGCCTCGTTGTAATTTTATCTTTTCTTAAACGTATTTAAGATTATTTGTTGTCGATTGGTATGAACATTCTTGGATTTCAAGATGAACGACCAAGTTCATGGCCATATCTACATCATACATTATGCTAATAATGATCACATATCCTAGAGTTTTCATGCCGCCAAATTTGGCCATATTTTAAAAACAAACCAAGAGGAAGTAGTATGAAGAGTATGGCTCGATTAGCTTCTCTCTCGAGAAGGAGCCAAACATGATTGTTTTTCCTGCTTAGTTTTAGAGTGCTTTATTTGTGCTAAAAGTATGGACATCGATGTAATTTTACCCCTTTTTAGGTCCTTGCTGTAAAATATACTCCCATCGTCCATTTAAAATTCGAAGATAAAAGCAAGTGGTAAAATTTAAACGTATTTAGGCTTAGTTGAGTATGAATAATCATGGATTCGAAGCCAAACGACCAAGGTCATGGCCATATCCATCTACATCATATTTTATATTGATGATTCATGATCCCATATCCAAGAATTTGCATGCCGCCAAATTGGGCCATATTTTGAAAACAAACAAAGAGGAAGTAGTATGAAGAGTATGGCTCGACCAGCTGCTCTCTCTCGAGAAGGATCCGAACCCGACTATTTTCCCAGCTTAATTTTAGGATGCTTCGTGCTAAAAGTATGGACCTCGATGTAATTTTACCTTTTTAAAACATATTTAAGATTATTAATTGTCGATGAGTATAAACATTCTTGGATTTCAAGACAAATGACCAAGGTCATGGCCATATCTATATCATACTTTATGCTGATGATGATCACATATCCAAGAATTTCCATGGCGCCAAATTTGGCCATTTTTTGAAAACAAACAAAGAGGAAGTAGCCTGAAGAGTATGGCTCAATCAGCTTCTCTCTCAAGAAGGAGCCAAACATGACTGTTTTCCCTGCTTAATTTTAGGGCGCTTCGTGCTAAAAGTATGGACCTCAATGTAATTTTACCCCTTTTTAGGTCCTTGCTGTAAAATGTACTCCCACCGTTCGTGTAAATTTCAAAGATAAAAGCAAGCGGTAAAATTCAGCTATTTTTTTAAATAATACATTTTTTAGTAATTTCCACGAATAATACAAGAATTGAAATATTTGCAATTCTAGCGTGGTGTCGGCAGTTGAATAGCCGAACAGTCCTTATCGGCTTTTGAATAGCCGACTAGTCCTTGTCTGCTTTTGAAAAGATGATAAGTCCATGTCTTCTTTTGAAAAGCCGACAGGTTATAGGGCAATGTGAAGAATAGGGGGACTAGTCAGCTTTTCAAAAACAGACAGGGCCTAGTCGGCTATTCAAAAGCCGATAAGGACTGGTAAGCTTTTCAAGTGCCGACACCACGCTAGAATTGTAAATCTTTCAATTCGTGTATTATTCATGAAAATTATTAAAAAATTGTATTATTTAAAAAAATAGCTAAAATTCAAACGTATTTCAGCTTAGTTGTGAATGAGTATGAACAATCTCGGATTTCAAGCCGAACGACCAAGGTCATGACCATATCTACATCATACTTTATATCGATGATTCATGATCCCATATCCAAGAATTTGCATGCCGCCAAATTGGGCCATATTTGGAAAACAAACAAAGAGGGAGTAGTATGAAGAGTATGGCTTGATTAGCTTTTCTCTCGAGAAGGAGCAAAACATGACTTTTCCCTGTTTAATTTTAGGGTGCTTCGTGCTAAATGTATGGACCTCGATATAATTTTACCTTTTTTAGGTCCTTGATGTAAAATGTACATCCACCGTCCATACGTGTAAAATTCGTACGTAAAAGCAAGTGGTAAAATTTAAACGTATTTAAGCTTATTAGTTGCCAATGAATATAAATATTCTTGCATTTCAAGCCGAACGACCAGGGTCATGGACATATCTACATCATACTTTATGCTAATGATTCATGATCCCATATCGAAGAATTTGCATGCGGCCAAATTTGGCCATATATTTCAAAAAAAATGAAGAGAAAGTAGTATGAAGAGTATGGCTCGATCAGCTACTCTCTCGAGAAGGAGCCGCACCCGACTATTTCCATTGCTTAATTTTAGGGGGCTTCGTGCTAAATGTAAGGACCTTTATATAATTATTTACATTTTTAGGTCCTTGATGTAAATTGTACTCCCACCGTCCATGGTGGTACCATATTTGGGCATAAAATGGGTGTGAATCATGGCATGGTAACAATGTTGCCACTCGGAGTTTCCAATCATGAGGAAAGGAAAAAAAATCAAATTTCCAAGTGAGAGGAGTGTATTTTCTATAAAGCAAGTACTAAAATATGTCTAGATACATCCGAATCTAGACAAATCTGAGTCAATTAATTTGGGTCGGAGGGAGGAAGAATATGTATTTTTGTAGAAAAGAAACAAAGAGACAGAAGAGAAACTTTGGGCACAGAGGAAGCAACTCGAGAGAGCAGCAAAGAGGAGGGGTTGAAGGCGGTGCGATATGAGAGCAAAGTTGTGATGGCTTCCTGACACGAGGTACAGGATACAGTCACCTAATAGTACTATTAGTATGGAACTAGTACTAGTAAATTTTAGGACCTTTACTATATACTACTATATGCACGCAAAACAAATTGTGTTTTCTCTCTCCTTCAGTGCCTCATCACCATCCCCACACCCCGGCTAGGTGATCTCTCCCTCGTCCAAAATGTGGCGCTGCGCACGTGTGTCGACCTTCCTTGTCGTCGGCTCCATGTCAGTATCAGGTGTGCTGCGTAGAAGGAACCATTTTGGGGCTTGGCGACAAAAGGGATAATACTCATACTGTTATTAGAGTCGGAGTTCAAACTTTCACAGTTTCGAAATTTTCACTTCCTTCCCAAACATCTAGAGGGAAGGTTATTCAAAAGATAGTGGTGCACAAGGGATTGTTTATACTATCAGGTGTCTGCAGTATGTTCCATCGCATTCGATGCACTTCATTAAGATCTGACCAGCTTTATAAAACTACTCCATAGTACTCCATTATCGTTCCATTTCACACCCTACAAAGAGGAAGCCACCAAGCACACCCACAACACGCTAGATCGAAAGCATAGTAGCAGTAGTACGAAGGATATGGCTCGACCGCTCGCTCGAGAAGGACCCGCACCCGACTATTTTTCATTGCTTCATTTTAGCGCCCTTTGTGCTAAATGTATGGACCTCTATGCAATTTTCTATTTTTTGAGGTCTTTGATGTAAACTGTACTCCCACCGACCTTCTCAAATTTTAACAAAATGTAAGCGCGATGGGTTGCTCTTAAAATTTTCCAAAAATCTTTTAAAGCTAAGCAGGAATTCGGTACATCGAAAAACCACCGAAAGTTCTGAAAAATTCATGTTCTTGCTATGCATCCGCATCCCGAAAAAGTTGACACGATTTTCATAACATTTCAAAAAAAGAATAAGAAGTATAATATTTTTTGTGTCATCATGTTACGTGTATCCGGAAAAATGAGTTATAAAAGTATAATACGAACATTATTAATTATTCTTTGGTTTCGATAATACTTTATATTAATGAAATTAGGTCAAACTTGAACTATAAGTAATAAATTATAGGTTGCTTTGAAAGTTTTATGAAAAAAGCTTTTGGAGGTACCCATTGAGCGGTTAATTAATATATCATAAATCATAGAGAGTTTTGACGAGTGGTTCGACTTCTAGCTAAGTTTTTGCATCATGAAAATTTTGAACACCTTTTGAAAACGATCACATAACACAAAGGGAGAGGGGAAATGAATTTTCTATTCTCTATGGGCAACCCACAAGCTTGAGGTGCACCTTATTAGGCTTAAAGATAAAAACTCTATTTTCTCCATAATGTATATGGTGAACCTTAGCGAATGCCACATACTAGGCCTTAAGGTGTGCTTTTATACACATTGTTGATGCCCTTATTAGGGAAAAAGCAAATAGTAGTCCCTTGATCCAAATTAGTGTTCTCACATCTGTCTAGATTCGGATGTATCTAGTCATGTTTTAGTGCTAGATACATCCGAATCTAGACAAATCTGAGAATATTAATTTGGATCGGAGGAAGTAGTATATTAGTACATTTTTTTAGGAAAGTATATTCGTACTAGTACACTAGTATAGTACTATTACTCATTTCTTTGCTTAGACATATGCTCACCTCTGTCCACGCGCTGTACACACTGAGAAAATAAAACATAGGCAGGGTAAAAGAGGGCAGCATCGAAGAGGAGTTGAAGGCGGTTCGATGTCAGAGGAAAGTTATGATGGGTTCCTGACACGGGGTACTCATGCGGCCACTCTACTAGTAGTAAATTTCAGGACCTATGCATGCAAAACAAATTGTCTGTTTTCTCTCTCCTTCGCTGCCTCTCACCATCCATCCTCCCTCTCTCCTACCCTTTCCTCACAAGACCGGCCCTACCGATCTCTCCCTGGTCCACATGGTGTCTGCGCAGTGTTTTAATGCGTGCTCTGTCTCTGGTGTATTCAGCAGCCGCGTTGGCATGGAGTAGGGACGAGGAGTACATAGGAAGGAAACCACTTTGGTCCTTGACGGCAAAAAAATTCAAACTTTTCCGGTTTTCGAAATTTTCACTTGCTTCCCAAACATCGGGAGGGAAGGTTACTCAAAAGATCGGCTATTCCCAGTACTTCTTATCTTATCTTTATCTTTTCTTATCTCTTACAATACCATACCATACCACTATATAGTGTACGGATAACATCGAACATTGACCGTTGGATCAAGACCGGCAAATCCAAACAGTGTCGTTGGTGTGATTTCCCATTCAATTATTCTCAATTTTCCTAGTGGATGACGAGCGAGGTTGTGCTTTTCCATTTAGGAATGTCCTAAATATATTGGCTCTGAATGCCAGAAGCCAAGTTTACCAACATGTTGTACCAATGATTCCCATGTTTAATTTATGAGTTTTCAAACTTCCTAGCTAACTCTGCCTAATTGACCAAATGACTTTATGTCGATTTATCGAAATTAGGTCAAATTTGAAACTACAAGTAAATTGTAGGTTGCTTTGAAAGTTTTACGAGAAATCTTTTGGAGGTACCCATCGAGGGGTCACAATTAATATATCATAAAACACTGAGAGTTTTGACGATAGGTTCAACTTCTTGCTAAGATTTTGCATCTTGACAATTTAACAAAATTAGGTCAAACTTGAGCTACAAGTAAGCGCGATAGATTGCTATTGAATTAAATGTATTTTCGGAGGTAGATGGGCGCATCTCCTTGTAGTAAACAATTTCGTCAGTGTGAGTTTCCAACTATCAGGAAATAAAATTCTCAGTTTTCCGAGTGATGACGAGATGGTTCTTTTCCGTAAAGAAATCTCGAAGAATATGGATCTCAATGCCATAAGCCAAGCTTCTAGACATATTAAGTGGACCAACGTGTTTTACTTACGATTCCCATATGTTTTTTGAGTTTTCAAACTCCCTAGCTAATTACTCTGCCCACTTGAATGACTACATGCTGATTTATCGAAATTAGGTCAAACTTGAACTATAGCTAAATTGTAGGTTGCTCTGAAAGTTTTACAAAAAAGCTTTTGGAGGTACCGTACCGATCGGGGGGGGGAGGTATAATCAATATATGAGAAACAACCGAGAGTTTTGACAACAGCTTTGACTTCTTGCTAAGATTTTGCATCGCATGACACTATTTAACGAAATTGGGTCAAACTTGAGCTACAAGTAAGCGCGATAGGTTGCTATTGAAATACATGAATTTTTAGAGAGGTAGATGGGTGCATTTTCTTGTAGTAAACAGTGTCATCGGTGTGATTTTCCAACTATATCAGGAAAGAACATTCAATTATTCTCAATTTTCTGAGTGCTGACGAGCGAGGTTGTTCTTTTCCGCAAAGAAATGTCTGAAGAATATTGGATCTGAAAGCCAGAAGCCAAGTTTACCAACATGTTGTACCAACGATTCCCCTGTTTTATTTATGAGTTTTCAAAATTCCTAGCTAACTCTAGCCATTTGACCGAATGACTTATGTCGGTTTATCTAAATTAGGTCAAATTTGAAACTACAAGTAAATTATAGGTTGGTTTTAAAGTTTTATGAAAAATCTTTTGGAGGTACCCATCGAGGGGTCACAATTAATATATCATAAAACACCGAGAGTTTTGACGATAGGTTCAACTTCTTGCTAAGATTTTGCATCTTGACAATTTAACGAAATTAGGTCAAACTTGAGCTACAAGTAAGAGCGATAGATTGCTCTTGAATTAAATGTATTTTCAGAGGTAGATCGGTGCATCTTGTTGTAGTAAACAATACCGTCAGTGTGAGTTTCCAACTATCAGGAAAGAACATTCAATTCTACATTTTCCGAGTGAAGACGAGCGAGGTTAGTTGTTCTTTAATTTTCTATAAAGAGAATTCCAAAGAATATTGGATGTGGATACCACAAGCCAGGTTGACAGACATATATAGTGGATCGACAACATGTTGTACTTGCGATTCCCATGTTTTATGAGTTTTCAAGCTTCCTAGCTAACCCCGCCCATTTGAATGACTTTATGTCGATATCTCGGAATTAGGTCAAATTTGAAACTACAAGTAAATTGTTGGTTTTGCTTTGATAGATTTACGAAAAAGCTTTTGGAGGTACCCATCAAGGAGTCAAAATTAATATATCAGAAACCAGCGAGAGTTTCGACGATAGGTTCAACTTCTTGCTAAGACTTTGCATCTTGACAATTTAACAAAATTAGGTCAAACTTGAGATAGCTACAAGTAAACGCCATAGATTGCTCTTGAATTAAATGTTTTTTCATAGGTAGATCATCGGTGCATCTTCTTGTAGTAAACAGTGTCGTCGGTGTGAGTTTCCAACTATCAAGAAAGAACATTCAATTCTACATTTTCCGAGTGAATAATACGAGCGAGGTTGTTCTTTTTCCTAAAGAAAAGTATGAAGAATATTGGATTTGAATGCCACCAGCCAAGTTTACATACAGATATATTAGACCAACATGTTGTACCAACGATTCCCATGTTTATGAGTTTTCAAACTTCCCAGCTAACTCTGCCCATTAAAATGACTTTATGTCGATTTATTGAAATTAGGTCAAATTTGAAACTACAAGTACTAGTAAAGTGCACATGCCCTGGACGTGAGACTCAGATAATAGACATCTGGCATACCATCACTATATACAATTATAATAGGTAAAGCAGAAAAAATATAATAGGTAAAATTTGAACTACTACAAGTAAACTATGTAGGTTGCTTTGAAAGTTTTACAAAAAGCTCTTAGAGGTACCCATCGGAGGGGGCGCGTGGGGGGGGGGTCAATTAATACTATCAGAAACCATAGAGAGTTCTGACGAGAGGTTCATCTTCTTTCTAAGATTTTACGTCTTGACAGTTTAATGAAATTCGGTCAAACTTGAGCTACAACTAAGTGCGATATATTGCTCTTGAATTTAATGAAATTAGGTCAAACTTGAACTACAAGTAATAAATTGTAGGCTGCTTTGAAAGTTTTATGAAAAAAGCTTTTGGAGGTACCCATCAAGCGGTTAATTAATATATCAGAAACCACAAAGAGTTTTGACGAGTGGTTCAACTTCTAGCTAAGTTTTTGCATCACGAAAATTTTGAACACCTTTTGAAAATGATCACATGAAACAGGGAGAGAGGGGAAATGATTTTTCTATTCTCTATGGGCAACCCACAAGCTTGAGGTGCACCTTATTAGGCTTAAAGATACAAACTCTATTTTCTCCACAATGTATATGGTGAACCTTAGCGGATGCCACATACTAGGCCTTAAGGTGTGCTCGTGTACACATTGTTGATGCCCTTATTAGGGAAAAAGCAAATAGTACTCCATCGATCCAAATTAGTGTTCTCACATTTGTCTAGAGTCGGATGTACCTAGTCATGTTTTAGTGCTAGATACATCTGAATCTAGACAAATCTAAGAACATTAATTTGGATCGGAGGGAGTAGTATATTAGTACTTTTTTAAGGAAAGTATATTAGTACTAGTACACTAGTATAGTACTAGTACTCATTTCTTTGCTTAGCCATATGCTCACCTCTGTCCACACGCTGTACACGCTGAGAGAATAAAACGTAGGCAGGGTAAAAGAGGGCAGCATCGAAGAGGAGTTGAAGGCGGTTCGATGTCAGAGGAAACTTATGATGGGTTCCTGACACAGGGTACTCATGCGGCCACTCTACTAGTAGTAAATTTCAGGACCTATGCACACAAAAAAATTGTGTTTTTTCTCTCTCCTTCGCTGCCTCTCACCATCCATCCTCCCTCTCTCCTATCCTTTCCCCTCGCGCACCGGCCCGGCTGATCTCTCCCTGGTCCACAGCATGGTGCTGCACATGTGTGCCTTGGTATGGCGGCTCTGTGTATGGCGTGTTCGGCAGCCGCGTTGGCGTGGAGTAGAGACGAGGAGTACATAGGAAAGAAATCACTTTGGGTCCTTGGCGGCAAAAAAATTCAAACTTTTCTGGTTTTCGAAATTTTCACTTGCTTCCCAAACATCGGGAGGGAAGGTTACTCAAAAGATCGGCCATTCCCAGTACTTCTTATCTTATCTTTATCTTTTCTTATCTCTTACAATACCATACCATACCACTATATAGTGTACAGATAACTTTGAACATTGACCGTTGGATCAAGACCAGCAAATCCAAACAGTGTCGTCGGTGTGATTTTCTAACTATATCAAGAAAGAACATTCAATTATTCTCAATTTTCTGAGTGGATGACAAGCGAGGTTGTGCTTTTCCATTTAGGAATGTCCGAAGAATATTGGATCTGAATGCCAGAAGCCAAGTTTACCAACATGTTGTACCAACGATACCCATGTTTTATTTATGAGTTTTCAAACTTCCTAGCTAACTCTGCCTATTTGACCGAATGACTTAATGTCGATTTATCGAAATAAGGTCAAATTTGAAACTATAAGTAAATTGTAGGTTGCTTTGAAAGTTTTACGAAAAATCTTTTGGAGGTACCCATCGAGGGGTCACAATTAATACATCATAAAACACTGAGAGTTTTGACGATAGGTTCAACTTCTTGCTAAGATTTTGCATTAGAAAATTTAAAAAAATTAGGTCAAACTTGAGCTACAAGTAAGCGCGATAGATTGCTATTGAATTAAATGTATTTCCAGAGGTAGATGGGTGCATCTTCATGTAGTAAACAATGTCCTCGGTGTTAGTTTCCAACTATCACGAAAGAACATTTAATTCTCAATTTTTCGAGTGATGACAAGATTGTTCTTTTACGTAAAGAAACACCAAAGAATATGGATCTGAATACCACAAGACAAGTTTTCAGACATAAATGTATGGACATCGATGTAATTTTACCTTTTTAGGTCTATCAACACCCGGATTTTTAATCCCAGATGTCCGTTATGCCATACCTCGCAATCCCAGGATTACCATTTTTGCGAGACATATCGGATTGGATATCACAATACATCATCCATTACAAACCATACATAAGGTCTTACACAAATAAGGATCTCATGATCCAGTCTGAATACAACAAGCATCGGAAATAAAAGATAAGCATAGTGGTGGGGTCCATCTTCAGGGGTCCTGTTGGCCATCATGTTGATAGTCTCCTTCATAGTTTGGCCATGAGAATAGCCAGGGACAAAAGCCATGAGTACTCTTTAAGTACTTGCAAACTACCACTAACAAGGAATATAGTTCTAAGTCAAGTGCTAAACTCTATGTTTAACTATAAGGTTAAGTTTGAAACCTAAGCTGAGTTCTGAAGCAAAGAAAGATAAAATAAAGTTCTAGAATCACTTAAATTGGGAAGCTATTGTCATAAAAACAACCCTGTTGTGGTCAAGTCAAGATTCATCTTTCATTTCAGGTTATTTGGAAAACATATGACAACAAAACAGTATGGCCATTCCAACTATCCATAACCGCGGACACGGCTATTCGAATAGTTTGACACTCTGCAGAGGTGGTACACTTTCACCACAAGATTCGATACATCTGTCAGGGATAACCCTGAATCATCATACTTAGTATGCAGATAATCAAACATAACCTTTCCTTTACACACCGTAGTATAAGCACCTCTCCTATGAGCATGGCCTTCCAACCATGACCATCAGTCATCTTGGGCACTGCATAGGTGGACAACATTGAGAGGTAGCCTCAGCTCAAACCTCTCCCGCGAGGGAACTAATACTAATGCATATAAATTTCCAGCTAAGCCTTACCCAATTCAGGTAGTGTGGTTGTACGGTAAATTTGGAATGGTATCGCATCCGAATCCAACCATCAGTTTTATAAAAGGGCTAAGGCTCATGCCTCAACATTTTCATCATCATAGACCATTTGTGTTTCTCAACACATGTCAAAACATCTCAATAGAATGACTCATCATTCCAAGGTTTTCACAATTCATTTTCACCAAGTGTTCCCATCTAAAGTGACTCAAGTTTTGATCTACTCTAAACTACTAAGTTAAGAGTGTTCACTAAGGTGCAAAGGTGATGGGTTCAATCTCATGCCATAGAATGACATCTAAAGCTTAGCTAAATAGGTCAAGTTTTATACTTTTTATGCTACCTTCAAAACAAGTAAGGGACTTTGTGTGAACTAAAGGAATTAAAGCTTGTAAGGTAATACTTGGGGTAGTAATAGTCAAGGTGGTGTGACCAGAGCATGCCTAAAGCATCTTTGCTCATTCATCTCCCATAATTCTAGCTTGCTAACAATAGCTTGCACTATTAATGGTGGCTTGCAAGTACAACTTGCAAGGGTTAACTTGGATAGTGCTAGCTTGCCTTGGTTGGTGCAATGGTTGAAGTTTTCTTCTTCTTCTTCTTCTTGGTAGCACTGCTCCTCCTCGTAAGCTTGGTCGGTACTATCTTCTATAAATACATACGGAGTACACAGTCACCAAACAATACTTAACTAGTCTAAATAGCATTCTAAGACACACATTTGATTTTCTATTATCATCACAAGCATCACAAGTTTAATTCACTAGTTTCATTCTTTTTAAATTAGAAAAGTAATTTCTACTCATTGAAAAATTAACTAAGATTTACTATTCACCACTTAAAAATATGGGATCATGTGGACACATGTCATCACCACATATTCTAACATGTGGGAATGAGATTTAAAGGTTGGATCATAATTGCTTTGGTTTAAGTTCATTATTTAATGATTTAAAGTGACTAGAAATGCTTATATAGCATTATTTTGGTACTAGTCCAAAGTCACGGCATGTAAACCTTAATATTATTACATATTTAGATAGATATGGTGAAATGTGATTTTTGAGAGTTGAAATCAACTCAAAACCTATCTTGGTTGATTTTATAAAAATGTTGCAAGGTGCAAATGCTTATGTTTTGTTATTTTTAGTAGGAGAGATCTATAACTCTAATTGAATTAAATCCAACGGGCTTGGATAGATCATTTCAATACCTTTCAGGCAAAATTGGTTTCATGTAGAATGTATTTGTAAATCTCTCTGAATTGATTTTCAAACTTAGAGACAGAACTAAGTTTAAACTAAATAGAAAAATCCTAATTCAAACTAACTGGGTCGCGCGGGAAACTCTAACGGGCCAGCCCAGTGTCACTCCACGGCGCGGGGCTCAACTGACAGGGGGGTCCACAAGTCAACGGCTCATAACGCGTGAAGCGGTACGGGGCGATGTGGGCCATTAGATTAGACTGAGGATCAACGGCCGTGGCTTGTCGTCGATGACGGACCTGTCACCGGCGAGCTCAAACCCTAGCGGCTCGGTGGGGGTGCATAGGGGGCATACCAGGGCTCCAGCAAGGTCGGCGAGGCGGGCAAACGGACTGGTGGTCGACGACGAGCTTAGGGACGGTCGAGGCAGCTCCGGGGGTGGTCACAATCAGCGGCGCCCCTTCCTCCTCTGCTGTGGGCTACTCTGGCCAAATTCCGACGAGCAAGTGCTCGCGCTGCTCCGGCTAGAGGTGGGGAAAGGTCAATGAGGTGAGGGGAGTGGAGTGGTGTGCTTCAAATGGCTGGGGGTGCCCTCCTTTTATAGGCTCGACGGCGAGACCGAGAGGGATGGGTAGGCGACGGTGGCGACATGGCTACGGGCAGCTAGCGGCATGGCTGAGGGTGGCGATCGACAGATGGTCTCCTGGTGGTGCTCTAGGAACTCAATGCAGGCATAGGGGCGGTGGTATGCGGTCAGGGGTAGCTGGCGCTCTGAGCGGCAGAAGCGGCAATGTCCACGGCGAGCGGTGGCTGTGGTGCGTTGGACAGCGAACGGGCGTGTCTGTCGTGTTCGCTGGGTCGTGGAAGAGCGGTGGGCGCGGGCTGCGGTCGAGCGGCGGCTTGTGCAGCGTCTTGTGCGGGCTCTGGCGATGCTGCATGGCTCGGTGGCGAGGCTCTCTCCTCGGTGGTCCACTGTTGGGCTTGGCTCGGGGAAGGGATAGAGGGTGGCGGTGAGGTTCTGGCTACCTCCTAGACATGGCGAGAGAGAGGGAAGTGGTCTGCTAGGGCGAGTGCATGGTCGGCCGGCGAGGGGTGGCTCGGCATGGCATGGCTTTGCCAGTAGGGGGTAGGGGATGGGTGCTAATGGCATGGTTAGACCCTGGGGGGACAAAGGGATTAAATGAAGATCATTTGGGGGCAAAACCCTGTTCAAAACAGTGAGCT
Source organism: Avena insularis (assembly GCA_023614405.1). NCBI lineage: Eukaryota > Viridiplantae > Streptophyta > Magnoliopsida > Poales > Poaceae > Avena > Avena insularis. Next base: position 473,572,951 of record CM042696.1, on the reverse strand, counting down.
AGGATTAGGGTGTAAATCATGCCTGCCAAGTGTTTGATGAAATGGCTGCATGAAATAAACTTTTGAATTTTGAAAAGATTTTTGGTGGGTTTGCTAGGAATAAGCTTGAGACTCAGTGGGTGCTTGGGTTTTGAAAATTGAGTTTGTTTGAGTGGTTTTTGAAATAGTGGGATCTTCCCATATGAAATAGATTCAATTTTAAACTGTCATTTAAAATTAGCATTTGAAAGATTTTTTGCAGATCACAAAGTGGGCCTTGGTACCTCATTATGTGTACTATCAAGGGGTGTAAAGATCCACACATGTTTCTGTTAAGTTTTGAGTACTAGGAATAGCCAAAGTAGGCATGATAGTTAATTTTGCCGAAATGACCATTCACTTCAATTATTCATTTTGAGTTGTTCTTCTTTGGGAAAAGTTTGGGAATGATGTAGATGATGTTTATTTCACCAAAGAAACATTTTAAAAGCAAAGAATCCCAGAACCATGGCAATTCAAATCAATTCCTAATTTAAATGCACATACACATGAATGCTTTCATTTTTAGTTTGGAAAAGTTTTTGTTAACCCTAAATTTTGATGATTTGGATCTTGATAAGCTTGGATTAAAGTTTTGGGATGTTATAAGGTCCTTGATGTAAAATGTACTCGCACCGTCCTTGTAAAATTCAAACCTAAAAGCAAGTGGTAACATTTAAAAGTATTTAAGATTATTAGTTGTCGATGAGTATGAACGTTCTTGGATTTCAAGCGGAACGACCAAGGTCATGGCCATATCTACATCATACTTTATGCTGATGATGATCCCATTTCCATGAATTTTCATGCCGCCAACTCTGTCCATATATTTTGAAAACAAACAAAGAGAAAGTAGTTTGAAGAGTATGGCTCGATGAACTTCTCTCTCGAGAAGTTCCCAAACATGACTATTTTCCTTGCTTAATTTTAGGGTGTTTCGTGATAAATGTATGGACCTCGATGTAATTTTACCCCTTTTTCGGTCCTTGCTATAAAATGTACTCCCACTGTCCCTCTAAAATTCGAACACAAAAGCAAGTGGTAAAATTTAAACGTATTTAAGCTTATTAGTTGTCAATGAGTATGAACATTCTTGCATTTCAAGCCGAACCACCAGGGTCATGGGCATATGTACATCATACTTTATGTTGATCATTCATGATCCCATATTGAAGAATTTGCATGATGCAAAATTTGGCCATGTATTTTAAAATCAAAAGAAGAGGAAGTAGTACTACGAAGAGTATGGCTTGGGAAGGTTCTTTCTCGAGAAGGAGCCGAACCTGACTATTTTCCTTTGCTTAATTTTAAGGCGTGCTTCGTGCTAAATTTTTGTACCTTGATGTAATTTTCCCCTTTTAGATCCTTGATGAAAACAAACGAAGAGGAAGAAGTACTATGAAGAGTACGACTTGATCAGCTATTCTCTCGAGAAGGAGCCGAACTAGACTATTTTATTTGCTTAATTTTAGGGTACTTCATGCTAAATGAATGGACCTCGATGTAATTTCCCCTTTTTAGGTCCTTGATGTAAAATATACTCTATCGTCTGTGTAAAATTAAAACCTACAAGTTAGTGGTAAAAGTTAAACGAATTTAAGGTTAGTTGTGAATGAGTATGAACAATCTTGGATTTCAAGACGAACGGCCAAGGTCATGGCCATATCTACATTATACTTTACATCGATGATTCATGATCCCATATCCAAGAATTTCATGCCGCCAAATTGGCCATATTTTGAAAACAAACGAAGAGGGAAGTAGTACGAAGAGTATGGCTCGACTAGCCGCTATCTCGAGAAGGAGCTGAACCCGATTGTTTTCCTTGCTTAATTTTAGGGGTGCTCCGTGGTAATTAAATGTATAGACCTCGATGTAATTTTACCTTTTTTAGGTCCTTACTATAAAATGTACTCCCACCGTCCGTGTAAAATTTGAACATAAAAGCAAGTGGTAAAATTTAAACGTAATTAAGCTTATTAGTTGTCAATGAATATGAAAATTCTTGCATTTCAATTCGAAAGACCAGGGTCATACATATTTACATCATACTTTATAGGCTGATGATTCATGATCCCATAGCGAAGAATTATCATGCCGCCAAATTTGGCCATATTTTGAAAACAAACGAACAGGAAGTAGTATGAAGAGTATGCATGGCTCGGTCAGCTTCTCTCTCTAGAAGGAGCAAAACATGACGGTTTTCCCTGCTTAATTTAGGGTGCTTCGTGCTAAATGTATGGAACTCGATGTAATTTTACCTTGTTTAGTTCCTTGATGTGAAATGTACTCCGACTGTTCGTGTAAAATTTGATCCTAAAAGCAAGTTGTAAAATTTAAACATGTTTAAGATTATTATATGTCGATGAGTATGAGCATTCTTGGATTTCAAGACAAATGACCAAGGTCATGGCCATATCTATATCATACTTTATGCCGATGATTCATGATCCCATATCCAAGAATTTGCATGCCCCCAAATTTGGCCATAATTTGAAAACAAACAAAGAGGAAGTAGTATGAAGAGTATGGCTCGATCAGCTTCTCTGTCAACACCCGGATTTTTAATCCCAGATGCCCGTTATGCCATACATCGCAATCCCAGGATTACCATTTTTGCGAGACATAACGGATTGGATATCACAGTACATCATCCATTACAAACCATACATAAGGTCTTTACACAAATAAGGATCTCATGATCTAGTCTTTAATACAACAAGAAGCGGAAATAAAAGATAAGTGTAGCGGTGGGGTCCATCTTCAAGGGCACATGCAATGTTGATGAAGGCAGATAGTCCTAGTTATCATAGCTATCATGATGACCATCCTCCTGATAGTCTCCTTCATAGTCTGGCCATGAGAATAGCCAGGGACAAAAGCCATGCGTACTCTTTAAGTACTCACAAACTACTATTAACATGTACTATAGTTCTAAGTTAAAGTGCTAAATCTAAGTTTAACTATAAAGTTAAGTTTGAAACCTAAGCTGAGTTCTGAAGCAAAGAAAGATAAAGTAAAGTTCTAGAATCACTTAAGTTGGGAAGCTATTGTCATAAACACAACCCTGTTGTGGTCAAGTCAAAGATTCATCATTCATTTCAAGATATTTAGAAAACATCTGACAACAAAACAGTATAGCCATTCCAACTGTCCATAACCGCGGACGCGGCTATTCGAATAGTTTGAGACTCTGCAGAGGTGGTACACTTTCACTACAAGATTCGATACATCTGTCAGGCATAACCCTGAATCATCATACTTAGTATGCAGATAATCAAACATAACCTCCCCTTTACACACCCTAGTATAAGCACCTCTCCTATGAGCATGGCCTCCCAACCATGACCATCAGTCATCTTGGGCACTACATAGGTGGACATCCTGAGAGGTAGCCTCAGCTCAAACCTCTCCCGTGAGGGAACTAATACTAATGCATATAAATTTCCAGCTAAGGCTTACCCAATTCAGGTAATGTGGTTGTACAGTAAAATTGGAATGGTTCGCATCCGAATCCAACCATCAGTTTTATAAAAGGGTTAAGGCTCATGCCTCATCATTTTCATCATCATAAACCAGTTGTGTTTCTCAACACATGTCAAAACATCTCAATAGAATGACTCATCATTCCAAGGTTTTCACAATTCATTTTCACCAAGTGTTCCCATCTAAAGTGACTCAAGTTTTTGATCTACTCTAAGTTACTAAGTTAAGAGTGTTCACTAAGGTGGAAGGATGGGATCAATCTCATGCCATAGAATGACATCTAAAGGTTTCTAAGTAGGTCAAGTTTTATACTTTTTATGCTACCTTCAAAACAAGTAAAGAACTTTGTGTAAACTAAGGGAGGTAAAACTTGTCAGTAAGACTTGAGGTACTAATAGTTAAAAAGGGGTGTGTTCAAAGCATGCTTAAGGCATCTTTGCTAAACCATCTAGTTTGTTTCTAGTTTGCTAAGCACTAAACTTGCAAGGGTTAATCTTGGGTATTACTAGCTTGCTAAGGGTAGCTTGCACTGTTAATGGTGGCTTGCCTTGGTTGGTGTAGTGGTTGAAGTTTTCTTCGTCTTCGTCTTGATAGCACTCCTCCTCCTCGTAAGCTTGGTCGGTACTATCTTCTATAACAATACATACGGAGTAGACAATCACCAAACAATACTTAACTAGGCTAGATAGCATTCTAAGACACACAATTTATGATCTATTATCATCACAAGCATCACAAGTTTAATTCAATAGTTCCATCCTTTTTAAATTTAGAAAAGTAATTTCTACTCATTGAAAAATTTAACTAAGATTTAATATTCACCACTTAAAATATGGGATCATGTTGACACATGTCATCACCACATATTCTAACATGTGGGAATGAGATTTAAGGGTTGGATCAATATTACTTTGGTTTAAGTTCATCATTTAATGATTTAAAGTGACTAGAAATGCCTATATAGCATTATTTTGGTACTAGTCCAAAGTCACTGCATGTAAACCTTAATATTATTACCTATTTGGATAGATATGATGAAATGTGATTTTTGAGAGTTGTAATCAACTCAAAAGCTAACTTGGTGGATTTTATAAAAATGTTGCAAGTTGCAAATGCTTCTGTTTTGTTATTTTTATTAGGAGAGATCTATAACTCTAATTGAATTAAATCCAACGGTCTTGGATAGATTATTTCAATACCTCTCAGACAAAATTGGTTTAATGCAATTTGGATTTCTAAAACTCTCTAAATTGATTTTCAAACTAGGGGACAGAAACTAGATTCAAACTAAAAAGAAAAATCCAGATTTGAATGGGTGGGCTAGCGCGGGAAAAGACTTGGGCTGGCCTAGTGGCACTCCTTGCCGGGCTCGGTGACGGAGGGTCGCTTGTCAGCGTGCACTTAAAACGTAAACGACACGGCGCCAGGGCCGTAGGATTAGAATAGGAATCTCTGGTGAGGGTCGTCGTCAACGCATTTAACAGTGTCGCCATGAGCTCGAACCCTAGCGGCTTAGTGGGGGTCTGCTGGGGACGTACCAGGGCTCCAGCAGGGTCGGCAAGGCGGACAAACGAACTGGTGGTCGACAGCGAGGCGAGGCGCGGTTGCGGCGGAGCTTGGGGTGGTCGCAATCAGCGGCGCCCTACTCCTCCAGAGGCGGCTGCTCCGGCTCCAATTCTGGCGAGATGCTGCTCCCTTTTCTCCGGTGAGAGGTGGTGAGGTTCAGAGAGGTGAGGGGAGTGGAATGGTATGGAGAGAAGAGGCTGGGGAGGGCTCCTTTTATAGGCCCGACGGTGAGACCGAGCGGGATGGGCAGGCGACGGTGGCGACAAGTCTACGGCGGGGTAGAGGCATGGCTGGGGGTGGCGATCGATGGGCCGTTCCCTGGCGGTGCTCTAGGAATTGAATGCGGCCGTAGGGGCGGTGGCACGCGGTTTGGGCAAGGTGGTGCTCTCAGAGGCAGAGGCGACAGTGTCCACGGCGAGCGGTGGCTGTGAGGCGTTGGGCGGCTAGCGGGGGTGTCTGGGGGGTTCTCCAGGTCATGGCGGAGCGTCGGGCGTGGGCTGCGGCCAAGAGGCGGTCTGTGCGAGCGGGGACAGAGCACGCTCTGGGGGCAGCGATGGAGTACTCGACCAACTCCGGGCGCGGCGGTTCCTAGCCGCTCTGCCCTCTGTCTCTGGCCTGGGGCTGGTTGGGCGGTGGAGGTGGACCACTGGCGGTGTGCTAGACATGGCGAGAGAGATTGGCGGCTGCTGTGGCGCGATGTCGCCGGTGGGGGTGCTCAAGGTGCTCGGCCTTAATGGCCATGACCATTTGGTCGTGTGCACAGGGTGTGGCCGGGCTAGCAAAGGGTAGGGATGGTACTGAGGGAACAAGGGGACAAGGTTAGGCACAAATGGTGACCAAGATCACTGCTCAAAACAGTGTTTTGAATTTGGCCAGATTTGTGCACACAAGCTATTTGATGAAATGGCCGAAAGAGAAAAAGTTTTGAATTTTGGTTTCAAAATTTTGAGTGATCTCCACTAGTGCTAGGTAGTCTCTGGTTGCAAGGGTTTTGAAAGTGGAGCTCAAATAGATGGGTTTTGAAATAGGGGTGATCTATGCATATGCATTAGATTCAATTTTCAAATGCCAATTAAAATAAGTAAAAGACTGTTTTTAGCAGATCCAAAGGTGGGCCTTGGTACCTCATTATGTGTACTAGCAAGGGGTACAAAGATCAAGAATTGTTTCTGTTAAGAATTGAGTACTAGGAATAGCCAAAGTAGTGTAGTGGATTAAAATGGCCAAAATGACCATTCCTCCTTTTTAATTCTTTTTTATTTGATTTTATTTAGGAAAAGTTTGGGAATGATGTAGATGATGTTTAAATCACCTAATAAACATTTTACAAGCATTGGATCACACAATCATGGCAATTCAAAACAACTCCTATTTTAAATGCACACACATATGAATGCTTTCATTTTAATTTGGAAAAGTTTTTGTTAACCCCATTTTTGGATGATTTGATCTTGATAAGCTTGGATTAAAGTTTTGGGATGTTACAAACCTTCCCCCCTTAAACAAAAATCTCGTCCCGAGATTTACAAAGAAAACTAGGAACTAAAGAGATCTAGGAACTCTGTCCTAATGTAATCTTCTCGTTCCCAAGTAGCTTCCTCCTCGGTATGGTTACTCCATTGAATCTTGAGAAACTTGATGCTCCTGGTCCTGGTGGTTCTGTAGGCTTCTTCTAAGATACGGATGGGTACTTCCCGATAGGTCAGGTCATTGTTGATTTCCACAGCTCTATGATCGATATTCTTGAAAACTTCAGTCTTCTCAGGCACTTCCAAGCATTTGCGAAGTAACAAGATATGGAACACATTGTGGATGGCTGACATCTCTTTAGGCAGTTCCAGTTGATACGATACTTCTCCTCGGCGATTCAGAATCTTGAAAGGTCCGATATATCTGGGGGCTAATTTTCCCTTCAGACTAAAGCGTTGAGTTCCCTTCAATGGTGAAACTTTGAGGTATACAAAATCTCCGACATTGAAAGTCAGGTCTCTCCTTCTCTTGTCAGCATAGCTCTTCTGTCTGGATTGGGCAGTCTTGAGGTGCTCACAGACTTTGTGAACTTTCTCTTCTGCTTCTCGGAGAATGTCGGGTCCGAAGATCTGACTCTCTCCTACTTGCGACCAATTCAAAGGGGTACGACACTTTCTTCCGTATAGGAATTCAAATGGTGCCATATGCAAACTAGCTTGATAACTGTTGTTATATGAGAATTCTGCAAAAGGCAGGCAGTCTTCCCATTTTTATTCGTATTCTAACACACAAGCTCTAAGCATATCCTCCAAGATCTGGTTGACTCTCTCAGTTTGTCCATCTGCTTGCGGGTGATACGCGGTGCTGAAGTTCAACTTGGTTCCTAAACCTTCCTGGACTTTCTGCCAAAATCTTGAAGTAAACTGGGTTCCTCGATCTGAGACGATGGTCTTGGGGGTTCCATGTAGACTAACAATCCTAGCAATGTACAGCTCTGCTAGTTTTGCACTCTGGTAGGTAGTCTTGACAGGTATGAAGTGGGCTACCTTGGACAGTCTATCAACGATGACCCAGATTGAGTCATTTCCCCTACTATAAGTAGGCAAACCGGTGATAAAGTCCATTCCGACGGAATCCCATTTCCATTCCAGAATCTGCAATGGTTGCAATAGTCCTGCAGGTCTCTGATGCTCTGCTTTGACTCTTTGACAGATGTCACATTTGGTGATGTAGCTTCCGATCTCTCTCTTCATTTCGTGCCACCAAAATTGCTCTTTCAAATCCTGATACATCTTTGTTCCTCCGGGGTGGATATAATAAAGAGTATCATGAGCATCCTTCATGATAATTTCCTTCAGCTCCGAATCTGCTGGCACACAGATACGTCCTTTGTACCACAATACTCCTTCTTCGTCTTCGGTGAATCCAGGTACTTTGCATGTACCAATACAATGTTTGATTCCATCGATACTTTCATTCCCCTTCTGGGCTTCCTTGATTTGGCTAATCAACATGGGTTGAAGTCCAATGCTAGCTAAGAATCCTTTGCTAACTAATTCAGTCCTGAACTGCTCCAACTCCTCATACAAAATTGGTTGTTTCTCCTTGATCATGGTGCTAAGCCTACACGGCAATCTGCTAAGAGCATCCGCTACCACATTGGCTTTGCCAGGGTGATAGTGAATGTCAAGGTCATAATCCTTGATTAACTCTATCCATCTTCTTTGCCTCATATTCAGCTCCTTCTGGGTGAAGATATACTTCAAGCTCTTATGATCTGATTAAATCTCACAGCGATTACCCATCAAATAATGATGCCATGTCTTCAATGCTAGAACCACAGTTGCTAGCTCAAGATCATGGGTCGGATAGTTCTGCTCATGTTGCTTCAGTTGTCAAGACAGATACGCGATGACTTTGCCTTCTTGCATCAATACACATCCTAGGCCAATCTTGGATGCATCACAATACACATCAAACGGCTTCTTGATGTCTGGCATGATCAAAATTGGGGCGGATATCAATCTCTTCTTCAGCTCTTGGAAACTGGCTTCACACTTGTCTGTCCATTCAAACTTCTTGTCCTTCTTCAACAATTGGGTCATTGGTCGGGCTATGCTCGAGAATCCTTCTACAAACTTGCGGTAATATCCCGCTAATCCGAGAAATGAACGGACTTGGGTTTGATTGGTTGGGGCTTCCCATTCTTCGACATCTTTGATCTTGGTGGGATTAATGGAGACTCCTCCGGCAGACACAATATGTCCTAGGAATCCTACTTCTTTTAGCCAAAACTCACACTTGCTGAACTTGGCATATAACTGATGCTCTCTCAGGGTTTCTAGGATGATTCTCAGATGTTGCTCATGCTCTTCTTCTGACTTGGAGTAGATAAGGATGTCGTCGATAAACACAACTACAAACTTATCTAGGAAATTCATAAAGATCTTATTCATGAGATTCATGAAATAAGCAGGGGCATTGGTTAATCCAAAAGACATAACCGTATACTCGGATAAACCATAGCGAGTAGTAAAGGCGGTCTTCGGAATATCCGTTGCACGGATCTTAAGTTGGTGATAACCAGTCCTAAGATCAATCTTTGAGAATACCTGGGCTTCGGTCAACTGATCAAATAAATCCTCTATCTTTGGCAAGGGGTACTTGATCTTGATGGTGACATCATTCAACTTTCTGTAATCTGTACACAGACGGTTGCCTCCATCTTTCTTGTCGATGAATAACACTAGTGATCTCCATGGCGATGCGCTTGGCTGAATCAAGCCTGTTGCTAACATGTCATCCAACTGCTTCTTCAGTTCCACTAACTCTGAGGGGTTCATGGTATAGGGTCTATGGGCTATAGGTCCGGTTCCGGGGATTAGTTCGATAATGAACTCAATATCCCTATCTGGGGGCATACATGGCAATTCATATGGGAATACGTCGGGGTATTCATAGACTACACTGACTTGGTCTATGGTGGGCAGGGCTACACTCTTGTTGCACTTGAATTGACGGGGTAAGGTTTCAGAGATATGCTCTACTGTTACTCCAGAACTACTGGTCATGGTGATGGCTTTCTTAGCACAATCTATCAATCCTTTATGCCTTGACATCCAGTCCATACCTAGTACTACTTCCAATCCTTTGGTTCCAAGTACAATTAGGTTGGCATAAAAATCTATCCCATGTATTCTGCAAGGTACAGCTTTGCAAAAATTTCTAGCTTTTGTAGTTGAACCGGGGATTTGAACTATCATGACATGCTTCAGGTTGGTTGGGTGAATCTTACTAGTGCATACAAATTCTTCGGTGACAAATGAATGCGATGCTCCAGAATCAAACAATACTCTTGCTAAAACTGAGTCGATAGAAAACATACCCAACACTACATCTGGCGCTTCCTGGGCTTTTTCTGCGTTCATGTGGAAGAGACGACCATTGCGGTTGTGAGAGTTCCCTAGGGCAAATCTCCTTCCTGGTTGAACACGACGCTGCTGCTGAGATGGGGCATTCACAGTGGCATTGGCGGCAGTCTTCTTGGGACACTCATTGGAGTAGTGACCCTTCACTCCACACTCGAAACAAGTGATCTGGGACTTGTCCTTGACTGCGACAGGCACAACATTGCTGCCAGTTCTGGGTGCAGTGTTGTTGTTGTTGTTGCTCTTGGGAGGGGCACGGTTGAAATTGTTGGCATTGCCGGAGTTGTGATTGTTTCCTACGGACTTCACATTACCTCCACTAAGGTTGGGGTAGCTTGGGCGAGGATTTGGGGGTCGGTTGTTCCTTGGTGCATATTCTGGTGAGGGGTTGGGACGGTACTTCTGGTGACTACTGGATCCAGACCGCTGCATCATACGATGCTTGCGGTTGTCGTTCGCCTGGTTAATCTTCCCTTCCATCTGAATGGCAGAGTCGACTAGATCTTTGAGATCCTGGAAACGGATGTTGACGAGGACAGTCTGCATCTCATCATGCAGTCCGTTCAAGAATCTCTCCTTCTTCTTGGCCTCCGTGTTGATCTCATCCGGTGCATATCTGGCAAGTGACAGGAATCTGTCACGGTACTCCACCATAGTCATTCTTTGTTGCTTCAATTCGCGGAATTCATCTCTCATCCTGTTAACGAGACCTTGTGGCACGTGGGTGCGGCTGAACTTGACTTTGAATGCTTTCCAGGTCATCACCTGGCCATGGTTCATATTGCGGATGCTATTCCACCAAGCTCTTGCATCTCCTGCCAGATAGTGGGTGGCAAAGAGAACTTTCTCATTTTCATCAACTCCTGCAACTTCAAGGTTGTTTTCCATGGTCTGTAACCAGTCATCAGCATCTAATGGGTTCTCAGATTGGTTGAAGATTGGGGGATTTGTGTTCTAAATTTTTTTGAGTTTAGATCCATGGTGATCCTGATTTCCATGTCCTTGGTTGTTGAGAGCCATTTGGGCGATCTGCTGCAATGTTGCTAAGTTGGCTTGACGCTCGGCCCTGCTTGCTTCACGGTCCGCGATGAGATTCTGCAAGATCTGCAGCATTGGGTCCTGTGACGAGATGCTCCCTCCTTGGTTTCCACGAGTCATCTGCAGATTGAGATAGATATAGGGGTAAGAGGGAAATTCTAAGGTTCATGGTTTTGGGTTTTCAAAGCTAAAACTTTGAGTTAGACTCAGGTTTTTCAACTAACTTCATTTTCATTCATGCAAGCAAGCACACGATACAACACACACCATTCTGTAAGCTACGATAAATGATATGATACATCTCATGCTACGATAGTGCTCTAGTGCATCTACTCATCGTCGATGAAGTAGGAGTCTTCATCATCGGTGTAGGAGTCCACAACATCCTCCTCCACAAAGTCATCATCATTGCTGAGGTAAGAATCCATATCTCCCTGGATGTCTTCACCCTCATCTTCTTCTTCCTTGGCGGCAAGCTGAGCTTCCTGCTCCTTGATGGTCTTCTCGAGGTCGGCCACCTTCTTGCGAAGACGGGCGATGGTGCGATCCTTCTTTGCACGCTGGCGGCGAAGAGACTGGCGATCTTGGACAAGCAGTGCGAAAGTCTGGGCCTTCTGGTCGGCAATGGCACGGTTCTGGTTGGCTAACTCCCTGACATTGTCCAGTTCCTGCTGCCTGTCATGAAGCAAGAAGTCAAGGTTCTCCACTTGACGCCTCAATTCTGGGTGACTTGGCATCTCCATCGGCATTCCGATGAAGTCACGTCTTGCATAGTGGGCAAAACGGGTTCCTTGGATCTTGTTGACGCTGAGGGCACATAGACGTGCGAGAGCTTCATGCATTGCCCTGGCTAATCCATCTAGCCAGTTGTTCTCTCTCACGGAGAACTGAATTCTTCCAGAAGTTGGTGCTTTGATGCTTCCTCGAAGATCTGCGGTGACTAGCCACTGTAGGTCTCCACCTGGGGGTCCTAGAAGTTGACCTCCAAGAAACTCCGGATGTGGGTGTCCCAGTAACTCCGACAGTGAATCCAGATCCCTCTCGAAGATAAGCTGACCTCCGTTTCCCAACTGGTAAAACTTGCTGAACTGAGTCTCCATCTACAAGAATTAAGGATGAGGAAGTTAGTGAAGTGATCAAGTGTGTCAAATTTTAAGTAGTAATGTAAGAATTTTGAGGAACATGAATTTTTGAGAAAGAATGAGTTCACAAGGGTAACAGAGGAAATAGTTTTTCAGAAATACTCACTTTGGTTTTGAAACTAAGTTTTTGTTCGAACGTCCATCCTAACTAGGGTCTCCTATGGTCAGGATGGCTCTTATACCAACTTGTCAACACCCGGATTTTTAATCCCAGATGCCCGTTATGCCATACCTCGCAATCCCAGGATTACCATTTTTGCGAGACATAACGGATTGGATATCACAGTACATCATCCATTACAAACCATACATAAGGTCTTTACACAAATAAGGATCCCATGATCCAGTCTTTAATACAACAAGCAGTGGAAATAAAAGATAAGTGTAGCGGTGGGGTCCATCTTCAAGGGCACAGGCAATGTTGATGAAGGCAGATAGTCCTAGTTATCATAGTCGTCCTGATGACCATCCTCCTGATAGTCTCCTTCATAGTCTGGCCATGAGAATAGCCAGGGACAAAAGCCATGAGTACTCTTTAAGTACTCGCAAACTACTATTAACAGGTACTATAGTTCTAAGTTAAAGTGCTAAATCTAAGTTTAACTATAAAGTTAAGTTTGAAACCTAAGCTGAGTTCTGAAGCAAAGAAAGATAAAGTAAAGTTCTAGAATCACTTAAGTTGGGAAGCTATTGTCATAAACACAACCCTGTTGTGGTCAAGTCAAAGATTCATCATTCATTTCAAGCTATTTAGAAAACATCTAACAATGAAACAGTATGGCCATTCCAACTGTCCATAACCGCGGACGCGGCTATTCGAATAGTTTGACACTCTGCAGAGGTGGTACACTTTCACCACAAGATTTGATACATCTGTCAGGGATAACCCTAAATCATCATACTTAGTATGCAGATAATCAAATATAACCTTCCCTTTACACACCCTAGTATAAGCACCTCTCATATGAGCATGGCCTCCCAACCATGACCATCAGTCATCTTGGGCACTACATAGGTGGACATCCTGAGAGGTAGCCTCAGCTCAAACCTCTCCCATGAGGGAACTAATACTAATGCATATAAATTTCCAGCTAAGCCTTACCCAATTCAGGTAATGTGGTTGTACGGTAAAATTGGAATGGTATCGCATCCGAATCCAACCATCAGTTTTATAAAAGGGTTAAGGCTCATGCCTCATCATTTTCATCATCATAATCCAGTTGTGTTTCTCAACACATGTCAAAACATCTCAATAGAATGACTCATCATTCCAAGGTTTTCACAATTCATTTTCACCAAGTGTTCCCATCTAAAGTGACTCAACTTTTTGATCTACTCTAAGTTACTAAGTTAAGAGTGTTCACTAAAGTGGAAGGATGGGATCAATCTCATGCCATAGAATGACATCTAAAGGTTTCTAAGTAGGTCAAGTTTTATACTTTTTATGCTACCTTCAAAACAAGTAAAGAACTTTGTGTAAACTAAGGGAGGTAAAACTTGTCAATAAGACTTGAGGTACTAATAGCTAAAAAGGGGTGTGTTCAAAGTATGCTTAAGGCATCTTTGCTAAACCATCTGGTTTGTTTCTAGTTTGCTAAGTACTAAACTTGCAAGGGTTAATCTTGGGTATTACTAGCTTGCTAAGGGTAGCTTGCACTGTTAATGGTGGCTTGCCTTGGTTGGTGTAGTGGTTGAAGTTTTCTTCGTCTTCGTCTTGATAGCACTCCTCCTCCTCGTAAGCTTGGTAGGTACTATCTTCTATAACAATACATACGGAGTAGACAATCACCAAACAATACTTAACTAGGCTAGATAGCATTCTAAGACACACAATTTATGATCTATTATCATCACAAGCATCACAAGTTTAATTCAATAGTTCCATCCTTTTTAAATTTAGAAAAGTAATTTCTACTCATTGAAAAATTTAACTAAGATTTAATATTCACCACTTAAAATATGGGATCATGTTGACACATGTCATCACCACATATTCTAACATGTGGGAATGAGATTTAAGGGTTGGATCAATATTACTTTGGTTTAAGTTCATTATTTAATGATTTAAAGTGACTAGAAATGCCTATATAGCATTATTTTGGTACTAGTCCAAAGTCACTACATGTAAACCTTAATAGTATGACCTATTTGGATATATATGATGAAATGTGATTTTTGAGAGTTGGAATCAACTCAAAAGCTAACTTGGTGGATTTTATAAAAAGTTGCAAGTTGCAAATGCTTCTGTTTTGTTATTTTTATTAGGAGAGATCTATAACTCTAATTGATATAAATCCAACGGTCTTGGATAGATTATTTCAATACCTCTCAGACAAAATTGGTTTCATGCAATTTGGATTTCTAAAACTCTCTGAATTGATTTTCAAACTAGGGGACAAAAACTAGATTCAAACTAAAAAGAAAAATCCAGATTTGAATGGGTTGGCTAGCGCGGGAAAAGACTTGGGCCAGCAAAGTGGCGCTCCGCGGCACGGGGCTCAGCTGACAGGAGGGTCCCGCTTGTCAGCGGCACTTAAAACACGAAACGGTACGCGTGCTGTGGGCCGTAGGATTAGAATAGGAATCTTCGGCTGAGAGTCATCCTCGACGACGAACAGGTCACCGGCGAGCTCGAACCCTAGCGGCTCGGTGGGGGTCTGCTGGGGACGTATCAGGGCTCCAACGGGGTCGGCGAGGCGGACAAATGAACTGGTGGTCGACGGCGAGGCAAGGCGCGGTTGTGGCGGAGCTTGGGGTGGTCGCAATCAGCGGCGCTCTTCTCCTCCAGAGGCGGCTGCTCCATCTCCAATTCCGGCGAGCTGCTGCTCCCTTTGCTCCGGCGAGAGGTGGGTGAGGTTTAGAGAGGTGAGGGGAGTGGAATGGTGTGGAGAGAAGAGGCTGGGGAGGGCTCCTTTTATAGACCCGACGGTGATACCGAGCAGGATGGGCAGGCGACAGTGGCGACAAGGCTACGGCGGGGTAGAGGCATGGCTAGGGGGGCGATCGATGGGCGGTTCCCTGGCGGTGCTCTAGGAATTGAATGCGGCCTTAGGGGCGGTGGCACGCGGTCTGGGCAAGGTGGCGCTCTGAGAGGCAGAGGCGGCGGTGTCCACGGCGAGCGGTGGCTGTGAGGCGTTGGGCGGCCAGTGGGGGTGTCTGGGGGTTCTCTAGGTCGTGGCAGGCGGGCGGCGATGGCATGCTCGACCAGCTCCGGGCGCGGCGGTTCCTGGCCGCTCTGCCCTCTGTCTCTGGCCTGGGGCTGGTTGGGAGGTGGAGGTGGACCACTGGCGGTGTGCTAGACATGGCGAGAGAGGTTGGCGGCTATTGTGGCACGATGTCGCCGGTGGGGGTGCTCAAGGTGCTCGGCCTTAATGGCCATGACCATTTGGTCGTGTGCACAGGGTGTGGCCGGGCTAGCAAAGGGTAGGGCTAGTACTGAGGGAACAAGAGGACAAGGTTAGGCATAAATGGTGACCAAGATCACTGCTCAAAGCAGTGTTTTGAATTTGGCCAGATTTGTGCACATAAGCTATTTGATGAAATGGCCGAAAGAGAAAAAGTTTTGAATTTTGGTTTCAAAAATTTTGAGTGATCTCCACTAGTGCTAGGTAGTCTCTGGTTGCAAGGGTTTTGAAAGTGGAGCTCAAATAGATGGGTTTTGAAATAGGGGTGATCTATGCATATGCATTAGATTCAATTTTCAAATGCCAATTTAAATAAGTAAAAGAATGTTTTTAGCAGATCCAAAGGTGGGCCTTGGTACCTCATTATGTGTACTAGCAAGGGGTATAAAGATCAAGAATTGTTTCTGTTAAGAATTGAGTACTAGGAATAGCCAAAGTAGTGTAGTGGATTAAAATGGCCAAAATGACCATTCCTCCTTTTTAATTCTTTTTTATTTGATTTTCTTTAGGAAAAGTTTGGGAATGATGTAGATGATGTTTAAATCACCTAAGAAACATTTTACAAGCATTGGATCACACAATCATGGCAATTCAAAACAACTCCTATTTTAAATGCACACACATATGAATGCTTTCATTTTAATTTGGAAAAGTTTTTGTTAACCCTATTTTTGGATGATTTGATCTTGATAAGCTTGGATTAAAGTTTTGGGATGTTACATTCTCTCACGAGAAGGAGCAAAACATGACTATTTTCCCTGCTTAATTTTAGGGCGCTTCGTGCTAAATGTATGGACCTCAATGTAGTTTTACCTTTTTTAGGTCCTTGGTGTAAAATGTACTCCCACCGTCCGTACATGTAAAATTCGAACCTAAAAGAAAGTGGTAAATTAAACATATTTAAGATTATCATTTATCGATGAGTATGAACATTCTTGGATTTCAAGACGAACGACCAAGGTCATGGACATATCTACATCATACTTTATGCTGATGGTTCCTGATCCCATATCCAAGAATTTGCATGCGGCCAAATTTGGCCATATTTTGAAAACAAATAAAGAGGAAGTAGTATGAATAGTATGGCTCGATCAGCTTTTCTCTCGAGAAGGAGCAAAACATGACTATTTTCCCTGATTAATTTTAGGGTGCTTCGTGCTAAATGTTTGGACCTCGATGTAATTTTACCTTTTTAGGTCCTTGATGTAAAATATACTTCCACCATCCGTACGTGTAAAATTCAAACATAAAAGCAACTATAAAAATTTAAGCGTATTTAAGATTATTAGTTGTCGATAAGTATGAACATTCTTGGATTTCAAGAAGAACGACCAAGGTCATGGGCCTCATGGCCATATCTACATCATACTTTATGCTGATGATTCATGATCCCCTATCCAAGAATTTACAAGGCGCCAAATTTGGCCATATTTTGAAAACAAACGAAGAGGAAGTAGTATGAAGAGTATGTCTGGATCAGCTTTTCTCTCGAGAAGGAGCAAAACATGACTATTTTCCCTACTTAATTTCAGGGTGCTTTGTGCTAAATGTATGAACCTCGATAAAAATTTACCTTTTTAGGTCCTTGATTTAAAATGTAATCGCTATGTCCTGATGTGTAAAATTCGAACCTAAAAGCAAGTGGTAAAATTTAAACGTATTTAATTTTATTAGTTGCCGATGAGTATGAACATTCTTGGATTTCAAGCCGAACGACCAAGGTCATGGCCATATCTACATCATACTTTATGATGATGATGATCCAATGTTCAGGAATTTTCATGCCACCAAATTTGGCCACATATTTTGAAAACAAACAAAGAGAAAGTAGTATGAAGAGTATGGCTCTGCTCTCTCGAGAAGGAGCCGGACCCGACTATTTCCCTTGCTTATTTTTAGGGTGCTTCATGCTAAATGTAAGGACCTCTATGTAATTTTGTCCATTTTTAGGTCCTTGATGTAAATTGTACTCCCATCATCCGCGATGTTCCATATTTGGGAGTAAATGGGTGAATCATGTCATGGTAATAATGTTGCCACTCGAAGTTTCCAACCATTAGATAAATCTAGCACAAAAACATGACTATATACATTCTAATCTAGATAAATTTCAGAACATTATATGGATCGGAGGGAGTAGTATATATGCATTCAAAACAAATTGTGTTTGCTCTCTCCTTTAGTGTGGCATCACCATCCCCACACGCAAAGAAAATTTGAGGACATTTCAAACTTTTTTCTTCGGCACGGTGTGATTTGCTGTCCCTAGCTACCTACCAGAAAAAATAGTAGCGCCTCAAACTAGGGGCCAGCATTGCGGGCTAGAGCATCTAAAAAATACTACTATATCTAATTGTCTATTATTATTATTCCTTTTTTGCATAAGCGTCTATGTTAACATCCCGTGTTAGTTTTTCCCTAATATACCGGGTCGAAGTAGTCGATCCGACAACCGGAGGAGAACCGCCCCGCGCCCCTCATCGTCTTCCTCTGCCGCTCCGGCCGCTTGTGCACCATCGTAGCCCCTCTCCACCCTTCTAGAAAGGTAGAAACTACCAACCCATCCCGACTAATCTTCCGCAGTACTCTTCCCCGGAACAATATCTAGAGCAATGAAGCATAAGATATCTGAGCGTTACAGCCAGGCAATCGCATTTGGCAACCTCCACTACGTACCACTGAGCAACATCACCGGTCACGCCGATCTTCTGAGTACCGCTCGCCTGGCTCGCGGCATGGTTGGCATGCGTCGAGGGATTGCGGAAGATCCTGGTCTCCCGTTTGGTTTGCCCTGCCTACTTCACTTTGACCCACAGACATGGCCACTAGACCGTGACGAGCAGGTAAAAATCAGTTTTGCATGATTTTGGTAGGACTCAAATCCTTAGATTCTTTCCTATGGATTGAATTTGGATCAAAGGAATCATGGTACGCAAATTCTTTTGAACTGCAACCCCCACCCATGCTTAAATCCTATTGGAATTGGAACATCTACTTGAGGCTCAACTCTCATCGTGCCAATCACGTAGGTAGTTTTCCTACGTTTTATAATTTCCTATTTTTACTGGCAAACCTGTGAAATTCCTGTGGCCTCAATCTTGCGATCGAAAGAGGACCAAGACTTTTGCTTCAGTGTCCCCCCTCTCCTCCAAACATACTAATCTGAAAACACAAGAACGACCAGGATTGTTGATACCTATAACGGAAGGTGTCTTGGCCAATCAAGGCTGGCGCTATATTTGAAGTTTCATGTGTTTTACAAACACAAGATTCCTGTAAAAAGTTGGCTCTTTGGTTTGCATGAATACAAAAACATGGGATTACTTTAAAATATGGTAAAATCAAAGTCAAACCTCATGGGAGAGTATATTTATGATATTATCATGTCTCTTGGGACCTCATTCTTGTTCTTTGCACACGTAGGAATTTGAAAATGAGGTCCAAGTTGGATATGAAGAATTGCATATGAGTTTTGGAGGATTCTAACCCATAGGATTTTGGAAGATATCAAATTCCTATGGAGTCACTTCTTAGTTCCTATGCCCTCCATTCCATAAGAATCTAAACACGAGCTCCAACCTCATTCTATTTCTCCTTTGAGAAGTCCAATGCGCTTACACTATATTCCTGCAAAACTCTTGTGTTTATTTCCTATTCACCATCCAAAGACACCTGTTACAAAATTCCTGTGTTTTTAATTCCTAATATAAATTTACTGTACCTACCATGTCAATCCTGTCCTTTTCCTATTCCTACATTTTTTAAAAACCATTGATCGAAAGAGGCCCCTAATCTTGTTAATCAATCATAGGAAAATTGCCTACGTTTTTTCCTCTCGTCCATTCCTCTGAACAGTGCCAGCATAGGAAACTTAACTGTTCCTACACTTTTTCTTTAATGCAAACAAGACCTTATTCCTTGGTGTGTTTTTCTGCATACATTCATGATTTATTCAACACGTTTTTGCATCTTTCAGATAGTAGTTTTTCCGTAAAGCTAGCTAGCACTACCCCCTTTGTCAAACACCTTGCATGCCCCTAGATATGAATAAAATATGTTGCAGGGCATTGACGTGTTGCTGATGCCACTAGACAATCCAACAGTAGAACCATTTGTACCAGTTAATGATGATATACCCGGAACATGGGATGATGAAGGATTTGAAAACAAGGGTCGCTAGGTTAGTTCCAACGGAGAATGGATTGCGATTGCAAAGCACCCGGGGCGCTGGTACCTCCAAAACATCTATAGTATGGCACGTATCGATCGAGCTTCGATGGGTGCAGCGTGTTGATATTTATCCATCGGGTAACCAGTGTTTCCCCGGCCCCCCATGCACTTACCTCTACAAGCACACGTATATCGAGCTGCTGAAGATACACATAGCAAAGAAACCGTACAGATTTTATAACCAATGGCACTACAACACGATGGCTATGTTTGGCAAATTCATTGCTACCATAGATTTTCCTTGTGACAGGGACTGGATTATCCTTCAAAACGACTATCTTGCACCATCAACGTATGTCGATGCCATTGCCAAGTGTCTAATCAGTGGTTCTATTGATCGCATATACGCGGTGACAGAACCGCGAGGAGATGTTCTTGTTTGGGAACCAAACAAGTGGAGTGAGTCCCGTTATTTAAAAGTAAAATTTATAAATTACTTACAACTGCATTGTTCGCGATACTTTTGCTAACTGAAAGGCACACACAGGTATACTTGCAGGCCCGCGTGTCATACAGGCTCTACTATTTGAAGAGCCGGCAAACGTCTAAGCCGGTGACGATGCTGAGGCTGAAGATATTGCACTACACAGCTGGTACTTGGCAGAGCTTGGCTGGAATATCCTGTGGATTCACACCAGGGGTGCACAAACCAGTAGCCATGGTAATCCTGTATCATACATGGGTAGAGAACTGCTCACTTATCCCTCACTTCGCTGCCACATTTTCCAGAGGGCCCTTAATTTGGATGACCCTGTAGCACTGGATTGGATCAGAAGGGATAATCTTGAAGGGAGGTCAGTGTTTGTGGGAATCAACCATCCATTCATCCTCGATCCTACTACAAACTCTGAACCTGGTGCTACCGATGTTGACAAAGCTTTGTTAGTGTTCATAGGAGACCGTGTGTTTGCTACACATGTGCGCTGCCAACATCGCCCACAGCCAGTTCTAGATTAGAGCCGCATGCACGTCAATGGGGGAGCTGCCATAGGTTCATCACTTAACTACACTGGAGCGGAACATAGAGAGCAACTATTTGAGGCGCCAATGTGGTTCATGCCAATCCTGCCTCATTAGAACTATGTGAAGTTTGATCAAAATACCGAAAAGCTGATTATGAGCACTCGCAACATTATTTCTATAGCTAGTACTTGTCACCATGTAATGTACAATACTATGTACGTAGTACTTTCATACTATATTGTAGTATCAGTACTTGCAACATCATTTCCACTATTTCTTATACTAGGCACTATGTACATAATAATATACTTTCATAGTATGTGTTTGACGTTTCCCTATTCAAGCACTCAAGCTACCGTGCCCAATTTTCTAGGCAATTAATTTTTGCATGACAATTAGTAGTATTGTATTGGTGGCAAGGTTTGCTTTGTCCACAGAATTCGTGTAACCTCGCCGCATTTATTCCCTCACCAGCCCTCGCCCCAGCCCCAGCCCTCTCTCACATAGCACTCCTTAATCGCCATTGCGGTTCCCTCCATTGACGACCACCACCGCCACAACTTACTCGTCTTAGGCGGGTCGGCTATAGGTGGCGGGCCCTGCAACCTCATTTATGGAGCCATCGCATCCCTCAGACATCGTCGTGGTAGTGCGGTATGTACATAATCCCCGGAACCCTTGATCTTGATGATGAGATGCGGTCAAGCTTTTATTAGCGCTTGGTTAACATTGTGTTGGTGTTGAATATAGTTCTCATCTAGTGCATTTAACCCGTATGTATACTATAGTTCAGTTTTACGCATGCAAGCTAGTTCCGGATTCGGCTTTGTCACCTCCTTCTTCGTTGTGGGCATCTCGGACGGATCTATGCTCTTCTTGATCTCCTGGTACTCATGGGCGTGTAGCACGGCTTCAGCAAAGACGGCATTTCCATCCTCGCACTCTCGCGCTTTCTTCGGGTCTCCCTGATAATGATCACGCCATTGGGACCTGGAATTTTCATCATATTGTAAATGTAACACGGACGGGCCATAAAAGCCTAGTAAGCCGGACGCCCGAATATAGCATGGTACGCGCTCTTGAACGGGACCACTTCGAAGGAAAGTGCCTCCGTCCAGTAGTTCTTTGGAGTTCCAAAGGTAACATCCAAAGTGATTTCTCCCAGGGAATTTGCTTGTCTTCCTGGGACAACCCCGTGAAAGATCACAGAGCTGTGGTTCAGCTGGGTCTCCGAGATCTTCATCCGGCGTAGAGTTTCGACATACAGAATATTAATGCTACTACCACCGTCCATGAGAGTCTTGGAGAAACCATAACCATCAATAAGTGGATTGACGATTAAGGCGTATTTTCCTCGCCTGTGCAACTTAGGCGGATGATCAACACGGTCAAATGTGATTGCCACTTCCGACCAGTCCAAGAATTGGGGGACAGCCGGAACTGTTGCATTGAGCTCATGTAGCACTACCTTTTTGACCTTTGCTGGTTGAGATCCTAGGAAGGTGACGTAAGTGTCTTTCTTAGTCGGAAATTTTTTCTTCCCTTCCGGCTTGGGATTTGAAGCATCAGCTTCCTCCATGTCGGAATCTTCCTTGGTCTCCTTATCTTTTTCAGGATTCTTCTTTCCCTTCTTCCGCTTAGCTTTGTAGCCAGCGGTGTCATCTCTTTTAATGTTGTCATTGAAACGACACTCGGTGTTTGTGTGGGACGAGCCCCCATTGGCATCTAAGTGATGCACACATGGGTTATTGGCAATGTCGGCCCAAGAGTAGGTTTTTCCGGGTTGCTGGTCTCCTCTACCCTGGAATCTTGATGTCCCACGACCGTGGCCGCGGCCACCGCTTCGTCCTCTTCGTCCTCCAGACCTGAAAGTAGCAGTGACCACTACCGTTTCTGCGTTGGGTTTCTCTTTTGAGGTAGTCTTGCGCTTCTGAGCTTGTTGCTTTGGTTGTTTTGCCGACTGTGGCACAGCCAGGGCATTGAGTAATCCCTCTGCATCATCGTCAGCATCTGCATACTTGCTCGCTGTTTCTATCATCTCTCCCAAATCAGTGACCTTGTCACACTTCAAACGATGACACAGTAAACCAATTGGGAGACCTACAATGAAAGTTTCAATCGCAGTTTGGTCATTTACTCCTTCACAGGAGTTCTTGGTGTCGATCCATCATCCAAGGTAATCCCGGCAAGTTTCTCCGGCTTTCTGGGTGAAACGCTGTAGGTCTCCGACCGTACAGGGCCTCCGGTATGTGCCTTCGAAATTCCGAAAGAACGCGCTTTGCATGTCATACCAGTTGTGGATGGTGCTCTCTGGAAGTTCATTGAGCCATGATCGTGCCGTCTTCCGCAACATGAGTGGGAGATATCGGGTTGCGACTAGGCTATTTTCGCCTTTGGCGATGCAGCAAGCTTGGAAGAAATCCTGTAGCCAAGTATCTGGCCGAGCTATACCGTCGTAGGCTTGAATATGTCTTGAGATAGCAAATCCTTCCGGGAATCTTGTAGATCTTATGCATGGTCTGAAGCACTTTGGGCCCACGTATATGTCATCATTTTCATAGCGCCGCGCTTCTATATTGGAGTTGATCCTGGGCCTTGCGTCATTCGGGGATAGAGATCGTCCCGAGTGTCAGTTGTGGCTGCGGTGCCTTGGAGCCAAACTTCGGCTTCTGCCACCACCTCCTCCACCACGACGCCCTCCTTGGCCTCCTTGGGAGCCATTGTGATGGCTACTTGGCAGAGAGGGTGGAGCAGCTGGGTTATTTTCGGCTGATCGCCGGCCTCCATCTAGAGCGCTCTTATTCCGGTTACGAGGAGGGTCTTCATTATGACGAGCCCCCTGCCCGCTTGTCTCGGCATGGTGTCCGTCGTTCCTTCGTCTGTCATCCGGACGGCTTGTATGTCTAGGAGGTGGCATTCTTTGTCGGTCCTCCTCCCGACGTTTCTCTTTATCTTCTTCCCCGCGGTCTTTAAACTCTCGCCAGGGAGGGTTCCTCGGATTCAGTGCAGCAATTGCCTCTTGCTCCACGACTGAGTTAACGTTACGCCAGTCACGAGAAGCTTTGTGGTATTGTCCTGAAGATCCGGTTCTTGAGTGGTTATCTTCCTAGCGGTCGGAACGATGTTGCTGTTCTGGAATACGTTGGGGTATTACGTCATTGGTCAGAATCTGAGACCAGTTTTTGACTTCTGGACAGGGCGACCTTTTGCTGCTCCAGTCCTTTGTTGAGTAGTTTGATTCCCAACTGGATCTGCTCTGGGCCTAGATTAGCCGATAGGATTTCCCGAGTCGCAACAGTGTTCTGTACTGGCATTGGATACACCCAGTCCTCGATGCTGTCGCGTCCAGGCATCCCAAGTTCTCCTCCAAAAAGGACTTTGTGAATCTGCGGAAATTGGTTGTCATCAGTATGACGTTTCCTGGTCTTCTGGTGTTGCCTGGAGTTGTACTTCTCCGCAGATGCCATGCATTTCTTTTCCTTCTCAATGTTTTTGGCTTCATCGAGGAGTACTTGACGACGCGCTTCTAGGGCATGTGCCCTCTCATCCAGCTCTTCAGCAGTAAGTTCTGCAGATGTAGGAATAGGTGTGGTTGATGCAGCATCAATGAGTTTACGCGCACCTTCAGTGATCACGTGTCCATCCATCGACTCTTCTTTTTTGGGCTCGTCTGGGATAAGCGCTCCATCCGAGTCTTCCTCATATTCCTCGACAATCACCTCCTCTGCCGGAGGGTCTTTCGCCGGGGTCTTGTTCTTCTTGTTCTTCTTTTTTGCCTTCTTGGCAGCGCTGGTAGCAAAGACGGCTTTGGGTCCGTTTCCCAGATTCAAGCTCTGATCGGTACTTTCGGACATCTGGACCTCGGGATTATCTCCGATTTCCATGTCATCCTACGCTTTGGGAGAGTGTTCCCCGGATCCTTCATCCATGGCTTCTCCTTCCTCTGTAGCTTTGGAGTTATACTCCTCTTCGTATTCCGCGGAGAACTTTCGGAAATCTGCTGACGTCATCGATTCATCTGAAGATGCGGGTACGTCGGTGTTTGTACGGTTCGCCTCCAGCACAGAGTCGGTGTTGTCTCCAACATCGGCAGAGCCGGATCCGGATCCCACATATTCGATGAAATGCGACGCTTGCCTCCTGAGATAGTTGCGTCTCCCGCGATCGGCCTCCTCGAAACGCCTGGTGGTCTCGAGAATATCGTCTATGCTTGCATCTTGCATCATCATGCGTCTTAGCGTGTATCTCAGGAAAGGCATGTTTGTCCCGGCATCATCAGAGCCGGAACCAATGTTGTTGCTATGCTCCTCCTGGATTTTGACTTCAGCGGGTGGGTCGATCTGGGATTCAGCCTCTCCAGGGAGATCCACTCCAGATTCAACTTGGACCGCCAGGTCTGCTTCAGGCTCGGATTTCTCCACTATCTCCACAACTGGTGCGGGCTGGGTGGGACTAGGGTTTTCTGAGATCTGGAACTCTGCCGCCTCCGTGGACAAAGGGGATCCAGAGTTTTCTTCTGCCTCTATCATCACCGGTGGGGTGGGTGGGGCAGGTTCAGCAAAGCTGATGTAAACATCGATCTCGCCAGAAGACATGATAGTGTAGGCAGTCACAGCCTCCCTAGCCGGAATCTAGGTCTCGTCGAGAACGATGAGAGGGACGTCGCTGGCATAGAGGATGCGACCAACGGCGATGGTCTTGCCCATTCCGATTCTTGCAGATTCCACTCGGAACACAGATCCGAAGCTCACTTGCCCCACGGTGGGCACCAACTATCATCAGATTGATGACAAGTACGCCATGAGGGGGTCCTTGAGACGTGCGGAGGAGAGGGGTGTGAGACGTACGGTGTTCCGGGACGGTGAGCACACAAGTTTACCCAGGTTCGAATCCGCCGGCTTTGGACAGATCCTACTCCTGCTAGCAATCCAGTAATACGGCCGAGCCGGAAATATGGGTTACAAGGGTTCGCCTGTGCGAGTTGAGATTGTAGACTATTGGGTGCCCTAAAGGCTCTCCCTAGGACGGCTTATATAGATATCCGGCCTAGGGTTTACAGGAGAGATCTATCCGGCTACGACTAAGAGTCGGTTACAGAGTATATCTTGAACTACAAGTAACACTATGGGCCTAAGTCGGTAAGTCTTCTGGGCCTTCCCGTAGCCGGACTGAACTCCGTTTCTTCTCCCTGACTGGGCCACCCGTGAAGCAAAGCTCTAACCCGAAGTGGGCCACCCTGGTCAGTGAGGAACTGTGAGGATACCCGGAAAGTATATCCCCAACAGGGGCTAGATTTACGGTGAACTGTAATAATAAGTTCAAATTTTGTATTGATTGATCCACGGATGATGATGATTTGGGAGGCCACTCGGTATGTTTTGCTTTAGATTTGTCTCAGGGGCGGAGGTCCCTTTAATTTGGGCAAGTTAGGGCGGCTGCTGCCCTACCCTGATTTTTGCTAAAATTTCGAGTATATGTATGCATCTCTAGCATCGGCAGCAGATAGAGCTCATCCTGTTCGTCCGTTCGTCTGCATTCTCGGGTGTTCGTATCTCATCTTTCGATAAAGAACTGCACTAATGTGATGCCTAGACCTTGGAAGTAGTACTAATATAACCGGCGTTCATTCTAGCTAGAGTTAAGACTTTAATTTGTGTACTTCGATAAGAAAAATGCTCCACTTTACTTTCTTAGCTGATCTTGTATTGTACTCTATCAGCTAATACTGTACTATTTCACAATTATTGATAGCTGGTAGAGACATTATCTGTCCACGGGATTTCTTTTGTAGTGTTCGGGTAAGAAGATCTTGGATAGACTCATGATCGAAGAAGATAAGAGAGCCCTGTGCAGTCTGGATGGAGGGGCTAGCCAGGAACACCCACGTGGAGAACACCTGTGACGAGTTCTGCAAGATGCTGTTAATACCGGGAGGGTTAGACGCGCGGAGCATACCCAACTCTTTTTTGCCAACGTTTGGTGGTGAGTATCCAGAGGCCATCAAGCTGAAGATATGCAAAGCCTACAGCTGGGAAATCGAGCTGAAAAAGTAAGATGGCAAGGTAATCCTTGACAAAGGATGGCTAGATTTTGTCAAAGCACATGACTTGAAGGTAGGATACTTTCTGGTATTCAAGAAAATTGCCACCACTTCCTTTAAGGTGATAGTATTTGATCATGATAACTGCAAGAAGGTGATCAGATGTGCAGGTTATCACCCATCATTTAATGGACAATTTACTATATCGTAGGTGTATTAATGTAGTGACTGTTCGCTTCTAATTATAACTATTCTGTAAAGAGGTGCTTGAACACCTTTCGCTATCATGCATCCTGTTGGAACACCGTGGTACTTAATCGCGCTAGGCTCCAATGTGGAGGTATTTATTGTACTATGTTTGCAGCAAAACTGCAAAACAAACATCTAGTGTACTAGTGCTAGTATTGTACTACCTCCTATTCCAAAGTATTAAGGCTGGACATAAAACTCGAAACTCGACGAGTTTAATGAGCACTCGTTTGCTCGGCTCATTCAAAATCGACTCGTTTCCTTAACGATCTTGGCTGAGCTACAGTTTTTGCTCGATATCCTTAACGAGCTAAACGATCGAGTTAACATTGTTTGTGAGCTACTCGTTAAGCTCGGTAACAACCAAGGTAAGGCCCACTTATGTTGCTACATGTCTAATCTGGCAGCCCATCTAAGGCAAACATCTAGCCCATTGAGTAAGACTGATCAATCCAAGAGCGAGAGCGACCGACCAAAAACCTTACCCTAGACTCTCCCGATCGATTTAGAATATTTCTCATGTGTCTCGTCAACTCGTCATCTCCCACTGCATACCCCATCTCCATCTTCTTGATCTGGATCTGCTGGCCGCGGCACTGACTGAACCCTGCCGACTGTCGTTTTTAATTATCGGTATGCCTCTATCTAAGGCTGATACATTTTCATAACGAGCAGCTCGTGAGCGCTTGTTAACATCTAATGAACCGAGTTGAGCTTTACTTTTTGCTCGTTATCCTTAACGAGTTTATTGATCTGAGCCTTAACAAGTCGAGCCTTAACGACTCGAGTTGCTCGATAGTCCATCCCTACAGTATAATCCTTTTTAGCAAACTAAACAAACATCATCTGGTCAAACATGACAGCAGTAGTAACTCTAGTCGGCGTACACGGCAGTGTGCCGGCCTTGCTGTAATGGCCCAGGTTGTGACATGGTTAATTTAGGGCACGACAGCGTGTCGGCCTAGCTATAAAATGCGCCAGGATTTCAGATGGTTAATTTAGTGCATAGCAGTGTGCAAGCCAAGCTAATCGGCATCCTGGATACAGCTCCAGAGGCCTTGCAAAAAAACTCGTTCAAAGAGCCATCCCATCTTCCCCATCTCGGTTGTTTTTATCCCCACTCGCCAACGCCACCTGGCCCCGCATTTGGGATCGTCTCCAGTGCATGCTTCGCACATTTTCCTCGCCATCTCACCCGCTGCATCGGATCTTGTAGGTCGTGCTCCACCCCTCTCCAAAAGTCCCCCGATAGTCATACTATGGTCCGACCTCTTCCCCCCAATCCATCCCGATGTCGCAATCAATGCACAACCCACTGCACGGCATCTATAGCAAGGTTGGCGACGATGTTTTCAATGAAATCGGTATGTGTATGGACACTACTAGCGCCGCCCGGCTGGCCGCATGCTCCAAGGATCTGTACTGCCAAGTCGCGAGCGAAAAAGGTAGCAGATGCCCCAACGACCACTGCGGGACATTCGTCCCCTACAACGACATCTACGACCACATAATGTGGTGCTTTCACGGCCAACAAGTCTGCATGAAGCCTAGATGCGAGTTCATCACCTCGTCGGTAGAGCTAACACCTATGGTAGAGCTTGTCCGCCACCTCAGAGTTGCCCACTCGAGGACTACTCCCATAATGCTCTATAGCCACAAACACTGGGAGCCGTCTAAGCCGGTGCCCACAGGAGGATCATGGAGAGCAGATATCACCGGCATCGGGAAAGAGGGCACCGTGTTCGTCGCCCAAATTGATGGCCACACCACGGACATCGTCATATCCCCCAGGTTCGTCAGTTCAGGGGCGTGTGAATCGCCGTGGTACAAGGTGAAGCTTTGGTCGATGTCTCTGTGGCATGAGCTCCATGCAGTCGAAATGGAGGCGACATCTGAGCTGATGAGCAGGTCATCGTCGGCCGAAGTCGCCCTGGAACGGCTCAGGTCGTACCTGTCACAGCCACGGTGTTACCTGGAAGCTTTTGAACCATTTGTCGGAATTCCCTGTGGATTAGGAGTATTGCATAAACAAGTTTCAAAAGTGAGATAAAACATCTAAATATTCTTTGTGATGATCCCAATGTTAAGATATGTAACATTGTACTAATTAATTACTACTTTATCTTGGTGACAAATTCAATTTGTATGGGGAGAGGTGGTACAAGTTTGCGGCAATGTATACCTATTTCCAATGTACGTTGCTGACATAGTGGGCCCACATGTGATGGTGTGACAAGGAAATGGTAACATGCAGGAAAGAAAGTGCTACTCGGCCAGCACTTGACACGTTGTTGTGTTATGCCGAGTTTTTGTATGGAGGTCTTAACTTGCTACTACTAATCTATTTTGTAGTATACATATGTAGTGGTACTTGTTCAGATCAACCGACCGAGTGCTGAATATGGACTCTCTTTCCTTATGAGTCATGGCCTTGCTACAACTTTTGAATTTCAATGTATTCATTGCTGAATCTGTCATTTCTTTTGGCCATTGTCTGTACTGCTAAATCGTTGGGCTAAGCAACTGATTTTCTGGCGCCGTTGCCGGGGAGTCAAGGACATCTTCACAAGGGGAGTGATACGTCCATTTTGCATCACCATTCTATGTCATAATTCACTGTTATTCATTGATATATTACATATTAAGAGGTGATACTTATGTTATTTCATCTATTTTTGCATGGTTGATGACTTTTGGAGCATGGACCGTTGCAGTCATGATTCTGATGGAAAAAGTGTTGTTTGGAGGCAAAATTCGCGAAGATCAGAAAATCCGGGAAAATATACGGAAAATCCTATTTTTCTAGAAGATGAAGGAAGTCAGAAGGGGGCTGGATATGGGCCACAGGGGGCCCACACCACCCCCTAGCGCGGGCCACCCTAGGCCACGCCACCAGGTGGTGTGGCCGCCATGGTCCACCCCTGGCACTCCCCTCTGGCGTATATTATCCTTTCAAAACCCTAATACTCGGGGAGCGACCACAGAAAGATTCCGCCGGCTCTGCGGGGCAGAAAACACCGAGAGAGAAAGATCTCTCCGGCAGACAGATTTCTGCCAGGGGAATTCCTTCCCGGAGAGGGGAGATCGTCGCCATCAACACCACCATCAAGCTGGACTTCATCGGGATCATCATCATCATCATCACCACCACCATCAGCACCATCATCACCATCTCCATATTGCTGTAACAATTGGGTTGAATCTTGCATTAGTTCTTAGGGGAAACTTTCCCGATGTTGATTACTCTTTGTAGTTGATGCTATTGAGTGAACCATTGAATTATTGTTTATGTTCAGATTGTTATACATCATTATTCCATCTCTAATCATGATCCATATGATGTCTTGTGAGTAGTTTGTTTTGTTCTTGAGGACATGGGAGAAGTCATGTTGTTAGTAGTGGAATTGTGTTGAGAAAGATTCAATAGTTTGATATTTAAGTTGTGGTGTACTTCTTCTAGTGGTGTCATGTGAACGTCGACTACATGACACTTCACCTATATGGGCCTAGGGGAATGCATTGTGTATTTGTCTACTAATCGTAGGGGTTGCCAGATGTAAACTTGAACCCCCGTTCGGAAACCATTGCACAAGGGACGTAAGGGTCTTAGAGTTTAAAGCTGTGGTTAGGTTTCTACCTTAATTACTTTCTTGTACTTACGGATGTTTGCAAGGGGTATAATCACAAGTATGTATTAGTCCTAGGAAGGTCGGTACATTAGCACAGGTTCACCCACACAACACTTAGCAAGCTAAAGAAGATTAATCAACTATATGAAGCGAAAGCACTTGATAGTCTTCCCATGTGTCCTCGAGAATGTTTGGTCACCTTAAGTAATACAACCGGCTTGTCCTTTGCTGCATAAAGGATTGGGCCACTTGCTGCATTTATTCCTATTGTCTTTTATTTACTCGTACTTTATTTACTTGCATTATCAAAAACCCCTAAAAATCCGTTTGCTAAGTATTTGTAGAGAATTCCTAATCCATACCACTAGCCAGCACCTTCTTCTCCTTGTTGGGTTCGACACTCTTACTTATCAAACATACTGCGATACACCCCCTATATTTGTGGGTCATCAAGACTATTTTCTGGCGCTGTTGCCAGGGAGTGAAGCACTATTGGAGAGTGGAACTAGTAAAGGAAACTTCTACTGTGAGTATTGTTTACTTCTGTTAGTTGCTTTATTTTCGTTATGGATAATCCCCTGAGTTTCTTATTTGGCAATGCTACTACCACTGCTAAGGTAGTAGATGAGCCACCATCTGCTGAGAATGATGCTTTTAAAATACATACAAGAATTATTGATCGTGTTATGGATAACTACTATGTTGGGGATGGAACTGTCCATCCCGGTGATCATTTGCTCTTTATACACGAATTATGTGGGTTGTTCAAGTGTGCAGGTATTACTACAGATCAAGTTAAGAATAAGTTATTCTCATTATCGCTGAAAGGAAGAGCTGAGGAATGGTATAAGCTGCTCAAGAATGGTCAAGCTCTTGAATGGGAGGAAATAGTACCTCTCTTCTATTCAAAATTTTATCCTCCTAGTGAGATTCACAAAGATCGGAATCAAATATACAACTTTTGGCCTCTTGATGGAGAGAGTACAGCTCAAGCTTGGGGGAGATTGAAGTTACTAATGCTCAAATGTCCCATTCATGAGCTCCCCAACAATATTATTATCAATAACTTTTATGCAAGGCTCCCTCTACATGACAAGGATTTATTGGATGCTTCTTATGCTGGATCATTTACTCGCATGGAAGAAGAAGCTAAATGGGATCTTCTGGACCGTATTCAAGATAATGCTGAAGCTTGGGAGAATGAGAAAGGTAGAAAGTCAGGTATAAATTATGATTATGAATGCATTGAATCTTTTATGGGAACTGATGACTTTCAAAATATTAAAAATGCTTATGGTCTAGACTCTCAAGCTATTGCTTCTTATTTTAAGGCTTTTGCTTCCTATATTGAAGTGCCTAAAAAGAAGTGGAATAAGTACCATGAACCTTATAAAGATATTGCTAAGAGTGTTCCTGTAAGAAATACTGAAGTTTATACTACTAATCATGTTTTACCTGAACCTTACATTGAGAAAATGCCTTTCCCAGTTAAGATAAAGGAACATTCTATGATAGCTAGTATGTTTAATGAAAGTACGAATGAAGCTGTTGAACCTAATAAACAAATGGTTGATGAACCTATAATAGCAAATGTGAAGACTTTGTTACTAAATATGAAGAAGAGGGACACACTATCCTTTGTAAGGATACCTCTGATATTGTCTCACAAAGTAGTGTTATGAGAGCTAGTATTCCTGTGTTTTTTGTTAGAATAAGTGATCATTGCTATGATGGTCCTTGTGATAGTTATATTGTTAAGTTTATGCATGATACTGAAAGTTACTATGAGAGAGGGAAACGTGTTCTTATGTATCTCAATAATATCAAGTTTCCTCGTTTTATGCTGAAAGTTTTTATGTTGCACTTCTTTTGCCCTCCTATGCTAGTAGCCTCTGGTTTCAACAACTTGTTTGTTTACAAAATTCCTTTTCATAGGAAGTGGGTTAGACTTAAATGCGTGTATTTTTGCTTCTTAATGCTCTCTTTCACTTCAATTCATATTCTTATGTGAGCATCATCAAAATTATCATGCCCATCTTAATGGCTATAAAGAAAGAGCTTTTTGGGAGACAACCCAATTTTTTTTTTTGCTTTCAGTTTGTTTTTGTTTCTTTGAGTCTTGGAAGTTATTACTTCGGTAATAACCTCTCCTTATCCTTTTTGTTTGGTTTTTTGTGTCAAGATCAACCTTTAATGAGAGAGAAGTAATATTTGAGGAAGTTGCTGTCCCGAAACAGATTCTTTTGCTTCACCGCAAAAATTCGTGAGAGATCTCTGTATGTCGGATTGAGCTGTAATTTTTTTTTGCTTCTGCCCCAGGTTGTTATTTAACTTTCGTTAGTTTTGCAATTTTTGATTTGAGCAACATAAGATTTTCTAAAAATTTGATCTTTACCTGCTGGTCTGTTTTGACAGATTTTGCCAGTCTTGCATTTGCTTCTTTAATCGATTTCCTTTTTGAATTCTTTTTGGGTTTTCGGAAGAAGTTGCTATAGTAGCTTATGTTTTGATGATTTTCAGTTTAAGTTGGAATCAAATGGTTTTATCACTTCATATACACTAATGTTGCTAATGAGAACTGTGTGGAGTTTTGTGTGAAAGAAATTTCCAGGTAGTGGAGATAATGGTGTAATAAGGAAGAGAAAGGGTTCATGACTCAAGTAATAAGTGTATGAAGATGAAGATATCGATGATATTCAAGTGATGACTCCGGAAGAATCTACTAGATACCAAATTCAGAGACCTGCAGAGTCCGTTTTCGAATAGGTAATAGTTCTGGTAAGAAAAGTTCCGCGAAAATACTATCCAACTATATTTTTGCAGTTTTCAGTCAATATGGGAAGCTACGAAGCGAAAGAGGGACGGAAGCGGAGCCAGGGTGGCTCACACCACCCTGTGGCGTGGGCCCACCCCTGGCCGCGCCACCAGGTGGTGTGGCCACTCTAGACTCCGCCTCTGACTCGTTTTCTCCCAGTACCTTTCTTTTGTTGTGAAACTTCGTAATATATAATCCCTCAGATCCCCCGAGGTTCGTATATCGTGCTTTCATCGTGTTTTCGTTTCGATCTGTTTCTGACAAGTAGAGTCCTAGATTTGGAGCTACAATGTCTTCCTCTGGATCAACCAAGGAGGATCTCTTAGAGGATATCATCAACCCATACATGAGGGAGTTGAAGATTCATCCCAAGGAGTTATTGTTTGAAGACGGGGAGGTTCGGATAGAAGAGGTTCAAGGCCCTAAAGGTGAAGCAAGTCTGGAGGACAGGATCGAAGCACTAGAGCAAGAAGTCTTTAGGTACAAGAAGATGGCGGAACGCGAAGTGGATATCATCCACAAGATTTGTTCCGAACTCATCGCCGAGCACCAAAAGGAGACTGCTGAGCTCAAGGATGAAGTCCTCTCACTCCGCCAAACAACCAATGAACTTCAAGCACAGCTCTAAAATGTTCAAAATCAAAACTATGAGTACGAAGTTAGATTTAAACACATAAGTGCTGCTGCAAGTTTCAGGATGCTGGAGACCACGATGTCCTTTGTTGATGGGAAGCCCTTACCCTGGAAGTCGGATGAAGATGAGAGGATACCACCACCAAAGGTGTAATTTGTCATCAGGTTTGGCATCCCCTTGGTTTGTTCCAAGCTTGGGGGAGTGTCGCGGTATCACATCACTATCTTCTATCTTTTTACCTTATTAGTAGAGTCATATCTTGAATAAGAGAAGTTATTACGTAGGATGGTTTGCATTATGGAAGTGTCCCCTCTCTCGTTAGATATGTATCCCTTGGTGTGAGTTTTTGTTATGGAATATTAATGAGAAGTTCTATCATTTACTCTTTTGCTTAGCTTATATTAGTTTTCAATTCATGGTTCTATGATTGATCTTGTTGTTAGTATTGGTATCACTTTGGGATCATTGAGTTAATTTAGTTGGTTTTGGCAAACCTGGCTCGGTCAGTAGCAACACTATTTTTGAGAGTTGAATGAAAAATATAAAAGTACTCTAAAGAAAAATTATTTCATCATATTTATTTCTTGATTTGCTCATAAGTTTAGTATTCTCTAGTTAAGATCTTTTGTGCTTCCAAGGGAGATTGCATGTTTGTTTTTATCACTTGTATGTTTGTTTGTTTCCTTCAACTCTTGTACTTGTTACCTAGCCTTTGCTAGCCAAAAACCTGTACTGAGAGGGAATTCTTCTCGTGCATCCACCTCCTATAAACCAAACCCATGTCATTTGTGTCCACCATACCTACCTATTAGCACTATTGCTATTCCAAGTAAATTCTTGTTTTATCTACCTCCCAAATTAAACTTATTATGTGAAAATTAGTGATTAAAGCTCTCATGAACTTGATGGCACATCTTACTTTCTTGCATCTAATAAACTTGAACCACTGGGTCCTTCTTTGTTGCGTATATGCTTGCGCTTTATGAGTTGAAGTTAGCAGAACCATGTATTATGGGGAACGCTTTCAACGCTGCCATGGTACTTTGTACCTAGTTGATATCATGATTATTTTGCCTATGGATCCCGGCGGTGTGAAATAAAAGGGGAACTTGTAAGATCATGGAGTTCATATGTGTGTTAGAGAAACGCTAGGGTCGCTGGCCTAAGCCATGCCTAATCATGGTGGAAACTTGCAGCATAACTATAGTGAGCATTCTATGAAGCATCCTCAATAAAAACCTATGCAAATAGCAAATAAAAAGATCGCTGAGATGCTCATTGTCTGCTTGCCTTGTCATTTTGATTATGGGATAGCTCTTGTATCATGTGCAAGGGGTACCCCGTTGGCGGTTCTCAATGATACACATGTATTTACAATGACAAGAGCTTACTCGTTACTTAAGTTGAGTAGCATGAGGTTCGGTACTCGTAAGTGAGGGGCATGAGATTTCAACTATAACTTGTCAAGCATATCCTCTTAGTTGTGTCACTTTAACCTTAATCACCTAAAGATGCCTATGATAGGGGCAATGAGAGCTGAAAGCTAGTAAGTATCATAATTTTGGGAGCTCTTTATGAGACTTGCAATCCCTGCTTCCCTCTGCGAAGGGCCTTTCTTTTACTTTTTAGTTGAGTTAGTAAACCTTTTCCCTTTTATCTCAGTAAGTATTTTGAGTTGTTGTGTTTCATTCATTCATATGATGATTTATTCAATCATGTTTCATATGTTCCTTGTTTTGCACATTGCTCTTATCTTGGTGATTACTACTTTGAAAGCTTTCATTGAAAACCAGTTATTTGTGAACTCCAGCCAATTATCAACTATTCTTCGACCAGGAGCTAAGTTTGCCATTACCAATTATGATTCACTTTATATATCTTTATTGTGTTTCCTTTACCTATTGCAAGTTAAGTTATATAATAGTGAGTTGTCTTCAATTATGATCTATGTATTGATGAATGTGATGCTTCTTGTCCATATTCTTTTTATCGACTCTTCACTCCATAAACCTGAAGCCATGTTTATTGACCTCAGTTTCGCTTGGGGACAAGCAAAGTCTAATCTTGGGGGGAGTTGATACGTCTATTTTGCATCACTATTCTATGTCATAATTCACTGTTATTCATTGATATATTTCATATTAAGAGGTGATACTTATGTTATTTCATCTGTTTTTGCATGGTTGATGACTTTTGGAGCATGGACCGCGGTCGATTCGATGGAAAAGGTGCTGTTTGGAGGCAAAATTTGCGAAGATCAGAAAATCTGGGAAAATATACGGAAAATCCTATTTTTCCAGAAGACAAAGGAAGCCAGAAGGGGGTGGAGATGGTCCACAGGGGGCCCATACCACCCCCTGGCGCGGGCCACCCTAGGCCGCGCCACCAGGTGGTGTGGCCGCCCTGGTCCACCCCTAGCACTCCCCTCTAGCGTATATTATCCTTCCGAAACCCTAAGACTCGGGGAGCGACCAAAGAAAGATTCCGCCGCCTCTGCGGGGCGGAAAACACCAAGAGAGAAAGATCTCTCCGGCAGACAGATTTCTGCCGGGGGAATTCCATCCCGGAGAGGGCAGATCGTCGCCATCAACACCACCATCAAGCTGGACTTCATCGGGATCATCATCATCAGCACCATCATCACCATCATCACCATCTCCATATTGTTGTAACAATTGGGTTGAATCTTGCATTAGTTCTTAGGGGAAACTTTCCCGGTGTTGATTACTCTTTGTAGTTGATGCTATTGAGTGAACCATTAAATTATTGTTTATGTTCAGATTGTTATACATCATTATTCCATCTCTGATCATGATCCATATGATGTCTTATGAGTAGTTCTTTTTGTTCTTGAGGACATGGGAGAAGTCATGTTGTTAGTAGTGGAATTGTGTTGAGAAAGATTCAATAGTTTGATATTTAAGTTGTGGTGTACTTCTTCTAGTGGTGTCATGTGAATGTCGACTACATGACACTTCACCTATATGGGCCTAGGGGAATTCATTGTGTATTTGGCTACTAATCGTAGGGGTTGCCGGAGTGACAGAAACCTGAACCCCCGTTAGGAAACCATTGCACAAGGGACGTAAGGGTCTTAGAGTTTGAATCTGTGGTTAGGTTTCTACCTTAATTACTTTCTTGTACTTACGGATGTTTGCAAGGGGTATAATCACAAGTATGTATTAGTCCTAGGAAGGTCGGTACATTAGCACAGGTTCACCCACACAACACTTAGGAAGCTAAAGAAGATTAATCAACTATATGAAGTGAAAGCACTTGACAGTCTTCCCATGTGTCCTCGAGAATGTTTGGTCATCTTAAGTAATACAACCGGCTTGTCCTTTGCTACATAAAGAATTGGGCCACTTGCTGCATTTATTCCTATTGTCTTTTATTTACTCGTACTTTATTTACTTGCATTATCAAAAACCCCTAAAAATCCGTTTGCTAAGTATTTGCAGAGAATTCCTGATCCATACCACTAGCCAGCACCTTCTGCTCCTCGTTGGGTTTGACACTCTTACTTATCGAAAATACTGTGATACACCCCTTATACTTGTGGGTCATCAGGGAGTCCCTCATAACCAATCTCTTTACTTTGTTATTTTTGTTTTGCTTAGTTTACTTTTGCTTGGTTTGCTTGTTTCTTTATCAAAAACACAAAAAAATTAGTTTGACAAGTTTGCTTTCTTATTTAAAAACACAAAAAAATGATTACTCTTGAAAACACTAAGTTGTGTGACTTCACTAGCACCAACAACAATGATTTTATGAGCACACCTATTGCTCCACCTGTTCCTGAAGCTACTTTCTTTGAAATAAAACCTGCTTTACTCAATCTTGTTATGAGAGAACAATTTTCTGCTATTGGTAATGAAGATGATGCTGCTCATCTAAATAACTTTGTTGAACTTTGTGTGATGCAAAAGCATAGGGATATAGATGGAGATATTATTAAGCTTAAATTGTTTCCTTTCTCTTTGAGAGGAAAAGCTAAAGAATGGTTGAATTCCTTAACTAGGAATAGTATTGATTCTTAGACTAAATGCAAAGATGCTTTCATTGGAAAAATACTATCCTCCTGCTAAGATTATATCTATGAGAAGTGAAATAATGAAGTTTAAACAATCTGATAATGAACATGTTGCTCAAGCTTGAGAAAGAATGAAATCTTCTGTAAAGAATTGTCCCACTCATGGACTGACTGCTTGGATGATTATCCAAACCTTTTATGTAGGATTGAACTATTCTTTAAGAAATCTATTGGATTCTGCTGCTGGAGGTACCTTTATGACCATTACTTTGGGTGCTGCAACAAAGCTTCTGGATAATATGATGGTTAACTATTCTGAATGGCATACTGAGAGAGCTCCACAAGGTAAGAAGGTAAATTCTGTTGAAGAAACCTCCTCCTTGAGTGATAAAATTGATGTTATTATGTCTATGCTTGTTAATGGGAAAGACCATATTGATGCAAATAATGTTCCCTTAGCCTCTTTGGTTGCTCAAGAAGAGCAAGTTGATGTGAACTTTATAAGAAATAATAATTTTGGCAACAATGCTTATGGTAATAACAATTATAGGCCTTACCCTCCTAATAATACTTATGGTTATAATGGCAAACCTAGAACACCTAGTGAAGGAAGAATTTTAGAAGTTGAAAGAGCCACTAAAAACTTCATGCAAATGCAATATGAACAAAACAAATTATTTACTAAAGCTATGGAGGAACAATCTACCATTTTGAAGAATATTAGTCATCAACTTGAAAGTTTGAATAGGGAAATTCCTAGTTTGCAATTGAAACTTTCTAATGCTGAAAGAAATATATCATCTTTGTCGAAAGCACAATCCTCTTTGATTAATAAAATGACTGCTAAATCTAAAACTATTGATAATCCCTTTGCTGCCACTAATGCCATACAAGTTAGAATTGATGAAAATGTTAGACTATTAGCTGAATTGCATGCTAAGTGGGAAAGAGAAGATGAAATTGCTAGAAACATTAGTGTTTCTACTATCACTACCACTAGTGTTGAGGCTAGTAATATCTCTACTACTTTAGATGATAATTATGATTTTGATCTTGATGGTTGCAACATCTCTGAAGTTATTAAGTTCCTACAAAAGCTTGCTAAAAGTCCTAATGCTAGTGCTATGAATATGGCCTTTACAAAACACATTATGGATTCTCTCATAAAGATTAAAGAAGAAAAGATGAAACATAAAGCTTCTATTCCAATAAAACAAGAAGATGGTTGGGAACCCATAATTAATATGAAAGTGAATGCTTTTGATTTCAAAGATTTATGTGATCTTGATAGTAGTGTTTCTATTATGCCTAGAAGGATTTATGATATGCTTGATTTTCTACCATTGGAAGATTGTTATTTGAATGTCCCACTCGATGATAATGCTAAAAAGAAACTCATGGGGAGTATTAATGATGTTCTTATTATGGTTAACAATGCCTATGTCCCCGTTGATTTCTATGTTTTGGATGTTGAATGCAATGCTTCTTGTCCTATTACTTTGGGAAGACCTTTTCTTAGAACTGTTGGTGCCATTATTGATATGAAAGAAGGAACCATTAAATATCAACTTCCACTCAAGAAAGGTATAGAACACTTCCCTAAGAAGAGAGAGAAGAGATCTTTCTGTGCCAAGGGTAACCTCTAATGAGAGAGAAGTAATGATTGGGAAAGTTGTTGTCCTGAAACAGATTTATGTGCTTCACCGTAAAAATTAATGTAAAATCTCTGTACGTCCTTTTGAGGCGTGAATTTTTGTGCTTCTGCCCCAGGTTGTTATCTAACTTTTGTTAGATAAACACTTTTCGATTTGAGCAACAGAATGTCTTCGAAAAAATTCGTCTTTACCTGCTGGTCTGTTTTGACAGATTTCTGCCATTATTTGCATTTGCTTCTTGTTGGTTCCTGTTTGAGTTCTTTTGGGGAATTGAGATTTTTTAGGGAAGTGCTACAGTATCTTGTGTTTTAGTGAAAGTTTTATTGGTGTTGTAACTGAACATATAGACTTATTATCTTGAGTGCACTAATGTTCTAATAAAGATTGTGTGAAGTTTTGTATGAAGAAAAAATTTCAGGTGTATGGAAGGAATGAGTAATGAGATGAAAGATGGACTAAAGCTCAAGCTTGGGGATGCCACGCATGTCACCCCAAGAAATATCCAAGAAGTACAAGCGTCAAATCTTGGGGATGCCCAAGGCATCCCCTTCTTCATCAATAAAAATCCCAGGTTTCTTCCAAACGCTTCATTTTTATTGTTTCATGCACAATTGTGTTGTTCTTGGAGCGTCTTCTTTTTTGTTTTTGTTTTGGTTCTTTGTTTGCTTGGTTTGTTTAGTTTGCTGAATAAATTGGTTGGACCCCGTCTTTCATACATTGGTTTTCAAATAGTTTGGTTTGGAATGGAAAAGAGTAGGAAAAATTCATGCTTAAGTGGTAAAAGAGAGCTTGCTTTTGACTATAGCCTATGCTTTTTCATGCCATGCTTGATATTGTTTTGGCTTTATGCTTAGTATTCTTTGCTGTAGCATGACTTGTTATAAACAATTGAGATTGCTTAATGTGCCTTGGAAGAATCATGCGTTGTTTTAGCATATTAAAGCATAGTATTGTGGTATTCTCCTTTGATGTTTTATTTGGTTTGACTTGGCACATGCTCACACCATGTTATGACTATCCCAAGTCACCATAGCCTTTATGATCCTTTAGTTTTCAACTTGTAGTATCACTTTATGCTTTGATTAATGATATTTTGTCACTCTACATGATTATGGCCATTATTGCTCTCTTAGTTGGTCGCTCCCAGCCTTTTGCTAGCCTCCGTAACCAAGTATGAGTTCCACTCATGCATCCAACTCCTAAAACCAAGTTATTCCAAACAGTCCACCATACCTACCTATTAGCATATGCTATTCCAAGTATATTCATGTTTTTATCTACCTTCCGAATTAAACTTATTATGAGAAAATTAGTGATTAAAGCTCTCACGAACTTGATGGCACACTTTATTTTCTTGCATTTAATAAACTTGAACCATTGCATCCATCTTTGTTGCGTATATGCTTGCGCTTTATAAGTTGAAGTTAGCAGAACCATGTATCATGGGGAACGCTTTCAACATTGCACTTATACTTTGTACCCCGTTGATATCATGTTCTTTTGCTTATGGATCCCGGCGGTGTGAAATAAATGGGGAACTTGTAAGATCATGGAGTTTGTATTTGTGTTAGAGAAACGCCTGGGCCGCTAGCCTAAGCCATGCCTAATCATGGTGGAAACTTGCAGCATAACCATAATGAGCATTCTATGAAGCATCCTCAATAAAAACCTATGCAAATAGCAAATAAAAAGATCGCTGAGATGCTCATTGTCTGCTTGCCTTGTCATTTTGACTATGGGATAGCTCTTGTATCATGTGAAAGGGGTACCCTGTTGGCGGTTCTCTATGATACATATGTACTTACAATGACAAGAGCTTACTTGTGACTAAAGTTGAGTAGCATGAGGTTCGGTCTTCGTAAGTAAGGGGCATGAGATTTCAGCTTATAACTTGTCAAGCATATCCTCTTAGTTAAGTCACTTTAACCTTAATCACCTTCAAGATGCTTATGATAGGGGCAATGAGAGCTTAAAGCTAATAAGTACCATAATTTTTGGAAGCTCTTTATGAAACTTGAATCCCTACCTACTTCTATGAAGGCCTTTCTTTTACTTTTATGTTGAGTCTCCACCTTCTATCTTTATGCACCTACTTTGAGAGCATAGTGGTTTATGAAAAGAACACACATGCAAAGACATGCAATGACACTAGTGAATCCATGTTGTTTATTAGAAGGACACACATGCAATGACAACTGGTGGATCCATCTGGTTTATGAAAAGAAAACCACATACTAGAGTGGCATCATTGCATGTGTTTTTTCAAAAACCACAGTGATGCACACTAACACACACACACATGCAACGACTCTAGTGGTGGTTTATGAAAAGAACACACATGCAATGACTCTGGTGGATCCAGGTGCTTTATGAAAAGAACACCACATGCTGGAGTGGCAATAGTGGATCCATGTGGTTTATGAAAAGAACAAACATGCAGTGACTCTAGTTGTGGTTTATGAGAAGGACACACATGCAATGACATGCAGTGGATCCAAGTGGTGGTTTATGAAAAGAACACACATGCAATGACTCTGGTGGATCCAGTTGGTTTATGAAAAGAACACCACATGCTGGAGTGGCATCATTGCATGTGTTCTTTTCAAAAACCACAGTGATGCACACTAGCACACACACACACATGCAATGACTCGGGTGGTGGTTTATGAAAAGGACACACATGTGAAAGAACATTTCATGTTTTCCTATGTTTTGCGTGTTAGATAACAATACTATGGAGACTATTCATGTGCGCTAAGTGTGCAGGAAGTTTTGAGGGGGGCGGATAATCTGCCCCGCCAAGGGCCGGATAATCCGGCCTACCTCATCGCTCAAAGGAAGCCAAGGCGTGTCGCTCGGTACCCGGTCGGATTTTCTTCCGGAAAATCCGAACTGGTGCGGTTTTTCCTCCCCAGGCCGGATAATCTGGGTGTCGTACGGTCCGGATAATCTGGCCCCCAGTTTTCGAGCAAAAGGGGCCAAGGAGCGTCGCACGGTATCCGGTTGGATTTTCTCCCGGAAAATCCGAACTGGGGCGGTTTTTCCTCCCCAGGCCGGATAATCCGGCCCTCACATATGGCCGGATAATCCGGCCCCCATAAGTTGATCAAAGGCAAGCTCGGTGCGACGCTCTGATAGGGGTCGGACTTTCTGCCGGATATTCCGAGTCTGGGGCGGTGTTTTCCCCAGGATGGATAATCCGGCCCTCACTTGGGCTAGATAATCCGGCCCCCAAAGTGTGCAACGGCTGGTTTTTGAAGGGGGGTATATATACCCCTTCTGTTGGAGATATGCCCAAGAGGCAATAATAAAAGTGGTTATTATTATATCTTTGTGTTTATGATGAATGTTTACATCCCATGCTATAATTGTATTATAAGGAAACACTAATACTTGTGTGTTTTGTAAACATAAAAGAGTCCCTAGTAAGCCTCTTGTTGAACTAGCTTGTTGATTAATAGATGATCATGGTTTCCTGATCATGGACATTGGATGTCATTAATAACAAGGTCATATCATTAGAAGAATGATGTGATGGACACACACACCCATAGTAAGTGTAGCATAAGATCAGTCATTTAGTTCGTATTTCTACAAGCTTTCAAATGCATAGTAACCTAATCCTTTGACCATGAGGTTATGTTAATCACCATCACCGGATGGGTTCTTTGATGACATCAAACACCGCTTAAATCGGGTGGTTATAAAGGTGTCATTGGGTATTCGAAAGTATGTGTTGAAGCGCATGGACCAAGATTGGGATTTGTCCATCCATATGACGGATAGACATGCTCTGGTGGCCGTGGAATGTCATCTAGTTAGCTTGCAAGCATGTGACTAGGTCACAAGGGATGACATAACATGGAACGAGTAAAGAGTACTTATCAGTAACGAGGTAGAACTAGGTATGGAGATACCAACGATCAAACCTCGGATAAGTAGAATATCGCGTGACAAAGGGAATTGGTTTCGTATGTTAATGGTTCTATCGATCACGAAGTCATCGTTGAGTATGTGGGAGCCGTTATGGATCTCCAGATCCCGCTGATGGTTATTGATCGGAGAGGTGTCTCCATCATGTCTGCATATTCACGAACCGTAGGGTGACACACTTAAGGTTCGATGTTGTTTAGGTAGATATGGAATGTGCGTTGGAGACCGAATGTTGTTCGGAGTCTCGGTTTGGATCTGGGACATCACGAGGAGATTCGGAATTGTCCGGAGAATGATATTCATATAATGGAGATCATTTTCTAGGTTCAGAAATGTTCCGGAGTGTTTATATGGGGGTTCTAGAAGGTTTCGGAATGTTCTGGAAGGTTCCAGAAGGTTCCGTGGACTTTACTTGAAAACCAAGAAAGAAAAAGGGGA
Source organism: Avena insularis (assembly GCA_023614405.1). Classification (NCBI taxonomy): domain Eukaryota; kingdom Viridiplantae; phylum Streptophyta; class Magnoliopsida; order Poales; family Poaceae; genus Avena; species Avena insularis. The sequence continues at coordinate 473,528,780 of CM042696.1, read as the reverse complement.
GACTTGGGGGGAAGGAATGTCCCTCCCCCTCTCCCTTGTGCGCCGGCCCTAGGAGGTGGGCCTAGGGGTGGGAACCCTAGGCCGCACCCCTCCCTCTATATATAGAGGGGTGGAGGCGCCACCCCCTTGCCCCTCCACTCTTGCCCTAGCCGCCTCTCTCCTCCTCCTTCCTTCTGCTCAGGCTTAGGCGAAGCCCTGCAGAATTCTCTACTCCACCACCACCACGCCGTCATGCTGCTAGGATTCCGTGGAGAGATCTACTACCTCCACTGCTCGCTGGAACAGGGAGAGGAAGGTCTGCATCGACTCCGCACGTGTGACCGACTGCGGTAGCGCTGCCGGAACGCGGCGCCGGAAGGATCGTCTACTCGATCTTGAGATCGGCAAGTGATCGTCTACATCAACCACGAGATCTGATCTCGCACAAGGTTTTCGGATCTACAAGGGTTAGTACAGATCTATCTCGTTGCACATGTCTAATAGATTAGACCTTGGCTTTTATCTAGATTAGATCGGGGTTTTTTTCGTTCTTGCGGTAGAAATTTTTTGTTTTCCATGCTATGAACCCATCAGTGGTATCAGAGCCGTGTCTATGCGTAGATCTGTTGCACGAGTAGAACACAATGGTTTTGTGGGCGTTGGTGCTCGTGCCGTCTTTTGCTTTGTGTACTTTGCATCTTGCGGTATGGTGGGATGAAGCGGCTCGGGCTAACCTTACATGTCATCACACATGAGACTTGCTCCATGCTTGACGTGTAACTTGCTTTGCACAAGTGGCTTTGCGGGTGTCTGTCTCTCCCAGCATAGTATAGATCCAATTTACACTTTGTACTTGATAGCACTTGTATCAACGTTGTGGTTCAGTTTCGTAGGTAAGATCCGTTCTTATTCGAAAGCCCCAAACCACGTAAAACATGCAAAGAAAATTAGAGGCGTCTAACTTGTTTTTTGCAGGGGTTTTGTGATGTGATATGGCCATCATGTGATTGTGATTATATTTGATGTATGCAATGATCCTTGTTGTAATATGGCAACCGGCAGGAGCCTAATGGTTGTCTTTAATTCTATTAAGACCAGCGTGTCTGTTCATCTTGTAATAGCTTTATTCCAAGTAGTTGTAATAGTTGCTAGTGATGATGGACAACCATGAAGCGGCGCCACTGACCTTGATGCAATGCTGGTGATGATGGAGATCATGTCCGTGCTTTGGAGATGGAGATCAAAGGCATAAGAAGAAAGGGCCATATCATATCACACTAATTATGAATTGCCTGTGATGTTAATCCTTTATGCATCTTGTATTGCTTAGATCGCGACGGTAGCATTATAAGATGATCCCTCTCACTAAATATCAAGTAATAAAGTGTCCGTCCTTAGTTGGCACTGTTGCTAAGACTCGTCGTTTCGAAGCATCTCGTGATGATCGGATGTGATAGATTCTACGTGTGCATACAACGGGTGCAAGCCCGATTTGCACATGTGGAAACTAAGGTTAATCTTGACAATCCTAGCATGTACAGACATGGTCTCGGAACATGGAATACCGAAAGGTAGAGCATGAATCATATAAATGATATGATGAACATGAAGATTGTTCGCCGATGAAACTACATCTTCTCTCGTGAAGATCGGACTTGGTGTAGTGGACTTGGTTCGTGTAATCACTAAGGCAATGTGAGGGATGTTGTTTTGAGTGGGAGTTCACCTAGTTAATTTAAGAATTAAAATTGAACTCAATTTATCATAAACTTAATCTAAACTACTTGCAAATTTGTTGTAGATTATGGCGAACCTCTCCATCAATTTCAATGCGTTCCTAGAGAAAGAAAAGCTTAAGAACAATGGAAGCAACTTCACGGACTGGCTTTGTGGACTGAAGATTGTCCTCAGGGCTGGTCAGTTGACCTATGTGCTCGAAGCACCGCTAGGTGAACCACCTGCAGAAGATGCCACCGATGACGTAAAGAATGTTTACGCCACTCGGAAAAATCATTACTCCACGATTCGGTGTGTGCCATCCTGTACGGTTTAGAAACGGAGCTTCAGAAGCGCTTTGAGCACCACGACCCGTTCGAGATCATTAAGGAGCTCAAGCTCATTTTTGAGACTCACGCGGCCGTGGAGAGCTATGAGGCCTCCAAAAAGTTTTTTAACTGTAAGATGGAAGAGGGTAGCTCCGTTAGCGAGCATGTGCTCACCATGTCTGGGCACGCAAACAAGCTCCAAGAGTTGGGGATAACGATTCCTAATGAGTTAGGGATTAACCATGTCCTCCAATCACTGCCACCGAGTTATAAGAACTTTGTGATGAACTACAATATGCACTGCATGAACAAGACGTTGCCTGAACTATCGTCCATGCTGAAAACTGCTGAAGTGGAGATCAAAAAGGAGCACCAAGTGTTGATGGTCAATAAGACCACAATTTCAAGAAACAGGGCAAGCCTAAGAACAAGGGCAACTTCAAGAAGGACGGCAAGAAAGCTGCCTCACCTGCTAAGAAGCCCAAGGCTGGTCCTAAGCCTGAAACTGAATGCTTCTCTGCCAAGGGTGCAGTCCTTTGAAGCGAATCGCCCCAAGTACCTGGCGGATCTGAAGAACGGCAACATCAAGAAGAAAGGTATATTCGATATACATGTTATTGATGTGTGTCTTACTAGTAATCATAGTAGTGCCTGGGTATTTGATAATGGTTCGGTTGCTCATATTTGTAACTCGAAACAGGAGCTGGAGAATAAGCGAAGACTGGCGAGAGACGAGGTGATGATGCGCGTTGGAAATGGCTCCAAGGTTGATGTGATCGCCATCGGCATGCTCCCTCTACATCTACCTTCAGGATTAGTTTTAAATTTGAATAATTGTTATTTGGTGCCTGTGTTAAGCATGAACATTATATCTGGATCTGGTTTATTGCGAGACGGTTACTCTTTTAAGTCCGAGAATAAAGGTTGTTCGATTTATATGAGTAATATCTTTTATGGTAATGCACCTGAGATGAATGGTTTATTCTTACTAAATCTCGATAGTAGTGATACACATGTTCACAAAATAGATGCTAAACAAACAAAATTTAATGATAATTCTACATACATGTGCCACTGTCGTCTTGGTCACATTGGAGTGAAGCGTATGAAGAAACTCCATTCTGATGGACTTCTTGAATCACTTGATTTTGAATCACTTGAAAGATGCGAAGCATGTCTAATGGGAAAAATGACTAAGACTCCATTCTCTGGAATAATGGAGCGAGCTATAGACTTATTGGAAATAATACATACCGATGTGTGCGGTCCGATGAGTGTAGCATCGCGTGGTGGATATCGTTATGTTCTCACTTTCACGGATGACTTAATTAGATATGGATATGTATACTTTATGAAACATAAGTCCGAAACTTTCGAGAAGTTTAAGGAATTTCAAAGTGAAGTGGAAAATCATCGTAACAAGAAGATTAAGTTTCTGCATTCTGACCGCGGAGGTGAATATCTAAGTTATGAGTTTGGCATGCATTTAAAGAAATGTGGAATACTTTCGCAATTGACACCGCTAGGAACACCACAGCGTAATGGTGTGTCCGAACGTCGTAATCAAACTCTCTTAGATATGGTTCGGTCTATGATGTCTCTTACAGATTCACCGCTATCGTTTTGGGGCTATGCATTAGAGACAGCCGCATTCACTTTAAATAGGGCACCATCTAAATCCGTTGAAACGACACCGTACGAATTGTGGTTTGGAAAGAAACCTAAGTTGTCGTTCCTTAAAGTTTGGGGTTGCGAAGCGTATGTAAAGAAGTTACAACCTGATAAGCTTGAACCCAAAGCGGAGAAATGCGTCTTCATAGGATACCCAAAAGAAACAATTGGGTATACCTTCTATCATAGATCCGAAGGCAAAGTTTCCGTTGCCAAGAATGGATCCTTTCTTGAGAAGGAGTTTCTCTCGAAGGAAGTGACTGGAAGGAAAGTAGAACTCGACGAGGTTATTGAACCTTCTCTCGGAGTTGAGAGTAGCGCAGCACCGGAAGATGTTTTGTGCCGCTTTGCACCAATTGGAGAGGAAGCTAATGATGGTGGTCATGAAACTTGAACGGTTGTTTGCTGAACCTCAAGGTCAACGAGGGTTCATACCACTCCTGATTGGTATGACCCTGCCTTGAACGTCATGTTGGTGGACAACACTAATGACCCTGCGACGTATGAAGAAGCTATGGTGAGCCCAGATTCTAACAAATGGCTAGAAGCCATGAAATCCGAAATGGGATCCATGTACGAAAACCAAGTGTGGACTTTGGTGGACTTACCGGATGGCCGTAAGGCTGTCGAGAACAAATGGATTTTCAAGAGAAAAACAGATGTTGATGGTAATGTTACCGTCTATAAAGCTCGACTTGTCGCGAAAGGGTTCCGGCAAATTCAAGGAGTTGACTACGATGAGACATTCTCACCAGTAGTGAAGCTAAAGTCTGTGAGGATTTTGTTAGCAATTGCTGCATATTTCGATTATGAAATTTGGCAGATGGATGTCAAAACGGCATTCCTTAATGGTGACATTGAGGAAGAGTTGTATATGGTACAACCCAAGGGTTTTGTCGATCCTAAAGATGCTGACAAGGTATGCAAACTTCAGCGCTCCATTTATGGACTGAAGCAAGCATCCCGGAGTTGGAATCAACGTTTTGATAAAGTAATCAAAAACTTTGGATTTATACAAACTTATGGAGAAGCTTGTATTTACAAGAAAGTGAGTGGGAGCTCTATAGCATTCCTAGTACTATATGTAGATGACATATTGTTGATTGGGAATGATATAGAACTTCTTAATAGTGTCAAAGCCTATTTGAATAATAGTTTTTCAATGAAGGATCTTGGCGAAGCGGCATATATTCTAGGCATCAAGATTTATAGAGATAGATAAAGATGCCTAATAGCGCTTTCACAAAGTACATACTTGGACAAAGTTCTAAAGAAGTTTAGAATGGAAGAGAGCAAGAAAGGGTTCGTGCCCATGTTGTCAGGTAAGACCTTGAGTAAGACTCAAAGTCTAGCTACGGCAGAAGATAGAGAGAAAATGAATAATATTCCCTATGCCTCGGCCATAGGTTCTATCATGTATGCCATGTTGTGTACAAGACCGGATATAGCACATGCTGTTAGTTTGACTAGCAGATATCAAAGTGATCCTGGAATGGAACCTTTGGATATGGTCAAGAATATCCTAAAGTACCTAAATAGGACTAAGGATATGGTTCTTTCTTATGGAGGTGATGAACATCTTGTTGTAAACAGTTACACTGATGCTAGTTGGAACACCGATCCGAATGACTCGAAGTCACAGTCTGGATACGTATTTATTTTGAATGGTGCTACAGTGAGCTGGAGGAGTGCCAAGTAAAGCGTTGTGGCGAAATCTTCAACTGAATCGGAATACATAGCTGCTTCAGAGGCTGCACAATAAGCTATATAGATGAAGGAGTTCATTACTGAACTTGGTGTGGTTCCTAGTGCGTTGGACCCGATGGCCATCTACTGTGACAACACAGGTGCCATAGCTAATGCACAGGAGCCAAGGTCGCATAGCAAGCTGAAGCACATCAAGCTATGTTTCCATGCTATTCGTTAGTATGTCCAAGATGGTGACATAAAGATTTGCAAAGTACACACTGATTTGAATGTGGCAGATCCGTTGACTAAACCTCTCCCTAGAGCAAAGTATGACCAACACCAGAACGCCATGGGTGTTAGGTATCTTACCATGTAATCTAGATTATTGACTCTAGTGCAAGTGGGAGACTGTTGGAGATATGCCCAAGAGGCAATAATAAAAGTGGTTATTATTATATATTTGTGTTTATGATGAATGTTTACATCCCATGCTATAATTGTATTATAAGGAAACACTAATACTTGTGTGTTTTGTAAACATAAAAGAGTCCCTAGTAAGCCTCTTGTTGAACTAGCTTGTTGATTAATAGATGATCATGGTTTCCTGATCATGGACATTGGATGTCATTAATAACAAGGTCATATCATTAGAAGAATGATGTGATGGACACACACACACCCATAGTAAGTGTAGCATAAGATCAAGTCATTTAGTTCGTATTGCTACAAGCTTTCAAATGCATAGTAACCTAATCCTTCGACCATGAGGTTATGTTAATCACCATCACCGGATGGGTGCTTTGATGACATCAAACACCGCTTCATAACTGGGTGGTTATAAAGGTGTCATTGGGTATTCTAAAAGTATGTGTTGAAGCGCATGGACCAAGATTGGGATTTGTCCATCCATATGACGGATAGATATGCTCTGGGCCCTCTCGGTGGAATGTCATCTAGTTAGCTTGCAAGCATGTGACTAGGTCACAAGGGATGACATAACATGGAACGAGTAAAGAGTACTTATCAGTAACGAGGTAGAACTAGGTATGGAGATACCGACGATCAAACCTCGGATAAGTAGAATATCGCGTGACAAAGGGAATTGGTTTCGTATGTTAATGGTTCTATCGATCACGAAGTCATCGTTGAATATGTGGGAGCCGTTATGGATCTCTAGATCCCGATGATGGTTATTGATCGGAGAGGTGTCTCCATCATGTCTGCATATTCACAAACCGTAGGGTGACACACTTAAGGTTCGATGTTGTTTAAGTAGATATGGAATGTGCGTTGGAGACCGAATGTTGTTCGGAGTCTCGGTTTGGATCTGGGACATCACGAGGAGATCCAGAATTGTCCAGAGAATGAGATTCATATAGTGGAGATCATTTTCTAGGTTCGGAAATGTTCCGGAGTGTTTATATGGGGGTTCTAGAAGGTTTCGGAATGTTCCGGAAAGTTCCAGAAGATTCCGTGGACTTTACTTGAAAACCAAGAAAGAAAAAGGGGAGACTTGGGGGGGAAGGAATCTCCCTCCCCCCTCTCCCTTGTGCACCAGCCCTAGGAGGTTGGCCTAGGGGTGGGAACCCTAGGCCGCACCCCTCCCTCTATATATAGAGGGGTGGAGGCGCCACCTCCCTTGCCCCTCCACTCTTGCCCTAGCCGCCTCTCTCCTCCTCCTTCCTTCGCCAGGCTTAGGAAGCCTGCAGAATTCTCTACTCCACCACCACCACCACGCCCGTCGTCTGCTGGGATTCCGTGGAGATCTATTACCTCCGCTGCTGGAACAGGGAGAGGAAGGTTCGCATCGACTCGCGTGTGACCGATCATGTAGCGCCGAACGCGGCGCCGGAAGGATCGTCTACTCGATCTTGAGATCGTAAAGTGATCGTCTACATCAACCACGAGATCCGATCTCGCACAAGGTTTTCGGATCTACAAGGGTTAGTACAGATCTATCTCGTTGCACATGTCTAATAGATTAGATCTTGGCTTTTATCTAGATTAGATCTGGGTTTTGTTCGTTCTTGCGGTAGAAAATTTTGTTTTCCATGCTATGAACCCATCACCTTCTTCCCCAACATTCAGAACTCTTGATTCATTCGAAATTGTCTAGACATTATGCAAGAGCTCTCATTCTCGATCTCCCACTTCAACCACCCGAAGGTCTTGATCTTTGGTGGAATTGAAGGAGGAGAAGTTCATCATCATTATAAAGAATCAAGCGCTTCAACTCCTCTCCATTCACTTGGAGAAATCCCTGATCTAGTATTCTTGTCAATACCTAGATCTTGTTTATTGTATTTGATAAGTTTGTTCTTGTGGCAGCTTGTTGTCATTTCGGGAGCCTCCAAGTTGTTGTGGAGTTGTTTCCCTGCTAGTTGTGTAAAGGCGTCGGTGCCCACCTCGAAAGGTACCTATAGTGGAAGGTGGATCAGGCCTTTTGTGGCGAGATCCATCGGAGAACAGGGTGAGGCCTTTTGTGGCGTGGTGGTCTTAGTACCGCCCACCCCTCCAACGCAGACGTACTTCCCTTAACAAGGAAGGAACTGCGGTCAAACAAATCCTGTGTCTCCGTGTGCTTCACTTCGGTTTACTCGTTCCTCTTCCACTCGTTCTTTACTCGCTAGTAGATAGGTTTGCATATAGGGAAATTCCACCTAATAGTTTATCTAGAGAATTTACCCTTTGTGCTAAGCCTAAAATTGAAAAAGAATTAAAAATATGTGTAGCACCTATTCACCCCCCCCCCTCTAGGTGCCCATACGATCCATTTCAACATGCAATGACACTGGTAGATCCAAGTGGTGGTTTATAAAAAGAACAAACATGCAATGACCCTAGTTGTTGTTTATGAAAAGGACACAACATGCAAATGACACTGGTTGATCCATATGATTTAGTACGAAACATGCATTTTCCATTTCTAAAAGGAACACACATGCCTACTCTTTCTATTTTCTATTTGAATCCCTTATTCTGTCTTGCCCTTGGTTTTTTCACACTACTCAGTTTTGCCCTCTCTCTTGGTCACAAATATCACAAAAGCCCAAACATGTGCTCACTCTGGGTGCCCACCAACCGTTGATCCTCTGTGATCCAACAGGCAGGATAACCCCTCCCTTCTCCACTTTTTTGTAGGGTTTATCCGTGCCACCTCTCTATCTGTGCCACCGATACTTTACCTCCATAAACAAGTGAAAATCCATCTCAAAAAATAAATAAATTAATGATCATATTTCGAAGAAGCTCTCGTCCCTGTCTTCCGGTTCATCCTCGTCTTCGTCAACGTCATGGTCCTTGCCATCACCACCGTCGGTGTCCTCCTCTGATGACTCGACACCGCCCCCTTCTTCGTATAAGCGCGCTATTTCCTCGTCGGAGTCCTCCTCCTCCTATTCATAGTCCCACAGGTCCATGTCACTCTCCTCCGCTTCTGCCTTCAATTGATCGATGAACGCCTCCTCGTTGGCCGAGTCGGACTCGTCTAAATAGTTGTCTCCTCTCTTCTTCCTGGTATTCTTCTCGTTCCTCTTCTTGTCCGTACTCGCTGGTGCAACACGCGCCCCCGTCCTGGCTGCTGCTTTGTGCTCGTCAGTCACTGCAGGTACCCCACGCTCCTCCTGCGCGGCCGATACGAGCTTCGATGTCGTGTTGTCCTCGAGTGCTGATGTCGATGGATCCTGGCGCGGTCGGACTCGACGTGCTGCCTCAGTAGGCGACTCGCGAGCGTGAACGATGCAGCGAAGAGCAGGGGACATAGGACGGTCAGTGGATGGCTTGAACCTGCCATTTCCACGACGAGGGGGCATCGTGCTCGAGGAAGTTGTTCGGAATGAGCGATGGCAGGTACACAGAGTTGGGTGCCGATCTGATCAAGGGATGAGCAGCGGTTTCGTGCGTCGTGTACACGCATGCATTTGTCGATTATTAAAAAAATGTAATATCTCGCGTACTGAACATAATTTGATCACAACAAAAGTGGCACAGCATATTCTAGACTCGTAAATATCCCGTGTGTTCCTGTCGACGTGGAGTTCAACAGAGTTCGACATGCCGATGTGATCGTGCAGCAGTTGCGCGCGTCATTGCCCCATCAACACGTGACACACGCACGCGGGACGTGCACGCCGATGCCCATGATTACCACCTGGCTCCACTCATTTTTAGGGGTAAGCTCGCACTCCTCTTATTATATACTAGATTTTAGGCGACACCGAAGACCATTGAACTGTCCATCGCAATAAAGACAAGTCCCATCGATTCCCTATCCCTGCCTCCCTGGCTTCTTTGAGAAGGTAGACCATACACGGTGGTCTTTTATAATAGTAGTAGTACTACTAGACCACGGCACGTACTCTTTGACTCTTCTCCCACACTAATCACTATCTTCTTCCTCCTGTCGTCACCTCCCTCCCCCTGCAAGCCATGGCTCCCTTGAGGAGAGGCCGGTCGACCATCCTTGCGGAGAAAAAGGAGAGAGCTCGCCGCGAGTCAGTTCTTGCTCTACCAGCCCCTCAAGCCCCCCCCCCCCTCTCACTGAGGCCCAATCTCTCCCAACAATGGCGCCGAATGTTCTAGCAAGCGCGGGCTCCTCCTGGTACGATCTTCTTGTTCTACTTCTTCTCCATCTCCTTCTCCATCATGATCTTATTCTGCTTCTTCTTGTTTTTCTTCTTCTTCTTGCTCTTCCTCTTCTACGTATTACAGGTCGGCCGTGGAGCCAGAATCCACCACGACGGAGGCGTTGCAGGAACCGTTCGGTCCCGTTTCATGTCTCAGCGAGGTAGAAAATCTCCGCACTATTATTTCTCTGAGTTGTGATGTGGATTTCTTAGATCGTGTCCGCCCCGCATTGGGGTTTTTTCTTTTCTTTTGCGAGTTGTATTAGTTTTCATGATTATGACTGGATCTCTTGGTCTTTCCTTAATACAGTTGTTCATAGATTCAATATGGATTTTTTTTGATTAGGATTAGTTTATCGTGGTTATGAATAGATCTCTAGGTCCATTTTAACACTGTTGTCCATAGATTCAGCAGGGATTTTTTGATTTGTATTAGTATTCACCTGGAACCTGGAGTGTAATTATAGAATTTATATTTCAGTTAACATAAACGATGAAGCGATCGAAGGCCGAGTACCGTGACAAGGTGGCCGCGATCAGTGCCAAGATTGACAACCAACATGAGCTTGCACGCTCCCTCACCCAAGCTAATGAGAGCCTACGCAAGCAATTATCTGTGCAGAAGGAGATCTCGCTAGATTTTGCACGTGACATCGTGAGGCTGCAGAAAGTGCTCGACCGTAACTTGAACAGGCAAGAACAGCCATCAAGATAATCAACGAGCTCATGGAGGAGAAGAAGAATCTCGAGGAAAGGTGCACCCTCCTGTAGGACAAAGTCACCGAGGCACTCAGAGGATGCGTCGAGGAAACCAAGGCTATCATCCGAGCCAACCATGAGAGGAACCATTGCCTGGATGCAGTGAAAGATATGAAGGAGGACATAAGCAGAGGGATCATCGTACTCGAGGGTGTTTGGAAAGAGAATGAGGAGCTAAGGGCTTGTCTGGAGGTGTATCGGAGCAATGCCCAAGTCTGATTCCCGTTAGAGGGGGCATGAATATCAGTTCGTGCTCCACTCTTTTTGTAATATTTAGGGTTTAGGGAGCAATGCCCAAGTCTGATTTCCATTATAGGGTGCAATAAGAATCCTAGGGAAACTCCTTATCTATTTGGACATGTGTAGGTGTTCATGTTCATGAATGGACACCATGAGATCTTTCCATTCTGTATCTGGACATGGGTTTCTTCATTATGAGTTTGCCACTACTATTTGGTGACATGGGAAAAAACCCACAACACACTAAACTGCAGATAAACCTTATTTGTCTTTGAAATTGAAATTATGACAGTGCCACTAGTTGATTTATAAAATGTTAATTAGTCCTAGATTGCTTCTTCCTTGAAATTATGATAGTGCCACTAGTTGATTCAGTTAATTATGGAAACTAACCAGCTTGTCTTGATGAACTGAACAAAGCATACTATATATTTTTGTTGCAGGGAAAAAGGCGAAAGCTCAACCAGGACCTGCCGACCTAGCTAAATGACAAGATAGCCATCCAAAGGGAGAAGCAGAATTCCCAGAAACTGGCCTTTGACCACCTACGCGCTGAAGTCGCGGTCCTTTTTGACAAGTGCCAGGAATTGAAGGAGGTAAACGCCGGCTAGGTGAAGCTTCACAGGGAAGGTCGCACCTCAGCTAGTAAGCAGACGGAGATCATGAAAGGGATATTGAAGGAAAATTGTATGGTTACAGACCAACTTCTCGAATTCGTGATGGAGCGTTGGAACCTGTGGCTGGCGCACGACAAAGTACTGAAGGAGCTGGTCGATCTTAGAGAGGAAAACAAGCAGCTCCGGGCTAGGCTCGCTTGAACCCAACATATGTCTATTTAGTACTGAACTATCTAGCTTATCCTCTGCAGTGGTGATTTTGTAAACGTGAACTTAACTCTATGCACGATATGTGTGTTCGTCTAAAATTAATTTGCTCGAGGATTGAGTTTGGCTTAGTTAAGAAAGCACAACTACAAGTCTTACAGTTAACTAGTTTCAGGCATTGTCACATCATAAATTATTCATCTCGAATTTCCTTTATCCTCTGTAGCATGTCCATGTTCACCCTCGCGCGCCTTCTTCAGTTCCTTCAATAGATCTGCAATGCAGTACTCTAGCTTTTTCTTGTCTTCCCTAAGCGGGTCCCTCTCCTTTTCTGCATTATGAATCAGCAACCTGTGACTATCCTGAAGCTTCTTTGCAGTTCCAAAAACCAAGCTCCTATTGATTCTGTCACTTAGTTCTGACTGCAAATTCTCGATTTCTTGTTCCAGCTCCTTATTTCGTACCGACAGCTTATAATTTTTTTCAGCTGCATCATAAGGATCGGTAAATCTCCCTGACCTTTCCAACTCATACATCTCCTATAATTGTGCCAAACATTTCTTAAGTGCATCTGGCCACTCAAGATCCACCCACTTTACTGCTTTACACACCGGACCAACCTAAAAAACACACTATCGTGTTATGAACATACACGATACATTTTTCTTCATGTCAGCGTTGCACATAATGTAAACAAACCTGATTTGTACAACCCAAAAACCTTCTCCAGTGTTACTGCCTTCGAATGCAACATATCTCCTCAATTTTAGCCCATGGTCACATGATACTTCTCCATCGAGATCTAGGCCCTCCCATTCGGAGTCGTAGATCGTCCGTGGTACCTATAGGTAAATGCAAAGCTGGAATTGAACATGATTGCATGCACATATGGAGCTCAGATCGAGGATTTACCAATGCCTAACCCTAGATCGAGAAAACAGAGGAACTCACATCGTGGAAGGAATACTCGATGTCAAAGAGAAGGTTGTCGCTGCTTGACTGGTCATCCTCATCGTTCCAAGACAGCATGGCGAATGTGTCATCGTCAGCGATGGCGTCGGCATCGGTGATGAGAGAGAGAGAGAGAGAGAGAGAGATAGAGTGAAGTGCGTCACCACTGCAACAATGACTAAATTGGCATGTTATAATAGTTTTATGGATACCAAGCCCTTTCTCTGGATTACTGTCTCCTGCCTAATATGGTTTCTCTTCATACATTTTTATTTCAAATATTAAACTTGTACTCCCTCTATTCCAATTTTATTGCCTAAGGAAAACATACCAGTATATTACATCACCTAAAGAAACAAAATCATGTCAACTATAATGTACGTATGCATCACTTGTTTAGTCATGGTTTCACAAAACATTATATTACAATCTCTCAACAAACATAATCACAAAAACAAGTATATTATATCAACTCAAGAAACAAAATCATGTCAACTATAAGGTACTTACACATCACTTGTCCAGTCATGGTTTCACAAAAGATTACATTACAATCTCTCAACAAACATAATCAAAGAAACAAGTATATTACATCAACTAAAGAAACAAAATCATGTGAACTACAAGGTACTTATGCATCACTTGTCCAGTCATGGTTTCACAAAACATTACATTACAATCTCTCAACAAACAAAATAACATAAACAAGTACAGTACATCATCTCAAGAAACATAATCATGTCAACTACAATGTATTTATGCATCACTTGTCCAGTCATGGTTTCACAAAACATTACATTACAATGTCCCAACAAACATAATAACAGAAACAAGTACAGTACGTCATCTCAAGAAACATAATCATGTCAACTACAATGTACTTATGTCTTATTACAACAACGATGGTTTCAGTGAGAGACATGTCCGAAAATCTCAACAGCTCACACAATATTATATCGCAATCTCTCAACAAACATAATCACAGAAACACGGTCTAAATGCAACAGCAGTCAATGTTACAAATATAGGCAGGGAAACCCCGTGGTCCATATGACATGCCAAGGGTAGCAGCTCTCATCAGATCTCATCAACGTCGACCACCTCATTATGTTCAGCCACTACAAGAGCCTCTACATCCACTATAACCTGTTCAACAACATCACAAATGGTACCAAGGAAGAACACCTTCCGGGTTTACTTATTTTGTCGCATAATCTATATAAGATCTTCAGTATCCAAAACCTCTATGAATTGCTACTTCTTATGATGCCACCACCGGATTTGTGCCATCTTCTTAGGGCCAATACTGATTTCCTTACCGATCATCTCTCTCATTTCATCAAGAATTATGTATTTGGAATCGACAATGATCTCCACAGTACATGACGAAACTGGCTTATTAACTCACTCATCAAGTTTTTCCATGTATGAATCCACCTCTAAGTGTATACTGAACTTATCTAGATCAGCATCTATTGGTCTGTAGTCTCTAGGAGCCGAAGCTCTGGCAGCAAGATCTCCAGCATCTGTATACATATCATCAATCATCGCTTCAACTTTCACCTTACGATCAACTGCACAACACTCCCAAACCATCTAAAGCTCATGGGAGTGTTCAATTTGCATATAGGTATCATTCATGTTACGCCACACCAATTTTATCCTTTGTCTAGAACCCCAGGGAATCCTAGCGGCAAGCATATCTACCAGCTGCGAAACAGACACAACCTCTTTGCAATTCACAAGCAGATGCACATCTTACCCGAACACAACCCTCTCGCAACCAAAATCTAGTTTTGCAGCGTATTGGCGAACATGAACTGTGAACTCATATAGGTCTCTTGTATCAAAGTTGTGCCTAATTTGATTAAAAAGGGGAACTTTTCAGTTCATTCGATTCTATTATGTCGTAACTAATTTACTTGTAAGATAAGGCACAGATAATAAAAATTCACCTCTCGCTCTTCTCTCAGGTTTTTTTCTTCGAGATCTGGATGCCGCATCCGCCCACCGGAGCCGAACAATCCGTCGCCGACCTTGCTTTTCTCTTCAACCCGCTGCTCGTAGGTACCTTTGGAGCAGAATCCTTACTAACCTCCTCGCTAACTGGGGCTGAAGACCTCGTCGCTGCTTCGCGTTGAGCCCCAGACTCTGGCCCCGACGGACCCGAATCAATCAGCGACGTAGCTACAACCTTCGCCTTGCAAGACATGCTGGGCCGCCGCCGTCGGATTCAGTGTCGGGGGAGGGAGAAAAAAGGTCCTCCGCCGCCGACAGATTCAGGGTCGGGGAAGAGAAGAAAAAGGACCGCCGTCGCAACCAGATTCAGTGTCGAGAGTTAGGAAAGTACAGTAATGGATTTGTCCCTACGATATGTGCAGGGTGGCTAAGAAGAGTGACCGGTGAAGCAGGGGCACAGCAGGAACTAGTCTAACGGAATATCCTGACTTAACGGACGCGATTTGAAAATATTAGATTTGGCTATCATTCACTCAAAACAGCCCACTCAGCAATTAGCGCCCAACTTTGCGAATCGCGGTGATTAAAATCAACTCGGGTACCACGATGCACTGGCGTCTCAACTTTTGGGCTGCAAAATGATATTCTCGAGAAAACAGCCCCCTTTACTTTAGAGGAGCAAATTAGCGTCGCGGAACCGATCCCCAAAAAGTTTAGAGGAGTAAATTTTATTTTTTGCAAATCAGAATTTTTGAACAATACTATTACAAACCAAAATAAGTGTCATAAATCAAATTATTCATTATTACAAACCCAAATAAATATAATAAATCCAATAGTTGAATATAATAAACCGAATTGAATGAATAAATCGAATCGTTTGCAAGCAAATCAATGGGCTTCGATAGCTCTTGTGATGGTGAGGAACAAGTCTTTTTGCATCCGAAACCGACACCAGAATTGCTTGTCCACGTAGGTGGCATCGGGGTTGAAAAATCTCGTATGATCTTCTCATTCCCCTCGGCTCTGTTTCGGTTGACCCATGCACGACCGAACTATGATCCCCTCCTCGACGCCTAAAAATCTTCGTTCAAAATCATAATCATTGCCATTTCCAAATCCTCGTCTTCATCTTCTTCCTCCTCGAACAAAGAATCGTCGAAAATCATCTCTCGCAACCTCTTCATCTATAGTTGAATGTTATCGATCACGACCAAAGCCGAAAAATAAACCCAAATATCATAGCGGAATTCGGTCGAGTACCTTGTGCGCGACGGAGGGGCATATCGCGGCCGGAGCAGCATCGCCGGCCAAAAGGGGACTCGACGTTCGGGCGGTCTAGAGGAAGGATAGACAGCAAGGTCGTTGCCGACAAACTCCCTCCCGGCGGCTACGCGACAACCGGATGACCACGAACCAGCGTCTCCGCCGCCGGGAGAAGTTCGTCGAAATCCGGCCACGGACCTCGGCCACGTCCACCAACTCGACGCCCGTGGTCGCTCTACACCGTCTCCTTTCCCTCCCAAGGCTTTTCCCGACCAAAATCGACCTCACCGTGGCTGGAGACGAGCTTTGTTTCGGTTCCGACCGGAGGCGAGATCCACTCGATGCGTCGGCTCTATGGGGCGATTCCGGCGACGATGAGTAGCCACGACAGGGGCGGATGGGGCAAATGGGGTTACGGTGCTTCGGGAAGGCGGCGGAGGGAAAACGGTGGCCGACGGGGGCAACACCGACGGGAATGGTGCGGCGGGCTGCGGAGAAAAAAATATGCGAATCACCAGCGCGTATATTTGCCGAGTCGCCGAAACCGATTTCTAAAAATTATTCTCCTCTAAAACCGTTTGGGGATAGATTAGAGTCGGTTCTAGACGTTAGAGAAGAAAATATACTCCTCCAAAAGCCGAAAGACGATGGGTTAGAGATGCTTAAGGATTGGAACGGGGATGGGTTAGAGAAGGTAGGGTTCCCTCTTCCGGGGGGCACGCGAGGAAATCTTTTCTCCTGAACTCTTGCCGAAGAGTGTTGTCCACTCAAACGACAGATTTAGACAACAATTTGTCTAAATCGGTGTTAGTACTAATTAATTTAGAGCGGAATAAGTACTTATTCTTGCGGCTCTGAGCGTGCGTGGTTCATATTAAAGGGGAGCTGTCTCTACTGTGCTCTCGTCCAAACATGTCTGGATATCGCCTCAAACCATTAGGACATATACAATGGTTGATAAGACCGTCTTATCCAGTTCTGTCACATAATTTAGATATAACTATAAAACATGATATACAATGGGCTACTATTCTTTAGTCTTATCTTTAATAAGTAGATATTCTAAATTTATGGTGAGAGAAATTGTTACTATCTTTTAGCTAAGATAAGACAAACTTCTTTTTTCTCTCTTCTCCACGTGCCCTTACACGTAACACCGACGTGCAGTAGAGGAGAGTCCGTCAGTTTGTTCGTGTAGTACAGCGCGGCGGGCTGTTGATTGCGTACAGCACAAACAGCTGCATGCTCCCGACTTGACAGAGAACACCCAGTACAACGGTAACACTACACAGTGCTGCCGTCCGGCGAGACCGGCGGCAGCGCGGCACGTCGTGTCCGGCACACCTCCTGGGAGCCCACCGTCCGGCATACAGTTCGAAGTACGTACGTAGCCATTCCATGCGTCAGGCATCAGCTAGCTAGCTAGCTAGACGGTGCGCCCGTCCGGCGGCGATACCGGCGGCAGCGGCACGTCGGGCGGCGGGGTCGTGTCCGGCACGCCGCCAGGCAGCCCGCCGTCCGCCTCCGATGGCGCTGTGCCGGTTATCTTCTCCTTGGGCGACGGCGTGGGAGGTCCCGGTTATCTTCTCCTTGGGCGACGGCGTGGGAGGTCCCACGGGGTCCGGCTCCCCGAGCCTCGGCGGCGTCTGTCGCGGCGCGTCCTCCGGCAGAGGCTCCGCACCCGGCACCGGGTTGGGGACTTTCGACGGCGCGTGCCACGTCGCTGATGAAGCCATAAGACGGCGCGGGACGGCGATGGCGGCGCGGGCGTGGCGTAGGTGGAGTAGGAGGGAGTCACCGGTGCGGCTGGCGCCGCTGGCTGCTCTGAGGAGGCCTGAGGAAGCCATTGCACGCTGTTGTTGTTGGGTAAAGGTGCCTTGTCCGGCTAGGGCTTGCCTCTCGCCTTGATGTTTAGTAGCCGATGGGAGTGGACAGGTCTCTGCCGCTTTGCGTGGAACGTGCACGTGTGACGTACGTGGCAACGGGATACCATGACTGCTGGCTCCGTGGCTTTTGCGTGACACTTCACCGTTTGGGTGCGCGCAACTTCTTTTTAAGAAAAACTAAGGCGCGTTTGGTAGCCTGCACATGGCTAGCCAGGCCCGGGACGACGGAAATCGGCCAATTGGTTTTTCGTATGCCTTTTGGTCCGCATGAGTCCTAACCCCAAAGCACCCCTCAGCCAGGCCCTGGGACAACGCTCTTGGGCGTTTCCTCGGAGCCAGCCTCGTTGTGTGTAAAAAGGGAAAGCGACGACGAAACTCGTGCCGTGCGCGACCACAAAATCTGGCGGGAGGAATCGCTCACCGTCCTCCTGCTCCCCTCCCTATTTACAGACAGCGGTGTTCCGCCCCTAAAATCCATATCCACCTTCCCGTCGATCTTTTCACCCATCAGATCTAGATCGATGTCGTTCGATTCTTCTGCCTCCAGCACGAAGACGATGGTCCTACCATCTTCACCGGCGAGCACATCATCAGTTGACTATCCTGCTTCACCTTGGAGCTCGTCGATGGCTGTCCTTCTGGCTACTCCGGCGAAGGCGGCCACAGTGAGCTTGTCGTCAACAAAGTCGACCGCGGCGACGGTCGGCGTGGCGGCACATCGACCGCGGCGACGGTCGGTATACCGGCATCTCCTTTGTCCCCTACCTTTGTGATGCATCCTCTAGAAGCAGTTGTAAGAAATCTCTCACCTTAGGCTAGCTATACATAGATCTGTGTGCATGTATTAGATTTTATTCTTCATTGTTACCTTTGATGCTCATAGATTGGTTCATGATGTGTGAGTTAGTATGAGCATATATACTCTGTTCTTCGATGTTGTGTGAACTTCTGATGCTCTGCTTGTTCGTAGTTATAGTTAGCATGTGTAGCGAAAATTGTTCGTAGACCATCATGCCTAGTGTCTTATTCATTACTATAGGATAATTCGTCGGACAAGTCATAAAATTTGCCTAAAGTGTTTGTTATAACTATGGAGTCTGCCACCATGAAAAGTGTTGAGATTTTGGTTTATTTGTTGGAACCTTGCTCTTTTTGGGAGTTAGTTTTGTCTCATTCCATGTTTCTTGATTTGACTTTTTAGAATGAGATGAGAATGTTATCTCCATTCGAGCATCGTACATGCCAAAACCAATGGTGTGATAGCTTTCTCTATCTCTCTGTTTGTTCCAAACAGGCTTGTGAGTTTGTCAAAGAAGGGGTTAGATGTGACCAGGGATTCAAAGAGATTTACTTGCAGCGTGTGTGCAATGATGTTTTTGACTTCATTGGAAAGGAAGTCACCCCAACTCAGGTGTACAACCATATGAGGAAGTGGAAGAAGAAGTGGGCTCATGTGCACAAGCTCCAGGGTTTGGACGATGTCGAATGGTTTCCGGACACCAAGTCATTCAGAATGGAGAACGCCAGGCAGATGGAATTGTCACAGGTTGTGATGAATTATTCAATTCATGTTTAAAGATTTTTCTCCACTTCCTAAGTAACAAAGTTTTGTTTTGTCTTAAGAGTTTCCTGGTGAATCTTCTTTCTAATCCAGTGGAGAACTAGGCTCAGCTTAAGCTCACCTTCACGCCCAAGTCTCTCATTGAGAAGCATCTGTACACCAGTCAGCGGTTGATCCGGGTTATGGATCACCTTGCTGATAACAGAATACAAGGTTGGTTTGTACGCTTCCATGCCTACACACGTGAGAGGAGGGAATGGCTGAGGTGCTGGCTTCGCAGGAACTACGTTTGAGAGGAGGGCATGCCTATGTTTCTTGTTAGTCATACTACTTAGTTATCTTAGTTCTATGATGGTGCGAATGATCTAATTGAACAAGAAGTGTATGTATATTTTGGGAGGTGGTGAAACATCCCCTCCATTAGTTAGGATTGATGAAACTGTGACTAGAGGTGGTACAAAGCCCCTCCAATGATGAACTGCTTATCATGAACTATTTATGTGTTATCTGCTTGTGCTTAACTGCTTGTGTGGTATCTGATAGGATGAACTGCTTCTATGTGTTGTGATTGTGATGAACTACTTATGGGTATGCTCACCACTCCAATGTGGGAGATTACCTCGGCGATTGCACAGTTTGCAATCAAACATATGTGTTTATGTTCTCAGTGAACCGATACATGCAGACTACCAAACATATGGGATGCAAAAGCTGGCCTAGAGACCGTCTCAGCCTGGCACTACTCATCTCAGCACTGCCGGACTGGACCGAGAACCTATGTACACTACCAAACGCGCCTTAGGTGCATGCAACTTGATTGTTCCGTGACGTGGCTGCTACCTGGACCCTTTATCCTCGAGTAATGTACTTGGATACCCATGGGCACATCAGGATTCAAGAAGCCCGCCGCGCACGAAGAGCTCCGCCTATGCCCACTATTTCGTGAAGCGCCACCGTGCTGAGGATCAGACGGGCGCCTGCTGTGGGGAATAGGAGCAGAGGGATCCCGCCAGCGTCAGTCAAGTCTCCTCAGGCACAGTCCATGTCTGCGTAATCTCTCTTGCCAAACTGATTTGAAACAAGTTTATAGTGCTAGACGTTTATTTGTTGAGTTTTTTTCTAGGGAGAGTTCCTAGACTGAAGTAGTCATAATGCTCCGAGTTTACGGACTAACCGTGTATTTCGCTCCACAAGATGTAAGCAGTTTTGATACAAAATGGACAATGAGTAAACTTAAAGTGGTTGGAAGTTTTATTTATTTATAAGCCACATCTGCGGAACCGATACAATATGATGAGCAGACACTTTTACTAAGCAAATCAAAGATAAATAAAGAAAACAAGGAAAATCAAAACTTATCACCGAAGACACCTAAACCAGACCGAGTGGAATCAAACTCTATGACGCCCCCCCCCCCCCCCACCCACCCACTAGGATGACGACGCACCGTGCAGCCACCATCGAGACCAACGGTCAACGTTTTTTGCCCATAGCCCTATTGCGAAGAAGGTAACTACAACTGTAATATCCAAAAATTAATGATACGCGCAAAAATAATTATCTTGATGCTAGGTATTTTGTGTTGCTAGACTGCTCAAATTCTCCGTAGTGCTGGTTTGAAAATAAATAAAAGAAAGAAGTATCACTCAAGTAACCTTAAAATATCTGGGACGAGAAGCTGTTACTGGATAAATATCTTAGAGTAAGCTGGTCGGGGGTAGATCGTCGATGGAAGATCGCTTTTCCTTTATCCCTGACCTGGACAGAATGTCCATCTCTCCTCTGCGTTCCTCAGCTATAAATAACCTTTCGGCCGCCCCAGACTGCCTCACTCCACACTCCACGGTGCAAGCTACTCCTAATTTTCATCGGTAGACTCTAGTACAATCTGACAAGTTGGCAGACAAGGTACAAGAGGTCGGAGCCAAGTTTTTTTCAGGGTAAAACGGATCTTTATTAAGAAGAAAGGGCTACATGCAGCTCACGGTCCAACTCCTCAAGAACAACATTAGGGCCAGATCCGAGCCAAACAACGGTTTTTTGTTCTGCTCTCGCAAATTTTGCGAGACACTAACTAACCCTACACTAGTAGAGAAAACATTATAGCCGGATTTCTTACTGCCGACGAAGTGGGCATGGGGTAACCGGATGTAAGAACATCCTGCCTTCCTCGCGTTACCGCCAGCGAAAGCACACCGGGAGCGTCGGGTTAGTCCAAGTATCACCGGCGAACAGGGCTTGCGCGTGACGGGGCTGTGGTGGGTCGCGTGCCCCCGGATGGGCTGACCTTTACCACTGGCGAATAGCGGATCTGCTCGCTGGGCATATGGTGGGCTGGATGGGCCACCCGGGCCAAAAAAAAAAGGGTTATCTCCGGCGAATACAGCCCTTAGGCGCTGGGGGTAAGTGGGTTGCGGGTCCCGCCTGTAAGAGCTTTGTCTCAACTTCCCATCGATACGCCCCGAAAATCCCCAATTCTCCTCGCAACCCTAGCTCTTTGGCAACCCGCACTGTCGCGCCCCTCGCTCCGCCGTCTTCGTCCTGCGTCCCCCTCGCCGTCGCCATCCCGCGTCCGCCGAAGGGAAGGAGGAGCAGGCCATGGAGGACTCGTCGTCCCGCGTCCCCCTCGTTGTCACCATCCCGCGTCCGCCGAAGGGAAGGAGGAGCAGGCCATGGAGCTTGTCGTCGTCCGCCCGCTGTCATTTTCGCGCGCTCATCGTCGTCCTCGTCTTGATGGTGAGCATCCCCCTCTCCCCTCTCTTCTTCTCCCCTCTCCCTTCTCCCCTCTGCTACGGTTTCTTTTATGTGTTTGATTAGAGAAGAGCTACGAGGTCTTTGTTAGTCCTAGTTAATAGCCCCTTCTCCCCTCGCGACGTGATCACCGCTGACGCACTTGCCGACCGTCGGCGACGCCTTGCCCACATCCCTGCCCTCCGCCATCGCTGTCTCCACGCTAATCAATCCCCTCCTTGTTGTCCCCCTTTTTTTCAAGGGATCGTACGCCCCTTCTCACTGATTTGGCGGAGGTGGAAGGGAGGTCCGAAATGGAGTTTGGATTGGATGCAACCGGTGAGATGGCATAGAAACAATAATAAAGATCACATGATTTAGAAAGTCCCCTTCTCAGCCTGTTGGGGCAAATTTAAATAGAAAGTAATGAAAAAACATAGACAAAAATGAAAAAGATGCATTGCAGAACTACCAGTGACGAGGGTTTAACTCATCAATGCCCATTGTTATGGACTTGGTTTTGGAGAAGGAGGGAGCGTTGAAGACATCTATTGGCTAGCAAACAAGCACACAGGGGACAAAGATTTACCTAGGTTCAGGCCTCGTAGAGGTCCCTACTCCTGCTTGTCTGCTCGTGGAATTATCGAAGGAACCGAAGGTTACAATGGTGCGCAGATGCAATCTGGCGAGGGTTGTGGAAACTAGGGTTGCGTGTGTCCTCCTCGCCGCCCCCTCCTAGCCCTTATATAGATAGGCTAGGTCTCGGGCAGCAGGTCGAGTCGGTTACAAGTTAGGGTTTTCCCCTTCAAACTTTCTATCTTTAACTTCTTCTTGTTCTTCAAGCAATCGAGAGTCCATAGGTTACTCGAGTCTAGTGGAATCGCAGATTCGACTGGAGACTTTTTGAAGTCTTTCGAGTGCCTGAGCGAGTGCATTTCGACTGCTTTATTTGTGTCATAGGGATTGTTGATGTACGTGCCTGATATAACCGAAGTATCGGTATCAGTTAACCACTTTAGGGTGAAACAACGCAATCTACTCGAACTCGAGTCCCCGGACTCGAATCTGGAAAAGTGCTGGTGTAATTCGACTCAAGCCGCGGAGGTCTTACAGGAGTCGAATTCCAGTTATATGGGTGTGAGCACTCGACGCGTCCGTCAAGGCATGTTCATCGTACCTGTAGGCACGGATACATTTCTGGTAGTGCGCAGTTAATGCATTGTCAGGCCTTATTTAGGTCTTACCTTCACGCTATAAGCGCGGCATCCGAATTTTATCATCGCGGAGACGATTCGGGTGACCCAGGAGACGCGGTCTCTTTGTAGGGGAAAATTATGAGGCGGTGTCTCCATGAGTTTCGAGTGTGGATGTTATCAACACACAGTTTTTTGTACAAATAATCATAGGGTGCGCGACCAGCGCTCCCTATGGGAGTAGCCCCCGAGTGCCTGGTTGAGTCGAAGACTCAGGCAGGGACTAAAGAACTTTTGCGACTGCTGTCGTCTTTTGCTTGCTTGTTTCAGTCGAATTTATTTCCGGCGCTCCCTATGAGAGTAACCCATGTCCATAGTCGAACCGTATTTCGAGTAGTTGGGTTTACTTTTGATTGTCCATATTCCTGCAAAGGAAAAGAAAAATCGTAGGATGCGCGACCAGCGCTCCCTATGGGAGTAGCCCCGAGTGCTTGGTGGAGTCGAAGACTCGAGCAAGGACTAAAATAGCCGAAGTTTTCTGTTGCGTAGCTTTGATGACGTCAGTGCTGACGCTTTGATGACCTCAGTTACCCGCGTGAGCGAGTTTGACGGGACGTGACGAGCAGTGGGTCCCACTTTCTGACTTTGATTTGACTGGGCGTGCGTAATCTTTATTTTAACTGCGTCTCCTCGATTTCCGTGCGTAATGGGAGTAGTGGAGGGATGGTTCGCGCTTCCACTCCTCCACGTGTCCAGCATGATGTTTGCCACGCGTCCAGTAGGGTTTTTCTGAGCTGTTGGATTGAATCTTCCAGGGATTAAGTAGCGGCGCTGCGACGGTAATTTTCTCATCTGCTCTCATTCATCTTTGCTTCCATCACCATTGCCGCTGCTCCTCTGCTTTCTCTGTGCTCGTTTCCTCCACGACGTTGGACCAGCTCCGCTCGTTTCCGAGCTACTTTCTGCGCTCGCATCGCTGTCGCGCAATGGGGAAGAAGAAAGGAGGCGTTGCGGCTGATTTCGCGGCCACCGTTGCCGCGGCGAAGAAGAAGGACGGCTCCGCCGCTGCAGGCACCAGCACCGCCGCCGGCGGGAAGAAGAAAACCGCAGGCACTCGCGTCACGAATGGTGCGTGGCGCCCCTCCATCATCAAGTCGTCGGATCTCCGCCTTCTTCGTCAAGATGGAGTGCTATCCAGCTCAGTCGCCGACGCGCGCGTCCCCGGTGGTGAGACAATTCTTGTTCCTCCCGCTAGTTTCCGAGTGATGTTTTTAGCATTCATCATTCGTGGTCTCTCCTTGCCTCTTCACCCCTTCTTTAGGGCCTTCTTTGTTTCTACGGGCTTCAGCTCCATCAGCTGTCCCCGAATTCGATTCTCCATATCTCTTGTTTCATCACTCTATGCGAGTGCTGGCTCGGAATCGAGCCGCACTTCGGCCTTTTCAAGCGCCTCTTCAAATTGAAGCACCAATATGCGTCTGGTTCTTTAGTCTACGATGTAGGTGGTTGCGGAATCCATGTCGACCCATCCGCCACCTACTTCGACATCAAGCTCACGGCGTCCGTCCAAGGGTGGAGGGACAAGTGGTTCTATGTTCGCGACGAGAAGGCTGACGAAGACCACTTCGGACTCACGCCCTTCGATCCTGCGACGCCGTGCAGGAGGATGCGCTCCTGGAAGAATGTAGTCATGCCTGGCGAGTCTGTGGATACGGATGTGCTGTATCAGCGTGTCTGCGACCTCGAGAATCGCATTGGCAAAGAGGAGGGAGGCTGCGCCCTCATTCGCACTTGGCTGCGACATCGTGTCCAGCCCCTGCAAGCCAGAGTCCACCCCATGTTTTAGTGGGCTGGCGCTGATGATGCCACTCGCGTGTCTGCCGATGGCATGTCCACGAGTGAGGTGGACAAGAGGGTTCGACTGGTCACCAAGTACACCGTCAAGTATGTGCTTCCCAGTGAGCCAGTTGTTCCTCCGTTTGATGCTTCGAACCCTCCTCCTGAGGTATAGTTGTGCTACGCAGTAGCTAATTTTGTCGATTGCTTCTCTGTTGTTTACTTGCTGTTTACTAAATGTGTTGTCTATGTGCAGGATTGGGCGATGTCACCTTGTATGCCCCCTCTACCTAAGGGGATTATCCCTCGCGAAGCTTTGGAAGAGGACGAGTCGGAGTCGACCGTCCCTTCTGATGTGGAGGAGGAAGCCCCCGAGTCCGGTAGTCCGGATACTCGCAAGCGTTCGCGCAGCAAGGATTCCGATGCGTCGTCTCCTTTGACTCCGGAAGGTATGGGTGTTGGTGCAGAGTCACCAATTCTTGCCATTCCTGTGAGTGCCGTGGCACCATCTTCTCGCAAGAAGATGCGATTTCCCAAGGAGTCTTCATCGGAGTCGGGGGAGGCCACTTTTGACTTTGAGAAGTTTGACTGGTTAGTTTTCTAGTTCCCTTGTTCTTCTCTGTTTTGTCCTTGTTGGCTTGTATTGGAGTTTGCCCTTTCTCAATGTGGGTTTTGTCTTGCAGTCAAGAGGCGTCGTCATCTTCTAGCGACGTCCATTTTTTAAGGAATCAGGAGTCGCGGCCTCAAGGGCCAAGAAAGAGGTCGAGCGCTCTCCTTCCCCTCCATTGGCGGCCCACTCCGGGCACAACTCTTCCAGTTCTCCTCATGCAGGGGAGCATCGAATGGTTGCCCGGATGACGGTACAGCAGACATCCTCGGAGTCATTGGAGGACCATGTAAGTGTAGTTTTTTCTCCTTTTTTAATATTGCAGTCGATGTTATCTATTGCTTCTGCTAATTCCTTGTTGTGTGATAGCCCCTTGTGAAGGAAGTCGCGCACTTGGCAGAGCAAGTGCTTGCGATGGGCCGCCAACATGCGATGCTGGAGACGTGTCATCGCGTGGTGGAGAGTGAGTGTTCTACACTTCTTCTTCGTCGTCTGCTCCTTTTGATATAGTCGACTGATAGTCAACTTTTGTTTGTCGTGCAGCCGAACATAATGCCCTATTGCGTGACGCCGCCACCTTGGAGAAGACACTGCCGCGGCTGTGAAGGGTCGCGACAAGGCAATCGCGGCGCGTGACGAGGCGCGAAGGCGCGAAGAGGAGTTGCGTGCCTCCTTCACAGCCAGGGAGAAGTTGTTCGAAGAACATCTTTTCTCAATCGCCAAGGCTCTCTCAGGTACTTTTGCTTGCGGATATTGTTATCCTTCTCTGCTTCGAATGTTTTTGCCGGTGGTGCTGATGTTTTTGTCCATGTGTGGATTTATGTACAGATGCTGGCGATATGAGCTTCGACCCGCAGGCCCTTCGCCGTGATGACGCTCTGGCGGGTGCGCTGTCGGCAGTCGAGGACCGTAGTGCCGCCATCCAGGATACACTTTCCAAGGCCAAGGGTGCCTTAGTCGCCTCCGGGAGGAGCTGATGCCCAAGGCGGAGTTGATCGATAATATAGATGAGCTGGTGGAGTCACTCGCCGGGGGGGGTGCCCTCCAGCTACAAGAACTCACTCTGCGCGGCTGGCGCGTCCATGTCGCTCGCCATGGTGCAGGCCCACGGAGTCGAGGTTGATCCTGCCGCGGTGTCGAAGGCGATGCCTGTTAACGCGGATGGCCAGCAGGTAGTCTTCGCTCCCTTCGTGGCTGCCTGTGGCAAATACGGGCATCATCTGATAAATACTGTTGCGAAGTACTCTGAGGAGCTCCAACATGCCAAGAAGGCGGCGAAAGCTTCGGCATCAGGGGTCGGCGGAAAGTCAGTGGCGTCTGACACTGCCACGGACTTGATGAAGCCCCCGAAGCCGTCGAAGTCAAAGAAGCCAGTTGCTCCTGAGTTAGCTTTGTAATAGTTGATTAGTTTATGTCCTTTTGTTTAAGAACATGCCTGCTGGCGAGTGTATCTGCTGATACTTTTGCTAGTCTTGAATGCATCTGATCCTTTTGTCTTTGTGTTGATTTGGTTGTCTTATTTGCTTCTATCTTGACTTTTGGTAGGGTACATCAAGTGATCCTTTGAGGGAAACTCAGGACTCGCCGACTCTTGATGATACCGTGGCACCGCCGCGCTCCAGGGTAGATGAGTTGTCCTTGCTTTCGCGAATGCGTGACCGCGTGAAGAAACTGGAGCGTGAGTTGCCCGTACTCCGCGGTAATGCGGATGTATGGAAGTCGAAGGCGGAAAAAGCCGCCGCTCGAGAGCAGTATCTGCTTGGCGAGGTGACGCAGCTGGGCGACCAATTCAAATGTTAGTTTGCTTGTTCTCATCTTTTCCTTGTAGTTACTCGCAGTGGTACGTTGTACTCATGATGTTGTTGCTGCTTCGTGTAGTTGTCAGCACGCGTCACCCTAAGGAGGAGAAGGATAGAATTGCCATTCGCATGCATGATCTTACCCAGGAGCAACTTCAAGAGAGTGGATACTTCTAGGTAGATCATGATCGTGCGACTGCGTTGGCGACCCTACAGGATCGTGCGTTGCGAGTGCTGCACTTTCTGAAAAAATCGCAGTCATGCTTGAAGAACATTTATCGGGCGATGTTCCCGCTGGATGATACTCCATCAAGCTTGCTGGCCCTCCTTGCCAAGTTTCAAGACCTGACCGCGGTTCGCGAGTGCGTGAGGCAGCAGTTGAGGCAGCAGTTGACCGGATCCAGATCCGATCAGAAAAAAATGTCTTCCTCGTCGGGCTATGTTGTGATTCCTCGCTGCCCGGTGATTTTTGATGGCTCGAATTACCCTGATTTCATTGCCTTTATGCGTGTTCACATGCACGGTCTCCGTCTATGGGGTGTGCTCTCTGGGGAGGTCTCCTGTCCGTCGTGCCCCACTGCTCCTCTGGCTCCTATTCCGACAACGCCACTTGTTCTTGGTGATGCTGCTACTCAGGCTGACAAGGATGCTGCTGAGAGTGCTGATAGGAGTGTTGTTGCTGCGTATGAGCTGAAGTTTCAGCAGTACTCCAGTGCCCTTGAGACCTATCGGCTGGATCTGACAGCCTACACTCAGTGGATGTATGAGGATGCTCGTGCTACCGCCGTTCTCACTTCTAGTGTCCTGCCACAGTTTGCCTCTGAGTTTATGGGTCCTACTGTTGCGGACATGTGGGCTCATCTTCGTCAGCGCTATCAGCCATCCGGGGATGCTCTTTATCTGTCTGTGGTTCGTCAGGAGCATGCTCTTCAGCAGGGTGAGTCTACTATTGATGAGTTCTACACCCAGAGTGCTGCTATCTGGCGTCAGCTTGACTCTCTTCGCACTGCGGTTTGTGGCACTTGCCCGTATTGTCAGACGGTGCGCTCGGACTTGGAGTTTCAGCGCGTCTATGAGTTCTTATCTCGGCTCCGCAAGGAGTTCGAGCCCCGCCGTGCTCAGCTGCTCGCTCGTGGTCGTGTTCTGATTTCTGAGGTGCTGTCTGAGCTTCGGGCTGAGGAGACTCGCCTCCGTGGTGCTGGTTTTCTTGAGGTTCCTTCTGTGCTTGCTGCTCGTGGTCCTCCTCCGTCGCATGCCCCGACACAGTTGCGGTCACCAGCTCTGCCGATTTTACCCACTCCTCAGGGTCAGGGCCAGAGTCAGCATTAGGGTCAGCACCAGCAGCATCGTGGTCAAGGTCGTCGTTCTCTTCGCCACTGCACCTACTGCAACAGGGATGGTCACACTTGGTCCACCTGTTATACGAGGGATCCCAGTTTGCGTCCGCAGCACCAGGCTCCCCAGGCTCATGTGCCTTCTGGTTCATCAGGCTCTTCTGCAGTTGCCCTCACTGATCAGGATATTATCAGTCGTCTTCGCGGTCTGCTCGCCGCTACAGGTTCTCCTTCGACGGGTACTGCTGGTTCTGTGACTGATTCTTCTGGCACTACACGACCACCACCTTCTACACAGTCAGGTACGTCCCCGTGGTATCTGGATTTTGGAGCCTCCTTCCATATGACTTATGATTCTTCTATTATGTCCGCTCTCCGCTCTCTCCTTTCTCCTGTTAATGTTCTCACTGCTGATGGTACCTCTCTTCCTGTTTCTATTCGAGGCACCCTTTCTACTTCCTCCTTTTCTGTTCCTAATATTTCTCATGTTCCTCATCTTAAGATGAATCTGTTTTCTGCTAGCCAGCTCACTGATTCTGGTTGTCGCGTCATTCTTGACGCGGATTCTTGTGCTGTTCAAGATCGTCACACACAGGTCCTAGTTGGAGCTGGCTCTCGTTGTTGTGACTCTTCGGGGCTTTGGGAGTTAGACTGGCTTCGTGTTCCTTCCGCTACCACCTCTCCTGCCAGTTCTCCAGCGGTCGTCGCCTCCGTCACCGGCTCTTTTCAGCAGTGGCATCATCGTCTTGGTCATCTTTGTGGCTCTCGCCTATCGTCGTTAGTTCATCGTGGTCTTCTGGGGTCTGTCTCAGGAGATGTGTCTTTAAACTGTCAGGGTTGTAGGTTGGGCAAACAGATTCAATTACCTTATCCTACCAGTGCGTCTGTATCTCAGCGACCTTTTGATTTAGTTCATTCTGATGTTTGGGATCCGGCTCCTTTCGCTTCGAAAGGGGGTCATCGATACTATATTCTATTTATAGATGATTTTTCCCGACACACTTGGTTGTATTTTATGCGTTCTCGCAGTGAGGTGCTCTCCATATATCAGCGTTTTGCGGCTATGGTCCTCACTCAGTTTTCTACACCTATTCGTGTGTTCCGTGCTGACTCTGCTGGTGAATATATCTCCAAGCAGCTGCGTGGTGTTCTTGCTGAGCAGGGCACTCTTGCTCAGTTCTCCTGTCCGGGCGCCCATGCTCAGAATGGCGTTGTTGAGCGTAAGCATCGTCATCTTCTTGAGACCACTCGTGCTATGATGATTGCTTTTTCTCTTCCGCCGCATTTTTGGGCTGAGGCTGTCTCTACATCAGTTTATCTCATTAACATTCAGCCTTCTGCCGCCCTATAGGGTGGTATTCCTTTTGAGCGTCTCTCCGGTCGTTCTCCTGATTACTCGATGCTTCGTTTGTTTGGCTGTGTTTGCTATGTTCTCCTTGCCCCTCGCGAACGCACCAAACTGACCGCTCAGTCTGTTGAGTGTGTTTTTCTTGGATACAGTGATGAGCATAAGGGCTATCGGTGTTGGGACCCTGTTGGTCGTCGGATGCGCATTTCTCGTGACGTCACGTTTGATGAGACGCGTCCTTTCTATCCTCACCCCACCTTCTCAACCTACCCGGTAGAGGATATATCTTTTCTACTTTTTCCTGACACACCTCCTCCTGTTCCTATTGATCCGCCTTCAGGACCCATTATTGCCGATGCTTCGCCTTCGACCCCGTCGTTCTCCTCATCACATGGTTCCCCTCCTTCCCCTTCTGACAACCTATCCACCTCTCCGTTGTCTCCTTTTCCCTTTCATTATTCTCGGCGTTTCTACTGTTCCGGATACTCCCCCTGATGTCCCTTCTTCCTCTTCTTCCGATGAGTCTTCCTCTTTTGATGAGATTCCCTCTCCTCTTCCTGCTCGTCAGCGTCATCCACCTGATCGTTACTCTCCTAGTCAGTATGGTCTTTCTGTTGCTCTCGAGCCGACTTCTTATCGGGATGCTGAGCGTCATCCTGAATGGCAACTTGCCATGGCCGAGGAGATTGCTGCGCTTGAGCGCACTGGCACTTGGGATCTTGTTTCTCCTCCTCCCGGTGTTCGTCCCATCACGTGTAAGTGGGTCTACAAAATTAAGACCTGTTCTGATGGATCTCTTGAGCGCTATAAAACACGTCTTGTGGATCGTGGCTTTCAGCAGGAGCAGGGCCGTGACTATGATGAGACTTTTGCTCCTGTGGCTCATATGACCACTTTGCGCACTCTTCTTGTTGTCGCCTCTGTCCGCCACTGGTCTGTGTCTCAGCTTGATGTTCAGTACGCTTTTCTCAATGGTGAGATGCGTGAGGAGGTTTATATGTAGCCTCCTCCGGGGTATTCTGTTCCTGATGGGATGGTTTGTCGTCTTCGCCGCTCTCTTTATGGCTTGAAACAGACTCCTCGCGCCTGGTTTGAGCGTTTCACCTTTGTGGTGACTGCTGCTGGTTTCTCCCCTAGTGCACATGATCATGCACTGTTTGTTCACATTTCTCCTCGTGGACGCACTCTTCTTCTTCTCTATGTTGACGATATGATCATCACTGGTGATGATTCTGAGTATATTGCCTTTGTTAAGGCCCGTCTTCGTGATCAGTTTCTTATGACTGACCTTGGTCCTCTTCGCTACTTTCTTGGGATTGAGGTTTCCTCCACTTCTGATGGTTTTTCTATCTCCCAGGAAAAGTATATCCAGGATCTTCTTGGTCGTGCTGCTCTTGGGGATGAGCGTACTGTTGAGACTCCTATGGAGCTCAATGTCCAGCTTCGTGCGAGTGATGGTGATCCTCTTCCTGACCCGACACGTTATCGTCATCTTGTTGGGAGTCTTGTCTATCTTGCTGTCACTCGTCCCGACATCTCTTATCATGTTCATATTCTAGGTCAGTTTGTCTCAGCTCCTACCACTATCCACTATAGTCATCTCCTCCGTGTTCTGCGATACCTTCGTGGCACGATCACTCGTCGTCTTTTCTTCCCTCATTCCAGCTCTCTTCAGCTCCAGGCTTACTCAGATGCTACGTGGGCGAGCGATTCTATGGATCGCCGTTCGCTTTCTGCTTACTGTGTTTTTCTTGGTGGTTCGCTCATTGCATGGAAGACGAAGAAACATACCATAGTTTCCCGTTCGAGTGTAGAGGCTGAGTTGCGAGCTATGGCCTTGTTGACTACTGAGGTGACTTGGTTACGGTGGTTACTTGCTGACTTTGGGGTCTCTGTTACGACACCCAACTTCACTTTTGTCTAACAGTACAGGTGCTATCAGTATTGCACATGATCCGGTAAAGCATGAGCTTACCAAGCATATTGGTGTTGATGCCTTTTATACACGTGCTAGTGTGCAGGATCAGGCGATTGCGCTTCACTATGTGCCTTCCGAGTTGTAGTTAACGGATTTCTTTACAAAGACACAGACCAGAGCACAGCATAGTTTCTTTCTCTCCAAACTCAGTGTTCTGGATCCACCATGAGTTTGAGGGGGGTGTTAGATGTATATTTGTATATTGTAGTTTCCCCACTTATTAGGGGGTTTCCTGCAAACAACTGTACATATACTATATCTGTGGCCTTTGGCCCCTATTGAATATGATTGAGTCTATTCATAACAGAGCTGTCATTCTACTCCATTTGGACCCTAAATCAAAAACCACAAAATGGACCTTACCAATTCATAAATGAAGCATGAGCAGGCATCACCAATTTGGCATTACATGAAACAGCTGCAGGGAATCGCCATCAATAGAGGAAACAGAAAAGGGACATGCTCAGACAACATATGAAGATGATTCTTACCTCACATGCAAGCTGGCTTCAACGACGAAGGTTGTCGAGCGCCTGAGTAAACACGCACCAGTCTATAGAGAACAGAGCACGGGAAATGGCTCCGTGCATCCCAAGCAATACAACACAAAGACGGGACATATGTCGCAGATGATGAATAAATGTTGGAAGTCACGAAGGATCAGAGCCTAATGTCTTTAATTGCTCCTTGGGAGGTTGAGGTTTAATTGACTGCATGCTAATCAGTGGGAGGATATAATGCATACGACAATGATGGGTACACTACCAAGACTTGGCTGGATTAAACTGTCAATAAGAGAATGAGATGCAGTTGGGCTAGCATGTTTACGAAATCTAATGCACAGCTTTAGTTAGACAATTGATAGGTCACGAATCAAGGGATAGGCTACATGTTTTACTTTGCAAGAAGATATGAATAGGATTTTATCTGAATGTCTAGCCAAAGGCTCCAACACAAAACTAACAAACATGTTAAACCACACTATTCTTACTAGGATTAAACAGTCCCGAGTAATTTCCTGGCAAACAAATTCCGAGTAGTTTCTTGCTAGGATAGATATATCCTTCATATATGTCTTTAAATGCCTGACAGGGATACACATAAAAAACACCATATATAAATAGATATTTGCCACAAACCATGCAGAAATTGCACATCTGAGAGCACTCCAGCAGCAGCTTCACGTCTACATGAGAACTTTTCCAACAAGCTGGTCTAGAGGATCAACTTGACCAGCAAGAAACCAATATGGCTCGGGCACAGGCCACCTGCCATCAAATATTATTTTTTCAATGTACAAGTTCATCGTTGAATAAATAGTATATGCTACAAAAAACAGTTGGCATTGAGAAACAGAAAAATTACTGGTTTCTCTTTCTCTTTAGGGTCTTATTAGAAGATAAATGGCCCCGAATGTCTTCCATGTTGACAGGACGACTGTCCGAAGTAGAAATGACCAACATGATTTCAATGTAAGAAGGTGCTGAACACCTGAACCACACATATATGTCTGCAATAAGATTGGAGGAAAAAATACCTTTCTAACAAATCAAACCCTTCGCGCAAAACTGTTAGAATCTCCTTCCTTGGCAGAAAAGGAGTTGTTCTACTTTCATCATAAAAGTTCATGCCAATGAAACTACCATCCAAACCAATAAGGGGGCCTCCAATCCCAACCTAATACGAAAACGAAGCACACAAGAAGTTGTACCAACAGTTTAGTAGACGTATTAATAGATTGAACATACAACTCAAATAGATTAACAATCTACACCTTCTTGATTTGACATGTGGACAGAAGAAGCTCTTGGCAATCAAGCTTTTTTGCGAGACCAGTACACTGCTTGCTTTTACCCTCAGTAACAGCCTTGTATTTACCCTTCACTTTACCCATTGAGGCCATCAATAATCCGTGACATCCTTTAGTAGCACGCCCAATAGCTACTACGGCACGCCCTATAGATGGACGCCCTATAGACTCCCTGACATTCAAGATATCTTGTGGACTAGTATCAATACCGAGATTCTGTTGTAGATGGACAATGGCAATGTTGTAATTTTGATGATACAGTTTCAGTGTCCCCTGCACAGTATGGTTCCGTGGGAGGAACACATCAATCTGCAACAAACATGGTGATCACGCTCAACTAATTAACAATCATCTAACTTAAAAAGACCAAGAAAACTGAATAGGGTAACTAACTAACCCTCAAGTTCTCATCAATCTTGCCGTCAGCATCACCAGTCCTCACCAAACTGGCGGAAGTAAGAACAAAGGGGCAGTGTTTGCCTGTTATAAGCAGGCTTGTGCAAGCAAAACACCTCTTGTTATCTGCACAAAATTATAACTTTGAGCATTAGTTAGTGAGGATAAAATACTATCGCTGAAGTGTAATGAGCATACAACTGTAAACATCACCCTTGAATGAAGCAATTGAGACAACACTTTGGGAAATTTGCTGAGTGAGTCTTTCTCCAAGTTGATCCCAGATAGGATTCTCCCCATAATTATAAGAGAAATCGAAAGGATACCCTTCCCAATAATGAAGTTGACCAAAATGCTCTTCAAACCTACCAGTCAATCTCCCATTGACTGGTTAAATAGGACAGAAATGCAAAAATTAGCAATGAACAAGTGCACAAAGGGAGAAGTGAGCAATATAAAAGAACCACTTACGCTCAAACAAGAGCGGTGGAGGCAGGGGATAGCCCAGGGATTGAAGAATCTTAGCTTCTACCATAAATCCTGATGCAATAACGTGTGTCATTCACATAATCAATATGGTGTGCAAAACTAATGGCTGGCAGGTATAACATTTAGAAAGATGGCAAGCCTGATAATTCGCACCTGAAGGGATGACTGTTTGTAGACCTTTAGGCAAGGAATATCCACGAAAGTGGGAAGCCTTACTGCAATGGAACATGTTGAATACAAGTAAAGAAGTACACATAAACCAAAATTTACAAAAGGAAACAAGTACGAAAAATACTTGGATATCAGCTTATAATATTCAAAAAATGACATGATGCTGAAGATGTCAAAAAAAGTAAGTCACTCTGTCTATACTTCAGCTCTTCTTCAGTTAGACAAATACACAAGCTTCAACACTGAAGCAAGAGCACTAAATTCAACATTATCCACCACAGGTTACAGTGCAAAAATTTCCAAGACTCTAATGCTTGTTAGTACCTGAGAACTTGCTTACCTTACAAGGGGCAAGTGGCACATGAGGAGGATTTGGAACATAAATAGATATAAGCCAATCAGGGAATACACAATATATGAATAAGCCAACTGGGAAAGATATCTTACTCTACTTCTAAGGTTGCACTTTGTGGTTATCCGTTCACCTCCTCCTACGACTAAGTGGGCCAAATCAAACAAGCCAAAACCATCGAACAAAGGTAAACTGCCTTTGAGGCTCCCACCACTACGATCCCTACCTCCTCATATCGCCTACTGCTCTAGCCTCCCTGAATCATTTTCCTCTTTCCTAACCTCCAATCCCTCTTCTCCTACCACCTCCGGTCTCCAATCTCCATCTTCCAGATTCTAAAACCAAATAGAAAGCATTTCACCATGCTATTCCTCCCTACCCTTTTCCTCGTTCTATGCTTATTTTCCCTTCCTCTATATTGTGGAACCGAGGTAGTACTTGACTAGGTTTTGTCCTCTGCAACTGAGTGTAGCAAGGTCACTTATTTTGAATAAGCATTTCTAACGGAGAAACCTACTTGACACATTTCACTAATTACAAACCAAGATCATTTCTGCTGCAGTAAAATTCTTTTACCTAGTTGCAGATTCTTCATTTAGGCAAGTTTTCTGTAACACAGGAATTGAAAGCTACTTTCGCTCAAGTCCAAAGATCTAATTCTAACTTGCCAGAAAACATATCAGGACTCATTTGATCTTAAAAATGTACTGTACCTTATTTTAGTCATTCTATTTTTTTTTGAGAAAACGCAAAGGTCCTTTGCGTTTCATTCATTGAAAAGGTAGGATAGTTACAAGCCTCCTAGGAGGTCGATACAAAAGGCGCTTGTTCAGTGTACATCCCACGTCGGTGGCAGAACTGTCCTGAGGCCTAGTGCCCCTGCCCTTTCCCATAGGCAAGCCTCGTCCTTGATTGCGGCTAGCAGGGTGCTGCCTGACGGTGGTAGTTGGTCAAAGACACAGCTATTCCTATGCTTCCAGATCATCCAGGGTATAAGCAACGCAGCAGATCCAAGGCCCTTATGAAGTGGCTTCGGTGTGTCGCGCTTCGCTTGGGCAAGCCACTCGATCAAGGAGCTGTCCTCTGGTCCGGGGATCCTACAGGTCATGCGGAGCCACGCGAGGGCTTCGTGCCAGATCTGTCGCGAGAAGGGGCATTCCACGAGTAGGTGGTGCATGGTCTCAGGCGCTTGGTCACAGAGCAAGCATCAAGGATGGTGCTGCAGGCCATGGCGCTCGAGACGCTGCACGGTCCAGCATCGGTCCTGAAAGGCCAACCAGTGGAAGAACTTGAGGCGAGGGGGTGCCCAGGCCTTCCAGATGTGTTTCCACGCAGGGCAGGTCCGAGATCCATGGAAGGAGGCCAGGTACGTTGAGCTCGCTGTGTAAGTACCGCTGGCTGTCCACTTCCAGATGAGGCGATCAGGCTCGTCGTTAAGCGTGATACCGTCGATGGGCGATGGCGTGCCAAAGCTGCAGGTATTGACCTATTTCCTGAATGCCAATGGTGCCCTGAATGTCTTGGGCCCAGCGGTGCTCGAGGAGGGCATCAGCCACTGTCCTAGACTTCGGCATGTAATAAATAGGAATATTATTATTTGACATTAAGCACGCTGCCCTATGATATTCCTAGCTCAGAAAGATTTAGTGACATGGATGAGTTGTGGTTTCTCATTTAGTGAAAACTAATTTCACTTAAACTAATTTCATTTAGTGCCAAGAAGTGTAGCCGGGAGTAAGAGAGCCCCAGATTGGGTTGGTCACCAGAGAAGGAGGAAGACAAGATTGTTGAAGCCAAAGTTTGTCGAGTGCATTGGAAACCGCTCTTAAGTGCTCACTCAACAAATATGACACACCAATTTAATTAATGTTTTCATATCTTTGCTGCCGGGGTTATTTACTAGTGGCTCATAAATATTAGACTAGCGCAGAAGATATACCTGGTTATCTTTAGAAAACACTTCAACCGATTATGAAGTTTCTTCGCTGGTAGCAAGGTGATCTTGCCTTTATCAGATCTAACGATAAGCCCAGCCAAGTGTGCAGATCCACCAGGAGCAAAATACATAACCGGCCCTCCATATCCACTCTAGCAGAAGTGTCATGGATTAGAAAGGAAGAGGTCCACACATATATGATGCCAAAAAGTAAGAGAAGGAATCCAAAGAGTGTACCTCAGTTATCTCACAGTTGACTGACACAAGGGCTTGATTCTTGACAACAGGACGAGAACAATTTGCGCCCAACAAAGTGCCATCGGTAGCACAGCCAAATGCAAATAGCGTATTACCGAGTGTGCCTTGGGGCAGATCCACAGGATCGCTGGTATCCATAGTGCAGACAACTTCTAGGCTAAGAGACGTGACAGTAGCGATACCATTCTTTTCATCATATAGTCCCAAGAAGCCATGTAGAATTTCGTTATCAGAAGTACGCAATTCAATCTACGGTGACAAAACCAATTAGCTTCTTGAAGAAACACGAAGCAAAATAAAATAGATATTAAAACAGTGAGTAGCAGCACCAACCCTCAATTTATCCTCTCTGGTTCTATTATCATTAAATTTGTGGGCCAATTGCACCGAAGTCACAAATATTTTATGGTAACCTTTTATATTATATCACCATGCCAGTGGCATACAGCAATTCCGGAGCATGCGTATAGCAACACGTCTCCTGCACAAGATCATGATTTTAGATCATCATTAACTGGTAACGAATGACTAAGATTCCGGAGAAGAATTGTAGTAGTAGATAAGCTTATATTCATATAGCAGAGTAATCACCGTTGAACAAGGCGACTGAGACAAGAGCGTATTGCGAAAGTGACTTTGAAAGTTTGTCAAGGCCAGCACCATCACCGAACTTTTCCGGTTTGAATGCAGTAGCTGGTGGTGGTTCCGGTATCTCATCCCTGAACCGTTGTTCCTCATCTTCCTCCTCCTTGATCATCTGAGTTTCCACTAGTTAAACACAACACATTGCATGATAAACGAGAACGTCGTGAGTTCTCTAGCAGTTAATTAGAGCGTGCAACTGTGCAGTACACAAGAAATTGAAGGAAGAACCAGCAGCAAGAAATTAAAGCTCAAAAACCGATCCAGGACTCACACTTTAACTTCTTTAAAAAGGATTCGATCCTACTGCTCTTGCTCTCCTCCCCGCGGGTCACTTTATCCATGGCCTCTGCAATCCTGAAAAAGAAAATGTCTCAGACAACATGTACAGTACCTATTTAAATAAACAAACTTGACGAAATCCCGGTGTTTTATACTCCAAAATCAGAGACTACCTAGAAATTGAAACCCAAAATCAACTTAACTACTGCCGTGATTGGAGAGTGGGGACTACGATTGACAGGAAAACAATATGCAATGGACGGTGGACATGCTTGTATGGCTGGAGAAAGAATTGAAGAACTGCTCCATGCGTGACGAATTAAGCACATGAGGAAACAGAGACTCGCATTGCGGAACTTACTCCACGCGCGGAGCGACGAAGGGATGGTGGCGTGGCTTAGCAGC
The DNA here is from genome assembly GCA_023614405.1 of Avena insularis. Classification (NCBI taxonomy): domain Eukaryota; kingdom Viridiplantae; phylum Streptophyta; class Magnoliopsida; order Poales; family Poaceae; genus Avena; species Avena insularis. Next base: position 473,489,759 of record CM042696.1, on the reverse strand, counting down.
GGCGGATGAGAATGTCGCCGGTCTTGGGGAATCGGGATTGCGCACCCCGCTGCGACGGTGCCCTGGCGGCAAGGGTTGGAGGTTTCCTTTTCCGAGTTATTTGCAGCGTCCGGAAGGTTATAAGCGCAGCCCTCTCCATACAGCTTTTCGATCCTACTACGACTGTGTTTGGGAGGGCTCCACTTCACTTCACTCCACTCCACAAGTACTCTCGAGTACGACCTCCGGTCCATATTAATGGCCTGAACTTTTTCTAAATTCGTATGAATCTAGTTAAGTATTTAGACTAGATGAATCCATATCTAGACAAAGTTGAGACCATTAATATGGATCAGAGGAAGTGTAAAATGTGTTTGGGAGAAAAATTAGATTCAGATCTAGATTAGTGGGAGGGTCCAAAGTACCCCTTTTTTTCCTTTTCTTTTGCCTATGAATCTGGTACTAGTAACGATTCTAACACATCTCTTCTAATCTAATGGAATAGTATTTTCATCGGTCCAAGCAATGGTAGCCATTATTCAAAAAAAATGTTGGATTTGTTACTCTACATCTCTTCTAATCTAGTTTCTTAAACAGAATATGCAAACACCATATACAATACATCAATACAAAAAAGTACCAGATGATGCATGCTATTGTAATCTTGCAATACCATATCAGACTTGCGACTATAATCTTGCAATACCATATCAGACTTCTTACTGTAATCTTCCCTCGCTAGTGTAATCTTGCAATACCATATCAGACTTGCTACTGTAATCTTGCAATACCGGATCACGTATGAACAAAAAAATACCTACATTCACCATGTATTGTCCAATACACATGTACAGAATAGATACAGTAGAACATGCAGGGGAAGGCAAAGAAGGAATCACGACTTGTCTAATCAACAAACGATAATGCCATACGGCAACATCTACTGTCTAATTTCCATGTAAAAAAATAGCACATGAGAGGGAATCAATCTGTGGTTACCTTACAACGGTGACCTGCTGGTAGGAAAGTGCAGGGGCTTCAGCGACCTCCTCGTCACCGGCGAATCCCTGCTGCAGACGGCGGCTGTGTGTTCCGGCGGCTGGTCGAGCAACAGACGGGAAGCAGGGGCTGTGGAGGAGACGGGTGGGCGGAGGGATAAGGGAGGCCGGAGGGAGAAGGGCGGAACCCTAGGTGGTCGCCGGAGTAGTAGAGATCACGGCGGCGTGCCCTACTCGCCTGGCATCGGGAGAGAGACCTTTTTCTATCTGTTTAGAACGAACTGATCGGTTCAGCTGGGATATGACTAATCGGATGGCATCGGTGGGTCAATTATTTCCAAACTCCCTCCCTTTCGAAATATAAGACGTTTTATCTTTGTAAAAATAGTGTATCTAGATCTCTTTTAATATATAGGTTCACTCCAAGCCTAGATGAACCTACATACTAAAATAGTTCTAGATACACTTCTTTCACAAAGCTAAAACATCTTATATTTTGGAATGGAGGGAGTACATGGGAGGTGGAGCGAATTGGGTGAAACAGTTTTAGGTGTGTTTGGTTGTTCGGGCCGGAATTTCACGTTTTTCGTAGTTGGCCTAACGGATGCAGCATGGGGTTGGGGTGTGGATGGGGGGAATTGGTAGTGGACAATCCACATGATCATGCCGATGATGATGATGTCTTTGATCATACTTGCACCCTGTATAGGTGGAAACTGCTCGTGTGGATGAACTTGTTGATAAATTGATGGCAGTGGAGTGAAATTGATCTTCATATCTTGTGACGGCTCTGCCTTCTGTGGACGCTCTGCTAAGAACTCAGAGTAGGCTTTTTGTGCCTGCTCTAGAGTCTTAAACCTCTTATGGAGGTTGCGTTGGTAACCCGTCACTTGTTGCCTGCACTCCTCCCATGTCTTGTAGATTTTCGTCTTCTTGCCGTAGTACACCACGTATCAGTTGTATTTCTATGAGACATAACACATATGCAACATATAAGGATCACAACTAAAGCAGGAAGATCAAGTTCACAAACACACGACAATAAACATAAACTAGTTAAGCATGCATGATCATATGGGCACAAGCATCAGCAGTTCCAACCTACCAAGTTACTGTGATCCAACCGATCACCACCAACATCTATGGTTACATCCTACCACCACATCAAAAGGGGTGCAATCCTACCACCGCATAAGTTCTCCATCATGTGAGGGGTTAGAATATACCACCTCATAGTAAACATGCATACGTTTTCATTAAGTCCCTAGCTACTTCAAAATATACAACTTCTTCTTCATCATGCTTGCACTACCGCCACCATCTCCATGATTAGGGAGCAAGCACTACACGTAGTAGTGCTTGGCCAGGAAGGTCCTGAGCCAGAGATCCCTATGGTATTCCGCCATCTCAATAAAGTCGTTACCCATAACCCTATTGTCGAAGAGGTGGCTGAGCGCCACCATCAGGGCCTTAGGGCTGTATCCTTTGGCGGCCATGACGGTGTCGTACATAGCTGCGTGCACATTAGGAGGGGAAGCAGTGGTGATGGCGGTCTCCACCGCTTTCATGTCCTTGGTCATGCAAGTGATGGCGACGACGACCTCCTCCCCCAGCAGCGACTTCTTCCTCTTCTTGCAAGGATCGAAGCCATCAGCAACGTAGGCATTTGTGCTGCCGCCTTGACCAACGCCGGTAGCAGGAGAACCTGCGGCGGCATCGGTCTCGCCCTCGTCATCAAGTACCACTGTCTCCGACTCCTGGGTCTGTATGTATTCATGGTTTGGTTCGCCAAGAGGCTCACTGGACCCCATTGCAAAACTGCCAGTGGCAAGGACAAAGGAGAAGATGGCCTCCATCTGCCTATAGTTGGCAACAAGCTTGTTCAGATACTCGGCATCCTTGGGGTGATCCTGAGATAGGGAATTGCAGGGAGGTTAGCGAGGTTAGGGTTGTGAATCATAGGGATGTTACTGAAATTAGTTAATACCAAGATGTGTCCCCTATAGTGGGCATCCTCCAAGATGATGGTGCAGGTCTCCTCGTCCTAGCTAGCTCCGCTAAGGTCTCTGAGCTTGGAGACATGGATCCACCTGGTCCTCCACTTACGCAGGTGGTTGTACACCTGCTGGGAGGATACCTCGATGCCATAGAACTCAAACACCTTACGGGAAATAGTATTTAGGTGCACTTCTTTGAACCCCTTCTCCGTCCTGACGCCGCTCTTGATGATCTCACACATCTGGTTGAGCATGAACGCCAAGAAGAATGGTTCCCACTTCATGGTGCCCTTCACCCCCTTGCAATGGCCTGTGGTGTGGGCTTTGCCAACCTTGGTTTTCTTCTTGGACAATATCTTGGCAGCTTGCTCTTCAATATCCTCCACCGTGTGCCCGGTCATCGAAGGCGCAGACAGGATCGGATCTCCGTGCGCTGAGGATAGGTGAGCCTCAGAGGTAGGAGCTGGGATCGGGTCTCAGCGACAAAGGTCTCATGAGAATCCATGAGGGCCTGGCTGAACTCATCGTGGGTCATGTCCTACAGATCCCACAGTCGCACATATCGGAACCTAGACTAGACATGAAGACAAGCTTAAACATGCAATGAGTCCAGAAAAACACCAATTTATGACTATACCTAGCAGTTCATTAGGCATACTAACATAGATCTACCGCAAACTATAATCAGATCTAGGAGGTGCTAACAGACCGAAGCTACTAGACCTAGGGTTTGATGGAACTCACCAGCATCAGAAGAGCGGAGCACATCGCCGTTGAAGATCTTGGAGAAGAACGTTGATACGTCCATTTTGCATCACTATTCTATGTCTTAATTCACTATTATTCATTGATATATTTCGTATTGAGAGGTGATACTTATGTTATTTCATCTCTTTTTGCATGGTTGATGACTTTTGGAGCATGGACCGCTGCAGTCAGGATTCTGATGGAAAAGGTGCTGTTTGGAGGCAAAATTCACGAAGATCAGAAAATCTAGGAAAATATATGGAAAATCCTATTTTTCCAGAAGACTAAGGATGCCAGAAGATGGAGTGGAGGTGGGCCACAGGGGGCCCACACCACCCCATGGCACGGGCAGGCCTAGGCCGCGCCTAGAGGTGGTGTGGCCGCCCTGGCCCACTCCAGCCTCTCCCCTCTGGCGTATATCATCCTCCCGAAACCCTAAGACTCGGGGAGCGACCACAGAAAGATTCCGCTGCCTCTGCGGGGCAGAAAACACCGAGAGAGAAAGATCTCTTCGGCAGACAGATTTCTGCCGGGGGAATTCCTTCCTGGAGAGGGGAGATCGTCGCCATCAACACCACCATCAAGCTGGACTTCATCGGGATCATCATCATCATCACCACCATCATCACCATCAGCACCCTCATCACCATCTCCATATTGTTGTAACAATTGCGTTGAATCTTGCATTAGTTCATAGGGGAAACTTTCCCGGTGTTGATTACTCTTTGTAGTTGATGGTATTGAGCGAACCATTGAATTATTGTTTATGTTCAGATTGTTATACATCATTATTCCATCTCTGATCATGATCCATATGATGTCTTGTGAGTAGTTCATTTTCTTCTTGAGGACATGGGAGAAGTCATGTTGTTAGTAGTGGAGTTGCGTTGAGAAAGATTCAATAGTTTGATATTTAAGTTGTGGTGTACTTCTTCTAGTGGTGTCATGTGAACGTCGACTACATGACACTTCACCTATATGGGCCTAGGGGAATGCATTGTGTATTTGGCTACTAATCGTAGGGGTTGCCGGAGTGGCAGAAACCTGAACCCCTATTAAGAAACCATTGCACAAGGGACGTAAGGGTCTTAGAGTTTAAAGCTGTGGTTAGGTTTCTACCTTAATTACTTTCTTGTACTTACGGATGTTTGCAAGGAGTATAATCACAAGTGTGTATTAGTCTTGTATGGGGCAGTACATTAGCACAGGTTCACCCACACAACACTTAGCAAGCTAAAGAAGATTAATCGACTATATGAAGCGAAAGCACTTGACAGTCTTCCCATGTGTCCTCGAGAACATTTGGTCATCTATAGAAATACAATCGGCTTGTCCTTTGCTGCATAAAGGATTGGGCCACTTGCTGCATTTATTCCTACTGTCTTTTATTTACTCGTACTTTGTTTACTTGCTTTATCGAAAACCCCTAAAAATCTGTTTGCTAAGTATTTGCAGAAAATTCCTGATCCATACCACTAGCCAGCACCTTCTGCTCCTCGTTGGGTTTGACACTCTTACTTATTGAAAATACTGCGATACACCCCCTATACTTGTGGGTCATCAAGACTATTTTCCGGCACCGTTGCCGGGGAGTGAAGCGCTATTGGAGAGTGGGCGGTAAAGGAAACTTCTCCGTGAGTATTGTTTATACGCTAGTTGCTTTATTTTCGTTATGGATAATTTGCTGAGTTTCTTATTTGGTAATGCTACTACCACTGCTAAGGTAGTAGATAAGCCACCACCTGCTGAGAATGATGTTTTCAAAATACCTACAAGAATTATTGATCGTGTTATGGATAACTACTATGTTGGGGATGGAACTGTCCATCCCGGTGATCATTTACTCTTTATACACGAATTATGCGGGTTGTTCAAGTGTGCAGGTATTACTACAGATCAAGTTAAGAAGAAATTATTCTCATTATCACTAAAAGGAAAAGCTGAGGAATGGTATAAGCTGTTGAAGAATGGTCAAGCTCTGGAATGGGAGGAAATAGTGCCTCTCTTTTATTCAAAGTTTTATCCTCCTAGTGAGATTCATAAAGATCGTAATCAAATATACAACTTTTGGCCTCTTGATGGAGAGAGTACAGCTCAAGCTTGGGGGAGATTGAAGTTACTAATGCTCAAATGTCCCATTCATGAGCTCCCCAACAATATTATTATCAATAACGTTTATGTAAGGCTCCCTCTACATGACAAAGATTTATTGGATGCTTCTTATGCTGGATCATTCACTCGTATGGAAGAAGAAGCTAAATGGGACCTTCTAGACCGTGTTCAAGACAATACTGAAGCTTGGGAGAGTGACAAAGGTAGAAAGTCAGGTATAAATTATGATTATGAATGCATTGAATCTTTTATGGGAACTGACGACTTTCAAAATATAAAAAATGCTTATGGTCGAGATTCTCAAGCTATTGCTTCTTATTTTAAGGCTTTTGCTTCTTATATTGAAGTGCCTAAAAAGAAGTGGAATAAGTATCATGAACCTTATAAAGATATTGCTAAGAGTGTTCCTGCAAGAAATACTGAAGTTTATACTGCTAATCATGTTTTACCTGAACCTTATATTGAGAAAATGCCTTTTCCAGTTAAGGTAAAGGAACATTCTATAATAGCTAGTATGGTTAATGAAAGTATGAATAAGGCTGTTGAACCTGATAAACAAATGGTTGATGAACCTATAGTAGCAAATGTGAAAGACTTTGTTGCTAAATATGAAAAAGAGGGACACACTATCCTTTGTAAGGATACCTCTAATATTGTTTCACAAAATAGTGTTATGAGAGCTAGTATTCCTGTGTTTTCTGTTAGAATAAGTGATCATTGCTATGATTGTCCTTGTGATAGCTATATTGTTAAGTTTATGCATGATACTGAAAGCTACTATGAGAGAGGGAAAAGTGTTCTTATGCATCTCAATAATATCAAGTTTCCTCGTTTTATGCTGAAAGTTTTTATGTTGCACTTCTTTTGCCTTCTTAGGCAAGTTGCATTTGGTTTCAATAACTTGTTTGTTTACAAAATCCCTTTGCATAGGAAGTGGGTTAGACTTAAATGTGTTTGTGTTTTTGCTTCTTAATGCTCTCTTTCACTTCAATTCATATCCCTATGAGAGTTTCTTCAAAATTATCCTGCCCATCTTAATGGCTATAAAGAAAGAGCTTTATGGGAGACAACCCAATTTGTTTTTGTAACAACCTCAGACCCTACGCTCTAAGTTCAAGCCTGGATGAACCAAAAGTGGTTAAAGTAGTACAGCGGGGGCTCGGGGGCCACCCACGTGTAGGCCCGCCGGCCGCCCTAACCACTTCCAGGAACATCGGGACAAGAGCGAGCGGCGTAGGCAACAGGCGAAGAGATCAAATACATACACAAGTGAGTATGTATGCAAGCTACCTTACAATAGTTCTCAGAGCCATACCATCTAAAAGAAATAGAAATATTGCAACGCCATACGGCAAGATCCAAATTTCCTAGATAGAGATAATAGTGTAGGATAGCTCCGCATACATCAATCAACAGAGTATCAAGCGGAAGCGGGAAGCAAGATCCGAGTACGGACAAGAAGCAAATCGGCATAAGATGCCACATAAATAAGCACATCCCGCCCACAGATCTCGCGGATCCCCATCCCCGGAATCTCTACACCGAGTGATCGTTGCCAACATCATCTGTCTCCTCCACCCAGTATCCATCTTGCGAATACACCTGTTCATCTGAATCAAACAATTTATCGTGTGAGACCCTAGGGGTACTCAGCAAGTCTTTATGTCTCTAAAGGGGACATATACCTGGGGTGACGCAATTACAGCAAAAGATAATAACTAACAAGTCTATAGATACTCGCTAACCATCCGCCTAACCAATGATAGACGGATGTCCGTTAATTAGAAACACGATCGACCTCGGAAAAACCAAATCAAAACCCAACGAGGCTTTCACGACAAAGCAATCACAGGATTCATAAAATATTTCAGGGGGGCACCCCACTAAGCTACCCGCAACTAAGTTGGCCGGCTCCAGAACGGACCCAGGGTTTGTGTGGATGGCGGTAAACGACTGGGAACCCGAAAGTGTGACTGGGCTTGTCGATACAGCGAAAACGTGTCACAATCCAAAACAGTACAGGTGCTCCACGCACAATCTTAAATAAAGCAGTAAAGCATGGCATAAGTACAGGATAGTAATAAAGCCCCAAACTACTTTGTGGCTCCAAGAAATAAGAAATGAATCGAGCTCGCGCTAAGGGGATTCATGGTCCCATATGCGAATAGTGCGATAGTCAAGGAACAGGTATCAAGTACTCGGGGTCCTACGGGACACAAGTGGACATAAAAACCAAATAACAGATATTGCCCACCGGTTCCTCTTTCATTAGTTATCCCATTACTACTCAGGTTAAGTTGTTTAGGTACCTCGTTATCCATCAGACACTCACATACCCTACACATGCTGTTCTACGACTCGCATGGCTCAAACAACTCCTGTAGTAAGGGCTCATGGGATGGAGGAACAAGCTCGGTGGGGTTTAAAGTAAAGGCTATGCAGTACTTGGGATTCAATTTAATGCAATCGTGACTCAATGATGCAAGAATAAGATAGAGGCAATATGTACTATATGTATGAAAGCATGTGGTAGTGCTTGCCTGGCAGCTCAGTTGAAGTGAGAGACGGATCTGGATAGTACTCCTGGGATTCCTGATATTTCCCCTGCTCAGCGTCTATTCGAAACAAGAACCAAACAAACAAGGATCAACATAAATAAAGTGCACAAGCATATAAATAAAATGCGACCAGCAAATAAGCATGCCATGATGAATGATGCACAAATTACATGGCAATAATGTAGCATGGCAAGGGTGAGGTGTGGGGACAAGAATAAATCATTTTATTAATTATTTGGTCAAGTTTTATTGCCATAAACAGTTCTGATTTTTAATAATGATATGATGCATGCTTCAATTCATATCATGGAATGCATAATCAGAACGGGCTCGTCGCGCTGATCTATTTAGACATCATTTGTCAAATTTAGAGTTATAGAATTAAAGTTATTAATTAATTGAGAAAAGGCATTTTTATTGCAATTTAATCATCTCGAAAATTTAAATTAGTCAAACATTATTTTGGAGGGCAGATTTGAATTCCTCACATTTTTCTGGTCAGAAAACATATATTATATGTTATTTATGCATTTACCAAAGTAAAGTTATTACTATATGCAATTATATTCAATTTTATCATTTTCTGAAAATCTAAAAGAACCACAAAACTGGAAAAACCAAAAAGGTTGTGTGCGCGCAGGCGGGATTTGAACTCAGGACCTCAGGGTGAAGGCCCAAGTCGAACTCGACATGGTGACCAACTGGACGGATTCAGATTGGTGTTAGATTGGTGACCAACTGGACTGATTCGGATTGGTGACCAACTAGACCAATTTTATCATTTTCTGAAAATCTAAAAGAACCACAAAACTTTTTATACTTCGGACTAACTAGCCAGAGGCACTGCCGGGTGGGGTTAGCCTGCTGACTAAGCCATAGGAGCTGACTGGGCTTATGTGTACATGACAGGTGGGCCGGCTCTGGGTTAGAAGGGAAAAACGAAAAACCAAAACGGCTGTGTGCACGCAGGCGGGATTTGAACACAAGACTTCAGGGTGTTAGATTGCAGGTCTCCTACAAGATGTCTTATTCGCTTCCGGATCCGGGACTGACGAACGAAACCTTGCGTCGCTCACTGACGAACCACGAGACAGGTCGATCTTTCGGGGCTGATATCTCCTAGCTCGCTAAACGAAAACCGGCATATGAGTACTCAAATTAAAGAGGACAACGAGCTCTACGCCATGATGGGAGTGGTTCATGCTGGGGTGGACCGTCCTGAGAACAGTTTCGTGAAGAACACAAGCAACAGGGACAAACAGGTCTGTTCGGACAGTGATCTTGTGATCACGATTCCTAGAGATGTGATGGCTCGTTTTTACCGTGCGATGGCTTGTTTGAAAGAGGGTTCCGAGCTCTACAACTTTGCTATAGGTTTCACTCAACGGAGAGCATCATAGCGACGGCTAGGACTCAAAGAACAGGAGACAAACGAAAGGCGGTGCTGAACAGATCTAGCGACAGGGCAATGTCAGCGGTGCCTGCAGTGTGCTCGACGAAAGGATTGGCGACGCTAGGGGTTTAGGGAGCAGGGGACCTTGTCAAGTAGATCGGTATGCTCACCAGGAGCTTGTCGGTGTGGTCGCTGGCGCAAGAGGTGGAGGAGATACGGCGGTGAGGCTCACGCTCCGGCCATGAGGGGGAAGCTTAGGTTGTCGTCGGGTACGGCTTCCCCGGCGAGCTCCAGCGGCGGCTGCATGTTCTAGGCGACGTAGAGGAAGCAGGGGAGGCGCATGGTGCTCCTGAATCCTCCTTGGCACAGCTGCAACTGCCTCCTCTCGAAGCTTGGCCGAACTAGGTTTTGAGATGGACATGGAGTTGTCCATGGCCATGGTGGTTGAGGAGAGTAGATAGGGGAGGAAGGAGAGGATGAAGATGATACTAGATCGATATCTGAGAGATGGGGTGGTTGGGGTAGAGAGGGGAGGGAGGAGCACATGGGAGGTGGTGGTGGTGTTGCTTTTGCAAAAGAGGAAAACGATGGGAGGCTTCGGTGGGTTTTCTCTTCTCTCCTTCTCTTGTCCTTAGCCGAAAGAAGCACAAGGAGGGAGGGATCAGGGGTAGGGGACTTGGGATGGGGACCAACTTCTTGAGAAGCAAGATAAGGAGGGAAGGTAGACGTGGAAGTCTAAGGTCCAAGTGTGGTATGGCTCTCACATGCTAATGTGCATGGGGGTGTAGCCATGGGGGTGGGGTGGTGTGTGTGTGTGGTGTTAGGTTGCATGCATGTGTAGATGATTAGGGAAGAGGGAGAAAGAGAGGACTAGGTTTTTGAGATTAGCTAGTCTTAGCTAGCTAGAGATAAGGAAGAGATAGATTAGGATTTTTGGACTAGATTGTTTGAATTCAAAACTCATGCATACAAATAGAGCTCCAAAAGATAAAAAGGGGAAGGTGAGAGGTTGTTTGCATGGCTCATGCATGATCCTTAGCTAGGCCACACTATATTTGTGAAAACAAATACAAGCTCAAATGACCCCACTTAGTCACATGCACTCAAATTTGAATAAAGCCCAAGCAAAAAGGTTTGAAGAGGTTAAAATAAAAACATCAAATAGAAGAACTAGAGTAAGATGTGGATGTGGGGTTTATGTATCATGTGACATGAAACAATGGTCCCACACATAAGATATATGCACAAGGAATTAATACATGGCTTGGGTTAAACCCATATGTCCAAGAGTGGAAGAAATAAGCATGAATGAATATAATGGAATTGCTAGTGTGTGTTCCACTAGGCAAGTATATAGCCATAGTTATATTCATACATGATCAAATATTCCAAAACAAACCATATGGAGGCTAGACAAGGAAATATTCACATAGCATGCAAAGGTGGCCATGTGGCTCTCCACATATCAATAATGTGAAAAACAACATGGTGCATATATGGGAGCATGTGGAATTATAAGTGGATCCATCCCAACCCACATGAGCTAGAGGTAAACCCAAAACAAAAACAAAGCTCACATATAGTTGGATGGTGGAATTATGGGGTGGTGACAAAGAAAGGTGGTGGAGTCAAGGAAAGATATGCCCCCAACTCAACTTAGGCATGAAGCAATATATCAAGAACCAACTACAATGTATCAAGAGGCAAATACAATTAATAAGAATACAAATGCATATGAGAGAAGAACCAAATTAAAAGGGTTTTATATGATGCTCAAATGCAAGGTGGCATGATGACATGAGCATGATATAATAATGATGCAACTAATCATATGTAGGAAGGTAGCATATATATAGACTAGGCTAGTAGCATTGCAATTGTTAGACAATTGGGATGCTACAACTCTCCCCCACTAAACAAGAATCTCGCCCCGAGATTCCTAGGAAAAAGAACCCAACACAAGGAGAGGCGGGTGCTCGGAACGAAGGTGACCCTCATGTTCCCAAGTTGATGAACAACGGAATGGTGCGACCACTACACCTTGCAAACTTGCTAGACTTGTTGCGAGTCTTGCATTTTGCTTGAGACACAAAGGGTTAGAAGAATTGAAGCATTGTCGTGAGACAAGAAGGATAGGATGAACATAGCTCCGGTTTTCTCGAGAAACATGATAAAAGAATAGAACCACTTGTGAAAGAAATAGAAAGGACGATGTATCAGGGAGAAAGAAACGACACATCATTAAGATTAAAGAATTACAGATACAAGAGAAGATGAATCTTTGTATCACCGGAAGAAAAAGAATGACTTTTTAGAAGTTATCAACCACTATGAAAATAACATTGTTTCTTCTCTTGGATTTGGGAAAAGAAGTTCGGAAACAATATCGCCTTCAAACAATAGAGTTCCTTGATATCAACGGAAAGATTTAGTTAGACATTGTCGGATTAGATTCTTGTTGCAACGGTAAGAACCAAGGATCACGCAATTGAGATGCGCGGATATATCTTCTAGACAAGGAGGTGATGCTAGATTATGGTGGAATCCCGAGAAGAAAAGAATATGGAGGATCTGGAGTTTATTGTAGAGATACTTATTGCTTTCTTTAACCTTGAGGCTAACGCAATAGATTTGCGGCTGATGGCATCAACCATAATTGGCTTTACCACAAAAAAAGAATTGATGAAATAAAGACAGAGATATTTTCCTCCATCTTGTTTGGGAATGTCTAGCACCGGTAGAAAGACGAGGACAGAAAAGAGTTTGCGTTTATTCCCACCAGATAATTAAAGATTTTGCTCCGTGTAGAAATGGTGAGATCACCAACAAGAGATTATTTATTACTTTCTTCGAGAGAGAGCACTCCGGAAAACAAGGACGGAAGTAAAAGTATCGCGGGATAAAGGCCACTTCTACATCTGTGGAATGAGTTAAATCGCATTAGTTCCCCAATTCAATGTACAAGAGCGAATGATAAGAGTAGTGGTATGGTAGCTACTCCATCCCACACCCAAAGCATTACTCCGCACATGAATGGAAAACCATGCAACCCAACTGCCGAACAGACTGAAGAACTTGATAAAACCCATGGAACTCCGTATGAAAACAAAGATAGATGCAAATGATTTGCCGGATCCAAGATAGATAAGGATGATGATGTTGTCGTCGTGTCGGAAGATCCAAACCACCGGAAAAGATATGAAGGAAGATTACAGAGAACAACTGCAAGATTCAACAGGTAGAGAAAGGATAACACCAGCTTGAAAAGAAGGATTACAAAAGATCCGAAAAGTCTTCATGGCCTCCGGTGGATTGAGCATAGACGATAGAACGAGAGGGTCTCAAAAGATTACTTGACAACATCGAGGTGAAAAGAACTCCATGTTCTTCTTGAAATGATAGAGAGAGATTTAGCAGTCTTGAGGAAAATCTTCAGCGGAACGACGATGATAACTTGCCAACAAGGAAAAACTCTGGATTGGTTGAAGATGAAGGGTGGAATTAACAATGCGCTTGCTGATTCCAGAATTGATGCGATGTATTTAGCAGAAGGACGTGGTCGAGATAGGCGACTTCAAGAAGCCAGAATTCACACTGTGAGAACTTTGCACACAAGCGGTGTTCACAAAGCTTGAGAGGATGATAAGAAGATTTTCTTCATGTTCTTCCATTGATATAGAATAGGCGAGCATATCATCAAGATATACCACCATGGATTAACAAGATATTCCAAGAATATCGGTTCAAAAGACGGGAGAAACGAACAAATGCTTGAAACACTTCCTGAGCTCAACGCTCTTTGAAAAATCAATATTAAGAGCAAGGGTTCGTGTTGAAGAAGCTGCACTGGAAGAATAGATTATCTGGTCCTTCGGAAGAGAACAAGAAATGCCACCTGGTTCACATACTTGATCGGATCACCGGTTACAAAGATAAGGAGATCTTGGGTAAGAATGATTGTAGCCCATACATTAAGCAAAGCTATCCGAAATGAAAAGATGTGATTCTCCTGTATCAAAGAGAATCTTGCAGATATGGAGTTCAAAAAGATGTGACGCATGATAAACAGATGGTAGACCACCGTAGTGCCTTGAGAAAACTCCGAATTGACCAAGATACTTGCATATGAATAGATATGATCACGATGTAACTCAAAATCACAGGAGATAACCGCCATCATTTGGAGGATGAAAATAGATAGCATTAACCATACTCCACTCATGATAAGTGTCATATAGCTATGTCGAGAACCAAATTACAATCACAAGCATCAGATCGATGCAAGTTATGTACTTAGCCCAGAAGATTTTGAAACGAAATAAAACTCCAGGATCAAGCGCCGGTGACAAAAGAATGAGTTAGCATGAACATGCCGATAAAATGAAGATAGATAATATTTCACACACGACTGAAGAGGAGTGTGGAAACACAGATGTATCAAAGAAAAATTTCCGCATTTTTCGGCATTAAAATACCAATAAATGCGCAAAACCACTTAACAGATAGAGATTAGCAACTCCACATTTTGTGAAAGCATGCTAGAAGGAAGAACACCCTTAACAAGATTGCGCCGGTTAATAAGGAGTCGGATAGATCACGTTGGTTTACAAAAGCCTATCGGTATGGAATGTACCAACAGTTGATAACCAAAGGCAGATTATGACAACAAGGTTGGATGCAACAGGTAGACAAGGAATTACGCACACACACACACTTTCTATGGTACTACGGAAACCCAGAACACGTGAATCCTAGTTTGAATTTTTAGAAGAGGATTGAAAACGTTACACTTCCTTACCAGAAAAGGGTGGGTGGGTAACAAGAAAAATGGAAGCAGTCCTACTCTCACATTTTGTTTTTCCCTAGTATACATAGCTATCAAAATATTTGCTAGACTGACAACGACCATTTGGCTGAGACCCTGAAGGGCGGGATGGCTCTGATACCAATTGTAACAACCTCGGACCCTACGCTCTAAGTTCAAGCCTGGATGAACCAAAAGTGGTTAAAGTAGTACAGCGGGGGCCTAGGGGCCACCCATGTGTAGGCCCGCCGGCCGTCCTAACCACTTCTAGGAACATCGAGACAAGAGCGAGCGACGTAGGCAATAGGCGAAGAGATCAAATACATACACAAGTGAGTATGTATGCAAGCTACCTTACAACATTTCTCAGAGCCATACCATCTAAAAGAAATAGAAATATTGCAACGCCATACGGCAAGATCCAAATTTCCTAGATAGAGATAATAGTGTAGGATAGCCCCTCATACATCAATCAACAGAGTATCAAGCGGAAGTGGGGAGCAAGATCCGAGTACGAACAAGAAGCAAATCGGCATAAGATGCCACATAAATAAGCACATCCCGTCCATAGATCTTGCGGATCCCCAT
Organism: Avena insularis; assembly: GCA_023614405.1. Lineage (NCBI taxonomy): Eukaryota > Viridiplantae > Streptophyta > Magnoliopsida > Poales > Poaceae > Avena > Avena insularis. Next base: position 473,474,583 of record CM042696.1, on the reverse strand, counting down.
TCCCGGAATCTCTACACCAAGTGATCGTTGCCAACATCATCTGTCTCCTCCACCCAGTATCCATCTTGCGAATACACATGTTCATCTGAATCAAACAATTTATCGTGTGAGACCCTAGGGGTACTCAGCAAGTCTTTATGTCTCTAAACGGGACATATACCTAGGGTGACGCAATTGCAGCAAAAGATAATAACTAACAAGTCTATAGATACTCGCTAACCATCCGCCTAACCAATGATAGACGGATGTCTGTTAATTAGAAACAACAGTTATAACAGCATAAAGTAACAGATCCATCCTCCTTCTCGCTTACCAACGAGAAAGCGGACGAACAACCCATCCGTTAACAGTTTTATTAACCATTCCATGAGTATTGCACTATTTACTAGTCAGGTATTTAGTCAAATTAAAAGCGGTTCTTTAGTTATACTTGTCTATGATCGAGAAACTGTGCTCCAAGTCGTCCATAACCGCGGACACGACTTTCAGAAAGATTTACCCTGCAGAGGTGCACAAATAGCAACACACACACGATCGACCTCGAAAAAACCAAATCAAAATCCAACGAGGCTTTCATGACAAAGCAATCACAGGATTCATAAAATATTTCAGGGGGGCACCCCACTAAGCTACCCGCAACGAAGTTGACCGGCTCCGGAACGGACCCAGGGTTTGTGTGAATGATGGCGAAACGGAACCGAAAGTGTGACTGGGCTTGTCGATACAGCGAAAACATGTCACGATCCAAAACAGTGCAGGTGCTCCACGCACAATCTTAAATAGAGCAGTAAAGCATGGCATAAGTATAGGATAGTAGTAAAGCCCCAAACTACTTTGTGGCCCTAAGAAATAAGAAATGAATCGAGCTCGCGCTAAGGGGATTCATGGTCCCATATGCGGATAGTGCGATAGTCAAGGAACAGGTATCAAGTACTCGGGGTCCTACGGGACACAAGTGGACATAAAAGCCAAATAACAGATATTGCCCACCGGTGCCTCTTTCATTAGTTATCCCATTACTACTCAGGTTAAGTTGTTTAGGTACCTCGTTATCCATCATACACTCACATACCCTACTCATGGTATTCTACAACTCGCATGGCTCAAACAACTCCTGTAGTAAGGGCTCATGGGATGGAGGAACAAGCTCGGTGGGGTTTAAAGTAAAGGCTATGTAGTACTTGGGATTCAAATTAATGCAATCGCGACTCAATGATGCAAGAATAAGATAGAGGCAATATGTACTATATGTATGCAAGCATGTGGTAGTGCTTGCCTGGCAGCTCAGTTGAAGCGAGAGACGGATCTGGGTAGTACTCCTGGGATTCCTGATATTTCCTCTGCTCGGTGTCTATTCGAAAGAAGAACCAAACAAACAAGGGCCAACATAAATAAAGTGCACAAGCATATAAATAAAATGCGACCAGCAAATAAGCATGCCATGATGAATGATGCACAAATTACATGGCAATAATGTAGCATGGCAAGGGTGAGGTGTGGGGACAAGAATAAATCATTTTATTAATTATTTGGAGTTTTATTGCCATAAACAGTTCTGATTTTTAATAATGACATGATGCATGCTTCAATTCATATCATGGAATGCATAAACAGAACGGACTCGTCGCGCTGATCGATTTAGACATATTATTTATCAAATTTAGAGTTATAGAATTAAAGTTATTAATTAATTGAGAAAAGGCATTTTTATTGCAATTTAATCATCTCGAAAATTTAAATTAGTCAAACATTATTTTGGAGGGCAGATTTGAATTCCCCACATTTTTCTGGTCAGAAAACATATATTATATGTTATTTATGCATTTACCAAAGTAAAGTTATTACTATATGCAATTATATTCAATTTTATCATTTTCTGAAAATCTAAAAGAACCACAAAACTTTTTATACTTCGGACTAACTAGCCAGAGGCACTGCCGGGTGGGCTTAGCCTGCTGACTAAGCCATAGGAGCTGACTGGGCTTATGTGTGCATGACAGGTGGGCCGGCTCTGTGTTAGAAGGGAAAAAGGAAAAACCAAAAAGGTTGTGTGCGCGCAGGCGGGATTTGAACTCAAGACTTCAGGGTGTTAGATTGCAGGTCTCCTACAAGAAGTCTTATTCGCTTCCGGATCCGGGACTGACGAACGAAACCTTGCGTCGCTCACTGACGAACCACGAGACAGGCCGATCTTTCGGGGCTGATATCTCCTAGCTTGCTGAACGAAAACTGGCATATGAGTACTCAAATTAAAGAGGACAACGAGCTCTACGCCGTGATGGGAGCGGTTCATGCTGGGGTGGACCGTCCTAAGAACAGTTTCGTGAAGAACACAAGCAACAGGGACACACAGGTCTGTTCGGACAGTGATCTTGTGATCACGATTCCTAGAGATGTGATGGCTCGTTTTTACCGTGCGATGGTTTGTTTGAAAGAGGGTTCCGAGCTCTACAACTTTGCTTCAGGTTTCACTCAAAGGAGAGCATCATAGCGACGGCTAGGACTCAAAGAACAGGAGATAAACGAAAGGCGGTGCTGAACGGATCTAGCGACAGGGCAATGTCAGCGGTGCCTGCAGTGTGCTCGACGAAAGGATTGGCGACGCTAGGGGTTTAGGGAGCGGGGGACCTTGTCAAGTAGATCGGTATGCTCACCAGGAGCTTGTCGGTGTGGTCGCTGGTGCAAGAGGTGGAGGAGATACGGCGGTGAGGCTCGCGCTCCGGCCATGAGGAGGAAGCTTAGGTTGTCGTCGGGTACGGCTTCCCCGGCGAGCTCCAGCGGCGACTGCATGTTCTAGGCGATGTAAAGGAAGCAGGGGAGGCGCCTGGTGCTCCTGAATCCTCCTTGGCACAGCTGCAACTGCCTCCTCTCGAAGCTTGGCCGAACTAGGGTTTGAGATGGACATGGAGTTGTCCATGGCCATGGTGGTTGAGGAGAGTAGATAGGGGAGGAAGGAGAGGATGAAGATGATCCCAGATCGAGATCTTAGAGATGGGGTGGTTGGGGTAGAGAGGGGAGGGAGGAGCACATGGGAGGTGGTGGTGGTGTTGCTTTTGCAAAAGAGGAAAACGATGGGAGGCTTTGGTGGGTTTTCTCTTCTCTCCTTCTCTTGTCCTTAGCCGAAAGAAGCACAAGGAGGGAGGGATCAGGGGTAGGGGACTTGGGCTGGGGACCAACTTCTTGAGAAGCAAGATAAGGAGGGAAGGTAGACGTGGAAGGCTAAGGTCCAAGTGTGGTATGGCTCTCACATGCTAATGTGCATGGGGGTGTAGCCGTGGGGGTGGGGTGGTGTGTGTGTGTGGTGTTAGGTTGCATGCATGTGTAGATGATTAGGGAAGAGGGAGAAAGAGAGGACTAGGTTTTTGAGATTAGCTAGTCTTAGCTAGCTAGCGATAAGGAAGAGATAGATTCGGATTTTTGGACTAGATTGTTTGAATTCAAAACTCATGCATACAAATAGAGCTCCAAAAGATAAAAAGGTGAAGGTGAGAGGTTGTTTGCATGGCTCATGCATGATCCTTAGCTAGGCCACACTATATTTGTGAAAACAAATACAAGCTCAAATGACCCCACTTAGTCACATGCACTCAAATTTGAATAAAGCCCAAGCAAAAAGGTTTGAAGAGGTTAAAATAAAAACATCAAATAGAAGAACTATAGTAAGATGTGGATGTGGGGTTTATGTATCATGTGACATGAAACAATGGTCCCACACATAAGATATATGCACAAGGAATTAATACATGGCTTGGGTTAAACCCATATGTCCAAGAGTGGAAGAAATAAGCATGAATGAATATAATGGAATTGCTAGTGTGTGTGTTCCACTAGGCAAGTATATAGCCTATATTCATACATGATCAAATATTCCAAAACAAACCATATGGAGGCTAGACAAGGAAATATTCACATAGCATGCAAAGGTGTCCATGTGGCTCTCCACATATCAATAATGTGAAAAACAACATGGTGCATATATGGGAGCATGTGGAATTATAAGTGGATCCATCCCAACCCACATGAGCTAGAGGTAAACCCAAAACAAAAACAAAGCTCACATATAGTTGGATGGTGGAATTATGGGGTGGTGACAAAGAAAGGTGGTGGAGTCAAGCAAAGATATGCCCCCAACTCAACTTAGGCATGAAGCAATATATCAAGAACCAACTACAATGTATCAAGAGGCAAATACAATTAATAAGAATACAAATGCATATGAGAGAAGAAACAAATTAAAAGGATTTTATATGATGCTCAAATGCAAGGTGGCATGATGATATGAGCATGATATAATAATGATGCAACTAATCATATGTAGGAAGGTAGCATATAGATAGACTAGGCTAGTAGCATTGCAATTGTTAGACAATTGGGATGCTACAGTTTTTGCTTTCAGTTTGTTTTTGTTTCTTTGAGTCTTGGAAGTTATTACTTCAGTAATAACCGCTCCTTATCCGTTTTGTTTGGTTTTTGTGTCAAGATCAACCTCTAATGAGAGAGAAGTAAGATTTGGGGAAGTTGCTGTCCCGAAACAGATTTTTGTGCTTCACCGTAAAAATTCGTGAGAGATTTCTGTATGTCGGATTGAGATGTAATTTTTTGTGCTTCTTCCCCAGGTTGTTATTTAACTTTCATTAGTTTTGCACTTTTTGATTTGAGCAACAGAAGATTTTCGAAAAAATTTAACTTTACCTGCTGGTCTGTTTTGACAGATTTTGCCACTCTTGCATTTGCTTCTTTATTTGATTTCCTTTTTGAATTCTTTTTGGATCTTCGGAAGGAGTTGCTACAGTAGCTTGTGTTTTGATGGTTTTCAGTTGAAGTTGACTCAAAAGGTTTTATCACTTCACTTATACTAATGTTGCTAATGAGAATTGCGTGAAGTTTTGTGTGAAAGAAATTTCCAGGAAGTGGAGAAAATGGTGTAATAAGGAAGAGAAGGGTTTTATGACTCAAGTAATAAGTGTATGAAGATGAAGATATTGATGTTATTCAAGTGATTACTCCGGAAGAATCTACTAAATACCAAATTCAGAGACCTGCAGAGTCCGTGTTCAAATAGGTAACGGTTCTGGTAAGAAAAGTTCCGCGAAAATACAATCCAACTATATTTTTGCAGTTTTCAGTCAATAAGGAAAGCTACGAAGCGAAAAAGAGACGGAAACGGAGCCAGGGTGGCTCACACCACCCTGTGGCGCGGGCCCACCCCTGGCCGTGCCACCAGGTGGTGAGTCCACCCTGGACTCCGCCTCTGACTCGTTTTCTCCCAGTACCTTCCTTTTGATGTGAAACTTCGTAATATATAACCCCCAGATCCCCCGATGTTCGTATATCATGTTTTCGTCGTGTTTTTGTTTCGATCTGTTTCTGTCAGGACATACTCTCGGAAAGCTTAGAAGCACAATGGTGTTCGCCAAGGATAAAGGGAAGGAGCCTATGGAGGAAGATCTCCAAGACCCCAAGCAGGGGCTGGTACCTTTAGTCTCTTGCCCTGCATCAGTGGAAGCCCTACGAGTCACTAAGGAGTTCTGCGATAAGTATCGAGACCTGCAGAGGAAGGTGGACATGCTTCAATGGGAGAATAATAGGCTTCGCAAGATGCTGGAAGATTTCCTCACGACAACTAAGAAAATATTACCACCACCTCCGAAGGAGTAATTCGTCATCAGGTTTGGCATCCCCTTGGTTTGTTCCAAGCTTGGGGGAGTGTCGCGGTATCAAATCACTATCTTCTATCTTTTTACCTTATTTGTAGAGTCATATCATGAATAGAGGAGTTATTATGTAGTATGGTTTGCATTATGGAAGTGTCCCCTCTCTCGTTAGATATGTATCCCTTGGTGTGAGTTGCCGTTATGGAATATTAATGAGAAGTTCTATCATTCACTCTTTTGCATAGCCTATGTTAGTTTTCAATTCGTGGTTATATGATTGATCTTGTTGTTAGTATTGGTATCACTTTGGGATCATTGAGTTAATTTAGTTGGTTTTGGCAAACCTGGCTCGGTCAGTAGCAACACCTTTTTGAGAGTTGAAAAGAAAAGATAGAAGTACTCTAGAGAAAAAATAATAATTTCATCATCTTTCTTTCTTGATTTGCTCATAAGTTTAGTATTCTCTAGTTAAGATCTTTTGTGCTTCCAAGGAAGATTGCATGGTTGTCTTTATCACTTGTATGTTTGTTTGTTTCCTTCAACTCTTGTACTTACTACCCAGCCTTTCTAGCCAAAAACCTATACTGAGAGGGAATTCTTCTCGTGCATTCACCTCCTTAAAACCAAAACCTTTGCCATTTGTGTCCACCATACCTACCTAGTAGCATTATTGCTATTCCAAGTAAATTCTTGTTTTGTCTACCTCCCAAATTAAACTTGTTATGTGAAAATTAGTGATTAAAGCTCTCACGAACTTGATGGCACACTTTACTTTCTTGCATTTAATAAACTTGAACCAGTGTGCTCACCTATGTTGCGTATATGCTTGCACTTTGTAAGTTGTGAATTAGCAGAACCATGCTGTCATGGGGAATGCTTTCAACATTGCACTGGTACTTTGTACCAAGTTGATATCATGTTCTTTTGTCTATGGATATCGTCGGTGTGAAATGAAAGGGGAGCTTGTAAGTCCATGGAGTTATGCATGTGTGTTAGAGAAACGCCTGGGCCGCTGGTCTAATCCATGCTGACATGGTGGAAACCTGCAGCGTAACCATAACGAGTATCTATGAAGCATTCTTCTTATAAAAAAAGAGATAGAGATTGATAAAAAGAGAAAATAAAAAAAGAGATATTATGAAAAGAGGAAAGAGAGAAAAAAGCACCATATTCCCATGGTAAATAAGAAGATTGCTGAGATGCTTGTTGTCTGCTTGCCTTGTCATTTTGATATGGGGATTCTTCCGTATCATCGGGCAATTGGTACCCCGTTGGCGGTTCTCTATAATACACATATGCTTATGATGACAATAAATTACCGGTGACTAAACTTGAGTAGCATGAGGAGCGGCCCTCGTATTCAAGGGACATGAGATTCTCAACTTACAACTTGTCAATGCATATCCTCATTTTTGATCACTTTAACCTTAATCACCTAAAGATGCCTATGATAGGGGCAATGAGAGCTGAAAGCTAGTAAGTATCATAATTTTTGGGAGCTCTTTATGAGACTTGCAATCCCTGCTTCCCTCTGCGAAGGGCCTTTCTTTTACCTAGTAGTTGAGTTAGTAAACCTTTTCCCTTCTATCTCAACAAGTATTTTGAGTTGATGTGTTTCATTCATTCATATGATGATTTATGCAATCATGTGTCTTATGTTCCTTGTTTTGCACATTGCTCTTATCTTGATGTTTACTACTTTGAAAGCTATCATTTGAAACCAGCTATTTGTGAACTCCAGCAATTTATCAAGTATTCTTTGACCAAGAGCTAAGTTTGCCATTACCAATTATGATTCACTCTATGTATCTTTATTGTGTTTCCTTTACTCACTGCAAGTTGAGTTGTATAATAGTGAGTTGTCTTCTATTATGATCTATGCTTTTGATGAATGTGATGCTTCTTGTCCATATTCTTTTATCGACTCTTCACTCCATAAACCTGAGGCCATGTTTATTGAGCTCAGTTTCGCTTGGGGACAAGCGAAGTCTAAGCTTGGGGGGAGTTGATACGTCCATTTTGCATCACTATTCTATGTCTTAATTCACTATTATTCATTGATATATTTCGTATTGAGAGGTGATACTTATGTTATTTCATCTCTTTTTGAATGGTTGATGACTTTTGGAGCATGGACCGCAATCGGATTCCGATGGAAAAGGTCTTGTTTGGAGGCAAAATTCGTGAAGATCGAAAATCCGGGAAAATATATGGAAAATCCTATTTTCCGAAGACTAAGGATGCCGAAGATGGAGTGGAGGTGTACAGGGGCCCACACCACCCCATGGCGCGGGCAGGCCTAGGCCGCGCCTGGAGGTGGTGTGGCCACCCTGGCCCACTCCAGCCTCTCCCCTCTGGCGTATATCATCCTCCCGAAACCCTAAGACTCGGGGAGCAACCACAGAAATGAAGGAAATATGCCCTGAGAGGCAATAATAAAGTTGTTATTATGTATTCCTTGTATATGATAGATGTTTATTTTGCATGCTATAATTGTATTGATAGGAAACATCAATACATGTGTGTTTAATAAACAAAAAGGGTTCCTAGTTATGCCTCCCTTATAGACTAGCTTGTTGATTAACAAGATGATCAAGGTTTCCTGATCAAGGACATTGGATGTTGTTAATAACAAGGTCACAACATTTGTGAAATGATGTGATGAACATTCATCCGAAGTATAGCATTATGATCAAGTCATTATGTTTATATTGCTATAACATCATACGAAGTAATCTTTATCCATAGACCATGAGATCATGTTAATTGCTAACACCGGAAGAGTATCTTGATAACATCAAACGTCACACCGTAACAGGGTGACTATAAAGATGGGTTCAGCACTACGAAGGTGTTATGTTGAGGCTCATGGATCAAGAGTGGAATTTTTCAATCCAGATGACGGATAGATATACTCTGGGCCCTCTCGGTGATATCACATTAGGATAGCTTGCAAGCAAGTGATGTGATCACTAGAATGTTATATCACGGGAACGAGAAAAGAGTGCATGTCGGTAACGAGATCAAACTAGGTATGGAGATACCGATGATCGAATCTCGGACATGTAATATATCGAGAGACAAAGGGATTTAGTTACAAGCGTTAAAGGTTCTCACGATCACAGGAGTCATCGTTGAGTGTGTAGGAGTCAGTACGGATCTCCAGGTCCCGCTGCTGATTATTGATCGGAGAAGGGTCTCGATCATGTCTGCATTATTCGCGAACCGTAGGGTGGCACCCTTAAGAGTTACTGGACACCATTTTGGAGCACATATGTTTCAGACGAAAGAATTGCAAAGCACAGGAATTGTTTCAATAGAAACCGGAAATTGTTTCGGGTGAAATTGCAGAAGGTGGTTCTGCATGTGATATTGAAATATTGCAAGGGGCTATATGTGAATGTTTGTTAATTAAAGTAATTAACAAAATTCTGAATAAATTTAATAAAGAGTTTTATTAAATGAGAGAGCATTAAATTTGGAGAAATTTAATGCATTTAAAGTGGAGACTTTAAAAGGGAATGTGAGAGGCATTTTAATGTGGAGGGGTTACCACCACATGAATGGGGGAGGTGAGGGGTCACCCCCCCTTGCGTCGGCCATGGAGAGAGGGGGCACCCCCTCCTCCTATAAAAGGCCACCCATTCCCTCCTTTATCCTCACACCTCCTTGTGAAGGATCTCTCTCCCCCTCTAGAATTTTCCCCCCATGGTCTCGGATTAGCGAGATACATGTTCCCGGTGGCATTTCGTCTGGAAGGAGTTGCTGCTTCCGCTGGATCGCTAGAGCGAGGAGGTGGAGGTTGTCCGGTGGCTTGAACGTGTGAAAAAAGTCGCGGATGCGCTGAGTCGGACTTCCTCACGATCTTGAGATCGGCAAGTGTACGACTACATCAACCACGAGTTCCTACTCGTTAACAAAGCTCGTTGTCTTCGAGGGTAAGTTCTCCATGGATGTATGTCCACCCGTTGCTCTGTATCTAGTAGATAGATCTTGGCATATAGTTCTCATCATAGGAAATTTTTTGTTTTCTATGCTGCGGACCCAACAATGGTATCAGAGCCTGATCTATGCGTAGGTGCTTTGCACGAGTAGTACACATATGTTTATATGTGGGCGATGATGATCATGTTATTGCATCTTCTATGTACTTTGGATATTGGTGGCATAGTGGGATGAAGCGGCCCAGACCAACCTTACATGTCATCGTACATGAGACCGGTTCCACGACTGACATGCAACTAGTTTTGCATAAGTGGCTAGCGGTGTCTGCTCTCCTACTATAGTCAATATCTGATTTACAACGAGTTGCTAATAACTTGGTTATCCTCGTTGTGGTTCATGTTCGTAGGTAAGACCGGTTCTATCTCCGAAAGCCCTAAGCCACGTAAAACTTGCAATTGATAAATTAGAGGCGTCTAGTTTAGATCGTTGTTGGGCTAGTGTATTGATATGGTATTGTTGTAAGTAGATGTATGATGGATACTCTTACAACTCACTTAACGTGTAAGTTCCATAGACCTTGGCCTTACACACAAAGGAATGATAGAGATCATACCACGATGCAAATGATAGAGATCAAATGCATGGACCATATCACCTCACTTCACACATTAGCATCTTATATTGCTAGTTTGGCGCTTTTGGTAGCATTATAAGATGATCCCTCATTTAGATATCAAGATAAAATGTGTTCTTCCTTAAGTATGCACCGTTTTGTGGATCGTGTTTTGAGGCATCACGTGATGATCGGGTGTTCTCGACTCTACGCTTTCATACAACAGGTGTAAGACAGTTTTACACACGCAAATACTAAGGTTCTTACTTGACGAGCCTAGCATGTACAGACATGGCCTCGGAACACGGACCGAAAGGTTAAGCATGAGTCATATAGTTGATATGATGCCCATACAAATGCTCGCCTTTGAAGCTACACGGACTCACGTGATGATCGGACTTGGTGTAGTGAATTTGGTTCATGTAATCACCAAAAGGACACGAGGGATGTCGTTTTTGAGTGGGAGTTCATTAGTAATTTGTATTAGTTGAACTCAATCTATCATAAACTTAGTATAAATATATTTTACAAATTCTGTTGTAGATGGCACCACCTGTTTTTAATTTCAATGTGTTCATGGAGAAAGAGAAGCTTGCTGCGAATGGTAGCAACTTCACCAACTGGGCTATGAATTTGAGGATTCTCCTCACTGCTGCACAAAAGAAATATGTGCTAGAGGCGCCGCTAGGCCCCCCATCAGCTCCTTATGCCCCTGACGAGGAAAAGAATGTCTATATAACTCGTCAGGAGGACCACAACTTAGTTTATTGCGGCATACTATATGCGCTAGAGCCAGAACTTCGAAAACGTTTTGAAAATGGCAATGCCTTTGATACCATGGGAGAATTGAAAATGATTTTCGATACCCATGCTGCCGTAGAGAGTTATAATGCTTCTGAAAAGTTCTTTAGCTGCATGATGGAAGAGAACAGCTCCGTTAGTGAGCACGCATCAAAATGTCCGGTACGCCGATAAGCTTGTGTCCTTGGGAATAACGATTCCCATTGACTTAGGCATACATCGTGTTCTCCAATCTCGCCACCTAGCTACAAGAGCTTCGTGATGAACTATAATATCACGGGGCATGAAGAAGTCTCTTCCCGAGCTTACAATGCTTAAGACTACGAAGTGGAGATTAGGAAAGAACATCAAGTGTTGATGATCAATAAGACAACCGGTTTCAAGAAGGACAAGAAAGGCAAGCGAAGGAAAGAAGGCGGCAAATCATTGCTGTCACTGTAAAAGAAACCCCGAGCTGGCCCTAAGTCGACAATCGAGTGCTACTATTGCAAGGGACTAGCCATTGAAGAATCGCCCCAAGTATTTGGCGGACAAGAAGGCCGCAAGGCAAACAAAGGTATATGTGATATACATGTTATTGATGTGTACTTGACTAGTACTCGCAGAGCACTGGGTATTTGATAATGGATCGGTTGCTAATATATGTAACTCGGTTCAGGGAACAAGAGAACTAGCAAGGGATGAGGTCCGAATGGGTCGGCAATGGATCAAGAGTTGATGTGATCGCCGTCGGAACGCTGCCTCTCCATATGCCGCCGGTATTAGTTATAAACCTGAATAATTGTTATTTGGTGCCTGCACTGAGCATGAACATTGTATCCGGGTCGTGTTTGATGCAAAGTGGTTATTCGTTTAAGTCTGAAAACAATGGTTGTTCGATTTATATGAATAATATCTTTTATGGTCATGCACCTGTGTTGAATGGTTTATTTCTGTTGGATCTCGATAGTAGTATTACGCATATTCATAATGTTGATGCTAAAAGGATTAAACTTGATAATGATATATCTACATATATGTGGCACGCTTGCCTAGGTCATATTGGCGTTAAACACATGAAGAAACTCCATTCTGATGGACTTTTGGAATCACTTGATTTTGAATCATTTGATACATGTGAGCCATGCCTTATGGGCAAGATGACTAGAACGTCGTTTTCGGTTCAATGGAGCAGGCGACATGATTTATTGGAAATCATACATACTGATGTGTGGACCAATGAGTGTGTCGGCGCGAGGTGGATATCGTTATTTTGTTACTTTCACGGATGATTTGAGTAGATACGGGTATATCTATTTGATGAAACATAAGTCTGAATCCTTTGAAAGGTTCAAAGAATTTCAGAATGAAGTGGAAAATCATCGTAATAGAAAGATCAAATTTCATGGTCCGACCGGAGGAGAGAGTATCTTAGTTACGAGTTTAGCACACATATGAAAGACTGTGGAATAGTTTCACAACTCACGCCTACCGGAACACCACAACGTAATGGTTTGTCAGAACGTCGTAATCGTACTTTATTGGATATGGTTCGATCTATGATGTCTCTGACTGACTTGCCACTGTCATTTTGGGGTTATGCACTGGAAACCGCTGCATTCACTTTAAATAGGGCACCATCTAAATCCGTTGAAAAGACACCGTATGAATTATGGTTTGGAAACAAACCTAAGCTATCATTTCTTAAAGTTTGGGGATGTGATGTTTATGTGAAGAAACTTCAACCGGATAAACTCAAACCAAAAGCGGAAAAATGCGTCTTCATAGGATACCCTAAGGAAACGATTGGGTATACCTTCTATCACAGATCCGAGGGCAAGGTCTTTGTTGCCAAGAATGGATCCTTTCTTGAGAAGGAGTTTCTCGCGAAAGGTGTGAGTAGTCGGAAGGTAGAACTCGAAGAGGTTATTGAACCTTCTCTTCATGAAATGGCGAGTAGCAGCTCCGAAGTTGTTTCGGAGTTGACTTCACCTAATGAAGAGAGAGCTAATGATATTGATCATGAAACTCCGAAAGAGGACACTACCGAACCTCGCAGGTCAAGCAGGACACGTGCAGCTCCTGAACTGTACGACAATCCTGTTATAAATTTCATGATTGATGAAATAGATGACCCTGCGACATATGAAGAAGCGAAGATGAGCCCTGATTCCAACAAATGGCTAGAAGCCATGAAATCCGAGATAGAATCCATGTACGAAAACCAGGTTTGGACCTTGGTGGACTTACCTCACGATCGAAAGGCCGTTGAGAATAAATGGATTTTCAAAAGAAAAACTGATGTTGATGGTAATGTAACCATCCATAAGGCTCGACTTGTCGCAAAGGGGTTTCGACAAATTCAAGGAGTTGACTACGATGAGACATTCTCTCCCGTAGCGATGCTTAAGTCGGTTAGGATTATGTTAGCAATTGCTACATATTTCGATTATGAAATATGGCAGATGGATGTCAAAACTGCGTTCCTCAATGGTAATATTGAAGAAGAGTTGTATATGATACAACCTAAAGGTTTTGTCGATCCTAAGGATGCTGATAAGGTGTGCAAACTTCAGCGATCCATCTATGGACTGAAGCAAGCATCCCGGAGTTGGAATCTCCGCTTTGATGAGGTGATCAAAGAGTTTGGATTTGTCCAGACTTATGGAGAGGCTTGTATTTACAAGAAAGTGAGTGGGAGCAATGTGGCATTTCTGATATTATATGTGGATGACATATTATTGATTGGAAATGATATAGATCTTTTAAACAGTGTTAAAAGTTATCTAAAAAGCAAATTTTCGATGAAGGGCCTTGGTGAAGCTTCATATATATTAGGCATTAAAATCTATAGAGATAGATCAAGACGCCTAATTGGGCTATCGCAGAGTACATACCTTGATAAGGTATTAAATAAGTTTAATATGGACGGAAGTAAGAAGGGGTTCTTACCTATGTTGCAAGGCAAGACATTGAGTAAGACTCAAAGTCCGGCTACGGCGGAAGAAAGAGAGATGATGGATAAGATCCCCTATGCATCGCACATAGGCTCTAATATGTATTACATGCTATGTACAAGACCGGATGTGGCACATGCTCTTAGTTTGACTAGTAGGTACCAATCGATCCAGGTTCGAACCTTTGGATAGCGGTCAAGAACATCCTCAAGTACTTGAGAAGAACTAGGGATATGTTTCTTATATACGGAGGTGAAGAAGAGCTAGTCGCTAACTGTTATGTCGATGCTAGCTTTGACACCGATCCAGATGACTCTAAGTCTCAATCCGGATACGTATTTCTCTTGAACAGAGCAGCAGTTAGTTGGAGGAGTTCCAAACAACCTGTGGTGGCTGGATCAACAACGGAGGCGGAATATGTTGCTGCTTTAGAAGCGGCGCCGGAGGCAGTTTGGATGAAAAAGTTCATTACAGAACTAGGTGTGGTTCCCAGTGCGTTGGACCCGATGGTGATCTATTGTGACAACAATGGAGCCATAGCCAATGCAAAGGAACCAAGGTCTCACAAAAATTCCAAGCATATTAAACGCCTCTTTCACTCCATCCGCGAGCATGTCAAGGATGGAGATATAAAGATTTGTAAAGTGCACACGGACCTGAATGTAGCAGATCTGTTGACTAAAGTTCTCCCTAGGGAAAAACATGATCAACACCAGAACTCCATGGGTGTTAGATTTATCACTATATAAACTAGATTGTTGTCTCTAGTGCAAGTGGGAGACTGAAGGAAATATGCCCTGAGAGGCAATAATAAAGTTGTTATTACGTATTCCTTGTATATGATAGATGTTTATTTTGCATGCTATAATTGTATTGATAGGAAACATCAATACATGTGTGTTTAATAAACAAAAAGGGTTCCTAGTTATGCCTCTCTTATAGACTAGCTTGTTGATTAACAAGATGATCAAGGTTTCCTGATCATGGACATTGGATGTTGTTAATAACAAGGTCACAGCATTTGTGAAATGATGTGATGAACATTCATCCGAAGTATAGCATTACGATCAAGTCATTATGTTTATATTGCTATAACATCATACGAAGTAATCTTTATCCTTAGACCATGAGATCATGTTAATTGCTAACACCGGAAGAGTATCTTGATAACATCAAACGTCACACCGTAACAGGGTGACTATAAAGATGGGTTCAGTACTACAAAGGTGTTATGTTGAGGCTCATGGATCAAGAGTGGAATTTTTCAATCCAGATGACGGATAGATATACTCTGGGCCCTCTCGGTGATATCACATTAGGATAGCTTGCAAGCAAGTGATGTGATCACTAGAATGTTATATCACGGGAACGAGAAAAGAGTGCATGTCGGTAACGAGATCAAACTAGGTATGGAGATACTGATGATCGAATCTCGAACATGTAATATATCGAGAGACAAAGGGATTTAGTTACAAGCGTTAAAGGTTCTCACGATCACAGGAGTCATCGTTGAATGTGTAGGAGTTAGTACGGATCTTCAGGTCCCGCTGCTGATTATTGATCGGAGAAGGGTCTCGATCATGTATGCATTATTCGCGAACCGTAGGGTGGCACACTTAAGAGTTACCGGACATCATTTTGGAGCACATATGTTTCAGACAAAAGAATTGCAAAGCACAGTAATTATTTCAATAGAAACCGGAAATTGTTTCGGGTGAAATTGCAGAAGGTGGTTCTGCATGTGATATTGAAATATTGCAAGGGGCTATATGTGAATGTTTGTTAATTAAAGTAATTAACAAAATTCTGAATAAATTTAATAAAAAGAGTTTTATTAAATGAGAGAGCATTAAATTTGGAGAAATTTAATGCATTTAAAGTGGAGACTTTAAAAGGGAATGTGAAGAGGCATTTTAATGTGGAGGGGTTACCAACACATGAATGGGGAGGTGAGGGGTCACCCCCCCATGCGCCGGCCATGGAGAGAGGGGGCACCCCCCCCTCCTCCTATAAAAGGCCACCCATTCCCTCCTTCATCCTCACACCTCCTTGTGAAGGATCTCTCTCCCCCTCTAGAATTTTTCCCCCATGGTCTCGGATTAGCGAGATACATGATCCAGTGGCATTTTGTGCGGAAGGAGTTCTTTGGTTCATTGGATCGCTGGAGCGAGGAGGTGGAGGTTTTCCGGTGGCTTGAACGTGTGTGCGAGTGCGGATGCGCTGCTGAGTTGCGGCGCTCGGACTTCCTCACGATCTTGAGATCGGAAAGTGTACGACTACATAAACCACGAGTTCCTACTCGTTAACAAAGCTCGTTGTCTTCGAGGGTAAGTTCTCCATGGATGTATGTCCACCCGTTGCTCTGTATCTAGTAGATAGATATTGGCGTATAGTTCTCATCGTAGGAATTTTTTTGTTTTCTATATGCTGCAGACCCAACAAGAAAGATTCCGCCGCCTCTGCGGGGCGGAAAACACCGAGAGAGAAAGATCTCTCCGGTAGACAGATTTCTGCCGGGGGAATTCCTTCCCGGAGAGGGGAGATCGTCGCCATCAACACCACCATCAAGCTGGACTTCATCGGGATCATCATCATCATTATCACCATCATCACCATCAGCACCCTCATCACCATCTCCATATTGCTGTAACAATTGTGTTGAATCTTGCATTAGTTCATACGGGAAACTTTCCCGGTGTTGATTACTCTTTGTATTTGATGCTATTGACTGAACCATTGAATTATTGTTTATGTTCAGATTGTTATACATCATTATTCCATCTCTGATCATGATCCATATGATGTCTTATGAGTAGTTCGTTTTGTTCTTGAGGACATGGGAGAAGTCTTGTTGTTAGTAGTGGAGTTGCGTTGAGAAAAATTCAATAGATTATTATTTAAGTTGTGGTGTACTTCTTCTAGTGGTGTCATGTGAACGTCGACTACATGACACTTCACCTATATGGGCCTAGGGGAATGCATTGTGTATTTGGCTACTAATCGTAGGGGTTGCCGGAGTGAGAGAAACCTGAACCCCCGTTAGGAAACCATTGCACAAGGGACGTAAGGGTCTTAGAGTTTAAAGCTGTGGTTAGGTTTCTACCTTAATTACTTTCTTGTACTTACGAATGTTTGCAAGGGGTATAATCAAAAGTATGTATTAGTCTTGGATGGGGCGGTACATTAGCACAGGTTCACCCACACAACACTTAGCAAGCTAAAGAAGATTAATCGACTATATGAAGCGAAAGCACTTGACAGTCTTCCCATGTGTCCTCGAGAACGTTTGGTCATCTATAGAAATACAGCCGGCTTGTCCTTTGCTGCATAAAGGATTGAGCCACTTGCTGCATTTATTCCTACTGTCGTTTATTTACTCGTACTTTGTTTACTTGCTTTATCGAAAACCCCTAAAAATCCGTTTGCTAAGTATTTGCAGAGAATTCCTGATCCATACCACTAGCCAGCACCTTCTGCTCCTCGTTGGGTTCGACACTCTTACTTATCGAAAATACCGCGATACACCCCCTATACTTGTGGGTCATCAAACGCCTGCACCAGCCGATCTACAACCACCATCGCCGCTCCTGCTGCTTACCTGCTGGCCGATGAAGAACCTCCCCGACTTGAGAGCTCGAAGAATGGGGAAAATGGTGGCGAGGGACGTTGGTGTGGCGGGTGGTGATATATACCACCGCGCTTTAGCGGGCAGTGACGAAATTTCTCCCGCCAACTTTTGGGAGAAACCCGCGGCTCGCGCCATCGTCGAGCTCGCACGGGCGGCGGTAGCTTTTCCCCCACTTTTGCAAGAGTGGAGCCTGTCCCTGCAAAAACTCCCAAAATCGGTGTTCCCAGCGGGCCAACTTTTGGCCTGCTTTAAAACTCATGCCATGCAGCAAACTCATGCAGCCAAATTACCAAACGGGCTTATTTCTTCTCGCTGGATGCGAGAAACGGAAATCTGGCCTACCAAACACGCCCTTTATGTTTGGGGTGGCTTCTCCTGCTCCATGGTTAGATTTTAGTTTAGAGTTGTGGCAGTGTTTATTAAAACTCAAAGTTTACAGAGATACAAACGCCATCGGGTGGCGCAACTAGACAAACATGGCGGTTTTGCTCATCAAGCACACAACTACTAGCTACTCTATGAGATTCTTTGTTTGACTTCCTCCTCTCATGCACGAAGGTGAGCTTATCAAAATCTGTTGCAGCCTCCTTGATCTCCTGGACAATATGCGCATGAGCACCCATTGTACCTTGGTGGATGCTCGTAGCAACATTCAAGCAATCACTTGCCACTCGGACCCTACGCATGTTGAGATCTCGTGCTAGAGCCACTACTTCACGGCATGCCAGTGCTTCTAGCGTTTATGCCTCTGTCTTGCCTTGAAAGATCATGGCTGACACACCTTTGAAGATCCCCTGATCATCCCGAGCTACGCTGCTATAGAACCCTGGTCTGTGTTCTTGCCGACGACCGCGTCGACGTTGATGTTCGAAAACCCCATGGGCAGTGGGATCCACTCAGGTTTAGCACTGATAGTTGCGCTTCTTGGTTGCTTGACCTTCTTTTCCAAAGATAAGTTTAAGTATGTGAGGAAATTTTCCACAAAGAAATGCACCAAGAGGGGGCTCTAGAAAATTTTCTCGTGGACCCTCCTCGCATGCCAAATCGCCCATAGGGTTACGAAGACCTTGATCTGGTCATCATGTCTGAGGGTATCCATCATGTTTGCTAGCCAGTTTCTCGTATCACCCTCATTAGAACTATGTAAATACTCTGTTACCTCGTCATCCGCCAGAGCCCAGACACTTCGAGACATAGCACAGTCTAGCAAAGCATGGCGCCATAAATATCGAGCTCCACCTAGCTGGCATCTATCATGGTCTGTCATGTGTCTATGTAGACGCATCATTTGTTGGTAGTGACTGTTTTGCTAGCCTCCATAAGAACAACTTGATTTTTGAGGGCACTTGAATATTCCATAACGATGCCCACTGTTTCTCCACTTCCATTGTGTTAGAGGTCAGGGCTCTTCCATCTAACCACACATCCCTCTTGTCCCTCGTCGACACAAGCATCCTATATGCCATTCGGACAGAGAAAATGCCACGACGATCGTGGTGCCACGCCTAGAAGTCATTGTGTTGTCTGTTGCAAATTGTGATCTGCATAATGGCTTCAACATCCATCGGCAACATATGATGTCACAACTTTTCTTCCTACCACTTCGTCGTACTCACGTCCAAGAACTCAGATACCCACACAAGGAGAGCCTTGTTCTCTTTCGTAAGGCAGGCGATGGGTCTCATCGTTCTGTTGCATGGGATCTATTGATCGTTCCACGGATTCGTGGAGCTACCATCTCCAATGCTCCTCACTAAACCCTGCTTTAGGGTTTGTATCCCCTCATGCACTGCTCTCCACACCTGTGAAGGGGCACCCTAGTTCAAACACTAGCATGTCTCGGTCAGGGTAGTACCTCGCCCTCAGAACTATCGCGCTCTAAGTCTTGGGGTTTTGTAGGAGGCACCACCCCTGACGAGCCAACATCGCTAGATTAAATAGTTTGATGTCACGAAAACCTAGTCCACCCATATGCTTTGGCTTTCACATCTCCTTCCAAGAAAGCCAACTTGGTTTTCATTCACCATCATGGCTTCCCCACCAAAACTTTCTCACCGTTGCATTGATGTGTTGACACAATCCCCTTGGCAATTTGAAACAAGCCATCGAGAATATCGGAATCACCAATGACTTTATCAAGATGTCCTTGCCTCCACCCGATAATAGCTTCTCAAGCCACCCCTGGATTCTTTTCCAAATGCGAACTTTTAAGTATGTCTCATTCAAAGTCTCTCTGTGGACATCTAGTGCCGCTTTGACACTTTCCTTTTGTAATACCTCAGACCCTATGCTCTAAGATCAAGCCTGGATGAACCAAAAGTGGACAGGATGTAGTACTGTGGGGCCGCACAGCCACACACAGTAGGCCCACCTCGTGGAGCAGGGCACGGTACCGGCCAACCATCCCACCCACTTTTTAGAACATAGGGACAAGAGCGAGAGGCGTAGTTGACAGGTAAAGCAATCAAAAACATACACAAATGAGTATGTATGTCAGCAACATACAATAGACATCAGAGCCACACCATCTAGAAACAATAGAAACACAAGTATTCAACGTCATACGACAAGATCCAAATATCCTAGATAGATATAATAGTTTAGGATACACCCTCATACATCACAGATCAGTGTATCAAGTGGAAACTGAAAACAAGATCCGAGTATGGATAAGAAGAAAATTGGTATAAGATGCCCTGAAAATAAGCACATCTTTCCCATAGATCTCATGGATCTCCGTCCCCGGAATGTCTATACCTGACAGTCGTTGCCACCATCACCAGGCTCTTCGACCCAGTAGCCTTCCTGAGAGTATACCTGCCCACCTGAACCAAATATTTATCATGTGAGACCATAGGGGTACTCAGCAAGTCTTAATGCATCTAAAGGGAAAAACCTGGGCTGACGCAATTGCAGCGAAAGATAATAGCTAAACAATTCTATAGAGACACGCTACACATCCGTCCAACCAGAGATGGACGGACACTCGTTAATTAGTAAAAATAGTTATATAAGTAACATAAATAAACCTCGCTCGCCCTCCTTCTCACTTACCGACGACAAGGTGGAAGAACATCCCATCCGTTGGCAATTTTATTAACCATTTCATGAGTGTTGCACTATTTACTAGTCATGTCTTAGTTAATTTAAGGGTGGTACTTTAGTTATGCTTGTCTATGATTGAGAAACTGTGCTCCAAGTCGTCCATAACCGCGGATGATGGGGATATGCCGAAGGGGGTATGCCTAGCAGGACGTTCCGATTGGGCCGAAGGGTCTGCGAGTGGGCCTGAAAGACGGCGACTGGAGTGCGACTGAGGAAAAGGCCTAGCGACTGGAGACTGAAGGCCTAGGAGCGTACTTGAAGCCCAGTTGGATTAGGTCAAAAGCCTCCAAATCCATATCTTGTTCGGTTGTAACTTGTAAACCCTAGCGAGGTGACTCCTATATAAACCCTAGCGGTTGTAACTTGTATCCTTAGAACTTACGTTCCATCATACACCCCCTCAAGTGACTCGCTGCTTAGACACCGGTCTTGCCACCCCTGTAACTCGCTCTCCATTAATCCAATCTAGCAGGAGTAGGTCTTTACCCTCCAAGGGGCCGAACCTGGGTAAACCATGTGCATCTGCCCCCATCTCGCACCGCAGATGGCCGCCAGCTCTTCCTCACGTTACAATCAATCGTTGCCAGTAGCAGCGACTGCCGTGGCCATTTCCACGACAGTGGTGCCCACCGTGGGGCATAGCGGGACTGGCCTAAGTTCTGTAGCGAGACCCTACTCGACGATCGATCGGCCGCTCGCCACTGGCCGCATGATCGCCATTGGCGGGATCTTACAGATCCTACCCAGCAACTACATCCCAGCATCATACCCGGTCACTCACGGCACGGTGATGCCGGTCGGCTCCATCAACCTCTTCGTCGGCTTCACTGGTGCGGTCGACCCAGCTGCAACGGTGATCGTTGGCGAACCGCCACCGCACCACGACCTGCTCTCGAAAGAGCAGGTCCGCTCCATCAGGAGCCTCGTCACCGAGTATGACTCGGCCTCCAGCAGCGCGGTCGAGACCAACGCCGCCACAAACGACGAGGCCCTAAACGACGACGACGACTCCGCGACACCTGCCTCGGTCGATGAATCTATCACCACCGCATCACGAGAGGACTCCATCACGCGAGTCTCCAACCCGGCGGATTTCGAGGACCCTTCCATCCTCGAGATCTTCGACTCTGATTCTGGCTCGGAGTCGCCTGAAGACTTCCGCGTCAGATCCAATCGCTTTAACATGATCTACATGGCGGGCAGCACCGCCACCCTGCCAGATCCGTTCTCCACGCCGATCCTGCCAACCGCTACAGCCACAGAGGTGGAGGAAGCCCGTCTGCGACTCGCAGAGGCGCAACGCAACAAACTCGCCGAGCGCGAGAAATACCGCCTCGAGCAGGAAACAACGCGGGAGCTATCGCTCTATCACCAGCGCTGCATCAGGACCCGCCTGAACTCCAACGTCCAGGGCCGCGTCCTGAACTTCAACGATGAAAGCGACCCCGCACGCGCGGCCGAGCACGAATACTGCGAGAACGCGCTGCCAGGCGGAAGCAACCCCGCGAGACCACCACTCGGTGCACCGGCGACCGGAGCCCCTCCACCACCCATTGGCCGCGCGCCCCCGCCGGACTAACCGCGGATCATCATCTCGCCTCAAGCCCGCGGCGCCAATGGACTACCACTCTACTCCACCCCGATGGACAATGTCGTCGCGGCTGACGCCGCGGTCGCCAACCTCAACGTCCAAGGCGACGATGCGTTGCAGATCCAGTACGCCAAGGCCCTACTCGCCAGGGCCATCGAGCAACAAGCTGTGGGACTCGACCCGTAGGGGCGGATGTATTCCCGTTCCTCAGCAAGCAGAGCGGCATCAAGCGGTCACCCCACCGTCGCCAATGCATTGACCTGCCCTCCATCGCAGCCCCTGGCGAATCAACCACGGGCCACCAACCCCGTGCTGTCCACCAACGAGCCGCGACCGGCGAATAACACGGTCACCGCCAACGGGCAACCCATTGATGCCCGAACGCACATCGTCAACAACCAGGCGTGGCGGGCGCGCCAGCCCAATGACTTGAGGCAGACCCTCACCAACCGCGGCGACCCGGAACCAAGAGGCTCACTCAGTCGAGTTGGACCGCAATGCTTCGGGCCCATGATCCGTGGGGAAAAATACCCCGCCAACTTCAAGGCGCCCAAGGAGATCGAAAAGTACAACCCGACGTACGATCCAGTTGTCTGGCTGGACACATACCTCATGGTAATGGGAATCGCCGGCCACACCGACCTGCTCACCGCTCGCTACCTCCCCTTGATGATGGAGGGTGCAACTCGGCAATGGATCAACACCCTCCCCGCTGACAGCATCGATTCGTGGGAAGAAATGCGGGACGCCTTCATCAGGCACTTCTAGGGCTCCTACACCCGCGCCACCACCATAGAAGACCTGGAGCGATGCATCCAGGGACAACACGAGTCGACTCGCTGCTGGATTCAAAGATGGCAAGAACTGTGGATCAACGCCTCCGGCATCCACCCAGATACGGTGATACATTGCTTCAAGAATGCGTGCCGGTATGAACCCCTGGTCGGTAAGATCAAGAGGGTCTACCGGACGCTCGACAACGTCCCCGATATGGCTTTCATAAAGATTTACCCTGCAAGGATGCACAAATAGCAACACACACATGATCAACATTAGGAAGAACCAAATAAAACACAATGAGGCCTCACGACAATGCATTCACAGGATTCATAAATTATTTCAGGGGGCCACCCCAATAAGCTACCCGCAATGAAGTTGGTCGGCTCTGAGACGGACCCAGGGTTTGTGATGACGGCGGTAAACGACTAGGAACCCGAAAGTCTGATTGGGCTTGTCGATACAGCATAAACATGGCACGAGGTTCCTAAATAGTACATACGCTCCATGCGCAATCGTAAATAAAGCAGTAAAGCATGGCATAAGTATAGTATAGTAATAAAGCCCCAAACTAGTTTGTGGCCCTAAGAAATAAAGTGCGGATCAAGCTCAGGCGAAGGGGATCCATAGAGTCTCCCGTATGTGGATAGTGTGAATAGTAAAGGAACATGAATCAAGTACTCGGGGTTCTACGAGACACACGTGAGCATGGAATAACCAAATAACAACTATTGCTCACCGGTGGATCTTTCTTTAGTTATCCCATTACTACCTAGTTTAAGTTGTTTAGGTACCTCATTATCCAAAGACTCGCACAAACCCTACACATGCAATTCTACGATACGCATGGCTCAAACAACTCCTGCAGTAATGGCTCATGGGATTGAGGTACAAGCTTCGGTGGGGTTTAAAAGTAAAGGCTATGCAATACTTGGGATTCAATTTAATGCAATCGCGACTCAATGATGTAAGAGTAAGATAGAAGCATAGGTACTATATGTATGCAAGCATGGGGAATTGCTTGTCTGGCAGTTTATTTGCGGAATAAGAAGGATCTGGGTAATACTCCTGAGGCTCTTGGTATTCTCCTTGCGCAGTGTCTATCCGGATAAAAACCAAACACACAAGACCCAAAATAAATACATTGCACAATTATATAAATCATGTGCAACAAGCAAACAAGGTATTCCATGATGGAATTATGCACAATTGCATGGTATAACATAGCATGGCATGGGTGAGGTGTGGAAACAAGAAATAAGCATTTTTAGTATTTAACTAGTCAAGTTTTACTTGCATATTCCTTGCTGTTTACTTAATATTTATATGATGTATGCTTCAATTCATATCATGGAATGCATAATCATAACGGGCTTGTCGTGCTGATCGATTTAGACATATTATTTGTCGAATTCGGAATTACGAAATTAAAGTTATAGATTTATTAAGAAAAAGCATTTAAATAGTATTTAATAATTCGAAAATTAATTTCCCAGAATATATTTTAAATAGCATATTCATATTTCTAGCATTTTTCGGATTAGAAAACATATATTATTAGTATTATTTAAAATTATGAATTAAAAGCTATTAATAAATGCAACTTAAATGCAAAAGGGCAAGTTGTCAATAGTTGGAATAGTTAGGGAAAAAACTGGAATTTAGTATATGTATTTGCATTCACATTCGAAAAAGATTTACTTTTTGTTTTGAGAGTTTTTGCAAATTCCAAATATTTGAAAAGTTTTGGTTGAATTTGTATTTGACCTTTTTCCTAAAATTTTGTTGAATTTGGAAAAGGACCTGGGACTTTTGTCACCAAGACAGATTCTACCCACCGAGCATGATGGGTGGGTCCGCGTGGCTAGAGGGGCCACTGCGCGCGTGGTTAGCGTGGGGGTGAAAGTGGCGGAGAGGAGGACTGCGGCTAGAGAAGAAAAGAATCGCAGGGGCATTTTTCGAAAAGGTTTGGGCTGGGCTATAGTTAGCTGAATTTCTCGACAGGAAGTTTAGTTAAAACGATCAATTTTGGGAAGATGTTTTTGAGCAGCTCAATGGACGGCTTTGAGCGTGTTGTAGCTTGTTTCGAAGAGGGAACCAAGGAGGATTATTCTCATCAAGGAGGTGCTGATGGAGGAGAATTGTAGCGCTCGGAAAACATCAATGAACAGAGATCTAGTTGGATTTCAGACTATCAGATAGCTCTTCAGGATTCAAAGATTTACTCGATCTTTGGTAGATGATTGCGGTGGCTGTGATGCTTCGTTTTCATTGTGGTTTGGACCTAAACGTTGCTGGATTTACCGATAGGAGATCCTCGCAAGGAGGTGCACGGGAGGAGGTCCAGAGGCACCGACAAACAAGAGAATACATAGGAGGCACGTCGACGTACTGATGTCGTTGCTGTGTCGTGCGCGGTATGCACATCACAGTGCACGGCTGCAGGGCGCAGCGGGAGAGGCCTAGTTGCGGCAGCCGCGAGTTCCTAAGTGGGCCAGAGAGGGAACGAGATGGCGGAGCTCACCAGAGTGGTGTCGGGGACGACAGTGGACGGCTGGAACTTGTCGAGGACGGCGACGCGGCAAGGCAGCCACGACAGGCGGACGTGCGCCGGCTCAGTATCGGGCTCCTCCTTCGTGTCCAGGGGATCATCCTAGAGGACAAATACGGGGATATGGGATCCCCCTGGCACACCCCTCTCGAAGGGATAAAACTCTGCAACTTCCCTCCAATAAACAACACTTGGAAGGATACTATAGTCACCAACCTCATGACCACTTGGACCCATAACCGATGAAAACCCAATTTGATAATGATTGCCTCCAAATACCTCCACTCCAACCTATCAGATGCCTTACGCATATCCATCTTGAGGGCACATAACTTATTTTTCTTTGCTTTATCTGCTCCATAAAATGTAAACATTCATAGAAGGTAATGATGTTATCTGTGATCGACCTTCCCAGAACATAGGCTGGCTGTTCTTCGGCAATAATCTCTGGTAAGCACTCTTTCATCCTATTAGCGAACACCTTCGACGTAATCTTATAAATCACGTTGCACAAACTTATAGGCCTAAATTGGACTAGTTCCTCAGGGCTTGCCACTTTAGGAATAAGTACTAAGAAAGTTTGATTAATATCTCGCATATCACCCCCCCCTTCACAACTCGTAGCACAACAAATGTCACTTCCTCTCCACAAATCTTCCAGTGTGTTTGAAAAAAGTGTGTCGGAAAACCATCGGGCCTAGGGGCCTTTGTGGGGAACATCTGAAACAAAGCTACCTTCACTTCGTCACCAACAATCGGTTTGAGTAATTTATCATTCATCTGTGGTGTAACTTTGGCAGGAATCACATTGAGCACATCCTCCATATTCACGACTCCTTTCGAGCGATACAAATCCTCGTAGAAAGACTTTGTAATGCTTGCCAACTCCTGAGCATCCTCTGACACCGTGCCATCCAACCTTGTGAGCCTCGATATTTTGTTCTTTTACTTTCTCTAGCTAGCACTCAAAAACGTGTATTTTTTCGCCCTCCGCCTACCACTACACGCATGATCATTGACGCCACATCACTTCCTCTCTCTGGTAAAGCTCCACCATCCTTGCAGCTATTTGTGTTTGTTCCTGGGAGGGCCCCTGTCTTGCTGGCGCCTTGCTTAGTCCCGTCAGGCGCTGGTTAAGTTGGCGTATCTCTCTCTGAACACTACCAAACGAGTCTCCCTTTCCTAGCTATCCAGTGATCTTGAGAATCTCGTTAATTTTCCTTGGAGCTGTGTCATTGTCAATGCCTTACCCCCGACCTTCCATGTCTCATCCAGGAAAGTTCGGAACTGGTCGTGTGTCTCCCACATGATCTCATATCGGAATACCTTATCCTCGCTTGCCCTTCTTTTCCTTGTTGATTCTCGTCATCTGAGCAGTATAGGATTATGATCGGACGTAACTCCCATTAGGTTTGAAACGTAGCTAGAGGAAATCTTGCACTCCACGGAGTGGTCGCCATCGTGCGATCGAGGCGAATTCGGCAGAAATCTCCCCATGCAACACGCTTTTCGAATGGCCACCATCTCCCCTCAAAACTAAGGTCATATAATTCACAAACATCGTCCTTCTCACGAAAGCCTTCAATCTGTGCGATGCTCCTTTCAGCCACTCACTCATGTTCATGCTGGTGAAGATCTTCATCAAAATCTCTTATGCATACCCACGGTAGCACATTCGACGACTTAAAGTGCTTCAACATGTCCCATGTTTTAAAGCACTACGAAACCTGAGCCTTGCCATAGACATAGGAGAACCTCCACGGCTCCCCATACCTCTACGTAACCCTAGCATCAATATGATATTGTGAATACGGCAAAATATCAAACTTTAATCATCGTTCTAGTACAAGCCAATTCCTCCACTTCTACCTGAACTACTTATTGCGAAACAATTATCATAGCCCAAACGTCTAGACAATCCTTCCACTCGAGACTTGTGTATCTGAGTTTCCAGGACACTCAAAATGGTTGGCTTAAATTGCCCCACAAGATCGTGGAGCTCACGGATTATCACGTCATTGCCAAGGGTGCGACAGTTATAGCTCATGCAACCATTGCTCCCGGCGGTGCTCCTTGATGGAACCCGCCTCAATGGAAATAATGTCGTCCGTCCTTGCCCTCTTCGGGTCTGGTTTGATCGGTGACTGATTTAGCTCCATGTTAGCTGCCTTCAACATCAAGGCATGGTCTAAATTTTTGCTCACACCCAGCCTTGCGCTCTTGTCCTGTGCCTCCGTGACATTCGTGATCTAAGCCAGGTTAATATCCTTTCCCATTGTGATGTTTGCAGCCGGTGGTGAACCACCCAAAGGACGCTTGCGTGAATCAGTAGCTTTGCCGCTACCGCGGCCTCCCTATCCTCCATCTCCTACTGACACCCTTCCTCGCACCCCTGGAGTCACCGTGTGCCAGTCATCTTGTCGTGGTGGTAACACAACAGATGCTTGGGGTAGGCTTATGTTGGGGCCAATGGACACTGGAGGATACGAGGAGATATGATGCGATGAAGACCACACACAGAAGAACACTGCAAACACCACGATCTACCCAGGTTTGTGTTTGGGTTCTGTAGCAGAAAATAAAACAATTCTAACTACGCGAACACACTAACCAAGATATATTCTACCTAGACATAAGTAACGGAGAGGGAAATAGTATTCATACCCTTGAAGACCGAGGTACGCCTTATGCAGGTAGGCATATTTTTATGAAGATGAATAGGTCCTTGCTCCAAGCGTCAAGCTCCGAGTGTCTGCTTAGCTCAAAATATATCGAGCCCGTTGGGATCCCCAAGAGGAAGGTATGATGAGCACAACAACAAGTTTTCCCTCAGTTATGAAACCAAGGTTATCAATCTAGTAGGAGCAAGGAAACACCCCAAAGGTGTTGCTAGCTGAACTTTGGCAGGGCGCACTACCGGTGCCAGCAGCAACATGGAGACCTGCACAACACAACCACATAAATTTGCCCCCAACTTGCGATGAGGTTGTCAATCTCACCGGTTTTGCTGAAAACAAAGGATTAAACGTATCGAGTGGAAGAAAGTAATAGTTTGCAAAAAGTAAATAGAAAGCAGTAAACAGTTGATTGTAGATTGATGATAAAAGAAAGGACCGGGGTCCATAGTTCACTAGTTGTGGCTCTCCTTAAGATAGATGACATGTTGGGTGAACAAATTACAACGGGGCAATTGACAAACATCAATAAAGCAATCATGCAAATACTACTCATCTTGACTCCTTTGAGATTTGATTGGGCATTACAACATTATACATAGATCGTAATCCAACTACATCTATGACTAATAATCCACCTTCAGGTTATCATCCGAACCCCCTCCAGTATTAAGTTGCAAGCAACAGATAATTGCATTATGCATTGCATGTAAAGTAAACAATACGATTGTTCTATGAACAAAGGATTGTTGTTTTCTCCCTAGTAGCAACAGCACATCTAGTACCTTAGATATTTTTGTCACTTCCCCAGATTACTAGGGGCATGAACCCACTATCGAGCATAAATACTAACTCTTGGAGTTGCTAGCATCTACTTGGCCAAGATAGCTACTAACAACGTAAAGCATGCAAGATCACAAATAACAAAGACATGATAGAATCAATAATCAATCTAAAATAGCATCTCAATATCCATCGGGTCCCTATAAACACAACATGTAGGATTACAAATAGATGATCTTGATCATGAACGGAGCTCACAAGATCTAAACATGATAGCACAAAGGAGGAGAACCAGCCATCTAGCTACTACATGGACCCGTAGTCCAGAGATGAACTACTCACGCATCACACCGGGGGCGTGCATGGTGATGAAGAAGGCCTCCAGGGTGAATTCCCCTCTCCGGCAGGGTGCCGGGAAGAGCTTCAGATCCCTCCCGATCTAGGGATGGAGATGACGACGGCTACAGACTCTTTCGTGGAATTTTGATCGGGTACTTAGGGTTTCTGTATTGGAGGCATCTTATAGGCGAAAGGAGAGGCTGAGGGGGTGCCGGAGGCGGCCAGACCACCCCCTGGCGCGGGTCAGGCTGGGCCGCGAGGCCAGGTGGTGTGGTGCCCCTGGCCTCTCTCCGTCTCGTATTCTGGCTCCGGGTGTCCCTCGGTGAAAAATTGACTTTGGTTTTGGTCCCGTCCAATTCTGAGAATATTCATTTTCTGACTTTCCTGGAACCAAAAACAGCAGAAAATAGGCAGTTGGCACTATGGCTCTTGTTAATAGGTTAGTCCAAGAAAGTGTATAGAAAGTACTCCAAGGTGTGGACAAAACATAAGAAAGTAGATAAAATCAAGCTTGGAACATCAAAAATTATGGATACGTTAGCAACGTATCAACATCCCCAAGCTTAACTCCTCTCGTCCTCGAGTAGGTAAGTGATAAAAAGAAAGAATAATTTTTAAGGTGACATGCACCATCATAAACTTGATCAAAGTATTTGTAAAACATTAATAGCTGGGATCATAGTACTTCAATCATAATATGAAAGACAAAGTTCTAACAATAAGGAAAAGCAACTATGTTGCAACATGAAAAGGCACAAACAAAATATTCATGAATAACAATGCTTTGCAAGACGTTTGTTTGTTTCACATAAAGAAAACATAGCATAGTGGCATTCAGCTTGTCCCTCATAGAGTAGCAAACATAAATGCATAGGACACCTTCAAAGTTCATAAGAGTGACTAGATACAAATAGTTCAAAACAAGCAATATCAAAGCTATGCATCAATTAACAAGTCTTGGGACAATGCACATAGAACTAAGAATGGCCACTATGCTCTCAAAGTAGGTGCATAAAGATAGAAGGTGGAGACTCAACATAAAAGTAAAAGAAAGGCCTTCATAGAAGGAAGTAGGGATTCAAGTTTCATAAAGAGCTTCCAAAAATTATGGTACTTATTAGCTTTCAGCTCTCATTGCCCCTATCATAAGCATCTTGAAGGTGATTAAGGTTAAAATGACACGACTAAGAGGATATGCTTGACAAGTTATAAGCTGAAATCTCATGCCCCTTACTTACGAAGACCGAACCTCATGCTACTCAACTTTAGTCACAAGTAAGATCTTGTCATTGTAAGTACATATGTATCATAGAGAACCGCCAACGGGGTACCCCTTGCACATGATACAGGAGTTATCCCACAATCAAAATGACAAGGCAAGCAGACAATGAGCATCTCAACGATCTTTTTATTTGCTATTTTCATATGTTTTTATTGAGGATGCTTCATGGAGTGCTCATTATGGTTATGCTGCAAGTTTCCACCATGATTAGGCATGGCTTAGGCTAGCGGCCCAGGCGTTTCTCTAACACAAATACAAACTCCATGATCTTAGAAGTTCCCTTTTTATTTCACATCGCCGGGATCCATAAGCAAAAGAACATGATATCAACGGGGTACAAAGTACAAGTGCAATGTTGAAAGCGTTCCCCATGATAATGGTTCTGCTAACTTCAACTTATAAAGCGCAAGCATATACGCAACAAAGATGGACGCAATGGTTCAAGTTTATTAAATGCAAGAAAAGTAACGTGTGCCATCAAGTTCGTGAGAGCTTTAATCACTAGTTTTCTCATAACAAGTTTAATTCGGAAGGTAGACAAAAACATGAATATACTTGGAATAGCATATGCTAATAGGTAGATATGGTGGACTCTTTGGAATAACTTGGTTTTAGGAGTTGGATGCATGAGTGGAACTCATACTTGGTTATGGAGGCTAGCAAAAGACTGGAAGCGACCAACTAAGAGAGCAATAATGGCCATAATCATGCAGAGCGACAAAACATCATTAATCAAAGCATAAAGTGATACTACAAGTTGAAAACTAAAGGATAATAAAGGCTACGGTGACTTGGGATAGTCATAACATGGTGTGAGCATGTGCCAAGTCAGCCCAAATAAAGCATCAAAGGAGAATACCACAATACTATGCTTTAATATGCTAAAACAACGCATGATTTTCCAAGGCACATTAAGCAATCTCAATTGTTTATAAAATGTCATGCTACAACAAAGAATACTAAGCATAAAGCCAAAACAATATCAAGCATGGCATGACAAAGCATAGGCCACAGTCAAAAACAAGCTCTCTTTACCACTTAAGCATGAACTTTCCTACTCTTTTCCAATCCAAACCAAACTATTTGAAAACCAATGCATGAAAGAGGGGGTCCAACCAATTTATTCAGTAAACTAAGCAAACCAAGCAAACGAAAACCAAAACAGAAAACGAAAAAGAAGACGCTCCAAGAATAACACAAATGTGCATGAAACAATAAAAATGAAGTGTTTGAAAGGAACCTGGAATTTTTATTAATGAAGAAGGGGATGCCTTGGGCATCCCCAAGCTTTGACTCTTGTACTTCCTGGATATTTCTTGGGGTGACACGTGTGGCATCCCCAAGCTTGAGCTTTTAGTCCATCCTTCATCTCATTACTCATTCCTTCCATACACCTGAAATTTTTCCTTCATACAAAACTTCACACAATCTTTATTAGCAACATTAGTGCACTCAAGATAATAGGTCTTTAGGTTTAGTTTCAACACCAATAAAACTTCCATTAAAACACAAGCTACTATAGCACTTCCCTCAAAAAGCTCAATTCCCCAAAAGAACTAAAAAAGTAACCAACAAGAAGCAAATGCAAATAAAGGCAGAAATCTGTCAAAACAGACCAGTAGGTAAAGACGATTTTTTTCGAAGACCTTCTGTTGCTCAAATCGAAAAGTGTTGACCTAACGAAAGTTATATAACAACCTGGGGCAGAAGCAAAAAAATTCACGCCTCAAAAAGACGTAAAGAGATTTTACACGAATTTTTACGGTGAAGCACAGAAATCTGTTTCAGGACAGCAACTTTCCCAATCATTACTTCTCTCTCATTAGAGGTTACTTTTGGCACAAAAAGCAAAATAAAAAGGATAAGGAGCGGTTATTACTGAAGTAATAACTTCCAAGACTCATCTAAAACTTTTGGGTTATCTCCCAATAAGTACTTTTCTTTAACGCCTTTAAGTTAGGCATAAGAAGCAAGAAAAAGAATCAAGTGTTCTCAAATGAAGAAGCATTAAAACCAAATTTCTTGCCCTTACCTCTCTTACTTTTATTCTTAACCTTGGGGAACATATGATTGCTTGGTGGGGAAGCAAAGTGCATGGTGCCCTTTTCCACATCTATTATTGCTCCAAGGAGTTTCAATAGGTATCTTCCAAGTGTGATTTGTCCTTTTCCTACACATTCAATAACAAGATAATCAGTAGAAACCATTTTTCCTAGGATCTTTGTAAACACTCCTTCAGCTATTCCAATGGGTAATATTGTGGCATTATTAGCAAGAAATATTTCTTCTCCTCCTTCAGAAAGCCCCCAAAGATTCAAAGATTCATAGATATCTTTGGGCATAAGACAAAATTCAGACATGATATCACAACGAGCATGAAAAGTTTCATTATTTATAGCAATCTTTACTGTGAGAAGCCATTTTGAGGGTTCAGAATTTATTGTAACATAGTTATGATGCTCTCTAAGTGTATTATAGCAATCTTTCAAACTAGCAGTGCTGGTCTCAAGAGTATTCAATCTAACAAATATGTTTATGAAGGAAGAATCAGATTTGCTAGGCAAGTTGTAAGTAAAGACCAACTTCTTTATGGCATTAACAACATCATCCTCATTGCATTGGAGGAAATTTCCTCCCACTACAGCATCTAGAGCATATCTATAGCAAAGAGCGATTCCAAGGTAAAAACTGCTAAGGAACAAGCTTTGAGTCATTTTAGGTTCAGTTTTTTCATGTAGATCAGAGATTCTAGACCAAGCTTCTTTGAAACTTTCTTCAATTCCTTGTTTGAAAGTGAAAATCATTTCCTCAGGTGACATAGTGATTGGAGAAAAGCTAGACATAATGGCAACTTAAGATAGGAACTATTTTTTGTGTGTTTTTAATAATGAAAGCAAAATAGTAAAACTATTTTTTTTGTGTTTTCTTTATAAAGAAACAAGCAAACAAAGCAAAAAGAAAACTAAGCAAAACAAAAATAACAAAGTAAAGAGATTGGTTATGAGGGACTCCCCTTGTGAAGATGTCCTTGACTCCCCGGCAACAGCGCCAGAAAATCAGTTGCTTAGCCCAAAATATATCGAGCCCGTTGGGGAACCCCAAGAGGAAGGTATGATGAGCACATCAGCAAGTTTTCCCTCAGTTATGAAACCAAGGTTATCAATCCAATAGGAGCAAGGAAACACCCCAAAGGTGTTGCTAGCTGAACTTTAAAGGCGGTGCCAACAAAGAACGTGGAGACCTGCACAACACAACCACAGAACTTCGCCCCCAACTTGCGATGAGGTTGTCAATCTCACCGGTTTTGCTGAAAACAAAGGATTAAACGTATCGAGTGGAAGAAAGTAATAGTTTGCAAAAAGTAAATAGAAAGCAGTAAACAGTTGATTGTAGATTGATGATAAAAGAAAGGACCGAGGTCCATAGTTCACTAGTTGTGGCTCTCCTTAAGATAGATGACATGTTGGGTGAACAAATTACAACGGGGCAATTGACAAACATCAAGAAAGCAATCATGCAAATACTACTCATCTTGACTCCTTTGAGATTTGATTGGGATTACAACATTATACATAGATCGTAATCCAACTACATCTATGACTAATAATCCACCTTCAGGTTATCATCCGAACCCCCTCCAGTATTAAGTTGCAAGCAACAGATAATTGCATTACGCATTGCATGTAAAGTAAACAATATGATTGTTCTATGAACAAAGGATTGTTGTTTTCTCCCTAGTAGCAACAGCACATCTAGTACCTTAGAGATTTTTGTCACTTCCCCAGATTACTAGAGGCATGAACCCACTATCGAGCATAAATACTAACTCTTGGAGTTGCTAGCATCTACTTGGCCAAGATAGCTACTAACAACGGAAAGCATGCAAGATCACATATAACAAAGACATGATAGAATCAATAATCAATCTGAAATAGCATCTCAATATCCATCGGATCCCCACAAACACAACATGTAGGATTACAAATAGATGATCTTGATCATGAACGGAGCTCACGAGATCTAAACATGATAGAACAAAGGAGGAGAACCAACCATCTAGATACTACATGGACCCATAGTCCAGAGATGAACTACTCACGCATCACACCGGAGGCGTGCATGGTGATGAAGAAGGCCTCCAGGGTGAATTCCCCTCTCCGGTAGGGTGCCGGGAAGAGCTTTAGATCCCTCCCGATCTAGGGATGGAGATGACAGCGGCTACAGACTCTTTCGTGGAATTTTGATCGGGTACTTAGGGTTTCTGTATCAGATGCATCTTATAGGCGAAAGGAGAGGCCGAGGGGGTGCCGGAGGTGGCCAGACCACCCCCTGGCGCGGGCCAGACTGGGCCGTGCGGCCGGGTGGTGTGGCGGCCCCCTGGCCCCTCTCTGTCTCGTATTCTGGCTCCGGGTGTCCCTCGGTGAAAAACTGACTTTGGCTTTTGTCCCATCCAATTCCGAGAATATTCATTTTTGACTTTCCTGGAACCAAAAACAGCACAAAACAGGCAGCTGGCACTGTGGCTCTTGTTAATAGGTTAGTCCAAGAAAGTGTATAGAAAGTACTCCAAAGTGTGGACAAAACATAAGAAAGTAGATAAAACCAAGCATGGAACATCAAAACTTATGGATACGTTAGCAACGTATCGGTGCCCCAAGTGTGGCGCCTCCGAAGTTCTACACAACGTATGGTGTAGGCGACGTCTCTTGGGCTCTGGTCTAGCCGAGCAGCAAAAGAAGAAAGATGGTGGGCTGAATAGTGCATGACAGTAGTGTGAATGTGGAGAACTCAACTCCCTCAAAATTCTCTCCAATATTACGGAGAAATCCCTAAGGAAAGAGAGAGAGAGAGAGAGAGAGAGAGAGAGAGAAGAGAGAAGAGAGAATGATATGCCTTCTAATGGGAGGGGTGCCCCTTTATTTATAGTAGGAGGGGAGGGTCAACACGGAAGGGGCAAGTGGTGTGAGACTACCCGCCGGCCACCAAGGGAGCCGTCGGCCTAGAGGATAGCCCTAGGCGAGGAGCCCACTAGGGCTTGGCTGACTGTCCCCTCCTCCCCATGTGCCTTGCCCTCTTGGGCATCCCCTCTGGGTGAGGCCCATTAGGCATGGGCTACCCTTTAAAATAAAATATATATTTTATTATTAATTAAATTAATTAATATAAAACACATATATTATTATATATTTCACTCTGGAACTCCTTCCGGACCCCTCCGATGAACATCGGGTGCTACACGGACCTTTCTAGTTTCTCTCTCTCATTTCTCCTACGGTGCCAAATCAATCCGTATGCTCCCCCACCCTTAAGCATGCCACCCTTTGTTTCGGAAACACTCCGGACATGACCGAGACCCCTTCTCATATCATTGTTCATCATCAGGATCTGGTGATGGCTCTGAAATATAGCCATCCACGTCCACATTTAAACTAGATATTATTCATAATTTTGATGAAATATCTCTCTAAATCCTGCCATTAATGCCTAATATTAAAAGGGGTATGCAATCCTTTCTTTTATATTTTTCCTGCGCAGATAATGTCGTTTAAGAGGGGAATCACTACATTAAAGTCGAAGATACGAGATTTCCAACAACCAGAAGAAACCAGGAGCCGTGAAACGGAGGCAGACACTTTAATGACCAACTATACGACCGAAGCAAAATTCCGGCCGTATAGCTCTGGTCGTATAGTTGGTGCTGCCACCGTTAGGTCAAACAGAACAACTTTCATTAAGGGACCCCTATATAAAGAAGACTCGGGCAATGAGAAAACAAAACAGACCTCGCCAAAAAGTCTCTGCCACAGATCACCAACTGCCTCCAGATCTCAAAACCCTTCTCCATCTCCATAGCCATATTCCACCACTTGTAATAGTAGATCTCTTCTCCGATTAGCGACATTCTAAGACTATTGCTATCAATCTTATGATTTTCATTATAATGTTTATGATTGTTGATCTCATCTCTATGTGTGAGTAATTCTCCTTGGGCTAAGGGCTTCGGCCTAGCCATGTAGCGTTTGTGCATGTTATTTAT
The DNA here is from genome assembly GCA_023614405.1 of Avena insularis. Taxonomy (NCBI): domain Eukaryota; kingdom Viridiplantae; phylum Streptophyta; class Magnoliopsida; order Poales; family Poaceae; genus Avena; species Avena insularis. The sequence continues at coordinate 473,437,866 of CM042696.1, read as the reverse complement.
CATAGATGGAATCGCGTATTAGTTTGTATGACATGATGATTATTGTATCCTCTCTTTCCTCAATCCAAGGACTTGTCAAGTACCCAAGACCCCGAGGGTTGATCCAGGTATAGGGAGTATGAGTAATGACTGATCTGCAGGTTGGGAACCCCAATGATAGAAGGGGTAGTACGACTGCATGTTAGGGATTTACTTGGGATCAACGGTATCATCACTATGCATATCATTAGTTCTCTTTCTTCTATGGATGATACTAGTAGGTTATTGCTATAAGCGGTTGCGGAGGCAATAGCAATTATGGATGCACTGCCCACATATAATTTATCTTGCTCTAACAAGTACATGCATACTTTATTTCTATCTTTTATTCCCATCAGATGTTTTGCACAGCTACAGGTGAAACCGAACGCCCTAGGCCCTCTCTCTCCATCATCGACAATAACGAAAAGACGCAAGCTACTGGTCTGGTAAAAACACAAAAGGAATTCTGAAACGCCTGACGATTTTTCCGAAAAACGCAGATCTTATCTGCATTCTGGACATGGATTTCGTCATCGGATAAAACAATTTCACCCAAATCTGATCCGGACTCCGATTCGACCAAACTCTTTGCTCTTCGATCACCGCATCCGGGTTTACGTGTCATCTACCCGATGGCGAAGACCCGGTAGGGGTATGTCGTTCCACGACCTTAGCAGTTAGATCACGGAAACCAGATCATCCATTCCCCCGAGTACAGTTGATCCAATCAACTTTGTACAAAACCGATCTATCTCATAGATCGACCACCAAAACTACAATTAGATCCAATCTAACACCAACCGCATATCACATATGCACGATCTCGAGCCTAAAACCAAAAGCTAACGCTCTGATAATACTGTTGGGCCACGCAGAGAAAAACAAAACTTTTTCCTATGCGGTGATCCCAAGATCTAGCTGAGGTAGTAGGCCACGAGAATTACCACTAGACGCGCGGTTGCGGAATCGATAAAGCACGTCGCTTGATGCGATCAGATCCTCACGATCCGTTACGATCCACGATCGTCGAAGTGCTGAACGTCTGACACCTCCAAAGATCCACATCGACGAGGAGGAGCGCCGCGATGGACTGCTAGGTCGACGGCCGACAGGACTGGACTGGACTAGAGCTAGGGTTTCCAACACATGGAGTGACCTAACCGTGTGCTCTAAGCACTTGCTCCCCAGCTTATATAGGGAGTGAAAGTGGGATCCACTCACTTGTGGCCCATTCACTAAAAGGCCTATATTAGTCACTGTGAGTCCAACTCACTGACTCTGCCCGTTTCCTTTTTGGGTCCAACCCAAATATGCTCCCGCTCTTAAGTGTGTGACCCGACAGGCTCATGGTGACCCAGGCACGATCCGAGTCTCACTCGTGACTGATCAGTTGGTAGCGGCTCCTAGCAGAACGTGCCAACTCCCAAGTACCAAAGAGTCATGATGACATACCTTCCAATGCGACTTTCGTCTGAGTCCCTTTTGCCCCACGATATACCTTGTCGAACTATAGGCGAATAATCGTCATCCCTTAAATAGTTCGACTCTCTTTCTCGATTCGAGATAAGTGATTCATCCGACTAACTCTTAGTCGGTCGCCTCGGTTAACACTTAGCCGAGTCATGCATGGCCATGCTTTCCGAATCATATCTTCCGAGAGGGCCTAGAGAATATCTCTCCAAACGGAGGGGCAAAATCCCATCTTGGTTATTCACATCACGCAGCTTGATTCTCAGTCGACCCGAACTCCGCCTTTATAACTGCCTAGTGAAGGAACATCGTTTGATAGAACCTAAGTCGGTGATCCTCAACTCGGATTGTGCAACAACCTCAGGTCTAAGGATTACATTGATTGAGATATACAAATGACGACTTATTCGTTGTATCTCAATATGGGTCAGTCCGACTCGCTAAACTCTTTAGCCGAATCCGTGTAAGTCGGAATAGCATCTCTATGCCCATGACAAGTGGAACCGAGTCATCAGCCGACTTACACATTAGTCTAAGTTGTGTGTCCAGCACAACCTCAACGACCAAGGACAATCAATATAAACAACATGAATATATAGTTCCATAATCGAATCACATATTCAATGATATATATCAGTAGTTCATACATGGATAATAACTTTATGAATATATTGGAAATAACATCATACATGATTGCCTCTAGGGTATATTCCCAACACATACTTGTGGAGGCTTTGCAAAGTTCTCATGTTGACATGGGCTAGACGGTGATGGCATAGCCAACCCACATCGACCTTTCCGAATAAGCACATCAGACTTGTAGTGGTTTTCCCCAAGAAGTCCACCACATACAAGTCATTCTCGACGTACCCAACGAAAGCGACCTTTAGAGACTTTCTCCACATGAGGATCACAATATCATTATCAATAAAGACGACAAAACCCATCTTTCCAAGAGCACGGACTGAAAGTAAATTATAGCCAAGGGTCTCAACAAGCATAGGGTCCACGAGAGTGATATCGTGTGCAACCACAACTTTGCCGAAACCCATTACCTTAGACTTTGACTTGTCGGCATATGTCATGGATATTTGATGTGAGTACCTTTTACCTTACCTCCCCGGCAATGGCGCCAGAAAATAGCTTGATGTCTACGCACTTCTATTCTTGTAGAGAGTTGTTGGGCCTCCAAGTGCAGAGGTTTGTAGAATAGCAGCAAGTTTTCCCTTAAGTGGATCACCCAAGGTTTATCGAACTCATGGAGTAAGTGGTCAAAGGTATTCCCTCTCAAGCAACCCTGCAATCAAGATACAAGAAGTCTCTTGTGTCCCCAACACACCCGATACACTTGTCAGGTGTATAGGTGCACTAGTTCGGCGAAGAGATAGTGAAATACAAGTGGTATAGATAATTATAAGTGGTAACGGTGATAGAAAAGAGCTTGATGGCGTGGAGAAGACTAAAGTAAAACTGAAATAAAGATGGAAGCAAGCAAACATATAACAGATCTAATTGCAAACGGTGTATCAATGCTTAGAAACAAGGCCTAGGGATCATACTTTCACTAGTGAACACTCTCATATAAATATCTTCTCTTTATGATACTACTCTTAACTACTCTCCGGTTGGACACTCTAATCCATGGTAGGGCTATAACAGCACACCTCAAAGTAAGCCTTTCCCATCTAGAAAACCCCACACTGTCACCTTGAGCACTAGATAGGTCCAACAAACACCACAATTTCATAAAAACATCCAACTCCAAATATAACTCATAACAAGTATTTGTAATCTCTAGCCTAAGTGCCACCATGGTGTGCACACTGTCAACTTCACACACATGGGGAGTGTAGAGATCTATTAAAGCACTTGAGTAGCAAGGTAGATCTATAGATTACAAGCTCATGATCTCAATAAGATCATGCATAGAGAGAGAGATGAACACATAGCTATCGGTAGAACCCTTAGCCTCGAGAGAGAACTACTCCCTCCTCATCATGGGAATCAGCAATGGTGATGGAGATGGTGGTGGAGATCGATGGAGATGGCTCCGGGGGCACTTCCCCGTCCCGGCAGGGTGTCGGAACAGAGACTTTCTGTCCCCCGAATCTCCCCTTCGGTGGTGGCGGCGCTACAGGACTTTTCGTGGCTGGAGGCTTGACGATTTAGGGTTTTTGCATCGGGAGACATCTTATAGGCGAAGAGGCAAGGTCGGTGGGCGGCCAGGGGCCCACACCACCTGGTGGCGCGACCAGGGCTAGCCCACGCCACCATATGGTGTGGCCACCCTGTGGCCCCTCTCCGTCTCGTCTTCTGGCTCCGTGAGTCTTTCGGTAAAATATCGACTTTGGCTTTTGTCTGGTCCAATTCCAAGAATATTGATTTTCTGACTTTCCTGGAACCAAAAACAGCAGAAACAGGCAACTGGCACTGTGGCATCTTGTTAATATGTTAGTCCAAGAAAGTGTATAGAAAGTACTCCAAAGTTGGAACAAAACACAAGAAAGTAGATAAAACCAAGCATGGAACATCAAAAATTATGGATATGTTAGCAACGTATCAGGTACCCATTTTTCAATGGGTCCTCTTTTGTTAGCAACAAGGGTCTTGGGAACCCAAATAGACCACGCAATATAACCATCAAATGGGCCAACATCACACATCACCATAATAATCTCGCATTAAAACATAGTGAGGGTTAGCACTACCCGCAAAATCATCATGAGACATAGTTTTGCCACTTGTGGTTTTACTTTCCACAATGACCTTGTTCTTTTCTTGGGTGGGCTTGGCCTTCTTCTTCTTGTTGTTCTTTTTCTTCTTGGCTTTAGAGATAAAGCCAATGCCTCCTTTTTCACCAATTGACCTTTGCTTGCTTAAGAGGTCATCAATAGACTTGTTTCCTTTTGGAAAGGTGGTCTTAGCTAGCTCCCCCTTCAACCTAGCATGTTCTTCAAGAGTATTTGTACAACTAGAAGGAATGAACATACTAGGTGTGGGAGTATTGATCAATTGAGTTTGAAGCTTTTCACGAGACTTTATGAGCCACAAGAGTTCACTCTCTAAGGCCTTGTGAGCCTTGTCAAGTGTCCTAAAGTCCTCGGCAAGTTTTCCATGAACAACATAAAACTAAATCTTGTCCTTTTTAGCCTTTTTGTACTTAGCAATAGCATGATCACGTTCCTTGATGAGTTTATTAATAATGAGATCATTAGCTTCATCAAGACCCTCTAGTTTATTTTCAAGAGATATTCTAGTTTCTTGTTCTTCTTCTAGAGCATTACTTAGAGCTTCTACCTCAATCATGTGCTCTCTTCCTAATTGGCATCTCTCATCTAGAAGTTCTTGTGTGTGTGAAAGTTGATTTAAGATGTCCACAACATGTTTCTTGTGTTCCCCTTACAAGTTGTTCGTGAACACATCAAAAGCAACTAATTCCTTTTTGACCTCAAGAGATAACTCATCATCAAAATCATCATTGATTAAGGAGGTGGAGTGCGATGATGATAATACCTCCGTTCCTCTTGCCCTAAGGCAAGTGACGTTCTTGTTGGAGATATTCTCATTTGGAGAGTCGAAGAGTGAGAATGAAGGAGTAGAAGTAGTGGCAAGAGCCGCCACACCACTTGATGTATCCTCTTCTTCATCTTCATCATCATCATCGGAGGAGAAATCTTCATGAGTGATCAAGACAATTTCTCCCGGCTTCTTGTTGGTTGAGTTCCTTTTGATGAAGGGTTTCTTGTAGGGAGCTTTGGAGGTCTTTTTCAAGACAAGTTTACCCCCATGATCTTCTCTTTTCTCATAGGGACAAGCTGCAACGAAGTGATAGCGGTCACCACAATTGAAACAAGTTCTCAACTTGGACCCATTATCTCTTCTCCCATTGGAGTTGCTTCTTCGTTGCATTTCCATCTTGGCCTTGGCGGGATCTTTCCAAAAGTTTCTTGCATAGAAGGCCATGTATTCTCCATGAGCAACCTTGACATCTTCGGGGTGGCTCATTGAAAGTCCCTCATCACTTCCTTCATCTTCATCATACTCCACAACCTTGGCCTTCAAGGCAAGATTGACACCACTACTCATTCCAATGGCACGAGCACGGGCTTCTTTGGCATTTTTGGCAACAACCTTGAAGGCGGACAACTCTTGCATCACTTCATTGGAGGTCATGAGATGGTAGTTGTGTCTTCCTTGAAGACTCTTCAAGTCAGTAGGCTCGAAAGGCATGAGTGCACTCACATACTTCCTCTTGATCCAAGCATCATCAATGTGAGAGGCACCAACATTCCTGAAGGCGATGGCTGTGGATTTGAGTCTTTGATACATATCGTCATGATCCTCACCATCCTTCATGAAGAAACCTTCGGCCTCATTGCTTAAAGCATCATATCTATTTCTTCTCATACTCTCATTGCCAACAAACAAGTCAATGAGAGCATCCCAAGCTTCCTTGGCGGTGTTGTAGTGCTCAATGTGGGGAAAATCCTTTGGCCCCACTCCAAGTTGGATCATGTGCAAGGAAGTCGCATTGAGTTGGCTATTGACCACTTCTCTTCTAGTCAAATTGGTTGGATCCTCAATTTTGAGTCCTTCTTCAATAATATTCCACAAATCAATGCAAGAGCTGCGCACATGAGATTTCATTAAAACTTGCCATTGAGAAAAAGTATGTGCAACTAACTTAGGTGGGCGCCTCTATTATTTATATGTGGGTGAGGGATAGGAGGTCGGGAGAGTACCATCCGGGAACCGCATGGTGCTCTTCCTTCCCATCACCCTTTTTGGTGGTGGAGTTAGTGGAATTATGTTCATCCCCTGCCACTTCCTCCAAAGGCTTAGCCGGAGCATTAGCCTTTGGGTTTGGTGGTGTTTCCTCTTGAGAGGGAGGAGGTGAGGTTTGCGTATCCCTAACAAGTTGCTCAACGAGTTGATGCAACTGTTGGATTTCATTGCCCAAGGTAGATCTCAAGCTTGTTTCCAACTTCTTGAGATCTACCATGGTTACCGAATGGCTAGCCTCACTTTCCCCCTCCTCTGGGTTGCCCATAATCTCTTAGGCGGTTAAGCCCGAATGAAGAGCCGAGGCTCTGATACCAATTGAAAGGATCGTATGGGCACCTAGAGAGAGGGGGGGGGTGAATAGGTGCTACTTCAAATTTTACTCTTTTTCAATTTAGGGTTTGACATGAAAGGTAAATTTTCTAGATTATGCAACTATGGTGAATTTACCTATATGTCAAACAAGCGCTAACTAAGCAATAACTATATAAGTAAAGTGCGATAAAGGATATAAGTAACCAAAGTGGAGCACACGGAGACACAATGATTTGTTTCCCGTAGTTCCTTCCTTTTGAGGGGAAGTACGTCTACGTTTGGAGAGGGGATGGTATCAAACCGCCAACGCCACGAGAGGCCTCCCTTGTTCTCCGATGAACCTCACCCCAACGGGTTCGATTCACCTCTTCCACTATACGGGAACCTTCGAGGTGGAAGCCGACACCTTTACAACGAGTTCGGGGCACCCATCCACAACTTAATTGGAGGCTCCCAAGTACAAACTAGCTGCCAAACAATCAAAAACAAGCTAGTAAGAACCAAATCATAAGCTAGGGTTTCCAATGAAAGACTAGAGCAAGGGGCCCTCAAGTGAATGAGGGGGAAATGAAGATCTCTCTTGGTAAAGATGTAGATCAAGGTCTTCTCCTTTGATTCTCCAAAGATCAATGACTTTGGATGGTTGAGTGAGGAGATCTTGTGGATTTGGTGGCTCAAATGGTGCTGGAGTTCTTGAGGTGGACGAGCAGCTTCCAAGGTAGAAGAAGGAGCCTTTATATAGCCCCCCCCGGAAATGGAGCCGTTGGGAGCCACTTACCCCGGACAGTCCGGCCAGCACCAGCCGGACAGTCTGGCCCAGCCGGACACTCCGGGTGAGACCAGCCGGACACTCCGGCCTGGCCAAGTTTCCGGCCAGAATCCAGTAAGTGTCCGAGGAGTGTCCGAAAACCTATTCTGAGTGTCCAGAGAAGTTGCCCACTTCTCATGGGCGGATAGTCCGGCCAAATCCCACCGGACACTCTGGCCTGGCCGGACACTCCGGCCTGGATCAGCCGGACAGTCCGGCTGAGGCTTGTCCCTTGCAAAGACCTGATCCTGGATAGCTCTTTTTCCTTTATTGCACCATATATGGGGACAGCTGGAATCTGCTGAAACATTTAACAGATGATTAAACTTATCCAAGTGTTGTCACCAAATATTAAAATAATAGTAAGGATATAAATGCCCTTTCAACGGCTAGGTACGTGCGTGTAGTTTGATTGTGTTATCTTCATATTAGATCTGGTGAAGAGGTTTGGCAAACTCTATCGGCTGTGATAGAGGATTAAATTAATCTAGACTATCAATTTTGTTAATTGTGGCGGATCCGGTGGTGCTAATCGATGCTAATTGATTTGTGTATGTTTTGTGGGTGCTCTTAGAGAAGAAAACGTTTGCTCTTTATACTTTTATTATTACTCCCTTCGTCTCAAAATAAGTGACTTGAGTTTATTAAGATTCGGATGTATCTAAACGTGTTTTGATAATATATAGATACATGAGAATTTAGACAAACTCAAGTCAATTATTTAGGACGGAGAGAGTATTATAAGTATTGAAATAATCTATTAATAGTCATTAACAGCAGTACTAAGGGTTCCAAAAGTATTAAAAATTTATAAATAGATACTTGAACCACCTGACAATGACTATAAATTACAGTATTATTTTTCTAGCTCTGTTTGCAACAGATCAGATGAATTTGCTAGTTCATGGAATAGTTAGCATGACAGATAGAACACGTAACTAACTTGTTCGAGACCAAGCCATAACTTTCACATCGAAGCATGAGTCGAGCAAAGTAGTGTGGGACTTGGTTCTATCCTCACTGCGCTAAAAAAAAGATTTCCATGATTTCATTCGGATTTTAGATATATTTATTCAAGGTTCAATAATGTTTCAAACATTTTAATCCTTTCAAATGGTTTTCATGGATTTCAGAGAACACTTCAAATACGTCCCAAAATGAATTTAAGTAAAAGTTGAAGATTCAGTCATTTCATTTGGAATTCAACTATATTAACAAAATTTCATTCTTGTTTTAAACTATCGACAATTTTGATCGTCTTGTTTACATGGTTTTTTGTTGAAAACAAAAAATATTTTTTTTGTGTTAGATTGCAAGGAATAGAAGAAACACAATCTTTACTATTAAGGTGGAGTTTTTTTTTTGCGGAAAAAGATCCGGATCTATTTCGTAAGTTCATAAGAAGTACAAAGTATCCTAAACATAATAAAAATTACATCGAGGTCTTTGGACCACCTAACGAATACTACTGCCGCCAGAGCGAGCCGCCGACGCGCCGCTGTCGCCGCTCCATTACCGGAGCCGGCATGCCATTGTTGATGACAGTCGGAAAGTCTTCGTGCACGTGCCCCTAAGGACCAGCGCCCTAGAGATGAAGTTGTCGCCATTGAACCCTTGAACTGATCCGAAACTTGTAACACCAAACCTAAAACACACGTAGACTGGACGAGATCCACCACTCTATGGAAGCGGTGACCAGACGAATCCCCACCATCCTCAACGCCAGCAGCAGGATCATCGCCGACGAGGTGGAAGAGGAGGCGGGCATACCTTATTCTTGCCCCGCACAACGCCGCCATAGCCACCATAACGACGATGTCGGATAATCAAATTCTAACTTTAGGGACCCTTCTCAACGCCGAGCGCAAGTCCGAGGTCCCCACCTCCTCCCGCCGCCGGAGCGGCAAGCAGAGGAGGCGGGGACCCGTCGATGCTCGGTCGCAGACGACAATGACGAAGTAGATCGTGGCGGCTGCTAGGGTTTTTACCCTAGCCGCCGCCTCTTTTTCTCACGGGAGGAGGAGTACGTAAACAAAACAAATTGTAGCGCCTTCGCCACTTGGCCAAGCGCCTACTATTAAGGTGGAGTTAATGGAAATTATTCATCCCACCTCTCTTTGCTCTATCTCCCCATATAAAAGAATGCAAAAAAAGGAAAATAATGTTTATCTTAGATTGTGAGAAAGTAAAATTTTTACTACTCCGTCCCTCCTTGTTTATAAGGAATGTACGATTGTTTAAGAAAATCTTTGGCCATCAATTTGGTCAATAAAATATGAGATTCACGTCATAAAAAGGTATACCATGAATTCTTACTCAAAATATGTTTTGAGTGGTATAATTTTTATGACATATAATTCATATGTAGTTAACCAAATAAATGACTAATTTTCCTCTTAAACCACGTGCATACATGTTTTTTGTGTGTGAAATTCCACCAATCTACTAATAATTATCAACAGTAGTACAAAGATATCCAAACATAATAAAAATTATAAATAGGTCACTGGACCACCACCTAGAGACGACCACAAACAGTATGCGAGCTGAAGGCACATCCCCATCCTCGCCCCTCCTACGTGCATACTACTTGTTAGCCGAAATGGAGGAAGTATTAAATAAGAGTTATGGGCAGTCATTCATCTCACCTGTCCATCTCTCCATAAAAAGAAAAAAGGAAAATCTTACTATGTATTCTTGTCGATCTATAATAAGTGTCGCTGATTTAGTATAAAATTATTAGAGAAAGTATTATATTTTTGTATTTAGATATACGTGAAACATGATCAAGTTTAAAATTTCCATGTAAATATAGAGAAGTAAAACTACCCGGTGCTACCACGCACAAAGAAAAATAGTTTGTGACCCTGTTATTATAACCAATACCAATAAATATAGGCTGGTCAAAAGCTGTCATTAACGAGTCCATGACAGCTACAGCCAGCCTGGCCCCCTATTTCCATGATTTCCCAACCAATACCTCCACACACTTCTCGATTTCTCTCTCCTCCTACTTTTTCATCGAGATGTGCGCTGCGCACAGAATCTGTGTAACCAGCCCTGTGTGCAGCCGCACATCCGGGGAGGCCACCACGGCTCGCACCCATTTCAACTAATCCGCGCTGTCCCCTGACCGGAAAACAAGAAAAAAAACCGTTTCGCGTACACGGCAGGAGCAACAGACTCTGTGTATCGTGTTGTGCCGCGCAGCCTCGATCGTCTGCTCGCTCCTCGCCAAAGGCAGAGAGGAGCGGGGGAAGGAGCGCACTCCGTCACCGTCCTCCTGCGACTTCCGCTCCCCTCCCCTCTTCCTCGTGTCTCCCCTTCCTCCGCCGTCGCCGTCGCCGTTGCTGTCGCTGTCGCGCTCTCCTCCGCCTCCGCTCTTCCTCCTGCTTGCCTCTGCCGTCGCTGTCAGTCGCGCTCTCCTCCGCCTCTGCTCTTCCTCCTCTTCAGCGCAGAGAGAGAGAGGAAAAGAGGGCCAGAGGGGGCGTAGCTTCTTGCATCAACAATGGTGGTACGTTCTCCACTCCTCCTGCTCTTCCCAGTTTCAGCCCCCCCTGATTCAAAAGGTTTCTCTTAGGATACAGAATCGCAATGCTTCCTTACTAGCTTTTCTATGTCAGGATTCTATTCAATAGGATTTTATCCAAGAGTTCTAGTTTCCATCGAGTAGAAACACTTTGGAAGATTCCTTTTTTGTTTGTTTGTTTCTCACGGCGCAACCTGGTTTCGGTGGTCTGTTTGTCCTTGTTTGATTGATCGAATTCAGTTTCGCACTGCATTCAGCTTTCCCCCTCTTCCTCGATGTCTCCTGGGCCAGTGGCTGTATGCGACACCAGATGGGGGTCGAGAAACCGCATGGCCATTAGTAGACATCAAAGAGCTTATGTTGCGTGAATACAGGGTAATGTACCTGTTAGATTTTTTCGAAAAGGGGATAAGACCCCGGCCTCTGCATCGAGTGCGATGCACACAAACTTTTATTAAGCAGTCTGTCAAATATAGTTACTCCCTCTGACCCAAATTAGTTGACTCAATTTTTTTAAGATACGGATGCATCTAATACTAAATCATGTTTAGATACGATTAAATCTAGACAAATCTAAGTCAACTAATTTGGGTCGGAGGGGGTATTACATCTCAAGGTTCACTCAAAGTTGAAACAAAAATCAACCAGCGAAAAGTAAATAGCATATAGTAGCAACTAAATATCTAGTCGACTAATATGTATCTGTTAGATACCACTGGATCGTACCGGAGTTAGCTGAAAAATTAACTGAAACTAGCTGAACCAATTGGTTACTTGGCATTTGTGTGCTGATTTCGCCGCACAGCGGTCACCGGACTTCATGTTTCATTGGCTGGCTAGCTCTTCGATCTGTTCACCATGCTATGCGTTCAGCTGACTGGTCCTTGCCCGCATTTTCAAACACCTCAGGATTACCCCGAATATGTTGATGCAAATAGTTTGTCAAAACATCGAGCTCTCTCATGTGCATCTTTCTTGACGGTCTATTCAGTCCAATATATGTTTACCAAAAATTTGAGAGGAGTGCTTCTGTGCTTTCCGTCTTTTTTTTTTGACACGCTTTCCAAAACAGCCTGACGGCTGAGATTAAGGGTGCTAATCACACCTGGTTTGGGTTTGGATCATGCGGGTCGGGATCTGATGTCAGTTTCCTTAATCTCAGCCGTCAGGCTGCTTTGAAAAGCGTGCCAAAAAACAGATGGAAAGCACAGGAGCACTCCACAAAATCTGATTTGATACACTCCGGTCCCTAGAGCTGATCGAGGTTGCGCTGATTTCGCTTTTGGGATTTTGACCATCACATGATATTCTTGTTTCGTATCTTGTTTATGACTGACATATTGATCTAAACATGGTAATCAGACATAAGCATTTATTAACGGTTCAGCTCAGGACTCTTTGATAAGGATTTCTATGGTTTAAATTTATGTTACAGTGGCCTACCAACTTCTCTGGCACTTCATCTCTCTCATGCATTTGAGCAGTTAATTTGTGTTGAAGCGTATAAAGTGGATTGCCTAGCCCTTTCCATCAGTTCGGACTTTTGGTTGTGTTGACTAGTGCATGAAACTTGACATGGTATCAGAGCCCAGGGTCTCGAATTCGAGTTCTTGGATTTTGAAATTTATCCTAAAATTGTTGTTGCCCCCCTCGGTGTCCACGTATAGGTCTCTTGAGCCATACCTCTGAGTCACTGGTCCATGTACAAGGCCTCTTGAGCCTACCTCTGAGTCTTCACGTGTTGAATTGTCTTCCCGTCACACGTGAGGGAGGGTGTTCAAGTGTATAAGTGGATTGTCTAGCCCTTTCCATCAGTTTGGACTTTTGGTTGAGTTGGCTTGTGCATGAAGCTTGACAAATTGGACCGCAAAGTACCATTGTTTATTCATTTCATACAAGCATCATCAAGCTGTATCGTAGTAGTGTCTTTTTGGTTAATATTATTCCAGGTGATACAATGTGGCAAACCTGGTTAATCTGATCACCTTCTTAGATTTACCAACCTGACAACTTTCCTCCCATAAAAAGCTCTGTTATGCATAATCTGTTCTACTATTCAAGAGAACTATTCTTCCTGACCTCGGAAAACTATTCTTCCTGACCTCTAAGAACTATTTCTTCCCGACCTCTGAGTGAAAGCTAGCACACTTCAGTTAGTTAGGCATCCCCAACCGAAACTTAAGCTGTTTCTAATTGTACTGATGTATATTTTTAGGGATTAGCATAATGTCTTGCTGTGATGGGGATGGAGGGGGTTTGTTCAATAAAAAAAGCTTTTCTTCTTTCATTTAATGCGTCATAGACTCTAGAAATGAATCTGGCTGTGCTGATTCCGCGCTAGAGATTTCAGTTGTGATATCTTGTGGTTGTTTAGGTCTTATGGCGTAATAAGTTCTTCTGTTGCGTAATTTTCTTCTCTACAATTGCTTTGCTGGTGGTTTGCTTTCAATATTGATCAAGTCGTGCCTAACTTTTGTCACAGGATTTGAGTAGCGACAGCGACAAAAGTGATAAGTTTGAGTGGGAAAGTGATGGTGAGGCTGAACCCTCATCGGCTGCGACTTTGAGGAACTTGGATGCTGCTGGCCCATCAACGTTTGTACATCAGGTAGTAACCAATTGAAATTGTGTCTTTCAGCACAAGAGCTAGGCATGACTTGTTATTTCCTTTTTATTTTTATTGTTATTGTTATGATCTTAGTTTGATATTTACTCACCTGACTGCCTAAAGGATTCCAATGGGTGGGCCAATGGGGAAGCACCATCGGGTTCTCTAGTCGAGGAATATGTGGGAATGGGATTTTCAAAAGATATGGTCATCAAAGGGATCAAGGAGTTAGGTAATACTAAAATTAATATATTTCATTATATTTGTCATACGTGTTTGCACCTTCTGTTTCAACCGAGCATTTTGCTTTCAGGGCACAGTGATGCAAATGCACTGCTTGAGCTACTTCTCACATACAAGGTGTTTGTTCATGTGCTTCTGCTACTTAATTTATCCTACAATGCTTTTGCTGCATGGCGGCAAGGATTGAATGTTACAATTGGTTATGTTGCAGACACTAGGTGATGAGGCTGCGGGTAATTGCTCTACTTCTGGCCTCATTCCCCAGAGCGTTGAAGATGACGACGATCTTGATTTTGAAAACTGGGATGGAGACGACAGTGCTGATGGGAGAGAACCCAACTCCGATGGTTCTTGTGAGGTAGATGATTCCTTATCATTCTTTTGGTATTATCATTTTTTTTATCATATATATGTATGCTGATACGTGTGACATATTTGCCATGCATACCTTTCTGTTGAGAACATGAAGCTTAAATTGAATTATCAGCAAAGTTACAGTCATGCTGAATACACATTGCTAGAAATTCTGGAACCTGGTCAAGCCAGACACACACCGGATTATTAAGGGATGCAAAGATTTTGCAGTTATATGAGCTGCCATATTTGCATCTCTCTTTACATGATTAATTGTGAAAGCAAGAAAACTCCTACTAAGCTCAGCAATCTGGTCTAAAATTGGAGTAATACTTGCTCTGTTTTCTTTTTTGGATCTCCACAGCGACACAAAACATGGGAATCAGATTCAATGATGACATTCTGCACAGCCACATATCTCTTCGCCTAAACCCGTCTCACAAAGCCTGGGTTATCCAGATCATCACACCCGTCACCCCATGTCCCTCCAACATAGAAAAACCAGTATTGACATTAAGCTTCCTTATAGAGGAGGTCTCCATCTGGCCTTTCTAGATATTATATTTCCTCCCTCGCTCTCCAGAGACATCTAAATGAGATCAAAGGCACTGTCCCACACTCACTTACACACTTTCTCCAGGTTCAGGGGCACTTCTCCATGTCGACACCCATTGTGAGCTGTCCAGATAGACCACATACCACACAAAATACCACTTGCCTCATCAGGTTTGCAAAAAGCAGCATCTAACAGATCACTAGATTCCGTCATGTTGGTGAAGCCTTGGCAGTTTAATAACACTGTAAAGCTCATTAAAGAGGGTGAAGCCTTGGCAGTTTAACATTGTAAAGCTCATTAAAGGAACCCAGAAAAGTCATGCAAACCTAGATTCCGTCAAAGCATGGAATGCAGTATCTTCGTTTGCACCACAATCAGTGCAAATATTCTGTGGTTCCATGTGTCTCTTGTGTAGAACATCACGCACATGCACATATCCTGTCCATGAATGACTCCACCAAAATGTTTGGATTTTAGGTGGGATTTTTAGTTTCCATAAAATTCTCTGACCAGAATTTCCTCCCCCAGAGAGCTGTAGGACCCGTTTTCAGCACCCCCAGTGCCTTTGAAAGAAGCCATCAGTAAAGCCGTCCAGCCCCCGCGACTTATTTGGCTTCATCATAAAGAGAGTTTCTGTCACCTCTTCCTCAATAAAGGGCCGGCAAAGATCTTCGTTTATGAGTGCAGTAACCTTAACTGGAACAAACTGGAGGATCTCCTTGATATTAATATTCTCCTGGGAAGTAAAAAAGCGATAGGCGGAAACATGCACCTTCCTCCTCAAAATCCTTCTGCTGACATGATTTTTTTTTGCCTCGCTCTTTCATGGTATTTTGCATGGAAAAGAGTTAGTGCGATCCCCAGCTTTGAGCCATTGGACTCTTGAACGTTGCCACATCATCACCTCTTCTCTAGCCACCAGGTCGGATATCCCCAGCTTTGAGCGCAGGGATCGAAATCTCACCACCTTCATCTGTCTCTTAAGGTTTTTAAGCTGACCTTAACAGCCCCCAAAACTGTTGAACTTCAGTTTTTCAGTTTGCATTACAGAGACAGCAGTTGCGAGCTAACTCCAGCAAGACTAGGGTCGGGGCAGGCCCAAAAGTGTTTTATCAAGTTCTCATAATTGGATCTCTGGTCCACAATTCCTCAAATTGAAACCTTCCATCTCCCCTCTTTTTCCTGATTGACTGTTTAACCACCTCAATCAGTAAGGCGCAATGATCAGATTCAGTTGTCTGAATATGTCTAACATTAGAGGGGGCAAAGTAGTGAACAAAGTTTTCATCCGCTACAGACCTGTCTAATCTCACCTTGACATTGTTGTTTCCCTCTTCAATATGTGTAAGGGAGTCCCAAATAGCTCAGACCAGTGACCCACGACTGTCCCACAACCTCTCTGAAACCGTCCATCTGCCACTCCTCCCTTTCATTTCTGTCAAAATTCCACCCTTTCATTTCCGACAAACAGGGCATCTCCAGAAGATGTTGCTCCACAAGTACGCGGAACCCTTGAACTGCCACGGGTTGCCAACAACACCAGCAGTTCAACATTAAGATTTTCAGTGCTTTTGGCGGGGATGCTCAGCAGCCTCTAACGTTCCTGCACCAAAAAGACTCATCTTATGTAACAAGTGCTTTCTAACCTCTGTTTTGTTTTGTTCTGATTTTGTGCAGGATTTTCTACGAGAGATGTCAGAGAAGGACAAGAAGATCAAGTCCTTAGTAAACATGGGCTTTCCTGAAGAGGAAGCCAATACGGCTATTGCCAGATGTGGTATGCTATTTATTGTTACCTGATGATCATGTTTTAATGGAAAAGACACCTTATGTGTATATTCTTTCTCAAAAATTTCTAGGTGTGGATGCCGATCTCTGTGTATTAGTTGATTCGGTCCATGCAGCACAAGCTGCAGGAGATTGTAACAATAGGAATTTATCTGAATATGAGGTATTTTTTGTTGACTGTACATTTGAGTAACAAAACTATTTCCTCTTTTGATTTGATGTAAAGATGCTGGAAACTTGTTTATAATTTGGCAGGTTACTGGTAGATGCTTTGATTCCTTTGAAGGGAGAAACAAAACAAGATTGATGGAAGAGAGCAAGAAGAAGAGGAAGCGTTATGGCGGTGGGGCACAAGGAAGTCGACCCTCCTTTCATGGTAATCAGGAGGAACGAATGCCTCTCCCAAATTCAATGGTTGGATTCAACCTACCCGGTGACAGGCTGCGGTCCGTGGTCAGGAGACTTCCTAAACCAGCCATTGGTCCACCTTACTTCTACTATGAAAATGTCGCTGAAGCTCCAAAAAGAGTATGGATGGAAATGTCCAGATCCCTGTATGACATAGAGCCAGAGTTTGTGGATTCTAAGTACTTCTGTGCAGCTGCTCGGGAAAGAGGCTACATCCACAATTTGCCAATTGAGAACAGGTCACCTGTCCGTCCTCTCCCTCCAAAGACCATCTCAGAGGCCTTTCCACATTATAAGAAGTGGTGGCCTTCCTGGGACCACAGAGAGCAGCTCAATTGTTTGGAGACACGTGTAGCAAGTACAAATCTGATAAAACAGATAGAACGTACTCTTGCAAGCTCAAGTAATCCACCACCTCTAACCATTCAGAGGTATGTAATGGACGAGTGCAGAAAATGGAACCTTGTTTGGGTCGGAAAGAACAAGGTTGCCAATCTAGAGCAAGATGAGATGGAATATTTACACGGTTTCCCAAGAAACCACACGAGGGGAGTCACCAACACAGGGAGGTACAGATGTCTTGGTGATTCTTTCCAAGTTGATACTGTGGGTTACCACTTGTCGGTATTGAAGGACATGTTTCCCAATGGTGTTAATGTGATGTCCTTATTCAGCGGTATTGGAGGAGGAGAGGTAGCTTTGCACAGGCTTGGCATCCACATGAAGACTGTGATTTCTGTTGAGATTGATGAAGTTAATAGGAGAATTCTGAGGGGTTGGTGGGATCAGACACAAACTGGCACGCTAATTGAGATTGCCGATGTAAGGTCTCTCACCAATGATAGAATTGCATCATTTGTTGGTAGATATGGTCACTTTGACTTGGTGATTGGGGGCCTAGAGGGAGAGCAACAATCTTTGTTCTACCACTATTCAAGAATCTTGAACGCCGTCAAGTCAGCTACGGCGAGGAGGTAGCCAAAGCTATTTGTGGGGTCAACTGAAAGGATCTTGTTTCCTGGCTAAGTTGCCATAATTATGTGAGGTTTGTTCTGCTCTCTGTGTATAGTTTGTTTTGATCCTACTGTTAGTAGATATTGGTTGATACTTGATAGGTGTTCTATCCTCTGTGTATGATTTGTTTTGGTCCTAGTGATAGTGGATGTCCATTGATACTTCTAGGTTTGAGTAATTCAGGTTTTATGATCTTAGTGATGCAATGTGAATGTATGCAGTATTCCTCACAATGTTTCAGGTTCCTTCTTTTCATATTCAAATTGCACGGTAATGGGTTCGTTGTATGAAAAGTAATGTCTTCTAAGTTCCTGATTCTGATGTCAGTGACAAGATGAAGCATTTAACTATATTCTAGAAAGTAGAAACATAAGCATCAGGGCAGTGGGGTTTCTGGATGTATAGTCCATTTCTTATTCTAGTTGTAGTAGTATTTGCACAGTGTTATTTCAGGATGCCATCTACTTCCTTTGTGTCTTATGGTTATTATAGCACATGCACTCTGGACATATTTTCCCCTTTCATCCTAATAGTTGATCCTGTTTGTTTCCTTGGAGCTCCTCTGATTGTAATACATGCATATTGCATACACAGAACAATTCTGTGATCTAATCACCAGTTAGTTTGGTCCTGTTTGGTTCCATTCATTGCGTCCTTTTTTTGTGTGTATAGTGTTGAATGGAGGTATCCTCTCTCTGGTAGCGAGCGTTAACTGAAAGTGCATGCCTAACCCCTAGGTTGACTGGGATGCCCTGTTGCCTCTGTCAATGACCATGTCTATCTAGCACTTATATGATACTTCCAAAGTAGAAATTATGTGCATAGAGAAAATGGAACAACAGATGCAACACTTTTGATAGTTCAAGGGTTCGGCACTGCTTTTTCTTTATTTGGTTGATTTGTTCATTCAATATAAGGAAACCAAAGGTGCCTGCTGTCTACTTTATTTTTCAGTTTTGTATGTGTACTGTGGCCAATCTTGACGGTAGTGCCTGGTGTTTAAATGAAGAGCCTAACCAAGACGGTACCTGGTTATTAGAACAGGCTAGCAATGTAGCCTGCCTGTGCAGTATTCAAGTATATATGTCCTTCTTGGTGCTTGGACTATGCAGTTTGTGAATGTTGCTTTGATCTAATTCAGTAGCAAAATGTATTTTTCATGTCATTTGCCACTACCATTGTTTACCTTCGCTAATTGTGCATAACATGCCTTTCCAGCCTCAGAGGACATCAGTTTGCAAAGAAGTTTCTTCCTATTTCATGTCCCTTCTTGGATATCTGGATGCGAAGCCAACTACTGTTCGGAGCAACAATTACCACTGTAAATGGAAAGCTGAAAGCTTCTGGACGCATGGTATTCATGTAGGCAGCATAAATGACGGTGTAACAAAACGTTAGATGCATCTTATGTAGTATTTCTTTTGACATTGACATCAGGCTTGCTTTGCTGAATTGCTATGGCTGGTCACATATCCTTGATGTGTGGAACTGCTCCTCTGCGATTTTGACAATTCGTCTTTGCACTTTTGGAGCATTGGGTGGATAACTTATTCCTCTGTACTTCCAGTGAAAAGTGAGGAGGATGACCAAGTAGATAGACTAGTTAATACGACAGATAATGGTAGCATTTAGCAAAAGACACCATGTTTTGGACCATTCCTGGACTATTGGTGGATTTTTCCCCACTGCAGTGTGACGCCTTGATAGTGGACCGAAGATCCTGTTTGACATGTCCAGGAATCTGAGCTATACAACCTCCCATTGTCAAGAAGTTACCTGTAACTTGCATTTCTTGGTATAAGGAAGCCTTAGCTTGCATTTCACGATCACTTGATTCCTATCTGCTAGTATCTGCTATCTGGCCAGATAGAAGCACCAGCTCTGTGTTGATTCATTGCATGCATCTGTTCTTACATCTTTGCTTACTGTTGTTCTGTTCTTGTAGATATCCATCAGGGCCAGTCAAAACACTGATTTCCTTTTCTCCGCATTAGGTCATCATAGATAGCCATCTTAGTTCACAAAAATGAGCATCTTGTGTGTGTCTTGATTCCTGAACCAATAGGGAGATGAGCTGATTTTCTGAGCTACCTGTTTTTGTCAGTACTGGCTTGTTCCATTCCCTGATGTCCAGGTCAAGTCACACATAGTTTTGCACAAAGAGCTAGTAGATTGCATCTCCTGAGAGTAACAGCTTTGGAAAATTGCGAGACGCAGAAATCTCTGTGACGAGCAGAGTTCAGTTGGTTGAATTTGGTCCAGTAATCTGATTCGGTACCTCATGACAGTAACTGAATAGTAAGGCACATTTTTCCCCCTTCATTAGCAAATTATCTGAGATTGTATTTGGCTAGGTGCGTCGCGCACGATGTAGAGGCCTGGAAGATAATATTTCAATTATGTCATGGAAAAAAAAACTCTGAGATTGTGTGTGGTGTCTATGCTGTTCTGAAGAACATTGCTGCCACTGAAGAACATTGCTGTTCTGAAGAAACAGAAACCTGCACCGGTGTTCTGAAGAACATTGCTGCCACTGAATGCTAGCTGCACATCAGGGAATCAACCACCTGCCACTGCTTTACAGTGTGGGCTTTTGGGAGCATAGCTTATTCTTCTGTACTTTAATGAAAAGCTAGGAGGATGACCAAGCAGATAGATTAGTTAACTGAAGATATTATTCTAGTAGCAAACCACACCATGTTTTGGATCATTCCAGGAGTATTTGATTTTCTTTTCTCTACTACAATGTGTGAAACGTGTTGCCTTGAACTTGGACAGAACACCATAATTGCTATTTCCAGGAACTTGGTATAGTATTTACTACACTTATCTAGTAGTCCTTTGCATCACAACATCTTGCCTTGATCTTGGGCAGAACCCCTTGTTGCTATGTGCAGGAACTTGATATGGTATATATACATCCTTACCAGTAGTCCTTTGATCTTACCGAAAAATTACCCTGATGCTAAAGAACTCGATATGGTATATATAAAAGCCGCTATATAGTAGGCTTGTTATTAATCTTGTACTTACTAACAGGTTCATACAAAATATGTCAACACTGAAAGTATCATCAGTTTAGGAACAAATAGGGTTCAATATTCACCGTTGGTGGACAGACCAGCACTTTTTTTTTCCACATATTTTCTGCACATTTTCTCGTGCGAAGCATGCTTTGCGCAATTCTTACCTTGCTCTCTTGTTTCGATCTCTTCTCGTGTCGCGACTAAACCGGTGCAGCCAAAACACTGATTTCCTTTTCACCGCTCTACGGAGACGAGGTTACAGTGGATAGCCAAATTAGTTCACACAAATAATACTAAGAATCTTTGTGTGTGTGTGTGTGTGTGTGTGTGTGTGTGTGTGTGTGTGTGTGTGTGTGTGTATGCGTGTCTTGATTGTTGAACCAATGGTGGTGAGATGAGCTGAATTCCCGAGCTACCTATTTTTGTCGATACCGGCTTGTTCCGTTCCCTGATGTCCAGGCCAAGCCACATAGTTTCGCGCAAAGAAGTAGTAGCAGGCTGCATCATCTCCTGAGAGTAACAGCTTTGGAAAATTGCCTGACCGTTCTTTCACTGAGTTCAGTAGGTTGAGCTTCTTCATTCAGGGGAGCTCTGACGTGACTGCTGATAGCAACTGCGACGGTAAGTTGTGCGGCAGGATGATGTAGAGGCCCTGACGGAGGATGATCCTTGAATCACCCACTGAAAGCTATCTTCTGCTGCTGCTTTACAAAATATCTCCCCAAGAAGGAATCTTAGCAGCAGCTTGTTTCTTTCTAGCTATCTTATACAGTACATTTGATCGACTGCGAGCCGATGATGCTGTCGACCTATCTATCTGTCTATGGTCGCCATCTCTCTGAATATTATCACGACGAGACCATGTCAGTAGACCTGGCAGCTGAGAACAACCAACGGTTGCCATGGACGCAGGTCTCCCTCGCGCTTTATGCAGGATATCATATCCTTCATAAAGGTATTTCACCACAAACGAAGCTCCCCCTCACACTTATCTCCTGCAAGAACCCTTTTTTCTTCGACACCAACATGACAGTAGGAGAGAGCAGAGCAGAGAGGACTCTCCTCATTTTTGGTGGGTCTGAGGCTGGAGCTTGAGCAGCCGTTTCTGTGCCAGCAGGCTGCAGGCGAGCCAAACATGTCACTGCTGTGACTGCTACCAATGCCATTGTGATTGCCTTATCATGTTGGCAGCACTAATCAATTGGGGCTGTAGCTTGTGCACTCGCTCACGTGTCGAAATTCCTATGGTACAACAACAATTCAGATACCATAATACACCATCCGTTCCAAAATATAAGATGTTTTAGCTTTTGTGAAGCGAATGTATATAGACGTGTTTTGGTGTGTAGGTTCATAGTGAATTTACACGTAAAAAGACGTTTAGATACATTCGATTAACAAAAGCTAAAACATCTTATATTTTGAAACGGAGGGAGTAGATGTCTCTTGTTGCTGTGAAAAAAAGAGAGTTTAGTTAGCTGATTACTGAGGGACAGCGGCTGAACCGTCAGTAGAGTGCTGTCAACGCTATGAAATGATTAATCCAAGTAATTAGAACGTTCAGTTGACTGTATTCTAGTGAAAACTTTGTTCGTATTAGTATTTTATTAGTTATTGGGCAGTTTACTAACCAACATGCCTTTCTTGCTCTATACAAGTGAACAAAAATCTGTTTTTATTAGTTACTGCGCAGTTTACTAGAAAAAAGTACTGTATAGGTGAAGTATGAACTACAAACAATGTTTATAATTTACCATAATTTTAGTGAGTAACATGCCTTTCTTGTTATAGGTTTGATCAGATGCCTTTCAGTTAACTGATATATGTAGAAAGAATATCACATCAAGGCTACACAATTACCTGCTAAACTGTGACTTCTTGTTAGTAAGACAGTAACTATGGGCTAAGTTCACATTGAGCTACTCTTGGTGCTTAGAGAGCTGAACATAATAGAAGTTCGTTTCAATTTCTTTGATCTTGCCCAAAAAACTTGGGCCCTCTTATATGATTTCAATCCATGAGAATTTTCCTATGAATACTTTGGATCAAAAGAATGACGATACTACTATCTAAATTTCTGTAGAATTGTTTTCTATGGCCAATTCCACATAAATTTGAACATCGACTCTAACCTCTTATTTACACCCGTTCATGTAGGATCGAGATATTTTTGACGATTCACTTGTGTTTCATCCTAATCACTCATAATGTAATTTTTTCTTTTTGTTAAATCTCCTAATTGCACTTGCGGTCATGTTAAGTCCATACTCTGATTTCTTCTATACAAAGGAATCCCGATTAAAAAATACAATACTTTTTACACATCCATAGTACAATATAATGTAGTTTTCCAAGACAAATAAAAAATTTAAAATAAACAAGAGATAGCTTCACATATTGACATATTGGGCACCTTCTTACACTCCACTAATTAAGCTGCAAAATAAGAAAACAACTAAACTTGTGGCAAATCTTCACAGCTATGCCAAGCCCTAACTACACCCCCCAGCTCAACCCTCAACTGGTCCCACCCGAACGCTTCAACCTCTCCGTCTCCATCGCCGTCGTCCGTCTCCAGCCGCATCTCGATGAGCATCAGCGGCGGCGCCAGCTCCGACATCTCCACCGTTATCGCGGGCCTCCCTAGAGGCCGACGCTGGGACTCCACTCCTTTCTTTCCCACCACGATGTACCCGAGCTTCCCGCCAGCTCGGCCGAGCTGCTCCAGGGTCTGCTCCGGCGACGCTGTCGTCATAAACCTCTTCTCCCTGCTCCTCTTGCTCCCACCGAACAGCCCGGACAGGTCAAGCCCCGGCGACATTGATATGATGTCGAACGCATTCGCCACCACGGGCGCCCGGAACGCCAGCGCGCGCTCCGGCTGGCCATCGAGGAGGCCGCCGAGCTGCGAGTCGAGGCTGAGGGAGCGCTTTACGAACCATGGGTGCGACGACGACAGCGTCTCGATGGCCATGCGGGTCGCTGGGTTCGGGTCGAGCAGGCGGTGCACGAGGCGGCGCGCTTGCTGGGACACGCACGGCGGGAGCTCGTACTCCCGGCGGAGCGCCTTGCTGCACATTTCGACGATGTTCGCGTCGTCGAAGGGCAGGCGGCCGCCGAGTAGGACGAAGAGGACGACGCCGCATGACCACGCGTCGGCCTTGGCGCCATCGTACGCCTTGCGGCGGAGCACCTCGGGCGCCGCGTACGCCGGCGTGCCACAGGCCGTGAGAAGGAGGGCGTCGGCGGAACCTGGGACGACGAGCGCCGCCGAGAGGCCAAAGTCGGAGACCTTGAGGCCGCCGGCTGCGTCGAGGAGGATGTTCTGCGGCTTCACGTCGCGGTGCGCGACGCCGCGCGCGTGGCAGTGGGCGAGCGCCGACGCGAGCTGCACGAAGATGCGCCGCGCCGTGCGCTCCGGGAAGCCCTTGCGGTTTGCGGCGAGCGCGGACTGCAGGTCGCCGCGGGGGGCGAGCTCCATGACGAGGTAGATGCGGGAGCGGGTGGCGAGCACTTCGTGGAGGCGGAGCACGCCCGGATGACGGAGGCGGCGCATGGCGGCCACCTCCCGGAGCACGCGCGGCGCCATGCCCGGAATGCCCAACACCTCTGCCTTATCGATCACCTTCACCGCCACCGGCTCGCCGCCGGCCACCGGGTGCGCGAGGTACACCTTGGCGAACGTGCCGCGGCCGAGTAGGGGCCCTAGCTCGTACTTGCCCAGCAACGGCGTGCTCTTCTTGCTCTGCTTTCCGTTCATGGTGGCCGTCCACGCGTGCACAGGGCACAGGTACGTACGTACGTGTAGCTAGGGACCAAGAACACCTCAAGGTTGGCATTAGGTAAAGTTGCTGGGGTGTTGGGTTTTATATGGCTGAGTTGGCTATGCAACTTGCCGTTTTGGAATATTTATTTATATATTTATATTTATTAACTAGAGTTCAGGATTTTGTTAACCATAGTTAGTACAGAACTAGGGTTTATCCTTCAGCCCAATTTAGTATTGAAAATATAAGGAGTATTTTGGCTATCCAAATTTAAATTTTCATCTTTATTGTTTATACAAAATTCTGCTAATAGTTACAAAATCACAGCAATAAAAGATAGTTTTCTTTTTTCATAAAAAATCTGTTGGTAGTAGTTAACCGCACATAAAACTTGTATTGTTGGATTAACTTACGATTAAAACTACTCCGAAACTAAAAATAGGCCATATATTTTGGAGTTAAGGGAGACTATAAGGAACGAAGAAAGGATACAACGATTTAGAAGTAGACTCCTTTTTTAACATGATTTAGAAGTAGATTTTAGGGTAGTGATAATTTGCGGAGGTTTATGATGGAATCACATGGAAACATTGTCTTGCCCTTTTGATGCACATAAAATTGTTTATCTTTGATATGGCTAGATTAATAATCGGTTAGATACACATTCGGTCGATAAATGAAGACATTAATGTAAATTATGTCATTAATTGTTCATATGATCTCTTTGTTGAAGTTTGGTGGGTGCTAAGGGTGGCTGTGATATTTATGAGCCCATATTGGCAATGAATCAATTCACCTATGCCATATGGGAGTTTTCCTAAACTTAATTTCAAGACCTAAATTGAGGTATCGTCTAAACTTCTTATGTGTACTTGGAATTTCACAAGTGAATGTCGGAAAAGCATATCAATATAAGGGTGAAATTCCACAAATAATTACAGAAGAGGAATAATACATTTAACCTTAAAATAGTGTATAAAAATCCTATTAACTATATGTAAAACTTAAATCTATTTCGCTTGTTGTATACAAGTTCATCATTGTGCATAGATAGCTTTCTGTTGGAAAGGTCCCCAACCCAAGAGATCTCAAAACTACTCTTGATTCATGAACATCCTAATCAACTTTCATTTGACCAACTTGTGGGCACTACTTAATTCCGTATTCATCCAGGGAAGAATCAAACAACATTGGAAAATGGAATCATATGGAATAGAGAAATGTCACAATTGAAACAAACAAAATAATAGATGTGTATCATACCTTAATTTTCATTATTCAAAAAGGTGCTAGGTAAAAAAGGGCAATATTCTCTTTACCTTAACATATATACATATTTTTGCTAGGATACAAATCAAATGCAAATATGTATGTAGTGCAAATGAAAAATACATTTTTTGATGGAAAACTATGTAAAGATAATCACTACTTTTTCTCTCGTTTTTAAACTTACCAATCACAAATAATTTGTCATCACTAAACACTAATATTAGCTAGAAATGTATGTTTTACATCTAGCAAGGATAAGAATATACTATGCTACCAAGCACACGATTTAAGTCATTTGTCACACATCCTATGAAAACACATACAAAAGTACAATTCTGGTTTTGTGACTTAATTAGAGCGACTTTGAGTCACTAACATGTTAGCGACCCAAAGTCGCATGATCCATCCTCATACAAATGTCTAGTAAAAGAATGACTCTAGGTGACCTATTGCACGTCTACCTTCTAGAAGTTTAGCTATGATTTGGCCTACTATTTTGCATCATCAGCAGGCATCCTAACTACTGATTTAATAGACACGATTGATTATACGACATTTGTCTATGTTACTATGTTTGTAAATGTAGTACATAGAATAAAATATTGATTACTTCCAAAAAAGATCAAGTATTATATGCTAACGACAAATGATAGGTCAAAATACAGTTAGTTTATCGAGTGGTTTATATCACATTTTGGGGGACATAGTGATAAATATTGTTGTGTTCTTAGCACATCTATCTTTTTGGCCGTAGTGGTGAGATATCTAGTTTGGTCACCTAAGATTTGTTATCCTTTTAAAATTAGGTCCACATTTAAAGAAACATTTTTGTGCAGATTTATTCCTACAAGAAGTTATTCAAGCAATAAAATATATTATTTATCTCCCCATCATTTTAATTAATTCAAAATATAGACATATGTCATTCCAAAGTTCGATCGAAAATTCAAAATCACAAGAGAGAGATAAAATATATTAATGCAATTGAAAATATTAGTAAAATAATTGACACCAAAGCACACAAAACCTTTTTGAATGAGCACCCTTATCTCAAGAAATGTGTGGTGAGAATGTCATGTGTCATAATAAGGACAAATATTTTGTCAAATAACACTTTAAAGTCCTATATAAACATATTGAAGAATATATTTTGCTCTTCTCTAATGAAAATAGGATTAAAGTCAAACTTTTCCTTTTCATTGTGATCCATTATAAAATTACATGGTGGTATCCATTAAGTTCTTTGTTTTGATGTGTCATGACATAATGATGCTCTAATTACTCGTAACATGTCGATACTTATTAAATATATATTGTATCCTTATGTTTATATTCATAAATTGGTTACATTGTATAAAAATAAATAATTATATTTTAGGTATTATCTAATCAATAACATCTTCCAAAAACAATTCTTCCATTACATTATGAACTTAACTGAAACATTAATCTTTTATTTAAATGGTAATTACCCCTACTAAGTTTAGGTACACATTTACTATCTCAATCATTAAGAAACCAATAATTTTCTTAATCGTCACTAAATAATTTACTACATGTCTGTTATACTTTCAATGGAACCTTCCGCAATGATCTTGGCTTAGTTGCATGTTTACAATATATATTGTGTAAAACATGCATGTGCTATATGTAGATTGTGTAGAATATGCATGTGCATTCTACATACATGTATTATGGACTCTATAAAGTACACATATTTGTTATTTTTACACATGCTATATCAATGTGCCTTCGGTGTGCACACCACTAGAAGTGATTTCACTTTGGTGTTCACACTTATATTTTCTAATGGTAACTTAGTGTAATGAAAACTAAGTATAGATGTGTTCTATCTAGTGGACCATGCACACATCTCATATAAGATTTATACCCCGATTTTCTCGCGGAATATATGGTTGCATATTTGTTATGCCTATACTAGTAATGGAGTCGTCTATTATGCTTGAATCTAATCATTCTTCAATGTATTTATTTTTTAAGTTTGTTGTTAATAACATATATACAGGAGGTTGTAATGGTGAATCTTTCCACTAGCTTTTTGAAAGGCCAATGTGGAATCTAGATATTCACCTCTTTGTTGATGCTGGTAGTTTTAGACAGGGAATTTTTTTAAACCATATATAGCCTACCTCTTGGAATAAATGGATGTTCTAGCATAACGTTTGTTCGTTACATGATTTTATAAGTCCTAGGGCGTTGTGGCCTCCACATTGCACTCTGATGATCCCAACCTAACCATAGGATCCCATGTAGATAGATCGAGTATATACAAATTTATATGAAAGTTTCTATTTAAATGAATGCATGTGGCAGGGGCTTTCCTCCTTTTTTAAAAGAGCATAAAACTAAAACAAATTTTAGTCTATTGGAATATATCATTTTTTCTCACAGAAATGTTGGAATAAAATGTTCCAAGCAGCTTTAGCTTGTTGCAACCAAAACATTTCACATAATTGACCAAACCAATTTTCCTCTGTTGTAAACATAAATTTCAAAATTAGCATAAATAATTTTTTGCTCTGCCAAAAAATAAGAAATAACTATCGGGTGAGTATATGGTAGTTCGAAACAAAATCCAGTTGTAGTAAAAGGAAATTTCAGTATAGTTGGTATCAAGATATCGTTATATAGAATATAACATCCATGCAAAACAATTAAGTTATTACCTAAATAAAAATACTTTTAGATGGTTTGTTTTGTAAATTGATGCATGCAAGTCCTTGACACTTTTATGTGCTAGTTTTCTGAGTATGAAGAAAATACTTCTTCAATGGAAAATGTGCTCTATAACTAGTATTATATGAAATTAGGATGGATATTACCAACCTGACATCATCCCTATGTTTCTATGAGAAGATTGTATGTGCCTTATTATCACTGGCATCATGATTTTACAAGATATGGGTCAATAATTTCTTTATCCTCCATCAAGGGAAGAATCAAAAAAATTGGAAACAAAGTCACATGGAAAATGGTATTTCCATGCCTAATTATCAGAAATAAGCAAAATTAGAGATATGTACCGGGTGTAGGTAGCATCAAATCCGTAGGGGTCATGCAAATACATAGGCCCCTTCCCTTATGCCGAACATTTGAATAATGTAACAAGATATATAAGAATAAACCAATATTTCCTTTAGCTTTAGCATACATATTGTCATGAAGGTTGGAATCTAATGCCACTATACATATGTGTGCAAACTAAAATACATATTTCTAGTGAGAAATATGATAATATATACATAGCATCCTCTTCTTTTATCCAAGTAGGTCATCATAATGGTTTTTAAATAATAAATAACATATCGGTAAGATAGAACAAAATAAAAATGGTTGTAGGATTCATTTGTCACATGTATGTGTAACTACATGCATGTGACCGATAAAAGATAGGGCTACACATGGCACAACACATTTCTTCACTTTACGGTGTT
This sequence comes from Avena insularis, assembly GCA_023614405.1. Taxonomy (NCBI): domain Eukaryota; kingdom Viridiplantae; phylum Streptophyta; class Magnoliopsida; order Poales; family Poaceae; genus Avena; species Avena insularis. The sequence continues at coordinate 473,408,453 of CM042696.1, read as the reverse complement.
GTAGAAATTATTATTATGTTTGACTTATGCATGTTATAATAGTCTCATGCCCCCGCATCATCTCTCTAGTGGCTCGGGTGAAACCCGAATCTCACCATCTCCACCCTTCCCCTCCTATTTACCCCCTCACCACAGCTAAATGATGTGGCCAGGATAAGCCCACTTGCTAGATTATGATGTCATATTTATCTTGTCCTACAAGAACATGAAGGGTTATTGACATGGTAGGGTGGCTATTGTGGTTGTGGGGTTAGCGTGGCGCCAGTGCCTAGTGGCATTTATGCGTGCCACATGGTAGCGTCTGATGTGGGGTATTATTGGTGTGAAGAGTGATGTGTCTCATTGTAGGATGGCGTGACTGCATGCTCTTCAGTTGTGCTCTGGTTGGAGGTCTTCTAGAGAATGGAGGGTTTGTAGGTTGGTAGGGTGGCTAGAGTCTACATGAGCAGGGGTGGTCAGATATATCTTGCTAACATGGGCTTGATGTGGCCTTGTCATCTTTGCGTGTTACAGTGGGAGGCTATGGCTACTCTCTCCTGGTACCATTGGGTACAACATGGTAGGGCAACCTTGCAGCAAGCAATGAGTTTTGTTGGTCACTATGGTATGGTGCTAGTCGTTTGAGCTGAAGAAAATGGGGTGCTCCTCCTTATGGATGGAGGATGCAGTGATGATGCCCATGGACGCCACGTGTGAATTTGCCTCTCCCTCTGTTAGTTCATAGGGAAAGTCTTACTACCATGGAGTGGGTAGCTTCCCTGGACTGAGTGGTGTTGCGTATGGTTAGAATGATGGGCAACATTAAGGAAAAAAAGGGTTGTGAGAGGGTTCTAGTAGTTGATTCTTTAAAATGTGTTACAAACCTGGATACTATGGGAGTGGCTTTGATGACAACTACAATAGTCCATCCTTGCCTCAACTTGTCATCAAAGACACTGTCGTGGTGTGGAACATGACAGTGCCATCGGTGTCGTTGTATTGGAAACGACAGTACCTAAGGAGGTTAGATAGAGGTGTGGGGGCTAGCAGGGAAGCTATCGATAGTGTCCGCAGGCGGGATTGGATACAAGCAAGCATAGCTGGACGCAGGAAGTACCCAGGTTCGGAGCCCTCGTAATGAGGTAAAGCTCCTACTCCTGCCGGATCTGACTATGAGGGATATACGAACTACAAGTGCTCCTTGAGCTGTATTCTCTAGCTACTGTCTTAAATGCACTAAGACCAACCCTTTCTACTGAGGCCTTGCCTCTCCTTATATAGGCAGAGAGGCAACGGTCTCACTGGCCAGTCCGACTGGCGGGCCCCACATGCGGGTCCCAGCCGGCTGGTCATCTACAGTACCCGGTATGGTATGTCACATCGGAGTATGAGCGGTATGGCTATCGTAGGCACAGTGGACGCCGTGCGAGCCTATCGTCAGCATCAGGCCACTGTTCCTGCGTCATCCCCGCAAAGTCTTCGGTATGACCGGGTGGTTGCCGGTCTTGTCATCGTCTGAGGCGTCCGTGCGTAATCGCCGCGTCGTCTGTCTCCGATTGGTTCCGGCTATGTCGCCGTAGCTGGCGCTTCTTGCCGATCCGGCTACCATGCGATAAGCCGGTCTTGCCTTGATTTCTTGTCCGGTTGGGGTATCTGGGGATCATCCCCCCGACACTAGCCCCCGAGCGCGTGTGGATTCCGCCCTTAGGCGAAATGTGCGCGTGCTCCCTCTTGGTTTTGAATTTGTGTCCGGCTACGCCTGGCGGTTGCGCTACCCGTGACGTCAGTGCTGACGCCGGCCACGCACGCACGCGCCATCATTTCACTGCAACAGGCAGCGTAACGTCCCGTCGCACGTCGCCTCGGGAAACTGCTGCCCGGCACTTCGGTTCTCACTCCCGGATCTTCTGCGCATCCCGCGTCGGCGCACGGGATCTGGGCGGCGGTTGGGGTGTGGGTCGTCCGGATGCGCGCCACGTGGCGCTGTTGGCGATTCTTCGTCCTTTAAAGGGGACGCTGGGAAGCAGTTCCCTCTTCGCTCCCCGCTCCAGTTTTCCTCTTCCCAGCGCTCCGCCCGCTGCGCCCTTTTGCTTTCGCTGCCCGCCGCCCTTGTGCGCTCTTCTTAAATCGGCCCGATAATGGCAGCCAACCGCGGAGGTTGGTGTGGCTCCTTCGTCATGGAGGACCACATCCAAAAGTACCGCGTGACCCGTGTCCTTCCGCCGGAGGAGGAAGTGGCGGTGCGGTTGGCGCCGGCGGGAGAGGTGTCGCCGCACCCGGCGGAGGGGGAGCGCGTCATCTTCCTCTCCCATCTGGCATGCAGGTTCGCCTTGCCGGTGCATCCCTTCTTCCTCACCTTTCTGGCGTTCTTCGATCTCCACCTCCACCATCTCGGCGCCAACGCAATCGGGACGTTGGCGCACTTCATGGCCTTCTGTGAGAGCTACCTCGGGGTCCAGCCGGATCTCGGGCTCTTCTGCCGGCTCTTCCGAGTCCGGCCGCAGGTGCAGTACACGAAGGGGCCGCTAGTCGTCTGCGGCGGCGCCTCCATCTACTCCCGCGCCCAATCCGGCTACCCCAAGTTCTTGCTCCATGACACGGTACGACTGTGGCAGCAGTCGTACTTCTACGTCAAGAACGTCACCAACGTCGACTGGATCAATCTTCCGGCTTTCCAGGATGTCGAGTCCAGCCGGCAGAACTGGGAGCTGAAGATCCACGGCGACAAGGCAGAGTCGAACGCAATGCTGCAGCGCATGCGCTCCCTCGTTACCTGCCGGCTAACCGGCCTGGACATCACCCTCAGCTGGATGTCCCAGCTGATGATGCCATTGCAGCAGCGAGCGCACAAGATGTGCTACTACTCCGGCCGGCTGGACCCGACCCGACTGTCGCGCCGTGATCCCCGCTACCACAACCTGAAGGAGTGGGTGTGGACGATCACCAAGGAGCGGCTGCCGGAGGGCTGGAAGTTCAGTCTGGCACCCTACAGCCGGGAGAACCGCGTGCCCCAGGTAAGTTCTTCTAGCCGGAAGCTTCTTTTGTTCTTCCTGTATTTGTTTCTTGTTTTTGTCCGGCCAACTTCTTGTATTCGGCAGATCTTCGCTTGCATTCATCGCGAGGAGGGTGAAGCTCCCCTTGAGTAGTTCACGCCTGACTTACCCAAGCCGCATGCTCGGCAATCCGGCGAGGAGTAGGACGGGGATGGTGATGCCTTCCCCAGCCGGAATGATGAGCCGGCTGCCGACCCTAACATAGAGGTTCACAAGGAGGAGGAGGCCGCGCCGACCACCGATCCGGCGACGCGCTCTGCGATGGACGGCGAAGTTGGCAGGAGCGGCTCCAGCCGTTCCAGCTCCCGCCGGCCTGCCGCGGAGGAGCCGGCCCCCAAGAGGAGCCGGACCAGCGTCCTGCCGCCGAGCTGCCTTGGCCGGAAGAAGGGGCCGCCTCCGGTTGTGCCGGGGTACGTCCCTCTTCTCTTTGCACTTATCATTTTATGCCTATTTCTTTTCCTGCTTTTCTGCCCTTGGCTTACTTGCTTTTGTTTCCTTTCTCCTGTCTTCTGTTTTCTTAGCACGCTGGTCTCCTTTGGAGCCGCGAGCCCGACGCGAGCGCCAACCGGGTCGCCACCTCACGTTCCGACCTTGTCTGCCAGCGCCCCTCCTTCTCCTGCGGCGCCGCCTCTGCCACCGCCTCGATCTGAACCGACTGCCTCAGCTGGAGCGGAGGGTCCGTAGCCGGACGTGGTGGTCCAGCCGGAGGCGGATACTCAGCCGGGTGGCTCTTCCGTGGGCGTGCGGGGGGCCACTGCCGGCAAGGAGCTCGTGGTTGTCGGCGACGACAACTCCGACGACGAGCCAGGGGAGGAGTGGAGGACGGCGGTGGTTGCCGCGACGGAGTCCTGGGCCGCCAATGCCGTGGATGACGACGCCTCCTCTACCGCCTCGCTGACGGACCTTGCCGCCACCCTCGAACTGGTGGTGAAGGAGATCCGGCTGTTGGAGGCCGCAGCCGGTGGTAACCGTACCCTAGAGCAGAAGCTTGCTGCTACCAACGGGACCTCCCAGAGTAAGTTTGCTTCATCCGGCTTGTCCTTTTTTTGCTGATAGCCGGTTTCGTCGCAGCTATCCTCGTGTGCGCTCAACGCGAGATCGATCGCTTGAAGAAAGCGAACGACCGGCTGAGCAAGTCCAACTCTACTCTGCAGCTACAGAATAAGGATTGGCACTCGAAGGTAGACGGCCTGGAGGCCACCATTAAGGAGCACGACACCTTTCTCGCCAGCCGGATCGAGGCCTTCAATCTTCTCGAGGCCCAGAACAAGGACCAAGAGAAAGAGATCAAACGGCTGGCGATGAAGGAGAAGGCTCTGGTGGAGGAGCTGATGCAGGTTGGCCACACGGCTAAGGGTAAGTTCTTCTTTTCTGCTTCCCTTTCTTTCCGGATCCGGTAGCCAGATCTGACTCTCTTTTCTGATAGCGTTTTATCCCGGCATAGACCTGCTGGCATACAACCGGCTGCAGGAGAACTGGCCGGGAGCGCAGCCGATAGCCCAGGAGCTCGTCGTCCTTCTTGGCAAAGAAGCTGCCAAGCTTCGTCAAGTGGTACGAGACATCTTCTCCTTCCTGTGGCCGGATGCGTAGGTTCCGGAGACGATGGCGTAGCTGGCTGCGAAGGTGGGGGAGGTGCCGGCTGCGGTGGACCGGCTGCAGGACTTGGCGGCGCGAGCCGGAGCGGAGATGGCTCTGGCTCTTATGCTCTCTTGGTATAAGGACGCCCGTGTCGAGAAGATCGACGGAGGTTTCCGTGCCGGCGCCGACCTTGCCGCCATCCGCCAGGCACATCTGGAGCTCCGAGGATTCGCCATCAAGATCGTCGATTACGTGGACCCCGATGAGGTGCTCACCGACTCGGAGTCCGTCGGTACTCCTGAAGTGGAAGCCCCGACGCAGCTAGCTGCGGACGCCGGAACGGGATCGAGCGCCACGCCTCCTCCTCCGCCTGAAGCTTCTATCGGCCAAGACGCTCCTTATTGCAAGGGTCCTGCCGGTTAGTCGTTGCCCCGGGATGCCGGGTGTATTTGTCTTGCCTTAGATCCGTTTGAAACTTGTCTGTTTGTACCGGCTGTCTCTGACACCGGGTAAACATATGGGAGCTTCGCCTCCCTTTTTTCTTTGCTCGCTAATATTGAACTTGCTTGATTTTCCTTCAACTTGTGCTTCGACTTTTCTTTTAATATTTTGCCGGTTGACTTTATCCGGTTACACACCTTTAGCCGAGAGAACTATATCTCCAGTGGGGGCGCGCTCAGCGCACCCACTGGGTGTAGCCCCTGAGATTGGTAGTAGCCGGCGTAGCCGGGTGCTTCGAATCTTTTCTTCTTTTCCTCAGTCTTAGTCGGTTACTTTGCTGGCTGAACACCTTTAGCCCGGGGAACTAACATTCCAGTGGGGGCGTGCGAGCACACCCACTGGGTGTAGCCCCCGAGATTCGGAGTAGCTAGCGTAGCCAGGTGCTTCGAATCTTTCTTGCCCTCTCTTGCTCCTGCCCTTGCCCTCACCTGGGCTCCGAACGACCGACTAAATACCTTTAGCTGGTCGGGAACTACAAGATTCCACTGGAGGCGCGTGAGCGCACCCAGTGGGTGTAGCCCCCGAGATTCGGAGCGCTTGATGAAGGCAAGGACTTCGAATCTTCTCCTTTTCTTGCTGAATTTCGACTCAAGGTAGTCGGACAAGAATATACATACACATACATCCTCACCGGTTAATAGGTTAGTCTGCCAAATTGTAGCCGGAAAACGGATTTGTTTTTTTGAAAACTAGCTTGCGCCTCTCTAGACACTTGGTCGCTTTCCCGTGTGCTCTGTTGTTTTTGCTGCGTCCTTGCCGGGCAGCCGGGTTGCGGTCTGCAGCCGGAATCGAAGGGAGCTGACGGTACTAACGGCTTAGCAACCGGATTGGCTTAAGCTAGTTGCAAGGCCGGGACGCCCGGTCTGTCGCGTCTCCTCCCCATTTTTCGTGTGGGATGTCTCGGGCTTTTGCTCTTGCTAGACGGATAGCGGGGTTGCGGTCTGTAGCTGAGACGAAGAGTGGGCCTCTAACATCATCGTACACTACTCAATCAGTTTGTTGACTTAGTAGGCCGGACCAGCCGGCGAGCCCCCGGGTAGGGGTTGCCGGAGCCGAAAAACCATAAGCGGAAAAAACAGATGCGAAAACACGTTTCTAGCAAGGAGCCCCCGAGCATCTTGTAGGGGTCCGCATTTTCATTCATAGGGTTTGTGTGATACATACACTGTCTGGCAACTAGGTGTAAACCGGGTGCAGCAAGGCCGCGTTCTAGGGACGCTCGGTCTCTTCGTCTGATTTGTCCATCTTGTTCTTGCACGGCTGCTGCGCGTCAATGAGGTAGTAGGAGTCGTTGCGCAGCGCCCGGCTGATGATGAAGGGGCCCTCCCAGGGTGGCGATAGCTTGTGCATACCCTTCGTGTCTTGCACCAGCCGGAGGACCAGATCGCCCTCGCGGAACGCGACTGGGCGGATCCGGCCTAAATGGTAGCGGCGTAGTCGTTGCTGGTACAGGGCTGATCTGGACAGAGCCAGCTCGCGGGCCTCTTCTAGGAGGTCCACTCCGTCCTCCCACGCCTCCTGGTTGGCCTTTTCGTCGTATAGGTGCTTGCGCGGTGAGTCGAACTCGATGTCCGCGGAGAGGACAACTTCCGATCCGTAGACCAGGAAGAACGGGGTATAGCCGGTTGATCTATTCGGCATGGTGCGGAGGCTCCATAGCACAGCCAGAAGTTCCTCGATCCAGCATCCGGGTGACTGCTCCAATGGCTTGATGAGATGCGGTTTAATGCTGCCTAGCACCAAGCCGTTTGCTCTTTCGACTTTCCCATTGGATTGCGGGTGCACGACTGAGGCAAGGTCCAGCTGGATGCCCTTGTTGCTGCAGAATCGGGCGAAGGCCCCCTTGGCGAAGTTCGTGCCGTTGTCGGTGATGATGCTGTTGGGGTAGTCGAACCGCTTGATGATGTCGGTGAAGAAGGTGACGACTGTCACCCCGTCTAGCTTCCGGATAAGCTTGACCTCGATCCACTTCGTGAATTTATCCACCGCTACCAACAGATGGGTCATACCCGCGCGTGCTCGCTTGAAGGGACCGACCATGTCGAGGCCCCAAACCGCGAAGGGCCAGGTGATCGGTATGGTCTTGAGTACCGAAGTTGGCATGTGCCTGAGCTGCCCGAAGCGCTGGCACCCATTGCACACGCGGACCAGCTGTTCAGCGTCCTCGAGGGCGGTGGGCCAATAGAAACCATGGCGAAACGCCTTGGCGACTATCGCCCTTGACGAAGCGTGGTGCCCGCACTCGCCCTGGTGGATGTCCTTGAGTAGCCGGTAGCCCGTGTCTACGTCGACACATCTCTGGAAAATGCCGGATACGCTGCACTTGTACAGTTCACCGTTGATGATGGTGTATGTGTGCGCGCGGTGCCGGATTTGCCTGGCCTCCACCTCGTCATCCGGAAGTTCTCCTTTGGCGATGTAGTTCATGAAGGGTTGTGCCCAGGATGGCACTTCCCAAATGGCGAGGATGCTCCCGCTCTCCGGTTGATGGATGTCGGGGGGTCGTCCGGGTGATGTACCCGGTACGACAACCCCCGAGCTGCTTGGCGAACCGGCAGCCCCCGGGTCTTGCGAGCCGGAGGGCACTACCTTGCCGGAGTTGGTGCGGGTCTTCTTTTTTGGAGGCTCCGCCTGCCCTGCTTCTGCTGCCCCGTCAGCCGGAGCGCTCCCTGCCCAGATGATGGAGTCTGATTCCGGCGACGAGTTGATGGAGGGTTTGCGCAGGTGCTCCAAGGAAACCCCTGGTGGGATCGCCTGCCTGGTGGATCCGATTCAAGCGAGCGAATCGGCTGCCTCGTTGTTGGCGCGGGGGACGTGATGGAATTCGCATCCGTCGAAGGAGGCGCTGAGCTTCTGGATGTGGAACCGATAGAGGGCCATGTTTGCATCTCTGGTGTCCCATTCTCTGGACACTTGCTGCACCACCAGATCCGAATCACCGAAGCAAAGGATCCGGTTCACACCGATCTCCTTGGCCAGTCGGAGTCCGTGCGCCAGTGCCTCATATTCAGCTACATTGTTGGAGGCCTTGAAGTGGATCTGCATCACGTACTTCAGCCGGTCTCCCTTGGGCGAGGTGAGCACGATGCCGGCTCCCAAGCCTCCAAGCATCTTCGACCCGTCAAACTGCATCTTCCAATGGTCCGAATCCGGAACGGTGGAGATCTCGGTCTCGGCCCATCGACGAGGAAGTCCGCCGATTACTGCGACTTGATCGTGAGCCGAGGCTCGTCTTGGATGGAGTAGCGGCAGATCGATGGCCCACTTGGCGACTCGGCGGTGGCGTCCTTGTTGCCGATGATCTCGAAAGAGTGCGGTGCACGACCTTGTCGGATGCTCATGGAAGTAGTGCTTGAGCTTCTTGCATGCCAGGTACATGCCGTAGCACATCTTCTGGTAGTGGGGGTAGTTCTGCTTGGAGAGGGAGAGAACCTCGCTGAGGTAGTAGACGGGCCTTTGAACCGGCTGAGCCTTGCCTTCCTCGAGGCGCTCCACCACCAGTGACGGCGACGACCGGTGATGGCTGCTATATAGAGCAACATCGGCTCCTTGCTAGCCGGCGTGGCCAGAACCGGCGCTGTGGATAACATGCACTTGAGGTCATGAAATGCGGTGTCGGCTTGCGAAGTCCAGGAGAACTTGTCCATCTTCTTCATCAGCTGGTACAACGGGAGTGCCTTTTCCCCCAGCCGGCTGATGAAACGGCTGAGGGAGATCAGGCATCCAGTGAACTTTTGGACTCCAAGAAGGTTCCTGGGCGGCTGCATCCTCTCAATGGCCGCGATCTTCTCCGGATTTGCCTCGATGCCTCGTTGTGATACGAGGAAACCGAGGAGCTGACCGGATGGTACTCCGAAGACGCACTTCTCCGGGTTCAGCTTCATCTGGTACTGGCGGAGGTGCCAAATGTCTCTCCTAGATCTTCGAGGAGGGTGCGCTTCTCCTTGGCCTTGATGACCACATCGTCCACATAAGCATGCACGTTTCGGCCTATCTGCGAGTGCAAGCACTTCTGCATGCAGCGCTGGTAGGTAGCGCCTGCATTCTTTAGACCGAAAGACATGGTTACGTAGCAGAAAGCCCCGTAGGGGGTGATAAATGATGTCTTAATCTGATCAGCCGGGTTTAACCGGATCTGATTGTAACCGGAATAAAAATCTAGAAAAGACAACAAATCACAGCTTGCCATGGAATCGATGACTTGATCGATACGGGGCAAGGCAAAAGGGTCTTTCGGGCACGCCTTGTTCAGGCTGGTGTAGTCGATACACATGCGCCAGGTCTTGTTCTTCTTCAGCACCAGGACTGGGTTCGCCAACCAGTCCGGGTGGTACACTTCCATGATGAACCCGACTGTGAGGAGCCGGGTGATCTCGTCACTGATTATCTTTCTCTTCTCCTCTGCGAACCGGCGCAGAGGTTGCTTGACCGGCTTGGCATCCAGCCGCACATGAAGTGAGTGCTCGGCAAACTCCCTCGGCACACCCGACATGTCCTTGGGAGACCATGCAAAGATATCCCGATTCTCACGGAGGAAGTCGACGAGCGCGCCTTCCTATTTGCTGTCCAAGCCAGCACCAATGGTGACAAATTTAGTCGGGTCGGAGGGGTCGAGCAGGATCCTCTTGGTCTCCTTCGCCGGCTGGAAACCTCCTTCTCCAGCCGGTTTGCTGCTAGCCGGTATGTCCCGCTGGGCCATGGCCACATTGCGCATGATCACGCGCTTCTCCTCGGCTATGATGAGGGCCTCGGCCAGTTTGGAACCGGCTAAGGCGCACTCCATCGACCGCCTGAAGCAGCCGACGATGGTGATCACGCCGTGGGGTCCTGGCATCTTCGTCTTGAGGTACACATAGTGGGGGACGGCCATGAACTTGGCGAGGGCGGGGCGCCCGAGGAGAGCATGGTAAGAGCTCGTCAGGTTTACCACCTCGAACCAGATTGGTTCGCGACGGAAGTTCTCCTTGGTCCCGAAGATGACGTCCAGCTGGATTTTTCCCAGCGGGGCGCAGGCTGGCCCCGGCAGTACGCCGTGGAACGTCATGGTAGTCGGGCGCAGGTCGCATTCGCGAATGCCCAGCTTCTCCAGCGAGGACTGGTAGAGGAGGTTGAGGCTGCTGCCTCCATCGATGAGGACGCGCGAGAATCGGCAGGTGCGTGCGTTGGAGACGATGAGGGGGTCGAGCACCATGGCGTAGCCCCCGGGAGTCGGCAGCTGCTCCGGCTGGTCTGCGCGGCTCCAGGTGATGGGGTTTCTGACCAGTTCAGGTACTGGGGGACCGGAGAGACGATGGTGACCTCCTTGGAGCGTCGCCTGCGGCTGTGCTTGTCGTCCAGCTTCGTCTCGAAGATGTGGTAGGCGGCGTGTGGCTGGGGGTAGCCGTTATTGTTGTTGCCGCTGTTGCCGCCGTTGCCATCATTACCGGCTCCCCTAGCCGGTGGTGGTGGTCCACCAGGAGGGGGCGGGGGGAGACGAGGCTGGTTACCCTAGTCTTTTAGCTGGCGGGTCTAGCTGCAATTCCGAGTGGTGTGCGTAGCCGGTTTGAAGGGACCGCTGTGCCACTTGCACGGGCCGTCAAACATCTGGTCGAAGGTGAGCCGTGGCTTCTGCCTCCTTGCATCGTTAGCCGGTGCGTCGGGCGCACCCTCCACAACATTGACTTGCCGCGTGTGGTAGCGGGGCTTCTGCTGCCCGGCTTGGCGGTCTCCATGGAACCGGTTGTCGTTGCCGTGGTGCCTGGAGGATCCGCCGCCACCGGATTGCTTTCGGCGGTCGCGAGCGGCCAGAGGAGTCGGACGCCCGTCGGCATTTACCGGAGGGCTTCTTCATGGCGGCATCTGCCGTGGCGTCTTGGTCCGCAACCGTCGCGAGTTCCGCCATGGTTTTCGTCACCACGAGAGCGGTGGCAAAGCATGGTGCCTTCTCGGCAACCCTCGATGAAGAAACTGATGGCCTGGCTCTCCAGAATGCCCTCGCAGGTGTTGCGCAGCTCCGTCCACTTGGCGAGGTACTCGCGGTCGGTCTCGTGGTCACCCTGGAAGCACAAGGCCAGGTCGCGTGGACGCCCCGGATGCTTGTACATGCCATTGAAGTTGTAGACGAATACCTTCTCGAAGTCTGGCCAGACGTTGATGCTGTTGGGCGCAAGGCTGTTGAGCCACGTCCTTGCGGATCCGGTTAGCATAAGGGGGACGTAGCGCACGACAGTGCGTTTGTTCCCATGGGCTATGCCGACTGCCGTAGCACAGTCGGCCAGCCAGTCTTCCGGCTTCATGCTGCTGTCGTACTTGGGGGTGTCCCTAGGCAGGGAGAACTTATCTGGAAACGGCTCATTCCGGATGCAGGGTCCGAAACAAACCGGGCCAATAGAATCTTCTTCCTCCGTGATGCGCGCTTGAGCGAGGAGCTCGATGCGGTCACGGGCATCCGGACAATCCGGGTTGGGCGCTCCCACTCGGCCCGAGAGACGGGATCCGGCGGGTCTAGCTGCTCCGGTTGGTGGAGGGGGAGGCGGCGGGTTGTTATTCACCGTCTGCTCCTGGCACGACTAGCCCTTGCCAGAGCTGCGACGCCTGCTGCGGGCCTTAGCCGGCTGAGGGGAGGACGCCTGCTGGGTGTCGCGTGGCGCGCCCCTGCTGTTGGCAGGCAGCTTGCTCCCCCTGGAGTAGCTGGGGTCCTCCTGCATCTGCCGGTTGGCATCAGCCTGCTCGTCCACGATGCGGAGGAGCTCCTGCACATGGGCGTGCTCCTCTCCCTCTAGCTTGGGCAGTTCCTCTGCTGCGGCTCGCGCCGCGCGCAGGTTCTTGATGGGCGTGCTATAGGTGGGCCGGATGAGGGCGGGCGCGGGATCCGGCTCCCCATCCTTTTCCATCCTACCGCCTAGCTTCGGTCCAGCGCTGCCGGCTCGGCTCCGTGGTAGCTGGAGTGAAGTCATGCGCGCGGTCGTACTCGCGCCGGGTGGTCTCGAGTTGCTTGCGGGTTGCCGCCAGGTCCATGGCCTCCTGGAGGAGGATCTGTCTCCCCATGGCGAAATTGGCCTCTTCCTCCTCCGGGTTATCCCCGAGGTTAACCGGCGTCTGGAGCCGATCAATGGCATCCTCCACAAGGTTCCGAGGCTGTGGAGGGGCGGAAGTTCCAACCTCGTTCGCGCCCCGCTCCTGCGGCTGGCGGGGATGAGAGCTGGAACCGGCCATCATGACCTCCACGCCGCAGGACATGGCAGAGGTGCTACCGCCCGGACGCGGCAGCTCCACGACAAAGACGATTTCCCTAGGGAAACGCTCCGGGACGGTGGCGACATAGACAGGGAGGTCGTCGAATAGCAGGACGGTACCGTTTGCCGGGAAAGAGGTTCCGGTGAAGCAAGAGGCGTTGTCGATGATGTAGTCGAATTTGCCGAGCGTGAGCACCAGGCCGGAGGCCACGTGTGGGGTCCCCTGCGGAACGTGACTCCGGTCGAAGCCATCTGCCCCACGGTGGGCGCCAACTATCGTTGTATTGGGAACGTCAGTACCTAAGGAGGTTAGATAGAGGTGTGGGGGCTAGCAGGGAAGCTATCGATGGTGTCCGCAGGCGGGATTGGATACAAGCAAGCGTAGCTGGACGCAAGAAGTACCCAAGTTCGGAGCCCTCGTAATGAGGTAAAGCTCCTACTCCTGCCGAATCTGACTATGAGGGATATACGAACTACAAGTGCTCCTTGAGCTGTATTCTCTAGCTACTGTCTTAAATGCACTAAGACCAACCCTTTCTACTGAGGCCTTGCCTCTCCTTATATAGGCAGAGAGGCAACAGTCTCACTGGCCAGTCCGACTGGCGGGCCCCACATGTGGGTCCCAGCCGGCTGGTCATCTACAGTACCCGGTATGGTATGTCACATCGAAGGCGGTATGAGCTATGGCTAAGGCACGATGGACGCCCGTGCGAGCATCGTCGACATCAGACCATCGTTCTTCGTCATCCCCGCAAAGTCTTCGGTATGGCCGGGTGGTTGTCGGTCTTGTCATCGTACAGGCGCATCGCGTACCTTGTCGCCGTCGTCTGTCTCACTGATTGGTTCCGGCTACGTCGCCGTAGCCGGCTGCTTCTTGCTGATCCGGCTACCATGCGATAGCCGGCCTGTCTTGCCTTGTCCGGCTGCATCTGGTCAGCCGGACTTGATCCGACTACCCAGTTTCTTGTCCTGTTGGGGTATCTGGGGATCATCCCCCCGACAATCAGGGATGGTTTAAGAGGGTACAATCAGAATGCTATCGGTGGCTATCGCAACGGGATTGGGAACAAGCATTGCAAACACAGCGAAGTACCCAGGTTCGGGGCCCTCTCGATGAGGTAACACCCCTACTCCTGCAAGGATCTACTATCTCAGGAGCGAGTGCCTAATACAAGTGCTCCTGGAGCTGTTTCTCTTGATCTACTAGTGAGAACTAGAGGTAAAGGATGAACTGTCAGAATGGAGTCTGTCTTGTAGACCTAGCCCTACCCCTCCCTTATATACTGGCTGGGAGGTGTAGGTTACAAGATGGGATTTAGGGTTTTGCCCGGCGGGCCTAGGGTTTACAAAGTGGGCCGGCTGGCAGGGCTTAGCTGGTGGTCTAGGGTCCAGTCAGCGCTATAGTGTCTGGTCGCAGCACTACAATGCCTAGCTACTAGAGCTTTAGAGATCATCCGACAATGTTGTGCTCAGCCGCCAGCTTTGCCCCGCTTAGTGCGATCCTCGCGTAGCACCACGTGGGCGGCACGCCATTCTGCGTGATGAAGAGAGGACCCAGAGGTGTGCTCTGTGGGGGCGTCATGACCTTCGTATCCTTGCCATCAAATCCGAGGTGACCGGGTGGAGCCAGCCACTCGATGGGCTCTTCTGGTTATCCGGCTAGACGGGCCAACCGAGATAACTTGGTGCTGGTTCGGGTGGAGAGTTCCAACTGGCTGCAGCTTCCCTGTCTTGTAGCCATCTGACCCGATTCATCTGGAGCCAGCCTCATTGGCCTAGCTTGTCCCACGTAGGAGTTATCCCCCCGACACTAGTCCTCGAGCGTATTGGGACTTCACCCTGTGGGGAAGTTCTTGCGCGCTTTTGACCGAGTTGTATTAGTTCTTGATGGATCCAACTATGGCTTGACTTGTTTTCTCTTGTTGGTTCTCGACTAGATTAAACCGGCTACGGAGTCGATGGCCACCCACTGGGTGAAAACAGCGACGGAAGCGTCCGATGGGCATAACCGGAGCATGGTAGATGAAAAGTCTGGCTGATGAGGTCAGTTCCTGCGTCAAACACGACCGACCTTTCTAACGCACGTCTCGTCGTTTGAATTTCTTTTGTAATTGTCTCCACATCTCATTGCTCCAGTTCCTTGGTAACCACACATGTGCGCCTCATTAACTCCTCCCGAATCTTCTACGCCGCTCTTTGTTGGTGCATGTGATCCAGAGCCGCCCCCTCGCGGGGGAGAGGAGCGGTTGCATGCCACGTGCCCGGAAGGGGAGCGGAGACGACGCACTGGGGCCACTGTGATAAATAGGGTTATGGGGGTTGGGGTTTCTCCCATCCTCGCACTTTCCCCTTCCCCTTTGCCTCTGTGCTGCTTCGCGTGCTTCTCCCTATTGTGCCGCGAGTATAAGGTCATCGGCATCGCCGCAATCTTGTGCAATGATGGGCAAATAAAAACATAATGGAGATATTAGTCCAATGATCATAATAACAATACAAAAGAAAGGGCAAGTAAATACATGACAACTTATAGCTAGGTGATTCTTCCACCAATCATCATCCGCATCCATAGTTTTTGCTATAGGATCCCAACCTAGCCTAGTCACATTTTTCAATTCCATCCACCCCATGTAATCCTTCTTTAAAGCATCCCATTTGTTCTTGAATTGCTTCTGTGTTAATCTTTCCCCTATTTTCTTGGCAAATTTGTACCCATGATTCTTGTAACCCTTTCTACTCAAACAACCCACATCCCTATTGTTCCCATTCACTTCCTACATACAAATGTCACACAAAACTCTAGTGTGGTACGCAGCCCAAACCGCCTTCGAGATTGCAAATGAATCTCAAGCTATAACATAATTTTTTTACTAAAGATAGCATTTTATTTCCACCAAGCAACATAAGTTATAGCAGTACCAAGCCACATAATTTCTAATAGTACCATGTCAAGAAAAATTTCTAGCTGTACCATGTCCACCAAGCAAAATTTCTAGCAGTACCATGTCCACCAAGCAAACTTTCTAGCAGTACCATGTTCACCAACCAAAATTTCTAATAGTACCATGTCCACACATCAAAATGGCATCATCAAATCGAAGGGCAGTAGCAGATCCTCACCTGTGACTGACAAAACCGGTCGGGGAGGAGGGTAGATAACGACGAGGTCGGTCAACAGCGGGAGAAACTCCGGCCATTTGGGCTTCCTGTCATTCTTGAACAATGGCCGTCGGGACAGAGGACCTCGAAAGAGGGGGAAGGTATTGGTGGGGTTCATGGCATAGAAAACAAAAAAATTCCTATGGTTGCAACCACCAAGATTATATCTAGGAGATACATGTAATAGTTTTAGATGGACTTATCCTCGAAGATCGTAACGCGGGATAACGTTCCTGCAAACAAGCATAGATGGTGTAGAATGTACTTGACCGTCCTCAAGGACGCGCAGATGATCAGCACCACAAGAGGCGCCTCCGTGTCAGATCTGCGTCACACGGTGTGCCGATGACTCCGGCCTCGCTCCACCGGCGTGAAGTAGCGGATCCCTGGGAACTCCAATAGCGCTATGCCATGGTAGAGGCGGTGGAGGGGAAGATCTCGAGCAGGGTTTCACCTAAGAACCTTTCTAGTGGCAATGGACAAGGTTAGCAAGAGGGAGAAGATGCCAACCAAAGGGCATATGAGAGAGGGGTGAATGTGTGTGAGAGAGAGGAGAGGAGGGGGGCTATATATAGGTGAGGGGGGAAGCCCAAGGGGGGCATGGCTCACAGCCATGGGGCTTCCCCCACCTCTCCCCCAATTTATGTGGTGGACTATTCATAAAAAAACTCTCTCCACTTTCTCTCATTCATTTTCCACTCAAAAATCAAGAGTCTTTTCATTAAAACCACTTTTAATTCACTTGATTTAATGTCACTCCTTTAATGAACATTTCATTTAATGAGTACTTCATTTAATGAACACTTCATTTAATTAACACATTAACAATTCAATCCCTTGCTTTGTTTCGATACCCCGAAACCATTTCGGCAGATTCGATAGAATAAATTCGTGCGATGTCCATTATCTTCCCCTATGTTCCCTATCAACTCAATTGCATCGACTAACCTTAAGTGTGTCTCCCTACGGGTTCGAGAACTATGTAGACATGATCGAGACTCTCTCCGATCAATAATAATTAGTGGGACCTGGAGATCCATAATGACTCCCACTAGTTCCACGAAAATCCAATTGATTGTCTAAACCTTTTTCGCTGTAACAAAATTCCTTTTGTCTCGTGATATTTTACTTGTCTGAGATTCTTTCACTCGGTATCATCCATCCCTTGTTTAATCTCGTTCCCGACAAGTCCTTTTTTTCTCGTTCCTGTGATATAACATTCTAGTGATTAAATCACTTGCTTGCAAGGTATGTTAATGTGATATCACCGAGAGGGACCTGAGCATATCTCTTCGTCATCTAGATGGAAAAATCCTAATCTTGATCCACGAGCCTCAACTAACACTTTCCAAGTACCCGACAACACCTTTATAATCACCTAGTTATGAAGTGACGTTTGATGTAATCAAAGTACCTTTCTGGTGAAAGTGATTGACATGATCTCATGTTATAAGGACATTGAGTTACTACAAATGTGATAACAATATAAACTTGAGGACATGATCATATTGTTACATCTACTTTGGGTGACTGTTCATCATATCATTCTCCAATGATATGACCCTGTTATTAACAACATCCAATGTTCATGATCAGGAAACCTGTGATCATCAGTTAATCAACAAGCTAGTATTAAGAGAGGCTTTACTAGGAACCTTTTCTGTTTATAAATCACACATGTATTAATGTTTCCTATTAAAAAAATTATAGCATGAAAATAAACATCTGTTACAAACCTAGAATAGCATAATAACCACTTTATTATTGCCTCTCGGGCATATTCCTTTCAGTCTCCCACTTGCACTAGAGTCAATAATCTCGTTTACACAGTCATAAATCTAACACCCATAGTGTTCTGGTGCTGATCATGTTTTGCCCTTGGGAGAGCTTTAGTCAACGGGTCTGCCAAATTCAGATCTGTGTCTACTTTGCAAATCTCTATATCGCTATCCTGAACATGTTTACGGATGGAGTTGAACCGACACTTTATATGCTTGGAATTCTTCTGAGACCTTCGTTCCTTAGCATTGGCTATGGTACCATTGTTGTCACAATAGATCACCATTGGATCCAAAACACTTGGAATCACACCCAGTTTAGAAATGAACTCCTTCATCCAAACTGCTTTCGCCATTGCTTCTGAAGCACATATATATTCCGCCTACATTGTAGATCTCACAATTACTGGTTGCTTGGAGCTCCTCCAACTCACCGCTGCACCATTCATTAAAAACACATATCCGTATTGTGACTTAGAGTCATTTGGATCGGTGTCGAAGCTAGCATCGACATGACACCTTGCGACGATCTCTTCTTCACAACCATATATGAGAAACATGTCTTTAGTTCTTCTCAAGTACTTAAAGACATCCTTTACTGCCTTCCAGTATTCCAAACCTGGATCAGACTGGTACCTGCTAGTCAAACTAACAGCATGTGCCACATCTGTTCTTGTACATAGCATAACATACATAAGAGAACCTATGGCTGAGGCATAGGAGACACAGTCCATCAATTCTCTATCTTGTGCTGTACCTAGAATTTGAGTCTTACTCAAAACAATGCCTTATAACATAGGTAAGAACCCCTTCTTACTTTCGTCCATTCTGAACTTCTTCAAAATCTTGTCAAGGTATGTACTTTGTGATAATCCTATTAAGCATCTTGATCTATCTCTATAGATCTTGATGCCTAATATGTATGCAGCTTCACCAAGACCTTTCATCGAAAACTTACTATTTAATTAATCCTTTATGCTTTTCAAAAGTTCTATGTCATTTCCAATCAACAATATGTCATCCACATTAATATTAGAAATGCAACAGAGATACCACTCACTTTCTTGTAAATACAAGCTTCTCCGAAGGTTTGGAAAAATCCAAAACCTTTGATTACTTCATCAAATCGGAGATTCCAACTTCGGGATGCTTGCTTTAGTCCATAAATGGATCACTGAAGTTTGCATACCTTGTTAGCATCCTTAGGATCGACAAAACCTTTAGGTTGCATCATATACAACTCTTTCTCAATGTTTCCATTAAGGAACACTGTCTTGACATCCATCTGCCAGATTTCATAATCGAAAAATGCAGCAATTGCTAACATAATCCTAATAGACTTTAGCATCTCTACCGTTAAGAAAATCTCATCATAGTCAACTACTTGAATTTGTCGGAATCCCTTCGTGACAAGTTGTGCTTTATAGACGGTCTCATTACCGTCAACGTCCATTTTATTTTTGAAAATCCACTTGTTCTCAACGGCCTTTCGGTCGTGAGGTAAGTCTACCAAAGTCCAAACTTGGTTTTCATACATGGATTCCATCTCGGATTGCATGTCCTCAAGCCATTTGTTGGAATCTGGGCTCATCATCGCTTCATCACACGTCGCAGGGTCATTGTTTCCATCTACCATGAAACTGAGGACTGGATCACCGTACAGTTCTGGAGCTGTACGTATCCTTCCTGATCTACGAGGTTCTATAGTACTCTTTATCGAAGTTTCATGAGGAGGGGTTGGTACCTCATCATCATTCCTTCTTCCATTGGTGGAGTCAACACTGGAACAGATTCCGGTGCTGCGCTAATCGCCACTTCAGGAAGAGAAGGTTCAATAACCTCATCGAGTTCTACCTTCCTACTACTCACACCTTTCGAGAGAAACTCTTTTTCTAGAAAGGATCCATTTTGGCAACAAAAACTTTGCCTTCGGATCGGTGATAGAAGGTGTACCCAATTGTTTATTTTGGGTATCCTATGAAGACGCATTTTTCCGCTTTGGGTTTGAGATTATCAGGCTGAAGTTTCTTTGCATAAGCATCACGACCCCAAACTTTTAAAAATGATAGCTTATGTTTGTTTCCAAACCATAATTCATACAGTGTCGTTTCAACGGATTTTGATGGTACCCTATTTAAAGTGAATGCAGCAGTCTCTAATGCATGACCCCAAAATAATAGTGGCAAATCGGTAAGGGACATCATAGATCGTACCATATCTAATAAAGTTCAATTACAATATTCGAGTACACCATTATGTTGTGGTGTTCCAATGGGAGTGAGTTGTAAAACAATTCCACATTGTCTCATGTGTGTGCCAAACTCATAACTAAGATATTCTCCTCCATGATCAGATCGTAGAAACTTGATCTTTCTGTTATGATGATTTTTTACTTCACTCTGAAATTCTTTGAACTTCTCAAATGTTTCAGATTTGTGTTTCATTAAGTAAATATACCCATATCTACTTAAATCATCCATGAAGGTTACAAAATAACGATATCCACCATGTGCCGATACACTCATTGGACCACATACATCGGTTTGTATTATTTCCAACAAGTCGGTCGCACGCTCCATTGTTTAGGAGAACGTAGTTCTAGTAATCTTGCCCATAAGGCATGGTTCACATGTTTCAAATGATTCATAATCAAGTGATTCTAGTAGTCCATCAGAATGAAGCTTCTTCATGCGTTTAACACCAATATGACCCAAACGACAATGTCACAAATATGCAACAATATTATCATTCAACTTGATTCTTTTGGCATTCACATTATGAATATGTGTATAACTAATATCAAGATTCAAAACAAATAAACCATTTAACATAGGTGCATGACCATAATAGATATGATTCATATAAAAGGAACAACCATTGTTCTTGGATACAAATGAATAACCATCTTGCATTAAACATGATCCAGACATGATGTTCATGCTCGACATAGGCACATAATAACAATTATTTAGGTTTATTGTAGATGAAGTGGCAGCGTCCCGACGGCGATCACATCAACCTTCGATCCATTGCCTACGTGCATCGTCACTTTACCCTCACTAGCGGTCGACTATTCCTTAGTCCCTGTTTCGAGTTACATATATTAGCAACTTAACTAGTATCAAATACCTAGGTACTACTTCGACTACTAGTTAGGTACACATCAATAACATGTATATCACATATACCTTTATTTACTTTACCGGCCTTCTAATCTGCCAAGTACTTCAGGCAGTTTTGTTTCCAGTGACCAGCCCCTTGCAGTAATAGCACTCAGTATCGGGCTTAGGGCCTCCCTTGGTTTTCTTATCAGGCGCGGCAATAGATTTGTCGTCCTTCTTGAAGTTACCTTAAGGCTTGCCTTTCTTACCTCTTTTCTTAAAACTGGTATTTTTATTGACCATCAACACTTGATGTTCCTTTTTTATATCTACCTCGGTAGTCTTAAGCATAGCTGCGAGTTCAGTGAGCAACTTGTCCACACCATTCATCTTGTAATTAATTACAAGCCCTTTGTAAGTTGGTGGGAGCGATTGCAGAATCCTGTTTGTAGTGAGATCAGCTGGAATCTCACATCCCAGTGTCTGAAGACGTTGAGCATAGCCCGTCATATTAATGATGTGCTCGTTCACAGAGCTGTACTCCTCCATCTTAGCACTAAAGAACTTATCAGAGATCTAATATCTCTCAGCACGGATTTGTTCCCCAAACATAGTTTTGAGTTCCTCTACCATGATATCAGCATCGGTAAGTTTAAAGCGCTTTTGGAGTTTAGGCTCCAGCGACTGGAGGATCGCACACCGCACAAGAGTGTAGTCATAAAATTCCACATCATACGTGTCACGCTCTTCTTGAGTCATGCTAGCTGCAGGGGCGTCACCTAACGCACCGTCCAACACATAGGACTTCTTCATTCCCTGAGGATAATCCTCACGTTGCGGTGCCAGTTGGTAAAGTTAGACCCATTGTCATGCAGTTTTTCTTTCTCAAGGAATGCATTAAAATTGAATGCAGGCGGTGCCATGATCTACAATTTATTTGCAAAGACTATTTAGACTAGGTTTAAAAGAGATAGAGTTCAAGTAAATCCAAAAATTACTTATAAGAACTCCCACTCAAAATGACACCCCCTAGTCATTTTAGTGATTACACAAACCAAATTCACTACGCCATGACCGATCATCATGAGTGGTGGCGTAGCTCCAATGGCAAGCATTGTATGGGCATCATAACATCCATATGACTCGTGCATTACATTTCGGTTCATTTTCCGAGGCCATGTCTATACATGTTAGGCTTGTCAAGTAAGAAGCTTAGTATTCACGTGTGTAAAACTGTCTTACATCTGTTGTATGTGAACGTAGAATCTATCACACCCGATCATCACGTGGTGCTTCGAGACGATGAACTTTCTTAATGGTGCATACTAAGGAAGAACATATTATTATCTTAATATTTAGTGTGAGGGATCATCTTATAATGCTACCGAGGCAATCAAATACTACCGAGGTGATCAAATCAATGCAAAATAAGATGCATCAAAGGATAAACATCACATGCATATATAATGTGATATGATATGGTCCTTCTCGCATTCAATCACCATCTTGTGCGTCTTGGTATGATCTCCATCACTCCAACGGCGTGCCACCAAGGTCCATGGCGCCATCACCATGGTTGTTCTCCACTAATCTAATTACATGGATTTTCCATTTTCTGACACACATGCCATAAAATAAAATAACAACCATATGGCTCATGCCAGTTGTTTTAAAATAAAACACACTGCATACGAAAATCTTTGTATCATAGACCATATCACATCACATGCCATGCAAAAACAAGTTATACGCCTCTAATTTATTTTTGCATATTTTATGCGGCTTTGGACTTTCTAGGAGAGAACCGCTCTACCTACAAATTTCATCCACAACATCGATAATCAGATCACGATTATGTTGGGAGAGACAAACACCCGCTGAGCCACTTATGCAATACGAGTTGCATGTCAAGCACGGGACAGGTCTCATGTGCGAGGACATGTAAAGTTATTGCGGGCCACTTCATCCCAACATGCCACCATGATCAAAATTTATGCAAGTATGAAACAACAAGACTATCAATGCCCACATATCTATGTGTTCTAACCGTACAAATCATCTACGCATAGACATAGCTCTGATACCACTGATGGGGTTCGTTGCATAGAAAACAAAAAATTTCCTACGGTTGCAACCACCAAGATCATATCTAGGAGATACATGTAATGGTTTCAGATGGACTCACCCTTGAAGACTGTAACACGGGATAATATTTCCATAAAAAATGAGGATGGTGTAGAATGTACTCGATCATCCTCAAGGACGCACAAACGATCAGCACCACAAGAGGCAGCGCCTCCATAATCGGTCACACGTATGGTGTGCCGACGACTCCCGATCCCTCGCTCTAGCCGGGGAGCGGAAGTAGCGGATCTCCGGGAACTCCAACAGTGCTACGCCATGGTAGAGGTGGTGGAAGGGAAGATATCGAGCAGGGCTTCGCCTAAGCACCTTTCTAGTGGCAATGGACAAGGCTAGCAAGAGGGAGAAGATGCCAACCAAAGGGCATATGAGAGAGAGGGGTGAATGTGTATGAGAGAGAGGAGAGGAGGGGGCTATATATAGGTGAGGGGGCAGCCCAAGGGGGCATGGAGCACAGCCATGGGGCTGCCCCCACCTATCCGCCAATTTATGTGGTGGACTCTCCACTCACATAAAAAACTCTCCACTTTGTCTCATTCATTTTCCACTAAAAAATCAAGAGTCTTTTCATTAAAACCACTTCTAAATAACTTGATTTAATGGCACTCCTTTAATGAACACTTCATTTAATGAGTACTTCATTTAATAAACACTTCATTTAATGAACACATTAACAATTTAATCCCTTGCTTTGTTTTGATACCCCGAAACCATTTCAGTAGATTCGATAGAATAAATTCCTGCGATGTCCATTGTCTTCCCCTGTGTTTCCTATCCACTCAATTGCATGGACTAACCTTAAGTGTGTCTCTCTACGAGTTCGAGAACTATGCAGACATGATAGATACTCTCTCCGACAAATAATCATTAGCGGGACCTGGAGATTCATAATGACTCCCACTAGTTCCACAAAAATCCAATTGATCGTCTGAACCTTTTTCGCTATAATCAAATTCCTTTTGTCTCGTGATATTTTACTTATCCGAGATTTGATCACTTGGTATCATCCATACATTATTTAATCTCGTTCCTGACAAGTACTCTTTTTCTCGTTCATGTGATATAACATTCTAGTGATCAAATCACTTTCTTATAAGCTATGTCAATGTGATATCACCGAGAGGGTCCTGAGCATATCTTGTCATCATCTGGATGGACAAATCCCACTCTTGATCCACCAGCCTCAACTAACACTTTCCAAGTACCCGATGACACCTTTATAATCACCTAGTTATGAAGTGATGATTAATGTAATCAAAGTACCTTTCGGTGAAAGTGATTGACGTGATCTCATTGTCTAAGAACATTGAGTTACTATGAATGTGATAACAATATAAACTTGAGGAGATGATCATATTGTTACATCTACTTCGGGTTACTGTTTATCACATCATTCTCCAATGATATGACCCTATTATTAACAACATCCAATGTTCATGATGAGGAAACCTGTGATCATCAGTTAATCAACAAGCTAGTATTAAGAGAGGCTTTACTAGTAACATTTTCTGTTTATAAATCACACATGTATTAATATTTCCTATTAACACAATTATAGCATGAAAATAAACATATGTTATAAACCTGAATAGCATAATAACTACTTTATTATTGCCTCTCGGGCATATTCCTTTCAGGTATGGCGGCGGGAGGAGGTCGAGGAGGGAAGGTAGGGCGGAGGGAGAAGGTATGGCGGCGGCGGGGGAAGGTATGGCGGCGAGGAGCTCTCGAACCCTAGTACAAACGGGGTAGGCATCGGGGTCGGGTTGGGAGAACAGACAGGGTCGGGTGGGGGACAATTGGGCTGTTTTCTTTTTCTATTTTTTTTGGCATTGACGAGTTGCTAGTGCTGGTGGCATTCTGGTTATAATTTTGACAAACGCCATGTACACCTGAAATCGATCGTTTCGTTGCTCCACGGGAAGCACCTCCAGACGTGCTTCCCGGTTCGCCTATTTCGAGCACCACTTCGGCCGAAGCCCACCGCATAGTTGTGCTGTTTGGATCATTTTCTGTCTTTTTTCACTGAAAAGCCACCAAAAGTCCAAACAAACACCCCCTCATTGAACAATACCATCACACCGGCAGAAAAATGCTATTATTTTCCTTGGAAGAAGGAACACAATCAAAGATTAATGTTGTGTTTTCAATACTGCCAAGGAAGATGAAGAAGATGACACGAAAGACGAAGAAGGCAAGAAGAGTGAGGAAGAAGACCCCTTGGAACACACCATTATCTCTTGAAGATGCAACCTTACCGACAGTGAGAAACAACCCCTCTTATAACTCCTACCTCCCACTAATATGGTCAGGGTCGGGAGGCCATATGTGACACAAGATGGTATGTTTTGTCAAGTTACCTACGTTCCTTCTGTATTTTTTCCATAACATGTACAAAAACCGTTTGACATGAAGTTATCTTTTGTTCCTATTATGCATCCGAAAATTACCTATGATTGTGGGGCATGTATTCCTTGGCCTCCCCGATGAAGGTTTGGTTGGAGTACATGTTGGAGAAGGTGAGGTCAACACCATCCCGTACAAGACGGATAGGGATGGACGCATCTCCTTCAACAATGTGGCGTGGAAAAACTTCACCGGGAGCAAAGAAAGTCTTCAGATTGGACAAGCCATGCTCAAGACTGCTAGGGAAACCCGCCCAGGAACAATGTAATAGTGATTTTCATCATGGATGTCACCAATGCATGATTTATCGCCCCTGGAAATATTTTGTTTGTTTTTAATGCACATAGTATTTATTTGATGTGGTGAACTATATCTAGTTTCAATCTATGTGGAACCAAATAAGTAGATTCAATCTATGTGGAACCAAATAAGTAGATTCAATCTATGTGGAACCAAATATATAGTTTTGATGTTGATAGTACTCCTATATTATAATTCATGAATTTTGCTACTATTTTGCTTTATAATTTTGCTATCGGATTTAATAAAACCAACATATTTTTTTAATTATCGAAAGTAAGTTAGTGGCGTGCCACATGGTGGCATGTCCTCCTCACGCCACATGTATTTGCATACCGGTGGCATGTCTAGCACACGCCACTGGTAGACAATAGTGTCGTGTCATATACACGCCACTAGGTGGTGATTCGCCATGCCACTGATAGGCTATTCTGCACCAGTATGATATAGTATAAGGTTGATCGGCCTACTATGACATCGGTATTCTACCTTACAACTCAACTTCTCCTTCATTGTCTTTAGTCTCATATGTGATGTAGTAATTGATGCCTTCAACTCCTCCGGAGGATTCTGGTTCTTTGTAGACGACCTTATCCTCTTCCAATTGACTTTCTTGGTTATCTTCCTCTACACTCTTGGAGTATAAGCAAAGGTTTGAGAAATAGATAGGGACAAATACAGTATACTCAACAAGTTCAGATAGGAGGGTAAGAGTTTTGAAAAGATCTAGCTATAGTTGTGACCATTTGTGAAAGCTTGATGCAGGTTTTGTAATAATTGCTCCGAAAGTCAATTTTATTCTAAAAAGTTATGGACATAGGATTCACGGGTTATTAGAGCTTCCGATGTTCCTTTGCCGTAGTGATCGCAATTGTTACCCATAATGAGTGACTTGGCACTATTCATTATCATCTACAAAGCCTCGCTACGTTATGCTCCCTGATCATGTGCCAAGTCTAAGGACTCGGAGCCATGTATCGGCTTTCCCCGCAACACAACATATTCGCCCAACATAACATGGTCATACCCACCTGCGGTTTCTTCACCTATACTATTCCCAAGACGCATTGGCACCATAACTTAGCAAAGGTTAAGAATTGTTATGGCTATCCCAAGAATTACTACTATGCCCACCCATGGGATATATGGTGCAATCCATCCGAGAATACGCTGCTGGAAGAAGTTACGACTGACTCGCTCGTCCTATTTGAGATTTTATGGTTAATGCTATCCATAAGATGCGAGAATACCAATCGGCAATTGTTCTTAATCCTCTTGGTAAACCATGTATAGGGGGACCTCCACCACAACATAACATGTACCATATAGTCAATCCATAGTTATAAGAAACTAGCAGTTTATTTTAACGCAGCTAACAACACAACATAGATAGATTGCAATAGCTTGATAAAGATAATTCGAAAGGACGTGAATACGAATGAATTTGCATGGTAGCTAGAAAATAGTGTAGTTCAAAAATAGTACAGTTAGTCGCTACGACTGGTGTTTGGCTCTCGGTTTCTGATATATATTAGCATCATGGTGCAATAATGACATATGTTTTAGGAAGTTCAGAAGATGCTACCGTGCATATGTTATGTCATGCTTAGTTTAATTATCCAATTAACCCCTACTTTTAAGTACCTAGTTAACTTAAGAATATATATAGAAGATTTGATTTATTTTTACGTTTATTTTATGTCATTTGAGAACCTTGATAGGTTAAGAAAAATCATTACGTCTTTGCCGCTAGTATAATTTTCGTTATTTCCTGTACTCAACTGAAGACCGAAATAGAAACATACCACCTTTCCGGGTTCGCTCATCGTCTCCGTCCTTTTTCAGCGTCGATCCGTGACAAACCACGGGTGGGCCCACTTGGCTGCCCCTGGCCGTCCGCCCGAAGCGACAAAGCCTGGTAGGCCTAGGCAAAGCATCACGCCAGATTTAGATTCCAGTGGAGCCCCACACGTTGCAAATGAACGGATCCCCTAGCATGGGACGTAGCTCTCAAAGTCCCGAGCTGGTCTCCAACAGGGGAAAACAACCTCATTATTGGACCATGTCATGGTTGTAGGGTATTGTGTTCCTGTCCTAACGGACTGTAGTGGCGCAAGTGACCCTAGCGGTGGAGCAAGCTCGTCGGCAGTGGTGTTAAAATGGACCTTCCTTGCTTGGTTTTGTTTGAGAATTTCTTCTCAATATTTGGGTTTTCACCCTTAGGCCTTAGTTTAGGAGAGGCGTCGGGCGCAAAGTAGATCTGGTCACGGTAAACAATTCATTGTATTTCCTTCGTCCCAAATTAATTGACGCATCTTTGTCTAAATACGAATACACTAAAACGTTTCTAGATATATAAGTATTTAGACTAAACTACGTCAATTAATATGGGAAGTGTGCTTCGGTATCCCCTCCAAACTTAAGTTTGCATGAGCTAGTTTTCTTTTGACCCCGTCGAAACCCATATCCAGGTCATGTATATCTCCGTACAGGTGCACGCGATCGAGCTGGGTATACTTCACGTTTCCACCGGATGATCCCATCTCCTGTTATTACGATCTACGTCTTTGCATGTCAAATTTTAAATTTATGTTGCTGCTGCTATATACCTCCCGATTTCCACCTCCCGCAGGCACGTGAGTATACGTACGGTTAGTACACGTCTAAGAGGACCATACGGGCTTTGGGCGGGTTTGTACGGTTTTCAAAACGAATCGGTATAGTTTTTGTTTGTCAAAATTTGAAGAGAGGGAGGGACACCGAAGCAAAAGTGTCAAGAAGATCGGGCCACCCCATGTCATCTTGGACTGATGAAATCAGTACTTAGCCGTGTAGTTTTGGCTGCTAATAAAAAGCCATATGAGATCGTTCGGTTAGATAAAATTTGCACTACCATTCTGCATGCTTAAGGGCCTACAAACCTCGCAAGTTGAGTCTATATTTGCTGACACCTCGTGTCATGTCCCAAGAAGAAGGAGAGGAAGAAGAAAAAGATGACACTAGTAGAAATCAGGCCTTTAGACCCGGTTCGTAAGGACCTTTAGTCCGGATTGCAAACCGAGACTGACAGATGGGGACTAAAGGTCCGGCCTTTAGTCCCGGTTCTGTTATGAACCGGGACTAGAGGTCCACCACGTGGCCCCGCGAGCCCGGTTAGGCTCGAGGATATTTAGGGTCGCCGCCGCTAGAGCGTTTCGAGGCATTTGCTGCCGCGACAGGAGATGAGGTTTTAGTGTTTTTCTTTTCATTTTGTGTTCAATTATTTTTTATTCTGTGTTTTCATTAACAAACAAGTTTTCGTATACATACACAACGCTACTACATAGTACTTGTACACGTTGATGCATATATAATATAATTTCTCTTACAAGCATACATGGAGGTCATTACATGGAGTCCCAACCGGGTCCAGAGCCTGTCTATTTGATTACATGGAGATCATTACATAAATGCTTTAGGGTCTATCTAGAGAGTATTCTCCGCATGGGTCTATGACCTCGTCGACCAAAAATCCAGCCAACTCCTCTTGGATTGCTAGTAGGCGGTCCTGTGGTAGGAGCTTTTCCCGCATCGCGTCCAACTATAAAGAAGGAGATCATATGAATTAGACTCAACACAACTTATTGTAATAAAAATAAAGGGCGAATATATTGTTTACTTACTCAAACAGTTTCCAAGGGCTTCTCAATAGTGATGCGAATGAACTCGCAAACATAGAATCCACATAGATTAGTCCCCCGTGACTGCCTCACGCACTTTACAAGAATAGAATTCAATCAAATAATAAGTCTAGCATGATAAATGTACGAAAACTAGAATTAAAGAGATGCACGAACCTAGCTCATACTACTTACCGGGATCCGTTTGAAACTCAGCTGCTCACTCCATTGACCGCAGACCTTGTTCTTAAACCATGTCCAAACACTACCCGACAAAAAAAATGAATGAATGAGTTAATAACTACTTGATATCTCAGAAAATGAATGAAAGAAACCGATATATTGCGATAATGGTTGAAATTACTTCTGGAGCATGTCGATCATGTTGCGGTACTCTTCCATGTATTTTTGCAATGAGTCCATGATTTGAACTCTTTCCAAGTCAACAGAAATGCTTAGAAGAATCCAGTGGTAGCTACGCAAGGTTTACATATGTCAGTAACTCATCATTTACACTGAACATCGAGTAAGCAAAAGTTAATATGTACAAGAGAATAACACTCTCACCCGTAGGGTAAGGAAATAGTATTTCATTACAGAAATGCCGCCTCGTGAAAAACCGGAGAAAGTTACGCTCGGTCTTCACTGGCTTATCCTTTAACATAGCTCCATTAACTCGGTGTGGGTCAACGAACCCAAATTCATGGATTGTCTTTTTTTACATTCGAGAATCTTCATTCTGCATTATTATAGCGTACAAAAGAATATAGTGAGTATACTTACCGGCAATGAATTGAAGAAGCTGAGCTAGAGACTTAATTACATAAATAAAGTAATCACTTACAGACAATAACAACTAAGGATAGATTTGTCGAGTTCCCTTAGATTGAATAACTAAAACATTTCTAGAAATTCAATAGGGACCTCGTCTTTAGTGAAGTAATGCTCTTCTCGAACTTTCGCTATGATCCAATGTTGCTCTTTTTTTGCTTCTTTCATGTACCATACATGCAATTGTCGCATTTTTGTTGGCATATCCTGAAGCCTCTCAGAACTGATCAGAGGCTCTCCATAAACATATCATTGTGCTACATGAGCCCTGGTGATATCATCGCGCCAATAATGTTATGAATAGACATATTACATTGCTCGGCCAATATCTTAGCCGTTTCCATATGCAAAGGTTCTCCCCCATATAGTTGAGGTTCGGGTAAAACCTGGAGTGGGGGGATCGATTGTTTTGCTTATTTCCCCAGCTGGGGAACGTCTTTTCTGATGCTTCCGCTACCACTTGATAGTTTTGCTTGTTCTCCCTGGTGGGGAACGTCTTTGTGATGCTTCCTCTACCACTTGATCTCTTCAGTTTTAGTGTCTTTTGAAGACAGCGTGCATAGTTATATGGCGCATTTAACTGAGCCTGGGATGGCTGCGTTAGTAATCTCCTAAAGTGCTCGTTGGTTTCCAATTTTATTTGGACCTCTAGCTCAGGTTGTTTCTTTTTAAAATGGGCATCCACTTCAGCACGTACGACCGCATCGGTCTCCTCATCGTTCAAGTCATAAGCCCTCTTGGGAGGAACCGACGGTACTCTTGGGAGGGGCGACAACTGTCGCTTTTGGCGTCGGTTATCCCTCGACAGAGTGGTGCTATTCTTCTGCTTTTGGCCCTTAGTGGGTAGAGGCGGCTGCGTAGATTGAGATGGACTCGTGCTGAGGTCATTATCAAGGAGGGGTGGACTTGGAGGTGGTGCACTTTTACTGGGAGGAGACGGTGGCCTTGGAGGTGATGGATTGTTTCTCGGTGGAGAAGATGTCCTTGGTGCCGAGCCTGGAAACTTGATGTATTCCTTTTTCCAAAGAATGAAGCCACTCGTAACTTCTCCCAGTGCCGTCTCCCCTTCACCTCCAGGGATGTCAAGCTGTAGTGACTGACACATCGGTTGAACTTCATCCACACCGACACGAGCATAGCCAGCTGGAATCAGATTGCAATGGTAGGTCGCTCCCGGTGCAGAAGGTAAAGCAAAGCCGACCGCCACCTTCATGGATATGTTCTTCAGTTCAACATGCAGCGCACAACTAGTCTTCTCCTTAATTGCATCCACGAGGTACACATACAACATTGCATCATTAGCATAGACGTCCGTGGAAGCCACACTGCTTTTCCGTTGACATGGGCCGACCGTACTCTCTAGTGCAGGATCTTGCTATCGGAGTCCTCTAAGTTCATTAAGCTCCTCCCGATGCTGCTGCAACATGGCTTCAACCCTTGCAAACCGCTCTGCATCCTCCTCTTATCGCCGCTTTGTTTTTCTCGATCGGCTTCTGTAGGTTTCAAACTCCTCGAGAAACCCGATAGCCCATGGACAAGAAGGTCCGAAGCCTCGTGTTCGTCCAACCTTTTCAGGATTCCTGAGGGCCTTTGTCATCTCATCGTTCTCTCTATCGGGAACAAACTTCCCCTCTTGAACCTCTTTTATCAGTTTAATAAGATCATCCTTGGGTCCAACAACTTATTTTTTTGTAACAATCTCGCATGTTTCTGGGTCATACGATGCCCCATGCCCGAGTAACCAATTTCTTGACCTCAAGGGCCATCCAGACATAGCTGGAGTGACCCCTTTAGCCGCCAGATCGGCCTCAACTTTATCCCACTTAGGCATGACACTCTTGTAGCCACCTGTGCCCATATGATGGTGATATTTATTTTTGGTTGCATTTAGCTTATTCTTTTCTGACATTGTCTGAGCTGGTTCTAAGTTCTTGTATTCCACAAATGCGGCCCAGTTATCCCGCTGCTTCTCTAGTGGGCCAGTGAATTGAGGAGTTCTTTTCTTCTTCACATAGTTGTGGTACAATCTTTTATTCTAGTCCTTGAATAGTGTGCCCATATTCTTAAGAGCCCACTCCTTGACTTTCAACCTCATTTGCTGTGTGAGCTCATCAGTCTCCAAGGCTGGTAGGGTGAAATGTGTCATGAGAGAATTCCACATCGTATCTTTCGCTCTGTCGTTGACAAAACTAGCGCCAGCTGGATCCCTTTTTATTCCTGGCTACTTTCGCGTGGTGATCGGGACGGTGTCTCTAACAATCACTCCGCATTGATGTACAAATGCATTTACAGACTCTATGGGCTCCAACGGTTTACCCAGCGCATAGACTAAGTCAATGCTGAAACAGACATCGGCGGGCAACTTTTGGGCCAGGCCTCCTTTTCTTGTAGAAGATTGGCCCGATGCGGAGGTCTAAGAAAAAAACATTTGTCACTATATATGAATCAATCAATTAGTGCATCTATACTAGTGATCGATCGGTAGAGGCTTTATATACGTCGCCGGACTTTGTTATTAAGGTGTCTCCAGCATCGTCTCCACTATGGTCTCCCCCATCGTCTCCACCATAGTCTCCACCATGGTCTCTCCCATCGTCTCCACTGTCATCTCCTCTAGAAAAATTAAGATACTAGGAGCCATCATCATAATAAGAACCTCTAGTACCCTCATCTATCATGTTAAAAACCTCCTCTTCATTGTGTCTACCATCCATAGCTTAACTAATGCAGAAAAAGATAAAACAATTTTGCATTAAGTAAAAGAATATTACAATTGCGATGACTCGGATACCAAAAAAATATTACGTACTAATAATGAAACAATTTTGCATTAAGATAAAGTACAATAATATAAGATAAAGTACAATAATACATCTCGCTCATATAAAACTAGCGACATCGACTGTCGGGTCCTGTGCCACGGGAGCTGTATACCCAGAGAACAAGAACCGTCACCGGAGAATAGCTCGCTGATGTCTACGCACTTCTATTCTTGTAGATAGTTGTTGGGCCTCCAAGTGCAGAGGTTTGTAGAACAGCTACAAGTTTTCCTTTAAGTGGATCACCCAAGGTTTATCGAACTCAGGGAGGAAGTGGTCAAAGGTATCCCCTCTCAAGCAACCCTGCAATCAAGATACAAGAAGTTTCTTGTGTCCCCAACACACCCAATACACTTGTCAGGTGTATAGGTGCACTAGTTCGGCAAAGAGATAGTGAAATACAAGTGGTATGGATAATTATAAGTGGTAACGGTGATAGAAAATAACTTGATGGCGTGGAAAAGACTAAAGTAAAACTGAAATAAAGATGGAAGCAAGCAAACATGTAACAGATCTAATAGCAAACGGTGTTTCAGTGCTTAGAAACAAGGCCTAGGGATCATACTTTCACTAGTGAACACTCTCATATAAATATATTCTTCTTTATGATACTACGCTGAACTACTCTCCGGTTGGACACTCTAATACATGGTAGGGCTATAACAGCACATCTCAAAGTTCATCTTTCCCATCTAGAAACCCCACACTGTCACCTTGAGTACTAGATGAGTCCAATAAACACCACAATTTCATAGAAAGATCCAACTCCAAATATAACTCATAACAAGTATTTGTAATCTCTAGCCTAAGTGCCACCATGGTGTGCACGCTGTCACTTTCACACACATGGGGAGAGCAGAGATCTATTAAAGCACTTGAGTAGCAAGGTAGATCTATAGATTACAAGCTCATGATCTCAATAAGATCATGCATAGAGAGAGAGATGGACACATAGCTACCGGTAGAACCCTTAGCCTCGAGAGAGAACTACTCCCTCCTCATCATGGGAATCAACAATGGTGATGGAGATTGATGGAGATGGCTCCGGGGGCACTTCCCCGTCCCGGCAGGGTGCCGAAACAGAGACTTTCTGTCCCCCGAATCTCCCCTTCGGTGGCGGCGGCACTGTGGAACTTTTCGTGGATTTCTGATTGACTATCTAGGGTTTATGCATTGGGAGGCTCTTATAGGCGAAGGAGGCAAGGTCGGTGGCCGGCCAGGGGGCCCACACCATGCCCTGGCACGGCCTAGGCTGGCCCGCGCCAAGGGGGGGTGTGGCCACCCTGTGGCCCCTCTCCGACTCTCCTTCTGGCTCCGTGAGTCTTCCGGGAAAATAGTAACTTTAGCTTTTATCCCGTCCAATTCCGAGAATATTCATTTTCTGACTTCCTGGAACCAAAAACAGCAGAAAACAGGCAACTGGCACTGTGGCATCTTGTTAATAGGTTAGTGCAAGAAATCATATGAAAAGTACTCCAAAGTGTGGACAAAACACAAGAAAGTAGATAAAACCAAGCATGGAACATCAAAAATTATAGATACATTTGCAATGTATCACTCGCCGGGTGAGATCCGTGAAGAACCTGCCATAGATTGGAGAACCTGGTCTCCAAAAGATACATATACCGACGGACATGCTCGTCCTCCTCGCTGACATGATGACGTACCACCTCCTTGGGGGCCAGCTCCCTCTACACCGCTCCTGGACCTCGCGGACGCCACCAAAGAAGCTCTGGGTCGACGATGATACCCGGATTCCTCACCAAGGTACGAGTCCCGACAGGTAGAACCTCTCAGTGCCAGCCCGGTGGAGCCTAGGCTCGGACATCCTCGGACCCGACGGAGTCCGTACTCCGTCGTTGCTACCGAGTGGATGACAAGGACGCGACATAACTAAATCATAACATAAACAATCATAAATCATAAACACTAAATTAAACCCCTAAACTAAACATAACCTAAATTAAACCCATAACCTAAACCACTAAGTAATTTCCCTAACACTAACCCTAAACCTAACACTAACTAAACTCAACCTAATTAACACTAAGTAATTGCCCTAAATCACTAAGTCATGGCTCCCACCGCCACCCTAGTCCCTGAAGCTGACCCAGTGCCACCATTGCAGCGCAGAGGCTGAAGCCGGAGCTAGATACATGCCCTAACCTAAACTAACTATATAAACCTAAGCTAATACATGCCCTACCTAAACTAACTATATAAACTTATACTAACTATAAACATATACTAACTATAAACCTAAACTAACTACTATAAACAGCTATTTTACAAATATTATAAACCTAGCTATAAACAACTAATACTAACTAAATTAACCTAATACTAACTGAATTAATCTAATACTAACTATAAACCTAATACTAATTAACCTATACCAACTAAACCCTAAACCTACCACTAACTAAACTAATAAACCTATAATTAACCTAAACTAATTAACCTAATTAACTAATTAAACTAATAAACCTATAATTAACCTAAACTAATTAGATCGAGAGAGCTCACCTGCAGGGCGACGGAGGGCACGACGCGGTGGGACGGACAGCGCTGGCAGCGGCGAGCTCCTCGTCGGCGGGCGGCAACGCGAGATCCTCCTTGGCACGGCAAGATGGACGGTGCGGGCGGCGGCGGGATGGATGGCGCGGGCGGTGGCGCGCTCCTCTCTGGCCTTGACGGCGCGCTCCTCCTCCAGCGGCAGCGACCTTTTCCCGAGCGCGGCGTGAGATCCTCCTCGGCGTGGCGGTTCATCGGGAAGAAGATGAACTAGGACTCTCCGGTTCATATATCAAACCAGGGCGGAGAAGGAGGGTATTTATACCCCCAACCTTTAGCCCTAGTTTGTAATACAAACAAGGGCTAAAGGGGTTTTTTGGCGCCAAAATGAAAACTAGTGTATAGTTTTCAGAAATTTATGTATTATATCAAAATTTTCAGATAAATAAGGTCTATAATTTAAATCTATTATCATACTCTATTATACAACTTAAATGAAATAATTTATTGTTTGACAAATATTATATTTAGTATAAATGTTGGAAAAATATAGTTTATTATTTAAAAAACAGAAAAATACATATAATATACCCATTAGAAATATAATATTTTATACTAAAACTAATAACTGGGTGACGTGGACATACCTTACAGGTACTCGAGTTTGGTATATACGGCCTGATCTGGCAGAAGCCCACGTCGTTACCAAGGACCAATCCAGGATTCAGGTGACCTATGGAGACTCCGACTGCTTGCAGCACAAGGCAAAGCCTAAGATAGAAAGTTTAAATGGGCAAACCCTAAACTTGTAACCAACTCGACCTGCTACCTGAGACCTAGCCTATCTATATAAAGGCTAGGAGCGTGCAGCGAGGAGGACAATCACACACCCCTAGTTTCCACAACTTCGCTAGATTACATCTACGCACCCCTGTAACTTTTGACTCCCTCGATAATTCCAAGAGCAGACAAGCAGGAGTAGGGACCTCTACGAGGCCTGAACCTTGGTAAATCTTGCGTCCATGTGTGCTCGTTTGCTAGCCGATTGATGCCTCCAGCGCTCCCTCCTTCTCCAAAACCCAAGTCCATAACAATGGGAATTGATGAGTTCAACCCTCGTCAATTGGCACCGTCCGTGGGGACTGGGAGTGCTGATGTTGTAGCTTCTTTGGCCCCGACAAACATGATCTACAACTCTACAACAGCAGAGATTCGCCTCCTCTTTGGTGCCTTCGACTTCACCGTTCACATGCTAGCCACTCGCCCGGCTTTCGAGTTCGTAGGCGAAGGGATTGGCCTGGCGATCGGGAGCCTATGCTTCCAAGTTGGTCAGCTGGGCACGCTCCGCCTCCCTAACCAGCCCAAGGTTCCCGCGATTGCTCTAGCATCTTGGTTTCTGCCGCCGATCGGCACCTGAGCGAACTCAACTCCCTGACAGTAGTCGGGAACGCGATCAGCGACAGCAGTTGCGGATCCGATCTGGGCGATCTAGCCACTGAAGACGGAGCCTACGGCTCTGGATCTGAAAGCTGTGGAAGCAACAGCTTCCCCAACCACTACATGTGTGCCGTCATCAATTCAGGTGACACCAGCACCAGTCACAAAAACACCAGCACTGGTCCGACCAACGGCGACATCCCAGTCGCAAACGGTGGTCCTGTCAATGGCGCGCCCACCAACAACGGGACGGGAGGAGCCCCACATCTCACGGAGGATGAGCACGACGAGGAGCACGTGCTAATCAAGCTCAACGACAACGAGTGGGCTCGCTGCCGCGAGGCACTGCGGGGTAATCCTTTGCCCCAAACTCATCGCAAGAGATGCTAATGGGTTACCATTGGCTGCTCAAGGAGGAGTACAGGCACCAACAACAAGTAATCGCGCAGATCGACGTGCGTAGAAAGGCGACGGATGAATCGAGCCTTTGGCGGGCTCAGATCTCCTCCATGGGAGGATCTTCCTCCAAGGGCAACGACCATGTGGCCGCCAAAAGGCGATCTCGACTAGCCCACCTCACCGACAAAGAACGAGAAGAGGCCACGCGAGTCCTCGACTTCTTGTCCATGATGGTGGATACACAGGGCAACGTGCTCCCGAAGATGCCGCAGGCAGAGGTGACTGTAGCCACCAAATGTACCTCCGCAATAACCAGCCTCCTCCTGGAGATCCGTGAGCCTCCATACACCGATCTACGATCGTAGGCTTGGGGCTAATCGAACCTGCCCTCATTAAGCATCCGACACTAGAGCCGAAAAAGAGCAAAGCTCTGGCCAAACGCTACTCCTCGCCCTCGTCTAGTGATGATAGCCACGACTTGTCTCGACATCGCCGCTCACGGCGACACGACCACGACTACGATGCGCGTGATGACATCACGCAACGCAAGGTCGAAAAGATGCACGCAAGGTGTGCTCGTTCGACCGATTCAGAGGACGATGAAATAGATCTCTGCGGCGCTAGATGCTTCAGCAAAGCCATCAGGCAGAAGAGAATGCCTAAGGGGTTCAAACTCCCATCGGAGAACCCGAAATTCGACGGCCTCCAGGACCCGAAAATCTGGCTCGAAGATCACATCTCCTCCATCAAGCTGCACGGCGGAAGCTCAAGCACGGCAATGCAATGCCTCTAGTTACAACTACAGGGCACCGCTCGAGCATGCCTTAATAACCTCCCATGCAGATCCATTTGCAGCTAGGAAGAGCTGGTCTACAACTTTGTGTGAAACTTCAAGGGCACTTACAAAAGGCCCGCATCAATTGAAGAGTTAAGAGGCTGCCACCAAAGATCTGGCGAATCGCTGCGCTCATACATCTAGAGATGGTCCATTATCAAGAATTCCACAGAAGACATATCCGAGGATCACGCAATCGACGTGTTTAATGGTGGCATGCGCCGCAGAGAGCTCAGGGAGGAGCTGGGCCGCTCGAAGCCCAAAACAATCGACCACTTGATGGAGATCGCGAATAGGTGGGCTGATGGAGAGGACTCGGTGAAAAACCGTGCCTACTCCAATGATGACGACGACCTCGGGTGAATACGCGATCGCCGAGGGAAACATCATATGCGCGACTATGAGGACCGCGAAGAAGTCGACATGGTCGTAGTCGGCTACACCGACAAACGCGACAACAACCGCAATAGCGGATACCACAGCGATTGATACCGCGACAGCGGGAAAACCACACAAGTGTGGCAGGACCGCACTCGCGATGAGGCACCCGCAACATCCATCCAGGACAAACTGTTCGGACCATGCAACGTGCACTTCTACATTGATAGGCACGACGGCAAGAGAAAGTCCAGCCACCACCTAAAGGACTGCCGCGAGTTCCTCAAACACCACGAGGGCCTGGCCCAGATGAATCGCGATGCGATTAACCAAGGCTACATAGCTACCCCGAGCGCTGTGGCACATGGAGCTCCTCCACCACCACCAGGTCCAATACCACCTGCGGCCGCACCAGTCCAAAATCATGGAGGCGAACCATACCCCTGACCACTGGGAATATGGGAATGATCCAGAAGGGTCGTCCCTCAAATCGAGTGCAGAAATCGATCACTCACCAAGTCAACCTGGCGATGAATTCTCCACCTTCCACCACCAAGTACCTCAGTGGCAGCGAGTCCTGCATCACCTTCGACAAGAGCGACCATCCGCGTCAAGTACCTCGCCCGGGCCACTGTCCCCTGGTGCTCGAGGCACAAATCAGAGGCTTCGAGATGAGTTGCGTCTTCATGGACGGCGGAAGAGGCATCAACCTCATGTTTGTGAGTACATTGCGAGTAATGAGGATTCCCCTGACACGTCTGGAAGTTTCAGACACGACGTTCCACGACATCATTCCAGGAAAGGGCGTGTACCCCCTGGGAAAGATCAACCTCGACGTGATCTTCGGCATGTCGCAAAACTTTCTACGAGAATGCATGGACTTTGAAGTTGTCGACTAGCCTTCACAGTACCACTACATCCTCGGACGTGTCATGTTCGCGAGGTTCATGGCGGTACCACACTACGCCTACCTGTAGATGAAAATGTCGGGCCCAAACGACGTCACCACAATCAATGGAAGCTTCGAGAGGTCTAATAGCTATGATAGGGTATTCAACAGAATCTCCCAGTCCTTCAGCATGCAAGAGGAGCTCGCGAGGTTAAAGGAGTCGACAGACAACGGTCTGCCTCCTCTGAGTAATCCAAGCTCACCCGACCAATCCTTCGACACGTCGGTGCACACCAAGAAAGTCCAGGTCCACCCAACGGACCTGACCAAGACGGCCCTCATCGCCAACAACTTGAGTCCCGCATAGGAACTCGCGCTCATCGAATTCCTCCGTGAGAGCTGGGAAATCTTCGCCTGGTGTCCAGCGGACATGCCAGGAGTTCCCAGGGAATTCGCCGAGCACTCACTCAACATGAATCCAGACGCAATGCCAGTCAAGCAAACAATACGACGACTATCTAAACCAAGAGCAAAAGAAGTGGGTATGGAGATCAATAGACTCCTCGACGCAAAATTCATATGCGAGATCAAGGAAAGCACCTGGCTCGCAAATCTGATGCTCGTGCCTAAAAAGGACACGGACATCCTGGGGATGTGCGTGGACTTCACCTCCTTAAACAAGCACCGCCCAAAGGATCACTTCCCATTGCCACGGATCGATCAAATAATTGACTCCACTGCAGGATGCGAGCGCCTACTCAGGCTACAATCAGATTCGAATGAAGGAGGAAGACCAGGAGAAAACAACGTTCACGACACCTTTTGGTGTGTTGTGCTACAACACGATGCCCTGCAGGCTAAAAATGCAGGAGCCACCTATCCGCGGTGTATGCATGCGTGCCTCAAAAACCAACTTGGTCGCAATATCCAAGTCTACATGGATGACATCATCGTCAAAACCAAAGAGGAAGCCGCATTACTCAACGATCTCCGCGAGACCTTTGATAACCTCGACCGCTACCGGATCAAGCTCAATCCGTAAAAATGCGCCTTTGGCGTACCATTTGGGAAACTGCTCGGGTATCTCATCTCCGCGAGAGGGATCGAGGCAAACCCGAAGAAAATAAAGGCCATTCTGGCCATGGAGAAGCCGCAGAACGTCAAAGGCGTCCAGCAGTAGGCAAATTGCGGCGCTTAGTCGATTCATAAGTCGAATGGGCGAAAAGGCACTGCCCTTCTACCAACTTCTCCATAAAGCTGACAAATTCGAGTGGACAGACGAAGCCCAAGAAGCATTCAAAGACCTCAAGCGTCTACTGTCCACCTCGCCAGTATTGGTGACGTCTCGTGAAAAGTAGCCACTATTGCTATATATCTCCGCCACCAACCAGGTGGTCAGCACCGTGCTCTTGGTGGAGAGAGCCGAAGAAAATTAAGTCCATGGGGTACAATGTCCAATCTACTACCTCAGCGAGGTGCTCACGCCAACAAAACAGCGATACCCGCACTACCAGAAGATGGCCTACGGAATCTTCATGACCGCCAGGTGACTGTGCTACTACTTCCAGGAGCACCCAATCGTAGTGGTGAACGACGCCCCGCTCAGGCACATACTCAATAATCCCGACGCCACCGGACGAGTCGCGCTCTGGAGCATAGAACTGTCTCCACGAGACATCACGCACAAGAAGCGCGACGCGATCAAATCGCAAGTCCTCCCGGACTTCCTCGTGCACTGGATGGAGAACCAGCTCCCCGACAAGCCAGATATGTCCTACCTATGGACAATGCACTTCGACGGATCCAAGCGCAAGGAAGGAGCTGGCGCAGGTGTCATACTGACATCGCCCTAA
Source organism: Avena insularis (assembly GCA_023614405.1). NCBI lineage: Eukaryota > Viridiplantae > Streptophyta > Magnoliopsida > Poales > Poaceae > Avena > Avena insularis. The sequence continues at coordinate 473,367,631 of CM042696.1, read as the reverse complement.
GGTGACAAGATGAGGTATGTTCTGCGAATGCAGTTCATAGCCTCCAACAATGAAGCCGAATATGAAGCGTTGATCCACGGGATGCGAATGGCAAAAGCCTACGGTGCCAAGCGACTCTTCATCTATGGCGACTCCAAGTTAGTGGTCAACCAAATAATGAATGAGTGTGACGCTCTGAGCGACAACATTATCGCTTATTGCAACCTCTACGACACACTCGAAGGGGACTTTGACGGCTACGAGTTGCGACACGTCAGCCACGAAATCAACGAGGAGGCGGACATACTCGCCAACATTGGTTCCACCTGTGCCCAAGTGCCACCTGGCGTATTTCTAGAACGCATCTGCGAGCGCTCCATCAAGCCAAAGGCCACAGAGCCTAAAGCTAGTGCGACAAAGGACTCGGGGGCTATGCCACCGAGCGAGCCCATGGCACTCGACAACATGGAGCCAGACACAGGACTCGAAGGCCCCATGGAGGTCATGATGATCGAGCCATCATGGACACAGCCATACATCACATACCTGCTCAGCAAAAGGCTACTAGATGACCCGACTGATGCGCGCCACATAGCGCGACGATCCAAGGCATTCGCTCTCATCAACGACAAACTGTACAAGCGCAGCATCACAGGAGTCCATCAGCGATGTGTGTCCAATAGGGACAGAAGAGCCATCCTCCTCGACATACATGAAGGCACTTGCGGGCACCACGCCGGCAGTCGCGCCCTTGTCGCCAAAGCTCTACGAGCTGGATTATACTGGCCAGCGGCCATGCGTGACGCCAAGGACATCGTCCAGTGTTGCAAAGCTTGCCAACGATTCGCGGACAAACCGCATGCACCTGGAGCAGAGCTCAGACCAATACCTGTGGCTTATCCTTTCGTGTAGTAGGGACTCGACATGGCCGGCAAGTGATACATTGCAAATGTATCTATAATTTTTGATGTTCCATGCTTAGTTTTATCCACTTTCTTGTGTTTTGTTCCAACTTTGGAGTACTTTTATTATGATTTCTTGGACTAACCTATTAACAAGAGCCACCGGTACCTGTTTTATGTTGTTTTTGGTTCTAGAAAAGTCAGAAAATGAATATTCTCGGAATTGGACGGGACAAAAGCCAAAGTGCCTATTTTTCCGGAAGGGATCAAGTGCCAGAATACGAGACGGAGAGGGGCCAGGGGCCGGCCACACCACCTGGCCGCGCGGCCAGGCCTGACCCGTGCTAGGGGGTGGTCTGGCCGACCCCAACACCCCCTCGGCCTCTCCTTCCGCCTATAAGTTGCCCTCGGGACGAAAACCCTAAGTACCCGATCAAAAATCCATGAAAGAGTCTCAGAGCCATCATCTCCATCCCTAGATCGGGGAATTGAAGCTCTTCCGCACCTGCCGAGAGGGAATTCACCCAGGAGGCCTTCTTCATCACCATGCAGGCCTCTGGTGTGATGCGTGAGTAGTTCATCCTTGGACTACGGATCCATGTAGTAGCTAGATGGCTGGTTTCTCCTCCTTTGTGCTTTCATGTTTAGATCCTGTGAGCTCCGTTCATGATCAAGATCATCTATTTGTAATTCATACATGTTGTGTTTGCGGGGATCCGATGGATATTGAGATGCTATTTCAGATTGATTATTGATTCTATCATGTCTTTGTTATTTGAGATCTTGCATGCTTTCCGTTGTTAGTAGCTATCTTGGCCAAGTAGATGCTAGCAACTCCAAGAGTTAGTATTTATGCTCGATAGTGGGTTCATGCCTCGTAACTGGGGAAGTGACAGAAATCTCTAAGGTACTAGATGTGCTGTTGCTACTAGGGAGAAAACAATGATCTTTTGTTCATAGAACAATCGTATTGTTTACTTTACACGCAGTTCGTAAAGCAATAATCTGTTGCTTGCAACTTAATACCGGAGGGGGTTCGGATGATAACCTGAAGGTGGATTATTAGTCATAGATGCAGTTGGATGGCAGTCTATGTATTATGTTGTAATGCCCAATCAAGTCTCAGAGGCGTCAAGATGATTAGTATATGCATGTATTGCTTTCTCGGTGTTTGTCAATTGCCCCGCTATAATTTGTTCACCCAGCATGTTATCTATCTAAGGAGAGCCACCTCTAGTGAACTATGGATCCTGGTCTTTTTCTTTACATAAAATCTACAATCTTTTACTGCTTTGTGTTTACTTTCTGCAAACTTTTACTTCTTTCCATTCGATACGTTTAATCCTTTGTTTTCCACAAAACACGGTGAGATTGACAACCTCATTGCAAGTTGGGGACAAAGTTCTGTGGTTGTGTTGTGCAGGTCTCCATGTTGCTACTAGCACCGGTAGTGCGCCCTGCCCAAGCTCAGCTAGTAACACCTTTGAGGTGTTTCCTTGCTCCTATTGGTTCGATTAAACCTTGGTTTCATAACTGAGGGAAACTTGCTGCTGTGCTCATCATACCTTCCTCTTGGGGTTCCCAACGAGCTCTACATCAACACCACGCACCAAGCACTTTTCTGGGCGCCGTGTATTGAGCCATGAAGCGATTTTCTGGTGCCGTTGCCGGGGAGTCAAGGACATCTTCACAAGGGGAGTCCCTCATAACCAATCTCTTTACTTTGTTGTTTTTGTTTTGCTTAGTTTCCTTTTTGCTTTGTTTGCTTGTTTTGTTCTTCAAAAATCCAAAAAAAATTAGTTTTACTTGTTTGCTTTCTTATTTGAAAAACACAAAAAAATTAGTTCCTATCTTGAGTTGCCACTATGTCACCCGAGGAAATGATTCTCACTTTTAAACAAGGAATTGAGGAAAGTTTTAAGGAAGCTTGGTCTAGAATCTCTGATCTACATGAAAAGACTGAGCCTAAAATGATTCAAGGCTTGTTCCTTAGCAATTTTTACCTTGGGATTGCTCTTTGCTATAGATATGCTTTAGATGCTATTGTGGGAGGAGATTTCCTCCAATGTAATGAGGATGATGCCATTAATACTATAAAGAAATTGATCCTCACTTACACTATGCCTAGCCAAACTGATATTTCTTTCGCAAAAATATTTGCTAGGTTGAACACTCTTGAGGCTAGCACTACTAGCTTAGAAAGTTGCTATAATACGCTTAGGGAGCATCACAATTATGTTCCAATAAATTCTGAACCATCAAAGTGGCTCCCTACAGTAAAGATTGAAATAAATACTGAAACTTTTCAAGCCCGTTGCGATATCATGTCTAAATTTTGTCTTATGCCCAAAGATATTTATAAATCTTTGAATCTTTGGGGGCTTACTGAAGGAGGAAAAGAAATATCTCTTTCTAATAATGCTACCTTATTTCCTATTGGAATAGCTGAAGTAGTGTTTACAAAGATCCTTAGGGAAATGATTTCTACTGATTATCTTGTTATTGAATGTGCAGGAAAAGGACAAATTACACTTGGAAGGTCCCTATTAGAACTCCTTGGAGCAATAATAGATATGGGAAAGGGGACCATGCACCTTTCTTCTCCACCAAACAATCACATTTTCCCAAAGGTTAAGAATAAAAATAAGAGAGGTAAGGGCAAGAAAGTTAGTCTTAATGCTTCTTCATTTGAGAACACTTGATTCTTTCTTTGGTTCTTATGCCTAACTTAAAGACATTAAAGAAAAGTACTTGTTGGGAGATAACCCAAGAGTTTTAGATGAGTATTGGAAGTTATTACCTCTGTAATAACCTCTTCTTATCATTTTTATTTGCTTTTTGTGCCAAGAGTAACCTCTAATGAGAGTGAAGTAATGATTGGGAAAGTTGCTGTCCCGAAACAGATTTCTCTGCTTCACCGTAAAATTCCGGAGAGAGCTCTATACGTCGGATTGAGCTGTAATTTTTTTTTCTTCTGCCCCAGGTTGTTATCTAACTTTAGTTAGTTCAACACTTTTTGATTTGAGCAACAGAAAGTCTTCAAAAAAATTCGTCTTTACCTGCTGGTCTGTTTTGTCAGATTTCTGCCATTTTCAGCATTTGCTTCTTGTTAGTTCCTTCTTGAGTTCCTTTGGGGAATTGAGCTTTTTGAGGGAAGTGCTACAGTAGCTAGTGTTCTAGTGGAAGTTTATTTGGTGTTAGAACTGAACCTTGAGACTTATTTATCTTAAGTGTACTAATGTTGCTAATGAGATTGTGTGAAGTTTTGTATGAAGGAAAAATTTCAGGTGTATGGAAGGAATGAGTAATGAGATGAAGGATGGAATAAAGCTCAAGCTTGGGGATGCCACGCGTGTCACCCCAAGAAATATCCAAGAAGTACAAGCGTCAAAGCTTGGGGATGCCCAAGGCATCCCCTTCTTCATCAATAAAAATTCCAGGTTTCTTCCAAACGCTTCATTTTTATTGTTTTGTGCACAATTGTGTTTCTCTTGGAGCGTCTTCTTTTTTGTTTTCGTTTTGGTTTTTAGTTTGTTTGGTTTGCTTAGTTTTCTGAATAAGTTGGTTGGACCCCCTCTTTCACACTTTGGTTTGCAAATAGTTTGGTTTGGTTTGGAAAAGAGTAGGAAAGTTCATGCTTATGTGGTAAAAAGAGCTCGTTTTTGACTGTGGCTATGCTTTGTCATGCCGTGCTTGATATTGTTTTGGCTTTATGCTTAGTATTCTTTGTTGTAGCATGAATTGTTATAAACAATTGAGATTGCTTAATGTGCCTTGGATGAATCATGCGTTGTTTTAGCATATTAAAGCATAATATAGTGGTATTCTCCTTTGATGCTTTATTTGGGTTGACTTGGCACATGCTCACACCATGTTATGACTATCTCAAGTCACCATAGCCTTTATGATCCTTTAGTTTTCAACTTATAGTATCACTTTATGCATTGATCAATGATGTTTTGTCGCTCTGCATGATTATGGCCATTATTGCTCTCTTAGTTTGTCGCTCCCAGTCTTTTGCTAGCCTCCACCACAAAGTATGAGTTCCACTCATGCATCCAACTCCCTAAACCAAGTTTTTCCAAAGAGTCCACCATACCTACCTACTAGCTTATGCTATTCCAAGTATATTCATGCTTTTGTTTACCTTCCACTTGTTATGAGAAAACTAGTGATTAAAGCTCTCACGAACTTGATGACACACTTTACTTTATTGCCTCTAATAAACTTGAACCATTGTGTCGTCTATGTTGTATATGCTTGCACTTATTTGTTGGGAATTAGCAGAACCATGCTTTCATGGGGAACGCTTTCAACATTGCACTTGGTACTTGTACCTAGTTGATATCATGCTCTTTTGTATATGGATGTCGTCGGTGTGAAATGAAAGGGGATCTTGTAAGTCCATGGATTTATGTATATGTGTTAGAGAAACGCCTGGGCCGCTGGTCTAATCCATGCTGACATGGTGGAAACCTGCAACGTAACCATAATGAGCTGTCTATGAAGCATTCTTCTTATAAAAAAAAGAGTCCTATTGAGAAAAAAGAGAAAATAAAAAAAGAGATACTATGAAAAGAGGAAAGAGAGAAAAAGCACCATATTCCCATGGTAAATAAGAAGAATGCTGAGATGCTCATTGTCTGCTTTCCTTGTCATTTTTATATGGGGATTCTTCCGTATCATCGGGCAAGGGGTACCCCGTTGGCGGTTCTCTATGATACACATGTACTTACGATGACAAGAACTTACCGGTGACTAAAGTTGAGTATAATGAGTACAGGCACTCGTATACAAGGGACATGAGATTTTTGACTTATACTTCGTCAAGCATGTACACCATAGTTTGTTCACTTTAACCTTAATCACTTCAAGATGCTTATGATAGGGGCAATGAGAGCTGAAAGCTATAAGTATCATAATTTTTGGAAGCTCTTTATGAGACTTGAATCCCTACTTCCTTTTACAAAAGGCCTTTCTTCCACCATTATATTGGGTCTCCACCTTCTATCTTTATGCACATACTTTGAGAGCATAGTGGCCATTCTTAGTTCTATGTGCATTGTCCCAAGACTAGTTGATTGATGCATAACTTGTTATTGCTTGTTTGAAACTATTGTATCTAGTCACTCTTATGAACTTTGAAGGTGTCCTATGCATTTATATTTGCTACTCTATTGAGGGACAAGCTGAATACTATTATGACATGTTTTCTTTATGTGAAACAAACAAACGTCTTGCAAAGCATGTTATTCATGAATCTTTTGTTTGTGCCCTTTCATGTTGCATCTTAGTTTCTTTACTTATTGCTAGAACTTTGTCTTTCATGTTATGATTGAAGTACTATGATCCCAGCCTTGAATGTTTTGCAAATACTTTGATCAAGTCTTTGATGGTGCATGTCACCTTAAAAATTCTTTATTTTTATCACTTACCTACTCGAGGACGAGCAGGAGTTAAGCTTGGGGATGTTGATACATTGCAAATGTATCTATAATTTTTGATGTTCCATGCTTAGTTTTATCCACTTTCTTGTGTTTTGTTCCAACTTTGGAGTACTTTTATTATGATTTCTTGACTAACCTATTAACAAGAGCCACAGTTACCGCCTGTTTTCTGTTGTTTTTGGTTCCAGAAAAGTCAGAAAATGAATATTCTCGAAATTGGACGGGACAAAAGCCAAAGTGCCTATTTTTCTGGAAGGGATCAAGTGCCAGAATACGAGATAGAGAGGGGCCAGGGGCCAGCCACACCACCTGGCCACGTGGCCAGGCCTGGCCCGCGCCAGGGGGTGGTCTGGCCGACCCAAAGACCCTCGGCCTCCTTCCCATAAGTTGCCCTCGACGAAAACCCTGGCACCCGATCAAAAATCCATGAAAGAGTCTCAGAGTCAGCCATCTCCATCCCTAGATCGGGGATCAAGCTCTTCCCGCACCACGGAGAGGGAATTCACCAGAGGCCTTCTTCATCACCATGCAAGCCTCCGGTGTGATGCGTGAGTAGTTCATCCTTGGACTACGGATCCATGTAGTAGCTAGATGGCTGGTTTCTCCTCCTTTGTGCTTTCATTTTTAGATCTCGTGAGCTCCGTTCATGATCAAGATCATCTATTTGTAATTCATACATGTTGTGTTTGCGGGGATCCGATGGATATTGAGATGCTATTTCAGATTGATTATTGATTCTATCATGTCTTTGTTATTTGAGATCTTGCATGCTTTCCGTTGTTAGTAGCTATCTTGGCCAAGTAGATGCTAGCAACTCCAAGAGTTAGTATTTATGCTCGATAGTGGGTTCATGCCTCTGGTAATATGGGGAAGTGACAGAAATCTCTAAGGTACTAGATGTGCTATTGCTACTAGGGAGAAAACAACGATCTTTTGTTCATAGAACAATCGTATTGTTTACTTTACACGTAGTTCGTAAAGCAATAATATGTTGCTTGCAACTTAATACTGGAGGGGGTTCGGATGATAACCTGAAGGTGGATTATTAGTCATAGATGCAGTTGGATGGCGGTCTATGTATTATGTTGTAATGCCCAATCAAGTCTCAGAGGAGTCAAGATGATTAGTATATGCATGTATTTCTTTCTCGGTGTTTGTCAATTGCCCCGCTATAATTTGTTCACCCAGCATGTTATCTATCTAAGGAGAGCCACCTCTAGTGAACTATGGATCCCAGTCTTTTTCTTTACATACAATCTACAATCTTTTACTGCTTTGTGTTTACTTTCTGCAAACTTTTACTTCTTTCCATTCGATACGTTTAATCCTTTGTTTTCCGCAAAACACGGTGAGATTGACAACCTCATCGCTAGTTGGGGACAAAGTTCTGTGGTTGTGTTGTGCAGGTCTCCACGTTGCTACTAGAACCGGTAGTGCGCCCTGCCAAAGCTCAGCTAGTAACACCTTTGAGGTGTTTCCTTGCTCCTACTGGTTCGATTAAACCTTGGTTTCATAACTGAGGGAAACTTGCTGCTGTGCTCATCATACCTTCCTCTTGGGGTTCCCAACGAGCTCTACATCAACACCACGCACCAAGCACTTTTATGGGCGCCGTGTATTGAGCCATCAGCAAGCTCCAAAGATCCTCACGAGGAGGGTACGTCTACCTCCTAGTCGTGGTCGACAAATTCACCAAGTGGATTGAGGCCATGCCGGTAATAAACCAATCTGGAGCCATCGCTGTCAAATTCTTTGAGTCCATTGTCTTCCGCTTCGGGGTGCCACATAGCATCAACACAGACAATGGGATGAATTTCACCTCCAAGGAGTTCTAGGAATTTTGTTAAAACCTGGGAATAAACATCAGCTACGCCTCGATGGCGCACCCTTAGACCAACGACCAAGTCGAAAAGGCCAACAGCCTCGCCTGCAGCGGAATCAAGAAAAGGCTTCTCCGGCCACTCGAACAAGCCACCGGTTGCTGGCTAGACAAGCTACAATTAGTACTTTGGAGCTTACGCACAACTCCAAACAGCGCCACAGGCTACACCCCGTTCTTCATGGTGCATGGTGCCGAAGCGGTACTACCCACAGAAGTGCGCTACAAAGCCCTGCGGGTGGTTGCATACAACAAGAAGGAATCAACTCTCGCACTCGAAGACTCCGTCGACCTCCTCGATGAGGCACACGAGATTGGAGCGGAGAGATCCACGATCTACCAGCAGAACCTCCGCAACTACCAAAGCGTATACACCCAGCATCCTTCGTCAAGCAGACTGGTCCTGATCGAAGTAGCAAGGGGACCTCAAATTCGAGTCCCCTTGGGAAGGACCTTATGTGATTACCTAAGTAATGCCAGGTGGCGCCTATCGCCTTAAAGACCTAGAAAGCAGAGTCGCATACTCCAATCCCTGGAACGTCGCGCAACTGCATCGTTTCTACCCTTAGACGTTTTTACTTTACAAATATGGCTATTCAGCCAGGCTACTTAGCCACACATTGTACCTCGTACTATTCTGCGAATAAATACAGCTAAGTGCCCCCAACCCTGTGTTTTTCTGTTTTTCTTGCAATTATATCACTCGGGGGCTGTGCCACCCTTTACACTTTTGTTCTACGAACAAATCGCAGTATCCTGAGTAGCTGACACACTACCAATCGAACCCTTGATAAACACCAACCCAGCTGCAACACACTTGACAGGTTTGCAAGGTGTTGAGATAAATACACGTCAATCTAACGAAAAGGAACTGCAAAGTACCACACACTCGAAAAATATACAAGCTAACAAGCTTCCATGTTCACGGGTATCAAATACACCCGACACAATTATATGAATTTTACAACACTTATACATCTATGTGCATGCCTATCTTACACTACTGCCGCAAAAGGAGAACATTTGTTTGCTCTTTGAAGAAGTCGACAATATCCTCCGTTGGACGGTTAACCAACTGATAGTGCGGCACCATATTCCAAGTCATCTCTTCTGGTGGTGGCGGTGGTCCAGCAGCAACAGACGTGATGTCCACGTCCAGTTGATGCAATCGAACCAGCGACAGCGCAGCCTTGGCATCTGCGACTAAAATTTGGCGCACGCACTCGCGGACCGCGCTTATATCCTGGAATTTCGCCAGAAGAGCCAACAGGCTTGAGGGCACAACATCCAGCGGAAACATCGTCTAATAAATATACTTTAGGCACGACTGCGCCTTCTTCAAACATTGAAGCACCCACGACGCGTGATCCTGCAACGTCGCCAATGCGACTGCACGATCATGGTCCACCCAGAAGTACCCACTAGCCTGTAGCTGCTCCTGGATTAAGTCATTCATTCAAATGGCAACCCGGTCATTCTCATCCTACGGATAACGAGCTCTAACAACTACAAAAAGCAAGACCTAAGTATAAGACAAGGCATCGCCGTGAATGGCTAAAGAAAGGATAAGAAGATATAGAGCTAACATTTAAAGTGCTCGTTCAACTGCGCAACTTCATCTAGGAGATACTTCTCGCGAGCGGTGGCCTTCTCAGCCTTTTACTTCCACACATCCGTGGTACCACGGATAATGGGCAACTCCCGCTCCAACAATTTTATACGGTCGCGCAGTCGCGAGAGAAGCGACAGCTCCTCCACCTTTGAACGCGGTTGCGCTGCAGTTTCATCGGTTGGAGGAGAGTCATGAGGATCACTCGAAGGACCAATCAAAGGACCCTATTACAACCAAGCAAGAGGCAAATTAGACAAATTATACATCGATAAAAAGGGTGGAGTGCATTCAAATTCAGCAAAAGTATCAATAGGGGCACCCCCACCAAACATGGTCCGGCAAAAGGAAGCTAAATTATTACAAATGGTAGCTAAGGAACTATCTGCTTCTTCAACTTGGACTTCGACTTCGGGGGCTTCCTCGAATCCGTGGTAGTCTCTGACGCCAAAGAATTTCCGGTGGTAGCCCCAGACGCTGCAGTCTTCACCGCCTTCGCTCGCCGTAGCTCCACAAAGTATTTTGCGACTGTATCAATGAGTTGGTGCCCATACTTACTGCAACTACTAGCGAAAGGAGCAAATACTACCTGCCGATCATCCGCATCGACAAGCATCGCCTCTGAGACCGCGTTGGGGTCCATCTCCACGCCATGAGCTTGTGCCATCGCGAGTGCCATGGTAGCACCGACAGACCGCTGCGTATTCTTGAATTCCATGGGAATACCTTCAGCGATGGATTCCACCAAGCCATTAAGGTTGTCGATTAGGCTAGCCATGGGGATCATGTCCTCTCGGAGGCAACTCAACACACCCTTGGCTTTCCCAAGCGTATCTTGGAGGGAGACACTACGGTCCTCGACTACGGCCACGGCGCCAGCCAAGGCATCCATGCAGCGCAAGGCCTAGGCGTCGAAGCTTACGCCAACGGCATCTGAAGAACACAAAATATCAGCATAGTGACATGAAAGCAAAAATAGGGAAAAATGCAAGTGAAGCAAGTGCAATACCTGAGAGTGCTTTCACAATTGAGAAAAGCTATTCTACGAACAACTTCTCCCTCTTAGCAGTAGAGGCACACAGGTCTTCCTCACGCTTCTATGACTCCTCCAGAGCCGCGACTACCTCATCGCGCTTCTTCTCCACTGCGGCAAGTCCCTTCTCGAGGGAAGTAATGCGACGGAGAAGCTCATTATGCTCACCTACAGAGGGCAGAAGACGACAACACATGAGTTTACAAATCTCTCCATAAGGAAGAGCGAAGAGACAAGTTTAGCACAAACCTTCGACTGTGCGGTGGTGGTTGTCCAGCATGACATGCTGTCGACCCAAGGCAAGGATCTGCTCCGCAAGGCAAGCAGAATCCTTCACGATAGGCTACACCAAAATAAATGAAGCTTCAACATTGACAAAAAATGCACAAGCTCAAAATTCGACTGCCAGCGGGAAAAGATACTTACGTGTTCCTCCAGTGACTCCGAAGGTTCCTGTCGAGATGGTATCCGTGCAACCATCTGGTGCCCCCAGTGTGGGGGGGGGACTCGAAGAATTTGTGCCAGAGTGGGCCGCCACTGGATGAGGAGACCGTGCTGCCACATCCTTGTTCTTGGAGTCTGTGACTCCAGATTCTTTCACAAATTGGCAGTCGTCGGAGGATGACGACGCTGTTTGACTGCAAACGTGACCAGTACCACTTCAGAAGGGAAACTTCAAGGAAAACAAGACGAACTCGCAAATATAAAAACTCACCCATAAAATTTGTCAAGGTCGAAGGAATCATCCGACGACTCCTTTGGCAACTGCAGCTTCTTCCGTGCGGGAGGAGCCATAGCACACACATGCATGGCGGGGATTGGCTCCTCTGCAGCAGCAGGAGGACCCTCCGGCATCGTTGGCCAGGAAGCATCTGAATCCTTGCTATGGGAGCGCTTGCGAGTCCTGTGGTCACTAGACTCGGGGGCTTCCTCTTCTTCCTCCACGAGGACAGTGGAGCCCGACTCGTCCTCTTCATCTACCTCACGAGGAATAATTCCTTCAGGTCGAGGAGGCAAGTTGGCGGCCAGGGCCCAGTCCTAACAATAGGAAAAGCATTATTATGCAAAAGCACCTATAAGCAATCGAAAAAAACAAGAAACTACAAAGAGAAATCCACCTCAGAATGGACGCACGACTGAGTCACCCGAGAGATCCTCCTTGGCGGTGTACTTAGTCAGCAGTCGCAACCTCCTGTCCACTTCACTCGAAGAAATGTCCTCCACAAAAATGCGAGTGGCATCACCGGCACCGGTCCAGCGAAACATTGGGTGTGCCCTGACCTGCAGAGGCTGAACCCGGTGACGCATCCAAGTGCGAATAAGCTCTGCGCCGCCTACTTCTTTGCCTATGCGCTTCTCGAGGTCACAGACACGCTGATAGAGGGCCTCTGTCTCTTCGACTTCAGCGAGCATCACAACATTCTTCCACAACCTCCTCCGCTTGTAGGGCACCACCGAATCGAAGGGTGCGAGTCCTTAGTGTTCTCCATCTGCTATTTGGTCATGGATGTAGAACCACTTTTCCCTCCATCCTTGGACAGATGAAGTGAGCTTGATGTTGAAGTAGGTGATGTTGGAATCGACGTGGATACCGCAACCTTCTATGTCGTAGACTACAGAACCCGACGTCGATTGACGTTTGAGATTGAAGAGCTTCTTGAAGAGGCCGAAGTGCGGCTCGATTCTGAGCCAGCACTCGCAAAGAGTGATGAAGCAAGCAATGCGGAGGATAGAATTGGGGTTCAGCTGATGGAGCTAGAGCCGTAGAAGCAAAGGATACCCCCTAACAAATGGATACAGGGGGAGATAAAGACCGCGAATGATGAATGCAAGGAACATCACTCGAAAACCCGCAGGAGGATTGGGGATTTCCTCGTCGCTGGGAACGCGTGTGTCATCCTCCGTGGCGGAAAGTGCCCCATCCTTGCGCTGCGTGAACAACTCTGACGACTTGATGATGGACTGGCTCCATGACCCGTTGGTAACGCGAGTCCCCGTGCCCTTCTTCTTCCCAACGTTGGCGGCGCTAGTGCCCGTGGTGGCGGCACCTCCCTTCTTCTTGGCAGCGACAATGGTGCCTGTGGTGGCGCCGCCTCCCTACTTAACCTCTTAGTAGATGCCATCCAACAGCCAGAAGAAAATCTACCAGACGCGTGGCATACATCCACATTGACACGTGGCAAGGGTAAACCACGAACCGTCCCCCACTACACCCATTACGCGCAGAAATCGATGAGACGCAGTTAAAATAGAAGATTACGCACGCCCAGTCATGTCCAAGTCAGAAAGTAGGACCCACTACTCGTCACGTCCCGTCAAAGCCGCGCACGCGGGCAACTGAGGTCATCTCATCGTCAGCACTGACGTCATCAACTCCAGTAGGAGAACATTTTGACTACTTTAGTCCTTACTCGAGTCTTCGACTCAACCAAGCACTCGGGGGCTACTCCTAACAGGAGCGCTGGCAGCGCACCCGAAGAATTTTTTGCAGATATCCAAGCATCATGAAAACCCTTCACTCGAATCAACGATTTGATTGTGGACTCCGAGTTACTCCCATAGGAAGAGCTGAAAGCACATTCGACTGAAACAAGCAAAAATACGACAGCAGTCGCAAAATATTTATAGTCCCCACTCGAGTCTACGACTCGAATAGGCACTCGGGCGCTAGCCGTGCACCCTATGATTATTTTTTCTTATACGCTACATCGTGTGTCGATAACATCCACACTCAAAGGCTATGGCGACTCCGCCTCATATCTTTCCCTACAAAGAGACTGCGTCTCCTAGGTCACCCGAATCATCTCCGCGATGAAAAAAAATCGAATGTCGTGCTTACAGCGTGAAGATAAGACCTGAATAAGGCCTGGCAACGCATCTGCTGTGCACTACCAGAAATATATCCATACCTACAGGTACGATGAATAGGCCTTGACGGACGCGTCGAGTGCTCACACTTACACACTGGGATTCGACTCCTGTAAGACCTCTGCGGCCTGAGTTGAATTACACCAGCACTTTTCTGAATTCGAGTCCGATGACTTGAGTTTGAGTAGATTGTGTTGTTTTGCCCTAAGGCAGTTAACTGATCCCGATACATCGGATAAATCAGGCACATATATCAACAATCCCTATGACATAAAACAGAGCACTCGAAAATATGCTCAGATGCATACTCGAAAGACTTTATAAAGTCTCCACTCGAATGTGCGATTCCACTAGACACTCGGGGGGCTAATGACCTGGGCATACCTTACAGGTACTCGAGTTTGGTATATACGGCCTGATATGGCAGAAACCCATAGCATTACCATGGCCCAATCCAGGATTCGGGTGACCTACGGAGAATCCGACTGCTTGCAGCACAAGGCAAATCCTAAGATAGAAATTTTAAATGGGTGAACCCTAAACTTGTAACCGACTCGACCTTCTACCTGAGACCTAGCCTATCTATATAAAGGCTAGGAGGGGTGGCAAGGAGGACAATCACACAACCCTAGTTTCCGCAACTTCGCCAGATTGCATCTACGCACCCCTATAACTTTCGACTCCCTCGATAATTCCAAGAGCAGACAAGCAGGAGTAGGGACCTCTATGAGGCCTGAACCTGGGTAAATCTTGCATCCCTGTGTGCTTGTTTGCTAGCCGATTGATGCCTCCAGCGCTCCCTCCTTCTCCAAAACCTAAGTCCATAACAATGGGCATTGATGAGTTCAACCCTCATCACTGGGAGTAAAATATATTTCAGGGGCCTTTAGTCCCGGTTGGAGCCACTAACCGGGACTAAAGATATTTCCTGCCACATTCTCAGAACCAGGACTAGATCCATTTCCCCCCGCTTCCCGCCATGTTTCCCGCCATTTCCCTCCGCTTCCCACCATGTTTTCCCACCATTTCCCTCTATATCTAGGCCGACCACCATGTCCATCCACACATCCACACCTTCTCTCAGACAACAATGGACACCGCTTACTGGGTCTTTCTGACTATCGAGGAGACCGAGGCGCAGTGCGCCTCTAGCTACCCATGCTCGCCGGGGTACTGGCGGCCCGCCGGTTGGATGCTGAGCGCTGGAGGGGTTCCTGTTCCTCCCGTGCCTCAAGGATTGGCCCGCCAGGCGGCCATCACGAACCACTTCTACCTCGAGCTCACGCCGGAGCAGAGGATGGATCCCCACTGGGATCCCGATAACCTCGACACCTGGAATGCCTTGTTTGCAAACCGACGGGAAAGGGAGCTCGTGATGTCTACGCACTTCTATTCTTGTAGATAGTTGTTGGGCCTCCAAGTGCAGAGGTTTGTAGAACAGCAGCAAGTTTCTCGTAAGTGGATCATCCAAGGTTTATCGAACTCAGGGAGGAAGTGGTCAAAGGTATCCCTCTCAAGCAACCCTGCAATCAATATACAAGAAGTCTCTTGTGTCCCCAACACACCCAATACACTTGTCAGGTGTATAGGTGCACTAGTTCGGCGAAGAGATAGTAAAATACAAGTGTTATGGATATAAGAGAACAGTGCCAGAAAAGAGCTTGACAGGTAGGAAGAGACTAAAGGCAATCTGAAATAAAGATGGAAGCAATCAAACATGTAACAGATCTAGTTGCAAACGTCATTTCAATGCTTAGAAACAAGGCCTAGGGATCATACTTTCACTAGTGAACACTCTCATATAAATATCTTTTCTTCATGATACTACTCTGAACTACTCTCTGATTGGACACTCTAATCCATGGTAGGGTTATAACAGCACTCCTCAAAGTCTGCCTTCCCCATCTAGATAACCCCACACTGTCACCTTGAGCGCTAGATGGTTCCAACAAACACCACAATTTCATAGAAAGATCCAACTCCAAATATAACTCGTAACAAGTATTTGTAATCTCTAGCCTAAGTTCCACCACGGTGTGCACGCTGTCACTTTCACACATGTGGGGAGAGCAGAGATCTATTGAAGCACTTGAGTAGAAAGGTATATCTACTTGATTACAAAGCTCATTATCACAATATGATCATGCATAGAGAGAGAGAGATGAACACATAGCTACCGGTAGAACCCTCAGCCTCAAGAGAGATCTACTCCCTCCTCATCATGGGAATCAGAAACAGTGATGGAGATGGTGGTGGAGATCGATGGAGATGGCTCCGGGGGGACTTCCCCGTCCCGGCAGGGTGCTGGAACAGAGACTTTCTGTCCCTCGAATCTCAACTTCGGTGGCGGCGGCGCTGTGGAACTTTTCGTGGCTGGAGGCTAGATTATTTAGGGTTTTCTCATCGGGAGGCTTCTTATAGGCGAAGGGGTGATGTCAGAGGGTGGACCAGGGGCCCACACTGAAGGGAATATGCCCGAGAGGCAATAATAAAGTGGTTATTATCTTATTCCATGTTTATGATAAATGTTTATTTTGCATGCTAGAATTGTATTGATCGAAAACATCAATACATGTGTGTTTAATAAACAAAAGGGGTTCCTAGTAATGCCTCTCTTATAGACTAGCTTGTTGATTAACATGATGATCAAGGTTTCCTGATCATGGACATTGGATGTTCTTAATAACAAGGTCACACCATTGGTGGAATGATGTGAGGAACATTCATCCGAAGTATAGCATTACGATCAAGTCATTATGTTTATATTGCTATAACATCATACGAAGTAATCTTAGTCCTTAGACCATGAGATCATGTTAATTGCTAACAACGGAAGAGTATCTTGATAACATCAAACGTCACACCGTAACAGGGTGACTATAAAGGTGGGTTCAGTGCTACGAAGGTGTTATGTTGAGGCTCATGGATCAAGAGTGGGATTTGTCCATCCCGATGACGGATAGATATACTCTGGGCCCTCTTGGTTATATCACATTGAAATAGCTTGCAAGCAAGTGATGTGATCACTAGAATGTTATATCACGGGAACGAGAAAAGAGTGCATGTCGGTAACGAGATCAAACTAGGTTTGGAGATACCGATGATCGAATCTCGGACATGTAATATATCGCGGGACAAAGGGATTTAGTTACTAGCGTTAAAGGTTCTCACGATCACAGAAGTCATCGATGAATGTGTAGGAGTCAGTATGGATCTCCAGGTCCCGCTGCTGATTATTGATCGGAGAGGGGTCTCGATCATGTCTGCATTATTCGCGAACCGTAGGGTGACACACTTAAGGGATACCGACACCATTTGGAGCAAATATGTTTCAGATAAAGATTTAAGAAAGCGCTGGAATTATTTCAATAGACACCAAAACGGTTTCGGGTGAAATTGCTGAAATTGGTTATACATGTAATATTGAAATGTTGCAGGGGGTTTTATGTGAATGTTTTTTAATTAAAGTAATTAAAAAAATTCTGAATAAAAATAATAAAAGAGTTTTATTAAATGAGAGAGCATTAAATTTGGAGAAATTTAATGCATTTAAAGTGGAGACTTTAAAAGAGAATGTGAAGGGGCAAATTTATGTGGAGGGAGTTACCACCACATGAATGGAGGAGGTGAAGAGTCACCTCCTCCATGCGCCGGCCATGAAGGAGGGGCACCCCCCTCCTCCTATAAAAGGCACCCCTCCTCACTTCTCACACACACCTCCTTGTGAAGGATCTCTCTCCCCCTCTAGTATTATTCCCCCATGGTCTCGGATTAGCGAGATACATGTTCCTGGTGGCTTTATCTGGAAAGGAGTTGCTGCTTCCGCTGCTTTGCTGGAGCGAGGGACGGAGGTTGTCGGGGTACCGTATGTGTGTGCGATCATGGATGCACCGCTGCTTTGCGGTGCTGGACTTGGTGGTGCTGGAGCTGGATCTGATGGACGTGCTGGAGCCGGACCTGCTGGACTTCATCACGATCTTGAGATCGGCAAGTGTACGACTACATCAACCACGAGTTCCTACTCGTTAACAAAGATCGTTGTCTACGAGGGTAAGTTCTCGTTGATGTATGTCAACCCGTTGCTTTGTACCTAGTAGATAGATCTTGGCGTATAGTTCACACCGTAGGAAATTTTCTGTTTTCTATGCTGCAGACCCAACACACACCACCTGGTGGCACGGCCAGGGGGGACCCGCGCCACCACATGGTGTGGCCAGCTCCTGGCCCCTCCGTCTCGTCTTCTGGCTCCGTGAGTCTTCCGGTAAAATATCGACTTTGGCTTTTGTCCCATCCAATTCCGAGAATATTCATTTTCTGGCTTTTCTGGAAGCAAAATGTAAGAAAACAGCAACCGCAATTGTGGCATCTTGTTAATAGGTTAGTCCCAGAAAATGCATAACAGTATCTCAAAGTATGAACAAAACATAAGAAAGTAGGTATAAAACAAGCATGGAACATCAAAAATTATAGATACGTTTACGACGTATCAGCATCCCCAAGCTTAACTCCTGCTCGTCCTCGAGTAGGTAATTGATAAAAAGAATAATTTTTGAGGTGACATGCACCATCACTTTCAAGATCAAACCATTTGCAAGCATTGAAAGCTGGGATCAAAGTACTCTAACATAGACATGAAAGATATAGTTCTAACAATAAGACGTAGCAACTATGTTGTAACATGAAAGGATACAAAAAAAAGGTTCTTGAATAACAATGCATTGAAAGACGTTTGTTTGTTTCACATATAGAAAACATAGCATAGTGGCATTCAGCTTGTCCCTCATGGAGTAGCAAAACATAAATGCATAGGACACCTTCAAAGTTCATAAGGGTGACTAGATACAAATAGTTCAAGGACAAGCAATATCAACATTATGAATCAATCAATAAGTTTTGGGACAATGCACATAGAACTAAGAATAGCCACTATGCTCTCTCAATAGGTGCATAAATATAGAAGATGGAGACTCAACATAAAAGTAAAAGAATGGCCTTCATAGAAGGAAGCAAGGATTCAAGTCTCATAAAGAGCTTCTAAAAATTATGGTACTTATTAGCTTTCATCTCTCATTGCCCCTATCATAAGCATCTTGAAGTGATTAAGGTTAAAGTGAACAAACTATGGAGTATATGCTTGACAAAGTATAAGTTGGCAATCTCATGTCCCTTGAATATGAGGGCCGCTCCTCATGCTACTCAAGTTTAGTTACCGGTAAGTTATTGTCATAGTAAGGACATGTGTATCACAGAGAACCGCCAACGGGGTACCCCTTGCACATGAAATAGGAGCTATCTCATAATCAAAATGACAAGGCAAGAAGACAATGAGCATCTCAGCAATCTTCTTATTTACCATGGGAAAATGGTGCTTTTTCTCTCTTTCCTCTTTTATCATCTTTTTTTCTTTTTCTCAATCTCTATCTCTTTTTTATAAGAAGAATGCTTCATAGATTGCTCACTATGGTGATGCTGCAAATTTCCACCATGATTAGGCATGGCTTAGGCTAGCGGCCCAGGCGTTTCTCTAACACACATACATAACTCCATGGACTTACAAGCTCCCCTTTCATTTCACACCGACGACATCCATAAACAAAAGAGCATGATATCAACTGGGTACAATGTACAAGTTCAATTTTGAAAGCATTCCCCATGACAGCATGGTTCTGCTAATCCCAATGTATAAGTGCAAGCATATACAACATAGATGACACAATGGTTCAAGTTTATTAGGGGCAAGAAAAGTAAAGTGTGCCATCAAGTTTGTGAGAGCTTTAATCACTAATTTTCACATAACAAGTTTAATTTGGAAGGTAGATAAAACAAGAATATACTTGGAATAGAAAATGCTAATAGGTAGGTATGGTGGACTCTTTGGAATAACTTGGTTTTATTTGGAGTTGGATGCACGAGTGGAACTCATACTTGGTATGGAGGCTAGCAAAAGACTGGGAGCGACCAACTAAGAGAACAATAATAGCCATAATCATGCAAAGCGACAAAACATTATTAATTAAAGCATAAAGTGATATTACAATTCGAAAACTAAATGATCACAAAGGCTATGGTGACTTGGTGTAGTCTTAACATGGTGTGAGCATGCGTCAAGTCAACCCAAATAAAGTATTAAAGGAGAATACCACAATATTATGCTTTAAAATGCTAAAACAACGCATGATTCTTTCAAGGCACATTAAGCAATCCCAATGATTTGGAACAAGTCATGCTACATCGATAATCACTAAGCATAAGGTCAAAGCAACATCTAGCATGACATGATAAAGTCTAAGCCACAGTCAAAACAAGCTCCCTTTTGTACCACTAAAGCATGAAGCTTTCTACTCTCTTCCAACACCAATCGACTTATTTGAAACAACTCACAAAGATAATAATAAATAAAGATCAGTGAGCTTGTCTCACAAATCCAAAAAGAATAACTAAAAAGTTCTAAGCTGAAATCACAAGAAAACTAAGGCTAAACATAGTGCTAGCAAAAGAGAACACTCACAAAACAATAAGAATGAAAACTAGAGTGTTCTAAACAATGAAAACAGAGTGTGTCTCTCTCCAAAAGAAGTGCTGGGATCCAACCAACTTATTGCAGCAAACCAAGAAAAACAATACTAAAAACAAAAACAAAAACGCTCCAAGAAAAACACAATAGTGCATGAAACAATAAAAACGAAGTGTCTAGAAAGACCTGTGATTTTTATTGATGAAGAAGGGGATGCCTTGGGCATCTCCAAGATTTGACGCTTGTATTTCTTGAATATTTCTTGGGGTGACACGGGGTGGCATCCCCAAGCTTGAGCTTTTGTCCATTCTTCATCTCATTACATCATTCTTCCCTTACACCTGAAATTTTTCCTTCATACAAAACTTCACACAATCTTCATTAGCAACATTAGTGTACTCAAGATAATAAGCCTTTTGTTTCAGTTCCAACACAAGTAAAACTTCCATTAAAACACAAGCTACTGTAGCAGTTTTCCTTCTAAAAGTTCAAATGATCAAAGAGAACTCAAAGAGAAAGAGATTAAGAGGCAAATGCAAATAATGGCAGAAATCTGTCAAAACAGACCAGCAGGTAAAAACCAATTTTTTCGAAGACCTTCTGTTGCTCAAATCGAAAAGTGTTGAACTAACGAAAGATGGACAACAACCTGGGGAAGAATCACAAAAAATTACAGCTCAAATAGACGTGCAGAGATTTTTCACGAATTTTTACAGCGAAGCACAAAAATCTGTTTCGGGACAACAACTTTCCCAAGCATTACTTCTCTCTCACTAGAGGTTACTCTTGGCACAAAAACCACAAAAAATGATAAGGAGAGGTTATTTTATTAAGCAATAACTTCCAATACTCAACTAAAACTTTTGGGTCATCTCCCAATAAGTACTTTTCTTTAACGCCTTTAAGTTAGGCATGATAGTTTGAGAAGATGCTCACATAAGAAATATGAATTCAAGTAAAAGAGAGCATCAAGAAGCAAATTCAAAGCACATTTAAGTCTAACCCACTTACTATGAAAAATAATATTGTAAAGAAACAAGTCATGAAAGAACAAAGCAACAAGCATAGGAAAACAAAACAAGTGCAACTTCAAAATTTTAAACATAAAGAGGGGAAACTTAATATTGTTGAGATACATAAAACCATGTTTCTCTCTCTCATAATAACTTTTAGTAGCATTATGAATAAAATTAACAATATAACTATCACATAAAACATTCTTATCATGAGCCACATGCATATAATAATTATTACTCTCCACATAAGCATAGTCATTCTTATTAATTGTAGTGGGAGCAAATTCAACAAAATAGCTATCATTATTATTCTCATCACCATAATCATCAAATATAGGAGGCATATTGTAATCATAATTAATTTTCTCCTCAATAGTAGGTGGACTGAAAATATCATATTCATCATTGCAATCATCATATATTGGAGGTATAGTATCATCATAAGCAATAGAATAGTTATCTTCCAAAGTGTGTTCATTTGTAAATATATCATCATTGGAAGGAACATGGATGGCACTAATAGTACATCAATTATTAATATCATCATTTTTAGAATTGGTACCGAAGAGACTTTCAATATCAAAAGTAGTGTGCTTTTCCCAATCATGAACACTACTATAGGTAATAGGCATGGGAAGATCATCGAGTTCAGACTCATCAAAAACTATAATAGGAGCAACATGCTTAGGGGAAAATACCGTTCCTCTCTTCTTTTACTCCTCCTTTTCTTCTTTTTCTTCTTCTCTTTAGGAGGGAGAGGCTTGAAAGGAAGCTTCTCCATATACCCTGGTTTATTGTTAGATACAATAGAAGAAACTTTGGAGGATTCCTTCTTTTCATTAATAAGATCAAAACATATATTAGTCCTGTCACATTTTGGTAAAATCTCATCTTCTATAATATTTTATATGTAAGTATTTGTGTGAAAATTATCAACACAATAAAGATGACAACCATGCAGGATGCTATTCATATCAAAAGCACTCATATCTACCAAAGATTTTTTTTTGATAATTCTTCACACTCCAAAAATAATGTAAGTTCATCATGCTGATTAGGAGTGATCATGTCATCACAATACAAACTTGAAGTACTCATTGGATTAGAAGGGCTATTATTATGGCTTGAGCATTGAAAATTGAAATGACCCACTTCAAAGAAAAGTTCACAAATAAAAGGATAGAGGGCACAAACTTTTTACCAAGATCATTTAGACCCCTATACCACGTTCTAGTTTTTCATTCTTGTGGGTGATACAATATTCTTATTAAATTTTATTATTCTCACAAGGTCTATGTATTCCACAAAAATTAACATGCTTATAAGAAATAGTACTTTCAGAGGTTTGAGCATGTTTATTTCTATCATTAATAACAATTTCATTTTCCATGCTAGTGTCTTTAAAAGGCTCATGATACATGTCCCATTTTTCTTTAGGATCATTAATATGAGAAGCAAAGGCTCTAAAACAATCAACAAGAATTTGAGTATCAAGACCATATTTAGCACTAAGCTCTTGAAAATTAGCAGTTTTAGCAAAAGACTTAATGCAATCATACTCATAGTTTATACCTGGTTCTTTACCTTTGTCGTTATCCCAATCTTCGGTATTGCTTTGAATTTTTCAAGAAGATCCTACTTAGCTTTGACCCCCTTACTTGTGAAGGATCCCTCTAAACAAGTATCTAAGTAGTCCTTGAAATGTCCTGAAAGCCTTCCATAAAAATTATTAATAACAATATTCCTAGGGAGTTCATGAATGGGACATTTGAGCATTAGTGACTTCAATCTCGACCATGCTTGGGCAATAATTTCTCCATCATGAGGATGAAAATTATAAATATAATTCCTATCTTTATGAATTTCATGAGGAGGATAAAATTTAGAGTAAAAGAGAGATTCAAGTTCCTTCCACTCCAAATAATTAGGATCATCTAGTAGCTCATACCACTCAATTGCTTTGCCCTTAAGTGATAAAGATAATAGCTTCCTCTTAACTTGGTTCATTGAAATACCTGCACACTTGAACAACCCGCATAATTCATGTATAAAGAGTAAATGATCACCAGGATGGACAGTTCCATCTCCAAAATAGTAGTTATTCATAACACGTTCAACAATTTTTATAGGTATTTTAAATGGGATGCTTTTAGTATGTGGATTTAAAATATCACAAGTATCATTAGAATTACCACATATGAGAGATAAAGTATCATCAGAGCAAATTTTCTTCTTTAAAGATGGGGAACTAAAAAGATTATTTTCATAAAAACTAACTTCCCCAAGCTTAGGCGTTTCCATAGCATTAGTAACAAAGGTGTTCAAAAAATTCATACTAATAACATTGCTATTAGCATGCAAAGAAAGTTCCATGGGTTTTTTAATTTTCTTTTCAGACCATTCATGTTCTATCTTAGGAAAAATACTAAAAAGCTCTCTAATTTGTTTGTTGTTTTCCATTAATCCTAATTAGTGAAAATAAAAACAAGAAAGAAAAAGATATAATTGCAGAATCTAAAGGAAATAACTCCGAGCACTCACACACCAGCAACAATACTAGAAGTTAGCTTAGTAGACAGAAGATGTGAGTACCTTTTACCTTACTTCCCTGCCAACGGTGCTAGAAAATAGCTTGATGTCTACACACTTATATTCTTGTAGACAGTTGTTGGGCCTCCAAGTGCAGAGGTTTGTAGAACAGCAGCAAGTTTCCCTTAAGTGGATCACCTAAGGTTTATCGAACTCAGGGAGGAAGTGATCAAAGCTATCCCTCTCAAGCAACCCTACAATCAAGATACAAGAAGCCTCTTGTGTCCCCAACACACCCAATACACTTGTCAGGTGTATAGGTGCACTAGTTTGGTGACGAGATAGTAAAATACAAGTGGTATGGATATAAGAGAACAGTGCCAGAAAAGAGCTTGACGGGTAGGAAGAGACTAAATGCAATCTGAAATAAAGATGGAAGCAAGCAAACATGTAACAGATCTAGTTGCAAACGGTGTTTCAATGCTTAGAAACAAGGCATAGGGATCATACTTTCACTAGTGAACACTCTCATATAAATATCTTCTCTTCATGATACTACTCTGAACTACTCTCCGGTTGGACACTCTAATCCATGGTAGGGCTATAACAACACTCCTCAAAGTCTGCCTTCCCCATCTAGATAACCCCACATTGTCACCTTGAGCGCTAGATGGTTGCAACAAACACCACAATTTCATAGAGACATCTAACTCCAAATATAACTCATAACAAGTATTTGTAATCTCTAGCCTAAGTGCCACCACGGTGTGCATGCTGTCACTTTCACACACGTGGGTGTAGGGGTTCGTAGCATGGAAAACAAAAATTTTCTATCGCATACAAACAAACAAGCCAAGATCTATCTACTAGATTGTAGCAACGAGTCGATAGTGGAACTCACCCTCGAAGATTCCAAAGCGGTTAACGAGAGCAGATTCTCGTGGGTGATGTAGTCGCATTCTTCCGATCTCAAGATCGCAGAGACGATCCTTCCAGCGCCACGTTCCAGCAGCGCCCCGCAGTCGGTCACACGCTCGGTACTCGACGAAGACCTTCCTCTCCTTGTTCCAGCAGCAGCGGAGGTTGTAGCACTCTCTCGCGATTCCGGCAAAGACAACGGCGTGGTACCGGAAGTAGAGGGAGATCCCAGGCTTCGCCTTAAGCCGGTGTAGTATGGTGGAGCTTATGAGAGAGGCTATTAGTGGTCTAGTAATTAGACACACCAATTAGAAGGCTCTAAACCAATTAGAAGGCTCTAAACCGAATAGCTCTAAACCGGGTCTAGATCTAGGGTTTAGATTAGAGGATAGGAACTTGTGTGTCTTAGGAGGGAGCCCTGCCTCCTTATATAGGTGGGAGGGGCTGGCGCCAGGGAAGGGAGTGGAGTCCTCCCCAACTCGGCATTGAGTTGGCCGGTTGGAGGAGGTCTCCTCTCCAACTCGGTTTCCCTCTTCTCCTCCTCTTTCCACTTTCCAAAACTTGCTTGACTTTCAAACTAGCCGTTTGACTTTTCAATTTAGGATTTAAATAAACCCTTTATTTTGGACAGCGAGAACACTTAGTACATGATGCAATCATTCCAATTTGCAATGACACATTCATGTACCCTTCCTCCGGAGTGCGGACATTGAACATTCTAGAACATTCCGATGAAAACACGGAACCATTCCCCAACTCCGAAATGGGACTTTCCTTATATGAATCTTATTCTCGGACCATTCCGGATCACCTCGTGATATCCCGGATCCCATCCGAGACCAACAACATTCGGTCTCTTTCTCATAATACCATAACTACTCAAACAACGTCAATCCTTAAGTGTTTCTCCCTACGGTTCGTGAAATATGCGGACATGATCGAGACACTTCTCCGAACAAAAAACAAAAGACGAATCTGGAAATTCATATGGCTCCACATATTTCTACGATTACTTTGATCGAATGAACCACTTACATACGATACCAATTTCCCTTTGTCTCACGATATGTTACTTATCCGAGGTTATGATCGCAGATCTCTCGCATACCTAGTTCATCCTCGCATCGATAAGTACTCTTTTCTCGTTCCGTGATATGTGATCCCTTGTGACCAAGTCACATGCTTGCAAGCTAATTGGATGACATTTCACCGAGAGGGCCCAGAGAATATCTATCCGTCATGTGGATGGACAAATCCCACTCTTGATCCATGTGTTTCAACCAATACTTTCCGAACACTCAATGCCACCTTTATAGCCACCCTGTTACGGTGTGGTGTTTGATGACATCAAAGCATCCATCCAGTAAAGGCACTATGCATGATCTCATGGTCGAAGGAATTAGGTTACTATGTATCAGAAAGCATATAGCAATTGAACTATTGAAATGACTTGATCTTTATGCTACGCTTATCTATAGGAGTATGTCCACCATATCATTCTCCTAACGATATGATCTTGTTGTTGATAACATCTCAATGTTCATGATATGGAAACCTCAATCATCAATCAACCAACAAGCTAGTGAAGTATAGAGGCTATACTAGGGACTTCAAATTAAGTTTACAAATCACACAAGTATTAATGGTTTCCTTGTTAATACTATTATAGCATGAATGTAAACATTTATCATAAGTGTGAAGATATGATAATAACCTACTTTATTATTGCCTCTTGGCATATCTCCAACAGTCTCCCACTTGCACTAGAGTCAATAATCTAGTTTCAAACCTTTGTGTATTCAACACCTATGGCTTTACGGTTGTATGTACACGATTGCTAGTGGTTAATCGATCTCGGATCGACACTTCCAGGTCCGTGTGTAATTGCATGTCTTTGCGTCTCTACGCATCACTCATTCTCTAATGAGATGGCTTTGTATGATTTGGTCTTTCGGTGTGACCTTTAGTTCTTTGGGGTTAAAACATGTTGATAATATTGTCACACAATATATCTTCATAGTATTATCCCGCTGTGAACTACACCTAGTTTGATAACAAACTACTTGACACAAATGCCCTCTTTTGTTGCTATAATAGCAGTCATATACTTTAGCCTTTTGTTGTAGTATCTGTCACAATGTCTTAACTTTGGAACTCATCCAAATCCATTATGGAACTCACTTTCCATTATATTGTGCCACCCTTAGTTTAGATTTGAGATAAACTAAATTCGTACTTTGTGACAAAGCTAGTATCAATGTAGTACTTTTACAATGAACTTAACCATCTATTTGTCACTTCTACAAATAATATACTCTTAGTTCTTCCAAAAGATCATAAGAATATCCTTACTATTGTCCAATGATCATCTTACAAATCATTCTGGTATATGCTCACAACATTTAGAGCATAGGACATATCTGGATTTGTACATATCACAGTATGATTGATATAAACACTCTTTGTGATTTCATACATCAAGTATCAATCTATACTTGAATCTTTGTTTCACTTACCAAGTGCCAATACACTTGAATATATCATCAATATTGAATTTATTCAATCCTTTCTGTGCGACAAGAACCTTTCTTGTAGTTTCTATATTGAACTCATTCAATATCTTGTCTATGTACTTTTGGCACAACCATATTAGCATCTATTGATGCCAAATATTTGGGTTTTGCCTAAGTCTTTCATCGGGATGAAATTCTTAATATGTGTTAATAAAAGATACATTATTTCCAATCAACAATATGTCTTCCACATAATGTATTAGAAACATGTCTTAGCGCCCACTTAATTTCTTGCAAATGCAAGCATCTTCATTGTCTCGATGAAATTAAACTCTTTAACAGTTTCATCATAGTGAAGATTCCAACTCCGCTATGCTTACTTCAACCATTGAAGTTTGCATATGCTTTAGCATCCTTTGAATTAACAAAACCCTTTGGACCGTGTCATGCACACGCCCTAGGTAACCATTCTATTAGTAGAACTTGTTTTGTTTATTCTACTACCACATAACAAATTATATGTAGTGGTTGCTACATTAATCCGCTCAGACTAAAAATCGCTATGAAAGATCAAATCTTGTCATATACAACCTTTGAACATTGTTGTGAACTCCTTCCCAACACGTCGACTATTTCATAGATGTGAAACATCCATGTCTACTTCTTTATAGATCCAAACACAACTGCAAGGTCTTACACCTTTTTCGAGGGTCCTTCAAGTTCAAAACTTGATTTCTCGTGTATGGAACTATCACGGATTATATGGCTTCAAGCCATTTGACGGAGTCCGGGCCCATCATTGCTTCTTTGCATGTAGTAGGTTCATTATTCTCAAATAATGATTCAACCCTCAAATCTTGGTATTTGATTGTTCATCCGACCTACTTGTTTCAATAGAAACTTAGACCTCCGTGACCACAACTTTTGAGGCACGTGAGCCATGAGCATTATTCTTCCGCCTAACACTTTTCGGTGCTCGCAACTTTGCACATATAGCTAAGGTTCTTTAACCTTATCAAAGTTCTATTGTCCTCCCACTTAACTTTTCACGAAAAATTCCTTCTCAAAGAAACTTGACGTTCTAAGCGACAAACACTTTTGTCTTCGGTGTTTTATGGAGGAATACTTAACAGTAATACAAAGACAGGTTTATCCGACTTTGGTTGCAAACATCTTTCTTATGCATAGCATACCAATGTTTAAGAAAGGACTACTTGGATTTTATCCCAAACCATAACTTTATATGGTGTCATTTCAGCGGATTATGATGGAGCTCTTTTAGTGGAAAACGGTAGTCTCTATAGCTTTTAATCTTTAAAATATAATCGCAGTTTTATGAATTATACCTTCGATCTTACCATGTCAAACAAGGCTCAATTACATATCTAACGCTCCATACTCTTATGGTGTTTCGAAATGCAAATCCACGTAATCCATTCCTTAAATCTTAGGTATTATGCTAAACTTGTAATTCAAATATCTTCCTTTATGATCTTATCATAAACTATTCATATTCTTGTTACAATGATTTTGCACTTCATCTTAAAATCTTTCGAACTTTTCAAATATTTCACACTTCATCCTTATTAAGTAAATATTCACATATTCACTCAAATTTTCGGAGAAAGCATATGAAGTTGAAATCCATCGCTCTTGACTACACATAATGGAGTTCGTACAACAATATGCACAAGTTCCAATAAGCTAGTTTTTCGTTCCCTTTTGGCCTATGAACGAAGTTTTAATTATCTCGAAAGTTTCACAAACGCGTCATTTGATCAAAATCAAAAGACTCCAAAATTCCATCCACATGGAGTTTCTTCATGTTTTCTTTCCAATATAATTTAAACGGCGATGTCACTTCCTAAGTGATCTTTCAATCAATTTGTCTTTCGACAATTTTAGCACTAGTTTTATGGATGTGATTTATCCAACGAGATTTGTGAATCATCCATCTTTTATGGATTACGGCAATTATTTGAACAACCCTTTTGTTCTCATAATACCTGATAAAACAAATCCTGAAGGCAAGCTTTGATGTTTTAACGAGCAACACAATAACCCTTTATTTGTTCTCGATGAACATCATCACATATTCTTTTGCTAGTTACTTAGGCCATTGTAGTTCATGAATTGTGTTGTTTCGTATGACGATTCATACCAACAAATTCAGTATCAAGTACTTAAGAACCACATTGTTTAATAAGCAAAGAATATAGCCATAACATGTATATCATCTATATACTTTAAACTGAACAATTCTAGTCTTTTCTTTTCTGCCATATATTTATGAGATTCTCTTCAAGATTTCCTTTTCCGCTTTGAAAGAATCTATCAACATCAATAGTGGAGTCATACATATGACACATAATCCAAAGCATGTATAATTAAATACAAATGTCTTTGGACTTGCACTTTGAAGTAGATCACCATCATCAAATGTTTGGTGTTCTTCCAAATTCCTTTCTTTAGTAATCTCTTGGTGTAGTAAACATTTTTCCTACATCAAATATTCACCTTATCATGGAATCGTCCATGATCAAGCTACTTTTAGCTTATAACGATGAATTATGAGTATAATGTTGCTTTCCAAAACCTTTTGGAGGATTAGGACAACAAGTGTCTCCAACCTTTTGCAAATTCTCATCAAAATATGAGAACATGAACTTTGCCATATTATACTCTATCATGTTGTAACCAAAACTTCGTTTCAGATATCACAATATTTTCCACACAGCATGGTTTCTGAAACAACTCTTTCAGATCCTAGATAACCTTGATATTAAGATAATCTTTTGAATATCAAGAATCATGGAGACAAACATGATACTCATATACTAACACTTGGAATTGTCACTCTTGTTTTAATACCAATTATTAAACTTCATAGAGTAACCGGAACTTACTGAAAGTTTGCAATAGGACTTTTAAACTTTAGATTAACACTTCAAAACAATACGATACCAGTTCGTAAAGTAACTAACCAGAATTCTATAGTTCTATCATCTCAATTATAACTAAGCGCAAGGTGGTAAACGGATGCCAATGACTACAACAACTATGCAAATTCACTTTGATTTAGTTTATGATAAATTGAGTTCTAATTAATAATTAAATTAATCTAGGTGAACTCCCACTCAAAACAATATCCCTCACATTGTTTTAGTGATCACACGAACCAAATCCACCACATCAAAACCGATCATCACGTGAGTTGATGTAGCTTCAATGGCGAACAATCAACATGTTCATCATATCTACTATATGACTCATGCTCTGCCTTTCGGCAATCCGTGTTCCTGAGGCCATGTCTGTACATGCTAGGCTCGTCAAGATCAAACCTTAGCTACCGCATAAGCAAATCTGGCTTGCTTACGTTGTATTCACCCGCGGAATCAAAGACACCCGATCATCACGTGGTGCTTGAGCGCAAGCTGGCAACGGTGCATACTAAGGGTGAACACTTTAGAACTTGAAATTTATGTGCATGAGGGATCATCTTATAATGCTACCGTCGTCTACTAAGCAATACAAGATGCATAAAGGATTAACATCACATGCAATTCATAATATGTGATATGATATGGCCTTTCTTCTTTGTGCTTCCGATCTCCATCTTCAAGCACGAACATGATCTCCATCATCACCGGCATAGCATCAAGGTCAATGACGCTTCTTCATGGTTGTCGTCCACCAGCTTCAACTATTACAACTACTTTGAATAGACACGCAGGTCTTAACAGAAATTAAAGACAACCATATGGCTCCTGCCGGTTGCCAACTTACAATAAGGAACATTGCATACATCAAATATAAACACAATCATGGCCATATCACATCACTGCACACCCCTGCAAAACAAAGTTAGACGCCTCTACTTTCTTTGCATATTTTACGTGGTTTGGGGCTTTCAATAAGTGTCGTTCTAACTTACGAACAAGAACCACAACATTGATACTAGCATTGTTGATCACCCGTTGTAAATTGGATCTTTACTATGCTAGGAGAAACAGGCACCCGCAAAGCCACTTATGCAATACAAGTTGCATGTCAAGCGTGGAGCAAGTCTCATGAACGATGTCATGTAAGGTTAGCCCGGGCCGCTTCATCCCAACATACCGCAAGATGCAAAGTACACAAAAAGTAATCTACAATAAAAGCATCAATGCCCACAATGACCATTGTGTTCTACTCGTGCAACAGATCTACATATAGACACGGCTCTGATACCACTGTAGGGGTTCGTAGCATGGAAAACAAAAATTTTCTATCGCATACAAACAAACAAGCCAAGATCTATCTACTAGATTGTAGCAACGAGTCGATAGTGGAACTCACCCTCGAAGATTCCAAAGCGGTTAACGAGAGCAGATTCTCGTGGGTGATGTAGTCGTACTCTTTCCGATCTCAAGATCGCGTAGACGATCCTTCCAGTATACGTTCAGCAGCGCTCCGCTGATCGGTCACACGTTCGGTACTTTCGGCGAAGACCTTCCTCTCCTTGTTCCAGGCAGCGGAGGTTGTAGCACTCTCCTCGCGATTCGGCAGACTGGCGTGGTACCGGAAGTAGAGGGAGATCCCGCAGGGCTTCGCCTTAAGCCGGTGCGAGTATGGTGGAGCTTATGAGAGAGGCTATTAGTGGTCTAGTAATTAGACACACCAATTAGAAGGCTCTAAACCAATTAGAAGGCTCTAAACCGAATAGCTCTAAACCGGGGTCTAGATCTAGGGTTTAGATTAGAGGATAGGAACTTGTGTGTCTTAGGAGGGGAGCCCTGCCCCTCCTTATATAGGTGGGAGGGGGCTGGCGCGCCAGGGGAAGGGAGTGGAGTCCCTCCCCAACTCGGCATTGGAGTTGGCCGCCGGTTGGAGGAGGTCTCCCTCTCCAACTCGGTTTCCCTCTTCTCCTCCTCTTTCCACTTTCCAAAACTTGCCGTTTGACTTTCAAACTAGCCGTTTGACTTTTCAATTTAGGATTTAAATAAACCCTTTATTTTGGACAGCGAGAACACTTAGTACATGATGCAATCATTCCAATTTGCAATGACACATTCATGTACCCTTCCCCTCGGTCTTGGGACATTCGGAACATTCTAGAACATTCCCGATGAAAACACCGGAACCATTCCCCAACTCCGAAACGGGACTTTCCTTATATGAATCTTATTCTCCGGACCATTCCGGATCACCTCGTGATATCCCGGATCCCATCCGAGACTCCGAACAACATTCGGTCTCTTTCTCATAATACCATAACTACTCAAACAACGTCGAATCCTTAAGTGTGTCTCCCTACGGTTCGTGAATTATGCGGACATGATCGAGACACTTCTCCGAACAATAACCAACAGAGGAATCTGGAAATTCATATGGCTCCCACATATTTCTACGATTACTTTGCGATCGAATGAACCACTTACATACGATACCAATTTCCCTTTGTCTCACGATATGTTACTTATCCGAGGTTATGATCGTCGGTATCTCTGCATACCTAGTTCATCCTCGTTACTGATAAGTACTCTTTCTCGTTCGTGATATGTGATCCCTTGTGACCAAGTCACATGCTTGCAAGCTAATTGGATGACATTTCACCGAGAGGCCCAGAGAATATCTATCCGTCATGTGGATGGACAAATCCCACTCTTGATCCATGTGTTTCAACCAATACTTTCCGAACACTCAATGCCACCTTTATAGCCACCCTGTTACGGTGTGGTGTTTGATGACATCAAAGCATCCATCCAGTAAAGGCAATATGCATGATCTCATGGTCGAAGGAATTAGGTTACTATGTATCAGAAAGCATATAGCAATTGAACTATTGAAATGACTTGATCTTTATGCTACGCTTATCTATAGGAGTATGTCCACCATATCATTCTCCTAACGATATGATCTTGTTGTTGATAACATCTCAATGTTCATGATATGGAAACCTCAATCATCAATCAACCAACAAGCTAGTGAAGTATAGAGGCTATACTAGGGACTTCAAATTAAGTTTACAAATCACACAAGTATTAATGGTTTCCTTGTTAATACTATTATAGCATGAATGTAAACATTTATCATAAGTGTGAAGATATGATAATAACCTACTTTATTATTGCCTCTTGGGCATATCTCCAACAGTGGGGAGAGCAGAGATCTATTGAAGCACTTGAGTAGCAAGGTAGATCTACTTGATT
Source organism: Avena insularis (assembly GCA_023614405.1). NCBI lineage: Eukaryota > Viridiplantae > Streptophyta > Magnoliopsida > Poales > Poaceae > Avena > Avena insularis. Next base: position 473,334,233 of record CM042696.1, on the reverse strand, counting down.
ACAAAGCTCATGATCACAATATGATCATGCATAGAGAGAGAGATGGACACATAGCTACCGGTAGAACCCTCAGCCTCAAGAGATATCTACTCCCTCCTCATCATGGGAATCAGCAACAGCGATGGAGATGGTGGTGGAGATCGATGGAGATGACTCCAGGGGCACTTCCCCGTCCCAGCAGGGTGCTGGAACAGAGACTTTCTATCCTCCGAATCTCCCCATCGGTGGCGGCGGTGCTGCGGAACTTTTCATGGCTGGAGGCTGGATTATTTAGGGTTTTCTCATCGGGAGGCTTCTTATAGGCGAAGGGGCGATGTCAGAGGGTGGACCAGGGCCCCACACCACCTGGTGGCGCGTCTATGGGGGACCCACGCCACCACATGGTGTGGCCATCCCCTGGCCCCTCCAGCTCGTCTTCTGGCTCCGTGAGTCTTCCGATAAAATATAGACTTTGGCTTTTGTCCCGTCCAATTCCGAGAATATTCATTTTCTGGCTTTTCTGGAACCAAAAACAGAAGAAAATAGGCAACTGGCACTGTGGCATCTTGTTAATAGGTTAGTCCCAGAAAATGCATAAAAGTATCTCAAAGTATGAACAAAACATAAGAAAGTAGATATGAAACAAGCATGGAACATCAAAAATTATAGATACGTTTACGATGTATCAGCTCGCCAGGTACGAGGGTAACGGCTTGCCCCTAGTGAACCACAACAAGGCCGATCACCACCTGTGGTGGGCGAACCGGATTATCGCCGGCGTGATGTGCTACATCACCATGGGAGACCATCCTCGCCTGAGGTACCCGCACTTTCACCAGCCGCAGAGCTACAAGAATGGTGGCGGTGGTGAAGGCTGAGGGCGTGACGGTGTCGTCATCCAGGAGCCCCCTCCCCCATGTGTCATGAATCCGATGGAGGAGTGGAAGGTGCCCCCTCCCCTGTTCCCCCGTGCACAAGCCGAGGAAGGGCTGAGGATCCAGCCGCGTGCTATGAGCGACGACGATGATGATGACGATTCCGAAGATGACCCTGAAGCTATGTACTACAGGGCTAGACATGATTATGACTAATTTTTATGTTTTAATATTAATAAATGTCTTTGGTGTTGGCCATAGCAAGTTGCAATACTACCTATATTGAGATCGAGACAGTTCATATCCATATATATATATAAGCAGATCATTAAAAACAAAGTTTAATATTATACATCACCAACATCCATACATCTCTCCATTGTTAGTGTTTTCTTCTAATCCGTAACCATGGAGCATCTTCCTTACTTAACAGGATGCTTGGGTCATCCTTCACTACGAAGGGCGTAATTTCATGAAACTTATCATAATCTTTTGACATGTCTGTCTTGTCCTTCACCCCCACGATGTTTCTTTTCCCTGAAAGAACTATGTGGCGCTTTGGATCATCGTATGCTATATTCTTTTGCTTATCTTTCCTTTTTCTCGGTTTGATAGACATGTCCTTCACATAAAAAACCTGAGCCACATCATTGGCTAGGACGAATGGTTCATCTCTATACGCAAGGTTGTTGAGATCCACTATTGTCATTCCGTATTTCTTGTCTACCTCAACCCCGCCTCCTGTCAGCTTGACCCATTTGCACCGAAACAAAGGGACCTTAAAATAAGGTCCATAGTCAAGTCCCCATATCTCCTCTATGTAACCATAATATGTATCCTTTTGCCCATTCTTGTCTGTTGCATCAAATCGGACACCACTGTTTTGGTTGGTGCTCTTTTTATCTTGGGCAATCGTGTAAAATGTATTCCCATTTATCTCGTACCCTTGGAAAGTCAATATAGTCGAAGATGGTGACCTGGCCAACAAGTACAGCTGCTCTCCAACAGTGATGTCATTCATGAGATGTGTCTGTAACCAACCGCCAAAAGTCTCCATGTGTTCATCTCTAATCTAGGAGCTAGGCTTCTCCAGGTTGTTAGAGTGTACAATATTCTTGTGTTCCTCGATATACGGAGCCACCAAGGTGGAACTTTGCAGAACTGTGTAGTGTGCTTTAGTGAGAGAATGTCCGTCCATACATATGCTTGCTTTCTTTCTTAGCGTGCGTTTTCCACTCAGTCTACCCTCATGCCGTGATTCAGGAACACCGATGGGCTTAAGGTCAGGAATAAACTCAACACAAAACTCAATGACCTCCTCTGTTCCATATCCCTTTAAGATGCTTCCTTCTGGCCTAGCATGGTTATGAACATATTTCTTTAAGACTCCCATGAACCTCTCAAAGGGGAACATATTGTGTAGAAATACAGGACCGAGAATGTTAATCTCTTCGACTAGGTGAACTAGGAGGTGCGTCATAATGTTGAAGAAGGATGGTGGGAACACCAACTCGAAGCTAACAAGACATTGGACCACATCTTTCTGTAACCTTGGTAGACTATCTAGATTGATTACGTTCTGAGAAATTGCATTGAGAAACGCACATAGCTTCACAATGGGTACTCGAACATTTTCCTGAGAGTCCCTCAATGCAATCGAGCGGTAATGTCATAAGCGCATGGCAGTCATGAGACTTTAGGTTTTGCAATTTTTTCTCTGCCATATTTATTATTCCCTTTATGTTCGACGAGAAGCCAGATAGGACCTTGATACTATAAAGGACTTCAAAAAAGATTTCCTTCTCTTCTTTGGTAAGAGTGTAGCTGGTAGTACCTTCAAACAACTCTGGATGCATGCCGTCTCAGTATTTCATACATTGTTGGTCCTGCAGTGCTTCCGGTGTGAAGGGAATATGCCTGAGAGGCATTAATAAAGTGGTTATTAGCTTATTCCTTGTTTATGATAAATGTTTATTTTGCATGCTATAATTGTATTAATTTGGAAACGTTAATACATGTGTGTTTAATAAACAAAAGGAAAGTTCCTAGTTATGCCTCTCTTATAAACTAGCTCGTTGATTAACAAGATGATCAAAGTTTCCTGATCATGGACATTGGACATTGTTAATAACAAGGTCACAACATTAGTGGAATGATGTGATGAACATTCATCCAAAGTATAGCATTACGATCAAAGTTACTGTGTTTATATTGCTATAACATCATATGAAGTAATCCTAGTCCTTAGACCATGAGATCATGTCAATCACTAACACTGGAAGAGTATCTTGATAACATCAAACGTCACCCCGTGAAAGGGTGATTATAAAGGTGGGTTCAGTGCTATGAAAGTGTTATGTAGAGGCTCATGGATCAATAGTGGGATTTGTTCATCCCGATGACGGATAGATATACTATGTGCCCTCTCGGTGATATCACATTGTTAGCTTGCAAGCAAGTGATGAGATCACTAGAATGTTATATCATAGGAACGAGAAAAGAGTACATGTCGGTAACGAGATAAAACTAGGTATGGAGATAGCAATGATCGAATCTCGGACATGTAATATATTGCGAGACAAAGGGATTTAGTTACTAGCATTAAAGGTTCTCACGACCATAGAAGTTATCGTTGAATGTGTAGGAGTCAGTATGGATCTCGTGTCCTGCTCGATTATTGATGCGAGAGGGTCTCGATCATGTCTGCATTATTCGCGAACCGTAGGGTGACACACTTAAGGGATACCGACACCATTTGGAGCAAATATGTTTCAGATAAAGATTTAAGAAAGCGCTGGAATTATTTCAATAGACACTGAAACTGTTTCGGGTGAAATTGCTGAAATTGGTTCTGCATGTAATATTGAAATGTTCCAGGGGGTTTTATGTGAATGTTTGTTAATTAAAGTAATTAAAAAAATTCTGAATAAAATTAATAAAAGGAGGTTTATGAGAGAACGTTAAATTTGGAGAAATTTAATGCATTTAAAGTGGAGCCTTTAATGGAGAATGTGAAGGGGCAAATTTATGTGGAGGGAGTTACCACCACATGAATGAGGAGGTGAAGGGTCACCCCTTGGGCACCGTCCATGGGGTGGGTGAAGGAAATATGCCCTGAGAGGCAATAATAAAGTTGTTATTATGTATTCCTTATATATGATAGATGTTTATTTTGCATGCTAGAATTGTATTGATCGGAAACATCAATACATGTGTGTTTAATAAACAAAAAGGGTTCCTAGTTATGCCTCTCTTATAGACTAGCTTGTTGATTAACATGATGATCAAGGTTTCCTGATCATGGACATTGGATGTTGTTAATAGCAAGGTCACACCATTGGTGGAATGATGTGAGGAACATTAATCCAAAGCATAGCATTACGATCAAGTCATTATGTTTATATTGCTATAACATCATACGAAGTAATCTTTATCCTTAGACCATGAGATCATGTTAATTGCTAACACCTAAAGAGTATCTTGATAACATCAAACATCACACCATAACAGGGTGACTATAAAGATGGGTTCAGTGCTACGAAGGTGTTATGTTGAGGCTCATGGATCAAGAGTGGAATTTTTCAATCCCGATGATGGATATATATACTCTGGGCCCTCTTGGTGATATCACATTGAGATAGCTTGCAAGCAAGTGATGTGATCACTAGAATGTTATATCACGAGAACGAGAAAAGAGTGCATGTCGGTAACGAGATCAAACTAGGTATTTGGATACCGATGATCGAATCTCGGACATGTATTATATCATGAGACAAAGGGATTAAATTACAAGCGTTAAAGGTTCTCACGATCACAGAAGTCATCGTTGAATATGCAGGAGTCAGTATGGATCTCCAGGTCCCGCTTCTGACTATTGATCTGAGAGTAGTCTCAATCATGTCTGCATTATTCGCGAACCGTAGGGTGACACACTTAAGAGTTACCGGACACCATTTTGGAGCACATATGTTTCAGACGAAAGAATTGCAAAGCACAGGAATTGTTTCGATAGAAACCGGAAATTGTTTCGGGTGAAATTGCAGAAAGTGGTTCTGCATGTGATATTGAAATATTGCAAGGGGTTATATGTGAATGTTTGTTAATTAAAGTAATTAAAAAATTCTGAATAAATTTAATAAAGAGTTTTATTAAATGAGAGAGCATTAAACTTGGAGAATTTTAATGCATTTAAAGTGGGGACTTTAAAAGGGAATGTGAAGAGGCATTTTAATGTGGAGGGGTTACCACCACATGAATGGAGGAGGTGAGAGGTCACCCCCCATCCGCCGGGCATGGAGAGTAGGGGCACCCCCTCCTCCTATATAAGGCCCTCCTCCTCCTCCTTCTTCCAAACACCTCCTTGTGAAGGATCTCTCTCCCCCTCTAGAATTATTCCCCCATGGTCTCGGATTAGCGAGATACATGTTCCCCGTGGCATTTCATCTGGAAGGAGTTGCTGCTTCCGCTGGATCGCTGGGGCGAGGAGGTGGAGGTTGTCCGGTGGATTGAACGTGTGTGCAAGTACGAATGCAGTGCTGAGTTGCGGCGCTCGGACTTCCTCACGATCTTGAGATCGGCAAGTGTACGACTACATCAACCACGAGTTCCTACTCGTTAACAAAACTCGTTGTCTTTGAGGGTAAGTTCTTGTTGGATGTATGTCCAGCCGTTGCTTTGTACCTAGTAGATAGATCTCGGCGTGTAGTTCTCATCGTAGGAAATTTTTTGTTTTCTATGCTGCGGACCCAACAGTGGTATCAGAGCCTGATCTATTTGTAGGTGCTTTGCACGGGTAGTACACATATGTTTATATGTGGGCGATGATGATCATGTTATTGCATCTTCTATGTATTTTGGATATTGGTGGCATAGTGGCATGAAGCGGCCCAGACCAACCTTACATGTCATCGTACATGAGACCGGTTCCACGACTTACATGCAACTTGTTTTGCATAAGTGGCTGGAGGGTGTCTGTCTCTCCTACTATAGTCAATATATGATTTACAACGAGTTGCTAATAACTTGGTTATCCTCGTTGTGGTTCATGTTCGTAGGTGAGAACGGTTCTCTCTCCGAAAGCCCTAAGCCACGTAAAACTTGCAATTGATAAATTAGAGGCGTCTAGTTTAGATCGTTGTTGGGCTAGTGTATTGATATGGTATTGTTGTAAGTAGATGTATGATAGATACTCTTACAACACATTCAACGTGTAAGTTCCATAGACCTTGGCCTTACACACAAAGGAATGATAGAGATCATACCACGATGCAAATGATAGAGATCAAATGCATGGACCATATCATCTCACTTTACACATTAGATGTTAGCATCTTATACTGCTAGTTTGGCGCTTTTGGTAGCATTGTAAGATGATCCCTCATTTAGATATCAAGATAAAATGTGTTCTTCCTTGAGTATGCACCGTTATATGGATCATGTTTCGAGACATCACGTGATGATCGGGTGTACTCGACTCTACGCTTTCATACAACAGGTGTAAGACAGTTTTACACACGCCAGTACTAAGGTTCTTACTTGGCGAGCCTAGCATGTACAGACATGGCCTCGGAACACGGACTGAAAGGTTAAGCATGAGTCATATAGTTGATATGATGCCCATATAGATGCTCGCCTTTGAAGCTACACCGACTCACGTGATGATCGGACTTGGTGTAGTGGATTTGGTTCATGTAATCGCCAAAAGGACACGAGGGATGTCGTTTTTGAGTGGGAGTTCATTAGTAATTTGGATTAGTTGAACTCAATCTATCATAAACCTAGTCCAAATAAACTTTACAAATTCTGTTGTAGATGGCACCACCTGCTTTTAATTTCAATGTAATCATGGAGAAAGAGAAACTTGCTGCGAATGGTAGCAACTTCACCAATTGGGCTATGAATTTGAGGATTCTCCTCACTGCTGCACAAAAGAAATATGTGCTAGATGTGCCACTAGGCCCCCCACCAGCTCCTGATGCCCCTGACAAGGAAAAGAATGTCTATGTGACTCGTCAGGAGGACCACAACTTAGTTCATTGCGGCATACTGTATGGACTAGAGCCAGAACTTCGAAAGCATTTCGAAAATGGCAATGCCTTTGATACCATGGGAGAATTGAAAATGATTTTCGATACCCATGCTGCCGTAGAGAGTTATAATGCTACTGAAAAGTTCTTTAGCTGCATGATGGAGGAGAACAGCTCCGTTAGTGAGCATGTACTCAAAATGTCTGGGTACGCCGATAAGCTTGTGTCCTTGGGAATAATGATTCCCAATGACTTGGGCATACATCGTGTTCTCCAATCTCTGCCACCTAGCTACAAGAGCTTCGTGATGAACTATAATATGCATGGCATGAAGAAGACTCTTTCCGAGCTTCTGTCAATGCTTAAGACTGCAGAAGTGGAGATTAGGAAAGAACATCAAGTGTTGATGATCAATAGGACCACCGGTTTCAAGAAGGACAAGAAAGGCAAGCACAAGGGAAAGAAGGGTGGCAAATCTGTTGCCGCGCCTGAAAAGAAACCCCGAGATGGCCCTAAGTCCGATACCGAGTGCTAGTATTGCAAGGGGACTAGCCATTGGAAGCGCAACTGCCCCAAGTATTTGGCGGACAAGAAGTCCGGCAAGGCAAACAAAGGTATATGTGATATACATGTTATTGATGTGTACTTGACTAGCACTCGCAGTAGCACCTGGGTATTTGATACGAGATAGGTTGCTAATATATGTAACTCGATTCAGGGGCTACAGAACAAGCGACAACTAGCAAGGGATGAGGTCACAATGCGGGTCGGCAATGGATCAAGAGTTGATGTGATCGCCGTCGGAACGCTGCCTCTCCATATGCCATCAGGATTAGTTATAAACCTGAATAATTGTTATTTGGTGCCTACACTTAGCATGAACATTGTATCCGGATCGTGTTTGATGCAAAGTGGTTATTCGTTTAAATCTGAAAACAATGGTTGTTCGATTTATATGGATAATCTCTTTTATGGTCATGCACCTGTGTTGAATGGTTTATTTCTGATGGATCTCGATAGTAATATTACGCACATTCATAATGTTAATGCTAAAAAGATTAAACTTGATGATGATATATCTGCATATATGTGGCAATCGCCGCTCAGGTCATATTGGCGTTAAACGCATGAAGAAACTCCATTCTGATGGACTTTTGGAATCACTTGATTTTGAATCATTTGATACATGTGATCCATGCCTTATGGGCAAGATGACTAGAATGCCGTTTTCCGGTTCAATGGAACGGCGCATGATTTATTGGAAATCATACATACTGATGTGTGTGGACCAATGAGTGTGTCGGCGCGAGGTGGATATCGTTATTTTGTTACTCTCACGGATGATTTGAGTAGATACGGGTATATCTATTTGATGAAACACAAGTCTGAAACTTTTGAAAAGTTCAAGGAATTTCAGAATGAAGTGGAAAATCATCGTAATAGAAAGATCAAATTTCTACGGTCTGACCGTGGAGGAGAGTATCTAAGTTATGAGTTTAGCACACACATGAAAGAGTGTGGAATAGTTTCACAACTCACGCCTGCCGGAACACCATAATGTAATGGTGTGTTAACGTCGTAATCGTACCTTATTGGATATGGTTCGATCTATGATGTCTCTGACTGACTTGCCACTGTCATTTTGGGGTTATGCACTAGAAACAGCTGCATTCACTTTAAATCGGGCACCATCTAAATCCGTTGAAACGACACCATATGAATTATGGTTTGGAAACAAACCTAAGTTGTCATTTCTTAAAGTTTGGGGATGTGATGTTTATGTGAAGAAACTTCAGCCGGATAAACTCGAACCCAAAGCGGAAAAATGCGTCTTCATAGGATACCCTAAGGAAACGATTGGGTATACCTTCTATCATAGATTCAAGGGCAAGGTTTTTGTTGCCAAGAATGGATCCTTTCTTGAGAAGGAGTTTCTCGCGAAAGGTGTGAGTAGTCGGAAGGTAGAACTCGAAGAGGTTATTGAACCTTCTCTTCATGAAATGGCGAGTAGCGTAGCACCGGAAATTGTTTTGGAATTGACTTCACCTAATGAAGAGAGAGCTAATGATATTGATCATGAAACTCCTAAAGAGGACACTACCGAAACTCGGGTCAAGCAGGACACATGCAGCTCCTGAACTGTACGGTAATCCTATTGTGAATTTCATGGTTGATGAAATGGATGACCCTGCGACGTATGAAGAAGCGATGATGAGCCCAGATTCCAACAAATGGCTAGAAGCCATGAAATCCGAAAGGAATCCATGTACGAGAACCAAGTTTGGACCTTGGTGGACTTACCTCACGATCAAAAGGCCATTGAGAATAAATGGATTTTCAAAAGAAAAACTGATGTTGATGGTAATGTAACCATCTATAAGGCTCGACTTGTCGCAAAGGGGTTTCGACAAATTCAAGGAGTTGACTACGATGAGACATTCTCTCCCGTAGCGATGCTTAAGTCAGTTAGGATTATGTTAGCAATTGCTGCATATTTCGATTATGAAATATGGCAGATGGATGTCAAAACTGCGTTCCTCAATGGTAATTTTGAAGAAGAGTTGTATATGATACAACCTAAGGATTTTGTCGATCCTAAGGATGCTAATAAGGTATGCAAACTTTAGCGATCCATCTATGGACTGAAGCAAGCATCCCGGAGTTGGAATCTCCGCTTTGATGAGGTGATCAAAGAGTTTGGATTTGTCCAAACTTATGGAGAGGCTTGTATTTACAAGAAAGTGAGTGGGAGCAATGTGACATTTCTGATATTATATGTAGATGACATATTATTGATTGGAAATGATATAGATCTTTTAAAAAGTGTTAAAAGTTATCTAAACAGCAAATTTTCGATGAAAGACCTTGGTGAAGCGTCATTAGGCATTAAAATCTATAAAGATAGATCAAGGCGCCTAATTGTGCTATCGCAGAGTAGATACCTTGATAAGATATTGAAGAAGTTTAATATGGACGGAAGTAAGAAGGGGTTCTTACCTATGTTGCAAGGCAAGACATTGAGTAAGACTCAACGTCCGGCTACGACGGAAGAAAGAGAGATGATGGATAAGATCCCCTATGCCTCGGCCATAGGCTCTATTATGTATGCCATGCTATGTACAAGACCGGATGTGGCACATGCTATTAGTTTGACTAGTAGGTACCAATCTGATCCAGGTTCAGAACACTGGATAGCGGTCAAGAACATCCTCAAGTACTTGAGAAGAACTAGGGATATGTTTCTTATATACGGAGGTGAAGAAGAGCTAGTCGCTAAGTGTTATGTCAATGCTAGCTTTGACACCGATCCGGATGACTCTAAGTCTCAATTCGGATACGTATTTCTCTTGAACGGAGCAACAGTTAGTTGGAGGAGTTCCAAACAACCTGTGGTGGCTGGATCAACGACGAAGGCGGAATATGTTGCTGCTTCAGAAGTGGCGCAGGAAGCGGTTTGGATGAAAGAGTTCATTACGGAACTAGGTGTGGTTCCTAGTGCATTGGACCCAATGGTGATCTATTGTGACAACAATGGAGCCATAGCCAACGCAAAGTAACCAAGGTCTCACAAGAATTCCAAGCATATTAAGCGCCGGTTTCACTCCATTCGCGAGCATGTCAAGGATGGAGATATAAAGATTTGTAAAGTACACACGGACCTAAATGTAGCAGATCTGTTGACTAAAGCTCTCCCTAGGGAAAAACATGATCAACACCAAAACTCCATGGGTGTTAGATTTATCACTATGTTAACTAGATTATTGTCTCTAGTGCAAGTGGGAGACTGAAGGAAATATGCCCTGAGAGGCAATAATAAAGTTGTTATTATGTATTCCTTATATATGATAGATGTTTATTTTGCATGCTAGAATTGTATTGATCGGAAACATCAATACATGTGTGTTTAATAAACAAAAAGGGTTCCTAGTTATGCCTCTCTTAGAGACTAGCTTGTTGATTAACAAGATGATCAAGGTTTCCTGATCATGGACATTGGATGTTCTTAATAACAAGGTCACACCATTGGTGGAATGATGTGATGAACATTCATCCGAATTATAGCATTACGATCAAGTAATTGTGTTTATATTGCTATAACATCATACGAAATAATCTTTATCCTTAGACCATGAGATCATGTTAATTGCTAACACCTAAAGAGTATCTTGATAACATCAAACGTCACACCATAACAGGGTCACTATAAAGATGGGTTCAGTGCTACGAAGGTGTTATGTTGAGGCTCATGGATCAAGAGTGGAATTTGTCAATCCCGATGACAGATAGATATACTCTGGGCCCACTCGGTGATATCACATTGAGATAGCTTGCAAGCAAGTGATGTGATCACTAGAATGTTATATCACGGGAACGAGAAAAGAGTGCATGTCAGTAACGAGATCAAACTAGGTATTTGGATACCGATGATCGAATCTCGGACATGTATTATATCATGAGACAAAGGGATTAAATTACAAGCGTTAAAGGTTCTCACGATCACAGAAGTCATCGTTGAATATGCAGGAGTCAGTATGGATCTCCAGGTCCCGCTTCTGACTATTGATCTGAGAGGAGTCTCAATCATGTCTGCATTATTCGCGAACCGTAGGGTGACACACTTAAGAGTTACCGGACACCATTTTGGAGCACATATGTTTCAGATGAAAGAATTGCAAAGCACAGGAATTGTTTCGATAGAAACCGGAAATTGTTTTGGGTGAAATTGCAGAAAGTGGTTCTGCATGTGATATTGAAATATTGCAAGGGGTTATATGTGAATGTTTGTTAATTAAAGTAATTAAAAAATTCTGAATAAGTTTAATAAAAGAGTTTTATTAAATGAGAGAGCATTAAACTTGGAGAATTTTAATGCATTTAAAGTGGGGACTTTAAAAGGGAATGTGAAGAGGAATTTTAATGTGGAGGGGTTACCACCACATGAATGGGGGAGGTGAGGGGTCACCCCCCCATGCGCCGGCCATGGAGAGGAGGGGAACCTCCTTGTGAAGGATCTCCTCCTCCTCCTCCTTCCTAACACCTCCTTGTGAAGGATCTCTCTCCCCCTCTAGAATTATTCCCCCATGGTCTCGGATTAGCGAGATACATGTTCCTGGTGGCATTTCGTTTGGAAGGAGTTACTGCTTCCGCTGGATCGCTGGAGCGAGGAGGTGGAGGTTGTCCGGTGGCTTGAACGTGTGTGCGAGTACGGATGCGCTGCTGAGTTGTGGCGCTCGGACTTCCTCACGATCTTGAGATCGGCAAGTGTACGACTACATCAACCATGAGTTCCTACTCGTTAACCAAACTCGTTGTCTTCGAGGGTAAGTTCTCGTTGGATGTATGTCCACCCGTTGCTTTGTACCTAGTAGATAGATCTTGGCGTGTAGTTCTCATCGTAGGAATTTTTTGTTTTCTATGATGTGGACCCAACAAAGGGGCACCCCCTCCTATAAAAGGCCCCCTCTCCTCACTTCTCACTCACACCTCCTCGTGAAGGATCTCTCTCCCCCTCTAGTAATTCCCCCCATGGTCTCGGATTAGCGAGATACATGTTCCCAGTGGCTTTATCTGGAAAGGAGTTGCTGCTTCCGCTGCTTTGGTGGAGCGAGGGATGGAGGTTGTCAGGGTACCGGACGTGTGTGCGATCACGGATGCACCACTGATACGTCCAAAACGTATCTACTTTCCCGAACACTTTTGCTATTGTTTTTCCTCTAAACTTATGTGATTTGGATATAACTAACACGGACTGACGTTGTTTTCAGCAGAATTACCTTGGTGTCTAGTTTTTGTGCAGAAAATCAACTATCAGGAAAAATCCCGGAAAATATGCCAAAAATCATATTTCACCAGAATACTCACGGAGCCAGAAGACGAGACAGAGTAGGGCCACGAGGGGCCCACACCACCTGGCCACGCGGGCCAGGACAGGCCACGCCTGGGGGTGGTGTAGCTGCCTCGGCTGCCCCCTCGGCCTCCCTCTTCGCCTATAAGTTGCCTTCTGACCTAAAAACTCAGGGGGGTTCGATGTTTTTCCAGAAAGAGTTCCGCTCTGCCGCCACCACCAGATTCCATGATTCGGAACCAGAAACTCCGTTCTGGCACCCTGCCGCGACGGGGAATTGGAGGAGATCATCGCTATCATCATCACCATCGCTTCTCCATCGACCATCCATGTTTTCCCCATCTATGAGTGAGTAAATCCCCCACTGTAGGCTATGGGGATGGTAGGGATTGGATGAGATCGTTCATGTAATGGCATCAGATTGTTAGGGCATGGTGCCTAGTATCTACTATTAGTGCTTTTTGACTTTGTTGCAACTTGTTATGCTTAATGCTTGTCACTAGGGCCCAAGTGCCATGATTTCAGATCTGAACATGTTATTGATTCATTATGATAGTATTGTTTATGGTCTTACCTGCAAGTTGTATACACACGTTGTTGTCCGGAACCAAAGGCCCCGAAGTGACAGAAATCGGGATAACTGGAGGGAATGGATTTGATGTGAGGATCACATGTGTTCACAGAGTGTTAATGCTTTGCTCCGGTGCTCTATTAAAAGGAGCACATTAATTGCCAGTAGTTCCCTTGAGGCCCTGTTGCAAACGGGCTGGTAGGACAAAAGATGTTGTGCAAGTTCTCATTGCGAGCACGTATGACTATATATGGAACACATGCCTAGGATTATTTAGTACTTGGATGCTTTATCTTATTTATCTGCAAATGCCCTATGTTCTGATTGCTATATGAATTGTCTTGTCCATGCAACGCCCATTCATCCATCCCTGTGCCTACCGCGCTCTAATCCTACTGTTTACTACAATTGTTACTACTATCTTTACTTTACTACTACTATTACTTTACTATTGGTACTACAAAACTGTTGCTACTGATAAACTGTTGTGAGCAAGATTGTTTTCAGGTGCAACTGAACTGACAACTCAGTTGTTAAGGCTTATAAATATTCTTTGGCTCCCCTTGTGTTGAATCAATATATTGGGTTTCACTTCCCTCGAAAATACTGCGATACACCCCCTATACTTGTGGGTCATCAAGACTATTTTCTGGCGCCATTGCCGGGGAGCATAGCTTTATTTATCAAGTCCACTTGGAATCATTATTGTTCGCTGCCATCCATCCATCATGGGTAAGTCTCGTGATGGCAAGGTTCCTATTTTACCATCCACTACAAGAAGAGTGCAGTTACGAACACCTCTGTTGCTCTTGATTCACCGTCTGTTATGAGTAAGTTCCTTACACCACCACATACACATGCTACACACACTGCTACTACTGCTGAATCTAAAACTTCTGATACTTATGATGCTGCTTCTACTGTGCTTGATAAGAGTGGTTCATTAGGTCCTTTCCTAGATGCTACGATTGCTAGAACTATAGCTGGAAATACTGAAACTAATAATGAAGACACTACTACACCTGTTAGTTCACCTGAGTTTAGAGAAAGCTATGATATTGATGACGGTTATATTGAGATGACCAATGAATTTATTAAAGAATGTCAAAACACCCATGATAGGAGTGCTGCTAAGAGTCTCCTTGAGAGGCGTACCATTAAACCCAAATTGTCTCCTAATGCTAAGTTTGTTGGATCTCCCATAAACATTAAAGATAAAGATTATGATTTCTCTGTTGATCTATCTTACATAGCTATTGTTGAGAAAGAACCTTTTTGTGGGACTAAGAATGAAAGTGCGGTAGCACATATGACTGAGCTTTCTACCATGAGTGGCCTGTTTTCTGATGATATTAAGATGCGCACCTACTTTGTTGCTAAGATTTTCCCCTTTTCACTAAAAGGAGAAGCTAAAACTTGGTTTAATAATTTACCTCCTAGATCTATTGATAGCCCTGATTGCTTGATTAGTACTTTCCTGTAGAAATATTTTCCTCCTAGTGCTAGACATGCTATTTTGCAGGAACTTTTTGATTTTAAATAGGAAGAAAAAGAGATATTCCCTGAATCATGGGCAAGGTTTTGTGCTTTGATTCATGCATAGGCTGGATGTCCATTACCTAAGAATGAGCTTCTTGATATATTTTATAATGGACTAACTGAAGAATCTAGGACATACCTGGATAGTTGTGCTGATTGTATTTTCAGGAATAGGACTCCCAAGGAAGCTGAGGAATTAATGGATAAAATAAGCAAGAATTATGAAGATTGGGCTCCTCCTGAACCAGCTATACCTGAGACAACTATACCTGAACCAACTATTCCTGCGCCTATACCAACATCTAAGAAGAGGGGAGTTATTGAACTAAATGATGAAGTGATGAAGGAAGCTAAGAAATGTCTTAAGGAGAAGGGAATTAAAGCTGCAGATGTCAAGAATTTACCTCCTATAGAAGAATTATGTAAGCCAATTCCTCATTCACCCACTATTGAGGTACACTCTCTCCAACACTTTGATGAAGGTGATATCCCTTACTCTAAACCTCCTGATCAATGCTTAGAAGAATTCAATATTTTTATTGTTAAGCAAGATAATTTGAATAAAAGGGTGCAAAATCATCTAATGGAAAACTCTAGAGCTATTGTTGAGTTGAAGATATTGTGGAAAGAACCTCTAATGATGTTAAAATTCTTGTTAAACATTTTCAAATGGTTCAAACTCAAATAGATCAACTTATTAAAGTGCAAAAAGACTTGCTAGGTAATGCTGCTAAAGAAAAACATGCTTATGAAATTAGAACTAGAAGTGGTGCTGCTACCCAGGATCCTCTGTATCTTGAGGGGCGTCCTAAAAGTATCGAGCACGATTCTCAGCAAGCTGAAAATAGTGGTACTACTCGTAAGAAAAGAAAAAAGAAACATAAAACTATTGTAGAACCCTTTGAACTTGCTAAAGAACCTAATAGTATATCTGTCTCTGATGCTGAAACTAAAAGTGGTAATGAAGAAAATGATGTTCCTGATAAAGAAAAAGTTGAAGAAGAACCTGAAAAGCACACTAAGAATACTAAATACACTAAAGAAGATTTTGTTGCTAAGAAACATGGTAGTGAAAGAGAGCCTTGGGTCCAAAAACCTATGCCTTTCCCTGATAAGAAACACAAGTCAAAGGAAGATGAACACTATAATAAGTTTTGTGAGTGGATGAAACCTTTATTCTTGCAAATTCCTTTGAATGATGCTATTAAATTGGCTCCTTATTCAAAGTATATGAAGGATATTGTCTCGAATAAAAGGAAGATCCCTAATGAAGAAATTTCTACTTTGCTTGCTAATTATTCCTTTAATGGTAAGGTTCCAAAGAAACTTGGAGACCCAGGGATTCCAACTATTCCTTGCTCTATTAAAAATAGTTATGTTAGAACTGCTTTGTGTGATTTGGGAGCAGGAGTTAGTGTCATGCCTTTTTCTCTCTATAAGAGACTTCAACTGGAAAAATAATACCAACTAATATATCTTTGCAAATGGCTGATAAATATACTACTATTCCTGTGGGTATATGTGAGGATGTACCTGTTCAAGGGGCGCATAATTGCTTGATATTAACTGATTTTGTTGTGCTTGAAATGCCTGAAGATGATAATATGTCTATTATTCTTGGGAGACCTTTTCTTAATACTGCAGGAGCTGTTATTAATTGTAATCAAGGAAAGGTGACCTTCAATGTTAATGACAAGGAACATACTATCTATTTCCCCAAGAAGATTGATAGGACTTATGGTTTGAATTCAATTGAACATGTTGATGGCATTCAAGTTGGAGAAATATATTGTCCCATACCAAGAGAAAAATTTGAAACTAAGGGTACCAAGGGTGAAAAAGGGGTAGAGGAGTGCCTGGAGGGTACCAAGGGTGCCTGGACATGGTGCGGGCCACCCCTGGCCCTCCACTCACTCTCTCACTTACCACTTTCTTCCCTCTCCCGAGAAAATACCAATTCATTGATCGAAATCGCGTTCTTGCTGTTCTTACCCTCGATTTTTCGATCTCCTTGCTCCGCCCATCTTTGCTGCTGAAATTTGGAACATTTGTTCTCCGGTATGTGACTCCTCCGCTTGTCCAAGTAGATTTGTGTTTAGTGGTTTGTATCTTGAGTATTTTTCTGCTGTAGGTGATAGGCTATGAGAGCTTGTAAGCTTGTTCAATGCTTAGAGATATAGTTTTGATGCATGTTTAGGCCTCTACAAGTCCCTATGAGTAGTGCTCTCCATTATATATTCACTTTGCAACCACTTGTGTAATGGATGTTTAAATTTTAGAATAGAAGATGAATGAGCATCAACTCAACCAACATGAACTGAGGGTGCCTGAGGTTATGAAGGTTCGCCGAGAGGAGGAAGTTTTTCCTTCCATCTATCCATGCTACGAATTCATGAGGGCTGCAGGAATTTCCCAGCACTTCCATACTTTGGTTGCTAATGGAGGATTGGAGCACTTTTTGGAAGATGAACCTTGTCAATTTGTGAAACTAACTATGTCTATGGTGCAGGACTTTCAATTTAGTCACTCTTTGCCTAACCCCATGGTCCACTACAAAATTTACAATTTAGCTGTCGACCTTCCTCTTGATGACTTTTGTGCAGCTATTAAGGTACCTCAGTGGGGATCATGTGGAAGGATTAAAGAGCGTCCTGCACCACTCATGGACTTGTATGCGGAGATTTGCCAAGGGAGCAGCTTCTCGAAGGAGAGCGGGAAAATCCGTAACATTCATCCCCCGTCTATTCGCTACTTTGCTTACTTTATTGCCAAGTGTGTTCTCGCTAGGAAAACTGCTAATAAGTTATCCTCGTATGATCTAGCATTCATCTCAACTGCTTTAAAACGAGACAGGACTTACAACTTGGGTTCCTTGATAGCTTTTCGTCTTGCTGCTAACCGCGAGAAAGGTGGAATTTGTGGAGGCCTCATTGCCTCTCGTTTATTAGCTCTGCATGGTTTAGTGCCTCATCATTTAGACCTACAGTTTCCTATAGAGAGACTCGACCTTAATTCCATGATACAGCATAAATTTGTTTCTTCTTGGGTTAATTTGAGTGATTTGTCTTATGAAATAACCTTTCTCAAGGCTGGTTGGAGAAGGAGCAAGTCCGAGCGAGTTGTTCTTTTGCCTGCACCTGTTTTGTTTAACCTTGATAACATGGTAGGATGGTCCCTCACGGAGGAGGAGCTTGATACGTACTTGGGAGAGCTCTCCCAACAGGAGTAGGATACTAGAAGGGAGGTCACAAATGATTCGGTCCAGCCCTCGAATGAGGGGGAGTCTTCATATCGGCAGCCTACCAATGATTGGGGAGCTTCTTCTTCTTCCCAAGGGCCTAACTACGATCATTCTTAGAATGACCCGCCTGCTTGGAACCCTTACTCGTATTTGGATTGATACCCACTTAGGCCAAAAGCCTAAGCTTGGGGGGAGGTACACCGACATCACACTCATCTCCATATCATGTTTAGTCGGTACTTTGTATATCCATGCTTCATTCTCTTTTTAGTTTTCGTTCTTTCTTTAATTTTGCTTTCTAAAACACAAAAATACCAAAAATATTTCCGTTGTTTCTCTTTGTTTGCTTCTTCTTCTTTTTTGCCTTGGTTTTCTTTTTCCTTTTTGCTTTGTTTGAACTATTCGAAAAACCCAAAAAGATTTTGCTTTGCTTGTTCTTCCTTTTTGGTTCTTGTTTAAAAAAAATCGAAAAACACCAAAAAATATTTGTTGTTCTTCTTTGGTTTTGTGAGTCTGTTGCAGGGTTTAGCAGTCCTCAGTGGAATTTGGTTTCATGTTATTATTCAAGCCACACAAGTGAAGGGCAATAATGAGGATTAATGACAACTTGAGGTGTGGTAAGAGGCTGGCAACGAACTCTATTTGTTTTCATTTTTGTACATATACTCATCATTTTGGGCATGCTTAGTCTGTTCATGTAGGGTGTATGTTATTTATGGATGCTTAGTAGTTCTTGCTTTCATATGATTAGTTCCAGCTTACTAATAGTTTGTAGCATGTCATATGAATGTTTGCTTGCATTACCCTATTCATAACTTGGTATGACACGGTGGTATCCTCCTCTGAGTGTTTCACTTGAATTGACTTGGCACATGCTCACACATGCATATGATTGAAATAATCAGTTAAGCCTCGATGAATTATTTTGCCTTGAGGGTCTTGAATCACTTTCATGCCATGATTAGTCCTGTTTTTTTGCAAGCATGATTATGACAGTTATTGCTCTCTCGTTTGTCACTCCCTTTCTATTGCTAGCCTTCACCTACACTGAGTATGAGCTCAACTCGTATTTCCAATCCCCCAAAAACCAATATTGCCGAGAGTCCACCATACCTACCTATTAGCGTCATTGGCTATTCCGTGCATATTCAATGTGCCTTGTTTTCTTCTGAATAAAATGTTTGCTTGTTATGAGAAAGTTAGTTAGTAAAGCTCTCATGAACTTGATGGCACACTTTATTTCCTGCACTTAATAAACCTGAACCATTGTGACTGTCCATGAAAGTTATATGCTTGCAACTTATAGGCTAGGGATTAGCAGAACCGTGCTATCACGGGGAACGCTTTCAACACCTATAAATATATACCCAGTTGATATCATGCTCTTTTGTTTACGGATGTCGCGGTGTGAAATAAAAGGGGATCCTTTAAGTCCATGGAGTTATGTATGTGTGTTAGAGAAACGCCTGGGCCACCGGTCTAATCCATGCCTAATCATGGTGGAAACCTGCAGCGTAACCATTATGAGTATCTATGAAGCATTCTTCTTATAAAAAAAGAGATAGCTATTGAGAAAAGAAAAAAAAGATATGAGAAAAGAGGAAAGAGAGAAAAAACACCATTTTCCCATGGTAAATAAGAAGATTGGTGAGATACTCATTGTCTGCTTGCCTTGTCATTTGGATATGGGGATTCTTCCGTATCATCGGGCAAGGGGTACCCAGTTGGCGGTTCTCTATGATACGCACGTATTTACTATGATAAGAACTTACCGGTAACTAAAGTTGAGTAGCATTAGGAGCGGTCCTCGTACTCAAGGGACATGAGATTTCCAGTTTATAGTCTGTCAAGCATATAACTCAGATTGGACCTCACTTTCACCTTAACCATTTGAAGATGCTTATGATAGGGGCAATGAGAGCTCAAAGCTAATGACTACCATACTTTCAGCATTTGGAAGCCTTTCAAACTTTTCAAAACCTTTTTCATTTCCTTGTTGAGTCTCCACCTATTCTATGAGCACTTTCTTGAGAGCATAGTTGTCATTCTTAGTATAATGTGCTTGTCTCAATACTGGATTAATTGTGTTATGACTTTGATGCTTGTATCTTTGATATCTTTACTTCTAGTCTTCACCTGAACTTTAGAGGTGCCTTGGCATTCACAATCAAAGGCAATCGAGATACCACTCTATCATACCTTGTTATGAGCATTGTAATGTTGCTTATGCTTATGTTTCATGCTACTTATTATTTTTGAGTTGGAATCTCCTCATAGCTTGCAATGCCTATTAAGTAAACTTAGTTGCATAATCTTTATTATGAATTGCCTGAGTAGTTAATCATATGCTGAGAATATATACATCATATGAAGCAAATGTGTTCATGAAAGTTTCTTTTATCGCACTCAGTTTTCAACTGAGTTGCTTGAGGACAAGCAATAAGCTAAGCTTGGGGGAGTTGATACGTCCAAAACGTATCTACTTTCCCGAACACTTTTGCTATTGTTTTTCCTCTAAACTTGTGTGATTTGGATACAACTAACACGGACTGACACTATTTTCAGCAGAATTACCTTGGTGTCTAGTTTTTGTGCAGAAAATCAACTATCAGGAAAAATCCTGGAAAATATGCCAAAAATCCTATTTCACCAGAAGACTCATGGAGCCAGAAGACGAGACGGAGTAGGGCCACGAGGGGCCCACATCACCTGGCCGCACGGGCCAGGCCAGGCCGCGCCTGGGGGTGGTGTGGCCGCCTCGGCTGCCCCCTCGGCCTCCCTCTTCGCCTATAAGTTGCCTTCTGACCTAAAAACTCAGGGGGGGTTCGACGTTTTTCCAGAAAGAGTTCTGCTCCACCGCCACCACCAGA
This sequence comes from Avena insularis, assembly GCA_023614405.1. Lineage (NCBI taxonomy): Eukaryota > Viridiplantae > Streptophyta > Magnoliopsida > Poales > Poaceae > Avena > Avena insularis. Next base: position 473,313,287 of record CM042696.1, on the reverse strand, counting down.
TTCCGTGATTCGGAACCAAAAACTCTGTTCTGGCACCCTGCCGAGACGGGGAATTGGAGGAGATCATCGCTATCATCATCACCATCGCTTATCCATCGACCATCCATGTTTCCCCCATCTATGAGTGAGTAAATCCCTCGATGTAGGCTATGGGGATGGTAGGGATTGGATGAGATCGTTCATGTAATGTTATCGGATTGTTAGGGCATGGTGCCTAGTATCTCCTATTAGTGCTTTTTGACTTTGTTGCAACTTGTTATGCTTAATGCTTGTCACTAGGGCCCAAGTTCCATGATTTCAGATCTGAACGTGTTATTGATTCATTATGATAGTATTGTTTATGGTCTTACCTGCAAGTTGTATACACATGTTGTTGTCTAGAACAAAAGGCCCCGAAGTGACAGAAATCGGATAACCAGAGGGAATGGCTTTGATGTGAGGATCACATGTGTTCACAGAGTGTTAATGGTTTGCTTCGGTGTTCTATTAAAAGGAGCACATTAATTGCCAGTAGTTCCCTTGAGGCCCCGCTGCAAACGGGCTGGCAGGACAAAATATGTTGTGCAAGTTCTCATTGTGAGAACGTATGACTATATATGGAACACATGCCTAGGATTATTTAGTACTTGGATGCTTTATCTTATTTATCTGCAAATGCCCTATGATCTGATTGTTATATGAATTGTCTTGTCCATGCAACGCCCGTTCATCCATCCCTGTGCCTACCGCGCTCTAATCCTACTGTTTACTGCAATTGTTACTACTGTCTTTACTTTACTACTGCTATTACTTTACTATTGCTACTACAAAACTATTGCTACTGATAAACTGCTGTGAGCAAGATTGTTTTTAGGTGCAGCTGAATTGACAACTTAGTTGTTAAGGCTTATAAATATTCTTTGGCTCCCCTTGTGTGGAATCAATAAATTGGGTTTCACTTCCCTCGAAAATACTGAGATACACCCCCTATAATTGTGTGTCATCAACCGCTGCTTTGCGGTGCTGGACTTGGTGGCGCTGGACTTGCTGGAGCTGGATCTAATGGACGTGTTGGAGCTGGGCCTGCTGGACCTGCTGGACTTCATCACGATCTTGAGATTGGCAAGTGTACGACTACATCATCCACGAGTTCCATCTTGTTAACAAAACTTTGTTGTCTTTGAGGGTATGTTCTCTATGGATGTATATCCACCCGTTGCTTGTATCTAATAGATAGATCTTGGCGTATAATAGTTCTCATCATAGGATTTTTTTGTTTTCTATGCTGCAAACCCTTCAGTGGTATCAGAGCCTGATCTATGCGTAGATGCTTTGCACGGGTAGTACACATATGTTTATATGTGGGCGATGATGATCATGTTATTGCTTCTTTCATGTATTTTGGATATTGGTGGCATAGTGGGATGAAGCAGCCCGGACCAACTTTACATGTCATGGCACATGCGACCGGTTCCATGACTGACATGCAACTAGTTTTGCATAAGTGGCTGGCGGGTGTCTGTCTCTCCTACTATAGTCAATATCTGATTTACAACGAGTTGATAATAACTTAGTTATCATCGTTGTGGTTCCATGTTCGTAAGTAAGACCGGTTCTATCTTCGAAAGCCCTAAGCCACATAAAAACTTGCAATTGATAAATTAGAGGCGTCTAGTTTAGATCGTTGCTGGGCTAGTGTCATGATATGGAAATGTTGTAAGTTGATGTATAGTTGATACCCTTACAACACACCTAACGTGTAAGTTCCATAGACCTTGGCCTTACACACAAAGGAATGATAGAGATCATACCACGATGCATATGATGGTGATCAAATGCATGGACCATATCATCCCACTTTACACATATGATGTTCGCATTTTTAGTAGCATTATAAGATGATCCCTCATTTAGATATCAAGATAAAAATGTGTTCTTCCTGAAGTACGCACCGTTTATGTTTCACCGCTTCAAGACATCACGTGATGATCAGGTGTACTTGAATCCACGATCATATTTCGGGTGTAATACAGTTTTACACACGCGAGTACTAAGGTTCTTACTTGGCGAGCCTAGCATGTACAGACATGGCCTCGGAACACGGACTGAAAGGTTAAGCATGAGTCATATAGTTGATGTGATGCCCATATCGATGCTCGCCTTTGAAGCTACACCGACTCACGTGGTGATCGGACTTGGTATAGTGGATTTGGTTCATGTAATCACCAAAAAGGCACGAGGGATGTCGTTTTTGAGTGGGAGTTCATTTCTAATTTGGATTAGTCGAACCAAATTTGTCATAAACTAAATCAAAGTGAATTTGCATAATTTGTTGTAGTCATTGGCAGTTGTTTACTACCTTATGCTTAGTTGTAATTGAGATAATGGAACTATAAAATTCTGGATTACTTTACGAACTAGTATCATATTGTCAATCTAAAGTTTAGAAGTCCTATTGCAAACTTTCAGCAAAACCTCACTTACTCCATGAAGTTTAATAAGTAGTATTAAATCAAGAGTAAGAATTCCAATGTTAGTATCTAAAGTATCATGTTTGCCTCCATGATTCTTGATATTCAAAAGTTGTTTGAATATCAAGGTTATCTAGGAGCTGAAATAATTGTTTCAGAAACCATCATGTGTGAAAGATATTGTGATATCTGAAACAAAGTTTATGGTTGCAATATGATAGAGTATAATTTAACAAAATACACGTTCTCATAGTGTATGAGAAATTGTGAAGGTTGGAGACGCTAGGCGTCCTAATCTACCAAAAAGGTTTTGGGAACTGATATTATACTCACGATTCATCCTTATAGGCTATAGTAGTTTGATCATGAAAGTTTTCATGATAAGGATGAATAGAAGATTTAAGTAAAATGTTTACTACACTAGAAGATTACTAAAGAATGGATTTTTGAAAGAATGCCAAACATTTGATGATGGTGATCCACTTCAAAGTGCAAGTCCAAAGGTATTAGTATTTGAATATACACGCTTTGTACTATGTGTCATGTGAATGACACCACTATTGATGTTGATAGATTCTTTTAAAAAGAAAATGAATTGCTGAAAGAGAATCTATAAAATATTTGGGAGAAAATAAAAAGTTGGAGATGTCTAGCTTAGGTATATAGAAGATATACATGTTATGGCTATATTCTTTTCTTGTTAAACAATGTGGTTCTTAGGTGTTGGATACCAATATTGGATACCTAATTGGTTGGTATGGAGTGTTATACAGGACAACACAATTCATGAACTGCAATGGCCTAAATAACTACCAAGAGAATAAGTGATGATGTTCACCGAAAACAAATAAAGTGTTATTGTTTTTTGTTGTTGTCGTCAAACCTAGCCTTCAAGATGTGTTTTAATAATTGTTATTTTGTTCCAGTATTATGAGAACAATGGTTGTTCAAATAATTACCGTATTCCATAAAGGATGGATGAACTTTTACAAGTCTAGTTGGAGAAATCACATCCATAAACATTATTGCTAAAATGTCGTAAGACAAATGATTGGAAGATCACTTATGAAGTGACATCGCTGTTTGAATTATATTGGAAAGTAAACATGAAGAAACTCCATGTTGATGGATTTTTGGAGTCTTTTGATTTTGATCAATTGACGCTTGTGAAACTTTCCTCGAGATAATTGAAACTCCGTTCATAGGCCAAAGAGGAACAAATGACTAGCTTATTGGAAATTGTGCATGCTGATGTGCATAGTCCATTATGTGTAGCCATATGCGATGGATATTTTTGCTTCATATGCTTTCTCCAGAAATTTGAGTGAATATATATATATATTTACTTAATAAGGAAGAAGTATGAAACATTTGAAAATTGTTCAAAGACTTTCAAGATGAAGTGAAAAATCATTGTAACAAGAAAATAAAAGAGTTTATGATTTGATCATAAAGGAAGATATTTGAGTTACAGGTTGAGCAAAACACCTAAGATTTTAGGAATTCTTCCATGAATTTGCATTTCTCGATAAACCGTAGAAGTATGGCTTGTTCGAGAGATGAAATCAAACCATGTTTGACATGGTAAGATCAAAGATGTCATTTATAAAACTGCCATTATGTTTTAAGGATTAAAGCTTTAGAGACTACCCCTTTTACACTGAAAAGAGCACCATCGTGATCCATTGAAATGACACCATATGAGTTATGGTTTGGGATAAAACCCGAATTGTCTTTTCTTAAATTTTGGTATGCTATGCATAAGTAAAATGTTTACAACCAAAGTCGGATAAGCACGTCTTTGTAGGTTATCTCAAAGAATTGTTGGGAATTTCTCCATAACACCGAGGACAAAAGAGTTTGTTACTTGGAACGTCAAGTTTCTTGAGAAGGAATTTTTCGTGAAAAGTTAAGTGGGAGGACAATAGAACTTTGATAAGGTTGTTGAACCTTAGCTATATGTGCTAAGTAGCTTGGCGCGGAAAGTGTCCCGATGGCGGCCACAATGCTCATGGCTCTCGTGATTACAAAAGGTGTGATCTCGGAGATTAGAGTTCCTATAGAACCGTGTGGGTCGATAAGAATCAAATAGTAAGATTTGATAGGAAAGTCGTTATTGTTTTGACAATGATGAACCGACTACATGCAAAGAAGCGATGATGGGCCCTGACTCCATAAAATGACTAGAAGTCATAGAATCCGTGATAGTATAAGACATGGATGTTTAACATCTATGAAATAGTCGACATGTCGGAAAGAAGTTTACGACAATGTTCAAGGAGTTGACTATGACAAGATTTGATCTTTCATAGCGATATATAGTCTTGACGGATTAATGTAGCAACCACTACATATAATTTGGTGTATGCTAGTTGAACAAACAAAACAATGTTCTTCTAATAGAATGGTTACCTAGGACATGTACAAGACACAGTCCGAAGGGTTTTGTTAATTCAAAGGGTGCTAAAATTGCATGCAAACTTCAATAGTTGAAGTAAGCATAGCGGAGTTGGAATCTTCACCATGATGAAAATGTTAAAGGAGTTTAGATTCATTGGAGACGATGAAGATGCTTGCATTTGCAAGAAATTAAGTGGGAGCGCTGAGACAAATTTCCAATACATTATGCAGAGTACATATTGTTGATTGGAAATGATGTATCTTTTATTGACACAAGTTAATAATTTCATTAAAATAGGATTTTGATGAAAGACTTGGGCAAAACCGGAATATTTGGCATCAATGTCTATATGGATAGATTGAGGTGCTAATATGGTTGTGTCAGACGTACATATATGAGATATTGAAACGGTTCAATATGGAAACAACAAGAAAGGTTCTTGCTACATGGAAAGGATTGTATCAAGATTCAAGTGTTTCAACACTTGGTGAGTAAAATCACATGAAGATTTTGATCGATTATACCATGATATGTATATATCCAGATATGTCCTATGCTCTAAATGTTTTGAGCACATACCATAATGATTCATAAGATGATCATTGGACAATAGTAAAGATATTCTTGTGAGCTTTGGAAGAACTAAGAATATATCATGTATAAGTGACAAATAGTTAAAGGTAGTTCATTGTAAAGTGTTACATTGATACTAGTTTTGTCACAAGATACAAATTAAAATTTATCTCAATTTAGACTATGGGTGGCTCAATGTAATGGAAAGGATGTTCCATGATGGATTTGGATGAGTTCCAAAGTTGAGACATTGTGAGGGATACTACAACAAAAGGCTAAGTATATGACTGCTATAGTAGCAGCAAAGGAGGGCATTTGTGTTAAGTAGTTTGTTATCAAACTAGGTGTGGTTCAATGTGGGCTAATACTATGAAGATATATTGTATGATAATAATATCAACATATTTTAACCCGAACGAACTAAAGGTCTCACCAAAGGACCAAATTTATACAATGCCATCTCATTTGAGAATGACTAATGCGTAGAGACGCAAAGACATGCAAATACACATGGACCTCAAACTGTTTGATCCGAAGATTATGTTAACCACTAGCAATCGCGTATATGCAACACCAGAAATCCATAGGTGTTCAGTACGCAAAGTCTTTTCAAACTAGATTATTGACTCTAGTGCAAGTGGGAGACTGAAGGGAATATGCCCGAGAGGCAATAATAAAGTGGTTATTATCTTATTCCTTGTTTATGCTAAATGTTTATTTTGCATGCTATAATTGTATTAATTTGGAAACGTTAATACATGTGTGTTTAATAAACAAAAGGAAAGTTCCTAGTTATGCCTCTCTTATAAACTAGCCCATTGATTAACAAGATGATCAAAGTTTCCTGATCATGGACATTGGATGTTGTTAATAACAAGGTCACAACATTAGTGGAATGATGTGATGAACATTCATCCAAAGTATAGCATTACGATCAAAGTTACTGTGTTTATATTGCTATAACATCATATGAAGTAATCCTAGTCCTTAGACCATGAGATCATGTCAATCACTAACACTGGAAGATTATCTTGATAACATCAAACGTCACACCGTGAAAGGGTGATTATAAAGGTGGGTTCAGTGCTACGAAAGTGTTATGTAGAGGCTCATGGATCAAGAGTGGGATTTGTCCATCCCGATGACGGATAGATATACTCTGTGCCCTCTCGGTGATATCACATTGGCTAGCTTGCAAGAAAGTGATGAGATCACTAGAATGCTATATCACAGGAATAAGAAAAGAGTACATGTCGGTAACGAGATCAAACTAGGTATGGAGATACCGATGATGGAATCTCAGACATGTAATATATTGCGAGACAAAGGGATTTAGTTACTAGCATTAAAGGTTCTCACGACCACAGAAGTCATCGTTGAATGTCTAGGAGTTAGTATGGATCTCCAGGTCCTGCTTCTGATTATTGATCTGAGAGGGGTCTCGATCATGTCTGCATTATTCGCGAACCATAGCGTGACATACTTAAGGGATACTGACACCATTTGGAGAAAATATGTGTCAGATAAAGATTTAAGAAAGCGATGGAATTATTTCAATAGACACCAAAACTGTTTCGGGTGAAATTGCTGAAATTGGTTCTGCATGTAATATTGAAATGTTGCAGGGGGTTTTATGTGAATGTTTGTTAATTAAAGTAATTAACAAAATTCTGAATAAAATTAATAAAAGGAGTTTTATGAGAGAACGTTAAATTTGGAGAAATTTAATGCATTTAAAGTGGAGACTTTAATGGAGAATGTGAAGGGGCAAATTTATGTGGAGGGAGTTACCACCACATGAATGAGGAGGTGAAGGGTCACCCCTTGGGCCCCGGCCATGGGGAGGGGCACCCCCCTCCTCCTATAAAAGGCCCCCCTCTCCTCACTTCTCACTCACACCTCCTCGTGAAGGATCTCTCTCCCCCTCTAGTATTTCCCCCCATGGTCTCGGATTAGCGAGATACATGTTCCCGGTGGCTTTATCTAGAAAGGAGTTGCTTCTTCCGCTGCTTTGCTGGAGCGAGGGACGGAGGTTGTCGGGGGTACCGGACGTGTGTACGATCACGGATGCACCGCTGCTTTGCGGTGCTAGACTTGGTGGCGCTGGACTTGCTGGAGCAGGATCTAATGGACGTGTTGGAGCTGGACCTGCTTTACTTCATCACGATCTTGAGATCGGAAAGTGTACGACTACATCATCCACGAGTTCCATCTTGTTAACAAAGCTTTGCTGTCTTCGAGGGTATGTTCTCTATGGATGTATATCCACCCGTTGCTTGTATCTAATAGATAGATCTTAACGTGTAATAGTTCTCATCGTAGGAATTTTTTTGTTTTCTATGCTGCGAACCCTTCACAGTGTATCTTTATTCTTCCCATACATGCCCAAGAATCCTAGCAGCGTCACGCAAAGATTCTTCGTCAGGTGCATCACGTCAATTGCAGAGCGGACCTCTAAGACTTTCCAATAGGGTAGCCCCCAAAATATAGATTTCTTCTTCCACATGGGTGCGTGTCCGACATCGTCCTTCGGAACAAATTGTCTACCAGGACTCTTTCAAAGATTACTTTTAAATCCTTCACCATATCAAGTACATCATCACCAGTACGGCGGATAGGCTTATACCGGTTGTCTGCCTCACCATTGAAATGCTTACCTTTCTTTCTTAGGGTGTGTGTGGGTGGAAGAAAATGACGATTCCCCGGGTACACATTCTTCTTACATTTATCCAAATATATACTTTCAGTCTCACCAAAACATTGTGTGCATGCATTGTATCCCTTGTTTGTCTGTCCTGAAATGTTACAAAGAGCAGGCCAATCATTGATTGTTATGAACAACAACGCTCGTAGGTTAAATAGCTCATGCTTGTGCTTATCCCACATACGTACACCTTGTCCGTGCCACAACTATAAGAGTTCTTCAACTAATGGCCTTAGGTACACATCAATGTCGTTGCCGGGTTGCTTCGGGCCTTGGATGAGCACTTTCATCATAATGAACTTCCGTTTCATGCACAACCAAGGAGGAAGGTTATAGATACACAGAGTCATAGGCCAGGTGCTATGATTGCAGCTCTGCTCCGCAAAAGGATTCATGCCATCTATACTTAGACCAAACCATAAGTTCCTCGCGTCACTTGCAAAGTCCGGGAACTCTCTCTCGATTTTTCTCCACTGCGACCCATCAGCGGGGTGTCTCAACATCTCGTCTTTCTTACGGTCTTCCATGTACAATCGCAGCAACTTGGCATGTTCTTTGTTCCTAAAAAACGTTTCAACCGTGGTATTATAGGAGCATACCACATCACCTTGGCAGGAACCCTCTTCATGCGGCGCTCGCCCTCAACATCATCAGGGTCATCTCGTCTTATCCTATACCGCAATGGAGTGTATACTGGGCATGCATCCAAATTCTCGTACTCCTCACCGCGGTAGAGGATGCAGTCATTAATGCATGCATGTACTTCTGCACCTCTAATCCTAGAGGGCAGACAACCTTCTTTGCTTCGTAGGTACTGGCGGGCAGTTCGTTATCCTTTGGAAGCAACTTCTTCATTATTTTCAGCAACTTTTCAAATCCTTTGTTAGTCACACCGTTCCCTGCCTTCCATTGCAGCAATTCTAGTGTGCTACCCAACTTTTTGTGCCCATCTTCACAATTTGGGTACAAAAATTTGTTGTGATCCTCTAACATCTTCTTGAACTTCAACCTCTCCCTTTCAGTTATGCATTCTTCCTTTGCATCAGCAATGACCCGACTAAGATCATCATCGGGCAGATCTGATGCCCGTTGTTCATCTTCTTCTTCATTATTGTCTTCCATTGTAGTACCATCGTATTCAGGGGACATAGTAGGGTAGTGGTTATCATTCTCTTCTTCTTCGTTGTCTTCCATCATAACCCCTCTTTCTCCGTTCTTGGTCCAACAATTATAGCCGGTCATGAAACCGGACCGAAACAGGTGGCTGTGAAGGACTCTTGAGGAAGATTATTCCTTATGATTCCGATAGACACCACATGGACAAGGCATAAAACCATTCTGCTTGTTTGCCTCGGCCACAAGGAGAAAAGAATGCACGCCTTTAATGAACTCGCTAGAGAGTCGGTTAGCGTACATCCATTGCCGGCTCATCTACATTATATAATTAAGTACATCAAACAGAATCATGATGATAAAATTAGTACTGGTCTAAAAAACAAAATTAAAGCACACAACCGGGACTAAAGATATGATGAACCTTTAGTCCTAGTTGGAGGCATCAACCGGGACTAAACGTGGATGTGGCGACAACATGTCGACACTATGTCATGAGTGTGCAGCACTAAGCTAGTGAATGACGACACTATTTGGGTGGGTGGCAGCACTATGACATGGGTGAGTACCGACATTATGTCTTCAGTGTCAACACTATGTTGTGCTGTTTAATCTATAAATAGGTATGTATTCTTGTGAAGAACTGCAAGATGGTGTGTGAGAGCAGGGACACCACTACGGCGGATCTTCTCGAAGATGTCTTAGGATCCCGTCCTCAGACATCTTCGAGGAGCTCGCCATAGATGCACTCCCTAATATGTGAATTTTTTTAGTTACCCGGCGTATTAATCTATAGCTAGAGAAGTTATTAACTTCAAGATGGTGCGAGAGGGACACCACTACGGCGGAGCTTCTCGAAGATGTCTTAGGATCCTATCCTCAAACATCTTCGAGGAGCTCGCCATAGAGGAGCTCCTCGAAGATGTACTGTGATGTCTTCTTATCAAGATTTTGTGAATTAACCCTATTTTAGTTATAGTTTTTTCAGTTTGCTGAAGGAAGGTAGAATACGAAAAAGGGTATTTTGCCTAGCTAGTTAGAATGATGAACTCATGCATGTGTGTGCTTCTATGAATCAAATTTCGAGACTATGTGCCAAAACAAGATATAGATAGAATCCACATATTGAAAATGATATTTACCTTGGAGTTATATTAATACAAGATAGATAGAATCTAAACATCGACCTCATGTTACCATTGCAAAAATTACTACCAAACTAAATCCACAAATCCATCTACAAGATAGAGCATGAAATGAGCTAATATAGCAATGAGAGTTCAAAGGATGAAGTTGCTCACCTTTTAAAACCTTTGGATAGATGGGGCACCACAAAATATTGACGAATCTTGAAAAAAAATTGGGCATGAACTCGAGCTTGAAGGAAGAAAGAGAGAGGAGCCACCAGCTTGAAATGGTGGCTCAGACAGGTGGAAGAAGAAGATATAGCCAGACCTTTAGTCCCGGTTTGTGTCTAGAACCGGAACTATAGGTCCACCTTTAGTCCCGGTTCATATAACAAACCGGGACTAAAGGGTCTGGCGCCGAACCCAGCCTGCCTGAAACCCTTTAGTACCGGTTTATTACACGAACCGGGATTAAAGGGTCTGTTCGAATCGGAACTAGTGTCTGCCGCCCCCTGCAGCCAGATAGAGCCGTTGGGACCGGACATTAGTCCTGGTTTGTAGCAAAACCGGGACTAATACCCCTGAACCAAAGGTCCCTTTTTTCTACTAGTGTGATGATGAAGAAGTTTGTTTTTTAGTAGGGTTGTACCGATGAACTCTCGTTCGTAGTAGTTACGCCTAAATCTAATTAAACATCCATAGTAGCTAAGACTGAACTGATGAACTGCTATTTATCTGCTAGTCACTGTGTGATGGTGGTGTACAATGTTAAAATCGCCACAAGAGAGTATAGGTGACCAAAAACATTATATATCATGCAACCAAACAGAGAGCTTTGCATCATATGTGACAGTTGTGTTAGCGAGCATGTAATCCAATCACTGGGACAAAATCTATTCTAGTGATGTAGCTATCAAACAAAGTGAACAACATGACTCATAGACAACAAAGCATCCCATAGGAGGGAGCAATAGTTATTTTTTGGGATAGTCTGAGGATCCTTAGTATGCAAAGTTCTAAAAAAATAATATTGCAACCGTTGTTTTGTACGGAAAAACTGCAGCTGTTTCTAGACAGCGGTAGAAACCTACTAGCTGTGAGATGGATGCATTAGCACATGACAATTAAATAGAACAATTATCAACGTTGACCTGTGGTCATGCATGTACGCTTCGTCCTTCATCTTTTAATTTGTCCACACTCTCTTCCTGGTCAGTTTAATTATGGCTAGATGGACCACGCAATTGGTAGCCACATAAGTGATTATTGTAGAAATTATGAATCCTTAATATTTGTTGTATATTGATTTGATCCTCGTGGAGAGTATATATAGACGTATAGGGGTAGGTGGAAACTTGGAGTACAAGATGTAGAGTTCTAGTCTATCTCTAGTCTATATACGTATACGTATTCTAACATCCTCTCAATCGGAGCGGGGGTGAAGCGGATGCTTGCGACTGAATTTGAAGTCTTGCGTTTTCGTCGTTTTTACCTCTTTGTCATCATCACCTGCATGGACATATCATGGCTGGCACCTAGGGGCGGTGACTGCGTCCCCTTCTGGTGCCTCTCTTTCTTCCCGCAGTCACAGCGGGAGTGGTATGGACACAAGTGATGACACGGAAGCTGTTGACTGGTGTAGAAGGGAGTGTAACACGCATTGTATTACTCTGGTGCAAAGTGTACATATATATAGGTACAATGGAAGGCCTCCATACTCCAGGCATAAAATAGAGGAGGGACCTAATCGCTAATGTACTATACACAAAATATCTACTCAACACCCCCCGCAGTCAAAGCGTCGGCAGAGCGGACGCAAAGGCTGGATCAAAACTCATCGAAGGACGCCGTAGGAAATTCTTTGGTCATGATATCCGCTAACTGCTATGAGGTGGGTACGTGTAGCACACGTATACGACCAAGAGCCACCTGTTCCCGAACAAAGTGAATGTCGAGCTCAATATGCTTCGTCCAGTGGTGATGGACGGGGTTGGCGGAGAGATACACGACGGAGACGTTGTCACAGTAGACCACAGTGGCCTTGTCGACGGGACAAGAGAGCTCTTGAAGTAGCTATCGAAGCCAAGAGCACTCAACGACAGTATTAGCAACAACCCGATACTCTGCCTCGGCGCTAGAGCGAGAGACCGTGCCGCTTAGACAACCACAGAATGAGCGAGGGTCCAAGGTAGACGCAGTACCCCAAGGTGGAGCGCTGCGTGTCGGGGCAGCCGTCCCAGTCCGCGTCCGAGTAGGCAATGATGTACGTGTCCGCAGAGGCGAGCACCGAGAGACCAAGGTCCAGAGTGTCTCGGATGTAGCAGAGAATCCGCTTTGCCGAAGTCCAATGAGCATCACGGGGGGCATGCATATGAAGGCACACCTGCTGAACAACATACTGTAGCTCCGGTCTGGTGAGAGTAAGGTACTAGAGCGCACCAACGATGGACCGATAGAGCGAGGCGTCAGGCGTTGGAGAACCATCCGTGGCGGATAACTTGGCCTTCGTGTCGACATGCGTGGAGACGGGGCTGCAGATAAGCATCCCGGCACGGTCGAGGAGCTCATGAGCATACTTCTTCTGATGAAGAAAGAAGCCATCTGGTCGGCGCAGAACCTCAATGCCGAGGAAGTAGTCTAGGGGCCCCAAGTCCTTGAGCGCGAACTCAGCACAAAGACAGACGGTGAGCTGCTGCAAGAGTGCAGAGGTGTTGGTTGTCAGGATGATGTCGTCAACACAGCGAGGCATCGGAGCGTGTGGAGCGGAAGCCGAGTTAGTGAAGAAACGATGCGATGCGCTGGTACCACGCGCGGGGTGCCTGCTTGAGCCCATATAATGAGCGCGAAAGCAGACACACATGATCCGGATGAGCGGAGTCGACGAAGCCTGTGGGCTGCTGGCAGAACACTTGCTCCTCAAGATGACCATGAAGGAAGGCGTTGGAGACATCCATCTGGTGAATGGGCCAACGGTGAGACACGGCGAGCTGGAGCACGGTGCGGATGGTGCCGTGCTTGACCACCGGGGCAAAGGTCTCGGCGAAGTCAACACCGGCGCGCTGACGAAAGCCGCGAATGACCCATCACGCCTTGTGCCGATCGAGGGTTCCATCCGGATGGAACTTATGCTTGAAGACCCACTTGCCGGTGATGATGTTGGCATGTCGCGATCGAGGAACGAGCTGCCATGTCTGGTTGCGCTGCAGGGCGTCGAACTCATCATGCATGGCCGCGAGCCACAACGGGTCGCGGAGAGCCGCCCAGGCCGAGGCGGCAGCGGAGAAGGCGACGGAGCTATCGTGGCGTTGCAGACGTATATGTCCGCAGGGTACCGTGTCGATGGGTAGAAGACGCCAGCGCGTGCACGGGTGACCGGACCCGGAGGGGAAGGTGCGACATCGCCCGAGTGTCCACTCGAGGGTGATGCGATCGGCGGAGCGACGCCCGAGCTAGGGCTCAAGGGCGACGCGGGCGGTGTCGGCGAGGCGACACCCGAGCTAGAGCTCGAGGGTGCGACGGGCGGTGTCGACAAGGCGGCGCCCAAGCTGGGGCTCGAGGGCAACATGGGCGGTGTCGACAGGGTGGCACCTGAGCTGGGGCTCGAGGGCGGCGCGGGCGGTGTCGGCGGGCGGCACCCGAGCTAGAGCTGGAGGGTGCAACAGGCAACGTCGGCAGGTCGTCGCCCGAGCGGGGGCTCAAGGGTGATGATGGCAGGGTCGACGAGGCAGCGCCCGAGATCGAGCTCGAGGGCAGGGTCAACGCGGCCGGTGCAAGGGCACGGCGCCGCGGGGTATCACCCGTGGAAGGAGAAGAAGACGCCGCCTGTTCTTGTGCAAACGGGAAGCAACACTCGTCAAAGTAAATGTGCCTCGGGGTGATGACCCGATGGGACACAAGGTCGTAGTAGAGATAGCCTTTGGTGTTAGCCGGGTAACCAAGGAAGACATATGGGACGGAACAGGGAGCGAGTTTATGAGGGGCGGTGGCACTGACACTGGGGTAACAACGAAAACCAAAGATCCGAAGACCGTCGTAAGAAGGAGGAGAACCAAAAAAGGGGTGGTGTGGTGCATAGTTCCAGCGAGTACGACATGGATGGAGGTTGATGAGGTGTGTGGCGGTGGCTAAGGTGTCAGGCCAGAAGGTGGGAGGGACGTGACCGTGAAAGAGGAGGGTGCGGACGTAGTCGTTGAGAGTGCGAAGGACATGCTCGGCACGGCCGTTTTGCTGCGAGGTATACAGACATGTTAGATGGAAAATAGTGTCGTGAGAGGATAGGAGAGTGTGGACGGCAACATTGTCGAACTCTTTTCTGTTATCAATTTGTAAGGCGTGTATGGGACGACCAAACTGGGTAGACACATAGGCGTAAAAGGAAGTGAGAGTGGTGGCGACATCAGACTTTTTACGAAGAGGAAACGTCCACACAAACTGATAAAATCATCGAGAATGACTAAGTAGTAAACAAAAACAGAATTACCTAGAATAGGAGAGGTCCATACATCACTATGAATTAACTCAAACGGAAAGGACGCAACTATGGAAGAATTGCTAAAAGGAAGATGAACATGTTTGCCGACATGACAGGCTTCACAACTATGCGTAGCCTTTTTATTACAAGAAAACAAAAATTCCCTCATTATTTGATGAAGTGTGTTGGCACTAGGATGTCCAAGATGAGCATGCCAAAGATCGACGCCAGCAGAGAAAGCACGAGGACCAGCGCCGGGGGTGGAATATGCCTGGACCGGATACAAGTCGACGGGGCTGTCACATCGGTGGAGTGCCATCCGGGTACGGGCATCCTCAACAGAAAAACCAGAAGCGTCAAATTCCACAGTTACAGAATTATCACGAGAAAGAGTTTTAACAGAGACCAAATTCTGAATAAGATGGGGAGAGACAATGACATTATTTAGAGATAGTGGTTTGGAAGAGGAAGGAAAATAAGCAGAACCAATGTGAGAAATAGGAAGACCGGCGCCGTTACCGATAATGATGTGAGACTCGGTGCAAGTTGGAAAGGAATGAGAGAGGTTAACCGGGTGAGCGGCCATGTGAGAGGATGCGCCCGTATCCATGAACCAATCGCCACCACCGGCGTAGGAACCAGGCGCCTGCTGGAGCGCGGCGAAGAGGGTCGGGTCCCATGTGGGCTGCTGAGGCATGTAGGTTGATGTGCCACCTAAAGCCGGAGCGTAGGTCGGTGGAGCGGTGTTGTAGGCTGGGGCGTAGGGCAGTGTCACAGCGAAGAGGGCCTGGTGAGTTGGTGGGCGCGGGCCGAGTAGACCGGGGCCGGGAGGCTGTGGCATCGGCAAGGTGTAGGCATGGACGACCCAAGTCCATGGGTTTTAGCCGCCACTCCATGGAGGTGTCGGCTGCTGGTTGCCACCGCCGCCGTTCCCGCCACCACCGCCGTTTGTGGCGCCATTGCTGCCGCTGGTGTTGCGGCCACCACCGCGACGACGGCGGTCGCCACCGATGCGCAGCTGATGCTGCTGCGGCGGGGCGAGGAAGGGCGCCGCGGGCACCGGGGGGCGCGGCGGTTGCTAGAAGGGTACGGGGGCAGGGACACAGAACCCGGTAGCGAAGGCGGTGTGGACGGTGCGGGTGTGGAGGTTCTTCAAGCGGCGGTCTTCGAGACGAAGATAGGCGACGACGCGCTCGAAGGTGGGCTCGGCCATGAGGGTGAGGTTGGAGGCGGCGTTGCCGAGATCTTCACTGAGACCGGCGATGAGGATGGAGAGGAGGAGATCATCCCCGATCGTGAAGCCGAGGTCCTGGAGCTCGTCGGAGATCGCCTTGAGGCGCAGGCAGTAGGCATCCAGGGTCTGGTCGTTCTGCGGCGTGCCGAAGAGTTCCTGCTGCAGGAATACGATCCGCTAGAGCTTGTTGTCGGTGAAGAGCCCGTCGATCTTTGTCCACACCGTGCGAGCGTCATCGCTCTCACGGACGACGGTCTTAAAGATGTCCGGCGAGACGGTGAGGAAGAGCCAGCGGATGATGGTGGCGTCGATGGCGAGTCAGTCGGGGTCGCGGCTGTTGAAGAGATCAACGGAGCCGTTGACGTGATCGCGCAGGTGGTACTCGCGGAAGAGGAGGTAGAAGTACGTCCTCCAGGCGTGATGGTTCTTCTCAACAACGGAGAGCTTGATGGGGACGTGTTCGGTGGTGTAGACCTCACGGATGACCGCGAGGGTCGGTGGAGTGGAGCCGTCGGAAGTGTCGGTGGAGCCAAAGGGGTTGGCGGAGGAGATGGACGACAGGGCGGCGGCGCGCGAGAGACGTGGCGCGACGGCGTTAGGGTGTGGTGGGTGGGGGGAGGGAGGGCGCGACAGAGGCGACGACGGCGGCGCGCGGGGGAGGCGGCGCGGCGACGGCTAGGGTTAGGACCTAAAGGAATCTCATACCATGTAGAAGGGATTGTAACACGTGTTGTATTACTCTGGTGCAAAGCGCACATATATATAGGTACAATGTGATGCCTCCATACCCTCAGGCATAAAACAGGAGGGGCCTAATCACTAATGTACTATACACAAAATATCTACTCAACAACTGGAGTTCTTGAGTTGCTGTAGACATTGTTCTTGATATCAATGTCGAGGTAGCCGATCGTGATGCAGCCGTGGTCGAGGCGGGTGTGGTCGATGTCGTAGCGCCGTATGTTGTGTGGCGCCATTGCCGGAGGCGCAAAAAATTGCGCGTTTTTTATTGTTGTTGTTGTTGTTGTTGTTGTTGACGGAGCTGCGGTTGTGGACGTTTTACACCTTGTAGAAGTACCATTGGAACGTCTCTTGGACGCGGTCATAAGTGAGATCACCGGTTTTTCCAGGACCGGAGGAACCCACCAAGCACACACGGTTTTGCCACAACCGTATGCGCGGTCGTAGGGCATCACAATTGTGATTTGTGATGCCGATTTGTTGCTGCAGTCGTCGGGGTCATACACGCGGTCGATGCCATCGTCGGGGTCATGGACGCGACCATGCCATCGTCGTGCATTTCAGTTGTACTGTCAGAGGGCGTCGTAGTTGTACGTCAATCCTGTGGACGTGTATAGCGGCGGCGGCGATGTGTCGACGATGATGTTGATGAAGACCACGTTGATATAGAACTTGGCAATGATGTGTCGGCGATATTGTAGCAGGCATGATGTAGATCGTTACTTGAAGACGTCTCTTGTAGCCGATGATATCGATGCCGTGCTTGTGTTCTCGTACCGCGATGTAGTCGTACAGCTTGACGTTGTGATTTTGATCGATGTAGTCTGGCTTGATGACGTGCAGATCAGTCGGTGAATCGTCCTCGGCCGTCGATGTCGATCCTTGAAGCCCCATGTACACAAATATTTGTACTAGATTGATGATTTACCTTGATGCAAATTGGGAATTTGCACATTGTAGATGTATCGCGTAGATGCTTGGACTCCCGTGAAGATACATGGGTGGATCTGGCTGCATGCGCGTGCTGATGATCATGCTCGGTGACGCTCGCACATGGACGTGGCCTGGGCTCTTACCTTGAGACTTTATCTTCATGTTTGCTGACGTTGAGCGCCCGCCATCTGGTCCGCCGGGCTGACATGCGCCGTCGCGCTGTGAGCCATGATTGCACCGGAATTTTGAGTGCACGGAAGATTTAGGGATTTATTTACGGGCTAAACGGATATAGTCTAAAATTGGGAAATCGGAAATTGGATCTAATTTAGTCTAAAGAATCGATCCGATCTTTGATCGAGACCGGGTGCCGCGCCTCGAGGAGTAATCTTCCCGGGAACGGCGCATTGCGAAATTGGTGGAAAAACTTAGGATCAGCATCGTGAGACTAACCGCTGTGATACCATGTACAAAATAACGAATCTCTAATATTTGTTGTATATTGATTTGATCCTTACGAAGAGTATATATAGACGTATACGGGGATAGGTGAAAATTGGAGTATGTAGAGTCCTCGTCTATCATGTATACGTATTCTAACAATTATTAAACCAGATCTATCTAGGAAGATTTGCGCATGACGGCACCACGATTACAGAATGCTTGGTTACGATCGAGCAAGTACCCATCAGCAATAACTTGGAACATAGTACGTAGGCCTCAAGATATGTACAAAAAGGATAAATTATTCAGCTGAAGCAGAATCGACGGAGGAAAATAATGGTTCAATGTCACATCAGCATCATCAAGTTAGTTATAATTATCTAGCCAGTGATCAGGTGTAAATTGTCCCGGGCACATTAACACAAGTAGGGAAATCTAGGATTAGGTCTATGGCCGCGATCGAGATTTTCTTGGCTATATTATACAGTATAAGCTTATTCATAGTTATTTCCATTCGAGTGTCAGCTGCTGATGTTGATATTCACAAAGCGGCTGGGCGTCGGCACAGAAACAACGCCTACATGCTAGCTAAAGAAGTATGGACGGGCGCCGAGACTGTCTGCCACTGTTCTTCTAACTCTTAAATTATGTGCAGCAAGGATTAAACAGTCTCCTGGAGCAAGAACCAACGGACAACAATGGTCCAATATCACATCACTGTCATCGGATAAATTATCAAGTGATTATCAGGGTTCATTTGCCCACATCAGTTGGCACAAGCAGGAAAATCTTTGTTTAGATCTCGACCCGTGATTGAGGTTTTTTCTGTTTTAGTGTCCTTTGTAAAATGCATCGGCAGTACATGCACTTACCCTGAATTTACATTTTAGCACACCAATTTACAAATGATGTGTCGGAGACTTAAGAGGACCAAAATTTGTGTAATTAAAGAGCTGCGTCCATTCATATAGAAGGAGAAACATACACATTTGCATCGTTTTCATAATCCAACATATAACTCGAAGTACATGGTATCAAAGCACTAGGGGAAGATGAAGGACAATGCGACCAAGGACATAACCGATACTATTCGTTTTGGAGTTTTTGACATTTATTTATGGAGTATATTTAACTCGAGACCGAACCCTTCCGAATATATTAGCGCTTTATTTCCATCCTTCATTGGCCCTGCCGCCATCGTCCACACTTTCTTTTTGATTGAGAATACCGTCCACACATTCAAGGGGTGTGTAGGCTCTTATTAGCGACAAGCGGGTGGAGCCACAGAAAGCATCATGCCCGATTTAGATTCAAGCAAATGAAATGAACGGATCTCTGGGAACGAGACGCAGCTCTCAAATTATCACGTTTCGAGCTGATCACCATCAGAAAAAGAACAATCTCAGAATTGGACTGGTTATGTGGTCGCAGGTCATGGGTTCGTGTCCTAAGAGCATCTCCAGGAACAGCGCTAAAAATTGGCGCTGTATAAATCGTTTGGCACGCGCAATTCCGGTTGTCAAAAGACAGAAACGCTAAAAACAGGTTATAGCGCGCGCGGCAAAAAAAAACGAAATGACAGGCTCTGTAAATTTTCAGCACGCGCGCGCAGGAACAACAAAATCACATACAAATGACAAAACAAAGATCAAACACACATAATAAATCAAGAATAAATAGTTCAAATATTCATACAACATCAACACAAATGAATAGTTTAAAGTACCGATACAACAACAACACATACAACAAATGTATCTCAAAGAACATACAACAATCATAGGAGAACATCAATTTCCTCCATTCCAAACCCACCACTCCGCCATGACATCCTTTTGGAGATCATCATGCACCTCATTAACTCGAATGGCATGGTACGAGGTAAGGAACCGGGCTATCCTATCTTGCCTCCTTCGAATTCGGACGGGTTGTCCCACATACTCATAGTTGTAGTCGAGACCATCCTCACCACGCTCATCCTCTATGATCATGTTATGCATGATCACACAAGCCATCATGATGTACCAAAGGATCTCTTGATTCCAAAACCGAGCCGGTCCACGCACAATTGCAAATTGAGCTTGCAATATCCCGAATGCTCTCTCCATATCTTTCCTTGCCGCCGCTTGTGCATTATGGAAATCGACTTCTCTCTTGCCTTCTGGATCCTTGACCGGCTTCACAAATGTCCTCCACCTTGGGTAGATGCCATCAGCAAGGAAGTAGCCATAGGTGTATGTTTTGTTGTTTGCCACAAACTGCACCGGTGGAGTTTCACCATTAGCTATCCTACCCATGAGTGGTGACCGCTCGAGAACCTTGATATCATTGCAAGATCCGGGCATCCCAAAAAAAGCATGCCAAATCCATGTCTCATAATCGGCCACGGCTTCAAGGATGATGGTGGAATCCTTCTTGTGGCCTTTGAATTGTCCATGCCAAGCCGCAGGACAATTCTTCTGATGGGTTCGTAGCATGGAAAACAAAAAATTTCTACCGCAAGAACGAACAAAACACAGATCTAATCGAGATAAAAGCCAAAATCTAATCTATTAGACATGTGCAACGAGATAGATCTGTACTAACCCTCGTAGATCCGAAAGCGTTACGACATTGGATCTCAGGGTTGATGTAGTCGATCACTTGCCGATCTCAAGATCGTGTGGACGATCCTTCCGGCAGCGCTTCCGCAGTCGGTCACACGTGTGGAGTCGAAGCAGACCTTCCTCTCCCCGTTCCAGCGAGCAGCGGAGGTAGTAGATCTTCTCCACGGAATCCCAGCAGCACGACGGTGTGGTGGTGGTGGTGGAGTAGAGAATTCTGCAGGGCTTCGCCTAAGCCTGAGCAGAGGGAAGGAGGAGGAGAGAGGCGGCGGCTAGGGTATGAAGTGGAGGGAGCAAGGGGTGGCGCCCCCACCCCTCTATTTAAAGGAGGGAGGCGCCATGGGAGGGGGAGTCCTAGAAGGACTCCCCTCCGTTCCTTGGCCGACGGATTGGGAGGGGCGAAGGAGTCCTCCTCCCCCACGACTCCTTGTCTTGCCCCACAAGGACTCCTTGATCCTTTCTTGGTTTTCAAGCAAACTCCAAGAAATCTCCTAGAACCTTCCGGAACATTCCGAAACCTTCTAGAATCCCCATACAAATACTCCAGAACATTTCCTAACTTAGAAAATGATCCCCAATATATGAATCTTATTCTCCGGACAATTCCGGATCTCCTCGTGATGTTCCGGATCCAATCCGAGACTCCGAACAACATTCGGTCTCCAACGCATATTCCATATCTACTTAAAACAACTTCGAACCTTAAGTGTGTCACCCTACGGTTCGTGAATATGCAGACATGATGAAGACACCTCTCCGATCAATAACCATCAGCGGGATCTGGAGATCCATAATGGCTCCTACATACTCAACGAGGACTTCGTGATCAATAGAACCATTAACATACGAAACCAATTCCCTTTGTCACGCGATATTCTACTTATCCGAGGTTTGATCGTCGGTATCTCCATACCTAGTTCTACCTCGTTACTGATAAGTACTCTTTACTTGTTCCATGTTATGTCATCCCTTGTGACCTAGTCACATGCTTGCAAGCTAACTAGATGACATTCCACCGAGAGGGCCCAAAGCATATTTATTCGTCATATGGATGGACAAATCCCAATCTTGGTCCATGCGCTTCAACACATACTTTCAGAATACCCAATGACACCTTTATAACCACCCAGTTACGAAGCAGTGTTTGATGTCATCAAAGTACCCATCCGGTGATGGTGATTAACATAACCTCATGGTCGAAGGATTAGGTTACTATGCATTTGAAAGCTTATATGTCTGAACTAAATGACTTGATCTTATGCTACGCTTACTATGGGTGTGTGTCCATCACATCATTCTCCTAATGATATAACCTTGTTATTAATGACATCCAATGTCCATGATCAGGAAACCATGATCATCATTTAATCAACAAGCTAGTTCCACAAGAGGCTTACTAGGGACTCTTTTATGTTTACAAAACACACACGTATCAGTGTTTCCTTATAATACAATTATAGCATGGGATGTAAACATTTATCATAAACACAAAGATATAATAATAACCACTTTTATTATTGCCTCTTGGGCATATCTCCAACAGTCTCTCACTTGCACTAGAGTCAATAATCTAGATTACATGGTAATATACCTAACACCCATGGCGTTCTGGTGTTGGTCATGCTTTGCTCTAGGGAGAGGTTTAGTCAATGGATCTGCCACATTCAGATCAGTGTGTACTTTGCAAATCTTTATGTCACCGTCTCGGACATACTCGCGAATAGCATGGAAACGTAGCTTGATGTGCTTCAGCTTGCTATGTGACCTTGGCTCCTGTGCATTAGCTATGGCACCTGTTTTGTCACAGTAGATGGCCATCGGGTCCAACGCACTGGGAACCACGCCAAGTTCAGTAATGAACTCCTTCATCCATATGGCTTGTTGTGCAGCCTCCGAAGCAACTATGTATTCCGATTCAGTTGAAGAGTTCGCCACAACGCTTTGTTTGGCACTCCTCCATCTCACTACAGCACCATTTAAAATAAATACGTATCTAGACTGTGACTTCGAGTCATCTGGATCGGTGTTCCAACTAGCATCAGTGTAACCGTTTACAACAAGTTGTTCATCACCTCCATAAGAAAGAACCATATCCTTAGTCCTATTCAGGTACTTTAGGATATTCTTGACTGTTATCTAGTGTTCCATCCCAGGATCACTTTGATATCTGCTAGTCAAACTAACAGCATGTTCTATATCCGGTCTTGTACACAGCATGGCATACATGATAGAACCTATGGCCGAGGCATAGAGAATATTATTCATCTTTTCTCTATCTTCTGCCGTAGCCGGACTTTGAGTCTTACTCAAGGTCTTACCTGACAACATGGGCACGAACCCTTTCTTGCTCTCTTCCATTCTAAACTTCTTTAGAACTTTGTCTAAGTATGTACTTTATGAAAGCGCTATTAGGCATCTTGATCTATCTCTATAAATCTTGATGCCTAGAATATATGCCGCTTTGCCAATATCCTTCATTGAAAAACTATTATTCAAATAGGTTTTGACGCTATTAAGAAGTTCTATATCATTCCCAATCAACAATATATCATCTACATATAGTACAAGGAATGCTACAGAGCTCCCACTCACTTTCTTGTAAATACAAGCTTCTCCATAAGTTTGTATAAATCCAAAGTTTTTGATTACTTTATCAAAATGTTGATTCCAACTCCGGGATGCTTGTTTCAGTCCATAAATGGAGCGTTGTAGTTTGCATACCTTGTCAGCATCACTAGGATCGACAAAACCCTTGGGTTGTACCATATACAACTCTTCCTCAATGTCACCATTAAGGAACGCTGTTTTGACATCCATCTGCCAAATTTCATAATCGAAATATGCAGCGATTGCTAACAAAATCCTCACAGACTTTAGCTTCGCTACTGGTGAGAAAGTCTCATCATAGTCAACTCCTTGAATTTGTCGGAACCCTTTCGCGACAAGTCGAGCTTTATAGACGGTAACATTACCATCAACATCTGTTTTTCTTTTGAAAATCCATTTGTTCTCGACAGCCTTACGACCATCCGGTAAGTCCACCAAAGTCCATAATTGGTTTTCGTACATGGATTCCATTTTGGATTTCATGGCTTCTTGCCATTTGTCGGAATCTGGGCTCACCATAGCTTCTTCATACGTCGCAGGGTCATCAGTGTTGTCCACCAACATGACGTTCAAGGTAGAGTCATACCAATCAGGAGTGGTACGAACCCTCCTTGACTTGCGAGGTTCTGCAGTAACTTTGTTCGAAGTTTCATGATCACCATCATTAGCTTCCTCTCCAGTTGGTGCAGGCGGCACAAAAACATCTTCCGGTGCTGCGCTACTCTCAACTCCGAGAGAAGGTTCAATAACCTCATCGAGTTCTACTTTCCTTCCAGTCACTTCTTTCGAGAGAAACTCCTTCTCAAGAAAGGATCCATTCTTGGCAATGAAAACTTTGCCTTCGGATCTATGATAGAAGGTATACCCAATTGTTTCTTTAGGGTATCCTATGAAGACGCATTTCTCCTCTTTGGGTTCAAGCTTATCAGGTTGTAACTTCTTTACATACGCTTCGCAACCCCAAACTTTAAGGAACGATAACTTAGGTTTCCTACCAAACCACAATTCGTACGGTGTCGTTTCAACGGATTTAGATGGTGCCCTATTTAAAGTGAATGCGGCTGTCTCTAATGCATAGCCCCAAAATGATAGTGGTAAATCTGTAAGAGACATCATAGACCGAACCATATCTAAGAGAGTTTGATTACGACGTTCAGACACACCATTACGCTATGGTGTTCCCGGCGGTGTGAACTACGAAAGTATTCCACATTTCTTTAAATGCATGCCAAACTCATAACTCAGATATTCACCTCCGCGGTCAGAACGCAGAAACTTAATCTTCTTGTTACGATGATTTTCCACTTCACTTTGAAATTCCTTAAACTTCTCGAAAGTTTCGGACTTATGTTTCATAAAGTAGACATACCCATATCTGCTTAAGTCATCCGTGAAAGTGAGAACATAACGATATCCACCACGCGATGCTACACTCATTGGACCGCACATATCGGCATGTATTATTTCCAATAAGTCTGTAGCTCGCTCCATTATTCCAGAGAATGGAGTCTTAGTCATTTTTCCCATTAGACATGCTTCGCATCTTTCAAGTGATTCAAAATCAAGTGATTCAAGAAGTCCATCAGAATGGAGTTTCTTCATACGCTTCACTCCAATGTGACCAAGACGACAGTGCCACATATATGTAGAATTATCATTCAATTTTATTCGTTTAGCATCTATGTTGTGAACATGTGTATCAATACTATCGAGATTCAATAAGAATAAACCATTCATCTCAGGTGCATTACCATAAAAGATATTACTCATATAAATCGAACAACCTTTATTCTCAGACTTAAAAGAGTAACCGTCTCACAATAAACAAGATCCAGATATAATGTTCATGCTTAACGCAGGCACCAAATAACAATTATTTAAATTTAAAACTAATCCCGATGGTAGATGTAGAGGGAGTGTGCCGACGGCGATCACATCAACCTTGGAGCCATTTCCAGCGCCGTCACCTCGTCTCTCTTGCCGTCTTTGTTTATTCCAGCTCTGTTTGAGTTACAAATATGAGGAACCGAACCAGTATCAAATACCCAGGCACTACTACGATTACTAGTAAGATACACATCAATAACATGTATATCGAATATACCTTTCTTCTTGATGTTGCCGTTCTTCAGATCCGCCAGGTACTTGGGGCGATTCGCTTCGGTGACCAACACCCTTGCAGTAGAAGCATTCAGTTTCAGGCTTAGGACCAGCCTTGGGCTTCTTAGCAGGTGCGGCAGCTTTCTTGCCGTCCTTCTTGAAGTTGCCCTTTTTATTAGGCTTGCCCTGTTTCTTGAAATTGGTGGTCTTATTGACCATCAACACTCGATGCTCCTTCTTGATCTCCACTTCAGCAGTTTTCAGCATGGACGACAGTTCAGGCAACGTCTTGTTCATGTAGTGCATATTGTAGTTCATCACAAAGTTCTTATAACTCGGTGGCAGTGATTGGAGGACACGGTGAATCCCTAACTCATTAGGAATCATTATCCCCAACTCTTGGAGCTTGTTTGCATGCCCAGGCATGGTGAGCACGTGCTCGCTAACGGAGCTTAACTCTTCCATCTTACAGGTAAAGAACTTTTCGGAGGCCTCATAGCTCTCCACGGCCGCGTGAGTCTCAAAAATGAGCTTGAGCTCCTTAATGATCTCGAACGGGTCGTGGTGCTCAAAACGCTTCTAGAGCTCCATTTCTAAACCGTATAGTATGACACACTGAACTGTGGAGTAATGATTTTTCCGAGTGGCGTAAACATTCTTTACGTCATCGGTGGCATCATCTGCAGGTGGGTCACCTAGCGGTGCTTCAAGCACATAGGTCATCTGACCAGCCCGGAGGACAATCTTCAGACCACGGAGCCAGTCCGTGAAGTTGCTTCCATTGTTCTTAAGCTTTTCTTTCTCTAGGAACGCATTGAAATTGATGGAGAGGTTCGCCATAATCTACAACAAATTTGCAAGTAGTTTAGACTAAGTTTATGATAAATTGAGTTCAATTTTAATTCTTAAATTAACTAGGTGAACTCCCACTCAAAACAACATCCCTCACATTGTCTTAGTGATTACATGAACCAAGTCCACTACACCAAGTCCGATCTTCATGAGAGAAGATGTAGTTTCATCGGCGAACAATCTTCATGTTCATCATATCACTCATATGATTCATGCTCTAACTTTCGGTATTCCGTGTTCCGAGACCATGTCTGTACATGCTAGGCTCGTCAAGATTAACCTTAGTTTCTGCATGTGCAAATCTGGCTTGCACCCGTTGTATGCACACGTAGAATCTATCACATCCGATCATCACGAGATGCTTGAGAGGCGAGTCTTAGCAACGGTGCCAACTAAGGACGAACACTTTATTACTTGAAATTTAGTGAGAGGGATCATCTTATAATGCTACCATCGTGATCTAAGCAATACAAGATGCATAAAGGATTAACATCACATGCAATTCATAATTAGTGTGATATGATATGGCCCTTTCTTCTTATGCCTTTGATCTCCATCTCCAAAGCACGGACATGATCTCCATCATCACCAGCATTGCGTCAAGGTCGATTAACCGCTTCATGGTTGTCCATCATCACCAGCAACTATTACAACTACTTGGAATAAAGCTATTACAAGATGAATAGACACGCAGGTCTTAACAGAATTAAAGACAACCATTAGGCTCCTCCCGGTTGCCATATTACAACAAGGATCATTGCATACATCAAATATAATCACAATCACATGATGGCCATATCACATCAAAAAAACCTGCAAAAACAAGTTAGACTCCTCTAATTTTCTTTGCATGTTTGGTTTGGGGCTTTCGAATAAGAACGGATCTTACCTACGAAACTGAACCACAACGTTGATACAAGTGCTATCAAGTGCAAAGTGTAGATTGGATCTATACTATGATGGGAGAGACAGACACCCGCAAAGCCACTTGTGCAAAGCAAGTTACACGTCAAGCGTGGAGCAAGTGTCATGTGCGATGACATGTAAGGTTAGCCCGAGCCGCTTCATCCCACCATACCGCAAGATGCAAAGTACACAAAGCAAAAGACGGCACGAGCACCAACGCCCACAAAACCATTGTGTTCTACTCGTGCAACAGATCTACGCATAGATACGGCTCTGATACCACTGATGGGTTCGTAGCATGGAAAACAAAAAAATTCTACCGCAAGAACGAACAAAACCCAGATCTAATCTAGATAAAAGCCAAGATCTAATCTATTAGACATGTGCAACGAGATAGATCTGTACTAACCCTCGTAGATCCGAAAGCGTTACGAGATTGGATCTCGGGGTTGATGTAGTCGATCACTTGCCGATCTCAAGATCGTGTGGACGATCCTTCCGACGCCGCGTTAAAGCGCTTCGGTCACGTCTTGAGTCAGCAGAACCTTCCTCTCCCGTTCTAGCGAAAGCGGAGGTAGTAGATCTTCTCCACGGAATCCGAGTAGCACGGTGTGGTGGTGGTGGTGGAGTAGAATTCTGCAGGGCTTCGCCTAAGCTGGCGAGAGGGAAGGAGGAGGAGAGAGGCGGCGGCTAGGGTATGAAGTGGAGGGAGCAAGGGGTGGCGCCCCCACCCCTCTATTTAAAGGAGGGAGGCGCCATGGGAGGGGGAGTCCTAGTAGGACTCCCCTCCCTTCCTTGGCCGGCGGATTGGGAGGGGGGAAGGAGTCCTCCTCCCCCACGACACCTTGTCTTGCCCCACAAGGACTCCTTGATCCTTTCTTGGTTTTCAAGCAAACTCCAAGAAATCTCCTAGAACCTTCCGAAACATTCTGAAACCTTCTAGAATCCCCATACAAATACTCCGGAACATTTCCTAACTTAGAAAATGATCCCCAATATATGAATCTTATTCTCCGGACAATTCCGGATCTCCTCGTGATGTCCCGGATCCAATCCGAGACTCCGAACAACATTCGGTCTCCAACGCATATTCCATATCTACTTAAAACAACTTCGAACCTTAAGTGTGTCACCCTACGGTTCGTGAATATGCAGACATGATGAAGACACCTCTCCGATCAATAACCATCAGCGGGATCTGGAGATCCATAATGGCTCCTACATACTCAACGATGACTTCGTGATCGATAGAACCATTAACATACGAAACCAATTCCCTTTGTCACGCGATATTCTACTTATCCGAGGTTTGATCGTCGGTATCTCCATACCTAGTTCTACCTCGTTACTGATAAGTACTCTTTACTTGTTCCATGTTATGTCATCCCTTGTGACCTAGTCACATGCTTGCAAGCTAACTAGATGACATTCCACCGAGAGGGCCCAGAGCATATCTATTCGTCATATGGATGGACAAATCCCAATCTTGGTCCATGCGCTTCAACACATACTTTCAGAATACCCAATGACACCTTTATAACCACCCAGTTACGAAGTGGTGTTTGATGTCATCAAAGTACCCACCCGGTGATGGTGATTAACATAACCTCATGGTTGAAGGATTAGGTTACTATGCATTTGAAAGCTTATAGCAATACGAACTAAATGACTTGATCTTATGCTACGCTTACTATGGGTGTGTGTCCATCACATCATTCTCCTAATGATATAACCTTGTTATTAATGACATCCAATGTCCATGATCAGGAAACCATGATCATCATTTAATCAACAAGCTAGTTCCACAAGAGGCTTACTAGGGACTCTTTTATGTTTACAAAACACACATGTATCAGTGTTTCCTTATAATACAATTATAGCATGGGATGTAAACATTTATCATAAACACAAAGATATAATAATAACCACTTTTATTATTGCCTCTTGGGCATATCTCCAACATCTTCCAACTCCAATGCGTACAATCAATAGAGCCAAGCATTCCGGTGAACCCACGCCGCTTGTTTTGCTCCAATAGCCTTGCCGTGTCTTGAGCATTGGGGGATCTCAAGTACTCCTCCCCGAACACTCTCACGATAGCCACGGCAAAGCGGCGGACACAAAGTGACATGGGTATACCCTACAGGTACTCGAGCTTGGTATATACGGTCCAAATACATACAGGCCCACGGTGTCGCCAAGGCCCGGATGGAGGGACTCGAGTAACCTACGGACTCTCGATTGCTTGAAGGACAAGAAGAAGCTAAAGATAGAAAGTTTGAAGGGGAAAACCCTAACTTGTAACCGACTCAACCTGCTACCCGAGACCTAGCCCATCTATATAAAGGCTAGGAGGGGGTGGCGAGGAGGACACACGCAACCCTAGTTTCCACAACCTTCGCCAGATTTCATCTGTGCACCATTGTAACTTTCGACTCCTTCGATAATTCCACGAGCAGACAAGCAGGAGTAGGGACCTCTACGAGGCCTGAACCTGGGTAAATCCTTTTTCCCATGTGTGCTTGTTTGCTAGCCGATAGACGTCTCCAGCGCTCCCTCCTTCTCCAAAACCCAAGTCCATAACAATGGGCATTGACGAGTTAAACCCTCGTCACAAAGAATGGCGGTGCTCTCCCCCATTGCCAAGTGGTCATCAACCAAATCCGCCGGAATACCACATGCCATCATACGCAAGGCGGCGGTCACCTTTTGGTAGGTGCTATGCCCAAGCTCCCCGGCGGCATTCCTCCTTTGCTCAAAGAAACGATCAAACTCCATCACACTCTCGGCGATGTTCTTAAACAATCTTGTGCTCATCCTAAACCGGCGCCGGAAGTAGCGCTTGGGGAAGATGGGCTTCTCGATAAAATAGCTTCTCATCAATTTGGCATGGCCTTCCAACCTCTCCCTCCACAATCTCTCTCGACCAATCACGGAACCACCATGCTTCGGGCGCTTCATCCTATGTGACAGCCAAAATGATAGCAAGATCTTCCTCTTCTTCCGCATCCCATTCATCATCGGACTCTTCCTTCGACCGGCGGCGCACCATCTACATAGGGCGGCTACGTCTAAATAATATCCTAGAATGAGAATGTATGGCAATGGAGGACACTACATACCTTGGTGGGGAGTAGCGCCGGTGGTGGCGCGGAAGCGACGGCGGTGGCGGTGGACGGCAGCGGCCGGATCATGAGCTCGAATCGGCGGGGAGTGGCGCCGGTGGTCGCGCGGAAGCGACGGGGGCACGGCGGCGATCATCGATTAGCGGCGGGGGAAGCTTCGGCGCGACGGCGATGGGGGCGGGGGAAGCTTCGGCGTGGCGGCGGCAACAAGCGGCGCTTCTCGGTCTTTGGCGGAGGCTGCAAGCCGGGATTTGGGAATGGGGAGAGAAGCGAAGCGCCGGAGGGGAGGAATTTCAGCTCTGAAAGTGAGTGTGCGTTCTAAGCCTTGAACCAGAGCCCGGATGTGGCGCTCGCGATAGCGCGTATACTGCACGCTGAATTTTTTTACAGCGCTAGTTTGCGATCCTTCTTGGGCCGAAAACAAGGCTCAGCGCGCTAAACAAGCGGTTTATTGGGTGCGCACAATTTTTAGCACCGCTGCTGGATATGCTCTAACAAACTATAGTGGCGCGGTGACCCCAACGGTGGAGGATGCGTGGTGGTACTGCTGTTAAAAATGTACCCAGATTTGCTTGGTTTTGGCTGATTGTATTTTTTGTCATGCACTGTGCTTTTTTAGCCCTGGTAACTTTTTTTTTCGAAATGGGAATGGAGCCCCCGCCTCTGCATCAATGGATGCACACAACCTTTTTATTACGAAGTTCACAAATTTCAAAGTATTACAATCATGGATCAGCCAAGGTTGAGACAAAGATCAACCATCTAAAAATGAGAAGCAACAAATAGCTAGCCATTTTGAATTCTACTAGTGTGCTGCCACCCAGTAGCCTAGAAATAGAAGTCATGTGCGACCGTAAGGGGCTGGTTGCATTCAAAAACCATGGGCTCCCGCTGATCCGCCGGGAGAAGATAGGACCATAGATTGATCCAGTGTGCCGCCATATGGAAGACCTGCAACAAATTTGTACCAGGTTGTTTGTTAAAGATAATATTATTTCGGCATTTCCAAATAGCCCAACATAAAGCTGAAATTCCAATATGTATTCTAGCTTTAGTGACCGTATCAGTCCCATTTAGCCAATTCTCAAACATATTGGTAATATTGGCAGGTGACGTATTATTATAAGTGAAGAAAATAATACGCCAAATAATTTTTCCAAACGGACAAGATATAAACAAGTGTTCAACTGTCTCCAACGAATCACAAAAGCAACACTTTTGACACCCCGACCAATTCCGTTTTGCTAAATTATCTTTTGTTAGCAAAACCTTATTACTAAATAACCACATAAATTTTTTAATCTTAAGTGGGATTTTAAGTTTCCAAAGGTATCTACGCAAATATCTTGTGTGATCATTCATCAGATCCAAGTATATAGATTTGACAGTAAATAAACCGGTGGAAGATAAATTCCAAACAAAACTATCAGGCTCATTTGTGAGTTGGACACTCATTAATCTCGCAAACAAATGAAGCTAATCATTCCACTTATTACCGGTCAGAGCCCGTCTAAAACCAATATTTAGAGGGACCTGGCCTACAACATCAGCAAGGAGGACATGTTTCTTCCTTAAAATGTTATATAAAGAGGAATATTGTTGAGCCAGGGAAGTGTCTCCAAGCCACACATCCTCCCAAAAGCGAATCGTCAAACCATCACCAACTTTGAATGAACCTCTAGCAAAGAAATCATTTTTGACCCGCATAAGGCCCTTCCAAAATGGTGAATCAGTCGGCTTTGCTTCCACTTGCGCTAAAGTTTTGTTGTGTAGGTACTTGTTAGATAAAAGTTGCTGCCACATACCTTCTTCAGTATGTATTTTGAACAGCCATCTACTTAGCAAGCATTTATTTTCAATTTCTAACACCTCAATTCCTAGTCCACCTTGGTCCTTTGGGCGAGAAATAATATTCCACCGGAGTTTATTAAGACCAAGAGGTCACCATAAGAGAGTGTGTTGCTTTGCTAACAACCAAACTTGGTCATAAACCGACTCTCAATTGGATTCCATTCCGCATTACACAATTTTCTATAATGGATGGGTTCACCAAGATACCTAAAGGAGAGAGAACTCGACTCGCAACCAAAGATTTGCTTATACTGATGTTCCATCTCTTTTGCTTTTCTAAAACAGAAAATCTCGCTTTTGTGAAAGTTAATTTTCAACCCTGATAATTGCTCAAAAATAGTCGAGATCAACTTCATATTTACAGCTTTGTCTAGGTCATGTTCCATAAACAAAATGGTATCATCCGCATATTGTAAAATAGAAACTCCTCCCTCCACCAAATGAGGTATAAGACTTCCTACCTGACCATCCTCTTTTTCTCTCGCAATCAGAATTGCTAACATATCAGCAACAATGTTAAAAAGCATAGGAGATAGCGGATCACCCTGCCAAAGGCCCTTGCGAGTTTGAAAATAATGTCCAATATCATCATTGACCCTTATGCCCGCACTACCCCCTTGCACAAAATCTTTGATCCAATCAAAAAAACTGAATCAAAACCTTTCATGCGTAGCACTTGTTGTAGAAATGGCCATTTAACTTTATCATAAACCTTTTCGAAATCAATTTTGAAAAGCACTCCATCAAGTTTCTTACGATGTAACTCGTGAATTGTTTCATGCAAGACAACCACACCTTCAAGAATGTGTCGTCCTGGCATGAATGCCATTTGGGTCGATTTAATCACCTTGTTAGCCCTGGTAACTGTCTTCTTTCCCCTTGTAATTATACACTAGTAGAAAAAGGGCCTTTGGATGGGCCGAACCGGATGGCCAGATTCCCCCGAAATCACTTGTCCCGGCCCGTAAGAGACCTTTAGTACCGGTTTGAGATACAAACCAGGACTAAAGGGTCTGGTGCCTGCTGCGCGGCCCTAACACACCCATTAGTCCCGGTTTGTATCTCAATTTAGGACCAATGGGCAGGCCCTATATATGGCACATGCTCTCCTCTATTTTTTCATGGGGGAAGGTGTAGCAAAGTTTGTGCTAGGTTTTTTTCTCTTATGCACTAGAGGTGCTCGATGAAATGCCTGTGAGAGCGATGCCACTTGAGTTCACACAAGACAAATATGATATGAGGTGCCCGAGCCACACTTAAGGTTTCTCCTCTTTGTTTCGAAGTGTCCTAAAAGGTTAGCAATTATTTTCTTCTTTAGACCTCACGGTACTAATTTGAGCACCATTTGATATATATGGTTGTATGATAAAGATGAGCCATCCATGGATGTACAGCGACCGACAGTCTGACGCTTACAGAGAAGGCATGCGTTCTTTTCGCCTTGTGGCAGCGAGAAAACAAGGCGAGATGGTTTTATGTGTTGTCCATGTGTTGAATGTCGGAATGAGCAGGCTCACACTTCCTCAAGAGTCATTCAGAGCCACCAGCTTCGGTCCGGATTCATGTCTGGCTATAATGTTTGGACCAAGCACGGAGAAAGAGGGGTTATGATGGAAGACGGTGATGAAGAAGAGAACGATGATGACTACTACCGATCTATGTTCCATGAATATGCTGATAGCGCAATAGAAGACAATGAAGAAGAACGGGAACCAGATTAGCCCATTGATGATCTTGGTCGGGTCATTTATGATGCAAAGCAAGACTGCGACACAGAAAAGGAGAGGCTGCAGTTCGAGAAGATGTTACAGGACCACAATAAATTGTTGTACCCAACTTGTGAAGATGGCCAGAAGAAGCTGGATAGCACACTGTAATTGCTGAAGTAGAAGGCAGAGACCGGTGTAACTGACTCAGAATTTGAAAAGTTGCTGGTAATAATGAAGAAGCTGCTTCCAAGAAATAACGAATTTCCCTCCAGTACGTACGAAGCAAAGAAGCTTGTCTGCCCTCTAGGATTAGACGTGCAGAAGATACATGCATGCTCTAATGACTGCATCCTCTACCGCGGTGAGAAGTACGGGAATATGGACAAATGCCCGGTATGCACTGCATTGCGGTATAAGATCAAAAAAGATGACCCTGGCGATGTTGAAGGCGAGCCACCCAGGAAAAGGGTTCCTGTCAAGGTGATGTGGTATGCTCCTATAAAACCACGGTTGAAACGTTTGTTCAGAAACAAAGAGCATGCCAAGTTATTGCGATGGCACATGGAAGAC
Organism: Avena insularis; assembly: GCA_023614405.1. Classification (NCBI taxonomy): domain Eukaryota; kingdom Viridiplantae; phylum Streptophyta; class Magnoliopsida; order Poales; family Poaceae; genus Avena; species Avena insularis. Next base: position 473,278,773 of record CM042696.1, on the reverse strand, counting down.
CATAAGAAAGACGGGAAGTTGAGGCACCTTGCTAATGGTCGGCAATGGAGAAAAGTCGAGAGAGACTTCCCGGACTTTACTGGTGACGAAAGGAACTTATGGTTTGGTCTAAGTACCGATGGCATGAATCCTTTTAGGGAGAAGAACTGCAGTCACAACACCTGGAGAATGGGCCTTTAGTCCCGACCCGTAAGGGGCTTTAGTCCCAGTTCTGGAACCAGGACTGCAGAGGCGGGACTAAAGGCCCACCCACTAGTCCCGGCCCGCTTACCAGCCGGGACCAATGGGCATACACGGTCTTATATATAAGATAACTTGTCTTAGGATCGAGCATACAAATATATACATGATATAGTTACATGGACATCACAATAACCGCTACTAGAGCCCGTCTATTCAATTACACGGTCGGGGATCATCGTTAGCGCCTATTCACACTAAATTCTCCGGCGTCATCTATCGTCTCGTTCATCAAGAATCCTGCCAGTTCTTTAGCAATTCCTATTACGTGTTGCTCTGGTAGGATCTGATCCCGCATTCTGTCGAAGTATATAAGAAAAGGAGATAAATATGAATATCAATCTTGATAATAAAAAGTGATGGTAATTAAATAATGTTGTGAATGTATTGCTTACATCGACTCTATAATCTTTGTTCTCAGTGGTAAACGTGCGAATGAACTCGCAAACATAGAATCCACATATATGCGTCATGGGTGGCTTCCTCGCGTGCTTTACGAGAATAGAATTCAATCATAATAATAATCTAGCATCATAATTGTATTGAAATTAGAAGTAAAGAGATGCGCGGACTACTTACCAAGATCGGCTTAAACGTTAGCTTCTTACTAAAGTCACCCGTAACTGCACTCTTGAACCGGTTCCAAACCCTGCCCGGTAAAGAAAATGAATGAGTTATTTATTACGTGATATCTCAGGAAATCAACGAAAGAGACAGATGTAGCGCGAAAATTAGCTCTGGAGCATGTCCTGCATGTCCGTAAACTATTCCAGGGGTCTCTTTAATGGGTCCATGACTTCAACTCTTCCCTTATCAAGTTGAATGTTTAGCAGGATCCAGTGGAAACTGCACACGTTTATATACATCAGTAACTCATCAATTACACTTAACATCGAGTAAGCAAAAGTGAATGTGTACAACAGAGTAAGACCCTCACTTGAAATTGTAAGGGAACAGTATGTGGTCACAGAAATTTTGCTCTATTAGAAACCTTAGAAGGTTTTTCCTCCGTCTCCTCGGGTTTTAGAAACCTTAGATATATTTTATCTGGGTCAATGAACCCAACACTAAAGAGTGACCTTCTTTTACATTCCTGGATCTTCATTCTGCATAATAATAGAGTACAACATATAATAAGGATAATTACTTGCAATGAGCTAAACAACTGAAAAACTAAACAACGTATATGTAGACAATGAATTCAACAACTTACAGACACCCGTTCGAAAAACAACAACTTACAGACAATAGCAACTCATGAGACTTTTGTCGAGGGCGTCAAAATTGTATAACTAGAAGAGTTCTAGAAACTCGACATGGACCTCGTCGGCTCAGAAGTAGTAGTCATGTGGGACTTTCACCATGATCATTATTCTCTCCTCCTTTGTGGATTTCAAGTACCAATTATATAAACTCCGCATTTGTGGTGGCAGTTGTTGCAACCTCTCTATGCTGACCAACGACATCCCTGGGACATATTGAGGGGCTACATCAGCCTTAGGTAACTTGTCATCCTAAGAACCTAGCAATTCCTCAACATCACATTCATAGCGGCCGCAAGCTCCGCAGGTTCTTCCATATTCTGCTGGGGAATGTCATAGGATGCCACCCTGAGGGGTGGGATCAATTTTTTGGCCTGTTTCCTGAGCTGGGGGACGTCCTTTCTTTTCCCGGATGCACTTTGACTTGATGATTTGCTCCCTCTTGCACTTTTACTTGATTTGCTCTTCTTCACTTCCTTTTTAAGCATGCATAGATAGTCATCTGGCTTATGGTGCAAGTCATATTGCGATTTTGTGTTTAGAAAACCAAGTGAAAATGCTTTTTTGCTTCTCGGTGTATACCGGGGCAGGCTCAGGTTTCTTCTTTTCAGGCTGCGCAACACATTCGGCCTTTGCGATCGCTGCGTTTTCCTCCTCAGTACGATCGTAAGGTCTGATGGGAAGATTCTTATGAGGTACTCTTGGGAGGGCCGACATTTGTCGTTTTGGGTTGCTGTGTCATTTAGTAATCATCAACGGAGCACGCTTCCGCTTATTGTCCTTAGCGTGCGGCGAAGACGGCTGACCCTATGGCGGAGATCGAGATGGACTCGTGTTGTGGTGGTCGTAGTCATGGGGTGGGCTTCTTGGAGGTGATGGAGGTGAAGGTGACATGCGACGACTCGGAGGTGGTGTTGGCCTTGGCGCTGAGCCTGGAAGCTTGATGTTGTCCTTGTCCCATAGAATGATACCACCCAATACTTCTCTGAGTGTCCTCTCACCTTTAGGTCTAAGAATGTCAAGCTCCATTGAGTCCTACCCCGTTGTGATTTTATCCAACCCGACTTTAGCATAGCCAGCTGAAATCTCACGGCCATGCTAGCATGCATCAGGTGGACAAGGTAAAGCACATCCGACCGCCACCTTGATGGATAGGTTCTTCACCTTCTGATGGAGCTCACAAGATGTCTGCTCCTTGATTCCATCCACGGGGTAGCCGAGACCACCATCTACCATCCGTGCATCGTCAGACGGGACCTCCAGTTCAGCCATGCTTCTTCTCTGCTGAGATGGGACGGTAGTAATATCGAGTGTAGGATCTTGCCGGCGCGCTACTCCTCGAAGTTCGTCAATCTATTACTGATGATTTTAAAGTGTTCCTAGCAACTCATTGAACCTGTCTCCTTCCTCCTCGAGAATATCATTCTGCGGCCCGAAAGTTGGGGTGTCCAGGCAACGCGGTACCCAAGTTTCCTGAAATCATCCACGACAGTTGGTGTGCCAAATACTCAGAGGGTCTTTTTTGGCACGAATTCAACTTTACGTTTCAATACAAAAAATCAGGCTAATGGCCGTTAAGTTGGGCCCCTCGTATCAATTCTCGCCGTTATGTCGCTCCCGTCGCTTGGGTGTCAATTAGGCTTGCAGCGTTGGCGCCTGCATCTATTACGCGTCTTCTTCTTCCCCGAAGCGGCAATCTGTGGGGCGTCGTAGCCATGGCGCGGAGCTGGGACATGGACGAACCTGCTCGGCCCAGCTCTCCCCCTACAGGCTTGCAGCGTTGGCGCCTGCATCCATTACGCGTCTTCTTCCCCAGAGCGGCAATCTATTGTCGCGGCCATGGCGCAGAGCTGGAAAGTGACGAAGCTGCTCGGCCCCGCTCTCCTCCCCATCCCGAGTCGAAGCTCGTCCTCACCATGGACGCACCCATGGCACGGTCGGTGATGAGAATTGGTTCCCAGTGAGATCTATCACCTTGTCGACCATGCTCGGTTCTGTTTTCCCACTAGTAGGAAAACCGTTATCAGTGGCGACAATTTAGTGGCGTATGCACCAGAGAATTCTCAAAATTCTGTGACGCATATAACCATATGCGCCACAGAATCTACGCATATGTCCATATCGCCATGAATACGCCCAGTTACGTGGCGCATATGGCTATATGCGCCATGTATGCCACGAGTGCATGATAAAATACGCGCATATAGCCATATGCGCCACAGAATCCTTTTTTGTCATAATTTCAAAATTTTCCGAATCCGATACAAATACAGGTATATTACAGGAAATACATAAAAATTGACAGAAATTTACAGAAAAGCTGCACACATCAGTACAAATGTTCAAGTTCACATATAATACATCAACAAGCACAAATGTTCAAAAGTGTTCATCAATCACATCACTTAGAACCGAATAAGTGTACAAGTACATTTCACAAGTGTTCATCTCACTCACATAACTTACAACCACGCGATGTTGTCACCGCCTACCTTAGGACAGAATGTAGTACACCGTAACCATGATCACGATGCTGAAGGAGGAGCTGACACTAAGATCTTCGTCCGGTTCTTCTTCCACATGTGTCTCCTCCACTTGGCCACCGCCTCCTCTCTAGTCAGCGTATCCCTTGTAGTTTATTGTCATTGAACTTGTCCACTTGTTGGTGGCAGTCCACCCACTCCTCGTAAACACCTGGCACCCGACCCTTGCACACAACGTACGTCGGCATCTCTATTGACAAGGCATATTAGTACATCATGCAAATATATATGTTGACAAATATTAGAGCAAGGCATTCATAAACTTAAAACAATGCATCGATGACAATGAAATAAACACGACAACATGTCCGACACAATAACAACGACGGTTTCAAGCTAGGCAAGTTAAGTTTTTTGACACACACTACATGTCCACCCATACACACGCTCTCTCGGTCAAGTAGCCTTCTCCTCGCAGGGCGCCGGGAACGGCTTATACATGTCTTTCGTCACAACCATATGCATCACATATGTGAATGACAATTGGTGCTTGCATAGGGAATAAAGACCATAATGAGCCAACAAGAGTCAAGGTTTCAGTTAATAGGCAATCAAGTCAGGAAGCTACTAATAAACATTTAATTTAGTTTAACTAATTCACACAAAAAAACTCACTTTCCTTTATAAACTGATCATGGAATTAAAAGAAGGGTAAAAACTCAGATTGCTTGCTTCTGGTATATGCTTCGACTGAATTGGTTCCCTCATGTTGAATTCTCACCTTTCAGTGTTAGATTTTCATGGTCCTGAAGGAGCAGTTATTAATTCTCAGTGTTAATTTTCACAAAAAACAATGTGCAACCACACATGAAAAGGAGTTGCAATTCCGCACAAACAAAAAAATCAGGATTTGGGTGTATAGCTACTATTAGAGTAGAGAGAGTTTAGGCAATGAACCAGTGATTGTATTCTTCCACATTAGGGTTATAAATAGTACTACTAGTACAACAGATAGTACAATATAGCACACCAACAGAATTTCATATGCACGTTGGGGTCCTAGTCTATAGGCTGAATGTTTCCTGGACAAGCCCTACATGCGATGCATCAAAGCAGATGGACATGGTCGCTGTCTTGAAAATAGGACAGCTGCACAACGCTCTCTAATAGCTACATATCAAGGAATTGGACTCAGCTGTAGGGGGAAAAAATGACTTTTGGATGGCTGCGGTAGTTCTTGAGGGTTAAAGAACAACAATTTGCATCCAAGGAGATAGATAGCAACCAAGAAAGAAACATGTATAAACTTCAGTTAAAACACAACATGTGCATCATTCTAAACAAAATAGATGCATCAGAAAAGGCACAAGACCTTGACGATGGTGACAGGTACTGCTGAACCGGCACGCGTAATGCTCCGAAAACATGACCACCATGTTCCACCCCATCCACTCCTCCGGCTGCTCGAGAAAGATACGATAGCAAATAGTATCAGAAAACTTTGTAACATACTGAGACAAACTATCTACAAAAGCTAGAACACAAACTTTGATATTTTTTCATCCACCAAAGATTCCAGTTAATAGGCAAACATGTCAGCACACTGCTAATAAACATTTCAATTTAGTTAACTAATTAGGTGGACATAACAACAATTCGCAACACGAAAAAATCAATGGTACAGATCAAGGAATTGGACTCAGCTGTAGGGGGGAAAATTGACCTTTGGGTGGCTGCGGTAGTCCTAGGGGGCGAGCACGGTCGCGTCCATGGCTTGCCTGCCGTCGGGCGCGTCCGCAACGACGCCGGCGAAGCTGCAACCCGACGGGTAGCGCACCCTGGCGGCCAAGCAGCAACCGCCATCGGCCACGCACGCGACGCGGGCAGCGAGTTCGACGGGACGCCGCGCACCGGCGAACAGGCCGCCGCGACGACGGCTGCTGGGAGAGGCGTCGTCTCTCACATCGGCGTGGCTGGGGCAGTGGTGGTTGAACAGATGCGGGGGCGGAGGGGAGGAGCACCGGAACTGGGGGAGACGGGCGGCGCCGGAGGGGACGGAGAGGCAGTCGATCTGGAGGTTAGGGTTTTTGTCAGGAGGGGATCGCGTCTGTGTGTGTGTTCGGATTCGAGCAGAAAACGGGCCTGGGGCAGTGCCTTGGCGCAAAATTCTACGGGCCTCGGCCTTTTTATTTTCTTCTGCTTGTACGTAGGCTATTCCCGCTCCTTTCCTTGCAAACAAATCTGGCCAACGGGCCGGCCCGGCACGGTCCAGGCACGACACCGTCTACACGGGCCTGGCACAGCACGGCCCCTCTTGGCCCGCCAAGCTCGCGTGCCGTGCCGGGCCGGCCCGCGTGCCCGGCTGTGCGGCCCTAGTCCGGCCCCGGCGTCTAGCTGGCACAGACAGCGTGTGGTTCATGGTAAGCAGCCCGTTTTGTTTTCCTGTTTTCTTCGATCTATGTCCGAAAAAATGCCAAAAAATGCCCAAAAATTGCAGAAAAATAGTGAAATGACACAAATTTTCATATGGGATAAAAAGTGAGCTTTATTAATGTTGCCTCATTAAAAACCTTACATCCCTAGTAAGGAAAAAGAGTACAACCCGCTCGAAAAGAAAAAAAATTACATCGACTAATTAGTTCCCTCTGTCTTGCCTCTGGTGAGACAAAACATGCCTATGCAAGTGACCAGTTCCACCTCGGCGACGCAATATGAACAAATGGCCGCATCTTCTGCACCTAGCTCTATTCACTTGTTCACCATCTACCTCACACACTTCTTCATCGAAGTGCTCCCAAATGCGGCTTATTCTTCTTGGTGCTTGGGGTCTTGGTGGATTTGCTCCAAAGTTACACTGGTTGAGATTTGGGTCAGCAGCCATGTGGTGTGAACTGTGAAGAATGAGAGTGGTGGTGTGAAGAATGAGAGGGTGGTGTGAAGAATGAGAGGGGTGGGTGGTGTGGAGAATGAGAGGGTGGGTTGCTCTATTTAAAGGGAAAGAAGTGAGACCAAGGGGCATTGGGGCAAAGGGCATATGGAGACCATGACATGGTACATTAATAACAGCACAATAATTTCCATAGCTTCCAAGTCTAGTATTAGAAGCATTCAATCATGATATTCCCATACGCAATCTCTCAATGTATGGTTCTAGATCATCTAAAGCACTTTTAGCAATAAGATTAATTATATGACAAGAACAACGTTGATGAAGCAGAAATTTTGATGCATATACTTCAAATATAGGAATGAGGGTATTCATCGCAGTAGTATTTGTAGAAGCATTATCCAAAGTTACTGCAAATATCTTTTCGGCAAGACCAAACTCACTAACAACTTTAAGTATAGCATGGGCAATGTTCTCACCATTATGTGATACATCAATTAACTCAAATCCTATTATCCTTTTATTTAATTCCTAGTTTGAGCTAACATAATGGGCAACAACAGTAATATAATCTTGCTTAGCACGACCACTCCAAATATCAGAAGTTATGGCGATTGAGAAAGTTGACGATCCTAATTCTTCTTTTAAGGCGGCAAGACCTGCCTTGGATAGCTTTTTCATGTCCCTAGTTATAGTTTGTCTAGAGACCGGTGTAAAACTAGGAGTGTGAGCAGTTCTAATATATTAGACAAAACCAGGAGACTCGCCAAATCCTAATGGTAAATCATTCACGGCAATTAATGTTGCAAGAGCCTCTCTTTGACGAGTCGCATCATAGACAAATATACCTCGGGGAGTGCCGTCGGGGTTGAAGTTGATCACCTCGATCGATCGCGGCTTGTCCATCTTGCTTGGCGTGGGTCGCCAAGTGCCTCCTCATGTGTCCATGGCCTCCTCCCTTCTGCAGAGCAAATTTGCTCGAGCAACCCGGGTGCAAGCACCGAGCTCTCATCTTCGTCACACCATCGCCATCAACATATTCTTCTTCCTCATAGTGCTGCCAGATCTCCGAGGTTTTTTTTCCGCCGCTTGCTACCAAAAGCGGTGGAATTTTGGCTAGCACTAGCACTACTAGATGTATCGGGAGATTGTGTGTATGTTGGTGTTGGATGATCGGATTGGGTATATGGAAATTGCATGGTGTCGACGTTGTCGTTGCCACGGAAGGGAGAAGTATTGAAGTCGGGAGGAATCTCGACCCCCAACTCATTGGCATTAAAAAGAAACTGGTTGGGATTAGCCTTGAGAGATGTGTTGGATGGTGTGGAGATTGAGAGGGGTGTGCTGCCCTTTTTATAGCAAAAATTTGATGAAATTTGGACCAAAATAGCCTTCCAAATGACCTAAAACCCTAAAAATACTCAAAAATGGGACCAAAATGCCCCCAAACCCTAGCCCAAACCCTCCCAACTGCCAAAAACGGCTACCCCCGCTCCCCCTGCTCCTCCTGGGTCCCACCGAATTCAAAAATTTCGGCCCCCACTCCCCCCCGCTCCCTCCGCTCCCTGCCTTCGCGGGCGCCGACATGCTCGGCGGGCAGCTGTTCTTCAGCGTGCTCGGCCAGCGGCCAGCGGGCTGCTCAGCCCGCGGAGGCGACCAGCACGGCACTGCAAGACGCCCAGACGCGGACGGGTCCAAGCTGGCAAAGCCGGCCACGGGGTGTCGCCAAATACGGCCGCTGGCCGCCCGCTTTAGGCACCGTTGGCCAGGTTTGCTTGCAAACGGATCAACGTGACGAGTGCATAATTCGGTACACACCCACATGGGACATGGCTATAACACTTCATGCATGCATCCGTGTTTTTTTATACAGGGGAGCGTTATATACTCAACCATACATGCATGGAGAGACTCTAGGGCACGCCCACGTGGCAAGGTGCGTTCAAGTGGGGTGATCGCTCGCACCGCCACGCCTGCCTCGTGTCGTGGAACGTGACGTTCAAAATTAGTGCTCTACAGAAAGTGAGAATTCTTTGGCGCATATGTTATATGCGCCACAAAAATTTAGAATTCTGTGGCGCATATAGCCATATGCGCCACAGAATTCTGGCCTGCCCATGTGCTGGGGTCAAGCCCACATGGGCCCACATGAATTCTGTGGCGCATCTGGCTACATGCGCCACAAAATTCTCACTTTTTGTGACGCATATAGCTATATGCGTCACAAAATTGCAAAAATTTTGTGGAGCATTTACTATATGAGCCACAAAATTAATTTTAGTGGAGCATTTTTCCTATATGCGCCACGGAATTAAAATCTACCTATAATCATTTTCCTAGTAGTGTCCTCCTCTAGAATCCGAGCTCGCCGTCGCCGTGGTTGCACGCGCACCAATTCTGCCATCTCTGCCGAGGTCTCTTTGGTAGCTCAAGTTCTGGGGCTCTCCAAGTTCTGCCATGTTGGGCCTGTAAGTGTTGTTGTATGTTAAACTAGCAAATCTCTTTTGTTCAAATCTCTTGGATTGTACCAACTTCATTGTGTTTAATTATGAAAGACAAAATATAAATGACTTCTCTCAATTTCTCGCATAGAAAAATGCACAGCTAATTTCATATTCTCGTAGGAACTGGCCCTACTTGTTGAACCGGCGGCACTGCCACGATCTCCACGTAACCACGGTGAGTTCTCGAACCGAAAGTTGCAGTTACCACGTTTCTTCTATAGTCATTCCTCTTCCTTAGTCATTTATCTGCAGGTTTTCCTGGGCGCTTCTTCTTCCTCTGTTCTGGAACCGTCAGTTCATCTTCTTCTTCCTCTCGTAGGCAGTTCCTTGCAGGCATTTCCTTTCACCCATTTCCTTGCAGGCATGGACGATGGGAAACGCACAACAGAGACCCACTTGGTCTTGCCCATGGCACCACGACTTTGATAGTGGTGTACACAAATGATGAAACGACTGTGGAGACAACTCTCACAAGGTTTGAGCAATTGCTTGAGAAAGAGAAGCACAAGTTTGTGGGGCTAGACTTGGAGTACACCTGTGCAAATAAGCGAAAAAATCCTCCATAAGAGATCGCTGTCGTGCAAATTGCCATACATGAGGAGGTCCTCGTTTACCACTTCTGCAGGTATGTGAAATTTAAATTTGAGATCACCACTTCTGCATCCCTTGTTGCCTTACATCCCTAGAACCATCTAAGTGCAGGAGTAAACCAACTGAGACGCGTTGTCCGGGTCTAGTCGAGTTCTTGTGTAGGAAAGGGATAACTTTCACTAGCGTGGATATCACAAATGACACAATTCCGCTTTCTCGTGCGTTGATAAAAATCCTAGAGGGGCACCACATCGACATCCAAAATCTATACAAGATCAAATCATACCCAGCGAAGGATGGCATGGGTGATCTGGCAGCGGAAATCATCGATAAATCCTATGAAAAACTGAAGAAATTGAAGCGACTCGATCACGACTATTGGGAGTGGAAGACGATGAGCCAGGTGTGCCTCGAGTATGCAGCCAGAGACGCCTACATGGCGTACGAGTTGTAAAGTAAGCTCATTACCATGAAAGATGGGATGGTTAAGGCGGGGTTTTTCGCGAGAGAGCTATGCCCTGGTTGCAAGCTAGCCTAGGAGATGTTGGGGGGATACCCCCGGGTAGGGTCACGCCCAAAGCGCTCCCCGGAGGGAGACCCATCCACTAATTAATACCTTCTTCGGAGGTCGAAGATGCCATCCCGCTCCCGAAGAAAGGAGACAATCTATGTAACCTTAGCCCACCTTTTCAAGTACAGTAGACTCTATCGTACCATGAAGTGAAGAAAACTAAACGCCGGGGTATAAAGGCTGAGTTAGCCGAGGTTCGGCAAGGCTAAAGCGGATGCTGGCCGGGTCACCCAAGGCAGGCCAAATCACGGGGTAACCCGGACTAGGGGGCGTCCACCTAACTAGGTCTCAACCGACTTAAGTCGTAAGTCGGAATGACGTATTTAACTTGTATGCAGGAACGGGTGTGGCCGGATCAACTATGATCCGGGTCATATCTAGCTTCTAGGAGAAGGAAGGAATCTCGCTGGTCAAAAGAAGCCCTGGTACGCACTGCATGAGCGAAGCGAACAAGGGAAGGACCACCGAGGCGTGGCCGACAGAGGTGATGACGCCCGTGTCGGCTGACGCAGGCGCCGCAGAGGCTCACATAGCCTCTGCATGGGTGACGCGGGGAAAAAGCACCCCGGTCGGTTTGCTATTTTGGGAGGAGGCATATTCCCAGGAATATGCCTCCACGTATGCCCTAAGTGGAGACCTAGCCACCCCTATATAAGGAGGGCTAGGGCCTCTGTAGAAGGGGTTCCTCTATGCTGATTGGTTTTAGGTTCTAAGGGTCTTGTACGGGTTAACTGTGGGTGAGAGTAAGAGAGTTCCTTCTTCCTCCTCTCGCCAATACAGCTCTAGGAGCACTTGTAATCTGTAAACTGAATCGAATACAAAGCTTCTGTGTGAGGAATCACCTCACTATCCCTCCCTGGATTCCCCTAGTGCATTTAGTCCCCATCTTTAGCCTATCCATGGCATCTGCCGTGACACCACCATGACAGTTGGCGCCCACCGTGGGGCTAGCGGCGCTAGCAAGGGTGAAGATCCGGACGGGAAACCTCATCGGCACCGGAGAACGCATCGTCTCCGGGCTCGTTCAGCGCTTTGGAGCGCTCGACTTCGTCAGCGACAACGTTGGCTGCTTCGGCACGCGCCCACTTCCGCGCAACGGCCTCTTCGTCAAGCTCGGTGCGCACAAGGTCTACGTTGTTGTGGACGTATCATGCGTTCATCCGCGGCACGTCGTCGAGGAAGGGGAGCCACCCCTTAGCGTGGTTTACGGGGCGCGCATCACTCGCTCCCCGGACCATGCTGAGGTGATGATGACTGCGCCAGGTGTAGGCGCGAGCAAGGATCTGGTTCCGGAGGTAACACCCAAGGCACCGAGGAAAAATAGAGGTCCTCCCCTAGAGAGGCCTGAGAATGTACTGAGAGAAGCTACGGATAGCTTGTCAAACCCGGTAGCAGTAGTGGTAGATCTGGCTCAGGCACAGGCCGAGCTAGAGGAAACTAGGCAGAAAATTCTAGAGGGAGCGAAAAAGATTGCTGCGGCTTAGCAATCGTTGAACATGACGCTGCGTGAGTACGCAAAGGAAAATAAAGTAGATGCTATAAAAGTGAAGGGGAGAAATCTCATGAGTGAAATGAACAAAGAGGGTGATACTCGGATTGAGGAGTCAGAAAACTGTTTGTCCGTGGGGCTGCCGAAGTACAGTACCCCGGCAAAAAACCTCAGAGCAGCAGATGCAGCTGCATCCGAGCTAGAGGGTCTGACGGGTGAAGCCCGCCAGAGACAACAAGATAGGGTTAATGAGTTGGTTCGGATCACGAACAGGCAAAATGAGGAGTTGCTCAGGGCTAACCCGGAGAGAGCTGGGGCCTCCAAGATCGTTCATTCGGCGGTGGGTAACCCGGAGAAATCCGCTGGAGCCGCATCGTCTCCTCATGGTGGTCCTAGGAGAGAAGAGGTAGTAACCTCGGCCAGGAGAAACAAGCAGATTGTTCCGTATGACTCGACAAGGGCAGGAAAAGCAAAAGAGGTACAAAGAAATGACGATCGACGAAGTGTAAGCCGAGGTGAAGCTGGCCGAGGTAACCGTGACCAAGGCAATGCCGGTCAAGGAAACGTTGTTAATGGCAATGCCAGATAGCGCAACTCGGCAGGACAACCGCAACAGCGTAATATACCAAGGCAAGTGGAAAGTGTCGGCCGAGGTATGCAACAGAGAGATGCACCATGAGAGCGAGACTGGTATAACGATGGAGATTCGGAAATGGTGAATGCAGGATACCCAAGGCCGGACTATCATGTGATCGGGTCGAGATTGGGAAGCAGGGATCTGATGTCGGACGATGCCAGGTTGAAACTGGATCGGCTGTATAGGTCGGACCAGATTGAAAGTCAAGGTCCTCCGGGTCCTGCGTGTTTTGGACCCCGGATCATGAAAGAGCCACCGGTACCTAACTTCCAGTTACCCAGAGGCACGAAGACGTATGACGGCAGCACTAAGCCGGAGGATTGGTTGATAAACTATGCTACGGCTGTGAAAATTGCTACAGGTAACTTGCGATGGGCTGTGAGATATATACCCCAGATGTTGGAGGGGCCAGCAAGGGTATGGTTGAACAATTTGCCACCCGGAAGTATTAACTGCTGGATCGATTTTGAGGAAATGTTTATCAGCAATTTCTCGAGTACGTATCAGAGGCCAAATAGGCCACCGACCCAAGCTATGTGTAAGCAGAGACCGAACTAGACGGACCGGGAGTTCTTAACCCGGTGGTGTACCGTGCGAAACTCGTGTGAGGGGCTGATAGAGTCACAGGCCATAGCATGGTTTGCGCAGGGGTGTAGGTATGCAAGCGAACTATGGCAGAAGTTGCAAAGGAAAATGCCAACTACTTTGGCAGAAATGATCCGGATTGCTGATTCGTACGCTTTGGGTGATCCGACTCAACCTAGGCTCGTGTCGAATGAGTCGAATGAGGAGTACTACCAGAGAGATGGGGCTGGATCATCCCAGAGGAATGATTACAGAGGTAAAAGGAGAGATGACAGACCGGATCACCGGTACAGTTCGCAACAAGTTGCGGCAGTGAATCAAGATCAGCCCAGAACAGGGAGCAATCAACGTCAGAAAACTGGAGGGCAACAATGGACACCAAGGAATGATGGCAAGAAAACTTGGACGCCAGAGCAGAAGAAACAGTGGCAAGAAAAGAAGGACCGTCTAAGGTACACTTATGAGTCGATGTTGGATCAGCCGTGTAAATTTCACACGCCAAATCCGAGTAACCCAGCAGGTCATACAACGAGGCAATGTGAGTGGATGCGCAAAATAGAACAAGGTGGTTCGGGGAATGCTCAGGCGCCTCGGAATGATCAATCTCGGCATGAGTTACCCCAGCAGCAATTGCTCTCCGGAGCGAACACGCAACAGCTAATGTTGCCTCCCCCTCCGCCGAGGTATGATAACCATGAGAGAAGGGATGTAGTGCATCAAGTAGAAAACCAGCATCAGCCGGATCAGAGGCACCCCAGAAATGAGGGGAGAAATGAGTACAGGGAGCATCATTAGAGTTATTGTGTGTTTACCATAGAGGAAACCGATAGAAAGAGCTTGCAGCACCGACATATGGAGGTCAATGTGGTAATGCCAGCGGTGACGAGGTATATGCCTTGGTCGGACCAGGAAATCACCTAGAACATCAAAGATCATCCCAAGCTTATGCCGAGTCCTGGATCATATGCATTAGTGCTGGACCCGACATTCATTGGGCCAAACATCAATGTGAGGTTCTCCAAGGTACTGATTGACAATGGCAGTAGCATTAACATCATGTATGCGAATACAATGCGCAAGTTGGGTATCTCGGAGAACATGCTCCAGGCTACAAGGACAACTTTCCATGGTATTGTACCAAGCATTTCTTGTGATCCCATAGGCAAAGTCCGGGTTGACGTGTTGTTCGGCACACGAGATAACTGCCGAACTGAGAATTTGGAGTTTGAGGTGGTGAACTTGGAAAGTGCGTACCACGCGTTACTCGGAAGACCAGCATTGAACAAGTTCATGGCAAGCTGCCACATCAGTTATTTGAAGATGAAGTTGCCCGGGCCAAATGGGGTGATTACCATTGCTGGAGATTTTCGATGTTCCATTGAGTGTGCCTCAGCCGGGTCTAACTTAGCCGAGTCACTTGTGATTGCGCAAGAGAAAAGAAAAATCCAAGAGGTGGCGGCATTAGCTCAGTCCGCGCAATAGTATATGCCGATGTTGAGTAACCCGCATGGTAGCATTTTGTTCCACGCCGCAAAGGATACTAAGAAGGTGCCTATTAATGATATGTTCCCAGAGCGCACCGTAACAATTGGTGCCGGGTTGAATGATAAATAGGAAAGCGAGCTCGTCAACTTCCTCCGTGAGAATCGGGATATTTTTGCTTGGTCCACATAGGACTTACAAGGTGTTCCGAGGGAGTTGGCCGAGCACTCTTTGAACGTGAGACCCGAAGCAAGGCCGGTGAAGAAACCTCTCCGCCGCTTCGCCGAGGATAGGAGAAAAGTCATTGGAGATGAAATAGCTCGGTTACTAGTAGCAGGATTTATCATGGAAGTACTTTACCAAGATTGGCTATCTAATCTGGTGCTGGTGGAGAAGAAGAAAGATGATCCGAACATGGCAGTGGTTTGGCGTATGTGTATCGATTACACGAACCTGAACAAGGCGTGTCCAAAAGATCCATTTCCACTGCCGAGGATAGATCAGGTCATAGACTCAACTGCTGGATGTGAACTGTTGTCATTCATTGATGCATATTCTGGTTTCCACCAGATACCTTTGAATCCGGATGATCAAATAAAGACTGCGTTTATCACCCCGTATGGGGCTTATTGCTATCACACCATGCCGTTTGGTTTACGTAATGCAGGGGCAACGTACCAAAGATGTATGGAGAAATGTTTGCACGATCAAATAGGTCAAAATGTACAAGTGTATGTGGATGATGTGGTTATCAAGACCAAGGAAAGCAAAATGCTCCTTGACGACATCAGGCAGACATTCGCGAACTTAAGAAGGTTCCGGATGAAGCTTAACCCGGAAAAATGTACCTTCGGTGTCCCGGCTGGAAAATTACCCGGGTTTCTCGTCTCCAGCCGAGGTATCGAAGTTAATCCAACTAAGATCCGGGCCATTGAACGAATGGAACTGCCGAAGTGTCTTAACGATGTCCAGAAGTTCACTGGTTGCCTGGCATCATTAAGTCGGTTTGTATGTCGGTTGGGAGAAAAGGCATTGCCTCTCTACCAACTCATGAAAAAGTCGGATAAGTTCGTTTGGACGCCACAGGCCGATGAAGCCTTTGCCCACTTAAAGAAGATGTTAGCCACTTCACCAGTGTTAGCCTCTCCACTATCAAAGGAGCCAATGTTGCTCTACATAGCCGCAACCAACCGAGTTGTAAGTGCAGTGATCGTGGTAGAGCGCGATGAAGAGGGTAAGTCGGTGCAAAGGCTAGTATATTACTTGAGTGAGGTGTTATCTGCCTCAAAGCAGAACTACCCACACTATAAAAAGGTGGCATATGGTGTCTATATGGCAGCTAAGAAGTTAAAGCATTACTTTGAGGAGCATCCCATCAAAGTAATATGTGAAGCACCCATATCCGAGATAATGAGTAACAAAGATGCGAGTGGCAGAATTGCAAAATGGGCAATTGAACTAGCTCCTTATGCGCCACAATATGACAGAAGAGAAGCAATCAAGTCTCAGGCTATGGCTGACTTTTTTGTGGACTGGGCCGAGGTACAATATGAACCACCGCCACCAGATCCGAACTACTGGAGGATGCATTTTGACGGGTCAAAAACAAAAACCAGGCTAGGCGCCGGAGTTGTGCTTACCTCGCTGAAGAAGGACCAGCTGAAATATGTGCTGCAGATCCATTTCACGGCATCAAACAATGTCGCTGAGTATGAAGCACTTGTGCATGGGCTCAAAGTGGCAAAAGAGATTGGGATACGTCGGATACTATGCTTTGGTGACTCGGATTTGGTAATACAGCAAGTATCGGGATTGTGGGACGCCCTTGATCCAAACATGGCTCTGTATAGATTTCATGTGCAAAAGATATCTGGTAACTTTGAGGGATGTGAATTTCACCATGTACCCCGGGTGGAAAATAAGGCTGCCGACATGCTGTCGAAGCTCGGATCAACCCGACAAGCAATTCCACCGGGTGTAGCATTGGAACACCTCAGAAAACCGTCCATCGTGTCCCGAGGAACCGACTCAATCTATGTCCCGGAAGACAGAATCCGGAGTTGTGCCCATGGACATTGACATGGGAGGTAGTCTGTGAAACCCGGGGATCGCAACAAACCGGGGACTGCCTCATGAACCGGGATCCGGTTGAAGTTATGCCGGTGGATCAGATGGAAATTGATGAGGATGTGTTCCCTGTGCGAGCAATACCAGCTTGGGCACTACCTATATTTCAATTCCTGAAAGATGGAGCGTTACCCACTGAGGAGGTGTTATCCAGGCAAACTCAGAGGAGAGGAAAGGCATACACAATCATCAATTCTGAGCTATACAAACGGAGTGTGACCAATGTCCTCCAGCGATGCGTTGACCCGGAAGAAGGGCTTGACATCCTCCGAGATATACATCAGGGGGAGTGCGGGCATCATGCCTCGTCCCGAGCCTTGGTGGCAAAAGCTTTCCGACATGGATCCTACTGGCCAAGTGCCTTAGAAAAAGCAGAAGATCTGGTGAGAAAATGCAATGGTTGTCAAAGGTACTCTACCAAGACACATATGCCTATGTCGGAACTCAAAACCATACCAATCACGTGGCCATTTTCCGTATGGTGTTTGGATATGGTTGGCCCGTTCAAACCAGCAAGGGGGAATATGACTCACATTTTGGTCATGGTGGATAAGTTTACAAAATGGATTGAAGTGAAGCCTATAAGAAAATGTGATGGAGCTATGGCCATAACATTTCTCAATGACATTATCTTGAGATACGGTTATCCTCACAGTATCATAACTGATAATGGCACAAATTTTGCTGAAGGAGCATTCGCGCGATTCTGCCGGGATAAGAAGATCCGGCTAGACGTTGCCTCGGTAGCCCACCCCGCATCGAACGGACAAGTGGAAAGATCCAACGGATTGGTATTATCCGGGATAAAACCCCGGCTCATTGAGCCGCTGCAAAGATCAGCGGGGTGCTGGATAGAAGAACTACCAGCGGTACTGTGGAGTTTAAGAACAACTCCGAATTGATCAACAGGCTACACGCCATTTTTTCTAGTATATGGGGCAGAAGCTGTATTACCAGCCGACATAGAGCATGATTTGCCTAGGGTCACCCAATACACAGAAGCCGAAGTGCAAGAAGCCCGGCAAAACGATGTTGATCTGCTGGAAGAAGCGAGAGAATTGGCATTGTCCAGATCCGCGATATATCAGCAAAATCTCCGACGGTATCATAGCCGGAAAGTAAGCCCCCGAGTTTTTCGGGAAAGCGATCTGGTGCTTCGGTTGGTACAACGTACTGCTGGCATGCATAAGTTATCCCCCCCATGGGAAGGGCCATTCATTGTGAGCAAAGCATTGCACAACGATTCTTATTATCTTATCGATGCAAAGCCACAGGAAAAGAACAAGGCGGACAGGTCCAGCAAGGAATCTAAGCGTCCATGGAATGTAGCTCTACTTCGTCCTTTCTACACTTAGCAGAGAAGTGTATGTATCCGAGTCTTCTCATATGTCGGTATGTATGCCGGTAATGAGCTTATCAATAAAATATTGGCACCTCGAGCAGTAACTCGGGGACTGCCTTAATAATATTTGTTGTCTTTTATTATTTATATGTCAGCTGGAGTAAGTTGTTCTACTTAACTCGGATTAGTAGTGTGTGAGCACCAAAAACCCAACTCTTCGACTTGCTGCTGTCCAACAAGAATTAGCTTCATGGCAAGCAAGAGAACAAGTTTGGAATTGCGTAGCACATGAAAAACGACTAAGGAAAAGAACTTAATCGAGTCGACGTTTGTTTTTCAGACTAACCTTGTATTTACTTTCAAATTATTATGCTGAATTATTTTGAGCTAAGCCTAAAGTTTCCAAGTATTGTTAAAACAATTTTTGAAGCTCGGATTCGTAAGTCGTAAAACCGAATCAAGGTAGACACGAGCCGAGCCAGAAGATTGGACGAACAAAAAAATGAAACTCAGGGACTACGCCCAAGTTAATCCGGCATAGAAACTTAGTAGCAAAAATATCACATATGTACTGGATACAATTCCACCCGGCATACCGGGGATCTGATAAGTTTTCAAGTGTTTTCACTCAAGGAGCAGCAGGAGGAGGAAGTTCGGCGTCATCTTCGATATCCGAGGCATCGTCCTCTCCATCCTCGTCCGAGCCTTCTTCAACATTCTCAACCTCTTCGTCACCAGCGGCTTCCAGGAAGCTCGGCCCCTCAATCCATTCATGAATGGGAGCATATTCAATGAGGCTATGGGCGCAAGCCTGGCGCCGAGCTACCCACTTCGGGTCATTGGTCCATTTGGATCTGGTGCGCAGGAGCGTCAGGAGGTTGAGGTCGATCTTCTCATACCACGTGAGTATGTGGTGAAGAACGGTCTCAACTGCGGCACGTCCAGCGGACTCCCTCCAAAGGTCGAGCTGGGTCTCGATTTCAGTCAGCTTTTCAGCGAGAATTGCGATTCTCTCCGGAGTGTCTTCGCCAGGCCAGAACGTGTTGAAGACTTCGATCGAACGCTGGCGAGATCCTTGCCTTAGTTCTTGATGATTTCCACGCGAGATGACAGGCTGACCAACAGGTCCTCCTTGTCATAGAGAATGTCTTCACCGTCAGGAGCAACGGGTGTACCCCTATCTCGGCGGAAATTGGCAACGACGGCGCTCCCAATGGGAGTACCCTCTAGAAATTTGCCTAAAAACGGGACAAGAGAAGCGAGTAATGAAAAGACATGTGAGGTAACCCGGAGAAATATGCCGGATAAGGAAAAGGAACTTACGTAAAATGTGGCTGTGGATCCGGGTCAATTCATTTGTACAATCATCGCGTCTTTTGCGGAGCTGCACCAGTTCAGCGTTCACCAACTCAATCTTGACGTCGGCCTCCTGGAGAAGTTCTCGGTCCTTGGCAAGTCGGAGATTGAGACGCTCGTGCTCTTCGGTGTAGTCCTGGCCAGCCTTTTCAAGCTCGGTTTGGTGCTGCGCTTTCATCTTCTTCATTTCTGCCTTTAACTTGGCAATCTCGTCATCCTTGGTTCGGAGGAGGGCAAGCTCATCGTCTTTCTTCTTGAGCTCGGCCTGATGCCGCCCTGCTTGTTCGAGAAAATGCAGCATCATATCAGGCACGGGCACACTATCTTCCAACGATGCTGAAATAGCGTGTTGACCCGGCAGAGCCGAGGTATGAATGTTTGCCGAGCCAAGAAGAAAAGGAGATGGAAAACAAAGCAAGGTCGGACAATAGTAACTTGCCCTTAATCTGATCCAGATTCTTCCTCATAAGCTTGTTCTCAGCCTCTACCCCAGCTACAAAAACCGAGTGACGGATTAGTTCGGCAGAAAAAGATGAAGGAAAACAGAAAAATGTGAAGAAGAGAACTTACCCCTTTTCTCGTGTTCAGCGAGATGTGCATTGTGCTTTGCGAGCAGCATTTTTTGAGTGTCTAGGAGACGCTGGAACTCAGCGCTCTAGCGGTTGGTGGTCACCTGAAAAGAGTACAAAAATTTAGCTTAAGCCTTGTGCATATTCGAAGTGTACAAGATCCGGGCCAAGTGGAACTTAACCCGGCTCTAGGTGTGTGCATATTCGAAGTGTACAAGATCCAGGCCAAGTGGAACTTAACCCGGCTCTAAGTGTGTGCATATTCGAAGTGTACAAGATCCGGGCCAAGTGGAACTTAACCCGGCTCTAGGTGCATGCATATTCGAAGTGTACAAGATCCGGACCAAGTGGAACTTAACCTGGCTCTAGGTGTGTGCATATTCGACGTGTACAAGATCCGGGCCAAGTGGAACTTAACCCGGCTCTAGGTGTGTGCATATTCGAAGTGTACAAGATCCAGGCCAAGTGGAACTTAACTCGGCTCTAGGTGTGTGCATATTCGAAGTGCGCAAGATCTGGGCCAAGTGGAACTTAACCCGGCTCTAGGTGTGTGCATATTTGAAGTTGTCAAGGAGCTACGTTAGTTTTCTAAGGAGCATCCGGCCGAGTAACAAGTTACTCCCCCGGAGGCTCGGGAACTAATGGTTATATCGCTAGTGCATGCTAAGGAAAAGGTGAAGTAACGTACCTCCATCATCCGACCCGCGAGATTAATCGCCTTAGCGGTTGTGTTCATCTGAGCAGAGAACTCGGCGGGACCAAACTTCTCCGGGAGATCGTCGTTATAGACGAACTCTGCCTTGTTCCAGTTGTTCATAAACTCGATCAAGGTCGGAGGATATCGCTCACCGCTGAGCATGTGGGGCGCCACCAAGCCCTTGGCATGCGGTTCCCTCCTCTCAACATGAGCAAGGGCCGGACTGGTGTGCAGAACAAGTTGCTACGCATTAGTTGGCTCGACAGGGGCGTCCTTCGGCGCTGGACGCTTCTGGGCAAGCATGGACACGAGGGTGCGCTATCCAGACCCGGCGGACGCTGCCCTGGTGGCGTCAGGAGCTTTCTTGCCTTTGAGCTGCTGAGAGGAGGAAGTGGTTGCAGTAGATTTTCCCTTAGGAGCTGCCTGGGTACTTCCTCGCCGAGACTGAGAAGACTCGGATGAGGCGGAGGAGCTTGGCACTGGTGCTCTTGTTGCTGGACTTGGTGCTGCTGCTGATGTTCTTGCTGCCGGAGTTGGTGCTGGTGCTGGAGTGGTTGCTGGTGCTGGTGCTGGTGCTGAGGTAGTCTCAGTAGTTGTTGGTTGCGGCGAAGCTGAAGTTGTGGATGCCGCTGCCTCGGCTGGGCCGGTCTCCCCCGCTCCAAGGATACCCCCCTCTTGACGAGGTGGAATAGAACCCGAAGCAGCTGCAGAACCCTCTAGAATAGGGCTCAGCGGGCATGACTCGTCGTCACGAGGGGGAGAAGGGCTAAGTCGGAGCGGCGAAGAGATGCTAGATCCACTCTGGGGGACCTCCTCCGCAGCACTGCCAAATCAAATAATGTCAGAAGAGAAACTAAAACAATGCAAGGAAGAATAAGTTGCAGAGGGAAAAGAGGCTTATGCATCCGAGGTCAGGGGCTCCTTGGGTTTCCGAGCCCTTCGTGCTGGGGCCTTGCCTGCTGGCTTGGAGGCGGTTTTGTCTCCGGACTTCTTTCGCCTTTTGGAGGGCTGAGAAGGTCCGGAGTAGGAACTTTATGCAGCTCCACGCCTCTTCTTCGGCGCTGCCGGAACATGTTCACCTGTAGCAAGGGGAGGGTCCTCGTGGATCTGCCCACCGGGGTTCGCTGATGCCGGAAAAGCATAAGAAAGGGGGATAGCGTCAACAACTTCCATCACCTCAATATCCGAGTCATCCTCATCGTCGGGCCAATCTCTAATATAAGAGAGTTTACCGGTGGGTCGCTTGGTCGCGTCGGACATTGGGAGGAACATCTCCTGGTCCGGTTCTTCCTCATCCGAGCTCTCCCGATCAGGCGCACATTTGAGGGTGGGGTCGGTGCCATCCTCAATAGTCTGCTGAAGGAATTGCTAAAGGAGAAAAAAGACAACTGAGTTAAAAGTACAACAGCAACCGACATAAGATTTGATTCGGAAAGCATATATGGCACAAAGCTTACCACGGGAGGAAGCCTATCCTGGCAATAGTGCTCAATTCCCCACGTCCACTCAGAGGAGAAGTCCTTGTGGCTGGTGAAGAGGGCCTTGACCCGGCGAAAGATTTCTGTGTTGCTCAGCTCGATAGACGAGGTCCGGTTGGGGTCGCGGCCCAGCTCATGTGGTACACCTTGTGAGTGCGTTTCTGGAGAGGGGATATCCGGTTGCGGACGAATGTGATCATGGCGTCCTCGTTGCGCAACCCAGGATCCTTCAGCTCCTTCAACCTTTTATTGACCTGGTTAGCCAAGATTGTGGGCTTCTTGGGGACAACGTCCCATAACTCCGGGTTAGGAGGACCCGCAGCATAGGGGCGAAGCCGGATCAAATCTTCAGTGTCATCATTCCGAACATAAAAGAAGGTCCGAGCCCATCCTTTGGAGGAATCTAGCCCGATAACCCGGGGAAAGACAGAGAACCTCCGGTGTGAAATGGGCGCAGCGCCGAACTGCGTAAGTTGTTTATCCTCCGGCTCTAGATCTATGTTCGGAATGACATTACGACGAAGGCCAAAAAACCGGATCCATAGCTCCTTCGTGGGCCATAGTCCGGCATAGGCTTTGATCGTGGAGGCGAAAGCAGAAAGAGAAGTAATTGCGTTGGCAGGAAGGTGGTGCGGCTGGAGTTCGTATGTGCTTAACCAATCATGGAAGAAATCACTGACTGGCAAACTGAACCCCCGCTAGAAGTGGGACAAGAACACAACATACTCACCCGGATTGGGTGAGGGGGCGAGTTCGGCGGAGGCGAGGCGCGCGATGACGCCGAGGGGAATGCGTCTAGTGCGGTAGAGCCAATCCAGGTCGTCTTGGCGGACCCAGGACCCAGCCCACGCACCACGGTCCGCCGTGGCGACGTCTTCCTCCATCTCTTGCTCGGCGACGGCGAGCTCCTCCTCTGTCATCCTATGTTCGCTGCCCTCACTGACGCTAGCGGCGGTGGGGGGAACGGCCTAGATTGACAACGACCCGTGGCGGAGGAGGTGCGTAGCGGTAGCGGCGATGCAGAGGCGTGGGGAAGCAGTGCGGCAGCGGCGTTGCTACTTAGAAGCAGTGGCGGCGGCGCTGTCATGGGGAAGATGAAGAAGAAGAAGAGCTAGAGGCGGAGGGGCGCGGAAGGGGGAAAAGACCTAAGGGGTGCACCCCTCCCCTATTTAACCACTCCCTTGAGGGGGAAGTGGGATCATGTCATACGGGTGCGCCACACGGTGTGGCCGTGTATTGTGCGTCAACCAATCCGCAGCAAGCCACACGGAAGGCCACACGGTGTAGCTGATCCCATGACGTGACGCATTGATGCAGTTAACGAGGAGGCAGGCTAGATGTGACGTGCGCCACAGTGATAGATGACAATTACTGTAGCGGTTACTGTGGCTGGCCCTTAAAATGAGGCAACCTAATGATTATCCTCCACGTGGGTTAGTGTACGAGAGAAGGAAAGAAGACCCGGATGAGACTGTGGTAACCCGGCCAGCAAGTGAAAACTTGGAATGTGCCAAGGGAAGGTAAAACCATGAGGTCCGAGTTGAGGTGGTAACCCGGCCAGCAAGTGAAAACTTGGAATGTGCCAAGGGAATGTAAATCCATACAACCCGAGATAAGGAGATAACTCAGAAATGACATCCAAAGCTTGATAGAATTGAACCTGATGTGGCCTTAGCAGCCAAGGCAGCTAAGACCGCACCAGCTTCGGGGACTAATGTTGGGGGGATACCCCCGGGTAGGGTCACGCCGAGGTATAAAGGCCGAGTTAGCCGAGGTTCGGCAAGGCTAAAGCGGATGTTGGCCGGGTCACCTCAAGGCAGGCCGAATCACGGGGTAACTCGGACCAGGGGCGTCCACCTAACTAGGTCTCAACCGACTTAAGCCGTAAGTCGGAATGGCGTATTTAACTTGTATGCAGGAACGGGTGTGGCCGGATCAACTATGATCTGGGTCATATCTAGCTTCTAGGAGAAGGAAGGAATCTCTGGTCAAAGAAGCCCGACACGCCTGCATGAGCGGTTAACAAGGGCAGGACCAACGAGGCGTGGCCTGACAGAGGTGGTGACGCCGTGTCGGTGGCCAGGCACCTTGAGGCTCACGTAGCCTCTGCATGAGTGACGCGGGGGGAAAGCACCCCGGTCGGTTTGCTATTTTGGGAGGAGGCATATTCCCAGGAATATGCCTCCACGTAAACCCTAAGTGGAGACCTAGCCACCCCTATATAAGGAGGGCTAGGGCCTCTGTAGAAGGGGTTCCTCTATGCTGATTGGATTTAGGTTCTAAGTGTCTTGTACGGGTTAACTATGGGTGAGAGTAAGAGAGTTCCTTCTTCCTCCTCTCGCCAATACAGCTCTAGGAGCACTTGTAATCTGTGAACTGAATCGAATACAAAGCTTCTATGTGAGGAATCACCTCACTATCCCTCCCTGGATTCCCCTAGTGCATTTAGTCCCCACCTTTAGCCTATCCATGGCATCTGCCGTGACACCACCACGACAGGAGAAGAAGCGCGAGGAGGAAAGAAAGCGGTTTTAGGACGAACAGGGATCTTGGGACGGTGGCGACATCAAGCGGCTGAAGGGGAAGCAAGTCAAGGACAACAACAAGTGGTGGTGATACATTATGTGTTTGAACTAGATTTTAGTTTCTAGTTTATTATGTGTGTGATGCATTTAGTTACTTCAATACAAAATTTCGACCAATTTAACTTGTTGATATATTTCTTGACAATTATAATATAATCGAGCACTAGAAATATTTTGTAGTGTGCATGAGCATGATCAGTAAATATAATTGAACAATAGAAACTTTAAGGCACTCCATATAAAGGAGTAGATTAATATAGAAGGTTCACCAGAGACACCACGGATATATTGTCTTACATGCCACACACAGGTAATAATTAACTAGAACAAAATAAAAGCAGGGGCTGCAACAGGAGGCTGGGACACGAAGACGCCTAGCAGGGCAGGGGTTTATCAGCAGGAGGCAGCAACAGCCTAGTCGATGGAATACAGGCCAGTCCTGACATACTCCCGGAGGAATTTGCCGTAGGCTGCGTGCCGCGCCAAGGTAATCGTCCTATGGCTTCTGCCTCCGCCTCTGCCAACACCCTCCGCGTGCTGGATCATGCTGTTGAGGTCCACGTTGATTGCTCTGCTACAGAATGGGCAAAATAGTCTCCCCTACGGTGGAAACGGATTAGCCCACACCATAACCGCCTCAGCACGTAGCGGCTCTTGTTGTCCCTGGATACCTTGCTATCGTCCACTTCATCATCATCCTCCTGTTGATTTTTAAGAACATAACTTAGAACTCATACATATGATTGAATTGTATTACAACTCAAGAATTGACAACATGTATATGTAAGACAATATATCCGTGGATATCAAAGATAAAGCATCTCAGCAATAGTTTGATCGGTTCATATATCATTTCATCTCAACACAATGACAAATAATTGCATCAGAGTGAATGTAGGATAAAGATTGCAGCTTCATAAGTTTCTTCAGGGATGGAGTCAGCGAACCAAGTAACAATTGCACAACCTGTAATGTTGTTGTACATCACCCCAGGTTCACTAACTCATCCCTGAAAAATCGACACCAATGTATACGCCTCTCTTTTGGGACAAATTTGAATCATTGGCCACAATAAGAAATTGAAATGTAATCGTACAAAACATTATTCAGGGATATACATAGTCAGGTACAAAAACAAGCCTAAATATTGTAATTATAAAAAAGCAAACAATTAATCTTCAGGTGCATGTTAAAAATACTTATGATCAAAACCATTCATATACATATGCATCATACCAATCATTAAAAGATCAGAAACAATTCAAGGATCATATATGTAGTTCCATATGAGAAAAAATCTAGGGCCTCATAATTTGTTTCAGAGATGGAGTAGGCAAACCAAAGTACCAACAACACAACCTATATTGTTTGTGTGCATTGCTGCCTCAGGTTCACCAACCCATCCCTAAAACACGACACCGTCATATGTGTCTCCCCTTGAACTGTTTTGGGGCAAATTTCAATCATCGGCCTCGGTGAAAAACTAAAATGTAATTCTTATACACTGAATGCATGGAATAGGTAATTCTAATATCATAGTTCTATGAATGTAGAATAAAGATTAAGGCCTCATAAGTTTCTACAGGGACGGCGTAAGTGAACCAAGTAACAATTGCACAACCTATATTGTTCTTGTACATCGCCGTAGGTTCACTAACTCGTCCCTGAAAAAATCTGACACCAATGTGTCTGCCTCTGTTTTGGGGCAAATTTGAATCATTGGCCACAATAAGAAATTGAAATGTAATCGTACAAAACATTATTCAGGGATATACATAGTCAGGTACAAAAACAAGCCTAAATATTGTAATTATAAATAAAAAAGCAAACAATTAATCTTCAGGTCCATGTTAAAAATACTTATGATCAAAACCATTCATATACATATGCATCATACCAATCATTAAAAGATCAGAAACAATTCAAGGATCATATATGTAGTTCCATATGAGAATAAATCAAGGGCCTCATAATTTGTTTCAGAGATGGAGTTGGAGAACCAAAGTACCAACAACACAACCTATATTGTTTGTGTGCATTGTTGCCTCAGGTTCACCAACCCATCCTTAAAACATGACACCATCATACGTGTCTCCCCTTGAACTCTTTTGGGGCAAATTTCAATCATCGGCCTCGGTGACAAACTAAAATGTAATTCTTATACACTATGAATGCATGGAATAGATAATTCGAATATCATAGTTCTATGAATGTAGAATAAAGATTGCAGCCTCATAAGTTTCTACAGAGATGGCGTAAGCGAACCAAGTAACAATTGCACAGCTTATATTGATCTTGTACATGGCCCCAGGTTCGCTCACTCATCCCTGAAAAAATTTGACACCAATGTGTCTGCCTCTCTTTGGGGCAAATTTGAATCATTGGCCACAATAAGAAATTGAAATGTAATCGTACAAAACAATATTCAGGGATATACAAATGCATCATACAACGCATTCATAGATCAGAAACAATACAATGATTATATATTTAGGTTCCATATGAGAGAAAAATTAGGGCCTCATTTTTTTCAGCGATGGAGTCAGAGAACCAAAATACCAACAGCACAACCTATATTGTTTATGTGCATTGCTTCCTCAGGTTCACTAACCATCCCTAAGAAAACTACACCATCAGATGCCCTTGCACTATTTTGGGGCAAAATTGAATCATTGGGCTCAGTAAGGAATAGAATGTAATGTTATAGGCCTGCTGTGTATCGAAATCAACTAGCAAACTCAACTAGATGGCAGATGAGAAGATTGGGGTTTTGTGACTAGACAGATTGGGGTTTTGTGACTAGATGGAAGATGCATCAATCAACTGATCGAATCATATATATATACTACCCTACTTCAAGAGCAAAAGAATCTGTTCACGATTGAGCAAATCCTATGTATGAACAGTGAAAACTGCGGCTGCGACTAGAGAAGCTAGCAATGTAGTACCTCAGACTCCTCATCAGGGACCTCCTCCTCGAACTCATCATTCTCCGCGATTGCGTCGAAGATTTCTTGAACGGCGATGGGGTCGTCGATGTAGATCACCGGATTGCCTTCGCCTGCCGCTTGCCCCCCATCTAGATCTACCGCTGGCACCACGATGTTGTCGGCCACCTGCTGCTCGGCGGCGACGGCTACTACCTGCTGTTCGGCGGTGATGGCTACTACCTGTTGGTCGGCGGCGACGACTACTCCCTGCTACTCGGCGGTGATGGCTACCACCTGCTGCTCGGCAGCGACGGTTACCACCTGCTGCTCGGCGGCGACGGCTACTGGCTGGATGGATGAGCTCGCACCCTCGACGGCGTGGCGACGAGCGGCGTTCGTGCCCGGAGAAGACGCCTCCGCCTGCTTGGCGACGACCGAGCCATCTGCTGCTGCGCCTTCAACTAGCTTCACCTCCGGATCGTCTCCAATCGTACGCTTCATGGCGCACCAAGGGAAGGAGGTAGTGCAAATGAGGGAGCTTCAGCACGCGTGGCAGGTGTAGATTGGGGTCTTGGGACTAGCCAGACTAGGGAGAAATGACACGAGCTCATGGAAGAAGAAGGTTGAGGGGGGTTATAAACACCAGACCGTTTGTAGTCCTCGAGTGCACACGTGTTTTGGGCAGGGGCGGGGGCTACCATGATCTCCACCCTTTTTTTTGGTTCCCATTTTTTTTGAAACAACCATGATCTCCACTTTAGAGCTGCATTGAAAACACACTCATGGCAGACCTCGATTCCACTGCATGAAAGTGGCGTGGAACTAATTTCTAGCAACGTTAGATCTACTCGAGGGGGGCCCTTGACTCATGGAATTTACTAGCGGTAGGGCCCAGTTGGAAGTGAGATTGAGAGCGCTGCGTAAAAATGGGATATGTCTGATTAAAATCAAGTGGCAATAAATTGCAGCGTCCCGTCGACAACCATGCACTCGATGACCCCGTTGCCCTGTGCATGAGTTGTAGTAGCAGTAGTACGCTTTTCAGACTTGATTAAACTTGACATGACCACTTGATGACTTTTTCCATGGACGGCATCGTGTTCCTTCCTGTAGAAGTCTCACAGAGGGAGACGTCCATGCTGTCTCATGCTATACTGTGAAGGGCACGACGTGTGCAACGATCATCGTTGGATCGCACAAAATCAACGGTTGGTGCGCACGATCCGTGTGACAACTGTGACAACCAATCAGGGAGTAGCAGACAAGGTGAGCACATGTTTGGGCTTCTACGAAAGATAGAGAGGGGGGCAAAACTAAGTAGTACCACATAAAACCAAGGGCAAAACTGAGTAGTATAAAATGGAAAGTGTCTTGTACAATGAAATACATCGTTGAATACATCAAATTATGCCAAGATAGATCCACTAGAGTTCATTGGATGTGTGTTCTTCTCATAAACCACACATGGATCCACCTGTGTCATTGCATGTGTGTTCTTCTAAAAAAACCACATAAGGATCCACCAGTGTCATTGCCTGTCTGTTCTTTTCATGAACCACACCCAGTGTCATTGCATGTGTGTTCTTCTAAACAAACCACATAAGTCATTGCATGTCTATTCCTTTCATGAACCACACCCGGTGTCATTGCATGTGTGTTCCTCTAGACATACCACATAAGGATCCACCGGTGTCATTGCATGTCTGTTCCTCTAAACAAACCACATAAGGATCCACTAGTGTCATTGGATGTGTTTTCTTCTCATGAACCACACATGGATCCACCGGTGTCATTGCATGTCTGTTCCTCTAAACAAACCACATAAGGATCCACCAGTATCATTGCATGTCTATTCTGTTCATGAACCACACCCATTGTCATTGCATGTGTGTTCTTATAAACAAACCACATAAGGATCCACCAGTGTCATTACATGTCTATTCTTTTCATGAACCACACAAGGATCTACCAGTGTCATTGGATGTGTGTTCTTCTAATGAACCACATAAGGATCTACCAGTGTCATTGGATGTGTGTTCTTCTCATGAACCACACATGGATCCACCGATGTCATTGCATGTCTGTTCCTCTAAACAAACCACATAAGGATCCACCAGTGTCATTGCATGTCTCTTCTTTTCATGAACCACACCTAGTGTCGTTGCATGTGTGTTCTTCTAAACAAACCACATAAGGATCCACCAGTGTCATTGCATGTCTGTTCTTTTCATGAACCACATAAGGCTCCACCAGTGTCATTGCATGTCTGTTCTTTTCATGAACCACACCCATGTCATTGGATGTGTGTTCTTCTCATGAACCACACGTGGATCCACCAGTGTCATTGGATGTGTGTTCTTCTCATGAACCACACGTGGATCCACCAGTGTCATTGCATGTCTGTTCCTCTAAACAAACCACATAAGGATCCACTAGTGTCATTGCATGTCTGTTCTTTTCATGAACCACACCCAGTGTCATTGCATGTGTGTTCTTCTAAACAAACCACATAAGGATCCACCAGTGTCATTGCATGTCTGTTCTTTTCATGAACCATACATAAGGATCCACCAGTGTCATTACATGTCTGTTCTTCTCATGAACCACATAAGGATCTACCAGTGTCATTGCATGTGTGTTCTTTTCATGAACCACATAAGGATCTACAAGTGTCATTGCATGTGTGTTCTTTTTATGAACCACAGCTAGAGTCATTGCATGTCTGTTCTTTTCATGAACCACACCCAGTGTCATTGCATGTCTATTGTTTTCATGAACCACACTCGGTGTCACTGCATGTCTGTTCTTTTCATGAACCACATAAGGATCCACCAGTGTCATTGGATGTGTGTTCTTCTCATGAACCACACGTGGATCCACCGGTGGCATTGCATGTCTGTTATTTTCATGAACCACACATAAGGATCCACCAGTGTCATTGCATGTCCGTTCTTTTCATGAACCACACCCGGTGTCACTTCATGTC
Organism: Avena insularis; assembly: GCA_023614405.1. Taxonomy (NCBI): domain Eukaryota; kingdom Viridiplantae; phylum Streptophyta; class Magnoliopsida; order Poales; family Poaceae; genus Avena; species Avena insularis. Next base: position 473,247,972 of record CM042696.1, on the reverse strand, counting down.
TGTTCTTTTCATGAACCACATAAGGATCCACCAGTGTCATTGGATGTGTGTTCTTCTCATGAACCACACGTGGATCCACTGTTGTCATTGCATGTCTGTTCTTTTCATGAACCACACATAAGGATCCACCAGTGTCATTGCATGTCTGTTCTTTTCATGAACCACACCCAGTGTCATTGCATGTGTGTTCTTTTCATGAACCACAGCTAGAGTCATTGCATGTCTGTTCTTTTCATGAACCACACCCAGTGTCAGTGCATGTCTGTTCTTTTCATGAACCACACCCAGTGTCATTGCATGTCAGTTCTTTTCATGAACCACACTCAGTGTCATTGCATGTGTGTTCTTCTAAACAAACCACATAAGGATCCACTAGTGTCATTGCATGTCTATTCTTTTCATGAACCACACAAGGATCTACTAGTGTCATTTCATGTGTGTTCTTCTCATGAACCACATAAGGATGTACCAGTGTCATTGGATGTTTGTTCTTCTTATGAACCACACGTGGATCCACCGGTGTCATTGCATGTCTGTTCCTCTAAACAAACCACATAAGGATACACCAGTGTCATTGCATGTATGTTCTTTTCATGAACCACACCCACTGTCATTGCATGTGTGTTCTTCTAAACAAACCACATAAGGATCCACCAGTGTCATTGCATGTCTGTTCTTTTCATGAACCACATAAGGATCCACCAGTGTCATTGCATGTATGTTCTTTTCATGAACCACAACCAGTGTCACTGCATGTATGTTCTTTTCATGAACCACATAAGGATCCACCAGTGTCATTGGATGTGTGTTCTTCTCATGAACCATATGTGGATCCATCGGTGTCATTGCATGTCTGTTCCTCTAAACAAACCACATAAGGACCCACCAGTATTAGTGCGTGTCTGTTCTTTTCATGAACCACACCCAGTGTCATTGCATGTGTGTTCTTCTAAACAAACCACAGCTGGATCCACCAGTGTCATTGCATGTCTATTCTTTTCATGAACCACACATAAGGATCCACCAGTGTCATTGCATGTCTGTTCTTTTCATGAACCACACCCAGTGTCATTGCATGTGTGTTCTTTTCATGAACCACAACTAGAGTCATTGCATTTCTGTTCTTTTCATGAACCACACCCAGTGTCATTACATGTCTGTTCTTTTCATGAACCACACCCGGTGTCACTGCATGTCTATTCTTTTCATGAACCATAACTAGAGTCATTGCATGTCTATTACTTCCATAAACCACACATGGATCCACCGGTGTCATTGCATGTCTGTTCTTTTCATGAACCACACCTAGTGTCATTGCATGTCAGTTATTTTCATGAACCACACATAGTGTCATTGCATGTCAGTTCTTTTCATGAACCACATAAGGATCCACCAGTGTCATTGCATGTCTGTTCTTCTCACAAACCACATAAGGATCCACCAGTGTCATTGCATGTCTGTTCTTTTCATGAACCACACCTAGTGTCATTGCATGTGTGTTCTCCTGACAAACCACATATGGATCCACCAGTGTCATTGCATGTCTGTTCTTTTCATGAACCACAGCTAGAGTCCACTAGTGTCATTGGATGTGTGTTCTTCCCATGAACCACACATGGATCCACCAGTGTCATTGCATCTCTGTTCTTTTCATGAATCACAGCTAGAGTCATTGCATGTCTGTTACTTCCATAAACCACATATGGATCCACCTAGTGTGATTGCATGTCTATTCTTTTCACAAACCACACATGGATACACCAGTGTCTTTGCATGGGTAGACGTTAGACCGAGTCCTCTAGAAGGCACGCCCTAACACAGTTGTACTGCTTGACTATTGTTACATACCGTTCGATTGGGGCGCTTGGACGATTGGGATGGTCTTCGTGAGAGCGATCCGTGAGTAGGCTGTTCTGCGGCATGATTGGCCACGCTTGCTCTGGACAAACTGGCAACATCGGGCGCTCCCCTGTTGTGAGTGTCACGTCTCATGAGTTCAGTGGGCCACATCCCAGTGTCACGTCCCCATTACTTCTCTTCCTCCCCGTACTTCTCTTCCTTACCCTCGAAGCCACTTTCCCCACTTCACTCCCATCCTGCTGTAGCCGCAAGCTGACGACGCCTCCATCCCAATCCCCTCTCCAGCAGCCACCCCCCTCCCCTCTCGCCATGGGTTCAAGGGGAGATGGCGAGGAAACACGTTGTGATGGCAGGGATGGTGATTTTGATGTGAGTCGTCTCATCTCTATTTCTATCATCTATGGCCAGTTATCTATTTTTTGAGCTAGATCTAATTTGTTTACTCATGCGAGTATGATGTGTTAGGCCAACTAGACGATGTATGACTCCGACTATCACGGTTTAGAGGATGAAGACAGTCCTCTGGTATGTAAACATGGATATGTGCCCGCTAAATTTGTAGCGTTCGAAAGACGAAACGCAGGCAGGAGGTTTCTTCGGTGTCAAGGACATCGTGCAATGATGCAAGGCGGAAGTTGTGGTGTTGTCAAATGGGTAGATCCAGAGTGGCCCAAATCGATCCAGAAAACGCTGGACAAACTATGGGAAATGACTATCGAGTTGAAAGAATCCGTATTCAGCTCACTTCTTGACAGTGTTGAGACAAAGCTATGGGAACCAGTTGACACGACCAAGCATAAGCGAGATCTCAGGTGGGTGCAAGACAAGGTTATCAAAGTAGAGAAGGAGAGGGACGCGACGTTGGCCCTGAAGGCTAAAGCAGAGCAAGAACTGACTCAAGCAAGGAATGATCTCCACCAGGCCAAATTCCTGCAGTACACAACTACGAGTATTGACAAGTGCATGAGGAAAAATGCAGAGAAACAATTGAAGCTGTGCAAGGAAGATGCTAAAAGGAAGGAGCGGACAATTCGATCCTTGCTCTCGCAGGAAGATGCGCATCGGGCCAAGATTAGGAATATCAAGGAGATGTGTGATAACTAGTTCTATTTAGCTTAAGCTCCGTGCCTTTTTAAGTTGTAATAATTGTACTTGTTGACCTAGCGGTCTGAACTATTGGTCCTGGATTCCAGGGAGGAAAAAATTGCTCTGACCCCGAATTACTTCTTTTGTCTAAACCCGCATTACTTCTTTTGTCTAACCGTCTCTTCGTCGTCCTCGTGTACAAATAGGAGGCGCCACAGCGCGTCGCTTCGTCGTCCATCCACTCGTCCTCTCCAATCTCCACCGCGCTGCCATGGAGATGCCCGATCTGAACTTGTACGAGGCGGTGATGTTCGCGAACTTCGACATCCTCGCGCCACCAGCCGCGAAGGTGCCCCATGGATGGCGCATCAGCTCTGCGGGGGTGCCGGTGGCTCCGCTACCTGGACGAGCCGAGATGGAGAGTGAAATTGTGGAAAGCCCGGATGGCAGCGCGATGGAAAAGGTCTTGCCCGATGCTGGCCCACTGTTCAAGAAGGAGCGGAAGGCCAAGATTGGCAACCGCATCGTTGATGAGCGCATGGTGCACCGGGATTTGCACAACCGAGAAGGGCGGGAGAGGTTCTGGTCCGTCCCAGGACGGACCAAGTACACCGTCATTGCCGCCGCTCGACGTGAAGAGGTGCTCCGTCTCGCGAACAATGCAGACATTGTGGAGGTTCCGTCGGACAGCGACGAGTAAGCCGACGGCTCGGAGGATAGTGGCAGCGGAAGTGAAATTGTTGACTAGTGGTTGAATTAATGTAGGATGTGAAATTGCACCTTTGTTTAGAAGAATTTATGGTTGATGTAATGAAATGGCTCGATTTAGATCTCTATCTCGATTAATTTGTGGAAGAATTTGTGATTTAGATCAATTTCTGCCTCGATTTAGATCTCTGTCCCGGATTGGGAACGTGACAGTGGACCAAAGACACCTTTTCTACTAGTGTATTCTGACATTGGTGGTTTGTTTAAACGTAATCTACGTGGATTGTGCCGCATGCAAATGGCACAACCACAATTTATAAAGTGGAAGCACGTACACCCGTTACTGGAGATCCGGGAGCTTCGCCAGATGCAGTGGATGTAGGAGCAGAGAGGCGGTGAGATAGACGGGCTCAAGATTAGGCCAGAAAGTGGTACCCATTTCCTCCTCATCTGGGCATTATCGGTGAGAACATTGCTGTTTATGTTGCCACATTGTTGTGCAGCATCTGAAATAAGTTGCTGCTTCGTGGAGTGTGGCAGCTTTAATAATGTATTTCTGTGCCACTTACATTCCGTAGTATTTGGAGACCTCCTGTCCCTCAGCAATCATGGAACCGGTGGATCCTTGTTTTCAGATAGCAGTGGCACAATCACAATTTCGGATTCAACTACTGACTCGGGCGTTTCCAAACCCTAAGTCGTGGTACATTTTACTCAGAGAACGTGGGTAGATTGTTTCGCCCAGCAACGTGCCACACACATAGTGATTAGAATTTAACAGAATTACATATATAGGTTCAAGTTCAACACATTACTATGCATCTTCATTGCCAGCAGCCTTCTTTCGTAGCCTGGGTGCCAAGCCTTCACGTCCAATGGCTTCTTCATTTCCTGCCTTCTTCCTCTTCCTCGATGCCAATTTTCTTAGCTTCACGTACTCTGCATCGCCGGGACAATGGGCACCAGAATCGTGTCCAACATCATCTTTCCACACATTTTTAATTTCTTCGGGCAGCAAAATGAAATCTTTCCACTCGTTTTTGATTTCTTCGGGCAACAAAATGACTGACTCGGCAGTTATGTTTCTGACCTTGCAGCGCTTCTTGTCAAAGAAACAAGACTGTTGCATAACTGCCCAATATCTACAGAGTAAATAAAAAAAATTACAATTCAGCACAAACATGTAAACCCCAAGAGACCTTTGCTTACCAGGAGCTAATTAGGTTCGAGCAACCGCCCTGTCCAAGAATAGAAGGGCGACTCCCAGTTGCAGCAGCTTCCACATCCAGTACATCACATTTCAGCTCAAACATGGCAGCCGAAGCATACCTTTTCATCAACCCAATTAGCTGACTGTCACAGGTTATAGGAACCATGATGTCACGTTCATCCATGAAGCTGAACTTTGTAGTCGGCTTCGGCCATAATTCAACATGATTACGCAGAGCAGCAACCATACTAGATATAGTGCAGATCTGCGCAGGCGCTTCTTCCATCGTGAAACAATGGTGTCCATACCTCTTGCCCTTAGAGTCGTACCTATAGAGGACTACCGTAACCAGGTAAGGGGGGTCCGCGCAGATCCCACTTGACAGAAAACTATGGACAAAATATGTTTGTCAGCGTTGGGCTAACAAACAATTTGAGGTTCAGTAGCCAGCTAGCAGCTGTAACTAGTGCGAATAGCAAAGAGAAGGGTAGATCACCCGCTTGTAGATAGAACTTCTTCTTTCTTGATAGTAGGATCTGCCATCCCCCGAGCTGCTCGGCTCATCGGCGGCTGAGGCGGGCTAGAGCCTCGCAACAGCGGCTACGGCATGCACCATTGGAGCTCGGGATTAGCGACTGGGCACAACAACTTGGCGCCGGAAGTCAAATGTCTGAAGGGATCGTCCTGCCTGGAGGGTGGATTCCGATGCCGCCGGTGCTAGGGGAAAGCTGGGAATGGATTTGTGAAATTGGTCAACGCATCAATCCACTTAGCTGCTCGATTTGCCTAAGAGGTGCCACGTTGGCGCCCGCGTCACGGACAGATGACCGACATGAGGGTCCCGACCGTCTACTTCACGGGGCAGTTTAACGGAAGGTTTGAATTTGGCAGGGGTGAGATGAGTTTGCCTTGAAATGGCCCCTCTCAGTAGTTGGCGGCTCAACTTTTCGAAACGCGGTAATTTCAGGCAACTTAGGTACCGCCATGCGTTGGCCTGCGAACTTTGGTACCACAGGAGAACAATCCCCTCCTCCTGTCGTTGCCTCTTTGCTCTCTCTCGGCTCCTATAAGTATCTCTGTCTTTGGGAAACCCCATCTCCCATGTATAACTAGGGACAAGGCCTCGTACTCGTACTCCCCATTCGTCATTCCCGAGGACCTTTGTCAGCAAGTATTTCTCTCTATCGGGACAGAACTTTATTGTCCCCTCTTTAATTTCCTTCACCACTCTCTGCCATGTGTCCCAGGGTATCCAAATCCTGTCACTACAAATAAGGTCCCCTGTATTTTCGTCATACTCACTCCCATTTCCAAGGAACCAATTTCTTGCCCTCAAATCACATTCTTCGCGTATTGGTTCTGGATTAATCCCTTTAGCAAGCAGCTCATTCTCTTTAGCATCGCACTTTGGCATGGTATTCACGTAGCCCCTGGCCCCAGGTGATGGTGATATTTCTTGTTCGTGGCATTTCTTGTTTTTCCGCCTTTTCCTTAGCAGCTTCTGACTCCTTGTACTTCACAAATGCATCCCAGTTAACCAGCTGCTCTGTTAGATAGGCTTCAAATTTAGGAGTCTTCTTCTTCTGATACTTTTGCCATAATGATTTCTTCTAGTTCTTGAATAGTTCGGCCCTCTTCGTAAGAATCCACTGCTTGACTTTCTTCCTCAATGCAGCCGTGTCGGCATCATCCTCATATTCTGGCAGGGTGAAATGTGTCACGAGGTCATTCCAAATACCCTCTTTATACCTGTCGGCGACATACTCACCCTCTTCCACCCCTTTTGTCATATTCCACTCTCGAATGGTGATCGGGATGCGATCCCTAACCATAACTCCGCATTGTTGTACAAATACACTTTTAGCCTTTTCGGGTTCCAAGGGTTCATCCCATGGTGATACCCGCGTAATTGTATAACGCGTAGATGCGTCCAACTTTTTGGCCAGGCCTCATTTGGAATATTTTTGGCTCGATGTGGAGGCCTAAGAGAAGAAACATTCGTAAATTTATATATATACAACTCAATTAATGCATCTACTAATCAGCGGACTTCATATATATACCTCGCCGGACTTGGTTAAGGGTCCACCGGAGCCGTCGACTTCTCCATCATCGGAGTTGTCGGCTTCTCCCTGATCATTTTGGTCGACCTACACCCTCACCGGACGGGTTCAGATATATCGACGGAGATTTGGGTGGATGAACATGGGGGGCGCCGTTGATCATATTCTCGAGAATTTCTTCTTGTTCTAGGTCTCTACGGATTGGACTAGGTGGATCCATAGTTTTCTACAAAATGCACACAATATAAAATAATACTAAACAATAATATGTACACCTAATTTGCTTCAATAATACGGGGGCCCGTGAGCACCACCACCCAAACCCTAAGTCAGGGGCCCGTGAGCACCACCACCGTAACCCTAAGTTCGAGGGCCCGCGAGCACCACCACCGTAACCCTAAGTCCCGGGGCCCGTGAGCACCACCACCCTAACCCTAAGTCTGGGGCCCGCGAGCACCACCACCCTAACCCTAAGTCCAGGGGCCCGCGAGCACCACCACCCTAACCCTAAGTCCAGGGGCCCGCGAGCACCACCACCCTAACCCTAAGTCTGGGGGCCCGCGAGCACCACCACCCTAACCCTAAGTCCGGAGGCCCGCGAGCACCACCACCCTAACATATATATTTCTATACACTATATATCACTATATAGTAATAGTAACATATTAGAAAAAAATACTAGAAAAATAATAATAACATACTATATATTACATTATAGTATATATTTTTATACAATATAGTAATAATAACATACTTTATATTACACACTATATAATAACATAATATATATTTTTATACAATATATATTTTTATACACTATATATATAAAAACACTAGAAAAAAATAATAGCTATATATAGCGTGGCGGCCCTCTCTCTGCCCGTGGCCAGCGCCGCACCTAGTGGCTAGCCGGAGATGAGGCGCGGCGGTGGTGGCTGGCCGGAGATGAGCGCGGCGGCGACGACGGTGGCGATGTGTGGGCTGGCGGCAGTGGTGGCGACGCGTGGGCCGATGGCGGCGGTGTCGGCGTCGTGGCCGGAGAGCGAGTGGCGGCTGCTAGAGGTGGGAAGCGGCGGAGAGGAGTGAGTACTGCGTGCGGGCGGGTGACGCCTGCAGTGGCGGCTGGAAAGGAGGAAGAGGACGGAGAGGGGGCGCTGCCGGGGCGTCAGAATCGCGCAGCCTGCCGGCGTCGTCTTCATCGAAGGCGCCTCCTACGTGAAGTGTGTGAATCGGGAATGAGTGGGGAGAAGCTGTGCGGACCCTAAGGGGACGGACCCTTAGTCCCGGTTTGTAGCCGCACGAAGTCCCTTCACGGGGACTAAAGGGTTTTCGGCACCACCCAAGGGACGCGCGCCAATGACACCCCTTTAGTCCCGGTGCGTAAGTCCCTTTTTTCAAATTTTTGACAAAACAAGGGGCGCGCCTATTTTAAAAAATTTCAATTTGCATACTATTATATTTTTTAAACATTTGAATTATACAGTTTTTGCATACTTATGAATTTGAGAAAATTTTCAACATGAAAAGTTCTTGAATTTGAATAAGAAATCCAAATCTATTTTCTGTTTATAAAATAATTATTTTAACTAGTCAAACTATTAACCATTTTGGTATTTTTAATTTAAAAATGCATTAACTATTATATTTTGCATATTTTTGAATCTCACTAAACTTTTAACATAAAAAATGCTTGAATCTGAATAAGTAATCCAAATCCATTTTTTGTTTTATAAAATAATTATTCTAACTAGTCAAACTATTAACCATTTTGCCATTTTCAATTTAAAAATGCATTAACTATTATATTTGACTGAAATCTCTGTTTCGGGTTTAGTGTTTAGGTTTAGGGTTTGGGTTTAGGGTTTAGGGTTTAGGTTTAGGGTTTAGGTTTAGGGTTTAGGGTTCTAGGGTCTAACTATTAAAACTAGTAACCAGGACTTATAATATTTTGGGGGCCTTTAATTCCGATTGGCGCCAATAACCGGGACTTAAGATATTTCCTGCCCTTCTCATAGTCGTCAAGCCACGCGTCATGCTTTCGCGCCATTTTCCTCTGCTTCTCGCCATATTTTCCCGCCTTTTCCCTCTATATCTAGGCTGGCCGCCATGGCCATCCACACATCTTCCCCTCTCACAACAATGGACACCGCATACTAGGCCATTCTAACCCTCGAGGAGATTGAGGCGTTGTGGGCCTCCAGCTACCCATTCCTGCCAGGCTACCGGCTTCCCATCGACTGGATGCTGAGCGCTGGAGGAGTTCTTGTCCCTCCTGTGCCTCAAGGTTCCGCCCTCTAGGCGGTCATCATGAACCACTTCTACCTCGAGCTCACGTCGGAGCAGTGGATGGATCCCCATTGGGATCCCGACAACTATGACACCTGGAATGCCTTCTTTGCTAACCGACAGGAAAGGGAGCTCGCCAGGTACGAGGGTGACGATCCACCCCCGTTGAACCACAACAAGGCTGGTCGCCACCTGTGGTGGGCAAACTGGACTATCGTCGGTGTGATGCGCTACATCGCCCAGGGAGATCATCCTCGCCCGCGGTGCCCGCACTTTGACACTCCACAGAGCCACACGAAGGGTGGGGATGGTGAAGGTCACGGGCTACACGGCGTCATCATCCAGAAGCCCCCTCCCTCGCGCGTCGTGAATCCGAGGCCGGAGTGGCATGTACCCTTGGAATATGCCATGGCTGGGCTTAGGATCCAGCCGCATGCGCCTAGCGACGATGACAATGATGACGAAGACGAAGATGACCCTAAAGCTATGTACTATAGGGCTAGATATGAGTATGACTAAAGGGGGCCTTTAGTCTCGATTCCTTAGTCCCACACTACTAGAGAAAGGCTTATGGATAGATTTATTATCAGTGGAGCATTGTTTGAATATGCTCCACTGATAATTATCAGTGGTGCATTTAAAAATATGCTCCACTGATATTATTTATAACCAATGGCGCACATCACAAATAACGCGCCACTGATAATGTGGGTCCAGCACTCTGGAGGCCTGTGGACCAAATATCAATGTCACATATACCCATATGCATCATTGATATATTATTATCAGTGGCGCATATGCAATATGCGCCATTGATATTCTCCTCACTAATGGCGCATCCTCTCCTACATGCGCCATTGGTAACTATGTGGGCCCCACCTAGACCCCACCACTCTGAAAGGTTGCAGGAATATCAATGGCGCATTCAGGATATGCGCCACTGATACTTTCCCTCAAATGCCACATATACTAGTAAATGTGCCACTGATAAGTCTTCGGCCCACCACCTAAAAAGGTGGCAGACTTATCAGTGGAGCATTTAGTGTAATATGCGCCACTGATAACTTCGTCCAGATCTACAATTTGGAATCCACCCCTACCCACCACCACCATTCCATTCTTCTCCACCCACCACCCCAAACTAGATCTAGCTCGTCCTCCTCCTCCCCACCACCTCAATTTCTCCGTTCTTTTCTCCATTCTTGGTTGTTGAACCTACCTTGCTTCATAGTTTTGTGAGGGGAAGCCTCTCCAATTGTTGTAGATCTACTAAACCAACTACTTTTCCTCCTCCAACATCTATCTTGTTCTCCAACAACAACCACACTATCTCGTCACGGACTTGGCTCGGTAACGATTCTACTAGGTGAGTTGTTGGAGGACATATATGCATGTGGATGTTTTGTGTGGAGGGTGGACGTCGGTGCGGTGTGTATGTGTGTGCATGCTTATGTTTGTGAAGCCTTCTTATTGCGAGAGGGATGATGTGTTTGCATGGATGTGGTGCATGAATGTTTGCAGGTGACGAAGAAGAAAGCATGTTGCTTGCTCTGGTGGTGGATGGATGTTTTCCTAAATGTCGATTAATTTCCGTTTCGGCAAATTTTTGCACTATCCATATGTCCCATTTTTAGGAGATGTCATGCCGAATTTTTCCGGCGGCCATGCATGCATGTGTGTGTGTGTGCATGATGGTGCTGTGGTTCTAAGATACTCTCTCTTTTTGCTCTATACCGCGTAGGAAACCATGGTTAGACACATGAGCAAAGGTCGAGCAGCTAGATACAAGAAACGCGTGGTGGCCGACATGATTCTAAACAAGAGGACCTACATAAGATGTCTGTGTCGAACATGCAATCTCGGGAGCTTGGTTAACCCTGATTTTGGAGACCTGGAGAATCACCTGCTCACGCGTGGTTTCATGCGCGGCTATGATTCTGAAGATGACGAGGACGTCAACGATCCTGAAGACAAGGGCGGGCATGATGATCATCACGAAGGAGATGCCGACGGCGGACATGATCATGATCATGAAGGAGATGTCGGCAGCGGCGGACATGATGATCAACACGAAGGAGATGATGGCAGTGACGGACATGATGATCATCACGAACGAGGTGCCGGTGAAGAAGACACAGACATAGAAACGACGTGGCTAACCTCGGCCTTGCAGGACCCTCATGTTCAGGAACTACTTCTTAGGGAGATGAGCAACACCAAAGCTACTGCCAGGGAGAAAGCCAAGCTAGCACAGATGGAGATAGACAGGAAAACTCCATTGTATCCTGGGTGTCGGCCCGAGGATACCCGCTTGAATGTAACGCTCAAGGCTCTGGAGATGAAGGAAGAAAGCAAATGGACCGAGGTAAGCTTCAACAAAAACATGAGATTCTGGCAAGAACGTCTTCCCAAGGGGAACACGTGTCCAACTAGTATCGAGGAGGCCAAGAAAATCGTATGTCCTCTCGACCTACTGTATGTTAAGTACCACGCCTGCATTAATGACTGCGCACTTTATCAGGATGAGTACAAGGATAGAACCACATGTCCGGTGTGTGGCCAAGGATGATACAAGAGAGGGAACACGAAAGTTCCTCAGAAAGTGGTATGGTACTTTCCTATCACTCCCCGTCTGCAGCGGTATTTCGTGGACCCTAAGGAAGCAAAGCTGATGCAATGGCACGCGGAAAGGAAGAAGCCGGCCGAAGACGATCCACATAAGGGCAAGATCCTCACACACCCTTCGGACGCTAGCTGGTGGAACACACTGGACATTGACTTTCCAGACTTCGGGGGTGATCCAAGGAATGTCAGGCTTGGTATGAGCACCGATGGACTCAATCCGTTTGGCAACCAGAGTAGCACACATAGCACCTGGCCCGTGTTTGTATGGCCGTACAACCTCCCTCCCTGGATGTGCACCAAGCAGAGATACGTACACATGTGTATTCTGATTCAGGGGCCTAAACACCCAGGTATCGACATGCATCTGTATCTCGGGCTGCTGAAAGAAGAGTTAGCCACGCTATGGGAGATGCCAGCCCATACGTGGGACGCATACACATGAGATTATTTCCCTATGAGAGCCGCGCTGCTCACAACGGTGCAGGACTATCCAGGTTACGCATACGTGTCTGCCCAGGTGAACCACGGACAGAAAGCATGTGTCAAGTGCATGGATAAGACCCCACATCTCCAGCTACCAAGGGATCCCGGGTCATCGAAGACCGTGTTCCAACGGACTCGAATGTGGCTTCCAAAGGATCACGTGTGGAGAAAGCGTAGAGATCTGTTCGATGGCAAAGTAGATCTCAAAAAATCCCCACGTCCCAGGAGTGGAGAAGTGATCCAAGATATGTTGGACAACTAGGAAGAGTGCCCTTTGCCGGGAAAGAAGCATCCGAGGACGAAACCGCTGCATGGTGTGTGGAAAGCTAGGCCTGTTTTCTGGGACCTGCCATATTGGAAATACCTCCACACGCCCCATAGCCTTGATGTCATGCACATCACGAAGAACGTGTCTGATGCGCTTGCCACTATCATCAACATGCCGGATAGGACCAAAGACGGGCCGAAAGCAAGGAACGACCTGATGGAACTTGGCATCAAGGAAGAACTTCATGAGATGCCGCCACCCGATGATGATGACGAGACGACGCCTGAAGATACTCAAGGTCGCCGCAAAAGGGTTAAGAGGGGAATTGTAGTGTTTCCGGTTGCCTGCTTCACTCTAAGTGAGCAGGAGCTTGAGCAGTTTTTCAACTGCCTCCTAGGAGTCAAAGTTTCTTACGGTTACTCGGGGAAATAGGCAGATATCTAGACAAAGCGAAGAAGAGGTTCAGCGGGATGAATTCTCACGACTGTCACGTGCTGATGATGCAGATACTTCCCATTGCGATCCGAGGGATAATGGACGAGCACGTCCATGAGACGATGTTTGGCCTCTGCAACTTCTTTGACGTCATCTCGAGGAAGTCGATTGGCTTGAAGCAGCTCGACACACTACAAGATGAGATCATCATGATACTACGCGGGCTCGAGATTTACTTCCCGCTCACATTCTTCGACATCATGGTCCATCTACTCGTCCATGTCGTGGATGACATCATTCATCTTGGGCCGACATTCCTGCACAACATGATGCCGTTTGAAAGGCTTAACAATGTTATCAAAGGATCCATACGCAATAGGTCCCATCTAGATGGAAGCATTGCCAAGGGCTTTCTGACCTACGAGTGTGTCTCTTTCTGCCAGAATTATCTACGCACCGACCCGGACGACGAGGATGACCCTGTTGGTCTGCCCAAAAGGACACACCTCGGTAGGCTCGCTGGATATGGCCACCGTGAGGGCTTTCACACGTGCATGTCGGTGCGAAGGGTCTACGTGACGATATTGACAGGGCACACCGAGTCGTGCTACAACACATCGAATTGGTCGATCCTTGGGTGGAAGAGCACAAAAGCTTAATCGAGCAGAAGTTCATTGACCTTGGTCGACTGAGGAAGAAGGGACACGTAACAAGAGAGCACAACTCTAGCTTCACGGCTTGGTTCAAGAAGAAGCTTCAAGACAATCCCCCCGCAGACCCGCAAACGCCTTCTACGGAGGATGAAAAACTAATTTTCGCCTTGTCAAATGGCCCCGGGCACAACGTGAGGACATATCAGACATACGACATCAACAGGTACAGATTCTACACCGAGAAAAGGGACATGAGCAGCGACTATCAGAACTCAGGAGTAACGATGTTATCCTATGCCGATGATGAAGCCACCGTCAAGGACCAATTTTTCGGAAGGATCGAGGAGATCTGGGAGCTCGACTACGCTGGAGAGAAGGTGCCGATGTTCCGTGTTAGATGGGCCAAGAGTGTCCAAAAAGAGGGTCGGTATTTCACCACCATAGTTATACCCGATGCCTCCGCGAAGAACGCCTCCGCAAAAAATGAGCCATGGGTACTCGCGAGCCAAGTTGACCAATGTTTCTTCATCACTGACCCATCAAAGCCAAGCCGTGTTATCGTGAGGAGGGGCAAGAGGAGCATAATCGGAATGGACGGACCCGCCAACGAGCAAGACTTAGAAAAGAACGGCGATCCGAAGATCGAAGAGGAATTCGACAAGTACTTCGACAAGCCGACTGCTGCAGGAAAAAGGAAGATCATCCTACCTACTAAAGGTTGTAGAAACCTTAACCTTTCCGGGCTAAAGTATTCAACCGCGAGGAAGAAGGGCAAGAAAATTGCAAAGAGACGCTAGATTTATGAAGAATATTGGTCTGTATGGATATTGCCTATGTACTTACAAATGGATGTTCTTGTTTTAAATAAATTAATAATTGCCTATGTACTTGCAAATGGATGTCCTTGTTTTAAATAGATTTGTGAATGTTAAACTTAATTTCTATTTGTTAAAAAATATACTAGATATTAATGACAAGTATTTTGGCTAAGTGCCAAATACTAAAAAAATTGAGAGAGCCAGGAATCAAACCTGGCTGCTCCAGATGCAGCACACCACGTCAACAACCACTGCAGTAACCTTGGGTTGTTGACATAGACCAGGGCATCGTGGTTTTTGGCTAAGTGCCAAATACCAATGGCGCATATTGGGCAACATGCGCCACGGATATTTGACACTTAGCCAAAAACGCTCGGCCTAAAAATTGTGAGGCAACCAGGAATCGAACCTGGATGCCCCAGCCCAGGTTTTGCCCCACGAGTCAAACCACTGCGGTAAGCCTGTGTTACTGTCACATATGAGCGCGTCTCCTTATATGCCTAAGTGTCTCATATCAATGGCGCATATTGAAAAAAATGTGCCACGTATGTTTTACACTTAGTCAAAAAACCGATCGGCCCTTTCTTCTCACTCTCACTATCTCATATCAATCCCCTTTCTTTCTCACGCTCACTGTCTCATGCGAAGAACCCTAGCCACCGGAGCAGTCGTTGCCGGTGAGCGCCACCACGTCCCCTCCTCTCCCCCCCCCTCCTCCTCCCCCTCCCTTCCCCTAATCTCGACCTCGTCCCCTTGCTAGGAGCGCCACCCCGTCCCCTTGGAGCAACCAGGAGGAGGAGGAGCACCAGGAGCACCACCGACGAGGAGAAGGGCCACGCGCGCGAACCCACTAACCAGGACAAACCCCTCCCCAACCAGGCCCTCCGCCGCACCCAGGTCACAGAGTGCCTCGTCGGGGACCACACCGGCACCGTCCTCTTCACCGCCCGCAACCAGCAGAGTACGTAACCCACCCCATCCCCTCCCCTCCCGATCCCCTCCGATCTAGTTCACCGCTCGATCGGCCCCAACTAGCCGTCTCTGTTTATTTCACCCCGTATTTGTTCGTCCCAAGACCCCATCCTAGATTAAATTTACCTCTGTAAACCCGTCGCTTTGTCTCCAGATTCTTCAGGTAGATCTTCTACTCCGCTGGCGCTTGCTGCATTGTCCTTTACACGCTTCACTCATGTACTAATATATATATGGGGAGACACAACTCCGTGTAGTTATTATCATAAAGCTTCTGAATTTTCTGTCATGCTAGCGTTGGAAGCGCTCCATCGGGGCATAATAAAGCTTCGGAATTGGCTTGTTTATATATGCACATAAACACGTTGCTGCCATTGCTATTTATTTACATCGAATGCCTATCTATTCCTCAACTACTAGGGCTGGGGGATTAGTTGTAGTTACCATGACGGGTGCAATCATCATCGCTTGGTTTTCTCTTACACAACTAATAATGTTGCTAGGTTTTAATTTCCGATGTGGGTTAACCTGCGTTGGGGGAAAACTAATGTTGCTTACATGCTTTTTGATCCACGGGCTGCTGGGGATTGCTTGCACTTACCATGGATGGGTACGGTCTATCATCTGCTTCTCTGTTTCGCTAGTGTTGGCAGTGACCTGCATTGGGGGAGGAGAAACATTTGAAGTTTTCTTGTGTGCACATGATTTCGAGGGGCATCGGATCTTGCGCTGCCGTTTATGCTTGTTTTTGTCATCTACTGTTGGGGATTCAGTTGCAGTACCCATTGTAGTATGCGGTAGCCTGCATTGGGGAAAATTGACTTGTTGCATATATACGATTTGAAGGGACACCGTGCAAGCCTATTTCACTCACACTGTAGTTTCTCTTTTGTTACAGTGCTCATACGACCACGAGTTATTTGCGACATTAAGTTTGATACTAGTGTACTCATAATTCCTGTGCTAGACTGTCGTACATACATGATTTTGAAGGGACATGTAGCTTAGAGCTTACATTGTTGTTTAATATGGTACATGCTTCTTTATTCACCAACTGTTGGGGCTCAGTTGCAGTTATCGTGCGCATAAATAAGCATCGTTTCGTTTTTCTGTTACATACTAATGCTAGTAGGTTTTCTGTTGGAATATGGCTTAGCCTGCTTTGGGAAATCCCACATGGGTGGTGGTAATAAAGGATCCCCATAATAAGCTAATTGCTTAAACCTGCTTGATGATGTGCGATATGCACCCGTCACTTCCTGATATACTAGAAGCCAACCACATTTATCTGTTTTCCCTATGCATAATATTCATTTATAATTTCTTAGTAATTGAAGTCATGTTTAGTTCTTTTTTGATGCCATATATTTCTGCACCTTGCTATTCTGTAAATAAAGCTAAAAGAAGGCATTGTGCCACTACCACTAGTATAATCTGTTAATTGTAATTCTTTGTTATATGTCAACCTATTTTCCTTATTGGAATTCCTAGGAAAAAGGTTCAATATACTCAAAATTCTCAAGGATACATGAAAATAGAAGGATTAACACATATATTTATAACACTGAAGTAAGGCCCTTTGGGTCTTCCAGGAGCTGCTTGGGGCCACTCTAGGTCTTCCAGAAGCTGAAGTAAGGCCCTTAGGAAATGCTAACTGTTAAGAACACAAATGGAAAATCATCAAAATCCTGTCTAGATACCCAGACTAAAGAAACAGTGCCAGATTGTTGGAGAAAAGGGTGAGGTTGTCATGCAAAACAGCTAGCTACTGTCTTGGTTTCTCCATTGTTTATTTTACGGTATCTGCATTGGTTTCTTACACACAACATCAATGATATGTGCCTACTTGTCTCTGTCATAGAAATGTCAAAGCATGCAAGGTACATCTGGAGCTATGCAAGGCATAATGTGCTATTTTTTGCTGCACCTGGAGCTATTTTTTGCTCATTGTATATGTGTGATTTGATGGCTGTCATCAATTTGAAAACTGGAGCACATTATTTTGTATCAAAACTATTGCAGGGAATTCATTTGAGTTGCCCGTTTCTCTCGAAGTGTTGATTCACTTCCATTTCGGTTGAGAAATAGGCACTCCTAGGTCAAAAAAAGAGCAAAGGTCATGCCAAATTTTTCGGTCGACTCTAGCTTGTACTAATTACATTGTTGCATTTTTTCTATAAAGAGTAAACATGTCGAGCAGAGACAAAGACGTCGGGGTTGGCCCTTCTAAGCCCATGAGCGTCGAAGAACGAGCAAGAAGAGCCAACCTCAAGTTTTGGCGGTTTGGCGATGACTTAAGCGGGTCCGACGAGGAGGCCGAAGCTACAAATCACGATGAAGTTGACGAGGAGGCCCAAGCTGCAGACCAAGAAGATGACGAGGAGTCTGAATATGAGGAGGAGGCCGAAGATGGCGACGATGACGGAAGCAGTAATGGGGACGAGGAGGCCGAAGCAAGTCATGGCGGTGAATGCGTGGACGATAATGGCGCCTCCCCGCCTGCTAGGAAGAAGAAGAATAATGCGGAAAGGTAGGAGCGGACGCTGTCGAAACTCGGCACCAACCGCGAAGAGTTCATGATAGATTGCAAATGTATCTATAATTTTTGATGTTCCATGCTTGGTTTTATCCACTTTCTTGTGTTTTGTTCCAACTTTAGAGTACTTTTCATATGATTTCTTGGACTAACCTATTAACAGGAGCCACAGTGCCAGCTGCCTGTTTTCTGCTGTTTTTGGTTCTAGGAAAGTCAGAAAATGAATATTCTCGGAATTGGACGGGACAAAAGCCAAAGCGCCTATTTTTTCGGAAGGGATCAAGTGCCAGAAAACGAGACGGAGAGGGGTCAGGGGCCGGCCACACCACCTGGCCGCGCGGCCAGGCTTGGCCCACGCCAGGGGGTGGATTTGGCCGACCCCAACACCCCGTCGGCCTCTCCTTCCGCCTATAAGTTGCCCTCGGGACGAAAACCCTAGGTACCCAATCAAAAATCCACGAAAGAGTCTGTAGCCGCCACCATCTCCATCCCTAGACCGGGAGGGATCTGAAGCTCTTCCCGGCACCCTGTCGGAGAGGGGAATTCACCCTGGAGGCCTTCTTCATCACCATGCAAGCCTCCGGTGTGATGCGTGAGTAGTTCATCCTTGGACTACAGATCCATGTAGTAGCTAGATGGCTGGTTTCTCCTCCTTTGTGCTTTCATGTTTAGATCTTGTGAGCTCTGTTCATGATCAAGATCATCTATTTGTAATCCATACATGCTGTGTTTGCAGGGATCCAATGGATATTGAGATGCTATTTCAGATTGATTATTGATTCTATCATGTCTTTGTTATTTGAGATCTTGCATGCTTTCCGTTGTTAGTAGCTATCTTGGCCAAGTAGATGCTAGCAACTCCAAGAGTTAGTATTTATGCTCGATAGTGGGTTCATGCCTCCGTAACTGGGAAGTGACAGAAATCTCTAAGGTACTAGATGTGTTGCTTTGGGGAGAAAACAACAATCCTTTGTTCATAGAACAATTGTATTGTTTACCTTACACGCAGTTCGTAAAGCAATAATCTGTTGCTTGCAACTTAATACTGGAGGGGGTTCAGATGATAACCTGAAGGTGGATTATTAGTCATAGATGCAGTTGGATGGCGGTCTATGTATTATGTTGTATTGCCCAATCAAGTCTCAAAGGAGTCAAGATGATTAGTATATGCATGTATTGCTTTCTTGGTGTTTGTCAATTGCCCCGCTATAATTTGTTCACCCAGCATGTTTTCTATCTAAGGAGATCCACCTCTAGTGAACTATGGATCTCGGTCCTTGTCTTCTACATACAATCTACAATCTGTTTCTGCTTTGTGTTTACTTTCTGCAAACTTTTACTTCTTTCCATTCGATACGTTTAATCCTTTGTTTTCCGCAAAACACGGTGAGATTGACAACCTCATCGCAAGTTGGGGACAAAGTTCTGTGATTGTGTTGTGCAGGTCTCCATGTTGCTACTAGCACCGGTAGTGCGCCCTGCCAAAGCTCAGCTAGTAACACCTTTGGGGTGTTTCCTTGCTCCTACTGGTTTGATTAAACCTTGGTTTCATAACTGAGGGAAACTTGCTGCTGTGCTCATCATACCTTCCTCTTGGGGTTCCCAGCGAGCTCTACATCAACCACGAGCCATCAACACTTTTTCCGGCTACTGCATTGAGCCATCAAGCATTTTTCTGGCGCCGTTGCCGGGGAGTCAAGGGCATCTTCACAAGGGGAGTCCCTCATAACCAATCTTTTTACTTTGTTGTTTTTGTTTTGCTTAGTTTCTTTCTTCTTTGTTTGCTTGTTTTGTTCTTGAAAAAACACAAAAAAATTAGTTTTACTTGTTTGCTTTCTTACTTGAAAACCCAAAAAATGACTACCCTTGAAAACACTAAGTTGTGTGACTTCACTAGCACCAACAACAATGATTTTATGAGCACACCTATTGCTCCACCTGTGGCTGAAAATACTTTCTTTGAGATAAAACCTGCTTTGCTCAATCTTGTTATGAGAGAACAATTTTCTGGTATTGGTAATGAAGATGCTACTTCCCATCTAAATAACTTTGTTGAACTTTGTGAGATGCAAAAGCATAGGGATATAGATGGTGATATTATTAAGCTGAAATTGTTTCCTTTCTCTTTGAGAGGAAAAGCTAAAGAATGGTTGAATTCCTTAACTAGGAATAGTATTGATTCTTGGACTAAGTGCAAATATGCTTTTATTGGAAAATACTATCCTCCTACTAAGATTATATCCATGAGAAGTGAAATAATGAAGTTTAAACAACTTGATAATGAGCATGTTGCTCAAGCTTGGGAAAGAATGAAATCTTTGGTAAAGAATTGTCCCACTCATGGACTGACTGCTTGGATGATCATCCAAACCTTTTATGCAGGATTGAACTATTCTTCAAGGAACCTATTAGATTCAGCTGCTGGAGGTACCTTTATGACCATCACTTTGGGTGCTGCAACAAAACTATTGGATAATCTGATGGTTAATTATTCTGAATGGCATACTGAGAGAGCTCCACAAGGTAAGAAGGTAAATTCTGTTGAAGAAACCTCCTCCTTGAGTGATAAGATTGATATTATTATGTCTATGCTTGTTAATGGGAAAGCCCATATTGATCCAAATAATGTTCTTTTAGCCTCTTTGGTTGCTCAAGAAGAGCAAGTTGATGTGAACTTCATAAGAAATAACAATTTTGGCAACAATGCTTATGGTAGCAATGCTTATAGGAACAATTTTGGTAACAACAATTATAAGCCATATCCTCCCAACAATGGTAATGCTCATGGAGTGCTCCCTCTAAACTTGAAGTTATGCTTAAAGAGTTTATTAGTAAACAAACTGCTTTCAATAAAACTATTGAGGAAAAACTCTCTAATGTTGAAAGAAATTTAGCATCTTTGGCTGAAGCTCAATCTTCTTTGAATAAAATGGCTTCTAAACCTGAAACTAATGAGAATCCCTTTGCAGCTACTAATGCCATACAAGTAAGAATTGATGAAAATGTTAGACTATTAGCTGAATTACATGCTAAGTGGGAAAGAGAAGATGAAATTGCTAGAAACATTAGTGTTTCTACTATCACCACCACTAGTGTTGAGGCTAGTAATAGTTCTACTACTTTAGATGATAAAGTTGATTTTGATCTTGATGGTTGCAATATCTCTGAAGTTATTAAGTTCCTACAAAAGCTTGCTAAAAGTCCTAATGCTAGTGCTATGAACATGGCCTTTACAAAACACATTACCGATGCTCTCATAAAGATTAAGGAAGAAAAGATGAAACATAAAGCTTCTATTCCTATAAAACAAGAGGATGGTTGGGAACCCATCATTAATATGAAAGTGAATGACTTTGATTTCAAAGCTTTGTGTGATCTTGATAGTAGTGTTTCTATTATGCCTATAAGGATTTATGATATGCTTGATTTGCCTCCTCTTGAAGATTGCTATTTGAATGTCCCACTTGATGATAATGCTAAAAAGAAACTCACGGGGAGTCTTAATGATGTTCTTACTATGGTTAATGATTCCTATGTCCCCGTTGATTTCTATGTTTTGGATGTTGAATACAATGCTTCTTGTCCTATTACTTTGGGAAGACCTTTTCTTAGAACTGTTGGTGCCATCATTGATATGACAGAAGGCACCATTAAATATCAACTCCCACTCAAGAAAGGTATAGAACACTTCCCTAAAAAGATAGAAAACATTTCTTTTGCTTCTCCTACGAAAACAAAATTTGGTCTTAATGCTTCTTCATTTGAGAACACTTGATTCTTTCTTTGCTTCTTATGCCTAACTTAAAGGCGTTAAAGAAAAGTACTTGTTGGGAGATAACCCAAGAGTTTTAGATGAGTCTTGGAAGTTATTACCTCTGTAATAACCTCTCCTTATCCTTTTTATTTGCTTTTTGTGCCAAGAGTAACCTCTAATGAGAGTGAAGTAATGATTGGGAAAGTTGCTGTCCCGAAACAGATTTCTGTGCTTCACTGTACAAATTCCTGAGAGAGTTATGTACGTCGGATTGAGCTGTAATTTTTTGTTCTTCTGACACAGGTTATTATCTAACTTTCATTAGTTCAACACTTTTTTATTTGAGCAAAAGAAGGTCTTCGAAAAAATTCGTCTTTACCTGCTGGTCTGTTTTGACAGATTTCTGCCATTTTCTGCATTTGCTTCTTGTGGGTTCCTTTTTGAGTTCTTTTGGAGAATTGAGATTTTTGAGGGAAGTGCTAAAGTAGCTAGTGTTCTAATGGAAGTTTATTTGGTGTTAGAACTGAACCTTGAGACTTATTTATCTTAAGTGCACTAATGTTGCTAATGAGATTGTGTGAAGTTTTGTATGAAGGAAAATTTTCAGGTGTATGGAAGGAATGAGTAATAAGATGAAGGATGGACTAAATCTCAAGCTTGGGGATGCCACGCGTGTCACCCCAAGAAATATCCAAGAAGTGCAAGCGTCAAAGCTTGGGGATGCCCAAGGCATCCCCTTCTTCATCAATAAAAATTCCAGGTTTCTTCCAAACGCTTCATTTTTATTGTTTCATGCACAGTTGTGTTGTTCTTGGAGCGTCTTCCTTTTCGTTTTTGTTTTGGTTTTTAGTTTTCTTGGTTTGTTTAGTTTTCTGAAAAAATTGGTTGGACCCCCTCTTTCATACATTGGTTTGCAAATAGTTTGGTTTGGTTTGGAAAAGAGTAGGAAAGTTTATGCTTATGTGGTAAAAAGAGCTTGTTTTTTGACTGTGGCTATGCTTTGTCATGCCATTCTTCATATTGTTTTGGCTTTATGCTTAGTATTCTTTGCTGTAGCATGACTTGTTATAAACAATTGAGATTGCTTAATGTGTCTTGGATGAATCATGCGTTGTTTTAGCATATTAAAGCATAGTATAGTGGTATTCTCCTTTGATGCTTTATTTGGGTTGACTTGGCGCATGATCACACCATGTTATGACTTTCACAAGTCACCATAGCCTTTATGATCCTTTAGTTTTCAACTTGTAGTATCACTTTATGCTTTGATCAATGATGTTTTGTCGCTCTGCATGATTATGGCCATTATTGCTCTCTTAGTTTGTCGCTCCCTCCTTTTGCTAGCCTCCACAACCAAGTATGAGTTCCACTCATGCATCCAACTCCCTAAACCAAGTTATTCCAAAGAGTCCACCATACCTACCTACTAGCTTATGCTATTCCAAGTATATTCATGCTTTTGTTTACCTTCCACTTGTTATGAGAAAACTAGTGATTAAAGCTCTCACGAACTTGATGGCACACTTTACTTTGTTGCCTCTAATAAACTTGAACCATTGGGTCCTTCTTTGTTGCGTATATGCTTGCGCTTTATAAGTTGAAGTTAGTAGAACCATGTTTCATGAGGAACGCTTTCACCATTGCACTTGTACTTTGTACCTCGTTGATATTATGTTCTTTTGCTTACGAATCCCGACGGTGTGAAATAAAAGTGGAACTTGTAAGATCATGGAGTGTATATATGTGTTAGAGAAACGCCTGGGCCGCTAGCCTAAGCCATGCCTAATCATGGTGGAAACTTGCAGCATCACCATAATGAGCACTCTATGAAGCATCCTCAATAAAAACCTATGCAAATAGCAAATAAAAAGATCGCTGAGATGCTCATTGTCTGCTTGCCTTGTCATTTTGATTATGGGAAAGCTCCCGTATCATGTGCATGGGGTACCCCGTTGGCATTTCTTAATGATACACATATACTTACAATGACAAGAGCTTACTCGTGACTGAAGTTGAGTAGCATGAGGATCGGCCTTCGTAAGTAAGGGGCATGAGATTTCGGTTTATAACTTGTCAAGCATATCCTCTTAGTTGTGTCACTTTAACCTTAATCACCTTCAAGATGCTTATGATAGGGGCAATGAGAGATGAAAGCTACAAGTACCATAATTTTTGGAAGTCTTTATGAGACTTGAATCCCTACATCCTTTTACAAAAGGCCTTTCTTCCACCATTTTATTGAGTCTCCACCTTCTATCTTTATGCACCTACTTTGAGGGCATAGTGGCCATTCTTAGTTCTATGTGCATTGTCCCAAGACTAGTTGATTAATGAATAACTTATTATTGCTTGTTCGAAACTATTTTATCTAGGCACTCTTATGAACTTTGAAGGTGTCCCATGCATTTATATTTGCTACTCTATTGAGGGACAAGCTGAATACTATTATGCTATGTTTTCTTTATGTGAAACAAACAAACGTCTTGCAAAGCATGTTATTCATGAATATTTTGTTTGTGCCTTTTCATGTTGCATCATAGTTTCTTTGCTTATTGCTAGAACTTTGTATTTCATGTTATGATTGAAGTACTTTGATCCCAGCTTTAATGTTTTGCAAATACTTTGATCAAGTCTTTGATGGTGCATGTCACCTCAAAAATTATTTCTTTTTATCACTTACCTACTCGAGGACGAGCAGGAGTTAAGCTTGGGGATGTTGATACATTGCAAATGTATCTATAATTTTTCATGTTCCATGCTTGGTTGTATCCACTTTCTTGTGTTTTGTTCCAACTTTAGAGTACTTTTCATATGATTTCTTGGACTAACCTATTAACAAGAGCCACAGTGCCAGCTGCCTGTTTTCTGCTGTTTTTGGTTCCAGGAAAGTCAGAAAATGAATATTCTCGGAATTGGACGGGACAAAAGCCAAAGTACCTATTTTTCTGGAAGGGATCAAGTGCCAGAATACGAGACGGAGAGGGGCCAGGGGCCGTCCACACCACCTGGCCGCGCGGCCAGGCTTGTCCCGCGCCAGGGGTGGTCTGGCCGACCCCAGAACCCCCTCGGCCTCTCCTTCTGCCTATAAGTTTCCCTCGGGACGAAAACCCTAGGTACCCGATCAAACATCCACGAAAGAGTCTGTAGCCGCCATCATCTCCATCCCTAGATCGGGAGGGATCTAAAGCTCTTCCCGGCACCCTGCCAGAGAGGGGAATTCACCCTGGAGGCATTCTTCATCACCATGCAAGCCTCTGGTGTGATGCGTGAGTAGTTCATCCTTGGACTACGGATCCATGTAGTAGCTAGATGGCTGGTTTCTCCTCCTTTGTGCTTTCATGTTTAGATCTTGTGAGCTCCGTTCATGATCAAGATCATCTATTTGTAATCCATACATGTTGTGTTTGCGGGGATCCGATGGATATTGAGATGCTATTTCAGATTGATTATTGATTCTATCATGTCTTTGTTATTTGAGATCTTGCATGCTTTCCGTTGTTAGTAGCTATCTTGGCCAAGTAGATGCTAGCAACTCCAAGAGTTAGTATTTATGCTCGATAGTGGGTTCATGCCTCTGGTAATCTGGGAAGTGACAGAAATCTCTAAGGTACTAGATGTGCTGTTGCTACTAGGGAGAAAACAACGATCCTTTGTTCATAGAACAATTGTATTGTTTACCTTACACGCAGTTCGTAAAGCAATAATCTGTTGCTTGCAACTTAATACTGGAGGGGGTTCAGATGATAACCTGAAGGTGGATTATTAGTCATAGATGCAGTTGGATGGCGGTCTATGTATTATGTTGTATTGCCCAATCAAGTCTCAAAGGAGTCAAGATGATTAGTATATGCATGTATTGCTTTCTCGGTGTTTGTCAATTGCCCCGCTGTAATTTGTTCACCCAACATGTTTTCTATCTAAGGATAGCCACCTCTAGTGAACTATGGATCCCGGTCCTTGTCTTTTACATACAATCTACAATCTGTTTCTGCTTTGTGTTTACTTTCTGCAAACTTTACTTCTTTCGATTCGATACGTTTAATCCTTTGTTTTCCGCAAAACATGGTGAGATTGACAACCTCATCGCAAGTTGGGGACAAAGTTCTGTGGTTGTGTTGTGCAGGTCTCCACGTTGCTACTAGCACCGGTAGTGCGCCCTGCCAAATCTCATCTAGTAACACCTTTGGGGTGTTTCCTTGCTCCTACTGGTTCGATTAAACCTTGGTTTCGTAACTGAGGGAAACTTGCTGCTGTGCTCATCATACCTTCCTCTTGGGGTTCCCAACGAGCTCTACATCAACCACGAGCCATCAACACTTTTCTGGGCGCCGTGCACTGAGCCATTAGTTCACCCTTGTGAAACCGGGTGGCTAACCCTTGGAGCCTGCGAAGCTTGCCGCTGGGTACGGCCTACAACTCGGGTGCATCGTGCATGAGAGCACGAACATCAACCAGAAGGACATAAGAAATAACAAACAGTTGCGAGAACTCCTCATTGGGAAGCTTCACAAACGGTACAAGTTCCCAGATGAGTACGATAACCAAAATCTCATAGGGAACAAGGTAAACAAGTTAGCCCTCACGAGGATGAGCACCGCCTTGAGCAACTGGAAAAGCCAAGTGAAGAGGAGGATTAACGAGGGTAAAAGTTGGGAGGAGATAAAGAAGGCCGAGCCGATGCTCGACGAAGATGAATTCATCAAGTTCAAGGCAAACAGCACTTCACCATGATACATTGCAAATGTATCTATAATTTTTGATGCTCCATGCTAGGTTTTATCCACTTTCTTGTGTTTTGCCCACACTTTGGAGTACTTTTCATATGATTTCTTGGACTAACCTATTAACAAGAGCCACAGTGCTAGATGCCTGTTTTCTGCTATTTTTGGTTCCAGGAAAGTCAGAAAATGAATATTCTTGGAATTGGACGGGACAAAAGCCAAAGTGCCTATTTTTCCAGAAGACTCCAGGAGCTAGAATACGAGACGGAGGAGGGCCAGGGGCTGGCCACACCCCCCCAGGCGCGGGTTGGGCCTGGCCGTGCCAGGTCATGGTGTGGTGGCCCTAGGCACCCCCTCGGTCTCCCTCTTTGCCTATAAGAAGCCTTCTGACCTGAAAACTTTGGGGGGTTCGACGTTTTTCCACGAAAAGTTCCGCTGTGCCGCCGCGACCGAAGGGGAGATTCGGGGGACAGAAAGTCTCTGTTCCGGCACCCTGCCGGGACGGGGAAGTGCTCCCGGAGCCATCTCCATTGATCTCCACCATCATCTCCATCGACCATCCATGTTTCCCCCATCTATGAGTGAGTAATCCCCCACTGTAGGCTATGGGGATGGTAGGGATTGGATGAGATCGTTCATGTAATGGCATCAGATTGTTAGGGCATGGTTCCTAGTAGCTTTTATTAGTGCTTTATGACTTTGTTGCGACTTGTTGTGCTTAATGCTTGTCACCAGGGCCCGAGTGCCATGATTTCAGATCTGAACGTATTATTGATTCATTATGATAGTATTGTTTCTGGTCTTATCTACAAGTTGTATACACATGTTGTTGTCCGGAACCTATGGCCCCGAAGTGACAGAAATCGGGATAACCGGAAGGGAAAGGCTTTGATGTGAGGATCACATGTGTTCATAGAGTGTTAATGCTTTGCTCCGGTGCTCTCTTAAAAGGAGCACCTTAATTGCCAGTAGTTCCCTAGAGGCCCCGCTGCAAACGGGCTGGCAGGACAAAAGATGTGCAAGTTCTCATTGCGAGCACGTATGACTATATATGAAACACATGCCTAGGATTGTCTAGTACTTGGATGCTTTATCTTATTTATCTGCAATTGCCCTATGTTCTGATTGCTATGTGAATTGTCTTGTCCATGCAACGCCCGTCCATCCATCCCTATGCCTACCACACTCGAATCCCAATGTTTACTGCTTTTGTTACTACTGTCTTTACTTTACCACTGCTGTTACTTTACTATTCCTACTACAAAACTGTTGCTACTGATAAACTTCTGTGAGCAAGATTGTTTCCAAGTGTAGCTGAATTGACAACTCTGTTGTTAAGTCTTATAAATATTCTTTGGCTCCCCTTGTGTCGAATCAATAAATTGGGTTTCACTTCCCTCGAAAATACTGCGATACACCACCTATACTTGTGGGTCATCAAGACTATTTTCTGGCGCCGTTGCCGGGGATCATAGCTTTATTTATCAAGTTCACTTGGATTCACTATTGTTCAAGCTAAGTTTATTTTCTCCTTGTTTCCTTGTTTCTTTATCAAAAATACAAAAAAAGTAGTTCCTTCTCTAGTTGTTATTTTCGTTGGTTTGTTATTGTCTTGCTTTATCATGCTTGTTGTCAATGGTTGGTTTCTTTGAAACTGAATCTTATTGGCAAGGTGGGTTCACGGAAGATGAAAAATATTATTATAAGGAACACCGCTTGTCACAAAAAGGGAAACACTTATGGGGACAAAATGATAGATTGTATACCATTGCTAGAAATGTGTGCTCTACTTATACTGTTACTTATTGCCTTGATAAATCTTGTTGTTGTTGGAGGTACAAACACCTGCCTTTTCAATGTGAGTATAATGATAATGTTACCATATCTTCCTATGTTAAGGTAAATTATGACCTTTATGATGTGGAACAAATTGAGGAATTTATTGCTTGGAAGGGTGCATTTGAACTTGCTAGTTTGCTTGAAAATATTGATGATTCACCTTATAAGTATGAGGTTTATGGTAAACTTAAATTTTGCTTTGATAATTACAAGGATGAAAATGGCTATATTCTTGAATATTTTGATAGATGCTTTCCACAAATGGAAGAGACTAATGCCTTGCAGGATCCTATGGAAGAAGAAATTGATGAACCTGAAATCTCATTAGATGAAAAAGAGAAGGAGAGTGATGGACAAAAGAAGGAAGAATGGATTATCTACCCATTCCTACCTTCTAATGAGAGTAACTCTTTATCCCTTACATTATTTGATTGTCCCCCATGCTTACTAAAGAAGGATGAATGTTATGTTCCTGAGGATTCTTTTGAAGATGTTTATGATAAAGCTCTAGTGCTTGTAGATCATGAAAAGCATGCTTTATGTGATAGTTATATTGTTGAGTTTATTCATGAGGCTACTGAAAATTATTATGAGAGAGGAAAATATGGTTGTAGAAGTTTTCATGGTATTGAAACACCTCTCTATGTGCTGAAAGTTTTGAAGTTACTCTTGTTTTATCTTCCTATGCCTGTGACTTTGTTCTTTGCGAATTTATTTGCATACATGATTCCTATGCATAGGAAGTGGGTTAGACTTAAATGTGTTTTGAATTTGCTTCTTGATGCTCTCTTTTACTTCAACTCTTATTTCTTATGAGATCATCCTCTCAAAACTATTATGCCTGAAGATGATAATATGTCTATTATTCTTGGGAGACCTTTTCTTAAACACTGCAGGAGTTGTTATTAATTGTAATCAAGGGAAGGTGACCTTCAATGTTAATGACAAGGAACATACTATCTATTTCCCCAAGAAGATTGATGGGACTTATGGTTTTGAATTCAATTGAACATGTTGAGGGCATTCAAGTTGGAGAAATATATTGTCCCATACCAAGAGAAAAATTTGAAACTATTATGATTGGGACCATTACTATCAAGGTTGAGGTAACATAATCATTAGTGGAATACAAAGTTTTGTCTCATATGAAATTGTTTTGGTAGAAAGACCTGATCAACCTTGTTAACAAAAGGATTTCATTGAACAAAACGATGTTTTCACCATGATTATCTCCGCTTACTTCTATTCTATCCATTTTAGTTTTTGCTTATGCCTAACTTAAAGGCGTTAAAGAAAAGTACTTATTGGGAGATAACCCAAAAGTTTTAGATGAGCCTTGGAAGTTATTACTTCAGTAATAACCGCTCCTTATCCTTTTTATTTGCTTTTTGTGCCAAGAGTAACCTCTAATGAGAGAGAAGTAATGATTGGGAAAGTTGTTGCCCCAAAACAGATTTCTGTGCTTCACCGTAAAAATTCGTGTAAAATCTATGAACGTATTTTTGAGGCGTGAAGTTTTGTGATTATGCCCCAGGTTGTTATATAAGTTTCGTTAATTCAACACCTTTTGATTTGAGCAACAGAAGGTCTTCCAAAAAATTCGTCTTTACCTGCTGGTCTATTTTGATAGATTTCTGTCATTTTCTGCATTTGCTTCTTGTTAGTTCCTTCTTGAGTTCTTTTGGGGAATTGATCTTTTTGAGGGAAGTGCTACAGTAGCTAGTGTTCTAATGGGAGTTTATTTGGTGTTAGAACTGAACCTTAAGACTTATTTATCTTGGTGCACTAATGTTGCTAATAAAGATTGTGTGAAGTTTTGTATGAAGGAAAAATTTCAGGTGTATGGAAGGAATGAGTAATGAGATGAAGGATGGACTAAAGCTCAATCTTGGGGATGCCACACGTGTCACCCCAAGAAATATCGCGTCAAAGCTTGGGGATTCCCAAGGCATCCCCTTCGTCATCAATAAAAATCCCAGGTTTCTTCCAAACACTTCATTTTTATTGTTTCATGCACAGTTGTGTTGTTCTTGGAGCGTCTTCTTTTTCATTTTCGTTTTGATTTTTCGTTTGCTTTGTTTTATTAGTTTTCTGAATAAATTGGTTGGACCCCCTCTTTCATACTTTGGTGTTCAAATAGTTTGGTTTGGTTTGGTTTGGAAAAGAGTAGGAAAGTTCATGCTTAAGTAGGTAAAGAGAGCTTGTTTTTGACTGTGGCCTATGCTTTGTCATGCCATGTTTGACATTGTTTTGGCTTTATGCTTAGTATTCTTTGCTGTAGCATGACTTGTTATAAACAATTGAGATTGCTTAATGTGCCTTGGATGAATCATGCGTTGTTTTAGCATATTAAAGCATAGTATAGTGGTATTCTCCTTTGATGTTTTATTTGGGTTGACTTGGCACATGATCACACCATGTGATGACTATCCCAAGTCACCATAAGCCTTTATGATCCTTTAGTTTTCAACTTGTAGTGTCACTTTATGCTTTGATCAATGATGTTTTGTCGCTCTGCATGTTTATGGCCATTATTGCTCTCTCGTTTGTCGCTCCCTTACTATTGCTAGCCTTCACTTCCACTGAGTGTTTTACTCATGTTTCCAACTCCCTTAAACCAAATATTGCCAAAGTGTCCACCATACCTACCTATTAGCATCATTTGCTACTTCCGTGCATATTCAATATGCCTTGTTTTCTTCCGAATAAAATGTTTGCTTGTTATGAGAAAGTTAGTTAGTAAATCTCTCACGAACTTGATGGCACACTTTATTTTCTTGCATTTAATAAACCTGAACCATTGCGTCCTTCTTTGTTGCGTATATGCTTGCGCTTTATAAGTCGAAGTTAGCAGAACCATGTATCATGGGGAACGCTTTCAACATTGCACTAGTACTTTGTACCCCGTTGATATCATGTTCTTTTGCTTATGAATCCCGGCGGTGTGAAATAAAAGTGGAACTTGTAAGATCATGGAGTTTGTATGTATGTTAGAGAAATGCCCGTGCCGCTAGCCTAAGCCATGCCTAATCATGGTGGAAACTTGCAGCATAACCATAATGAGCATTCTATGAAGCATCCTCAATAAAAACCTATGCACATAGTAAATAAAAAGATCGCTGAGATGCTCATTGTCTGCTTGCCTTGTCATTTTGATTATGGGATAGCTCCTGTGTCATGTGCAAGGGGTACCCCGTTGGTGGTTCTCTATGATACGTATATACTTACAATGACAAGAGCTTACTTGTGACTGAAGTTGAGTAGCATGAGGATCGGTCTTCGTAAGTAAGGGGCATGAGACTTCGATTTATAACTTGTCAAGCATATCCTCTTAGTTGTGTCACTTTAACCTTAACCATTTAAAGATGCTTATGATAGGGGCAATGAGAGCTCAAAGCTAATGAGTACCATACTTTCAGCATTTGGAAGCCTTTCAAACTTTTCAAAACCTATTCATTTCCTTGTTGAGTCTCCACACATTCTATGAGCACTTTCTTGAGAGCATAGTGGCCATTCTTAGTTCTGTGTGCATTGTCCCAAGACTTGTTGATTGATGCATACCTTGATATTTCTTGTTTTAAACTATTTGTATCTAGTCACTCTTGTAAACTTTGAAGGTGTCCTATGCATTTATGTTTGCTACTCTTTGAGGGACAAGATGAATGCCACTATGCTATGTTTTCTTTATGTGAAACAAACAAACATCCTGCAAGGCATTGTTATTCATGAATCTTTTGTTTGTGACTTTTCATGTTGCATCATAGTCTCTTTGTCTTATTGCTAGAACTTTGTCTTTCATGTTATGATTGAAGTACTATGATCCTAGCTTTGAATGTTTTACAAATATTTTGATCAAGTCTTTGATGGTGCATGTCACCTCAAAAATTATTCTTTCTTTTTTCACTTACCTATTCGAGGACGAGCAGGAGTTAAGCTTGGGGATGTTGATACATTGCAAATGTATCTATAATTTTTGATGCTCCATGCTTGGTTTATCCACTTTCTTGTGTTTCGTCCACACTTTGGAGTACTTTTCATATGATTTCTTGGACTAACCTATTAACAAGAGCCACAGTGCCAGCTGCCTGTTTTCTGCTATTTTTGGTTCCAGGAAAGTCAGAAAATGAATATTCTCGGAATTGGACGGGACAAAAGCCAAAGTGCCTATTTTTCGTAAGACTCAGAGCGTAATACAAGACGGAGGAGGGCCAGGGGGTAGCCACACCCCCCAGGCGCGGGCTGGGCCTGGCCACACCAGGGCATGGTGTGGTGGCCCCAGGCACCCCCTCGGTCTCCCTCTTCGCCTATAAGAAACCTTCTGACCTAAAAACTTCAGGGGGTTCGATGTTTTTCCACGAAAAGTTCCGCTGCGCCGCCGCCACCGAAGGGGAGATTCGGGGGACAGAAAGTCTCTGTTCCGGCACCCTGCCGAGACGGGGAAGTGCCCCCGGAGCCATCTCCATCGATCTCCACCATCATCTCCATCGACCATCTATGTTTCCCCCATCTATGAGTGAGTAATCCCCCGCTGTAGGCTATGGGGATGGTAGGGATTGGATGAGATCGTTCATGTAATGGCATCAGATTGTTAGGGCATGGTGCCTAGTATCTTTTATTAGTGCGTTATGACTTTGTTGCGACTTGTTGTGCTTCATGCTTGTCACTAGGGCCCGAGTGCCATGATTTCAGATCTGAACGTATTATTGATTCATTATGATAGTATTGTTTCTGGTCTTATCTACAAGTTGTATACACACGTTGTTGTCCGGAACGTATGGCCCTGAAGGGACAGAAATCAGGATAACCGGAAGGGAAAGGCTTTGATGTGAGGATCACATGTGTTCATGGAGTGTTAATGCTTTGCTCCGGTGCTCTATTAAAAGGAGCACCTTAATTGCCAGTAGTTCCCTAGAGGCCCCGCTGCAAACGGGCTGGCAGGACAAAAGATGTTGTGCAAGTTCTCATTGCGAGCACGTATGACTATATATGGAACACATGCCTAGGATTGTCTAATACTTGGATGCTTTATCTTATTTATCTGCAATTTCCGTATGTTCTGATTGCTATGTGAATTGTCTTGTCCATGCAACACCCGTCCATCCATCCCTATGCCTACCGCACTCGAATCCCATTGTTTACTGCTTTTGTTACTACTGTCTTTAGTTTACCACTACTATTACTTTACTATTCCTACTACAAAACTGTTGCTACTGATAAACTGCTGTGAGCAAGATTTTTTCTAGGTGCAGCTGAATTGACAACTCAGTTGTTAAGGCTTATAAATATTCTTTGGCTCCCCTTGTGTGAATCAATAAATTGGGTTTCACTTCCCTCGAAAATACTGCGATACACCCCCTATACTTGTGGGTCATCACACCGGAAGGTCAGCAGTGGACCGAGTGGAGGAGGAGTATGCGGGAGCTGAACATAGGTAACCAACATTGCGGAAGCAGTGGTTACCGAGGAAAAAAGGCCGTTTGGGCAAAGGAGGACGCCGAGTAAGCCTGTCTAGGGAAAGATAACCCGTGGCATAAATTCACGGACGAGCAAGTGATGCAGTTTGTGCGCGCCCGCTACTATCTCCACCCCAAAATCAAGGAATTCGTTACCGACGACGACGATGTGAGGAAGTTCCAGAAAAGGCTGGTAAGGAATTTATCTCGGAGTACATCTGTGTTTCTAATTAAGTAATGAAGCCGAATTTCTAAATGGAATCACTTTCCTTCTCTTCAGAGATCCGAAGAAAAGTCTTGTGCGTCAAGTGCGAGCTCGTCCCAGGGGTCGATGACGGACCCGCGGTGGGACACACCCTTCAACAGGGCGACAAACGTGTTCAAGGGGAGGGCCAAGTCCGCGCCGCCGACTTCATTTGGCCACGTGTTCGGATATGGTACGTACGAAAAGGTTGGCGACTTTAGGAAAGAGGACCCAAAGGCGAAGAAAGAGAGGAAGGCCGCGGCGGTGGCGGCAAGTGAAAAACACGAGGTTGAAGTCCTCCGGGAGCAGATGCAACAGATGCCGAGGCTGATCGACGAGAAAGTGCAAGAGAAGATCCGCGAGATGTTTCCCGATGAGCTATGGGAGGGGATCGCTGCTTGGAATGCGGCAGGTCAACGAGGGCCGCTCGTGGTGCCCAGCCTCTCCAGCAGCAACTCGATCCAACACGTGTCGCTAAACATGGTGACGCCCGAGTCTACCAATGTCGAGATGCACCCGGTCGCTCCGGTGCCCCTCCCGCTGGCGCCAACACCAACGTGCAGCCGGAGGTCGCTCTGGTGACACATCCCGCCGGCGCCAACACAGAGCCGCAGGTCACACCGATGCCCCCTCCCGCCAAAACTAAGGCGCACCCGACGGTGCTTCGTAAGGCATCTCAGCGGGAGGATGATACCGGTGTCTCGACATTAGCCGAGCTCAACGCCATCTCCAAGGTAATGACGCCGGCCAACACATGCATGTCGATAACATTTCATCTCCTTTGCCTTTGATGACTAGCTAGCGCCATCTCACGATGCTTGTTCTTCTGCAGGACACTCCTTGCATGCTCTTGCATTACGTGGACCACGATCTAAAGGATGTTGGCAAGGGCACAATTATTCAACCAAATAGCCACACGATGCACCACAAGTCGATGGAGGATGACGTGTTCAAGGTCCGGCTGGCTCGGGTGTTGCCGGGGTGTGAAGACATGGACCCCCCCAGCCAACCTCGAGGCGCTGATGATCATAAGAACCTTCAAGATTGTTGTGGCTGGGTCTTGACATGGCCAAAGACCCAGATTCGGCTTGTGAAGGAACAACAAGTAACTCAGCGGCCACATGTGCCCTTGCCGTGGCGGCCACAACAACCAGTCACCGCCACCACCTCTCGTCATCAGCAATTGTTGGCCGCCGCTGCACCGTTGCCTCCACATGGGAAGGCCGCCGCTGCGCCACCGCCTCCACATGGCAAGGCTGTCGCCGCACTGCCGCCTCCACATGGAAAGGCCTCCGCTGCGCCGCCACCGCCCAAGGATGCACCTGGGGACAACATTAACGATGATGATGATGATGATGATGACAACCCAGATAACTGGATCAACACTAGCGTCACAGACTCTTTGTTCATGCCAAACATGGACGAGCCCTACCGCGTTGCCGACGACCCAAATGCTCGTACCAGAACATGCACACGTCTAGACTTCCATGGTACCCTAGAGGAGACGCCTCTGGATGCTGGCGCCGCTGGTCCTTATAAAGGCACCCAGGGAATCATTTTCAGCCCCACCACACTCCATAAGGCGGCGGATGAGCAGATGGCTGCTAATGTCAAGACGAAGAAGCATCGCAAGAGAACTTAGAAGAATAAGCAGTCTTTGAGCCGGCCGGGTCCAAAGAGGCCCCGGGCTTAGGACGACCCGTTAACACACCCCCCTGAGGGCACCTGGACCAGGGTTCACATAGCTGGTCAACCGATTCTGAGTGAGGAGCTGATCAAAAATGCAAGTGGAGCGATGGCTAACCTGCAGCATGGTATTCTATATCTAGAGGAGTGCCTTCTTAAAGAAGCAAATCCATCGTACCCTGTTTTCACGGTCAATGTTCCAACGGGCGTGGGCTTCGTCGATAATGCCCCCGCGGATATCTTCTTCATATCGTATGAGGACATCTTCAAGCTTTTCCATGGCAAGCGGATGAACTATAACTTGGTCCGCCTATACGCGCTCCATCGGGCGATGAAGGTCAACAGAGAGAAGACCCCTGGCGTCACGATAGTGGACCCCTACTTCATGCGTGATAGCCAGTTGGTGAATCCAGTGACCCGGGCCAGTGCAAGGAACTACCTCCAGAATTTCATGGTGGACAACAAGAGTGGAACAGAGCTTATTTTGCCTTTCTTTCCCAAGTAACTTCACACACTCGCTCGTCGCCATAACTTGTCCTTTCTTAGTTTTCGGTTGCTCTTTTTCCAACATTGTTTCATTTCAGTTGTTTTGCGCAGAGACAAATACTGCACACTGATCCTCATTCACCCGATTTATTCGCTAGACACGTACTTGGACTCGGGGAGCGAGCAAAAGAAGAAAGACTACACCAACATAAGGAGTCTTCTAGATGATGCTATTGAGGTATACGTCGAAAATGGAGGCGAATTCAAGAAGGGGGCGGAAAATTTCAGGTATGGCAGACACGTTTTCAAACACGTAATGAAGTTCGCCTGCGTCAAGCAGCCGGATAACAGTGTCAAGGAGGCCTACTACGCCCTCCATCACCTGCGGGCGATCGTCCGGGATGCACACATCATTACGTTGCCATCTAGTCTCCAAGCATGGGCCGAAGCTGAGGCAAGAATGGACGATGATGAACTTAAGGACGACTTCTTACGCATCCAGACTCAGATTGCGAACATCATGCAAGAAGATGTCATCACAAGGGGGGGGGACCTTATCCTGCAAAATAGCGTTCAGTAAGCGTGAGATCGAAGCACGGATCGAGGCGCAGGGTGACCGTAGGACATGGACAACGAAAGACAGCTACAAACCGTTCCCGACGCCGTGTAAAACAAAGTCTTCATGATGTAGTGTTCCTAGCTAGCTAGCGCTCAGCCGGTTTGTGTATCTCGTGTGTGTGTGTGTGTGTCATAAACTTTAACTTGCCTTAGCTCGAAACGGTCGTTGTTGGACTTCGTTTACTTATTACCATATGTATGAAACTTAATAGCTTGCCTTAGATCAAAACCTTCTTTTTTGTGGAGATGCATGTGATGAACCTTTTAATTCTTTCTGTTGCATGATATAGTACTTATATGCCTTGTGTATAGAGATGTTGTGCTACATGGTGTTCAGAGGGAGGGTCCCAGGAGTCTACGACGAGTGGGAGGATTGTCATAAGAAAGTGAACAAGTTCAGTGGCAACAGATACAAATGGTACCCGACGAGAGAGCAAGCGGAAGCTAGGTGGAGGAACCACCTCCTTGGAGAGTAGAGAGACAGGAACCAGATGAAGACCTTGATGATCGTGTTCCCCGTCTTGCTCATCACCGCCATTGCGGTTGTACTCTACTCGGTCCTTTAGTAGTTTAGGACTTGGCTAATGATGATGATCAACTTGTTGTAATGTGTAATGTATGAGAAGATGAGATCAATTTGTTCTAGACTTGTATAATATTCGGGCACTTGTCACTATGTCGGGTTCTAATTGATGTGATGATGTATAATTCTATTTGTATTACTATCTCTGTTTTTATACTGTTGTGTATCTATATAAATACCTATATATGTACCTGTATATGTACCTGAGAGCCCTGTATTATGTATACCTGTACGAAACATCAGTGGCGCATATTTTATTCATCCAGTGGTGCATCTAGTATCAGTGGCGCATTTGGATATATGCTCCACTGGTAAAATATCAATGGCGCATATTTAAGGTGTGCCACTGGTTGTCCCACTATCAATGGCGCATATTTGATATGCGCCATTGATAAATAATTACTAATGGCGTAACACTATTGGCGCATCCCATATGCGCCATTGGTAGGAAAAAAGATGCTCCACTGATAAGCAATTCTCTACTAGTGCCAGTTTTTTAATAATAATAAATTTCTTGAGTGTTAGTCCCAGTTTGTGGCTAGACCGGCGGGACTAAAGGGGGGCCTTTAGTCCCGATTTCGTAGTCCCAGTTAGGAAACCAGGACTAATATATCATTTCCTACTAGTGTTGGTCTCTCTACAACTTTCCCGAACTATATATGAAGATGTTGTTCTATTCTAACTAATTTCACATATTAGGGAGTGCCTCTATGGCCAGCTTCAGAGAGATGCCTGAGGACTGGATCCTCCGGCATCTCCCTAAAGCTGGTCGTATTGTTGTCCCTGCTCTATGGCCAGTTTGTTGGAGATGCCAGAGGACTGGGCTCCGCCGGCATCTCCCTCAAACTGGCCGTAGTGTGTTGTCCCCGCTCTTTCACACCATATTGTTTGCAGTTTATAACTTCACAGGGATGCCTATTTATAGATTAAGCAGCACAACATAGTGTCGACACTCACGACATAATGTCGACATTCACCCATGTCATAGTGTCGACACTCACCCCTTAAGTCCCGGTTGGTTTATTCAACCAGGACTAAAGATGATAACTTCACAAGGATGCCACCCATGTTTAGTCCCGGTTGGTGTCTCCAACCGGGACTAAAGATGAATCTTTAGTCCCGGTTGGAAACACCAACCGGGGCTAAAAATATTTCCCACCATGTTTTTCCACCACGTTTTCCTGCCACGTTTTACCGCCATGTTTTCCCGCCACGTTTTCCCGCCCTTTCCTCTATATATAGGTCAGTGACCATCATGACCACCACACATCCACACATTCCCCTCCACATATCCACATATTTCCTGCCACCTACTTTAGGATGCCCCCGTGTGTTCGTCCACGACTCAGCGGCAACGATGGAGGAGTACTGGGCTCCATCAGGCATGTCTGAGACTGGGCTCCGCCGGGCTGGCACTGGGAGGTGCTACCTTCCAGGACGTGTAGCTTGGTGAGGAATCCGGGTCCTGTCGTTGACACAGAGCTTCTTTGGTGGCGGTCGCATGGTACAGGAGTGGTGCAGAGGGAGCCGGCCCCCGAGGAGGTGGTACAGAGGCGTGTCAGGGAGGAGGACGAGCACGTCCGCCGCTATATGTATGTGTTGGAGGTCAGGTTTTCCAATACATGGCAGCTTCTTCAGGGACCTCACCCAAGCTATGCTCCTGTGATGGTTCCTTCTCTTTGGGTGACCACCTCCCGTGGCTCAGAACCTAGTTGTCGACGTCCAGTTTGATTGAGCAAGATGTATTACATGAAAGGGGGGCCTTTATGTCTCAAATAAAAGGTTTAATACATTACATAGATTTATGTCTCAAATAAAAGGTTTAATACATTATTACACATCACCAACATCTAGTGTTGTGGTTTTCTTCTGCATCGTAGCCATGGAGAATCTTCATCATTTAACAGGATGCTTGGGTCAGTTTTCACTTTGAATGGCAGAATTTCATGAAACTTATTATAATCTTTTGACATGTCTGTCTTGTCATCCACTCCCACGATGTTTCTTTTCCCTAAAAGAACTATGTGGCGCTTTGGCTCATCGTATACTGTATTCTTTTGCTTATCTTTCCTTTTTCTCGATTTGGTAGACATGCCCTTCACATAGAAAACCTGAGCCAAATCATTGGCTAGGATGAATGGTTCATCCATGTACGCAAGATTGTTGAGATCCACTGTTGTCATGCCGTACTTTTGGTCTACATGTACCCTGCCTCCTGTCAGCTTGACCCATTTGCACCGAAACAAAGGGACCTTAAAAGTAGGTCCATAGTCAAGTTCCCATATCTCCTCTATGTACCCATAATATGTGTCCTTCTGCCCATTGTCATCTGTTGCATCAAAGTGGATACCACTGTTTTGGTTGGTGCTCTTTTTATCTTGGGCGTTCATGTAAAATGTATTCCCATTTATCTCATACCATTGGAAAGTACATATAGTCGAAGATGGTAACCTGGCCAATGAGTACAACTGATCTCCAATAGTGGTGTTATGCATGAGATGTGTCTGCAACCAACTGCCGAAATTCTTCTCGTGTTCCCCTTTAATCAAGGAGTCAGGCTTCCCCGGGTTTTCAGAGCGTAGAATATTCTTGTGTTTCTCGATATACAGAGCCACCATAGTGGAATTGTGTAGAACTGTGTAGTGTGCTTGAGTGAAAGAATGCCCGTCCCTACATACCATTGATTTCCTTCCTAGTGTTCCTTTTCTAGTCAGCCTCCCCTCATATTGAGACTCAGGAACACTAATTGGCTTAAGGTTAGGAAGAAGGTCAACACAAAACTCAATGACCTCCTCTGTTCCATAGCCGTTGGAGATGCTTCCTTCTGGAATAGCACGGTTATGAACGTATTTCTTTAAGACTCCCATGAACCTCTCGAAGGGGAACATATTGTGTAGAAACACAGGACCAAGAATTCTAATCTCTTTGACTAGGTGAACTAGGAGGTGCGTCATAATATTGAAGAAGGATGGCGAGAACAACAACTCGAAGCTGACCAGACATTGGACCACATCAATTTGTAACCCTGATAGACTTTCTTGATCGATTACCTTCTGAGAAATTGCGTTGAGGAATGCACATACCTTCACAATGGCTAGTCGAACATTTTCTGGTAGAATTCCCCTCAATGCAACCGGAGGCAATTACGTCATAAGCACGTGGCAGTCATGAGACTTTAGGTTTTGAAATTTTTTCTCCTTCATATTTACTATTCCCTTTATATTCGACGAGAATCTAGACGGGACCTTGATACTGAAAAGGACTTCCAAAAAGATTTCCTTCTCTTCTTTGGTAAGAGCGTAGCTGGCAAGCCCCTGAAACTGTCATGGATGCTTGCTGTCTCGTCCTTTATGATATTGATGGTCCTCCCATGCTGCCTGGGTATCTTTTGACTTCCCATACAAGCCCAGGAAGCCTAGAATATTCACGCAAAGATTCTTCGACAGGTGCATCACATCGATTGCGGAGCGGACCTCATGCACTTTCCAATAGGGTAGCTCCCAAAATATAGATTTCTTATTCCACATGGGTGTGTGTCCATCGGCGTATTTCGGAATAGGTTGTCCTCCAGGACTCTTTCCAAAGATTACATCCAAATCCTTGACCATATCAAATACATCAGCACCAGTACGGGGGACAGGCTTCGTCCGGGTTTCTGCCTTGCCATTGAAATGCTTGCCTTTCTTCCTTAAGGGATGACTAGGTGGAAGAAAACAACGATTGTACGGGTACACATTCTTCCTACATTTATCCATATATATACTTTCAGTCTCATCTAAATAGTGTGTGCATGCATTGTATCCTTTGTTTGTCTGTCCTGAAATGTTACTAAGAGCAGGCCAATCATTGATGGTTACGAACAGCAATGCTTGTAGGTCAAATTCCTGCTGTTTGTAATCATCCCACACACATACACCTGGTTTGGCCAACAACTATAAAAGTTCATCAACTGATGGCCTTAGTTACACATCAATGTCGTTGCCAAGTTGCTTCGGGCCTTGGATAAGCACTG
Organism: Avena insularis; assembly: GCA_023614405.1. Lineage (NCBI taxonomy): Eukaryota > Viridiplantae > Streptophyta > Magnoliopsida > Poales > Poaceae > Avena > Avena insularis. The sequence continues at coordinate 473,206,573 of CM042696.1, read as the reverse complement.
ACATCATAATGAACTTCCGCTTCATGCACAACCAAGGAGGAAGGTTGTAGATACATAGAGTCACGGGCCAGGTGCTGTGACTACAGTTCTGCTCCCCAAAAGGATTCATGCCATCGGTACTTATACCAAACCATAAGTTTCTTGCATCACCAGCAAAGTCCGGGAAGTCTCTCTCGATTTTTCTCCACTACCGACCATCAGCAGGGTGCCTCAACTTCCAGTCTTTCTTACGGTCTTCCATGTGCCATCGCAACAACTTGGCATGCTCTTTGTTTCTGAACAAACGTTTCAATCGTGGTATTATAGGAGCATACCACATCACCTTGGCAGGAACCCTCTTCCTGGGTGGCTCGCCCTCAACATCGCTAGGGCCATCTTTTCTGATCTTATACCGCAATGCAGTGCATACCGGGCATTTATCCATATTCTCGTACTTCTCACCGCGGTAGAGGATGCAGTCATTAGGTATGCATGTATCTTCTGCACGTCTAATCCTAGAGGGCAGACAAGCTTCTTTGATTCGTACGTACTGGAGGGCAATTCGTTATTTTTCTTGGAAGTAGCTTCTTCATTATTACCAGCAACTTTTCAAATCCTGAGTCAGTCACACCGGTCTCTGCCTTCTACTTCAGCAATTACAGTGTGCTATCCAGGTTTTTGTGGCCATTTTCACAAGTTGGATACAACAATTTGTTGTGGTCCTGTAACATCTTCTCGAACTGCAACCTCTCTTTTTCCGTGTCGCAGTCTCGCTTTGCATCAGAAATGACCCGACCAAGATCATCAGCAGGCTCATCCGGTTCCCGTTCTTCTTCATTGTCTTCCATTGTGGTATCACCGTATTCAGGGAACATAGATCGGTAGTTGTCATCATCGTTCTCTTATTAATCGATGTCTTCTATCATAACCCCTCTTTCTCCGTTCTTGGTCCAAACATTATAGCGGGACATGAAACCAGACCGAAGCAGGTGGCTCTGAATGACTCTTGAGGAAGCGTGAGCCTACTCATTCCGACAGTCAACACATGGACAACACATAAAACCATCCCGACGCTTGTTCGCCTCGGACACAAGGCGAAAAGAACGCACTCCTTCTCTGTAAGCGTCAGAGTGTTGGTCACCGTACATCCATGGATGGCTCATCTGTATCATAAAACCATATATATCAAACGGAATCACGATGCTAAAATTAGTACCGTGCGGTCTAAACAAGAAAATAGTAGCTAACCTTTTAGGACACTTAAAAACAAAGAGGAGAAACCTTAAGTGTATCTCGGGAATCTCATATCATGTTTGTCTTGTGTGAACTCAAGTGGCATCGCTCTCACAACCATTTCGTCGAGCACGTCTAGTGCATATGAAGAGAAAAAACCTAACACAAACTATGCCACCTTTCCTCCATGAAAAAATAGAGGAGGGATGCGCATATATATAGGGCCAGCCCATTTGTCCCAGTTTGAGATGTTGGAGATATGCCCAAGAGGCAATAATAAAGTAGGTTATTATCATATCTTCATACTTATGATAAATGTTTACATTCATGCTATAATAGTATTAACAAGGAAACCATTAATACTTGTGTGATTTGTAAACTTAATTTGAAGTCCCTAGTATAGCCTCTATACTTCACTAGCTTGTTGGTTGATTGATGATTGTGGTTTCCATATCATGAACATTGAGATGTTATCAACAACAAGATCATATCGTTAGGAGAATGATATGGTGGACATACTCCTGTAGATAAGCGTAGCATAAAGATCAAGTCATTTCAATAGTTCAATTGCTATATGCTTTCTGATACATAGTAACCTAATTCCTTCGACCATGAGATCATGCATATCACCTTTACCGGATGGATGCTTTGATGTCATCAAACACCACACCGTGAGGTGGCTATAAAAGTGGCATTGAGTGTTGAAAAGTATTGGTTGAAACACATGGATCAAGAGTGGGATTTGTCCATCCATATGACGGATAGATATACTGGGCCCTCTCGGTGGAATGTCATCCAATTAGCTTGCAAGCATGTGACTGGCTCACAAGGGATCACATATCAGGAACGAGAAAAGAGTACTTATCGAGAACGAGGTTGAACTAGGTATGCGGAGATACCGACGATCATAACCTCGGATAAGTAACATATCGTGAGACAAAGGAAATTGGTATCGTATGTAAGTGGTTCATTCGATCGCAAAGTAATCGTAGAAATATGTGGGAGCCATATGAATTTCAGATTCCTCTATTGGTTATTGTTCGAGAAGTGTCTCGATCATGTCCGCATAATTCACGAACCGTAGGGAGACACACTTAAGGATTGACGTTGTTTGAGTAGTTATGGTATTATGAGAAAGAGACCGAATGTTGTTCGAGTCTCGGAAGGGATCCGGGATATCACGAGGAGATCCGGAATGGTCCGAATAAGATTCATATAAGGAAAGTCCCGTTTGGAGTTGGGGAATGGTTCGGTGTTTTCATCGGGAATGTTCTAGAAAGGTCGAATGTCGGCACTCCGGGGGAAGGGTACATGAATGTGTCATTGTAAGTTGGAATGATTGCATCATGTACTAGGTGTTCTTGCTGTCCAAAATAAAGGGTTTATTTAAATCCTAAATTGAAAAGTCAAGCGGCTAGTTTGAAAGTCAAACGCAATTTTGGGAAGTGGGAAGAGAGGAGGATTGGTGGAGGCCGAATTGGAGGGTTCCTCCTTGGCGGCGCCCACCAAGCCGACTTGGGAGGACTCTCCTCCCCTTGGCCGGCCCTCCCACCTATATAAGGAGGGGCAGGGCTCCCCTCCTAGGACACATAAGTTTCCACCTCTAATCTCCGGTTTAGAGCCGTTTTGGTTTAGAGCTTCTAATTGCTTTAGCCAGCGGTTTAGAGCCTTCTAATTGGTTTAGAGCCTTCTAATTGGTGTGTCTAATTACTAGAACACTAATAGCCTCTCTCATAAGCTCCACCATACTCGCACCGCTTAAGGCGAAGCCTCTGGATTTCCCTCTACTTAGGTACCACGCCCGTTGTCTTTGGGAATCGCGAGGAGAGTGCTACAACCTCCGCTGCTTTGGAACAAGGGAGAGGAAGGTCTTCGTCAGTACCGAGCGATGTGACCGATCGCGGAGCGCTGCTGGAACGTGGACCGGAAGGATCGTCTCACGCGATCTTGAGATCGGAAGAGTACGACTACATCACCCACGAGAATCTGCTCGTTAACCGCTTTGGAATCTTCGAGGGTGAGTTCCTCTATCGACTCGTTGCTACAATCTAGTAGATAGATCTTGGCTTGTTTGTTTGTATGCGATAGAAAATTTTGTTTTCCATGCTCTGAACCCCTCTGATGGTATCGAGCCGTGTCTATATGTAGATCTGTTGCAGAGTAGAACACAATGGTCATTGTGGGCGTTGATGCTTTATTGTAGATTGCTTTTTGTGTACTTTGCATCTTGCGGTATGTTGGGATGAAGCGGCCGGGCTAACCTTACATGACATCGTTCATGAGACTTGCTCCACGCTTGACATGCAACTCGTATTGCATAAGTGGCTTTATGGTGCCTGTTTCTCCTAGCATAGTAAAGATCCAATTTACAACGGGTAATCAACAATGCTAGTATCAATGTTGTGGTTCTTGTTAAGGTTAGAAACGACACTTATGGAAAGCCCCAAACCACGTAAAATATGCAAAGAAAGTAGAAGCGTCTAACTTTGTTTTGCGGGGTGTCTGATGATGTGATATGGCCATGATTGTGATTATATTTGATGTATGCAATGTTCCTTATTGTAAGTTGGCAACGGCGAGAGCCATATGGTTGTCTTTAATTTCTGTTAAGACCTGCGTGTCTATTCAAAATAGTTGTAATAGTTGAAGCTGGTGGACGACAACCATGAAGAAGCGTCATTGACCTTGATGCTATGCCGGTGATGATGGAGATCATGTTCGGTGCTTGAAGATGGAGATCGGAAGCACAAAGAAGAAAGGCCATATCATATCACATATTATGAATTGCATGTGATGTTAATCCTTTATGCATCTTGTATTGCTTAGTAGACGACGGTAGCATTATAAGATGATCCCTCATGCACATAAATTTCAAGTTCTAAAGTGTTCACCCTTAGTATGCACCGTTGCCAAAGCTTGCTGCTTCGAAGCACCACGTGATGATCGGGTGTCTTTGATTCATAGGTTGAATACAACGTAAGCAAGCCAGATTTGCTTATGCGGTAGCTAAGGTTTGATCTTGACGAGCCTAGCATGTACAGACATGGCCTCAGGAACACGGATTGCCGAAAGGTAGAGCATGAGTCATATAGTAGATATGATGAACATGTTGATTGTTCGCCATTAAAGCTATATCAACTCTCGTGATGATCGGTTTTGATGTGGTGGATTTGGTTCGTGTGATCACTAAAACAATGTGAGGGATATTGTTTTAAGTGGGAGTTCACCTAGATTAATTTAATTATTAATTAGAACTCAATTTATCATAAACTAAAATCAAAGTGAATTTGCATAGTTGTTGTAGTCATTGGCATCCGTTTACCACCTTGCGCTTAGTTTTAATTGAGATGATAGAACTATAGAATTCTGGTTAGTTACTTTACGAACTGGTATCGTATTGTTTTGAAGTGTTAATCTAAAGTTTAAAAGTCCTATTGCAAACTTTCAGTAAGTTCCGGTTACTCCATAAAGTTTAATAATTAGTATTAAAACAAGAGTGACAATTCCAAGTGTTAGTGTTTGAGTATCATGTTTGTCTCCATGATTCTTGATATTCAAAAGATTCTCTTAATATCAAGGTTATCTAGGATCTGAAAGAGTTGTTTCAGAAACCATGATGTGTGGAAGATATTGTGATATCTGAAACAAAGTTTTGGTTGCAACATGATAAAGTATAATATGGCAAAGTTCATGTTCTCATATTTGGATGAGAATTTGCAAAAGGTTGGAGACACTAGTTGTCCTAATCTTCCAAAAGGTTTTGGAGAGCAACATTATACTCATGATTCACCGTTACAAGCTAAAGTAGCTAGATCATGGATAAGTCCATGATGAGGTGAATATTTGATGTAGGTAAAATGTTTACTACACCAAGAGATTACTAAAGAAAGGAATTTGAAAGAACACCAAATATTTGATAATGGTGATCTACTTCAAAGTGCAAGTTCAAAGACATTGGTATTTAACTATACACGCTTTGGACTATGTGTCATAAGTATGACTCCACTATTGATGTTGATAGATTCTTTCAAACAGAAAAGGAAATACTGAAAGAATCTCATAAGTATATGGCAGAAAAGAAAAGACTAGAATTGTTCAGTTTAAGTGTATAGATGATATACGTGTTATGGCTATATTCTTTGCTTATTAAACAATGTGGTTCTTAAGTATTTGATACTGAATTTGTTGGTGTGAATCGTCATACGAAACAACACAATTCATGAACTACAATGGCCTAAGTAACTAGCAAAAGAATATGTGATGATGTTCATCGAAAACAAATAAAGGGTTATTGTGTTGCTCGTTAAACATCAAAGCTTGCCTTTAGGATTTGTTTTATCGGTATTATGAGAACAAAAGGGTTGTTCAAATAATTGCCGTAATCCATAAAAGATGGATGATTCACAAATCTCGTTGGATAAATCACATCCATAAAACTAGTGCTAAAATTGTCGAAAGACAAATTGATTGAAAGATCACTTAGGAAGTGACATCGCCGTTTAAATTATATTGGAAAGAAAACATGAAGAAACTCCATGTGGATGGAATTTTGGAGTCTTTTGATTTTTGATCAAATGACGTTTGTGAAACTTTCCTAGAGATAATTAAAACTTCGTTCATAGGCCAAAAGGAATGAATGACTAGCTTATTGGAACTTGTGCATATTGTTGTACGAACTCCATTATGTGTAGTCAAGAGCGATGGATTTCAACTTCATATGCTTTCTCCGAAAATTTGAGTGAATATGTGAATATTTACTTAATAAGGATGAAGTGTGAAATATTTGAAAAGTTCGAAAGATTTTCAAGATGAAGTGCAAAATCATTGTAACAAGAATATAAATAGTTTATGATAAGATCATAAAGGAAGATATTTAAGTTACAAGTTTAGCATAATACCTAAGATTTAAGGAATCGGTCGTGGATTTGCATTTCCCGAAACACCATAAGAGTATGGAGCGTTCGAGATATGTAATTGAACCTTGTTTGACATGATAAGATCAAGGTATAATTCATAAAACTGCTATTATATTTTAAAGATTAAAAGCTTTAGAGACTACCGTTTTCCACTAAAAGAGCTCCATCATAATCCGCTGAAATGACACCATATAAGGTTATGGTTTGGGATAAAACCAAGTAGTCCTTTCTTAAACATTGGTATGCTATGCATAAGAAAGATGTTTGCAACCAAAGTCGGATAAACCTGTCTTTGTATTCTGTTAAGTATTCCTCCATAAACACCGGAGACAAAAGTGTTTGTCGCTTAGAACGTCAAGTTTCTTTGAGAAGGAATTTTTCGTGAAAAGTTAAGTGGGAGGACAATAGAACTTTGATAAGGTTAAAGGAACCTTAGCTATATGTGCAAAGTTGCGCAGCACCGAAAAGTGTTCCGGAGGCAACAATGCTCATGGCTCACGTGCCTCAAAGGTTGTGGTCACGGAGGTCTAAGTTTCTATTGAAACAAGTAGGTCGGATGAACAATCAAATACCAAGATTTGAGGGTTGAATCATTATTTGAGAATAATGAACCTACTACATGCAAAGAAGCGATGATGGGCCGACTCCGTCAAATGGCTTGAAGCCATATAATCCGTGATAGTTCCATACGAGAAATCAAGTTTTGAACTTGAAGGACCCTCGAAAAAGGTGTAAGACCTTGCGGTTGTGTTTGGATCTATAAAGAAGTAGACATGGATGTTTCACATCTATGAAATAGTCGACATGTTGGGAAAGAGTTCACAACAATGTTCAAAGGTTGTATATGACAAGATTTGATCTTTCATAGCGATTTTTAGTCTAGACGGATTAATGTAGCAACCACTACATATAATTTGTTATGTGGTAGTAGAATAAACAAAACAAGTTCTTCTAATAGAATGGTTACCTAGGACGTGTGCATGACACGGTCCAAAGGGTTTTGTTAATTCAAAGGATGCTAAAAGCATATGCAAACTTCAATGGTTGAAGTAAGCATAGCGGAGTTGGAATCTTCACTATGATGAAACTGTTAAAAGAGTTTAATTTCATCGGAGACAATGAAGATGCTTGCATTTGCAAGAAATTAAGTGGGAGCGCTAAGACATGTTTCTAATACATTATGTGGAAGACATATTGTTGATTGGAAATAATGTATCTTTTATTAACACATATTAAGAATTTCATCCCGATGAAAGACTTAGGCAAAACCCAAATATTTGGCATCAATAGACGCTAATATGGTTGTGCCAGAAGTACATAGACGAGATATTGAATGAATTCAATATAGAAACTACAAGAAAGGTTCTTGTTGCACAGAAAGGATTGAAAGAGTTCAATGTTGATGATATATTCAAGTGTATTGACATTTGGTAAGTGAAACAAAGATTCAAGTATAGATTGATACTTGATGTATGAAATCACAAAGAGTATTTATATCAATCATACTGTGATATGTACAAATCCAGATATGTCCTATGCTCTAAATGTTGTGAGCATATACCAGAATGATTTGTAAGATGATCATTGGACAATAGTAAGGATATTCTTATGATCTTTTGGAAGAACTAAGAGTATATTATTTGTAGAAGTGACAAATAGATGGTTAGTTCATTGTAAAAGTACTACATTGATACTAGTTTTGTCACAAAGTACAAATTTAGTTTATCTCAATCTAAACTAAGGGTGGCACAATATAATGGAAAGTGAGTTCCATAATGGATTTGGATGAGTTCCAAAGTTAAGACATTGTGACAGATACTACAACAAAAGGCTAAGTATATGACTGCTATTATAGCAACAAAAGGGCATTTGTGTCAAGTAGTTTGTTATCAAACTAGGTGTAGTTCACAGCGGGATAATACTATGAAGATATATTGTACGACAATATTGTCAACATGTTTTAACCCCAAAGAACTAAAGGTCACACCGAAAGACCAAATTTATACAAAGCCATCTCATTAGAGAATGAGTGATGCGTAGAGACGCAAAGACATGCAATTACACACGGACCTGGAAGTGTCAGATCCGGAGATCAGTTGACCACTAGCAATCGTGTACATACAACACTGGAAAGCCATAGGTGTTGAATACACAAAGGTTTGAAACTAGATTATTGACTCTAGTGCAAGTGGGAGACTGTTGGAGATATGCCCAAGAGGCAATAATAAAGTAGGTTATTATCATATCTTCATACTTATGATAAATGTTTACATTCATGCTATAATAGTATTAACAAGGAAACCATTAATACTTGTGTGATTTGTAAACTTAATTTGAAGTCCCTAGTATAGCCTCTATACTTCACTAGCTTGTTGGTTGATTGATGATTGTGGTTTCCATATCATGAACATTGAGATGTTATCAACAACAAGATCATATCGTTAGGAGAATGATATGGTGGACATACTCCTATAGATAAGCGTAGCATAAAGATCAAGTCATTTCAATAGTTCAATTGCTATATGCTTTCTGATACATAGTAACCTAATTCCTTCGACCATGAGATCATGCATATCACCTTTACCGGATGGATGCTTTGATGTCATCAAACACCACACCGTAACAGGGTGGCTATAAAAGTGGCATTGAGTGTTCGAAAAGTATTGGTTGAAACACATGGATCAAGAGTGGGATTTGTCCATCCATATGACGGATAGATATACTCTGGGCCCTCTCGGTGGAATTTCATCCAATTAGCTTGCAAGCATGTGACTGGCTCACAAGGGATCACATATCACGGGAACGAGAAAAGAGTACTTATCGATACGAGGTTGAACTAGGTATGCAGAGATACCGACGATCATAACCTCGGATAAGTAACATATCGTGAGACAAAGGGAAATTGGTATCGTATGTAAGTGGTTCATTCGATCGCAAAAGTAATCGTAGAAATATGTGGGAGCCATATGAATTTCCAGATTCCTCTATTGGTTATTGTTCGGAGAAGTGTCTCGATCATGTCCGCATAATTCACGAACCGTAGGGAGACACACTTAAGGATTCGACGTTGTTTGAGTAGTTATGGTATTATGAGAAAGAGACGAATGTTGTTCGAGTCTCGGATGGGATCCGGGATATCACGAGGAGATCCGGAATGGTCCGGAGAATAAGATTCATATAAGGAAAGTCCCGTTTCGGAGTTGGGGAATGGTTCCGGTGTTTTCATCGGGAATGTTCTAGAAGGTTCCGGAATGTCCGGCACTCCGGGGGGGGGAAGGGTACATGAATGTGTCATTGTAAGTTGGAATGATTGCATCATGTACTAGGTGTTCTTGCTGTCCAAAATAAAGGGTTTATTTAAATCCTAAATTGAAAAGTCAAACGGCTAGTTTGAAAGTCAAACGGCAATTTTGGGAAGTGGGAAGAGAGGAGGATTGGTGGAGGCCGAATTGGAGGAGGGTTCCTCCCTTGGCCGGCGCCCCACCAAGCCGACTTGGGGAGGGACTCTCCTCCCCTTGGCCGGCCCTCCCACCTATATAAGGAGGGGCAGGGCTCCCCTCCTAGGACACATAAGTTTCCACCTCTAATCTCCGGTTTAGAGCCGTTTTGGTTTAGAGCTTCTAATTGCTTTAGCCAGCGGTTTAGAGCCTTCTAATTGGTTTAGAGCCTTCTAATTGGTGTGTCTAATTACTAGACCACTAATAGCCTCTCTCATAAGCTCCACCATACTCGCACCGGCTTAAGTGAAGCCTCGGGATTTCCCTCTACTTGGTACCACGCCGTTGTCTGCCGGAATCGCGAGGAGAGTGCTACAACCTCCGCTGCTTTGGAACAAGGAGAGGAAGGTCTTCGCCGAGTACCGAACGTGTGACCGACTGGGCGCTGCTGAACGTGGCGCTGGAAGGATCGTCTACGCGATCTTGAGATCGGAAAGAGTACGACTACATCACCCACGAGAATCTGCTCTCGTTAACCGCTTTGGAATCTTCGAGGGTGAGTTCCTCTATCGACTCGTTGCTACAATCTAGTAGATAGATCTTGGCTTGTTTGTTTGTATGCGATAGAAAATTTTTGTTTTCCATGCTACGAACCCCTACATGAGATACAAACCGGGAATAATGGGTGTGCCAGGAGTGTGTAGCAGGCCCAGACCCATTAGTCTCGGTTTGTATTTCAAACCAGGACAAATGGGCTCTAACGGGCCAGGACAAATGGTGCCATACGCAGTGGGCGGCTTCGGGCCGTTGGGGTCTAGACCATTAGTCCCGGCCCCAGCCACAGCCGGGACTAAAGGCCCAGACGAAAGGCCCGTTTTCTACTAGTGATATCTTCTGATTGCATCGTTTTGTTTATTTGCTATCACTTTTTAAATAAGTCACCAATTACCTTATAATTATTCAACTCGTGTTTCTCGGTCTCCTGTTGAGCTTGTTCATACTGATGTATGGGGTCCTGCTTTACCTTCTTCTGGGGGTTTTATGTATTATGTCAGTTTTATTGATGACTATAGTCACTATTCCTGGATTTATTTGATCAAACATAAATTTGATGTTGAGAGCATCTTTTATACTTTTCAAACCCATGTTGAGCGTATTTTGAGTGCTAAAATCCGTGTTGTTCAGTCTGACTAGGGTGGTGAGTATCATCACCTCCATTCATATTTCAAGCTCACCGGGATTGCTCACCGTGTCTCCTGCCCCCATACATCTCAAAAAAATGGTATTTTCGAACGCAAGCACCGTTATCTTGTAGAGACAGGCTTAGACCTCCTAGCGCATTCCTTGCTGCCCCTTCATTTTTGGGATGGGGCTTTCCTGACTGCTTGCTATCTTATTAACAGGATGTCCACTCCCATCATTAACAATGCCACATCCACTTTTTTGCTCCTCAACGTGGCTCCTGAGTACTCATTTCTTCGCACCTTTGGTTGTGCATGTTGCCCAGTTTGCATAAGTATAATTCACACAAGCTCGAGTTTCACTCCTGGATATGTGTTTTCCTTGGGTATAGTCCCACGCATGAAGGCTACAAGTGCCTCGATCGTTCCATTGGTCGTATTTACATCTATCGTGATGTTTTCTTAGATGAGCAAGTGTTTCCTTTCACCACCCCGGGTGTCGTTGTTGATGTTTCTATACTCCTCCTTGTGTCGTTTCCGTCTCATGAACTAGTTACTCGGAGTACCGACACGCGTAGTTATGACATTACCTTATTACCGGCTAATGCACCTAGTTCTGTTGTTAATTTTCCTGTGCAGGTTCCTTCAGTGTCAGCAGCACCGATCGACGTCCCCGCATCCCTGCCTCTAGATGCCTTGGCCGTTGCGCCAGGGCCCGACCCACATGCAGCTGAACATGCGAGGCATTCCTACGATCCGGTTGACGTCGGCTCGGCCTCCCGTGGCACCTATTAGGCCTCCTAGAGCGTGCTGTCACATGTCCGCTCCCCATCGCCTGCGCGGTCGTCGTATTCCCCACCACCCGCATCCTCGAGCATTGACACCTCCGCAATGCCTAGTTCAATGTCAGCGCCAAGCCCCTCACCACCTGGCTCGCCGCACACTCTGCTACTAGTCCCGCCCAAGGCCGAACCAGCTCGGGTCATTGTCACGCGATAGCGCAACAATGTTTTTCACCCCAAGGTCTATCAGGATGGCACAGTTCGGTATGAACCCTATCGCCATCGTTCTCTTATGGTGTCTCCAGGGTCCCATCGCACTGCTTTGACTGAGCCTACGTGGCGCGCTGCTATGGAAGCTGAGTTCGATGCTCTTAGCAGAATCAGACATGGACATTGGTTCCCCATCCTCCTGGCACTAACATTGTTGGCAGCAAGTGGATTTTCAAAACGAAGTTCTATCCTGATGATTCAGTTGATAATACAAGCTGCGGCTTGTGGCTAGAGGCTTCACACAGCAGTACAGTATTGATTATCATGATACTTTCAGTCCAGTGGTTAAGCCCATCACAGTTCCCCTGGTGCTTTCTCTTGCTATCTCCCGTGGTTCGTGCCTTCATCAGATAGATGTGAGAAATGCCTTCCTCCATGGTTTTCTTACTAAGGAAGTGTATATGCAGCAACTCCCTGGTTTTGAGGATTCATGATGTCCTTAGTATGTTTGCAAGCTGCAACGTGCCCTCTATGGTCTCAAACAGTTGCCACGTGTCTAGTATGCACGCTTAAGTGACAAGCTTCATCAGCTCGGTTTTATTGCTAGCAAGGCGGATACCTCCCTGTTCATATTCGACCATCAGGGGGTTGTGATATTTATGCTCATCTATGTCGATGACATCGTCTTGGCTGGCTCCTCTTCGTCAGCCTTTGATAAGCTGGTGGCTACTATTTATGGTTCTTTTCCGATCAAGGATCTTGGGTGACTGGAGTATTTTCTTGGTACTAAGGCTGCTTATACTTCTTAGGGTATGGTGTTAACGCAACATAAATATGCTCTTGATCTCTTGCATCGAGCCAACATGGAGAAATGTCGGCCGATTACTACTCCTATGTCTACTTCTGACAAGTTGTCAAGAGATCTTGGTGAACCACTTAGCTCAGAGGATGCTTTCAAGTACATGAGTCTCGTTGGAGGTCTGCAGTATCTTACCTTGACACGTCCTGACTTGTCTTTTGCTGTGAACAAGGTGTGACGTTACTTGTCGCAGCCTACTACCGCTCATTATGAGGCGATTAAACGCATCCTTCGATATATCAGAGGCGTTGTCTCCACTGGACTATGGTTTCAGCGCTCTTTATCCACTGGGCTCGGTATTTTCTCCGACGCAAATTGGGCTGGCTGTTCTGATGATCGTCATTCCACAGACAATTTCGCAGTATTTCTTGGTCCCAATCTTGTGTCCTGGAGTTCTTGCAAGCAGCCGACGGTCTCTCATTCTAGTACTGAGGCAGAATACAAGTCTTTAACTAATGACACCGCCAAGGCTATGTGGATACAGTCTGTGTTAAAGGAGCTTGGTGTGTTTCAGTCCCAACCTCCTGTTTTGTGGTGCGACAATATTGGTGCCACGTATCTGCCAATCCAGTGTTTCACGCTCGCCCGAACCATATCGAGATTGATTTTCACTTCGTGCGCGAGAAGGTTGCTTTGGGTGTGCTTGATGTTCGTTTCACCAGCTGGCTGACGTGTTCACGAAACTTACTCAGCTCACACTTCGTCATTTTTGTTCCAACCTTAACCTTGTTCATGATGGTTTAGATTGAGGGGGAGTGTTAGATCACTAGTGCACACCCCCCCTCTAACACCGGTTTGGAGGGCCCTCTAACAGCGGTTGTAGAACCGCTGTTGAGGGTCTGTGAGGTCGCTTTTAACACCGGGTTCTTATACGAACCGGTGTTAAAGGGTGGCGCACGGGCTGCCATACAGGCTCAGCTCTTTAACACCGGTTCGTAACACAACCGGTGTTAAAGGTTCTGCATCATGCAGGAAAAGGAGATAAGTCTCGCCTGGCAGAAGTTCTGCCCCGCCTGCTCGGGCGTATTTCTTGATGCGGGACGGGAGGGGGGAGGGGAATCGATCGGGAGCGGTATACACATACATCATCATCGGTACATACAAGTACATGAATAATTAAGCAACTATTATTATACACAACATCGTCATTGTGTGGTATTCTCCGTAAACGTTGAAGCATCAAGTACAAGACAAACACGTTCAAGCATATATACAACGTTCATTTTGGTGGATATCTAAATAGTTCTCCGCCAGCGTGACGACCTCATCAAGTATGAACCCCGCCAATTCCTCTTGAATGGCTCGTGCGGTCAAATGGTAGGAGTTGGTCCGCATCCGTTCGATCTGAATATATATGAAGAATGGGGTCAATATATATAAGAATAAAACTCAACACAATTGATGGTAATAAAATAATGTTGTGTACTTTGTTTACTTACTCTAAGTTGTTCTAGTGCGGCTTGGCCCGTCGCACATATCGTGTTGCGAGTGAACTCGCAAACATAGTACCCACATAAGTTATTGCCGTGTCCCTGATGCGCGCACTTTACAAGAATAGAGAGTTCAATCAAAATAATAATCAATAAAGCATGATATAATGGAATTGGAAGCAGAATCAAAGAGATACGCAGACCTAGCTAGCTAGTATTACTTACATTTTGGTCTACAAATTTTAGTTCTTCTGACCATTCACTCATGGCCCTGCCCGTGAACCTTTTCCAAACCCTGTCCAACAAAGAAAATGGATAAAGGAGTAATTAATTACTTGTTGTCACGAAAGTTGCCGATCTAGTGCGATAATATGATTGAAATTACCTCTGGAGCATCTCTCTAAAGTCTTCCCATAGCTCTTTTTCTTTTCGTACCGAGTCCATGACAAGGACTTTTCCTGAGTCAGGTTGAATGACTAGCAGAATAAAGTGGAACCTACGCACGCATAACTCATCATCAGTTACACTTAACATCGAGTAAGCAAAGCAGAATGTGTACAAGAGAGGGTAAAGTACTCATGAGAAGTTGTAAGGCAATAGTATTTCCCTTTTGGTTTGTTGTCTCAAGAAGACCTTAGCAATAAATCTTCTGTTTGCCCGAGTTTGGTTCTTACCACTTCTTCATGAACTCTATTTGGGTCAACGAACCCAATGTCAAAAGGTCCTCCTTTCATGCATTCCATAACCTTTTTCCTGCATAATAGTATATACATATATGGTGAGCATATATATATACATGCAATTAATGAAGTGAATGAGATGAGATAGAAAATACAGAAATAGTACTTACACACAATAAAGGCTGATGGCAGCTTTGTCGAGTTCCTTCTGATTGAATAGAAAATGCAAGTCTTGAATGTTGAAGGCGATCTCGCTGCTCCGCACAAGAAAATTTGATCTCTTATATGCTAGTGATCCATTCTTCCTTTCTCGTCTTGCGTAAAATCAAGGTACCACTTGTGAAATCTTCGCATCTTTGTTGGTAGATTCTTGAGCTCCTCTTTCTTGACGAGATTCTTCCCATACTTCCATGGCTGTATGGGGTTGGCATCGCATTTGGGCAAGTTGTCTCCCATGATGTTCAAGTATGCAATGTAAGTCATCCCCATCTCATTGGCCTTTCTTTGTAGCTCTGCCTCGTAATCATTTACGGGAGGAGCGTCCCGTGTGTCGAACACTTGGAGCGGGGCGCATGATTGGTTTTCCTGCTCTCCGAGCATGGGAACTGTTTCGGGGTCGCACGATCGCTACTTTCAGTCTCCTACGGCGCTTGCATCCGCCTTTCAAAATCTGGCCGTAGTCCGCACAAGTGGGGTTTCAGGTTTCAAAAGATTTTGTAAAACTTCTCCACCGCCGGATCTATTTTCTCCTTTGGCTCGGCCCGTCTAGGTGCAAAGAATTTCTTGACCTCTTCTTCCGAGATCCTATTGGTCTCCTCGTGGCTGCGATTCCACGGTAAAACCGGCAATGGCTTGGCGGAAGGCTGTGGGACGTAGTTTTTTGAACTCTTTGTGGCAGTGCTAGTGATGCTCTTCGTGGCAGTGCTCTTCCGCGCTTACCGAGGAGATGGCTGAAGCACCGGAGATGGCTGACGGGCAGATGGCTGGCCACGGAGATGGCTGCACAAGCAGAGAGATGGCTGAAGCACGGAGATGGCTGCTTGCATCACCGACGCCTTCTGGAGACAAATGGGGTGCCAGTGGCCTCCAATTTGGAAGCACGATGTGTTCCTTCTTCCAAAGAATGGTTGTTTTCACTGCAAATTTCAGTTGAGTTTCCCCTTCACCTGTAGCATGGTCAAGCTGTGCTTCCTCATATTCCTTCACAACCTCATCCACCCCGACAATAGCATAGCCATCTGGAATCTGTCGGCAGTGGTAAGTTCCACCAGCTACATGAGGTAAGGCATAGCCGACAACCACCTTAATGGATAAGCCCATTAATCTCACATGCAGCTCAGCGTGTTTGCTCTCCGTGATCTCATCCACGGGGTATCGAGGACCTGTCATTTCAAGTGTGGGCTGCACGTTCTCCGTGGAAGCCACGCTGCTTTTCCGCGCAGAGTCTGGGCCGCCGGCAGCTTCCAATGCAGGCTCTTCGTGCCGCTGAGATGGGCCAGTATCTTGATGGCTCTGTTGTGCATTCACTTGCGCCTTCAGCGCCACAAGTGCATGTTCTATTTGTGTCATCCGCTCTGTACGCTCTTTTTCTTTTCTGCCGTGCCATCTGTAAGAGTCGCTCCACTCGGCAAACCCATCCTTCCACGTCATACCCCCTGTGCCTCGTGCATGTCTAGGGTGTTCTTTTTTACCGATGGTGCGTGTGAGCTGGTCATTCTCTCTCTCGGGATGGAAGGTCCTGGCGGCTGTTTCCTCGTATGCCGTGATGAGTTCAGTGATGGGTTTGGCAAGGAGGGTTGGGAAGATACACAATCCTGTTTCTGGGTCCAACCTTGCCCCGGTTCCGTAGAACCAAGTCTTTGCACGTAGGTCCCACCCATGTGTCTGGGGTGTGATCCTCTGTCATGCAGGCCTTCTCAGCTTCCTCCCACTTAGGCCTCTGAGATATGTAGCCACCTGACCCTATCCTCTGGTGATATTCCTTCTTCTGGGCATTTAGCGTATTGGTTTCTGACCTCTTTGTAGCTATAGCACCTTCCTTGCATGCCACAAATTCGCGCCAGTGAGGTCTTATCTTCGCATAATATGCGTCTTTGAAATCTGGAGTCTCGCGAGCTTTGAAAAATTTGTTCAATTTTGTCTTCCAGTTGCGGAAAGCGTCAGCCATCTTCTTTAGAGTCCACTCTTTGACCTTTTCTTTTATAACCGGTTTGTTTTGATCCTCCTCTGGCGGAAGGGTGAAATTTACCAACAGCGAATTCCAAAGCGTTTCTTTGGATCTTTCATCGACAAAGGTACCGTCGCCCTTCTTTGGCTTATTCCAATATTCAATTATGATTGGGATTTGGTCCCTAACAACAACTCCAGCCTGGCGTACAAATTTGTCTGCGGCCTTCTTGGGCTCCATCGGCCTGCCATCAACACGGACTGCTTCGATCGTGAACTTTGCACGATATTTCAACCGATGGCTACCGCTTGCTTTTTTCATAGAAGAAGATGGTTGCTGGCTGGTCGATCCAGAGGGCTAAAAGAAGAAAGAAGCGTTAATTAATACATGTAGAAGAAGATTGTTGGTGGAAGTCAGCAGAGGCTTAATCAATGCATATACCTCGCCGGACTTTGTAATCACTAAATTGCGTTCACCGGAGTCTTCATCTTCTCCATGACTACTTGAGTTGTCATCATGTCCCTCCAAGTCTAGATATTGTGAGATGTCCTCATCGATAATGTTCTCCATTATTTCTTCTTCTTCAAGGTTTCTACTAAGTGGATCCATAGTTTCTAAAACAATAATATTATCCAGAGTAAGAGAGTAAACATTCAAGTGGACTTGGATTCATACGCGATAACTCGGATACTGATTAGTGATTAAGATAAAGTACAATAATATAAGATAAAGTACATTATTAATACATCACCGGAGAATAGCTGGTGCATTATAGGATAAAGTATAAGATAAAGTACATTATTAATACATCACCGGAGAATAGCTCGGTGCATTATAGGATAAAGTATAATATAAAGTACATTATTAATACATCACGGAGAATAGCTCGGGCATTATAGGATAAAGTATAAGATAAAGTACATTATTAAGATAAACTAGAGAACGCTGCTGCAGGCGTACAGGGAGCTCTGCAGCCACAGAAGAGGAACCATCACCGGAGAATAGCTCGGGTGAGATCCGTGAACCTGCCAGATATTGGAGAACCTAGTCTCCAAAAGAGACATGTATCACCGTACATGCTCGTCCTCCTCCTTGATACGACGACGTACCACCTCCTCGGGGGCTGGCTCCCTGACCGCCTCCCGGACCTCGTGGACGCCACCAAAGAAGCTTCGGGTCGACGATGATACCCGAATTCCTCACCAAGGTACGAGTCCCGACAGGTAGCACCTCCTAGTGCCAACCCGGCGGAGCCCAGACTCGGACATCCCCGACGGAGTCTAGTAGTCTCGGACGAGATGGACGCGGCATAACTAAATAATAGCAATAAACAATCATAAAACATAAATAGTAACTAAATCACTAAGTATATATTGCCCTAATAACAATAACCCTAAACCTATCACTAACTAAACTAAACCTCATTAACTAAGTATTCTAACTAAACCTAATCCCTAATAAACCCCAATCCCTAATAAAACCCTAAGCCCTAATAATAAACTAACTAAAATCCCTAACTAAATCACTACTAAAATCCCTAACTAAATCACTACTAAAATCCCTAACTAAATCACTACTAAAATCCCTAACTAAATCACTAACTAAATAACTAATAAAATCCCTAACTAAAATCCCTAACTAAATCACTACTAAAATCCCTAATTAACTAAATCCCTAATTAACTAAAATCCCTAACTAAATCACTACTAGATCCCTAATTAACTAACAAAATCACACTAATTAACTAACAAAATCACACTAATTAACTAAAAAAATCACACTAAAATCCCTAACTAAATCACTACTAATCCCTCGCCTCCCTTCTCCTCTTCCGCTTCCTCGTCGTTGCCGGCAAGAAGAAGAACATAATAATAAGGGTCCCGCCGAGCCCGAGGGCCATCCCCTTCTTCGGCCATCTCCACCTCCTCGACAACCCTTCCACGCCACTCTGTGCCGCCTCTCCGCACGCCACGGTCCCGTCTTCTCGCTGCGGCTCAAGAACCTTTGTCGTGTCCTCGCCGGCAAAGGCGAGGCCAGCAAGCAGGCTTAAACAGGCTGAAGCCTGCCCTCCGATATTGTAAACAAAAAATTTACTACTAATAATCTTGTGCTAGGAGGCCCATTAGCTTACAAAATAATCTTGTGTAAACAAAATCCCCTGAATCCAACCAAAGCTGATGGGGAGAGGGACGGGAGGCTCACCTTGCGGAGGTCGGCTGGGGAGGAGCGGCGGAGTCGAGCTCGGCCTAGGAGGGCGTATTCCGGCAAGACGGGGGCGGCCCGGAGGTTCTTGGTGCCGTTGACCTTGTGGGAGCGGGCCGGAGGACGGAGGTGGGCGAGGACGATGGGATCCGGCCGGAGACTACGAGGGAGGACAGCAGGGACCGTGGGGACGGAGGAGGAAGAGGCTAGACGGCAGGAGTTGAGGCGGCGGATGACTGCGGGTGGCGGCGCGGACGAGTTGCTCCCTCGTAGGGCTGGGGGAAGAATCGATCTGGCTGGGGGAAGAAGGAAGGGGTGGCGCGCGTGTTATAACCCCCCCTTTAACACCGGTTCGTGGCTCACCCCCCCTTTAACACCGGTTCCAGCCACGAACCGGTGTTAAAGGGGGGTAAGAAGCTGAAACGAATAATCGCTTCTTTAACACCGGTTCGTGGCTGGAACCGGTGTTAAAGGGGGGCATTTATTTCATGCATTAAAGGGGTGGGGGCATTTATAATTCAAAAAATAGGATATGAATTTAGAAAATTCATATCTTATTCATTTCAACTCAGAAAAATATGAATAATATATCATAATTTTCAGAAAAATAATATCTATCCATTCATGTAAAAACATTTTATATTTACTTTAGATGAAAATTTTCAAAATGATTAAAACACTTACATATAAATTTTGATTATTCAATTCAAACAAAAATAAATTGTCAAAACCTAAAACTTTGAACATAAGAAATATTAAGCATCTAAAAAGGAATCTAACCCTATTTTATTAGAGCAAATCATATTTTATTTTGTATTAACATTTTTGAATTGATTGGATATTTAAATGCCGCATCTTTTGTATACACTTGAATCTGACAAAGCCTCGCTCAACTTGCATTGGATTTTTGATAAAATAGCATATTGTGAACCTAAAAATGATTTTTGTAAAAAATCATGAGCATCGTATCATGTACCTGTAGTTCATATCTGACCCACTTCCTACCGATTCGGCAGGAATTTGTCTTTTTCACCAGAGGTGGACGGAAAGGTTTCAGATCCCCCTGTTGGTACATTGTCCATATAAGGTGGTCTAATATTTTTGTAAAATGTGGTGGTGGTTTTTTGAATTAGCCATTTGGTGGTTGCTTCACAAAACCGTCCGTTTTTATGCTCGGAAAATGGAAAATGCCTTTTTGGTGCAATAAAAAGGAAAACTTCCTCTTGCAACATTGTTTGCCATGCCATGATGCACATGTATGCACAATATGGCCATATTATCACAAACTATGCCTTGATTCTAGCCATTACATTGGTCATTTGACCCGAAAGCCAAGAAACCTCGAATGAGATAGGTCATTTTGTGAAGGAGATAAAACTGGAATTAAAATACATATACTGTTAACAGAAGAAATATGACATTGATTTCCATGTTGAGATACATATGTGTGCCAAAAATGGCTCAATTAATACATATAGTCAATCTTATGATCGCGTCGGCCGTAACCATGGAGTATCAACACCGTTTAACAGGATGGTTGGGTCAGTCTTCACTCTGAAGGGCGGAATTTCATCAAACTTATTATAATCTTCTGACATGTCTGTCTTGTCCTCCATTCCCACGATGTTTCTTTTCCCAGAAAGAACTATGTGACGCTTTGGCTCATCGTGTGATGTATCTGTTTGCTTATTTTAACTAGTCAAACTATTAACCATTTTGCCATTTTCATGTGATTCCGACGCTCCGGTGGTCTTCCTCCGGTGAAACCCTAGACCGGGGGCCTCGGATCGTCTACCCTTGTAGCTTTCTCCGTACGAGGGTAGCCCCTTTAGGGTTTAGGGTTTAGGGTTTAGGCTTGGTCGTTGCCATAGCACATCTAGACTTATATCTGCCGCCTCTCTCCACTCTATCCCATGGCTTTCACCATACCTCTAACCCCAGGGAGGCGGAGATGGAGTCTTTCATGGGCTAGCAGGAAAATATTTTCCGAGGCGGAACTTCCGAAGATGCCATAGGGCGTGTGCACCAAGGGCATCTTCGAGAAATTCCGCCACGGGAGATTTCCAAACCCTTTCCTCCATCCATGGGGATGAAACTCTCCATCCATGTTGGCTTGGTCGCTGCCATAGCACATCTACACTCATATCTGCCGCCTCTCTCCACTCTATCCCATGGCTTCCACCATACCTCTAACCCTGTGGAGGCGGAGATGTAGTCTTTCACGGCTAGAAGGAAAATATTTTACGAGGAACTTGAAGATGCCATAGGGCGTGTGCACCAAGGGCATCTTCGAGAAGTTCTGCCACGGGAGATTTCCCAACCCTTTCCTCCATCCATGGGGATGAAACTCTCCATCCATGTTGGCTTGTTGAGTTGCTTGCCATGGCGTATCGATGCTCCTTTTATAGGCACGGCGCCGCTTCTACTTTGTCTTCTTCCTCCGACAGGGCGTCGTGCGCTACATCGAGCAGTGTAGTCCACCCACGCGTCCTTATCCTACCGACAGCTTTAGTCCCGGTTTGAGCCCCCACCCGGTACTAAAGGTTACCCACGCGTCCTTATCCCACCGACAGTTTTGTTAGATGACACAAAAACCACCTTTAGTCCCGGTTGCACCTACCAACCGGTACTAAAGGTTAGCCACCCCCTAGATAAGGCCCTCCCAGATAAGCCTCCCCCAGATAAGGCCCCCCATCTTTTGGCCCACAATTGTAGAAGTTCATCAACTAATGGCCTTAGGTACACATCAATGTCATTGCCGGGTTGCTTCGGGCCTTGGATGAGCACTGGCATCATAATGAACTTCCGCTTCATGCACAACCAAGGAGGAAGGTTGTAGATACATAGAGTCACGGGCCAGGTGCTGTGACTGCAGTTCTGCTCCCCAAAAGGATTCATGCCATCAGTAATTAGACCAAACCATAAGTTCCTTGCGTCACCAGCAAAGTCTGGGAAGTCTCTCTTGATTTTTCTCCACTGCCGACCATCAGTAGGGTGCCTCAACATCCCGTCTTTCTTACGGTCTTCCATGTGCCATCGCAACAACTTGGCATGCTCTTTATTTCTGAACAAATGTTTCAACCGTGGTATTATAGGAGCATACCACATCACCTTGGCAGGAACCCTCTTCCTGAGTCTTAAAGAAAAATGGCGGGAAAAAATGGCGGAAAAATGGCGGAAGAAAAATGGAGGGAAGAAATAGAAGGAAGAAAAATAGCTCATTTAATACATATCTCGTTAATGTAAGAAATATGACATTGATTTCCATGTTGAGATACATATGTGTGCCAAAAATGCCTCAATTAATACATATAGTCAATCTTATGATCGTCTCGGCCGTAACCATGGAGTAGCAACACCGTTTAACAGGATGGTTGGGTCAGTCTTCACTCTGAAGGGCGGAATTTCATCAAAAATATTATAATCTTCTGACATGTCTGTCTTGTCCTCCACTCCCACGATGTTTCTTTTCCCTGAAAGAACTATGTGACGCTTTGGCTCATCGTGTGATGTATCTGTTTGCTTATTTTTTCTTTTTTTTCGGTTTGGTAGACATGTCCTTCACATAGAAAACCTGAGCCACATCATTGGCTAAGACGAATGGTTCGTCTAAGTTCTTGTCTACCTTCATAAGATTGTTGAGATCCACCGTTGTCATTCCGTACTTCTTGTCTACCTCAACCCCCCCTCCTGTTAGCTTGACCCATTTGCATCGAAACAAGGGGACCTTAAAATTAGGTCCATAGTCAAGTTCCCATATCTCCTCTATGAACCCATAATACGTGGTCTTTTGCCTATTGTCTTCTGCTGCATCGAAGCGGAAACCACTATTTTGGTTGGTGCTCTTTTTATCTTGGCCTATCGTGTAAAATGTATTCCCATTTATCTGCACTTTGGAAAGTACATACAGTCGAAGATGGTGTCCTGGCCAACAAGTACAACTGATCCCCAACAGTGGTGTTATTCGTGAGAAGTCTTTGCAGCCAGCCACCAAAACTCTCCATGTGTTCACTTATAATCCATTCATCAGACTACCCCGGGTGTTTGAGGCGTATTAAATTCTTGTGTTCATTGATATACGGGGCAACCAAGATAGATCTTTGTAAAACCGTGTAGTGTGCTTGATTGAGAGAATGCCCGTCCCTACATATCATTGCTTTACATCCTAGGGTGCCTTTTCCACGCAGTCTCCCCTCATGTCGTGATTCGGAACACCAATCGCCTTTAAGGTCAGGAATAAAATCAACACGTAACTCAATGACCTCCTCCGTTACATAGCCCTTGGAGATGCTTCCTTCCGCCTAGCACGGTTATGACCATATTTCTTTAAGACTCCCATGTACCTCTCAAAGGGGAACATATTGTGTAGAAATACAGGACCGAGAATGGCAATCTCTTCTACTAGGTGAACCAGGAGATGCGTCATAATATTGAAGAAGGATGGTGGGAACACCAACTCAAAGCTGACAAGACATTGGGTCACATCTGTCTGTAACCCTGGTAGGCTTTCTGGATCGATTACCTTCTGAGATATTGCATTGAGGAATGCACATAGCTTCACAATGGGTACTCGAACATTTTTAGGT
This sequence comes from Avena insularis, assembly GCA_023614405.1. Lineage (NCBI taxonomy): Eukaryota > Viridiplantae > Streptophyta > Magnoliopsida > Poales > Poaceae > Avena > Avena insularis. The sequence goes on along the minus strand of CM042696.1, from coordinate 473,182,911 downwards.
AGAAGCCCCCTCAATGCAATCGGAAGCAATTGTGTCATAATCACGTGGCAGTCATGGGACTTCAGGTTTTGGAATTTTTTCTCTGCCATATTTATTATTCCCTTTATATTCGACGAGAAGCCAGACGGGACCTTGATACTGCTCAGGCATTCAAAAAAGATTTCCTTCTCTGCTTTAGTAAGAGCGTAGCTGGCAGGAGTTAAGTGGCATCGTTTACCCTTCTCGCTCGGATGCATAGGCTCTTGAGGTCTTTCGACGTTGCTGGTCCTGCCGTGCTTCCGGTGTATCTTTTGTCTTCCCATACACTCCTAGGAAGCCTAGCAGGTTCACGCAAACATTCTTCTTCACGTGCATCACGTCGATTGAAGAGCGGACCTCTAAGACTTTCCAATAGGGAAGGTCCCAAAATATAGATTGCTTCTTCCACATGGGCGCGTGTCCGACATCGTCATTCGGAACAGATAGACTGCCAGGACCTTTTCCAAAGATTACTTCTAGGTCCTTGACCATACCAAATACCTCCTCACCGCACGGAGGAGGCTTCCTCCGGGTTACGCCAGACGTTTGAAATGCTTGCCTTTCTTTCTTCTTTGGATGCAGGTTCGGAAGAAATCGACGATACCCTAGGTACACAACCTTCTTACATTTATCCAAATATACACTTTCAGTCTCATCTAAACAGTGTGTGCATTCATTGTATCCCTTGTTTGTCTGCCCTGAAATGTTACTAAGAGCAGGCCAATCATTGATGGTTACGAAAAGCAATGCTCGTAGGTCAAATGGCTTCCCTTTGTGCTCATCCCACATACGTACACCTGGTTTGGCCCACAGATGTAAAAGTTCTTCAACTAATGGCCTTAGGTACACATCAATGTCGTTGCTGGGTTGCCTCGGGCCTTGGATGAGCACTGACATCATAATGAACTTCTTCATACACAACCAAGGAGGAAGGTTATAGATACATAGAGTCACAGGCCAGGTGCTGTGACTGCAGCTCTGCTCACCAAAAGGATTCATGCCATTTGTACTTAGACAAACCTTAAGTTCCTTGCGTCACGTGCGAAGTCCGGGTACTCTCGCTCGACTTTTCTCCACTGTGACCCATCAGCGGGGTGTCTCAACATCGCGTCTTTCTTACGGTCTTCCATGTGCCATCGCAACAACTTGGCATGCTCTTTATTTCTGAAGAGACGTTTTAACCGTGGTATTATAGGAGCATACCACATAACCTTGGCAGGAACCTTCTTCCTAGGGGCCTCGCCCTCAACATCGCCAGGATCGTCTCGTCTGATCTTATACCGCAGTGCAGTGCATACCGGGCATGCATCCAAATTCTCGTACTTCTCACCGCGGTAGAGGATGCAGTCATTAATGCAGGCATGTATCTTCTGCACGTCTAATCCTAGAGGGCAGACAACCTTCTTTGCTTGGTATGTACTGTCGGGCAACTCATTATTTCTTGGAAGAAGATTCTTCATTTTTACCAACAACTTTGAAAATGCGCTGTCAGTCACACCGTTCTCTGCCTTCCATTGCAGCAAATCCAGTGTGGTATCTAGCTTTTTGTGGCCATCTTCGCAAGTTGGGTACAACAATGTTTTGTGATCCTTTAACATCTGCTCCAGCTTCTCCTTCTCCTTTTCAGTTTCACATTCTTCCTTTGCATCAGTAATAGCCCGACCAAGATCGGCATCAGCGGGCCCATCTGCTGCCTCTTGATCTTCATTATCTACCCCCGTTGCAGTATCATCATATTCAGGATACATATTATGATAGTTGTCATCATCCTCTTCTTCTTCATTGTCTTCCATCACAACCCCTTTTTCTCCGTGCTTGGTCCAACAATTATAGCCGGGCATGAAACCGGATCGAAGCAGGTGGGCGTGAATGGTTCTGGTATTTGAGTAGTCTTTCTTGTTTTGACAGTGAACACACGGGCAGCACATAAAACCATTGTGACCACGGTTTGCATTAGCCACAACGATGAAATTTTGGAGGCCCGTAATGTACTCGGAAGTGCGGCGGTCACCGTTACATTGCCGGTTCATCTGCATTAATATATAGTATATATCAAAAAATAATAGGGAGATGACCATTTATATATATAGTACATCAATGACACATGAAAGGATAGTTGCCGACCTCGACCGAGAAGGAAAGAGCAACGAGAAAACTTATTTTGAGCTCTCGGGCATTTCACCGAACACCTCTTGTGCATACGAAAAAAACACAAACTAGCACACTTCACACCCTCTTGCTAGGCTCCAAAATGAGATAGTGAAAAAATGGAAGAGTGGGGTGTGGGCCGTGTCTTATATAGCCCCCTTTTAAACACGGTTCAAGCCACGAACCGGTGTTAAAGGGAACTCTTGCACTGATGGTGCGAGGTTTAACACCGGTTCGTGCCACGAACCGGTGTTAAAGAGGGGGCTCCTTTTTGCTGCACGGACCACGCTGGTACATAACTGGTGTTAAAGCCCATTTTCAGGCTCAACCAAAGGCCTCGTTTCCACTAGTGAGAGTTGTATTAGTATACGCCATGTATTGTTCCGGTGTACTACCGTTGTAATTCTTATTGTACAAGTTGTGATCATCTAATATAAAACATATGCCAGCCGGTTGGGACAACCACGACAAACAACTCTTTTTGACTACATCGACGTGGATCTTCCTCTGAGCTCAAATCCACCCCCCCCATTATCTTTGTATCTATATCTATGTTTATTACAAAGACGACAACCTGTTCCTCGCTCTATCTCCCAGTCAACGAAAAAAAGAGGCCTAATGTTTTACTAAGAGAAGGGTACTAGTGGGTAGTAGTATCCTAATATTGCCCCACTTGTATGTTGAGGTAAATGGAAGTCCCGTCCTGGATGTTGTAGTCCGCGAGGGTGCGGTCGTCCTGCAACAGTTGCTCGGCGAAGACGAGGAGCTGCATGTGCGACGGGATTCCTTCCTTCTCCAGTATTTTGGCCTTGAGATTGCCGATTGTGTCCGAGGCATCAACCTCGAGAGGACGGGTGGGCGGGTCGGTCATCGCCTCCACGTGGATTTCCATCTGTGAAAAAACGGACCGCACTCCAAACATCAGCAGTATTCCTACGTACGGCACCCAATCATGCAGCCTATATAGTACCTTGAACTCTGCTGACGAAGACGGCGGGGCACCTGAGCTGTGGCTGATTCCTGGGCGGCGGGTTGGCGTGCGCGTTTTGTGTTCCGCTAAACTAAATCTCGAGATCGGTCGGGTCGGGGTTGGTGGCATATATGTACGTACAGCGCCACCATCGAGCGTCCGAATCCGAATCCGAATCCAACTCCGTGGCCAAGTCGGAAGACCGGGACCAGCAGGGAAATAGGTGCTCTCGATCTCAAGTGTGCAGAACAGGCAATCAGGAACCCAAAATTGCGACGGACAGGTCTCGTCGTGAAGACGCGATCGACGTCCGCCTCAGGCGGCCTTCGTAGTACGTCGTCCGACGAATAGCCTCCTTTATTAGGTTTTTATATAGGTGTCCCTTCTCAGTTTCTCTGTCGACGCGGCATGTGGTCGCAGGTAATTATGTTGCTTTTGACAGTCAGTACCGTAATTTGTTGGCATCAAAAAAGGAAGGCTTGGAGCAAATAGTAATCGTTGGATGGATATCAAAATAAACGACCGGCCGGGATGTGGGAGGGATTCCATCAATGCACCCTCATTAATCTTTGAGATTAAGAAACCACTGATCGATGAGTACAGCACTGACACGATGTATTCGTTCATCATGCATGTTCTTTTTAATTAAATTAAAGAGTGTTTTGGGAGGGCTCCACTTCACTCCACTCCTGAAGCGCTCTAGAGTAGAAAAATATGTTTGGGAGAGAAATTAGCATAAGCAGTACCATCCATTCACCATGTATAGATCACACATGTGAACATGAGCAATACCTTCTATTCAGCATGCATTGCTCAATATGCAGGGCCGAGCCGGCAAAATTCGGGCCCTGTGCGAAACTCTAAAATAGAGCCCTATCCTACTAGAAATTTTGAACTATTTAATAACTATAATGTATATATATAGTTCCACATATATATATCATAATATCTTACATTGTAATTAGATATATTAAGTATCATACCTAGTCAAGTTTCGGATGCATACTGATTATTTGAACAACATTATTCTCTTAGGGTTCTTCGAAATGATTTTAAAAAGTGAAAATACACAAAGACTGGAAAATTGAAAAATCAGCCTAGTTCTAGCCTCTACCGATGCCGAACTGCCAATCATGGCGAGGGTACAATCAGCGATCAACGAGTAATAGAAAACAAAATCGGAAATCACCCGCTAACCTGCGACCGGCGTTGGGATCGAGTCGTCGGCGGCGTATATCTCGCGTGGAGGTGGAGGCGCGACCTGACGACGAGATGTTCTCGTCCTGTAGCTTTTGACTTTTGCAGCTGGCCACGATAAATTGATCGGATCAATCTGTCTTAGACGCTAGGAGCCACCAGGCCCTAGAGTCAACATGACACACGCCATCGACCGTGTTTGAGCGACCGACCTTTCATGCGCTAGCTAGGAGCTAATCGGATGTGGCCAGTTTGAACGGCCCAGTTAAGGCATAAGACCTATTCTATCTACTATTTTTCCATTCCAGTAAATATATATAGTAGGCCTATATAAAATTCTAGGGGTCTTCAAATTTTGGGGCCCTGTGCGGGCAGCACATTTTGTACAACGGTGGGCCCGGACCTGTCAATATGCATATACAACAGAAATAGAGAAATAAATCAACGTATTTGCATGTGGAAAGCTGAGGTCGGGGCAGAGGTGAGGCCGACTGACGGTCGCCGGAGATGGTGGCGGTGCCTTAGCCTAGTCGCTCCAGGCATGGAAAGTAGAGGAATCACACTACAAAAATACCCCTCCCCCATACCAGACGGATTTTTAGGGCGGTATAAGCAAAAAGAATTGGTTGGACCCCCTCTTTCATACATTGGTTTTCAAATAGTTTGGTTTGGTTTGGAAAAGAGTAGGAAAGTTCATGCTTAAGTGGTAAAAAGAGCTTGTTTTTGACTGTGGCTTATGCTTTGTCATGCCATGCTTGATATTGTTTTGGTTTTATGCTTAATATTCTTTGCTGTAGCATGACTTTTTATAAACAATTGAGATTGCTTAATGTGCCTTGGATGAATCATGCGTTGTTTTAGTATATTAAAGCATAGTATAGTGGTATTCGTCAGATAGATGTGAGCAATGCCTTCATAGTTTTCTTACTGAGGAAGTGTATATGCAGCAACCCCCTGGTTTTGAGGATTCATGATGTCCTCAGTATGTTTGCAAGCTGCAACGTACTCTCTATGGTCTCAAACAGTCGCCACGTGCCTGGTATGCACGCTTAAGTGACAAGCTTCATCAGCTCGGTTTTATTGCTAGTAAGGCGGATACCTCCCTGTTCATATTCAACCATAGGGGGGGTGTGATATTTATGCTCATCTATGTTGATGACATCGTCTTGGCTGGCTCCTCTTCGTTAGCCTTTGATAAGTTGGTTGCTACTATTTCTGGTTCTTTTCCGATCAAGGATCTTGGGCGACTGGAGTATTTTCTTGGTATTGAGGCTTCTTATACTTCTGAGGGTATGGTGTTAACGCAGCATAAATATGCTCTTGATCTCTTGCATCGAGCCAACATGGAAAAATGTCGGCCGCTTACTACTCCTATGTCTACTTCTGACAAGCTATCAAGAGATCTTGGTGAACCACTTAGCTCAGAGGATGCTTTCAAGTACATGAGTCTTGTTGGATGTCTGCAGTATCTTACCTTGACACCAGACATTAACATAGGTACCTTTTGGTCCATATATATGAACCCGATAGTGACATACTTGCATATATAAGAAGGCAGATTTCACTACCATAGAAGCAATATATCACTAGCTAACTACGAAAATGAAGTTCAAAGATGGGCTCTGAATTCAAATTTAAGCATAGAAGCAATATATCACTAGCTAACTACGAAAGTTGTATTAGGTGCATGTGAAGAGGTGATACGATATATTACAATATGTTTTACTCCCTTCCAGAACTTGTTCTAGCACTTGTTATAGAAAAAGCATTTGAGAGGCCTAAAGTGATAGGACGTGCCATGCCATACCAACAACAGTCTGTGATAAAAAAGCAAAGTACCATTCGCACTACAGTTTATGAAGAACATGATGACGTTCTGAATCAGAGGACCATATTTTGTAGCTAAGCTAAGCTAAACAATCATAACTGTTATTATTACTTTAGAACCTGCATCATACACAAATGCACCATAACTGTTGAACATCTAGAAAATCAGGATGTATGTAATTTGAACATAATCTAGCTTATGCATGCTTCGAGACAATGAAAACATGGGCTATGGCCTTTGTACTACCAAGCATCGTGAGGAGTAGGACTTACCTATATGGCTTTGGCAGGTCTTTGCTGCACCGCCCTATCAATTCGGAATCAATACCATTGCCGTTAACCTTAGCACCCACATCAGGATCCCCTATAGTCGTTCCTTGAAACTCTCCACAAGTGTACATCAAGTTCGGCAATTATATTTCACCAGACATGTGATGGAACACATTGAGCAAAAAGGCATTAAGCTCATTGGTGTGTAGACTATATGGTGCGCATGACTCTGCCAAAATGTCATGTGCTATGCTCATACATTTTGCTCCCACCAAATTTAGAGTATCCAGTATGAACCGAAACAAATAAATGTGCTATGACATGGCCATAATCCCATAAAGGCGCATAAATCAACAACAAAGAAAGTACCAGTAGCTAGTTTTACCACCACAAAAACGCTAAGATCAGGACTTTGCATTATGCCACTAGCCAGGTGGTCAAAAGGCAGGATTTACCATGGATGGATCACAATTGGCCGCGGAAGAAGTGGTAAAGCATGGCAAGTGAGAAGCAGAAGTTAGGAGTTACCAAAAGTTGGGATTTACCTTGTTCCTGCAGCAGCAACAACAAAAAGTCGGAGCAATGGCCGATGGCTTTAGCTCGGGGAAGACGCGTCTTTTGCTTTGGCAAGAGAAGCTCCCCGTCGTTAGCCGGTGCACACAGCTTCAGCAGCCTGGTACAGTGACGGGGGCGACGCCGTTGATGCGCACTGCCTCAGCAGATCGCTCGCCAGTGCGCACGAGGGCAACATGCGCCGCTTCATATCCGGTCGCTGGAGGAGGATAAATATCCCATCTTGAAGACGACGCACGGGAAGAAGATGGAGGCGGCGGCAACATGCGAGGAAGAGGGAGGCGGTAGCCCGGCGCGGGATGGTAGGGGGTAGTGATGGAGCAAGGCGGCAAACGGCGTGGGATGGGAGGGGTGGTGGAGCAAGGCAGAAGCGGCGTGGAATGGGGTGGTGGTGGATAAAAGGCGACAGGCGGCGTCAAGTGCGTCGAGCAAGAGGGGGAGAACGCGAGGAGGAAGATGACCGCGTCCCGTGGACCTTGGAGTTGGTCGGAAATTTGATAAGGACTTTTTTTGCAAATCAACCCGTCCGATATCTTTTACAGGACAAAGGGAGTATGTTATCTGTGTACGGTCTCCGATGCGCATATATTGGCAGATTACTTTGAATAAAAATGTGCAGTAAACTTTTATGCTTGTGATTGTATATGTCGTATCCCATGGCGAGTCAATTAATGATAGTAATGTCATAACATGAAGAATTCTTACTTTCGTATGTAGCTTATCGTCCGTTGCGAGTAGTGGAGGTGGGGGTTACCATCGCTTCCTTGAATGTATGAAGGTGCCCACTTAGTGGAGGATGGTGCTATCGTGAGCTACATAGGTGGTGATTATGGTTTTCAAAATTGGTACCGATGAGTCTAAATTTGAAGTATATTTACCTCCTGTTTTTGAAAAATAAAGTAGGGTTTTTAGTATTTTACTACGCTTGCGCGTATCTTTTGTCTTTGTTTCAACAAGATCCCGTTTTACTAAGTCTTTTGTGAACATATCAATTGGGATTATCATATTATGTAGTATTATGATATTTCTAAGTGATAATTTAGTTGATTTTTCCTCGCACCTGGAAGAATAGAAAACATGGAGGAAAGCTACTGCAGGGTTAACGAGCACTAGTACGGGCAGAGGTTGCCCGTACCGTCTTCCCATACCATGTGTCAGAGCGTCCGTCTCGTTAAATACTCTTACCTCATGAAGACGGATCTGAGATCCGACATTCACAAAAACTACCAGCCTCGGAATACCACGCCAGAGAGGGATCTGGAGGAGGAACTAGAAGAAGGGAAAATCCTTACTGCTCTACGGATCATTGGAGGACATCACATCATCCTATTCATCATCAACTGCTACATCTCCATCACCATTACAATTCCCCTCTTCCATACTTTAGATCTTGTTGTAATTCCACATACAATTGTGGTTTGCACTAGATTTATCTTCATAATATATCCATCCATTTGAATATGATGATGTTGTTAATTGCTTCCATGTGTGAGTAGTTCCCTTTGTTCTTTGAAAGATGGAGAAACCCTAGCATTATTATGAAATGAAATAAAGATGATCTATTACATTGGTTCATGATCCATTGATCTATGATGTTGTGTTTGATCTTTATTTTAGATGGTATGTGTAGCCGGCCACATATCATTTGCCTCTGGGTCTAAAAAGAGGGTGATACCCTTGGGACTTGTATGTGAGTATGTCTAGTGCCAACTGGTGATAGTAAACATTGACTTATAACCTGCATGGTCAAAGGGAGAATTAAGAGAGACTGACTAAGCTTATTACGATATCAATGGGGAAACCCCTTAATTGTGGTGGTCTGTATGAGTGATTGCTCTCAGGCATCATAGTGGTTATTTAGAGGTGACCTAATTATCTGACTCGAGAAAGCAATTGCCCATGAGTCTTGTAGTCAACATCTTATTGTTGAGCTTTCTCCACAAATATCATGATAAAAGAAGTAATTACGATTAATTACTCCATGCTAGTGGTGTATCCTAAATCTTCGAGAATGTTTTATCCTTATTGAGTTCCGACACCATTCTCCAATGTTTTCTTTACTTGTTTTACTTTACTTGTTTTATTACTTTCTTGCACCCATACGCAAAACCTTTCAAATACCCTTTACTTGAGATCAAAGGCATCTTATAAGTATCGTTTGATAGATAGTGATGAGGGGCATAAAGACCTAGGGCGCGTTTGGATTGGAGCCTTGGGCTGCCCGTCCAAAAAATTGGTCGTTGACCCAGCTTTTTTCCCGGTTTGGATGGCCACCAATTATTTGGCATGCCCAGTCCACCTCACTTCCTCTAGCGCAATTCTACGCTAAATTGTTGGCGAGCCGCTGGCGGCAAAATTGGTTGCCAATTATTTGGCTCGCCCACGTTTGGCAGGGCTAGTACAGGCACAAACCAAACAGACCCCTAAACCAAATAGCTCTTTGTGGGTTCGATACTCTTATTTCGAAACTAGCTACAATCGATCTATGTACTTGCAGTCATCAAGCTATTTTCTAGCACCATTGCCGGGGAGCTAAGCGTTTTTGGTCTTTGTTCTTAGTTGCTAATTCTATTAATTGTTTTACTAAAGTTGTTTACTAGTTTCAGGTAAGCACCATGACTACACTCGGGTTGATGAACCAGCTAGATGCAACTAAATACCTCGGGAATGGGAATTTCAATAGAGGACATGTTAAGGAATTCCTAGTGGGACCGAACTAGATTTCGAGGTTAATCCTTGTTTTATCGCGTTGCTTAAAGAAAAAACTTTTGCAGGAGATGATCCAGATGAGGATCCTTACACTCATTTAATACATTTTACCGAGTTATGTTGGACACTTAAACTGAGAGGCTATTCTCATGATGAACTGGAACTTAAAATGTTTAGCCAGACTCTAACCAACACTGCTTTAGCTTGGTATATAATTTTCCTTGTAGATAAAATTGATACTTGGGAAAAGCTGAAAGGAGGATTTGTATTTCGATTCTTTCCCAAAGTAAAGACAGCTGAAGTAAGGCGGACGATCACAAACTTCAAAAACCGCCTAGGTGAAGGTTTGGTGAGAGCTTTCAAGAGGTATAAAGCCATCCTTCATAGATGTCTACATCATGATTTACCCGAATGGTATGTTTTGCATATTTTCTATGGGGGACTTAATCAAGAGATCAAACATGAACTTGACACTAATTCCGGGGGTTCTTTTATGGAATTAACTATAACTAAAGCTTGGGAATTTTGATGACCCACAAGTATAGGGGGTGTATCGCAGTATTTTCGAGGGAAGTGAAACCCAATTTATTGATTCGACACAAGGGGAGCCAAAGAATATCTATAAGCCTTAACAACTGAGTTGTCAATTCAGCCGCACCTGGAAACAATCTTGCTCACAGCAGTTTATCAGTAGCAACAGTTCTGTAGTAGGAATAGTAAAGTAAAGACAGCAGTAACAATAGCAGTAAACAGTAGGATTCGAGTGCGGTAGGCATAGGGATGGATGGACGGGCATTGCATGGACAAGACAATTCACATAGCAATCAGAACATAGGGCAATTACAGATAAATAAGATAAAGCATCCAAGTACTAGATAATCCTAGGCATGTGTTCCATATATAGTCATACGTGCTCGCAATGAGAACTTGCACAACATCTTTTGTCCTGCCAGCCCATTTGCAGCGGGGCCTCAAGGGAACTACTGGTAATTAAGGTGCTCCTTTTAATAGAGCACCGGAGCAAAGCATTAACACTCCGTGAACACATGTGATCCTCACATCAAAGCCATTCCCTCCGGTTATCCCGATTTACCACCGGGGCCATTGGTTCCGGACAACAACGTGTGTATACAACTTGCAGATAAGATCAAAAACAATACTATCATAATGAATCAATAACATGTTCAGATCTGAAATCATGGCACTCGGACCCTAGTGACAAGCATTAAGCATAACAAGTCGCAACAAATTCATAAAGCACTAATAGAAGATACTAGGCACCATGCCCTAACAATCTGATGCCATTACATGAACGATCTCATCCAATCCCTACCATCCCCATAGCCTACAGCGGGGGATTACTCACTCATAGATGGGGGAAACACGGATGGTCGATGGAGAAGCGATGGTGATGATGATGGCGATGATCTCCTCCAATTCCCCGTCCCGGCAGGGTGCCAGAACGGAGTTTCTGGTACTGTTTCGTCGACCCGCCGCGACCCGCTCCTCCAAGGTCCCCGTCGTCCTCGAGTTCTCCCCGCGGCCCTTCCCCGCGCGTGCTCGTCGTCCCTGTCTACCGCCACCGTGCACCACCATGGGCGTCCTTGTTCTGGCCGGAAGCGGATCTGCAGCAGTGCGCTCGCCGAGCTCGCGCGGCCGTCTCCTGCGGTTCTTTGGCCACATGCTTCCCTCCCGCCCGTACCATCGACTTCGGCCCAGCAGTGCGCCGTCTCGTCCCCGCCAACCGCTTTTGAACTCGCCACTTCCTTTGTTCAGGCGTGAGCGCACAGTGGTGGCTTGTCCAGGTCTCTGTACATGTGTGGCGTCAAGGTGCTGTTTTGGTTATGCTTGGTCACAGTCTTTCTTGGATCTTTGGTCCAGTCGCTGCTCATGATCTATGTTGTTACCCCCCCTTTTGTTGTGTTCTTTAGTGGCATGTTGAGGTATCAAAGAACGACAAGTTGGAGACCGACTATAGCAGTTACTCCTACTCCGGGGCAACAGAAAGGCAGAACTACAAGATCGTCGAGGGATACCCTAACCGATCCAAGATCGTCACCGTTAGCCAAACCAAAAGTTCTCCATCGAGGAGTGGAACCCGGACCCCTCAAGATGACAAGATCGCTTTCCCGGATCTGAAGACCGACAAGTTCTCCTTCCTGGAAGCATTAACGCCGGTGCGACAAGATCGTCCCAACCCGCCAAGTTCGTCTACCCGGACACCGTGCGACAAGACCTACCTCACGGATTTTGAAGAATCCCGGACGCCAAGATCGCCCACACGGAATGCCAAAAACCCGAGCGCGCCGACATGGATCTGAAGACCGAACCTGAAGACCCGGATGCGACAAGATCTATCTCCCGTGTCCGAGGCCGATCCCGTCGAACCGAATCCCCGATCTCGTCGAACCCTGTCGAACCCCGAACCCCCGGAACCCAAGATCTTCCGGACCCAGATGTGTGAACCTTTTCCCAAGCCCCTATTTTGTAAATGCTATATATAAAACTGTTGCATATTAAATTATTCATGCATGCATACCTGTCTGTGGGTTGGGGGCATTATGCCGATTCACCGCATAATTAAATATGGAGTCCATCCGCGGGATATCTTTGTCTTATTCTGGACTCCATTTAAATTGGTGTAGCGAACCGATGCCATGTTTCGCCCTGTTAATACAACATTTAAATTGTGGGGTATCTAAACAACTGGAACCGTGTAATTAATTGTCGGGGCCCTGGTTCCGCTTAATATTGCCTAATTGCATCGCATCTGCATCATATCATAAGCATGACGGATCTTCTGTCGTGGTATTAAATATTGCATCCGGTGTTTCTTCTAGTGTTTGCTTCTTCGCGGATTAGGCCGATGAGTGGATGCGAGTATCGACAGGTTCTTCAGATATATCTTCGGCAATGTTTCCTAGGCGAGCATTTCTCCCCCTTTCTACCTATTTTGCATTTATAGTCTTTATTTCCTCCTGTTGATCTATTGTTATCCGTGTCACGATGCTTTAGTTTCCGTACACTAGTTATATCCCATGCAGCCTCTATATTGCCTTGGACACCTCCTATTACCCGTGTTTGGTAGATAGCTGGCCTTGCGAGTCGTAGTTGCTTGCTCAGGTGCAATCTCGTGTTGTCAAGTACCACCGTTGTTGGAATGCTGGCAAATGTTAATGGTGGAGATGCTTAATGGTGTAGATGATCATGACTTTAAATACAACTATTAAAATGCTAGATATAACTAATGTAGAGGCATCGGTGGGCAATAGATGTTATTTGGTTCTTCCACGCTCACTTGTGTCCCGTAGGACCCCGAGTACTTGATACCTGTTCCGTGATTTTTTCGCACTATCCACATCCGGGAGGCCTTCTGGACCCCCCCTGAGCCAGAGCTTGATTCATTTCTATTTCTTGGGGCCACAAAGTAGTTTGGGGCTTTATTACTATCCTGTACTTATGCCATGCTTTACTGCTTTATTTAAGATTGTGCGTGGAGCACCTGTACTGTTTTGGATCGTGGAATGTTTTCGCGGTATCGACAAGCCTAGTCACACTTTCGGGTTCCCAGTCGTTTACAACCATTGTCACAAACCCTGGGTCCGTTATGGAGCCGGCCAACTTTGTTGCGGGTAGCTTAGTGGGGTGGCCCCCTGAAATATTTCTGAATCATGTGATCGCTTTGTCGTGAATGCCTTGTTGGGTTTTGAGTTGGTTTTTCCGAGGTTGATCGAGTGTGTGTTGCTATTTGTGCACCCCTGCAGGGTAAAACTTTCTGAAAGCCGTGTCCGCGGTTATGGACGACTTGGAGCACAGTATCTTGATCATAGACAAGCATAACTAAAGTAGTGCTATAAACTTGACTTAATATATGACTAGTAATCAGATTCAACTATAATGGAATGGATAATAAAAATGCCAACAACTGGTGGATCTGTGGTGATCTGTGTCATACTATACCTGCCTAGTAAGTATCGCAACTCCAATGGAATGTGATAAAAGTGCCAACAACTGCTGGGTTTTGGGTTTCCCCAGGACAATTATATCTGACTAGTAAATGTTCCAACTACAACGGAATGTTAACTAAAACTGCCCACTTCTTATGCTATCAGGAAGACTCATGCTATCTATATCTGATTAGTAAGTACTGCAACTATAGAATGAGTAAAATTGCCAACTGTGTGAGTTCCTTGGTCCGACGTCCTCGTTTGGTCTCGAGGGGGAAATACCAGGATGGGTTTGTTTGGTGTTAGCGTCAGGTTGAACCCAAATAGGTCTTTCTTATCCCTCTCTGATAACCGCCAGTTGTTTCGAGTGTCTATAGGTTGTTTAGTGCCGCTGCGCTGCCGCTTCAGCCCACCATACCTATGTAGGCGAGAGCCGCCGAATTCTAGCCTCGCCGTGTACTGGCCTCGGTACTGGCGCTCCTCTTTTTCCTTTGCCCTTTGTCGGCACCCCTTTTGTTTTAGCAGGTTTGAGATCGACGTCGTTAGCAGGGTTACCCTTCTGGCTTGGCCTGGGCAGGGTTATGGACGCCATTAGTTATTCTTCAGGGCTCTTAGCCCCATTTGCATCTTGTCCGTAGCCGGACGCTCTATCATTTTCAAGGTGATTTGGATCTTTGTATTGTATATCTGTATTCTTTACTCTTGGAGTCGTGTTGTATATATATCTGTTCTGTGGGTCCCATCGAGGACTATTGTGTAATGGTATTACTTCGTTTTTCCACCCGCACGAAAGTGCCTGGTGGGCGTCCTTGAATCGTTTCTATGCGTGTTTGGAGGAAAGTGCTAAAACTTGCATAGGGCCGATTCGAGGGTTTTACAAAGGTCTCCCAAGAATAATAGACATATTATCATCTTCAGGCATTTCAAGCACAACAAAATCAGTTAATATCAAGCAATTATGAGCCACTTGAACAGGTACATCCTGATGGCTCAATGCACGGCGCTAGAAAAATGCTGGAGCGGTGTTGATGTAGAGCTCGTTGGGAACCCCAAGAGGAAGGTATGATGAGCACAGCAGCAAGTTTCCCTCAGTTATGAAACCAAGGTTTAATCGAACCAGTAGGAGCAAGGAAACACCCCAAAGGTGTTACTAGCTGAGCTTTGGCAGGGCGCACTACCGGTGCTAGTAGCAACATGGAGACCTGCACAACACAACCACAAAACTTTGTCCCCAACTTGCGATGAGGTTGTTAATCTCACCGTGTTTTGCGGAAAACAAATGATTAAACGTATCGAATGGAAAGAAGTAGAAGTTTGCAGAAAGTAAACAAAAAGCAGTAAACAGTTTATAGATTGTATGTAAAAGACAAGGACCGGGATCCATAGTTGTCTAGAGGTGGCTCTCCTTAGATAGATAACATGTCGGGTGAACAAATTACAGCGGGGCAATTGACAAACATCGAGAAAGCAATACATGCATATACTAATCATCTTGACTCCTTTTAGACTTGATTGGGCAATACAACATAATACATAGACCGCCATCCAACTGCATCTATGACTAATAATCCACCTTCAGGTTGTCATCCGAACCCCCTCTAGTATTAAGTTGCAAGGAACAAATTATTGCTTTATGAACTACGTGTAAAGTAAACAATACAATTGTTCTATGAACAAAGGATTGTTGTTTTCTCCCTAGTAGCAACAACACATCTAGTACCTTAGAGATTTCATCACTTCCCAGTTACGGAGGCACGAACCCACTATCGAGCATAAATACTAACTCTTGGAGTTGCTAGCATCTACTTGGCCAGGATAGCTACTAACAATGGAAAGCATACAAGATCACAAATAACAAAGACATGATAGAATCAATAATCAATCTAAAATAGCATCTCAATATCCATCAGATCCCCGCAAACACAACATGCAGAATTACAAATAGATGATCTTGATCATGAACGGAGCTCACAAGGTCTAAACATGAAAGCACAAAGGAGGAGAACCAGCCATCTAGCTACTACATGGATCCGTTGTCCAAGGATGAACTACTCACGCATCACACCGGAGGCTTGCATGATGATGGAGAAGGCCTCCAGGGTGAATTCCCCTCTCCGGCAGGGTGCCGGGAAGAGCTTCAGATCCCTCTCGATCTAGGGATGGAGATGACAGCTCTGAGACTCTTCGTGGATTTTGATCGGGCCCTTAGGGTTTACGTCCGAGGGCATCTTATAGTCGGAAGGAGGGAGGGGGGTGCTGGAGGGGCCACCACCCCCAGCGGGCCAGCCTGGCAGCGACCAGGTGGTGTGGTGGCCCCCTGGCCCCTCTCCGTCTCGTATTATGGCACTTGATGACTTCCGGAAAAGTAGGCATTTTGGCTTTTGTCCCGTCCAATTATGAGAATATTCATTTTCTGACTTTCCTAGAACCAAAAATAGCGGAAAACAGGCAGCTGGCACTATGGCTCTTGTTAATAGGTTAGTCCAAGAAATCATATGAAAAGTACTCCAAAGTTGGAACAAAACACAAGAAAGTGGATAAAACCAAGCATGGAACATCAAAAATTATAGATACATTTGCAATGTATCAACATCCCCAAGCTTAACTCCTGCTCGTCCTCGAGTAGGTAAGCGATAAAAAGAAAGAATAATTTTTGAGGTGACATGCACCATCAAAGACTTGATCAATAGTATTTGTAAAACATTCAAAGCTGGGATCATAGTACTTCAATCATAACATGAAAGACAAGGATCTAGCAATAAGACAAAGAAACTATGATGCAACATGAAAAGGCATAAACAAAGATTCATGAATAACAATGCTTTGCAAGATGTTTTTTTGTTTCACATAAAGAAAACATAGCATAATAGTATTCAGCTTGTCCCTCAATAGAGTAGCAAACATAAATGCATAGGACACCTTCAAAGTTCATTAGAGTGACTTGATACAATAGTTTAAAACAAGCAATATCAAAGTATGCATCAATCAACTAGTCTTGGGACAATGCACATAGAACTAAGAATGGCCACTATGCTCTCAAAGTAGGTGCATAAAGATAGAAGGTGGAGACTCAATATAATGGTGGAAGAAAGGCCTTTTTATAAAAGGAAGTAGGGATTCAAGTCTCATAAAGAGCTTCCAAAAATTATGGTACTTATAGCTTTCAGCTCTCATTGCCCCTATCATAAGCATCTTTAAGGTGATTAAGGTTAAAGTGACACAACTAAGAGGATATGCTTAACAAGTTATAAACCGAAATCTCATGCCCCTTACTTACGAAGACCGATCCTCATGCTACTCAACTTCAGTCACGAGTAAGCTCTTGTCATTGTAAGTACATGTGTATCATAAAGAACCGCCAACGGGGTACCCCTTGCACATGATACGGGAGCATTCCCATAATCAAAATGACAAGGCAAGAAGACAATGAGCATCTCAGCAATCTTTTTATTTGCTATTTGCATAGGTTTTTATTGAGGATGCTTCATAGAGTGCTCATTATGGTGTTGCTGCAAGTTTCCACCATGATTAGGCATGGCTTAGGCTAGCGGCCCAGGCGTTTCTCTAACGCACATAAAAACTCCATGATCTTACAAGTTCCACTTTTATTTCACACCGTCGGGATCCGTAAGCAAAAGAACATGATATCAACGGGGTACAAATTTCAAGTGCAATGTTGAAAGCGTTCCCCATGAAACATGGTTCTGCTAATTTCAACTTATAAAGCGCAAGCATATATGCAACAAAGAAGGACCCAATGGTTCAAGTTTATTAGATGCAAAAAGTAAAGTGTGCCATCAAGTTCGTGAGAGCTTTAATCACTAGTTTTCTCATAACAAGTTTAATTTGGAAGGTAAACAAAAGCATGAATATACTTGGAATAGCATAAGCTAGTAGGTAGGTATGGTGGATTCTTTGGAATAACTTGGTTTAGGGAGTTGGATGCATGAGTGGAACTCATACTTGGTTGTGGAGGCTAGCAAAAGGCGGGGCGACAAACTAAGAGAGCAATAATGGCCATAATCATGCAGAGCGACAAAACATCATTGATCAAAGCATAAAGTGATACTACAAGTTGAAAACTAAAGGATCATAAAGGATATGGTGACTTGAGATAGTCATAACATGGTGTGAGCATGCGCCAAGTCAACCCCAATAAAGCATCAAAGGAGAATACCACTACACTATGCTTTAATATGCTAAAACAACGCATGATTCATCCAAGGCACATTAAGCAATCTCAATTGTTTATAACAAGTCATGCTACAGCAAAGAATACTAAGCATAAATC
Source organism: Avena insularis (assembly GCA_023614405.1). Classification (NCBI taxonomy): domain Eukaryota; kingdom Viridiplantae; phylum Streptophyta; class Magnoliopsida; order Poales; family Poaceae; genus Avena; species Avena insularis. The sequence goes on along the minus strand of CM042696.1, from coordinate 473,164,961 downwards.
CAAAACAATATCAAGCATTGCATGACAAAGCATAGACCACAGTCAAAAATGAGCTCTTTTTACCACATAAGCATGAACTTTTCTACTCTTTTCCAAACCAAACCAAACTTTTTGCAAACCAATGTATGAAAGAGGGGGCCCAACCAATTTATTCAGAAAACTGAGCAAACAAAAGCAAACGAAAAACCGAAACGAAAACGAAAAGAAGACGCTCCAAGAACAACACAACTGCGCATGAAACAATAAAAATGAAGCATTTGGAAGAAACCTGTGATTTTTATTGATGAAGAAGGGGATGCCTTGGGCATCCCCAAGCTTTGACGCTTGCACTTCTTGGATGTTTCTTGGGGTGACATGCGTGGCATCCCCAAGCTTGAGCTTTAGTCCATCCTTCATCTCGTTACTCATTCCTTCCATACACCTAAAATTTTTCCTTCATACAAAACTTCACACAATCTTTATTAGCAACATTAGTGCACTCAAGATAAATAAGTCTTTAGGTTCAGTTATAACACCAAATAAACTTTCATTAGAACACTAGCTACTGTAGCACTTCCCTGAAAAAGCTCAATTCCCCAAAAGAACTCAAGAAGGAACCAACAAGAAGCAAATGCAGAAAATGGCAGAAATCTGTCAAAACAGACCAGCAGGTAAAGACGAATTTTTTCGAAGACCGTTTGTTGCTCAAATCAAAAAGTGTTGAACTAACGAAAGTTAGATGAAAACCTGGGGCAGAAGCACAAAAATTCACACCTCAAAAAGACGTTCAGAGATTTTACACGAATTTGTACGGTGAAGCACAGAAATCTGTTTCGGGACAGCAGCTTTTCCAATCATTACTTCTGTCTCATTAGAGGTTACTCTTGGCACAAAAGGAAAATAAAAAGGATAAGGAGAGGTTATTACTGAAGTAATAACTTCCAAGACTCATCTAAAACTTTTGGGTTATCTCCCAATAAGTACTTTTTTTAACGCCTTTAAGTTAGGCATAAGAAGCAAGAAAGAATCAAGTGTTCTCAAATGAAGAAGCATTAAGACCAAATTTTGTTTTCATAGGAGAAGCAAAAAAAATCTTTTCTCTCTTTTTAGGGAAGTGTTCTATACCTTTCTTGAGTGGGAGTTGATATTTAATGGTGCCTTCTTTCATATCAATAATGGCACCAACAGTTCTAAGAAAAGGTCTTCCCAAAGTGATAGGACAAGAAGCATTGCATTCAACATCCAAAACATAGAAATCAACGGGGACATAGGTATTGTTAACCATAATAAGAACATCATTAAGACTCCCCAATGAGTTTCTTTTTAGCATTATCATCAAGTGGGACATTCAAATAACAATCTTCAAGAGGAGGCAAATCAAGAATATCATAAATCCTTCTAGGCATAATAGAAACACTACTATCAAGATCACATAAAGCTTTAAAATCAAAGTCATTCACTTTCATATTAATGATGGGTTCCCAACCATCTTCTTTTTTATAGGAATAGAAGCTTTATGTTTGATCTTTTCTTCTTTAATCTTTATGAGAGCATCAGTAATGTGTTTTGTAAAGGCCATGTTCATAGCACTATCATTAGGACTTTTAGCAAGCTTTTGTAGGAACTTAATAACTTCAGAGATATTGTAACCATCAAGATCAAAATCAAATTTATCATCTAAAGTAGTAGAACTATTACTAGCCTCAACACTAGTGGTGGTGATAGTAGAAACACTAATGTTTCTAGCAATTTCATCTTCTCTTTCCCACTTAGCATGTAATTCAGCTAATAGTCTAACATTTTCATCAATTCTTACTTGTATAGCATTAGTAGCTGCAAAGGGATTATCATTAGTTTCAGGTTTAGCAGCCATTTTATTCAAAGTAGATTGAGCTTCATCCAAAGATGCTATATTTCTTTCAGCATTAGAGAGTTTTTCCTCAATAGATTTATTGAAAGCAGTTTCCTTACTAATAAAGTCTTTAAGCATAACTTCAAGTTTAGAGGGTGTATTCCTATTATTGTTGTAAGAATTTCCATAATAATTACCATTGTGGGGAGGATATGGCTTATAATTGTTGTTACCAAAATTACTCCTATAAGCAGTATTGCCAAAGTTGTTATTTCTTATGAAGTTCACATCAACTTGCTCTTCTTGAGCAACCAAAGAAGCCAAAGGAACATTATTTGGATCAATATGGGCTTTCCCATTAACACGCATAGACATAATAATATCAATCTTATCACTCAAGGAGGAGGTTTCCTCAACAGAATTTACCTTCCTACCTTGTGGAGCTCTCTCAGTATGCCTTCAAAATAATTAACCATCATATTGTCCAGAAGTTTTGTTGCAGCACCCAAAGTAATGGTCATAAAGGTATCTCCAGCAGCAGAGTCCAATAGGTTCCTTGAAGAATAGTGCAATCCTGCATAAAAAGTTTGGATGATCACCCAAGAAGTTAGTCCATGAGTGGGACAATTCCTTACCAAAGATTTCATTCTTTCCCAAGCTTGAGCAACATGTTCATTATCAAGTTGTTTAAACTTCATTATTTCACTTCTCATAGATATAATCTTAGCAGGAGGATAGTACTTTCCAATGAAAGCATCTTTGCACTTAGTCCAAGAATCAATACTATTCCTAGTTAAGGAATTCAACCATTCGTTAGCTTTTCCTCTCAAAGAGAAAGGAAACAATTTCAGTTTAATAATATCACCATCTACATCCCTATGCTTTTGCATCTCACAAAGTTATTTAGATGCGAAGCAGCATCTTCATTACCAATACCAGAAAATTGTTCTCTCATAACAAGATTGAGCAAAGTAGGTTTTATCTCAAAGAAAGTATCTTTAGGCATAGGTGGAGCAATAGGTGTGCTCATAAAATCATTGTTGTTGGTGCTAGTGAAGTCACACAACTTAGTGTTTTCAAGAGTAGTCTTTTTTTTTGGGTTTTCAAATAAGAAAGCAAACTAGTAAAACTAATTTTTTTGTGTTTTTGATAAGAAAACAAGAAAACAAAACAAAAATAAACTAAGAAAAACAAAAATAACAAAGTAAAGAGATTGGTTATGAGGGACTCCCCTTGTGAAGATGTCCTTGACTCCCCCGCAACGGCGCCAGAAAAATGCTTGATGGCTCAATGCACGGCGCTAGAAAAATGCTGGAGCGGTGTTGATGTACATCTCGTTGGGAACCCCAAGAGGAAGGTATGATGAGCACAACAGCAAGTTTCCCTCAGTTATGAAACCAAGTTTTAATCAAACCAGTAGGAGCAAGGAAACACCCCAAAGGTGTTACTAGCTGAGCTTTGGCAGGGCGCACTACCAGTGCTAGTAGCAACGTGGAGACCTGCACAACACAACCACAAAACTTTGTCCCCAACTTGCGATGAGGTTGTCAATCTCACCGTGTTTTGCGGAAAACAAAGAATTAAACGTATCGAATGGAAAGAAGTAAAAGTTTGCAGAAAGTAAACACAAAGCAGTAAACAGTTTATAGATTGTATGTAAAAGACAAGGACCGGGATCCATAGTTCACTAGAGGTGGCTCTCCTTAGATAGATAACATGCTGGGTGAACAAATTACAGCGGGACAATTGACAAACATCGAGAAAGCAATACATGCATATACTAATCATCTTGACTCCTTTGAGACTTGATTGGGCATTACAACATTATACATAGACCGCCATGCAACTACATCTATGACTAATAATCCACCTTCAGGTTATCATCCGAACCCCCTCCAGTATTAAGTTGTAAGCAACAGATTATTGCTTTACGAACTACGTGTAAAGTAAACAATACGATTGTTCTATGAACAAAGGATTGTTGTTTTCTCCCTAGTAGCGACAGCACATCTAGTACCTTAGAGATTTCTATCACTTCCCCAGATTACCAGAGGCATGAACCCACTATCAAGCATAAATACTAACTCTTGGATTTGCTAGCATCTACTTGGCCAAGATAGCTACTAACAACGGAAAGCATGCAAGATCACATATAACAAAGACATGACAGAATTAATAATCAATCTGAAATAGCATCTCAATATCCATCGGATCCCCGCAAACACAACATGCAGAATTACAAATAGATGATCTTGATCATGAACGGAGCTCACAAGGTCTAAACATGAAAGCACAAAGGAGGAGAACCAGCCATCTAGCTACTACATGGATCCGTAGTCCATGGATGAACTACTCACGCATCACACCGGAGCCTTGCATGATGATGGAGAAGGCCTCTAGGGTGAATTCCCCTCTCCGGCAGGGTGCCGGGAAGAGCTTCAGATCCCTCCCGATCTAGGGATGGAGATGACGGTGGCTACAGACTCTTTCGTGGATTTTTGATCGGGCCCTTAGGGTTTATGTCCCGAGGGCATCTTATAGTCGGAAGGGGAGACCGAGGGTGTGCCGGGAGCGGCCACACCACCCCCTGGCACAGGCCAGGCCTGGCCGCGCGACCAGGTGGTGTGGTGGCCCCCTGGCCCCTCTCCGTCTCGTATTCTGGCACTTGATGACTTCCGAAAAATAGGCACTTTGGCTTTTGTCCTGTCCAGTTCCGAGAATATTCATTTTCTGACTTTCCTGGAACCAAAAATAGAAGAAAACATGTAGCTGGCACTATGGCTCTTGTTAATAGGTTAGTCCAAGAAATCATATGAAAAGTACTCCAAAGTTGGAACAAAACAGAAGAAAGTGGATAAAACCAAGCATGGAACATCAAAAATTATAAATACATTTGCAATGTATCACATCCTCACATATACCCATAGGAATACTGGTAGATTTATCAGCCATTTGCAAAGATATATCAGTTGGTATTAATTTTTCTAGTTTAAGCCTCTTATAGAGAGAGAAAGGCATAACACTAACTCCAGCTCCCAAATCACACAAAGCAGTTCTAACATAACTGTTCTTAATAGAGCAAGGGATAGTTGGAATCCCTGGGTCTCCAAGTTTCTTAGGAACCTTACCATTAAAGGAATAATTAGCAAGCAAAGTAGAAATTTCTTCATTAGGGATCTTCCTTTTATTTGAGACAATATCCTTCATATACTTTGAGTAAGGAGGCAATTTAATAGCATCAGTCAAAGGAATTTGTAGGAATAAAGGTTTCATCCACTCACAAAACTTATTATAGTGTTCATCTTCCTTTGACTTGTGTTTCTTATCAGGGAAAGACATAGGTTTTTGGACCCAAGGTTCTCTTTCACTACCATGTTTCTTAGCAATAAAATCTTCTTTAGTGTATTTAGTATTCTTAGTGTGGTTTTTAGGTTCTTCTTCAACTTTTTCTTCATTAGGAACTTCATTTTCTTCATTACCACTTTCAGTTTCAGCATCAGAGATAGATATACTATTAGGATCTATAGTAGGTTCAGAGGGTTCTACAACAGTTTTATGTTTTTTTTCCTTTTCTTACGAGTAGAACCACTATTTTCAGCTTGTTGAGAATCCTGCTCAATTCTTTTGGGATGCCCCTCAGGATATAGAGGATCCTGGGTAGCAGCTCCACTTCTAGTTCTAATTTCATAAGCATGTTTTTCTTTAGCAGCATTAACTAGCAAGTCGTTTTGCACTTTAATGAGTTTATCTATTTGAGTTTGAACCATTTGAAAGTGGTTAACAATCATTTTAACATCATTAGAGGTTGTTTCCACAATATCTTTCAACTCAACAATAGCTCTAGTGTTTTCCATTAGATGATTTTGCACCCTTTTATTAAAATTATCTTGCTTAACAATAAAGATATCGAATTCTTCTAAGCATTGATCAGGAGGTTTAGAGTAAGGGATATCACCTTCATCAAAGTGTTGGAGAGAGTGTACCTCAATAGTGGGTGAGTAGGGAATAGGCTTACATAATTCTTCTATAGGAGGTAAATTCTTGACATCTGCAGCTTTAATTCCTTTCTCCTTAAGACATTTCTTAGCTTCCTTCATCACTTCATCATTTAATTCAATAAATCCCCTCTTCTTTGATGTTGGAATAGGCACCGGAATAGAAGGTTCAGGTACAATTTCTTCAGGTATAGCTTGTTTAGGAGGAGTCCAATATTCATAATTCTTGCTTATTTTAGCCATTAATTCCTCAGCTTCCTTAGGAGTCCTATTCCTGAAAACACAATCAGCACAACTATCTAGGTATGTCCTAGATTCTTCGGTTAGTCCATTATAAAATATATCAAGAAGCTCATTCTTAGGTAATGGACTTCATGTTGTGCATGAATCAAAGCACAAAACCTTACCCAAGATTCGGGCAATACCTCTTTTTCTCCCTGTTTAAAATCAAAACGTTCCTACAAAATAGCATGTCTAGCACTAGGAGGAAAATATTTCTACAGGAAAGTACTAATCAAGCAATCAGGGCTATCAATAGATCCAGGAGGTAAATTACTAAACCAAGTTTTAGCTTCTCCTTTCAGTGAAAAGGGGAAAATCTTGGCAACAAAGTAAGTACGCATCTTAATATCATCAGAAAACAAGCCACTCATGGTAGAAAGTTCATTCATATGTGCTACCGCACTTTCATTCTTAGTCCCACAAAAAGGTTCTTTCTCAACAATAGCTATGTAAGATAGATCGAGAGAGAAATCATAATCTTTATCTGTAATGTTTATGGGAGAAGCAGCAAACTTAGCAATAGGAGACAATTTGGGTCTAATAGTACGCCTCTCAAGGAGACTCTTAGCAGCGCTCCTATCATGGATGTTTTTACATTCTTTAATAAATTCATCGGTCATCTCAACATAACCATCTTCAATATCATAACTTTCACTAGACTTAGGTGAACTAACAGGCGTGGTAGTGTCTTCATTAGGAGTTTCGGTATTTCCAGCTATAGTTCTAGCAATCGTAGCATCTAGGAAAGGACCTAATGAACCAATCTTATCAAGCATAGTAGAAGCAGCATCATAAGCATCAGAAGTTTCAGATTCAGCAGTAGTAGCAGTGTGTGTAGCATGTGTATGTGGTGGTGTAACGAGCTTACTTATAACAGATGGTGAATCAAGAGCAGCAGAGCTGTTCAGAACCGTACCTCTTCTTGTAGTGGATGGTAAAATAGGAAACTTGCCATCACGAGACTTACCCATGATGGATGGATAGCAGCGAACAATAGAGAATCCAAGTGAGCTTGATAAATAAAGCTATGCTCCCTGGCAACGGCGCCAGAATATAGTCTTGATGACCCACAAGTATAGGGGGTGTATCGCAGTATTTTCGAGGGAAGTGAAATCCAATTTATTGATTCGACACAAGGGGAGCCAAAGAATATCTATAAGCCTTAACAACTGAGTTGTCAATTCAGCTGCACCTGGAAACAATCTTGCTCACAGCAGTTTATCAGTAGCAATAGTTTTGTAGTAGGAATGGTAAAGTAACAGTAGTAGTAAAGTAAAGACAGCAGTAACAATAGCAGTAAACAGTAGGATTCGAGTGCGGTAGGCATAGGGATGGATGGATGGGCGTTGCATGGACAAGACAATTCACATAGCAATCAGAACATAGGGCAATTGCAGATAAATAAGATAAAGCATCCAAGTACTAGATAATCCTAGGCATGTGTTCCATATATAGTCATACGTGCTCGCAATGAGAACTTGCACAACATCTTTTGTCCTGCCAGCCCGTTTGCAGCGGGGCCTCAAGGGAACTACTGGCAATTAAGGTGCTCCTTTTAATAGAGCACCGGAGCAAAGTATTAACACTCCGTGAACACAGTTGATCCTCACATCAAAGCCATTCCCTCCGGTTATTCTGATTTCTGTCACTTTGGGGCCATTGGTTCCAGACAACAACGTGTGTATACAACTTGCAGATAAGACCAAAAACAATACTATCATAATGAATCAATAACATGTTCAGATCTAAAATCATGGCACTCGTGCCCTAGTGACAAGCATTAAGCATAACAAGTCGTAACAAAGTCATAAAGCACTAATAGAAGATAATAGGCACCATGCCCTAACAATCTGATGCCATTACATGAATGATCTCATCCAATACCTACCATCCCCATAGCCTACAGTGGGGGATTACTCACTCATAGATGGGGGAAACATGGATGGTTGATGGAGAAGCGATGGTGATGATGATGGCGATGATCTCCTCCAATTCCCCGTCCCGACAGGGTGCCAGAACGGAGTTTCTGGTGCTGTTTCGTGGAATCTGGTGGTGGCGGCGAAGCGGAACTCCTTCTAGAAAAACGTCGACCCCCCGGAGTTTTTAGGTCAGAAGGCTTCTTATAGGCGAAGAGGGAGACCGAGGGGGTGCCTGGGGGGCCCACACCACCCCCTGGCGCGGCCTGGCCTGGCCCGTGCCACCAGGTGGTGTGGCCACCCCCTGGCTCTTCTCCGTCTCGTATTCTGGCTCCTGGAGTCTTCGGGTGAAATAGGATTTTGGCATATTTTCCGAGATTTTTCCTGATAGTTGATTTTCTGCACAAAAAGTAGACACCAAGGCAATTCTGCTGAAAACAACGTCAGTCCATATTAGTTGCATCCAAATCACACAAGTTTAGAGGAGAAACAATAGCAAAAGTGTTCGGGAAAGTAGATACGTTTTGGACGTATCAAATTGCTAGAAGGAATCCATCGCAATAGAGAAACTTAGGGATTTGATTTAGGCAGTGAAGGAGGGATAGAAGTTGAATATGATTATCTCAATGCTTATAAAGAATCCGAAAAGGTTAAGGAAACTGCTAATGAACTTCAACTTTATGATGATATTATTCTGCAAATCCTCCAGTCTTTTACAGAACACATTGAAGCCCCTAAGAAATATTGGCTCCAATACACTCCACCACCCAAGCAAGTTGAAGAAGCTGAAATAAAAATTATGGCTCCAATAGAGCCATTGAAAAGGGAGGCCCCTTATGTTGAACAACTTCCATTTCCAAGGACAGCGAGAAAACATATGATGGCTCAACAACTAGAAGAGCAATTAGAGGAAGAAAAAATGTTCCTTAAGAAGCTAGAGGAAGAGGCAAAAGTCAACCAAGTAAGCGCTCATGAGACAAGTGAACCAACTAAATAAGATATATTAACCATGTTTGCACATTGCAATGTGATCGAATTAGACACCAAAGCTTCATAATTTGTTCGAGGAAAGGTAAAAGCAAAGGATGTTGGTAACCCTATTCTCCCTCGCACTTTTGGTGGGTCTTCCTACTATGGCCTCTATGATATAGGAACAATTGTTAATGTAATCCTTATATTTTTTCTTAAAAATTCAAAATGAACTTCACCCAGCTGAATTATAGGACACCGATATGACAATAATGTTAGCTGACAAGATGCTCAGAATTCCTATGGGGGTAGTGAGAGATGTTCCAATCTATATCGGACCTTAAAAATACCCTATTGATTTTGTGCTTGTTGATATGCCTACTGATGTCTATTGTCCAATTATTTTTGGGAGAGCTTTTCTGAACACTGTAGGAGCAAACATTGACTGCAAGGAAGAAACTGTATCTCTCAAGTTTGGTGAAGATAAAATGAATTTCCATTTCTCCAAGTTTGATCATAGGATAACTATTGAAGAGTTTGATGAATGTGAGTATGAGCAAGAAGAAGAGGGTAACGTCACTAGTCTTGCCGCTATATTGATTGAAACTTCCAATGATAGTTTAATAAGAGGCTTAGTTAATAATGATAATCTTTCTAAAGATATGGATACAATGGAAACTGATAATTATCTTGATTCAACCCCTACGGTTTATCTTGAAATGAACAAAATCTATGAGATACCTATGAGAAAAGGGGATGAGGCACTTCCACCTCCTACACTCAAAGACCTTCCCAAAGAACTAAAATACAGGTTCCTTGACGAAACTAACAAATATCCTGTTATTGTAAATTCTAATCTTGCAGAAAAAGATGAGGAGAATTTAATGGTGGTCTTGAGGATGCACAAGAAGGTCCTTGGATATTTGATGGATGACTTGAAAGGGATTAGCCCCTCGATAGCCACCCATAGGATATTTATGGAAGAAGGAGCTCAACCAGTTGCAGACTTTCAAAGGCGACTTAAACCTCATATGAAGGAGGAGGTAAAACATGAGGTAATACGTTTACGTGATGCAGGAATACTCTTTCATGTGGAAGAAAGTGAATGGGTAAGTCTTGTTCATTGTGTTCCAAAGAAAGGTGAGTTCACTATAGTTCTAAACAAATATAATGAATTGGTTCCAACTCATATAGTTATTGATCATAGGATGTGCATTAACTATAGAAAACTTAATAAAGAGACTAGAAATGATCATTATCCTTTACCATTTATAGATCAAACTTTAGAAAGGCTTGCTCTGCATTCTCATTTTTGTTATTTACATGGTTACTCTGTTTTTTCTCAATTAGTCGTACATCCTAATGACCAACTTAAGACAAATTTCACTTGTCCTTTCGGTTTGTATGCTTATCATTGTATGCCTTTTCTCCTTTGTAATGCTCCTACAACTTTCCAAAGATGTATGACTGCCATATAGGCTGATTATGTTGAAAATATTATGAAAGTATTCATGGACAATTTTTGAGTCTATGGAGCTTTGTTTAACCATTGTCTTCATAATCTTCATAAAGTTTTCTAGAGATGTGAGGATACTAACCTAGTCTTGAATTGGGAGAAGTGTCACTTCATGGTTCAAGAAGGTATAGTACTTAGCCATAAAATTTTGGGCAGGGGCATTGAAGTTGACAAAGCAAAGGTATAAGTAATAGAAAGACTTCCCTCTCCTCGTGATGTAAAAGGTATCAGGAGTTTCTTAGGTCATGCTAGATTCTATATAAGGTTTATTAAGAACTTCTCTAAGACTGCTAGACCTTTACCTAATCTCTTACAGAAGGGAGTTGTTTTTAATTTTGATAAAAACTGTCTAATTGGTTTCACAATATTAAAGCAAGCTCTTCTAGATACCCCTGTCATTAAACCACCTAATTGGAAGAAACCTTTTGACTTGTTTTATGAGACTAGTCATGAAGCAGTGGGAGCCGTCCTTTGCCAACATGATGGTGATGAACTCAATATCATTCATCACGCTAGTCGCACCTTAAATGGTGCCCAAAAGAATTATCCCATGGCCGAAAAGGAACTATTTGATGTTGTTTTCTCCTGTGATAAGTTTAGATATTACATAAGTGATTCAAAAGTAAGAGTGCATACTGATCGTGTTGGCTTGAAAGACACCCTTGAAAGAACTGACGTTAAGCCTAGAATGATCCGTTGGACTTTGCTTTTTCAAGAATTTGATTTGCAGATTCTTCAAAGAACAAAAGAACAAGTCGACACCCCGATGGGTATTGAAGAGACTCGAACACCCGAGAAGGTGTCATCTATTTTTGTACCATCAGGGACTATCCATCCGAAAAGAAAGTTTTTTGTTTCTCTCTGCAATAGTTTTAGCAATTTGTTGCGACCAACGTTGTTCAAAGAGAAGAAAAAGAAGTTAATTCAAGAGATCAAGGGAGAGAAAATTTCAAGCTAAAACTCATTACCACCGGATGAGTAAGTTAATAAAAACCTTGCTTTTCTGCATTCTAATTGTTATTTGACATTTTTTGTTTGCATTTTTAAACCACCGGATGAAGAATACAACCCTTCCGAGAGCGACACTGATGAGATGGAAGACGCAGAGGAAGAAGAGGTGGCCGAAGGACGGGCGGATGATGAAACCACTGATGGCGGCGAGGGCACAACAAGTGGTACTAATCCGCCTAAGAAGAAGAAGGAAAGGCGCCCAAACACGGTCAGCACCGTCAGAGAGGAAATTACCGAAGTGAGCCCAACAGGGGTTCCTTTGGCGCCCGACCATGTGGTCAAAGGGTACGGTGGGAAAGTGGCGGCTATCACCCGGACCACCATCTCGATCAACACCGAGAATCTCCGGCATAAAGGTAATGGCCATTTGCGCACACTCCTCTTTGAGAAGCTGCACACAAGATACAAGTTCCCCCTTCAGTATCGGAACACAGATTATCATGGGAATGAAGTAAATAAATCTGCCCTCACGAGGATGAGCACCGCCCTGGCCAGCTGGAGAACCCGGATAAATAAGAAGATATTTAAAGAAGGGAAAAGTCTCGAGGAGATCCAAAATATTGACCCGCGGATCACCGAAGATCAATTCCAGGAGTTCAAGGCCAAGTGCAAATCCGAAGCAGCCAAGGCCTCGAGTAAGCGGGGAAAGGAATTGCAGGCGATGAATATAGGTCACCACCATCTCGGATCTGGTGGTTACAAAGCTGCGGAGTCCAAATGGGATAAGGAGGACGACGACTATAGAGCTAAGGGGATACCTAACCCCTTTTCGAAATTCAAAAACAAGCAGCTTCGAAACTTTATCAGGGCTCATTACCATATGGACCCCAAAACCAAAGAACTGACCGCGGAAACTAAGGTGAAGGACTTCGAGGTTCTTGCGGTAAGTAATTTAATTACCGCGGATCAAGTCTATTACATTCTAATCGATCAAGTCGAATTTCTAAACGGTTCACGTTACTTCTTCTGCAGGAGCAGGAAATTGCTAGTCAGGGATCCCATGGTTCCTCATCCCACGGGTCGACGGCGGCCACCCGGTGGGATAACCCTTTTAATAGGGCGATGAACCGGGCCAAGAAAATCACGCCGGTTACAAAGAAGCCATCGTCGGCTGGCCATCTGGCCGGCTTCGGGGCTAAGAATTGGGTGGATCATTTTGGTCCACCCCCAAGGACGCGTGTGGAGGGAAGGAGCGACGAGGAAAAGCGAGAGGTTCAGGAACATAAGGAACAAGTGGCGTGGATCCCGCAGATCGTCCAAGACAACCTGGTAATCACCCTCACCTCCATCCTGCCTACCTTGGTGGAGTCAATAGCGAACTGGAGTGCGGGTGGTCAACAAGGGCCGTGCCCGATTCCAAGCATGGTCAGTAGCCACTCAAACAATGCGGCGCCAGCGATCCCGGTGAATTATGTGTTCGTGACTCCGCCCGCTAGCACGGCGGCGCCGGAAGCATTGGTGACTCCGCCCGCTAGCACGGCGGCACCGGAAGCATTGGTGACTCCCCCTGCCATCACCGCGGTGCCGGAGCTTAATGCAACCGATAGGGAGAATACATCGGCGGACGGCACCATGCCATCAAGCAGCCCCTATGTCTCTTGCACGCCCGTCGTCGTATGCGGTGCCTCGACATTAGCCGAGCTCGACGCCATCACGGTAAACCAAATACTTTACCGCCTTGCCATTTATTAATCTTATGGCATCTTTTTAATGCCATACATGTTTTTCGCAGACGGATGTTCCATCATTCAACCCTTGCACCGCACATTCCACTCAAAGCCGATGCCAGATAGCGTTCATAGGGTAAAATTATCCGGGTGCTAAGGGGCTGCGATGACCTGGAACCTCCCATTCAACCCCCAGGAGCGGATGAAGAAGAGCCGGCTGTCCTTAGAAGTTGCTTCGGCTTATTCCTGCTATGGCCAAAGAGCATGATTCGTTTGGGGACGGCCGGGGCCATCGCCCCATAGACAATTAACACTGCATGTCATGCCAGCGCCAAGCCATGGCAAGACCCCCACACCACTACTGCCGTCACCTCCACGCGATTGTTCGGCTGGTCATATTGACATGACATGGCACAGGATCCGAACGAGGATGACGAAGATTACTTCGATGATTTCATCAACACTAGTCTTTTCCCCGGCAACCTAAACGAAGACCCAGCTGGTGGCCCCGCAGAGAAAGCCACTTGCAACAAACGTCTCTTTGGTTCTCAGGAGATGCCTCCAGCTTGCACCTTCACCGAGCCAGCGGATACATCCAACCGGCCCTTTGTTCTAAGCCCTGACACACTACATAGGGCGATCGATGCTCAGATTGCGGTGCCTACCCACTTCCCAAAAGGCAAGAAGACCAGGAAAAGAAAATCTCGCAGCTCGAGCCAGCCGGTGGTGTCAACTGCGAATCCGATCAGGTTTCAGGACGGGCCACCAAGACCAAAGGGTATTATGTGGAGGATGCATGTGGCGGGTGAGCCCATGCTAACTAAGAAATTGCTCAGGCTCGCCACTTCAGAAATGAGGAGTGTGCATGACGGTGTGCTGACGATAGAGAGACGCCTTCTTGCGGAGAAAGATCCCTCGCACCCAGTATTCGTGGTTAAGGTGCCACGAGGCTTGGGCTTCATTGATAATGTCCCTGTGGATCTGTTCTTCCTGCGGTTTGACGACATCTTCAATATGTTCCACCTGTATCCACTGCACTATACCATGGTACGCCTATTTTCTCTCAGCCTGGCCATTCAGATCATTAGAGAGAACTCCCTAGGCATCGCTATAGTGGACCCCTACTACATGCGTGATGGCTGCTTGGGAAGCGCCATTGAACGACGATTCGTGGCCTCGTACCTCCAAGGCATCTTGGTGGCGAACAAGACAAAGGAATATATTCTCGTGCCTTTCTTTCCCGAGTAAGTCATTATTCACTCGCCGCCATAACATGCTTTATTAGATTTTCATCATTCTTTTTCCAACACATTCCGTTTGAATTGTTTTGCACAGAGATCAACACTGCACACTCATCTGCTTGTCGCTGAAACATTCACAAGCCACGTATTTCAACTCAGGGAGTGAATAAAAGAAGAAAAACTATGACAAGATCAAGGAAGTTCTGGATGATGCTCTCACCGGCTATGCCTCAGCGTAATGTGCCACCTTCGTGCGTAAGAAGCTCAAGTTTGGCAGGCACGTCTTCACCCATGTGAAGGAATTCCCCTGCGTGAAGCAGCCGGCAGTCAGTCAGAAGGAAGCCTACGATGCACTCCATCACATGAGGGCGTTCCTACTAGAGAAACAGAATTCTACGCTGCCAGATCATCTCAAACGGTGGGCCGAAGTCAAGGCCAGGATTAATGATTCAGATATTAGACAAGAGATGTAACGCATCCAGCAACAGTTTGGGGCAATCATAAGCCGTGATGTCATGACTTCAGGGGGGTCTTCTACTGAGGCAATCCCCCGAATAACTGTGACGTAGTAGATCGCCTAACGATGCAGGGTGACTATAGGGCGTTCATGACGAAACAAGGCGTCCTCCCGTTCCCTGAGCCGAGCCAGAAGTCTTGATGTGTTGTTCTAGTTGTATTTCTTTATCCCCACATGTACTTGTGTGTGTCGACATGTACATGCTACTACTTGGTATTTTTTGCTTACTTTGTTACCTTATTTGATAAGTATATCTTTATATGCGACTTTTACTTGTTTTTTCACCACCATTTAATTATTATTGCCAACTTTTAGATGGCGTGGTACATCGTGTACAAGGGACGGATTCCCGGAGTTCATGATGATTGGGAAGATTGCCGGAGACAGGTGCACCATTTCAGCGGCAATAGCTACAAAGGGTACAACACTATGGCGGAGGCGGAAGCTAGATACGCGCGCTATCTAGCGGGAGTTAGGACGAGGAACCGGATGAAGACCTATACCTCCGTCGCGGTGATGGTTATCGTCCTTGGTTGTATGTTCTGCATGTTCCTACTTTAGATGTCTAGACGAGCTTCCGCGAGCTCTAACTTGGTTGAGACATGTATTCATGTTATCACTAGCTACTTTGTAACTTGATCGAAATAATATAACTTATACGGTGTATTTATGTATGTGAATTATCTATATGTATTTGTTTCTATCTTGTCTGTGTATTTATTTCTGTATTGTATATCTGTGTATTTATTTCTGTAATGTATATCTGTGTATATCAGCTGTATTGTATATAATCTGTATTAAATATCATCTGTATTGAGTATTTTTTTTGTTTTTTGAAAAGCTCAGCCGTGGCGCACATATACGTGGTTAGTGGCGCACTACGTTGGTGGCGCACGTGGTCAAATACTAGTAGCGCACTATGTTATGCGCCAGAGGAACAACAGTAGTGGCGCACCAGCCGGTGCGCTACTACTAACTAAATACTAGAAACGCACTAAGTCATGCGCCACAGGAAAAGCAGTAGTGGCGCACAAGACAGTGCGCTACCACTAACTCGAGATACCCGTAGCGCACCTGGCAGTGCGCTACGGGCACTTTTTAGCCATAGCGCAGAAGTCGTGGCCCACCCCTAGTGTGCCACGGAAGGGGAAAATAGGTGCGCCACAGACGTGCGTTTTCCTAGTAGTGAAGAACACACATGCAATGACACTGGGTGTGGTTCATGAAAAGAACACAGATCCAATGACACTGGTGGATCCTTATGTGGGTTGTGAGAAGAACATACATGCAATGAATCTAGCTGTGGTTCATGAAAAGAACAGACATGAAGTGACACTGGTGTATCCTTACGTGGTTTGTGAGAAGAACAGACATGCAATGACTCTAGATGTGGTTCATGAAAAGAACACACATGCAATGACACTGGTGGATCTATGTGTGGTTTATGAAAGGAACATACATGCAATGACTCTGGTTCATGAAAAGAACACACATCCAATGACACTAGTTGATCCATATGTGGTTTGTGAAAAGAATAACATGCAATCACACTAGGTGGATACATGTGTGGTTTGTGATAAGAACCGACATACAATGACACTGGTGTATCAATGTGTGGTTTGTGAGAAGAACACACATGCAATAACACTGGGTATGGTTCATGAAAAGAACACACATCTAATGACACTAGTGGATCCTTATGTCATTTATCAAAGGAACATACATGCAATGACACTAGGTGTGGTTCATGAAAAGAACATGTCGTTGTATTGGGAACGGCAGTACCTGAGGAGGTTAGATAGAGGTGTGGGGACTAGCAGGGAAGCTATCGACGACGTTCGCAGGCGGGATTGGATACAAGCGAGCATAGCGGGACGCAAGAAGTACCCAGGTTCGGGGCCCTCGAGGTGAGGTAAAACCCCTACTCCTGCCTCATCTGTCTATGCGGGATATACAAGCTACAAATGCTCCTCGAGCTGTATTCTTTTGCTACTACCTTAATGCACTCAGACCAACCCTTTCTACTGAGTCCTTGCCTCTCCTTATATAGGCAGAGAGGCAACGGTCTCCCTGACCAGCCCGACTTGCGGGCCCCTGCCGGTCAGGCCGGCTGGTCATCTCTGATACCGGTATGGTATGTCACATCGGTGTATGAGCGGTATGGCTATCGAGGTATAGTGGACGCGTGCGAGCCGTCATCGGCCGCAGGCCCTTTGTTCAGCGTCACCCACACAAAGTCTTCAGCATGGGCGGGTGGTTGCCCGTCTCGTCATCGTACAGGACGTACCATGCACTGATACGCACGTCATCCTGTCTCTCTGATTGGATCCGTCTGTGCCGTCGTATCCGGTTGCCTCCTTATGTTCCGGGTACTGGGTGGTAGCCGGCCCATCCTAACCTGTCCGGCTGCATCTGGTCAGCCGGACTCGATCCGGCTGTCCTGTTTCTTATTCGGGTGGGGTACCCGGGGATCATCCCCCTGACACTAGCCCCCGAGTGCGTGTGGATTCCGCCCAGCGAAATGTCGCGCCCTCCTTCTTCTTTTAATTTTCATCCGGTTGAGCTGGCGGTTGCGCTACCGTGGCGTCGGTCTTGTGGCAAACCTGTATACGCACCATGATTTCTCTACGGCGGGCAGCGTAACGTCCTGTCGCACGTCGCCTCGAGGAACTGCTGTCCGGCGCTTCGGTTCTCGTTCCAGGATCTTCTGTGCATCTTGTCCTGGCACACGGGATCTAGGCGGTGGTTGGGATGTGGGGTGCCCGGATGCGCGCCACGTGGCCCTGCCAACGGTTGCCCTTCCGATCCTTTAAAGGGACGCCGCGGGGGAGGCCGTTCTTTTCCTTCGCTCCCCCGCTGCAATCTCCTTCTCCCTCGCGTGCTCCTGCTCCTGCGCCCTTGCCCTCTGCGCCGCCCGCTCGCCGTCGTCGACGTTATGGGCCACCGTCACTCCTCCGTTGCCACCCCTCTCCCTCAGCCGAAAATGGCCGCTAACTGCGGAGCCTGGTGCGGCTCCTCCGTCACGGAGGACCAGATCGCAAAGTATCGCGCGACCCGCGTCCTCCCGCCGGCGGAGGAGGTAGCGGTGCGGTTGGCACCGGTGGGGGAGGTGTCGCCGCATCCGGCGAAGGGGGAACACGTCATCTTCCTTTCGCACCTGGCGCACGTGTTTGCGCTGTTGCTGCATCCCTTCTTTCTCATGTTCCTGGCCTTCTTCGACCTCCGCCTCCACCACCTCGGTGCCAACGCAATCGGAACGCTGGCGCACTTCATAGCGTTCTGCGAGAGTTACCTCGGGATCCAGCCGGATCTCGGGCTCTTCTGCCGGCTCTTCCGAGTTCGGCCGCAGGTGCAGTACACGAAGGGCCCGCTAGTCATCTGCGGCGGCGCCTCCATATACTCCCTTTTAATCGGCTACCCGAAATTCTTGCTCCAGGACACGGTACGGCTGTGGCAGCAGTCGTATTTTTATGTCAAGAACGTCACCAACGTCGACCGGATAAACCTGCCGGCCTTCCAAGACGTCGAGTCCAGCCGGTAGCACTGGGACCTGAAGATCAACGGTGAAAAGGCGGAGACGAATGTGATGCTGGCACGCATGCCCTCCCTTGTCACCTGCCAGCTAACCGGTCGGGACATCACTCTTAGCTGGATGTCCCGGCTAATGATGTCGCTGCAGCAGCGGGTGCACAAGATGTGCTTCTACTCCGGCCGGCTGGACCCGACCCAGCTGTCGCGCCGCGATCCCCGCTACCACAACTTGAAGGAGTGGTTGTGGACGATCAGCAAGCGGTGCCGGAAGCTGGAAGTTTGGCACTGAGCCCTACCGAGAGAACCGCGCGCCTCGGGTAAGTTCTAGTAGACGGAAATTTTGCTTATTCCCCCTGTGTTATCTCCTTGTTCTGTATTGTTGACCTCTTGCGTTAAATCGGATGTTACTTTGCATCCTTCGCGAGGAGGCGAGGCTCCCCTCGAGGTATTCAAGGCGGACTTGCGAGCCGCGCTCGGCGATCCGGCGAGAATCGGATGGGGACGGCGACACCTTCCCAGCCGAAGCAGCGAGCCGGCCGCCCGACCCGCTGCGGAAGTGCACGAGGAGGAGGCTGGGCCGACATGAGCCGGTGGCGCTCTACGGCGGACGGCGAAGCAGGTGGAGGCTCAGCCGCTCCGGCTCCGCCGACCTGCGGCGCAGAGGCGGACGGTGCCCTCGCCAAGCCGCCTTGGCGGAAGAAAGGGCCGCCCGGTCGTGCCGGGTGCGTTTTCTCCCCCATCCCTCGGTGCTTTCTACCTGTTTATCCTCTTTCTTGCTTTTCTGACTTTGGCTTGTTTTGCTCTTGCCTTTTCCTCCTTCTTTTTAGCGCGCTGGTTTCTTTCGGAGCCGCGAGCCCGGCCGGGATGCCAGCCGGGTCGCCGCCTCGCGCCCTGACTGATCCAATCGGCGCCTCTCCTTCCTCTGAGGCGCAGCCTCCGCCCCCTCCTCAAGCTGAGCTGGCTGCCCCCTCCCAGCCGGAGGATCCCCAGCCAAAAGCGGATCACTCCCAGCCGGAAGGTTCCTCCGCTGGTAGCTGAGGCTGCAGCAAGGAGCTCGTCGTTGTTGGCAACGACAACTCCGAGGAGGAGCTCGGGGAGGAGTGGCAAACAACGGTGCTCGCGGCGAAGGAGTTATTGGCCGTCAACCGTGGACGACGATGCCTCCTCTGCTGCTTCGCTGTCGGATCTTGCCGCCACGCTCGAGCTAGCGGTGAAGGAGATCCGACTGCTTGAGGCCACAGCCGGTGAAACGGACCACAGGCGAAGCTTGCTGCCGCCAACGGGACCTCCTAGAGTGAGTTCGCTTTATCCGTCTGGCTCTCTTTTTTTTCTGATAGCCGGCTCCGTTGCAGCTATCCTCGTGTGCGCTCAGCGCGAGATCGATCGCTTGAACAAAGCGAACGACCAGCTGAGCAGGTCCAACTCCACTCTGCGCCTGCAAAACAAGGATTGGCACGTGCGGGTAGACGGCTTGGAGGCCACCGTCAAGGAGCGCGATGCCTCGCTCGCTAGCCGGTCCAAAGCCTTCTCTCTTCTCGAGGCCCAGAACAAGGACCAAGAGAAAGAGATAAAACGGCTAGCGGTGGAGGAGCTGGATAGTCGCCACAATAATTGCCGTCAAGGAGAGAAGGCCAGGAGGAGCTGATGCAGGTCGGCCACATCGCCAAAGGTGAGTTCTTTTTCCGTCTTCTTTTCTTTCTAGAACCGAGATCCGGCATGACCTCTTGACTTCGACAGCCTTTACTTACATAGAGATAGACCTGTTGCCTCACAAGAGAACGCAGAGGTCGAGCAGGGAGCACAGCCTCGGATACCGTGAGCCTGCTGCGAGAAGCCAAGCTTCTTCGGTTGTCAGCGGCACGACGCCTTTCTCTTCGTGGTGGCCGGAGGGGCCCGAGATGAGATGATGGCGAGTTGGCAGCGGCGAGAGAGGTATGCGGGCGGTGGGCCGCGGACGACTGCGGTGCGCGGGTGGGCAGGGAGAGATGGCCCCACTCTTCCTCCTCTCCTGGCCGCTGGACGCCGCTACGAAGCTTCGTGGGGGAAAGCTGATCTTGCCAACGTCCACTCCCATCCGGGAGAGCCAAGGGAGTTTCATCAAGATCGCCGACAAGATGGACCCGATTTGGACCCGGACAAGGTGCTCGAGTTCATCGCACCTGGGATGTGAGGGATGTGGTGCCTACCGCCCAAATACCGAGCCGGACCTAGAACCGCGGCTCCACCCCCCACCCTGACTTCTCGCTGCCAAGAATTGACTCCTCTTTTAAACGACCCTTTTACCCAGGCATTACCTCTTTCTGACCGAGCTGGGGAGGCCAGAGGCCTGGCCAAACGACTCGGAGCTAAATCAGCCTTCTTGGCGAAGCTGAAACTTCGTCGGTAACCGCAGAAGCTTCGTCGGGGCTAACTGGCTTCGAAACTCGATTCCGGGAATGATAAGCGTGAATTGCTTGTGAAAGAGTGGGAAAGAAAATCTCTTGTTTCTGATGGGCCAGGAAGCTGGAGACACAGCGGCCTTGAGGTAAGCGGGGTGGCAACCACAACGCTCTCTCTAAGGACGCCATACGAGATCGGAAAGGTCAGCAGGGGGCTTCGTCACCGGAAAGCCCGATCTTACTCACATCCGCCAACCCGCGGGTCCGCCAGTCGCGCCATCGAATCATGACTATGTGAACCCGGGCAGTGCTCCTTGACTCGAGTCACAGCACTCCGGATGTGGAGGCCTCGGTGCCACCGCGCCGCGTGGCTGGGCCGGAGCGAGCTGGCAGCTCCACCCGCGCCCCGGCTTCTGGCCAGAAACCCCACGCAAAGGTCCTGCCATTTAGCTGCTACCCCAGGATGCCGGGCGTATTTGTCTTGTCTTGTATGTTTGTGAACTTTGTTCGTTTGCACCGGCTTTCTGCGATGCCGGGTAACTTGTGAGAGCTTCGTCTCCTTCTTGTTCATTGTTGTTGAAATGATTGAGTCTTGTGCGTTGAACTTTCCTTTTACGTATTCTGCCCGACTAACTTAGTCCGGCTACACGCCTTTAGCCGGGCGACCTGCACCTCCAGTGGGGGCGCGCACGCGCACCCACTGGGTGTAGCCCCCGAGATTCGGAGTAGCTGGCGTAGCCAGGTGCTTCGAATCTTTCTTGTTTCTGCCAAGCCTTCTAACTTTATCCGACCGCCCTGGCCCTGGCGTCAGCCGGCTGGTTGGACGCTTTCAGCCGGGGAACTAATATTCCAAGTGGGCGCGAAGCACTCCACTGGGTGTAGCCCCCGAGATTTGGAGTAGCTGGCGTAGCCAGGTGCTTCGAATCTTTCTTGTCTTTTCTTGCTCCCGCCCTTGCCCTCACCTAGGCTCCGAACGGCCGGCTAAACGCCCATAGCCGGTCAGGAACTACAAGATTCCACTAGGGGCGCGCGAGCGCACCCAGTGGGTGTAGCCCCCGAGATTCGGAGCGCTTGATGAAGGCAAGGGCTTCGAATCTTCTTTCCTTCTCCTGAATTCTGACTCTAAGTAGTCGGACAAGAACACACATATGCATACACATACATCTTCACAGGTTAATATGTTAGTCTGTCAAATCATAGCCGGAAAACGGCTTATTTTTTTCAAAAACTGGCTTGCTCCTTTCTAGACACTTAGTCGCCTTCTCGTGTGTTCTGCTGTTTTCGCTGTGTTCTTGCCGGGCACCCGGGTTGCGGTCTGCAGCCGGAATCGAAGGGAGCTGACAGTACATTACGCACGGTACTAGCGGCTTAGCAGCTGGATTGGTTTGAGCTCATTGCGGGGTCGGGACGCCCGATCTGTCACGCCTCCTCCCCGTTTTTCGTGTGGGATGCCTCGGGCTTTTGCTCTTGCTAGCTAGACAGCCGGGTTGCGGTCTGTAGCTGAGACGAAGAGTGGGCCTCTGGCATCATCGCACACTACTCGGCCGGTTTGTTGGCTTAACAGGCCGGGCCAGCCGGTGAGCCCCCGGGTAGGGGGTTGCCGGAGCCGGAAAACTTGAACCGAAGAACAGGTGCGTACACATTTCTAGAAGGAGCCCCCGAGATTCTCGTGGGAGTCCGCATTTTCATTCATGGGGTTTTCGGGATACATACATTGCCCGGCGACTAGGTGTAAAACGGGCGCAGCAGGGCCGCGTTCCAAGGACGTTCGGTCTCCTCGTCCGATTTGTCCATCTTGTTCTTGCGCGGCTGTTGTGCGTCAATGAGGTAGTAGGAGTCGTTGGGCAGCGCCCGGCTGATGATGAAGGGGCCCTCCCAGGGTGGTGCTAGCTTGTGCATGCCCTTCGTGTCTTGCGCTAGCCGGAGAACCAGGTCGCCCTCGCGCAATGCGACTGGGCGAATCCGGCTTGAATGGTAGCCGCGTAGTCGCTGCTGGTACAGGGCAGATCTGGACAGGGCCAGCTCGCGGGCCTCCTCCAGGAGATCCACCCCATCCTCCCGCGCCTCCTTGTTGGCATGCTCATCGTAGAGGAGCTTTCGAGGGGAGTCGAATTCGATGTCGGCAGAGAGGACGGCTTCCGATCCGTAGACCAGGAAGAATGGCGTGTAGCCGGTTGACCTATTCGGTGTGGTGCGGAGGCTCCACAACACAGCCGGAAGTTCTTCGATCCAGCATCCGGGTGACCGCTCCAACGGCTCGATGAGACGTGGTTTGATGCCGGCTAGCACCAAGCCGTTTGCTCGTTCGACTTGCCCGTTGGACTGCGGGTGTGCAATGGAGGCGAGGTCTAGCCGGATGCCATTGTTGCTGCAGAACCGGGCGAAGGCCCCCTTGGCAAAGTTCGTGCCGTTGTCGGTGATGATGCTATTGGGGTAGCCGAAGCGGTTGATGATGTCGGTGAAGAAGGTAACAACCGTCGCCCCGTCCAGCTTCCGGATAGGCTTGGCCTCGATCCACTTTGTGAACTTGTCCACCGCTACCAGCAGGTGGGTCATTCCCGCGCAAGCTCGCTTGGAGGGCGCGACCATGTCGAGGCCCCAAACTGCGAAGGGCCAGGTGATCGGTATGGTCTTGAGCACCAAGGTTGGCATGTGCCTGAGCTGCCCAAAGCGTTGGCACCCATTGCATGCGTGGACCAGCTGCTCGGCATCTTCGAGGGCGGTGGGCCAATAGAAACCGTGGCGAAACGCCTTGGTGACTATCGCCCTTGACGAAGCGTGGTGCCCACACTCGCCCTGGTGGATGTCCTTGAGTAGCCGGTAGCCTGTGTCTACGTCGACACATCGCTGGAAGATACCAGATACACTGCGCTTGTACAACTCGCCGTTTATGATGGTGTATGTATGCGCGCGGCGTCGTATTTGCCTGGCCTCTACCTCGTCGTCCAGGAGTTTGTTGTTGGCGATGTAGTTCATGAAGGGTTGTGCCCAGGATGGCACTTCCCGGATGACGAGGACGCCTCGCCTCCGCCGACGGGTGTCGGGGTCGCCGGTGGAATATCCGGACGGCAGCCTCGGAAGCCGTGGCCTTCGGTCTTGCGAGCGGAGGGCACCGCTGCCGAAGCTGGCGCGGTTTTCTTTGGCGGTTCTGCCGGCTCGCTTCCGCTGCCCGCCATCGAACGCTTCCGCCAGACGATGGAATCTGATTCCGGCGATGGGTTGATGGATGGCTTGCGCATATGCTCCAAGGAGACCCCCGGTGGGATGGCCTGCCTGGTGGATCCTATCATGGAGAGCGCGTCGGCTGCCTCGTTTTTGGTGCGGGGGACGTGATGAAATTCGCACCCATCGAAGGAGGTGCTGAGCTTCTGGATGTGGAACCAGTAGAGGGCCATGTTGGCATCTCTGGCGTCCAATTCCCTGGACACCTGTTGCACCACCAAGTCCGAATCACCAAAGCACAGGATCCGGTTGACCCCGATCTCCTTGGCCAGCCGGAGCCCGTGCGCCAGTGCCTCGTATTCGGCTACTTTGTTGGAGGCCTTGAAGTGGATCTGCAGCACGTACTCCAGCCGGTCTCCCTTGGGCGAGGTGAGCACGATGCTAGCTCCCAAGCCCCCGAGCATCTTCGACCCGTCGAAGTGCATCCGCCAGTGGTCTGAATCCGGCACCGGTGGGAGATACTAGGTCTCGGCCCAGTCGATGAGGAAGTCCGCCAACGCTTGCGACTTGATTGTGAGCCGGGGCTCATACTGGATGGAGTAGGCGGCGAACTCGATGGCCCATTTGGCGACTCGGCCGGTGGCGTCCTTGTTGCCGATGATTTCCGAAAGGGGTGCAGTGCACACGACCTTGATCGGGTGCTCTTGGAAGTAGTGCTTGAGCTTCTTGCATGCCAGGTACACGCCGTAGCACATCTTTTGGTAGTGGGGGTACTTCTTCTTGGAGAGGGAGAGAACCTCGCTGAGGTAGTAGACGGGTCTCTGAACCGGCTGAGCCTTGCCTTCCTCAGGGCGCTCCACCACCAGGACGACACTGACGACCCGGCTGGTGGCTGCTATATAGAGCAACATCGGCTCCTTGATAGCCGGCTTGGCTAGAACCGGCACTGTGGATAGCATGCGCTTGAGGCCGTGAAACACGGTGTCGGCCTGCAAAGTCCAGGAGAACTTGTCCGTCTTTTTCATCAGTTGGTACAACGGGAGTGCCTTCTCCCCCAGCCGGCTGACGAAACGGCTGAGGGAAGCCAGGCATCCGGTGAACTTCTGGACTCCAAGCAGGTTCTTGGGCGGCTGCATCCTCTCGATGGCCGCGATCTTCTCCGGATTCGCCTCGATGCCTCGGTGAGATACGAGGAAACTGAGTAGCTGGCCGGATGGTACTCTCAAGACGCACTTCTCCTGGTTCAGCTTCATCTGGTACCGGCGGAGGTTGCCGAATGTTTCTCTCAGATCTTCGAGGAGGGTGCGCTTCTCCTTGGTTTTGATGACTACGTCATCAACGTAAGCGTGCACGTTTCGGCCTATCTGCGAGTGCAAGCATTTCTGCATGCATCGCTGATAGGTGGCGCCTGCGTTCTTTAGGCCGAAAGGCATGGTTACATAGCAGAAAGCCCCGTAGGGGGTGATAAATGATGTCTTAATCTGATCAGCCGGGTTTAGCCGGATCTGATTGTACCCGGAATAACAATCTAGAAAAGACAACAAATCACAGCCGGCCGTGGAATCGTTGACTTGATCGATGGGGGGCAAGGCGAAGGGGTCTTTCGGGCACGCCTTGTTTAGGCTGGTGTAGTCGATACACATGCGCCAGGTCTTGTTCTTCTTCAGCACCAAGACTGGGTTCGCCAGCCAGTCTGGATGGTACACTTCCATGATGAACCCGGCTGCAAGGAGTCGGGTGATCTCGTCACCGATTATCTTTCTCTTCTCTTCTGCGAACCGGCGCAGAGGTTGCTTGACTGGCTTGGCATCCGGACGCACATGAAGTGAGTGCTCGGTGAACTCCCTCGGCACACCTGGCATGTCTTTTGGATACCATGCAAAGATGTCCCGATTCTCACGGAGGAAGTCGACGAGCGCGCCTTCCTATTTGCTGTCTAAGCCGGCACCGATGGTGACGAACTTAGTCGGGTCGGAGGGGTCGAGCAGGATCCTCTTCGTCTCCTTCGCCAGTTGGAAGGCTCCTTCTCCAGCCGGCTTGCTGCTAGCCGGGATGTCCTGCTGGGCCATGGCCACATTGCGCATGATCACGCATTTTTCTTCGGCTATGATGAGGGCCTCTGCCAGTTTGGAACCGGCTGAGGTGCACTCCATCGATCGCCTGAAGCAGCCGGCAACGATGATCACGTCGTGGGGTCCTGGCATCTTCGTCTTGAGGTACGCGTAGTGGGGGATGGCCATGAACTTGGCGAGGGCGGGGCGCCCGAGGAGAGCATGGTAGGAGCTCGTCAAATTTACCACCTCGAACCAGATTGGTTCGCGACGGAAGTTCTCCTCGATCCCGAAGATGACGTCCAGCTGGATTTTTCCCAGCGGAGCGCAGGCTGGCCCCGGCAGTACGCCGTGGAATACCATGGTAGTCGGGCGCAGGTCGCTTTCGCGAATGCCCAACTTCTCCAGCGAGGACTGGTAGAGGAGGTTGGGGCTGCTGCCTCCGTCGATGAGGACGCGCGAGAATCGGCAGGTGCGCGCGTTGGAGACGATGAGGGGGTCGAGTACCATGGCGTAGCCCCCGGGAGTCGGCAGATGCTCAGGCTGATCTGCTCGGCTCCAGGTGATGGGGGTTTCCGACCAATTCAGGTACAGGGGGACCGAAGAAACGATGGCGTTGACCTCCTTGGAGCATCGCCTGCGGCTGTGCTTGTCGTCCTGCTCTGTCTCGAAGATGTGGTAAGCGGCGTGCGGCTGGGGGTAGCCGTTGTTGTTGCCGCCGTTGCCGTCATTCCTGGCTTCCCTAGCCGGCGGCGGGGGTCCACCCGGTGGGGGAGGTGGGAGACGAGGCTGGTTGCCCTGGTCTTTTAGCTGGCGAGTCCAGCTGCAGTTCCGGGTGGTGCGGGTAGCCGGTTTGAAGGGACCGCTATGCCACTTGCACGGATCGTCAATCATCTGGTCGAAGATGAGCCGGGGCTTCTGCCTTCTTGCGTCGTTAGTCGGTGCGTCGGGTGCACCCTCCACAGCATTGACCTGCCGCGCGTGGTAGCGAGGCTTCTGTTGTCCGGCCTGGCGGTCCCCATGGAACCGGTTGTCGTTGCCGTGGCGTCTAGAGGATCCGGCTTCACCAGTCGGGTTGCTCGGACGGTCGCGAGCTGGTCCTGTGGGAGTCGGACGGTCGGAGGGGCTTCTTCATGGCGGCATCCGCCATGGCGTACTGGTCCGTGACCGTCATGAGCTCCGCCATGGTTTTCGGCTCGTCACACAGTAGCCGGTGGTGAAGCATGGTGCCCTCTCGGCATCCTTCGATGAAGAAGCTGATGGCTTGGCTCTCCAGAATGCCCTCGCAAGTGTTGCGGAGCTCCGTCCACTTGGCGAGGTATTCGCGGTCGCCCTGGATGCACAGGGCCAGGTCGCGAGGGCGCCCTGGACGCTTGTACGTGCCGTTGAAGTTGCGGACGAACACCTTCTCGAAGTCAGGCCAGGCGTTGATGCTGTTGGGCGTGAGGCTATTGAGCCATGTCCTTGCCGACCCGGTTAACATGAGAGGAACGTAGCGCACAGTTGTGCGCTTATTCCCGTGGGCGATGCCGACTGCCGTAGCGTAGTCGGTCAGCCAGTCTTCCGGCTTCATGCTGCTATCGTACTTGGGGGTGTTCCTGGGCAGGGAGAATTTATCCGGAAATGGCTCGTTCTGGATGCAGGGTCCGAAACAAACCGGACCGATAGAATCTTCCTCTTCCATGACGCGCGCTTGAGCGAGGAGCTCGATGCGGTCATGGGCATCCGGACAATCCGGGTTGGGCACGCCCACCCGGCCTGAGAGGCGGGAACCGGCTGGTCTGGGCGCTGCGGCTGGTGGTGGCGGAGGTGGCGGGTTGCTGTTCACCGTCTGCTCCTGGCGTGGCTGGCCCCTGTTGCTGGAGCTATGACGCCTGCTGCGGGCCCTGGGCGGCTGAGGGGAGGACGCCTGCTGGGTGTCGCGCGTTGCGCCCCTGCTGTTGGCAGGTAGCTTGCCTCCTCTAGAGTAGCTAAGGTCCTCCTGCATCTGCCGGTTGGTGCCGGCCTGCTCGTCCGCGACACGGAGGAGCTCCTGGACGCGAGCGTGCTGGCAGGCTCGCTCCTCGCCCTCTAGGCTGGGTAGTTCCTCTGCTGCGGCTCGCGCCGCGCGCAGGTTGATGGGCGTGCTGTAGGTGGGCCGTGTGGGGGTAGGCGCGGGATCCGGTTCTTCGTCCTTCTCCAGCCTACCGCCCAGCTCACCGCCCCGACGCCATACCTGGCCGCACCGGCTCGGCTCCACGGTAGCCGGAGTGAGGCCGTCGTGTGCTGCATCGCGCCTAGCGATCTCCAGTTGCTTGCGGGCTGCTGCCAGTTCCATGGCCTCCTGGAGGAGGAGCTGTCTCTCCATGGTGAAGTTGGCCTCCACTTCCTCTGGGTTGTCCCCAAGGTTAACCGGCGTCAGGAGCCGATCAATGGCATCCTCCACCGGGTTCCGAGGCTGCTGGGGAGCGGAAGTTCCGACCTCGTCCACGCCTCGCTCCCGCGACTGGCGGGGGTGCGAGCTGGATCCGGCCATCATGACCTCCATGCCGCGAGGCGCGGCGGAGGTGCTCCCGTCTGAGCGCGGCGGCCCCGCGACAGAGACGATTTCCCTAGGGAAACGGTCTGGGATGATGGCGATGTAGATGGGGAGATCGCTGAATAGCAGAACGGTGTCGTTCGCCGGGAAGGAAGTTCCGGCAAAGCAGGAGGTGTTGTCGATGGCGCAGTCAAACTTGCCTAGCGTGAGCACCAGGCCGGAGGCCACGGGCTCACCGGCTGAAGTGTGGGGTCCCGTGCGGGACGTGACTCCGGTCGAAGCCATCGCCCCACTGTGGGTGCCAACTGTCGTTGTATTGGGAACAGCAGTACCTGGGGAGGTTAGATAGAGGTGTGGGGACTAGCAGGGAAGCTATCGATGGTGTCCGCAGGCGGGATTGGATACAAGCGAGCATAGCGGGACGCAAGAAGTACCCAGGTTCGGGGCCCTCGAGGTGAGGTAAAACCCCTACTCCTGCCTGATCTGTCTATGCCGGATATACGAGCTACAAATGCTCCTCGAGCTGTATTCTTTAGCTACTGCCTTAAATGCACTCAGACCAACCCTTTCTACTGAGGCCTTGCCTCTCCTTATATAGGCAGAGAGGCAACGGTCTCCCTGACCAGCCCGACTGGCGGGCCCCACAAGCGGGTCCCAGCCGGCTGGTCATCTACAGTACCCGGTATGGTATGTCACATCGGTGTATGAGAGGTATGGCTGTCGTAGGTACAGTGGACGCCAGGCAGTGCCATCGCAAGACATCGGCCATCGCTCCAGTCCACCCACGCAAAGTCTTCGCATGGCCGGTGGTTGCCCGTCTCACATCGCATGTGACGTGCGCACGATAAGCATGTCGTCTTCTCGATTGATCCGCTGTCTTGCAGTATCCATTGCCTCCTTATGATCCGGCTACTGGGTGGTAGCCAGCCCATCCTAACCTGTCCGGCTGCATCTGGTCAGCCGGACTCGATCCGGCTGTCCTGTTTCTTATTCGGGTGGGGTACCCGGGGATCATCCCCTGACAGAACACACATCCAATGACACTGGTGGATCCATATGTGGTTTGTGAGGAGAACAGACATGCAATGAACTCTGGTGGATCCATATGTGGTTTGTGAAAGGAACAGACATGCAATGACACTTGTGTATCCATGTGTGGTTTGTGAGAAGAACACACATGCAATGACACTAGGTGTGGTTCATGAAAAGAACACACATCCAATGACACTGGTGGATCCTTATGTGGTTTGTGAGAAGAACAGACATGCAATGACTCTAGATGTGGTTCAAGAGAAGAACAAACATGCAATGACACTGGTGTATCCTTATGTGGTTTGTGAGAAGAACAAACATGCAATGACACTAGGTGTGGTTCATGAAAAGAACACACATCCAATGACACTGATGTATCCATGTGTGGTTTGTGAAAAAGAACACACATGCAATGACAATGGTTATGGTCCATGAAAATAACACACATGCAATCACACCGGTGGATCCTTATGTGGTTTGTGAAAAAGAACACACATGCAATGGCTCTAGCTGTGGTTCATGAAAAGAACACACATCCCATGACACTGGTGTATCCATGTGTAGTTTAATGAGAAGAACAGACATGCAATGACTCAGGGTGTGGTTCATGAAAAGAACAGACATCCGATGACACTGGTGGATCCATGTGTGGTTTAATAAAAAGAACATACATGCAATGACACCGGGTGTGGTTCATGAAAAGAACACACATCCAATGACACTGGTGGATCCATGTGTGGTTTGTGAAAAGAACATACATGCAATCATACTTGGTGGATCCATGTGTGGTTTGTGAGAAGAACAAACATGAAATGACACTGGTAGATCCATGTGTGGTTTGTGAGAAGAATAGACATTCAATGACTCTAGTTGTGGTTTATGAAAGGAACAGACATGCAATGACACTGGTGGATCCATGTGTTGTTTGTGAAAAGAATAGACATGCAATCACACTTGGTGGATCCATGTGTGGTTTGTGAGAAGAACAGACATGCAATGACACTGGTGGATCCATGTGAGGTTTGTGATAAGAACACACATGCAATGACACTGGTGGATCCATGTGTGGTTTATGAAAGGAACAAACATGCAATGACACTGGGTGTGGTTCATGAAAAGAACACACATCCAATGACACTGGTGGATCCATATGTAGTTTGTGAGAAGAGCAGACATGCAATGACTATAGATGTGGTTCATGAGAAGAACATACATGCAATGACACCGGTGTATCCTTATGTGGTTTGTGAGAAGAACATACATGCAATGACTCTAGCTGTTGTTTATGAAAGGAACATACATGCAATGACACTGAAGGATCCATGTGTGGTCGTTAAAAGAACAGACATGCAATCACACTTGGTGGATCCATGTGTGGTTTGTGAGAAGAACAGACATGCAATGACACTGGTGGATCCATGTGTGGTTTGTGAGAAGAACACACATGCAATGACACTGGGTGTGGTTCATTAAAAGAACACACATCCAATGACACTGCTGGATCCTTATGTGGTTTGTGAGAAGAACAGACATGCAATGACTCTAGCTGTGGTTCATGAAAAGAACAGACATACAATGACACAGGTGTATCCTTATGTGGTTTGTGAGAAGAACAGACATGCAATGACTCTATCTGTGGTTCATGAAAAGAACACACATGCAATGACACAGCTGGATCCATGTGTGGTTTATGAAAGGAACAGACATGCAATGACACTGGGTGTGGTTCATGAAAATAACACACATCCAATGACACTGGTGGATCCTTATGTGGTTTGTGAGAAGAATAGACATGCAATGACTCTAGATGTGGTTCATGAGAAGAACAAACATGCAATGACACTGGTGTATCCTTATGTGGTTTGTGAGAAGAACATACATGCAATGACACTGGTTGGGTGATACGTCCATTTTGCATCACTATTCTATGTCATAATTAACTATTATTCATTGATATATTTCATACTGAGAGGTGATAGTTATGTTATTTAATCTGTGTTTGCATGGTTGATGACTTTTGGAGCATGGACCGCTGCAGTCAGGATTCTGATGGAAAAGGTGCTGTTTGGAGGCAAAATTCGCGAAGATCAGAAAATCCAGGAAAATATACGGAAAATCCTATTTTTCCAGAAGACGAAGGAAGCCAGAAGGAGGGCTGGAGATGAGCCACAAGGGGCCCACACCACCCCCTGGCGCGGGCCAGCCTAGGCCGCGCCACGAGGTGGTGTGGCCGCCCTGGTCCACCCCTGGCACTCCCCTCTAGCATATATTATCCTCCTGAAACCCTAAGACTCGGGGAGAGACCACAAAAAGATTCCGCCGCCTCTACGGGGCGGAAAACACCGAGAGAGAAAGATCTCTCCTGCAGACAGATTTCTGCCAGGGGAATTCCTTCCCGGAGATGGGAGATCATCACCATCAACACCACCATCAAGCTAGACTTCATCGGGATCATCATCATCATCATCACCACCATCATCACCATCAGCACCCTCATCACCATCTCCATATTGCTGTAACAATTGGGTTGAATCTTGCATAGTTCATAGGGGAAACTTTCCCGGTGTTGATTACTCTTTGTAGTTGATCCTATTGAGTGAACCGTTGAATTATTGTTTATGTTCAGATTTTTATACATCATTATTCCATCTCTGATCATGATCCATATGATGTCTTGTGAGTAGTTCATTTTGTTCTTGAGGACATGGGAGAAGTCATGTTGTTAGTAGTGGAGTTGTGTTGAGAAGGATTCAATAGTTTGATATTTAAGTTGTGGTGTACTTCTTCTAGTGGTGTCATGTGAACGTCGACTACATGACACTTCACCTATATGGGCCTAGGGGAATGATTGTGTATTTGGCTACTAATCGTAGGGGTTGCCAGAGTGACAGAAACTTGAACCCTCGTTAGGAAACCATTGCACAAGGGACATAAGGGTCTTAGAGTTTAAAGTTGTGGTTACGTTTCTACCTTAATTACTTTCTTGTACTTACGGATGTTTCCAAGGGGTATACTCAAAAGTATGTATTAGTCCTAGGAAGGTCGGTACATTAGCACAGGTTCACCCATGATGACCCACAAGTATAAGGGTGTATCACAGTATTTTTGATAAGTAAGAGTGTCGAACCAAACGAGGAGCAGAAGGTGCTGGCTAGTGGTATGGATCAGGAATTCTCTGCAAATACTTAGAAAACAGATTTTTAGGGGTTTTTGATAAAGAAAGTAAACAAAGTACGAGTAAATAAAAGACAGTAGGAATAAATGCAGCAATTGGCCCAATCCTTTATGCAGCAAAGGACAAGCCGGTTGTATTACTTAAGATGATCAAATGTTGGGCATGTAACCCCGGGTACCCCAGAGTTGATGTATCAAATAACTCATTAGAGCATTAAGTGATTAAACTGAGGATGTAAAAGATAAAGTGGATAAAATAAGCTATAAAGAAGGAAGAAATAAAGAAAAAGAGAAGAACAGGGGGGCTGGACTGGCATGCGACCAGATTCGGCCTGCTCCTAGTTTCCCTAAGCAGTATCTGGCCAATTTGGCCCGAGTCAGCCCAAGACCCGGAGTCAAATCCGCCCCCCAGTCAGCCTCGTCCCCCGGGTGGGCCGGATTCAACATACCCCAGCGCACCGCGGGACACCCTCCTCAGCGCCGGACTCCCACCGAGTCTCCCACTGCACAGCTTCCACCTTGCACCAAGCTCCCCGCGTCACCAACGCTCTCCTCTGCGTGGGCTGAGACGGAGCCAACTCGGCCCATGGCGGGTCTCTCCTCCAGCCGCGTCAGCACGCCACCCCGCCGACAAAGGTCGGTGACTCGGGCGGGCCGACACCGCGGCCCACCCCGGGATGCCCTCGTGCCACCAGCCACATCCCGCCAGAATCCCCTGGGTGGGCCGAGACGGAGATAACTCGGCCCACCGCGGGCTGCAGCTTCTCCACCGCTAGGCCGACATTCACCAGCACTCCGGCTGGGCTTGATTCGGCAGTCTAGGTTCGACCTAAACGTTAACTCGGCTGGGAGAGGAATGATCCGGCTGGGGCACTGTTCACCGCCCAGGTCGGCCCCATTTCTCCCCCAGGCTGAGTTACCTACCTCCTTGGCCAAATTTCACTTCCCCGGGCCGAATTACTTCATCCCGGACGTCATTTCTCTTCTACCTGGACCCACCAGCAACCTCTACATTGACACGCTACCGAGTCAAGTCAAGCCTACGTCAGGTGCCAGTCTTGGGATGCCCTTTGGTCCAAGATGCTAGGGAATATGCTAGGCATTTTGGGAGATGCTAGGGAATATGCCAAGCATCTCCTAAAGATGCTAAGGAATATGCCGAAGGGATAAGACCAATGACTCAACAAAGGACAAGCTAACTAGGCAATGTTACAGGGGAGGCCCCCTGGAGGGCTCCTCTCCCTCTGCTCACTAGGATCATGGTTTCTTCTTCCTCTGCTCTCTCCATGAGAGGCATAAGAGTACAGCTGAACGAGCACCATTGTAGCCACAAGCATGGCAAGATATATGAGATTAGATGCAGGAGTAGAGGTGTTATCTCACTAGGAGAGCCTCAAACCTGGTATATCGTGTCTCTCTGAATTCTTCCGTATGAGGTCTTCACTTCATCATCCCTCTCCGGATTCCTCCATCGTCCATTCGGCCCCAACTTTATCCCATACCAGGCATCTGCCGTGACACCACCACGACAGTTGGCGCCCACCGTGGGGCTGATAAGCGGCGCTGGTTGGGCTACCATCCGGACGGGAACATCTTCGTCAAGCTCTGCTTCAGCATCGATCAAAGTTTTCTGCATCCTCTTCCTCAATGTACAGAGAGCAGGGGAGTTGGCATACGAGCCTCCCTTGTTGAGGTGTCTCAACCTTTTCCTCAACCTCTTCACCAACAGTACAGTAAGTCGTAGCTGACCCTTTGGGAATGACTCTACTAGATAACTCAACCAACATAGGCATGAGTTACCCTGGGTGTCACTCGGGGACTTTCATCTGGTTGTTCACCCCAGGGATGGGATAACTCAACCCGGGGACTAGCATGCATGCCTTTAGAATCACCTAAGGGTAGAAAAAGTTGCTCGGGGACTCAGTGCCGCCGTGCATAGAACAATAACTCAGAAAAGACTTAAGATATGCCATGATCTCATATATGTCCACTGCTTTGTGTCTTCAAGCTGTCTTGGACTAAAAAGTAGCTCACCAAGTCATTTGTAACTCGGATTTAACTCGACTCACCAAGTTGCATAGTAACTAGAGTTATACTCCATCTTGTCGGGTTGCCTTGTAACTCGGATTTGACTCAGTTAGCCGGATTACCAGGTAATTCAGATTTAACTCGGATTGCTGTTTTCAGCTTGCCAGGTCATCCGTAACTCGGATTGGTGTGTGCATCACCATGTCAGGTTACCAGTTAACCCGAATTTTACCTCAGTTTGCCTAATTACAGGTTTCCAGGTTACATGGTAACTCGGATTTTACTTCGGTTTTCCTAGTTACATGGTAACTCGGATTTTACTTCAATTTGCCTAATTACAGGTTTCCAGGCTACATGGTAACTCGGATTTTACTTCAATTTGCCTAATTACAGGTTTCTAGGTTACATGGTAACTCGGATTTTACTTCGGTTTTCCTAGTTACATGGTAACTCGGATTTTACTTCAATTTGCCTAATTACAGGTTTCCAGGTTACATGGTAACTCGGATTTTACTTCGGTTTTCCTAGTTACATGGTAACTCGGATTTTACTTCAATTTGCCTAATTACAGGTTTCCAGGTTACATGGTAACTCGGATTTAATTCGGCTTTCCTAGTTACATGGTAACTCGGATTTTACTTCAATTTTCCTAACTACAGGTTTCCTAATTACATGGTAACTCAAATTTTACTTCAGTTTGCCTAACTACAGGGGTAATTCGGGTTCGTTTCAGTTCCCTAGTTACAGGGTAACTCGGATTTTAACCCAGCTTACCAGGTTATCTTATACCTCAAATCAGTTTGTTCCATATCTGGGATAGCATGTGCCAGCATATCATTCATTCATCATATCAAATCTCGGATCTATATCTCGGATCCATATCAATGGAAATATGCCACGATATCATGAAGTCATATCATAACCCCAAATCATATCTCAGATCAATATCTCGGATCCAAATCTTTGGCGGTTTGCCAGCCAATCATAAGGCCATATCCTATCTCAACCAAATAACTCGGATCTAGGACTTATGTCGAATTTGAGTCAAGCAACTCAAACTCCCATCAGGTAACTCGGATTTGAGTCATGTGACTCGGATTGGAATCTTGTAACTCGGATTTTGGGTCAAGTAAACTCAAAACAGAGACTCATGTCAATTTTGAGTCATATAACTCAGCAATTATATCTCGGATGGGATAACTCGGATTATAATTCATAAGGCCAGAGCCAAATCAGGCCAGAAGCCAAAAGACTTACCCAAAAAGGTTAAGGCCAGAGCCGAATCAGGCCAGAAGCCGAAAAGAGTTAACCAAAAAGGGTTAAGGCCAGAGCCGAATCAGGCCAGAAGCCGAAAAGAGTTACCCAAAAGGGTTAAGGCCAGAGCCGAATCAGGCCAGAAGCCAAAAGACTTACCAAAAAAGGGTTAAGGCCAGAGCTGAATCAGGCCAGAAGCTGAAGAGAGTTACCCAAAAGGGTTAAGGCCAGAGCCGAATCAGGCCAGAAGCCGAAAAGAGTTACCCAAAAAGGGTTAAGGCCAGAGCCGAATCAGGCCAGAAGCCAAAAGACTTACCCAAAAAGGGTTAAGGCCAGAGCCGAATCAGGCTAGAAGCCGAAAAGAGTTACCCAAAAAGGGTTAAGGCCAGAGCCGAATCAGGCCAAAAGCCGAAAAGAGTTACCCAAAAAGGTTAAGGCCAGAGCCGAATCAGGCCAGAAGCCAAAAGACTTACCAAAAAAGGGTTAAGGCCAGAGCTGAATCAGGCCAGAAGCTGAAGAGAGTTACCCAAAAGGGTTAAGGCTAGAGCCGAATCAGGCCAGAAGCCGAAAAGAGTTACCCAAAAAGGGTTAAGGCCAGAGCCGAATCAGGCCAGAAGCCGAAAAGAGTTACCCAAAAGTGTTAAGGCCAGAGCCGAATTAGGCCAGAAGCCAAAAGACTTACCCAAAAAGGGTTAAGGCCAGAGCCGAATCAGGCCACAAGCCGAAAAGAGTTACCCAAAAGGGTTAAGGCCAGAGCCGAATCAGGCCAGAAGCCAAAAGACTTACCCAAAAAGTGTTAAGGCCAGAGCCGAATCAGGCCAGAAGCCGAAAATGACTTACCCAAAAGGGTTAAGGCCAGAGCCAAATTCGGCCAGAAGCCAAATGACTTACCCAAAAAGGGTTAAGGCCAGAGCCGAATCAGGCCTGAAGCCGAGAAGGACTTACCCAAAAGGGTTAAGGCCAGAGCCAAATTCGGCCAGAAGCCAAATTGACTTACCCAAAAGGGTTAAGGCCAGAGCCAAATTCGGCCAGAAGCCAAATGACTTACCCAAAAAGGGTTAAGGCCAGAGCCGAATCAGGCCAGAAGCCGAAAATGACTTACCCAAAAGGGTTAATGCCAGAGCCAAATTCGGCCAGAAGCCAAATTGACTTACCCAAAAGGGTTAAGGCCAGAGCCAAATTCGACGAGAAGCCAAAAGACTTACCCAGAAGGGTTAAGACTAGAGCCGAAGAAGGCCAGAGGTCAGGGATATATGAAAAGGACTACATGTCGGTAACAACTCTGGAGGTATTTTACATGAAGCCTATGCACGATTCTACGAATTCTACATAGCCTCCGGGACTAATGTTGGGGATGTAACCCCGGGTACCCCAGAGTTGATGTATCAAATAACTCATTAGAGCATTAAGTGATTAAATTGAGGATGTAAAATATAAAGTGGATAAAATAAGATATAAAGAAGGAAGAAATAAAGAAAAGGAGAAGAACAGAGGGGCTGGACTGGCATGCGACCAGATTCGGCCCGCTCCTAGTTTCTATAAGCCAATTTGGCCGAGTCACCAAGACCGAGTCAACCGCCTGATCAAGCCTGACCTCGTCCCCCGGGTGGGTCGAATTCAGCATACACCGACCCACCACGGGCCACCCTCCTTAGTGCCGGACTCCCACCGAGTCTCCCACTACACAGCTTCCACCTTGCGCCAAGCTCCCCATGTCACCAACGCTCTCCTCCGCGTGGGCCGAGACGGAGCCAATTCGGCCCATGGCGGGGCTCACCTCCAGCCGCGTCAGCACGCCACCCCGCCGACAAAGGTCAGTGACCCGGGCGGGCCGACACCGCGGCCCACCCCGGGATGCCCTCGTGCCACCAGCCACATCCCGCCAGAATCCCCCGGGTGGGCCGAGACGGAGATAACTCGGCCCACCGCGGGCTGCAGCTTCTCCACCGCTGGGCCGGCATTCACCAGCACTCCGGCTGGGCTTGATTCGGCAGCCTAGGTCCGAGTTAAATGTTAACTCGGCTGGGAGAGGAATGATCCGTCTAGGGAACTGTTCACCGCCCAGGTGGGCCCCATTTCTCCCCCAGGCTGAGTTACCTACCTCCTTGGCCGAATTTCACTTCCCTAGGTCGAATTACTTCGTCCCGGACGTAATTTCTCTCGTACCTGGACCCACCAGCAACCTCTACATCGACATGCTACCGAGTCAAGTCAAGCCTACGTCAG
This sequence comes from Avena insularis, assembly GCA_023614405.1. Classification (NCBI taxonomy): domain Eukaryota; kingdom Viridiplantae; phylum Streptophyta; class Magnoliopsida; order Poales; family Poaceae; genus Avena; species Avena insularis. The sequence continues at coordinate 473,126,662 of CM042696.1, read as the reverse complement.
GTGCCAGTCTTGGGACGCCCCTGGCTCAGATTGGCCCCTTTGGTCCAAGATGCTAGGGAATATGCTAGGCATCTTGGGAGATGCTAGGGAATATGCCAAGCATCTCCTAAAGATGCTAAGGAATATGCTGAAGGGATAAGACCAGTGACTCAACAAAGGACAAGCTGACTAGGCAAGCCCCACAAGACAGCTCATAGGAGTACTTTAGATGACATACCTTGTCCCCTGGGCTCCCCTTTATAAGGATCACTGGGGTAGCACTGGGGAGGCCCCCTGGAGGGCTCCTCTCCCTCTGCTCACTAGGAGCATGGTTTCTTCTTCCTCTACTCTCTCCATGAGAAGCATAAGAGTACAGCTCAAGGAGCACCATTGTAGCCACAAGCATGGCAAGATATATGAGATTAGATGCAGGAGTAGAGGTGTTATCTCACTAGGAGAGCCTCGAACCTGGGCATATCGTGTCTCTCTGAGTTCTTCCGTATGAGGTCTTCACTTCATCATCCCTTCCCGGATTCCTCCATCGTCCATTCGGCCCCAACTTTAGCCTATACCAGGCATCTGCCATGACACCACCACGACACCAAACGTTCTCGAGGACACATGGGAAGACTGTCAAGTACTTTCGCTTCATATAGTTGATTAATCTTCTTTAGCTTGCTAAGTGTTGTGTGGGTGAACCTGTGCTAATGTACCGACCTTCCTAGGACTAATACATACTTGTGATTATACCCCTTGCAAACATCCGTAAGTACAAGAAAGTAATTAAGGTAGAAACCTAACCACAACTTTAAACTCTAAGACCCTTACGTCCCTTGTGCAATGGTTTCCTAACGGGGGTTCAGGTTTACATCACTCCGCAACCCCTACGATTAGTAGCCAAATACACAATGCATTCCCCTAGGCCCATATAGGTGAAGTGTCATGTAGTCGACGTTCACATGACACCACTAGAAGAAGTACACCACAACTTAAATATCAAACTATTGAATCTTTCTCAACACAACTCCACTACTAACAACATGACTTCTCCCATGTCCTCAAGAACAAAACGAACTACTCACAAGACATCATATGGATCATGATTAGAGATGGAATAATGATGTATAAAAATCTGAACATAAATAATAATTTAATGGTTCACTCAATAGCATCAACTACAAAGAGTAATCAACACCGGGAAAGTTTCCCCTAAGAACTATGCAAGATTCAACGCAATTGTTACAGCAATATGGAGATGGTGATGAGGGTGCTCATGGTGATGATGGTGATGATGATGATGATCCCGATGAAGTCCAGCTTGATGGTGGTGTTGATGGCGACGGTCTCCCCTCTCCGGGAAGGAATTCCCCCGATAGAAATCTGTCTGCCAGAGAGATCTTTCTCTCTCGGTGTTTTCCGCCCCATAGAGGCGGCGAAATCTTTCTGTGGTCCCTCCCCGAATCTTAGGGTTTCGGGAGGATAATATACGCCAGAGGGGAGAGCCTGGAGTGGGCCAGGGCGGCCACACCACCTGCTGCGTGGCCTAGGGCTGCCCGTGCCAGGGGGTGGCGTGGCCCCCCTGTGGCCCATCTCCAGCCCCCCTTCTGGCTTCCTTCGTCTTCTGGAAAAATAGGATTTTCCGTATATTTTCCCAGATTTTCTGATGTTCGCGAATTTTGCCTCCAAACAGCACCTTTTTCATCAGAATCCTGACTGCAGCAGTCCATGCTCCAAAAGTCATCAACCAAGCAAAAACAGATGAAATAACATAAGTATCACCTCTCAATACGAAATATATCAATGAATAATAGTGAATTATGACATAGAATAGTGATGCAAAATGCACGTATCAACTCCCCCCAAGCCTAGACTTCGCTTGTCCCCAAGCGAAACTGAGCTCAATAAACATGAGCTCAGGTTTATGGAGTGAAGAGTCGATAAAAGAATACGGACAAGAAGCATCACATTCATCAAATACATATATAATAATAGAAGAAAACTCACTATTATATAACTCAACTTGTAATGAGTAAAGGAAACACAATAAAGATGCATGAAGTAAATCATAATTGGTAATGACAAACTTAGCTCTTGGTCGAAGAATAGTTGATAATTTGCTGGAGTTCACAAATAACTTGTTTTCAATGATAGATTTCATAGTAAACATCAAGATAAGAGCAATGTGCAAAACAAGGAACATAAGAAACATGATTGAATAAATCATCATATGAATGAATGAAACACAACAACTCAAAATACTTGCTGAGATAGAAGGGAGTAGGTTTACTGACTCAACTACAAAGTAAAAGAAAGGCCCTTCACAGAGGGAAGGTGGATTGCAAGTCTCATAAAGAGCTCCCAAAAATTATGATACTTACTAGCTTTCAGCTCTCATTGCCCCTATCATAGGCATCTTTAGGTGATTAAGGTTAAAGTGATCAAATATGAGGATATGCATTAACAAGTTGTAAATTGAGAATCTCATGTCCCTTGAATACGAGGGTCGCTCCTCATGCTACTCGAGTTTAGTCACCAGTAAGTTCTTGTCATCGTAAGCATATGTGTGTCATAGAGAACCGCCAACGGGGTACCCCTTGCCCGATGATACGGAAGAATCCCCATATCAAAATGACAAGGCAAGCAGACAACAAGCATCTCAGCAATCTTCTTATTTACCATGGGAATATGGTGCTTTTTTCTCTCTTTCCTCTTTTCATAATTTCTTTTTTTCTTTTTCTCTTTTTTCTCAATATTGGACTCTTTTTTTATAAGAAGAATGTGTCATAGATGCTCGTTATGGTTACGCTGCAGGTTTCCACCATGCCAGCATGGATTGGACCAGCGTCCTAGGCGTTTCTCTAACACATATGCATAACTCCATGGACTTACAAGCTCCCCTTTCATTTCACACCGACGACATCCATGGACAAAAGAACATGATATCAACTAGGTACAAATAACCTGTGCAATGTTGAAAGCGTTCCCCATGACAACATGGTTCTGCTAATTCACAACTTACAAAGCGCAAGCATATACGCAACATAGATGGGCACAATGGTTCAAGTTTATTAAATGCAAGAAAGTAAAGTGTGCCATCAAGTTCGTGAGAGCTTTAATCACTACTTTTCACATAACAAGTTTAATTTAGGAGGTAGATAAAACAAGAATTTACTTGGAATAGCAATAATGCTAATAGGTAGGTATGGTGGACACAAATGGCAAAGGTTTTGGTTTAAAGGAGTGGATGCACGAGAAAAATTCCCTCTCAATACAGGTTTTTGGCTAGCAAGGTTGGGTAGCAAGTATAAGAGTTGAAGGAAACAAACAAACATACAAGTGATAAAAACAAACATGCAATCTTCCTTGGAAGCACAAAAGATCTTAACTAGAGAATACTAAACTTATGAGCAAATCAAGAAAGAAAGATGATGAAATTATTTTTCTTTAGAATACTTTTATCTTTTTCATGCAACTCTCAAAAAATAGTGTTGCTACTGACCGGGCCAGGTTTGCCAAAACCAACTAAATTAACTCAATGATCCCAAAGTGATACCAATACTAACAACAAGATCAATCATATAACCACGAATTGAACACTAATATAAGCTATGCAGAAGAGTAAATGATAGAACTTCTCATTAATATTCCATAACGGTAACTCACACCAAGGGATACACATCTAACGAGAGAGGGGACACTTCCATAATGCAAACCATCCTACATAATAACTTCTCTATTCATGATATGACTCTACTAAAAAGGTAAGAAGATAGAAGATAGTGATGCGATACCGTGGCACTCCCCCAAGCTTGGAACAAGCTAAGGGGATGCCAAACCTGATGACGAATTACTCCTTCGGTGGTGGTGGTATCCTCTCGATGAGCTCTTTGATAAGTTTCCCCAAATCCTCAATCTCGAAGGTGAGATTGCGAATAAGCTGCGAGTTTTGCTCAATGCGGCTCATGATCATGTCGAGTTGAGAATTCTAGCTCTTGCTATTCTTTCCCCACTCTTCTTCCTTGAAGTCTTCTTTTCCTGCATGGCTAGAACGAGGCAAATCCGAATTAGAGGGTAATTTCTCCTTGGGCATATTCTGGTATTGATGCTCATGGATAAGGGTATGGAAAGGATTCTTGGTGCGTGGAGGAAGTGACCGTGGAGCCAAGCAGTGACGAGGAGCTTTCCCCCAGTCTACATCCGTGCAGTCCTTCTAACCCTGACAGGTTTTGTCACCACTCTAATGCTTGCAATGGTACTGCCGGTGTGCGGATGTTGGCCTTGCTCCTCTTCATCTTCACTCTTGATCTCCTTCTCCTTCCCGGTGTCTTGGAGGTCTTCCTCCATAGGCTCCTTCCCTTTATCCTTGGTAGACACCATTGTGCTTCTAAACTTTCAAAGAGTATGTCCTAGCAGAAACAGATCGAAACAAAAACACGGCGAGAACACGATATACGAACCTTGGGAGATCCGGGGGGTTATATATTACGAAGTTCATATCAAAAGGAAGGTACTAGGAGAAAACGAGTCGGAGGCGGAGTCCGGGGTGGACTCACCACCCTGGCTCCGTTTCCGTCCCTCTTTCGCTTCATAGCTTTCCTTATTGACTGAAAACTGCAAAAATATAGTTGGATTGTATTTTCTCGGAACTTTTCTTACCAGAACTGTTACCAATTTGAAAATGGACTCTGCAGGTCTCTGAATTTGGTATCTAGTAGATTCTTCCGGAGGCACCACTTGAATAACATCAATATCGTCATATTCATACACTTATTACTTGAGTCATAAAACCCTTCTCTTCCTTATTACACCATTATCTCCATTACCTAGAAATTTCTTTCTCACAAAACTCCACACAGTTCTCATTAGCAACATTAGTATATATGAAGTGATAAAACCTTTTGAGTCCAACTTCAACTGAAAACCATCAAAACATAAGCTAATGTAGAAATTCCTTCCGAAAACCCAAAAATAATTCAAGAAGTAGAACAAATAAAGAAGCAAATGCAAGAGTGGCAAAATATGTCAAAACAGACCAGCAGGTAAAGATCAATTTTTTCGAAAAGCTTATGTTGCTCAAATCAAAAAGTGCAAAACTAACGCAAGTTCAATAACAACCTGTGGCAGAAGCACAAAAAATTACAGCTAAATCGGACATACAGAGATCTCTCACGACTTTTTAGGGTGAAGCACAAAAATCTGTTTCGGGACAACAACTTTCCCAAATCTTACTTCTCTCTCATTAGAGGTTGATCTTGACACAAAAACCAAACAAAACGGATAAGGAGCGGTTATTACCAAAGTAATAACTTCCAAGACTCAAAGAAACAAAAACAAACTAAAAGCAAAAACAAATTGGGCTGTCTCCCAAAAAGCTCTTCCTTTATAGCCATTAAGATGGGCATGATAATTTTGGAGATGCTCACATAGGAATATGAATTGAAGTGAAAAAGAGCATTAAGAAGAAAAAGTACACATGTTTAAGTCTAACCAACTTCCTATGCAAGGGAATTTTGTAAACAAACAAGTTGTTGAAACCAGAAACTGCTTACATAAGAAGGCAAAAGAAGTGCAACACAAAAACTTTCAGCATAAAACGAGGAAACTTGATATTATTGAGATGCATAAGAACACTTTTCCCTCTCTCATAATAAATTTCAGTATCATGCATAAACTTAGCAATATAACTATCATAAGACCCGTCATAGGAATGATCACTTATTCTAACAGAAAACACAGGAATAGTAGCTCTCATAACGCTACTTTGAGAAACAATATTAGAGGTATCCTTAGAAAGGATAGTGTGTCCCTCTTCTTCATATTTAGTAACAAAGTCTTTCACATTTGCTATTATAGGTTCATCAACCCTTTGTTTATTATTTTCAACAGCTTCATTCATACTTTCATCAACCATATTAGCTATCATAGAATGTTCCTTTATCTTAACTGGGAAAGGCATTTTCTCAATATAAGGTTCAGGTAAGACATGATTAGCAGTATAAACTTCAGTATTTCTTGAAGGAACACTCTTAGCAACATCTTTATAAGGTTCATGATACTTATTCCACTTCTTTTTAGGCACTTCAATATAGGAAGCAAAAGCCTTAAAATAAGAAGCAATAGCTTGAGAGTCTAGACCATAGGCATTTTTAATATTTTGAAAGTCATCAGTTCCCATAAAAGATTCAATGCATTCATAATCATAATTTATACCTGACTTCCTTCCTTTGTCATTCTCCCAAGCTTCAGCATTGTCTTGAATATGGTCCAGAAGATCCCATTTAGCTTCTCCTTGCATGCGAGTGAATGATCCAGCACAAGAAGCATCCAATAAATCCTTATCATGTAGAGAAAATCTTGCGTAAAAGTTATTGATAATAATATTGTTGGGGAGCTCATGAATGGGACATTTGAGTATTAGTAATTTCAATCTCCCCCAAGCTTGGGCTGTACTCTCTCCATCAAGAGGCCAAAAGTTATATATTTGATTCCGATCTTTATGAATCTCACTAGGAGGATAAAACTTTGAATAAAAGAGAGGCACTATTTCCTCCCATTCTAGAGCTTAACCATTCTTCAGCAGCTTATACCATTCCTCAGCTCTTCCTTTCAGCGATAATGAGAATAACTTCTTCTTAACTTGATCTGTAGTAATACCTACACACTTGAACAACCCGCATAATTCGTGTATAAAGAGCAAATGATCACCGGGATGGATAGTTCCATTCCCAACATAGTAGTTATCCATAACACGATCAATAATTCTTGTAGGTATTTTGAAAGCATCATTCTCAGCAGGTGGTGGCTTATCTACTACCTTAGCAGTGGTAGTAGAATTACCAAATAAGAAACTCAGAGAATTATCCATAATGAAAATAAAGCAACTAGCAGAAGTAAACAATACTCATAGTAGAAGTTTCCTTTACCAGTTCCACTCTCCAATAGCGCTTCACTCCCCGGCAACGGCGCCAGAAAATAGCCTTGATGACCCACAAGTATAGGGGCTTGTTCGTCTGCGGTACCAAAGTTGGCAGGCCAGCGCATGGCGGTACCTAAGTTGCCTGAAATTACCGCGTTTCGAAAAGTTGGGCCGCCAACTACTGAGAGGGGCCATTTCGAGGCAAACTCATCTCACCCCTACCAAATACAAACATTCTGTTAAACCGCCCCGTGAAGTAGACGGTCGGGAACCACATGTCGGTTATCTGTCCTTGACGCGGGCACCAACGCGGCAACCTCTTAGGAAAATCGAGCAGCTAAGTGGATTGGATGCGTTGACCGATTTCACAAATCCTTTCCCAGCTTTCCCCTAGCACCGACTGCGTTGGAATCCACCCTCCAGGCAGGACGATCCCTTCGGACATTTGACTTCCGGGGCCAAGTTGTTGCGCCCAGTTGCTGCGCCCAGTCGCTGATACCGAGCTCCAATGGCGCATGCCGTAGCCGCCGTTGCGAGGCTCTAGCACGCCTCCGCCGCCGACGAGCCGAGCAGTTCGGAGGATGGCAGATCCTACTACCAAGGAAGAAGAAGTTCTGCCTACAAGCGGGTGAGCTACCCTTCTCTTTGCTATTCACACTAATTACAACTGCTAGCTGGCTACTGAACCTCAAATTGTTCCTTAGCCCAACGCTGACAAACATATTTTGTCCATAGTTTCCTGTCAAGTGGGATCTGCACGGACCCCCTTACCTGGTTACGGTAGTCCTCTATAGGTACGACTCCAAGGGCAAGTGGTATGGAAGCCATTATTTCACGATGGAAGAAGCACCTGCGCAGATCTGCACTATATCTGGTATGGTTGCTGCTCTGCGTAATCATGTTGAAGTATGGCCGAAGTAGACTGCAAAGTTCACTTCATGGATGAACGTGGCATCATGGTTTCTATATCGTGTGACAGTCAGCTAATTGCGTTGATGAAAAGGTATGCTTCGGATTGCATGTTTGAGCTGAATTGTGATGTACTGGATGTGGAAGCTGCTGCAACTAGGAGTCGCCCTTCTATTCTTGGACAGGGTGGTTGCTCGAACGCAATTAGCTCCTGGTAAGCAAAGGTCGCTTGGGGTTCGCATGTTTGTGTTGAATTGTAATTTTTGTTTTATTTACTCTGTAGATATTGGGCAGTTATGCCAGGAAGCATTGCAAGGTTAGAAACATGACTGCCGGGTCAGTCATTTTGCTGCCCGAAGAAATTAAAAACGAGTGGAAAGATGATGCTAGACATGATTCTGGTGCCCATTGTCCCGGCGATGCAGAGTACGTGAAGCTAAGAAAATTGGCACCGACGAAGAGGAAGAAGGCTTTAAATGAAGAATCCATTGGACGTGAAGGCTTGGCACCCAGGCTGCGGAAGAAGGCTGCTAGCAATGAAGATGCATAGTAGTGTGTTGAACTTGAACCTTTATATGTAATTCTGTTAAATTCTGGAGCTCTATGTGTGGCATGTTACTGGGTGAAACAATCTACCCACGTTCTCTGAGTAAAATGTAGCGTGACTTAGGGTTTGGAAACGCCCGAGTCAGTAGTTGAATCCGAAATTATGATTGTGCCACTGCTATCTGAAAACAAGGATCCACCGGTTCCACGATTGCTGAGGTGCAGGATGTCTCCAAATACGACAGAATGTAAGTGGCACAGAAATAAATTATTTAAGCTGCCACACTCCACGAAGCAGCAACTTATTTCAGATGCTGCACAACGACGTGGCAACATAAATAGCAATGTTCTCACCGATAATGCCTATACGAGGAGGAAATGGGTACCACTTTCTGGCCTAATCTTGAGCCCGTCTATCTCACCACCTCTCTGCTCCTGCATCCCCTGCATCTGGCGAAGCTCCCGGATCTCCAGTAACCGGGTGTACGTGCTTCCACTTTATAAATTGTGGTTGTGCCATTTGCATGCGGCCAAATCCACGTAGATTACGTTTAAACAAACCACCAATATCAGAATACACTAGTAGAAAAGGGGTCTTTGGTCCACGGTCACGTTCCCAATCCGGGACAGAGATCTAAATCGAGGCAGAAATTGATCTAAATCACAAATTCTTCCACAAATTAATCGAGACAGAGATCTAAATCGAGGCATTTCATTAATTCAACCACAAATTCTTCTAAACAAAGGTGCGATTTCACATCCTACATTAATTCAACCACTAGTCAACAATTTCACTTCCGCTGCCGCTGTCCTCCGAGCCGTCGGCTTCCTCGTCTTCGTCGGATGGAACCTCCACGATTTCCGCATTGTACGCGAGACGGAGCACCTCTTCGCGGTGAGCAGCAGCGATGACGGTGAACTTGGTCCGTCCAGGGATGGACCAGAACCTCTCCCGCCCTTCTCGGTTGCAGAGATCCCGGTGCACCACACGCCCGTAAACGATGCGGTTGCCAATCTTGGCCTTCCGCTCCTTCTTGAATAGACGGCCAGTATGGGCTAGCCGCCGCGTACCGGGGCATCGCCCTCTTCCATGCGGGCATCTGGCGGCGGCGCGCCGCGATTTCGCTCTCCATCACGGCTCTGCCGGGGACGAGGAGCGGAGCCACCGGCACCCCCGCATAGCTGATGCGCCATCCGTGGGGCATCGTCGCGGCCAGCGGCGCGAGGATGTCAAAGTGCGCGAACATCACCACCTCGTAGAAGATCAGCGAGGGCATCTCCATGGCGGCGCGGTGGAGATTGGAGAGGGAGCGAGGGGGTGGACGGCGCTGTGGAGATTGGAGAGGGCGAGGGGATGGGCGACGAAGCGACGAGCTGTGGCGCCTCCTATTTGTACACAAGGACGACGAAGCGACGGGTGGAATATCCAAGCGGCATTGTTCAGACAAAAGGAAGTAGTGCAGGGTTAAGACAAATTAACAGGCGACCAATTTTTTTACTCCCAGGACTCCGGGGCCAATAGTTCAGACCGCTAGGTCAACAAGTACAACTATTACAACTTAAAAAAGGCACGGGGCTTAAGCTAAATAGAACTAGTTAACACACATCTCCTTGATCTTCCTAATCTTAGCCCTATGCGCATCTTCCTACAAGAGCAAGGATCGAATGGTCTGCTCCTTCCTTTTAGCATCTTCCTTGCACAGCTTCAATTGTTTCTCTGCATCTTTCCTCATGCACTTGTCAATACTCGTAATTGTGAACTTCAGGACTTTGGCCTGGTGAAGATCCTTCCTTGCTTGAGTCAGTTCTTGCTCTGCTTTAGCCTTCAGGGCCAATGCCCCGTCCCTCTCCTTCTCTACTTTGCTAACCTTGTCTTCCACCCCCATGAGATCTCGCTTATGCTTGGTCGTGTCAACTGGTTCCCATAGCTTCATCTCAACACTATCAAGAAGTGGGCTGAATGCAGATTCTTTCAACTCAACAGTCATTTCCCATAGTTTGTCCAGCGTTTTCTGCATCGATTTGGGCCACTCTGGACCTACCCATTTGACAGCACCACAACTTCCACCTCGCATCATTGCACGATGTCCTTGACATCATAGAAACCTCCTGCTTGCGTTTCGTCCTTCGAACGCTACAAATTTAGCGGGCACATATCCATGTTTACATAGCAGAGGACTGTCTTCATCCGCTAAACCGTGATAGTCGGCGTAATACATCGTCTAGTTGGCCTAACACATCATACGCGCATGAGTAAACATAGTAGATCTGGCTAAAAAAATAGATAACTGGCCACAGATTATAGAGATAGAGATGAGACGACTCACATCAAAATCACTGTCCCTATCATCACGACGCGTTTCCTCGTCGTCTCCCCTTGAACCCATGGCGATAGGGGAGGGGGGTGGCTACCGGAGAGGGGATTTGGATGGTGGCGCCGTCGGCTTGCGGCTACGACAGGATGGGAGTGAAGTGGTGAATGTGGCTTCGAGGGGAAGGAAGAGAAGTACGGGGAGGAAGAGAAGTAATGGGGAAGTGACACTAGGATATGGCCCGCTCAACTCATGAGTCGTGACACTCGCAACAAGGGAGCCCTCGGTGTTGCCAGTTTGTCCAGAGCAAGCGTGGCCAATCATGCTGCAGAACAGACTACTCGCGGCTCGATCTCACGAAAACCATCCCAATCGTCCAAGCGCCCCGATCGAACGGTATGTAACAATCGACAAGTAGAACATCTATGTGAGGGTGTGCCTTCTAGAAGACTCGATCTAACGCTAAGGTTAGGGCTCTCCTAAGGTTAATTAGTATCCATATGCGGTTTATGAAAAGAACATGCATCCAATGACACAGGTGGATCTAGCTGTGGTTAATGAGAAGAGCAGACATGCAATGACACCGGTGATATGTAGTTTGTGGTAAGAAAACACATGCAATGACTCTGGTGATATGTGGTTTGTGGGAAGAACAGACATGCAATGACTCTAGCTGTGGTTAATGAGAAGAGCACACATGCAATGACACTGGTGGATCCATGTGTGGTTAACAAGAAGAACACACATGCAATGACTCTGGCTGTGGTTAATGATATAGTTTGTAAGAAGAACACACATGCAATGACTCTAGCTATGGTTCATGAAAAGAGCAGACATGCGATGACTCTAACTGTGGTTCATGAAAAGAGCAGAAATGCGATGCCACCGATGGATCCTTGTGTGGTCTATGAGAGGAACACACATGCAATTACACCGGTGGATCCTTACGTGGTTTGTGAGAATAACACACATGCAAAGACATTGGTGGATCCATGTGTGGTTGATGGGAAGAACACACATGCAATGACACTGATGGATATGTGGTTTGTGAGAAGAACACACACGCAATGACTCTAGTTGTGGTTCATGAAAAGAGCAGACATGCGATGACACTGGTGGATCCATGTGTGGTCTGTGGGAAGAACACACATGCAATGACTCTGGTGATATGTGGTTTGTGAAAAGAGCAGACATGCGATGGCACTGGGTGGATCCATGTGTGGTTTATGAGAAGAACACACATGCAAAGATACCAGTGGAACCATGTGTGGTTCATGAGAAGAACACACATGCAATGACTCTGGTGATATGTGGTTTGTGAAAAGAACAGACATGCAATGACTCTAGCTGTGGTTAATGAGAAGAGCAGACATGCAATGACACCGGTGGATCCATGTGTGGTCTGTGGGAAGAACACACATGCAATGACACTGGGTGGATCCATGTGTGGTCTACGGGAAGAACACACATGCAATGACACTGGTGGATCCATGTGTGGTCTGTGGGAAGAACACACATGCAATGACACTGGTGGATCCATGTGTGGTTCATGGGGAGAACACACATGCAATGACACCGGTGATATGTGGTTTGTGAGAAGAACACACATGCAATGACTCTAGTTGTGGTTCATGAAAAGAGCAGACATGCAATGACACTGGTGGATCCATGTGTGGTTCATGGGAAGAGCAGACATGCAATGACTCTGGTGGATCCATGTGTGGTCTGTGGGAAGAACACACATGCAATGACTCTAGCTGTGGTTCATGAAAAGAGCAGACATGCGATGGCACTGGGTGGATCCATGTGTGGTTTGTGAGAAGAACACACATGCAATGACACCAGTGGATCCATTGTAGTTCATGGGAAGAACACACAGGCAATGACTCTGGTGATATTTGGTTTGTGAAAAGAATAGACATGCAATGACTCTAGCTGTGGTTAATGAGAAGAGCAGACATGTAATGACACCGGTGGATCCATGTGGGGTTAATTGGAAGAACACGCATGCAATGACACTGGGTGTGGTTCATGATATGGTTTGTGAGAAGAACACACATGCAATGACTCTAGTTGTGGTTCATGGGAAGAACACACATGCAATGGCACTAGTGGATCCATGTGTGGTCTGTGGGAAGAACACACATGTAATGACACTGGTGGATCCATGTGTGGTCTGTGGGAAGAACACACATGCAATGACACAGGTGATATGTGGTCTGTGAGAAGAACACACATGCAATGACTCTAGCTGTGGTTCATGAAAAGAGCAGACATGCGATGACACTGGTGGATCCATGTGTGGTTCATGGGAAGAACACACATGCAATAACACTGGTGGATCCATGTGTGGTTTGTGGGAATAACACACATGCAATGACTCTGGTGATATGTGGTTTGTGAAAAGAACAGGCATGTAATGACTCTAGCTGTGGTTGATGAGAAGAGCAGGCATGCAATGACACTGGTGGATCCATGTCTGGTTAATGAGAAGAACACACATGCAATGACACTGGGTGTGGTTCATGATATGGTTTGTAAGAAGAACACACATGTAATGACTCTAGCTGTCGTTCATGAAAAGAGCACACATGCGGTGACTCTAACTGTGGTTCATGAAAAGAGCAGACCTGCGATGCCACCGGTGGATCCATGTGTGGTCTATGAGAAGAACACACATGCAATTACCCCGGTGGATCCTTACGTGGTTTGTGACAATAACACACATGCAATGACACTGGTGGATCCATGTGTGGTTCATGGGAAGAACACACATGCAATGACACAGGTGATATGTGGTCTGTGGGAAGAACACACATGCAATGACTCTTGTGATATGTGGTCTGTGAAAAGAACAGACTTGCAATGACTCTAGCTGTGGTTAATGAAAAGAGCAGACATGAAATGACACCGGTGGATCCATGTGGGGTTAATGAGAAGAAGACACATGCAATGACACTGGGTGTGGTTCATGATATGGTTTGTGAGAAGAACACACATGCAATGACACTGGTGGAACCATGTGTTCTTTGTGAGAAGAACACACATGCAATGACACTAGGTGTGGTTCATGATATGGTTTGTGAGAAGAACACACATGCAATGACACTAGTGGATCCATGTGTTCTTTGTGAGAAGAACACACATGCAATGACACTGGGTGTGGTTCATGATATGGTTTGTGAGAAGAACACACATACAATGACACTAGTGGATCCATGTGTGGTCTTTCGGAAGAACAAACATGCAATGACACTAGTGATATGTGGTCTGTGAGAAGAACACACATCCAATGACTCTAGCTGTGGTTCATGAAAAGAGCAAACATGCAATGACACTGGTGGATCCATGTGTGGTTCATGGGAAGAACGCACATGCAATGACACTAGGTGGATCCATGTGTGGTTTGTGAGAAGAACACACATGCAATGACACTGGTGGATCCATGTGCGGTTCATGGGAAGAACACACATGCAATGACTCTGGTGATATGTGGTTTGTGAAAAGAACAGACATGCAATGACTCTAGCTGTGGTTAATGAGAAAAGCAGACATGCAATGCCACCGGTGGATCCATGTGTGGTTTGTGAGAAGAACACACATGCAATGACATTGGGTGTGGTTCATGATATGGTTTGTAAGAAGAACACACATGCAATGACTCTAGCTGTGGTTCATGAAAAGAACACACATGCAATGACACTGGGTGGATCCATGTGTGGTCTATGGGAAGAACCCACATGCCATGACACTGGTGGATCCATGTGTGGTCTGTGCGAAGAACACACATGCAATGACACGGCTGATATGTGGTCTGTGAGAAGAACACACATGCAATGACTCTAGCTGTTGTTCATGAAAAGAGCAGACATGCAATGACACTGGTGGATCCATGTGGGGTTCATGGGAAGAACACACATGCAATGACACGGGTGGATCAATGTGTGGTCTATGGGAAGAACACACATGCAATGACTCTGGTGATATGTGGTTTGTGAAAAGAACAGATATGCAATGACTCTAGCTGTGGTTAATGAGAAGAGCAGACATGCAATGACACCGGTGGATCCATGTGTGGTTAATGATAAGAACACACATGCAATGACACTGGGAGTGGTTCATGATATGGTTTGTAAGAAGAACACACATGCAATGACTCTAGCTGTGGTTCATGAAAAGAGCAGACATGCGATGACTCTAACCGTGGTTCATGAAAAGAGCAGACCTGCGATGCCACCGGTGGATCCATGTGTGGTCTATGAGAAGAACACACATGCAATTACCCCGGTGGATCCTTACATGGTTTGTGACAATAACACACATGCAATGACACTGGTGGATCCATGTGTGGTTCATGGGAAGAACACACATGCAATGACACAGGTGATATGTGGTCTGTGGGAAGAACACACATGCAATGACTCTTGTGATATGTGGTCTGTGAAAAGAACAGACTTGCAATGACTCTAGCTGTGGTTAATGAAAAGAGCAGACATGAAATGACACCGGTGGATCCATGTGTTCTTTGTGAGAAGAACACACATGCAATGACACTGGTGGATCCATGTGTTCTTTGTGAGAAGAACACACATGCAATGACACTGGGTGTGGTTCATGATATGGTTTGTGAGAAGAACACACATGCAATGACACTTGTGGATCCATGTGTTCTTTGTGAGAAGAACACCCATGCAATGACACTGGGTGTGGTTCATGATATGGTTTGTGAGAAGAACACACATACAATGACACTAGTGGATCCATGTGTGGTCTTTCGGAAGAACAAACATGCAATGACACTAGTGATATGTGGTCTGTGAGAAGAACACACATCCAATGACTCTAGCTGTGGTTCATGAAAAGAGCAAACATGCAATGACACTGGTGGATCCATGTGTGGTTCATGGGAAGAACACACATGCAATGACACTAGGTGGATCCATGTGTGGTTTGTGATAAGAACACACATGCAATGACATTGGGTGTGGTTCATGATATGGTTTGTAAGAAGAACACACATGCAATGACTCTAGCTGTGGTTCATGAAAAGAACACACATGCAATGACACTGGGTGGATCCATGTGTGGTCTATGGGAAGAACACACATGCCATGACACTGGTGGATCCATGTGTGGTCTGTGGGAAGAACACACATGCAATGACACGACTGATATGTGGTCTGTGAGAAGAACACACATGCAATGACTCTAGTTGTGGTTCATGAAAAGAGCAGACATGCAATGACACTGGTGGATCCATGTGGGCTTCATGGGAAGAACACACATGCAATGACACGGGTGGATCGATGTGTGGTCTATGGGAAGAACACACATGCAATGACTCTGGTGATATGTGGTTTGTGAAAAGAACAGATATGCAATGACTCTAGCTGTGGTTAATGAGAAGAGCAGACATGCAATGACACCGGTGGATCCATGTGTGGTTAATGATAAGAACACACATGCAATGACACTGGGAGTGGTTCATGATATGGTTTGTAAGAAGAACACACATGCAATGACTCTAGCTGTGGTTCATGAAAAGAGCAGACATGCGATGACTCTAACTGTGGTTCATGAAAAGAGTAGACCTGCGATGCCACCGGTGGATCCATGTGTGGTCTATGAGAGGAACACACATGCAATTACACCGGTGGATCCTTACGGGTTTGTGAGAATAACACACACGCAATGACACTGGTGGATCCATGTGTGGTTTATGGGAAGAACACACATGCAATGACACATGTGATATGTGGTCTGTGGGAAGAACACACATGCAATAACTCTGGTGATATGTGGTCTGTGAAAAGAACAGACATGCAATGACTCTAGCTTTTGTTCATGAAAAGAGCAAACATGCGATGACACTGGTGGATCCATGTGTGGTTTATGGGAAGAGCAGACTTGCAATGACTCTGGTGGATCCATGTGTGGTCTGTGGGAAGAACACACATGCAATGACACTGGGTGGATCCATGTGTGGTCTGTGGGAAGAACACACATGAAATGACACTGGTGGATCCATGTGTGGTATGTGGGAAGAACACACATGCAATGACACTGGTGGATCCATGTGTGGTCTGTGGGAAGAACACACATGCAATGACACTGGTGGATCTATGTGTGGTTCATGGGGAGAACACACATGCAATGACACCGGTGATATTTGGTTTGTGAGAAGAACACACATGCAATGACTCTAGCTGTGGTTCATGAAAAGAGCAGACATGCAATGACACTGGTACATCCATGTGTGGTTCATGGGAAGAGCAGACATGTAATGACTCTGGTGGATCAATGTGTGGTCTATGGGAAGAACACACATGCAATGACACTGGGTGGATCCATGTGTGGTCTGTGGGAAGAACATACATGCAATGACACTGGTGGATCCATGTGTGGTCTGTGGGAAGAACACACATGCAATGACACAGGTGATATGTGGTCTGTGAGAAGAACACACATGCAATGACTCTAGCCGTGGTTCATGAAAAGAGCAGACATGTGATGGTACTAGGTGGATCCATGTGTGGTTTGTGAGAAGAACCCACATGCAATGACACCGGTGGATCCATGTGTGGTTCATGGGAAGAACACACATGTAATGACTCTGGTGATATGTGGTTTGTGAAAAGAAAAAACATGCAATGACTCTAGTTGTGGTTAATGAGAAGAGCAAACATGCAATGACACCGGTGGATCCATGTGGGGTTAATGATAAGAACACACATGCAATGACACTGGGTGTGGTTCATGATATGGTTTGTGAGGAGAACACGCATGCAATGACTCTAGTTGTGGTTCATGGGAAGAACACAAATGCAATGACACTGGGTGGATCCATGTGTGGTCTATGGGAAGAACACAAATGCAATGACACTGGTGGATCCATGTGTGGTCTGTTGGAAGAACACACATGCAATGACACGGTGATATGTGGTCTGTGAGAAGAACACACATGCAATGACTCTAGTTGTGGTTCATGAAAAGAGCAGACATGCGATGACACTGGTGGATCCATGTGTGGTTCATGGGAAGAACACACATGCAATGACACTGTTGGATCCATGTGTGGTCTGTGGGAAGAACACACATGCAATGACTTTGGTGATATGTGGTTTGTGAAAAGAACAGACATGTAATGACTCTAGCTATGGTTAATGAGAAGAGAAGGCATGCAATGACACCGGTGGATCAATGTGTGGTTAATGAGAAGAACACACATGCATGCAATGACACTGGGTGTGGTTCATGATATGGTTTGTAAGAAGAACACACATGCAATGACTCTAGCTATGGTTCATGAAGAGAGCAGACATGCGATGACTCTAACTGTGGTTCATGAAAAGAGCAGACCTGCGATGCCACTGGTGGATGCATGTGTGGTCTATGAGAAGAACACACATGCAATTACACCGGTCGATCGTTACGTGGTTTGTGAGAATAACACACATGCAATGACACTGGTGGATTCATGTGTGGTTCATGGGAAGAACACACATGCAATGACACAGGTGATATGTGGTCTGTGGGAAGAACACACGTGCAATGACTCTGGTGATATGTGGTCTGTGAAAAGAACAGACGTGCAACGACTCTAGCTGTGGTTAATGAAAAGAGCAGACATGCAATGACACCGGTGGATCCATGTGGGGGTAATGAGAAGAACACACATGCAATGAGACTGGGTGTGGTTCATGATATGGTTTGTGAGAAGAATACACATGCAATGACACTGGTGGATCCATATGTGGACTGTGAGAAGAACACACATGCAATGAGACTAGGTGTGGTTCATGATCTGGTTTGTAAGAAGAACACACATGCAATGACTCTAGCTGTGGTTCATGAAAACAACACACATGCAATGACACAGGGTGGATCCATGTGTGGTCTGTGGGAAGAACACACATGCAATGACACTGGTGGATCCATGTATGGTATGTGGGAAGAACACACATGCAATGACACAGGTGATATGTGGTCTGTGAGAAGAACACACATGCAATGACTCTAGATGTGGTTCATGAAAAGAGCAGACATGCAATGGCACTGGGTGGATCCATGTGTGGTTTGTGAGAATAACACACATGCAATGATACCAGTGGATCCATGTGTGGTTCACGGGAAGAACACACATGCAATGACTCTGGTGATATGTGGTTTGTGAAAACAACAGACATGCAATGACTCTAGCTGTGGTTAATGAGAAGAGCAGACATGCAATGACACCGGTGGATCCATGTGGGGTTAATGAGAAGAACACACATGTAATGACACTGGGTGTGGTTCATGATATGGTTTGTGAGAAGAACACGCATGCAATGACTCTAGCTGTGGTTCATGGGAAGAACACTCATGCAATGACATTAGGTGGATCCATGTGTGGTCTGTGGGAAGAACAAACATGCAATGACACTGGTGGATCCATGTGTGGTCTGTGGAAGAACACACATGCAATGACACAGGTGATATGTGGTCTGTGAGAAGAACACACATGCAATGACTCTAGCTGTGGTTCATGAAAAGAGTAGACATGCGATGACACTGGTGGATCTATGTGTGGTTCATGGGAAGAACACACATGCAATTACACTGGTGGATCCATGTGTGGTCTGTGGGAAGAACACACATGCAATGACTCTGGTGATATGTGGTTTGTGAAAAGAACAGACATGCAATGACTCTAACTCTGGTTAATGTGAAGAGCAGACATGCAATGACACCGGTGGATCTATGTGTGGTTAATGAGAAGAACACACATGCAATGACACTGGGTGTGGTTCATGATATGGTTTGTAAGAAGAACACACATGCAATGACTCGAGCTATGGTTCATGAAAAGGGCAGACATGCGATGACTCTAACTGTGGTTCATGAAAAGAGTAGACCTACGATGCCACCGCTGGATCCATGTGTGGTCTATGAGAGGAACACACATGGAATTACACCAGTGGATCCTTACGTGGTTTGTGAGAATAACACACATGCAATGACACTGGTGGATCCATATGTGGTTCATGGGAAGAACACACATGCAATGACACATGTGATATGTGGTCTGTGGGAAGAACACACATGCAATGACTCTGGTGATATGTGGTCTGTGAAAAGAACAGACATGCAATGACTCTAGCTATGGTTAATGAAAAGAGCAGACATGCAATGACACCGGTGGATACATGTGGGGTTAATTAGAAGAACACACATGCAATGACACTAGGTGGATCCATGTGTGGTTCATGGGAAGAACACACATGCAATGACACTAGGTGGATCCACGTGTGGTTTGTGAGAAGAACACACATGCAATGACACTGGTGGATCCATGTGTGGTTCATGGGAAGAACACATGCAATGACTCCGGTGATATGTGGTTTGTGAAAAGAACAGACATGCAATGACTCTAGCTGTGGTTAATGAGAAGAGCAGACATGCAATGACACCGGTGGATCCATGTGTGGTTAATGAGAAGAACACACATGCAATGACACTGGGTGTGGTTCATGATATGGTTTGTAAGAAGAACACACATGCAGTGACTCTAGCTATGGTTCATGAAAAGGGCAGACATGCGATGACTCTAACTGTGGTTCATGAAAAGAGTAGACCTGTGATGCCACCGCTGGATCCATGTGTGGTCTATGAGAGGAACACACATGCAATTACACCAGTGGATCCTTACGTGGTTTGGGAGAATAACACACATGCAATGACACTGGTGGATCCATGTGTGGTTCATGGGATGAACACACATGCAATGACACATTTGATATGTGGTATGTGGGAAGAACACACATGCAATGACTCTGGTGATATGTGGTCTGTGAAAAGAACAAACATGCCATGACTCTAGCTATGGTTAATGAAAAGAGCAGACATGCAATGACACCGGTAGATCCATGTGGGGTTAATTAGAAGAACACACATGCAATGACACGGGTGTGGTTCATGATATGGTTTGTGAGAAGAACATACATGCAATGACACTAGTGGATCCATGTGTGGTCTGTGAGAAGAACACACATGCAATGACACTGGGTGTGGTTCTTGATATGGTTTGTGAGAAGAACACACATGCAATGACACTGGTGGATCCATGTGTGGTCTTTGGGAAGAACACACATGCAATGACACTAGTGATATGTGGTCTATGAGAAGAACACACATCCAATGACTCTAGCTGTGGTTAATGAAAAGAGCAGACATGCAATGACACTGGTGGATCCATGTGTGGTTCATGGGAAGAACACACATGCAATGACACTAGGTGGATCCATGTGTGGTTTGTGAGAAGAACACACATGCAATGACACTGGTGGATCCATGTGTGGTTCATGGGAAGAACACACATGCAATGACTCTGGTGATATGTGGTTTGTGAAAAGAACAGACATGCAATGACTCTAGCTGTGGTTAATGAGAAGAGTAGACATGCAATGACACCGGTGGATCCATGTGTGGTTTGTGAGAAGAACACACATGCAATGACACTGGGTGTGGTTCATGATATGGTTCGTAAGAAGAACACACATGCAATGACTCTAATTATGGTTTATGAAAAGAACACACATCCAATGACACTAGCTGTGGTTCATGAAAAGAACACACATGCAATGACACTGGGTGGATCCATGTGTGGTCTATGGGAAGAACACACATGCCATGACACTGGTGGATCCATGTGTGGTCTGTGGGAAGAACACACATGCAATGACACGGCTGATATGTGGTCTGTGAGAAGAACACACATGCAATGACTCTAGTTGTGGTTCATGAAAAGAGCAGACATGCAATGACACTGGTGGATCCATGTGGGCTTCATGGGAAGAACACACATGCAATGACACGGGTGGATCGATGTGTGGTCTATGGGAAGAACACACATGCAATGACTCTGGTGATATGTGGTTTGTGAAAACAACAGACATGCAATGACTCTAGCTGTGGTTAATGAGAAGAGCAGACATGCAATGACACCGGTGGATCCATGTGGGGTTAATGAGAAGAACACACATGCAATGACACTGGGTGTGGTTCATGATATGGTTTGTAAGAAGAACACACATGCAATGACTCGAGCTATGGTTCATGAAAAGGGCAGACATGCGATGACTCTAACTGTGGTTCATGAAAAGAGTAGACCTACGATGCCACCGCTGGATCCATGTGTGGTCTATGAGAGGAACACACATGGAATTACACCAGTGGATCCTGACGTGGTTTGTGAGAATAACACACATGCAATGACACTGGTGGATCCATATGTGGTTCATGGGAAGAACACACATGCAATGACACATGTGATATGTGGTCTGTGGGAAGAACACACATGCAATGACTCTGGTGATATGTGGTCTGTGAAAAGAACAGACATGCAATGACTCTAGCTATGGTTAATGAAAAGAGCAGACATGCAATGACACCGGTGGATACATGTGGGGTTAATTAGAAGAACACACATGCAATGACACTAGGTGGATCCATGTGTGGTTCATGGGAAGAACACACATGCAATGACACTAGGTGGATCCACGTGTGGTTTGTGAGAAGAACACACATGCAATGACACTGGTGGATCCATGTGTGGTTCATGGGAAGAACACACATGCAATGACTCTGGTGATATGTGGTTTGTGAAAAGAACAGACATGCAATGACTCTAGCTGTGGTTAATGAGAAGAGCAGACATGCAATGACACCGGTGGATCCATGTGTGGTTAATGAGAAGAACACACATGCAATGACACTGGGTGTGGTTCATGATATGGTTTGTAAGAAGAACACACATGCAGTGACTCTAGCTATGGTTCATGAAAAGGGCAGACATGCGATGACTCTAACTGTGGTTCATGAAAAGAGTAGACCTGTGATGCCACTGCTGGATCCATGTGTGGTCTATGAGAGGAACACACATGCAATTACACCAGTGGATCCTTACGTGGTTTGGGAGAATAACACACATGCAATGACACTGGTGGATCCATGTGTGGTTCATGGGATGAACACACATGCAATGACACATTTGATATGTGGTATGTGGGAAGAACACACATGCAATGACTCTGGTGATATGTGGTCTGTGAAAAGAACAAACATGCCATGACTCTAGCTATGGTTAATGAAAAGAGCAGACATGCAATGACACCGGTAGATCCATGTGGGGTTAATTAGAAGAACACACATGCAATGACACGGGTGTGGTTCATGATATGGTTTGTGAGAAGAACATACATGCAATGACACTAGTGGATCCATGTGTGGTCTGTGAGAAGAACACACATGCAATGACACTGGGTGTGGTTCTTGATATGGTTTGTGAGAAGAACACACATGCAATGACACTGGTGGATCCATGTGTGGTCTTTGGGAAGAACACACATGCAATGACACTAGTGATATGTGGTCTATGAGAAGAACACACATCCAATGACTCTAGCTGGTTAATGAAAAGAGCGGACATGCAATGACATCGGTGGATCCATGTGTGGTTCATGGGAAGAACACATGCAATGACACTAGGTGGATCCATGTGTGGTTTGTGAGAAGAACACACATGCAATGACACTGGTGGATCCATGTGTGGTTCATGGGAAGAACACACATGCAATGACTCTGGTGATATGTGGTTTGTGAAAAGAACAGACATGCAATGACTCTAGCTGTGGTTAATGAGAAGAGTAGACATGCAATGACACCGGTGGATCCATGTGTGGTTTGTGAGAAGAACACACATGCAATGACACTGGGTGTGGTTCATGATATGGTTCGTAAGAAGAACACACATGCAATGACTCTAATTATGGTTTATGAAAAGAACACACATCCAATGACACTGGGTGGATCCATGTGTGGTCTGTGGGAAGAACACACATGCAATGACACTGGTGGATCCATGTGTGGTCTGTGGGAAGAACACACATGCAATGACATAGGTGATATGTGGTCTGTGAGAAGAACACACATGCAATGACTCTAGCTGTGGTTCATGAAAAGAGCAGACATGCAATGGCACTAGGTGGATCCATGTGTGGTTTGTGAGAAGAACACACATGCAATGACACCGGTGGATCCATGTGCGGTTCACGGGAAGAACATACATGCAATGACTCTGGTGATATGTGGTTTGTGAAAAGAACAGACATGCAATGACTCTAGGTGTGGTTAATGAGAAGAGCAGACATGCAATGACACCAGTGGATCCATGTGGGGTTAATGAGAAGAAGACACATGCAATGACACTGGGTGTGGTTCATGATATGGTTTGTGAGAAGAACACATGCAATGGCTCTATTTGTGGTTCATGGGAAGAACACACATGCAATGACCTGGATGGATCCATGTGGTCTGTGGGAAGAACACACATGCAATGACAGGTGGATCCATGTGTGGTCTGTGAAGATCACACATGCAATGACACTGGTGGATCCATGTGTGGTCTGTGGGAAGAACACACATGCAATGACACAGGTGATATGTGGTCTGTGAGAAGAACACACATCCAATGACTCTAGCTGTGGTTCATGAAAAGAGCAGACATGCGATGCCACTGGTGGATCCATGTGTGGTTCATGGGAAGAACACATGCAATGGCACCAGTGGATCCATGTGTGGTCTGTGGGAAGAACACACATGCAATGACTCTGGTGATATGTGGTTTGTGAAAAGAACAGACATGCAATGACTCTAGCTGTGGTTAATGAGAAGAGCAGACATGCAATGACACCGGTGGATCCATGTGTGGTTAATGAGAAGAACACACATGCAATGACACTAGGTGTGGTTCATGATATGGTTTGTAACACATGCAATGACTGTAGTTGTGGTTCATGAAAAGAGCAGACATGCGATGACTCTAACTGTGGTTCAAAAAGAGCAGACCTGCGATGCCACCGGTGGATCCATGTGTGGTCTATGAGAGGAACACACATGCAATTACACCGGTGGATCCTTACGTGGTTTATGAGAATAACACACATGCAATGACACGGGTGGATTCATGTGTGGTTCATGGGAAGAACACACATGCAATGACAATGGTGATATGTGGTGCAATGGGAAGAACACACATGCAATGACTCGGGTGATATGTGGTTTGTGAAAAGAACAGACATGCAATGACTCTAACTGTGGTTAATGAAAAGAGCAGACATGAAATGACACCGGTGGATCCATGTGGGGTTAATGAGAAGAACGCACATGCAATGACACTAGGTGAGGTTCGTGATATGGTTTGTGAGAAGAACACACATGCAATGACACTGGTGGATCCATGTGTGGTCTGTGAGAAGAATACACATGCAATGACACTGGGTGTGGTTCATGATATGGTTTGTGAGAAGAACACTCATGCAATGACACTGGTGGATCCATGTGTGGTCTTTGGGAAGAACACACATGCAATGACACTGGTGTTATGTGGTCTGTGAGAAGAACACACATCCAATGACTCTAGTTGAGGTTCATTTAAAGAGAAGACATGCAATGACACTGGTGGATCCATGTGTGGTTCATGGGAAGAACACACATGCAATGACACTTGGTGGATCCATGTGTGGTTTGTGAGAAGAACACACATGCAATGACTCTGGTGGATCCATGTGTGGTTCATGGGAAGAACACACATGCAATGACTCTGGTGATATCTGGTTTGTGAAAAGAACAGACATGCAATGACTCTGGTGATATCTGGTTTGTGAAAAGAACAGACATGCGATGACTCTAGTTGTGGTTAGTGAGAAGAGCAGACATGCAATGACACCGGTGGATCCATGTGTGGTTTATGAGAAGAACACACATGTAATGACACTGGGTGTGGTTCATGATATGGTTTGTAAGAAGAACAGACATGCAATGACTCTAGCTATGGTTCATGAAAAGAGCACGCATACGATGACTCTAGCTGTGGTTCATGGGAAGAGCAGACACACAATGACACTAGTGGATCCATGTGTGGTTCAAGGGAAGAACACACATGCAATGACACTGGTGGATCCATATGTGGTCTGTGGGAAGAACACACATGCAATGACACTGGTGGATCCATGTGTGGTTCATGGGGAGAACACACATGCAATGACACTGGTGGATCCATGTGTGGTTCATGAAAAGAGCAGACATGCAATGACACTAGTGGATCCATGTGTGGTTCATGGGAAGAACACACATGCAATGACTCTAATGGATCCATGTGTGGTCTGTGGGAAGAACACACATGCAATGAAACTGGTGGATCCATGTGTGGTCTGTGGAAAGAACACACATGCAATGACACAGGTGATATGTGGTCTATGAGAAGAACACACATGGAATGACTCTAGCTGTGGTTCATGAAAAGAGCAGATTTGCGATGGCACTAGTGATATGTGGTTTGTGAAAAGAACAGACATGCAATGACTCTAGCTGTGGTTAATGAAAAGAGCAGACATGCAATGACACCGGTGGATCCATGTGTGGTTAATGAGAAGAACACACATGCAATGACACTGGGTGTGGTTCATGATATGGTTTGTGAGAAGAACACACATGCAATGACACTGGTGGATCCATGTGTGGTCTGTGGGAAGAACACACATGCAATGACTCTGGTGATATGTGGTCTGTGAAAAGAACAAACATGCCATGACTCTAGCTATGGTTAATGAAAAGAGCAGACATGCAATGACACCGGTAGATCCATGTGGGGTTAATTAGACGACCACACATGCAATGACACGGGTGTGGTTCATGATATGGTTTGTGAGAAGAACATACATGCAATGACACTAGTGGATCCATGTGTGGTCTGTGAGAAGAACACACATGCAATGACACTGGGTGTGGTTCTTGATATGGTTTGTGAGAAGAACACACATGCAATGACACTGGTGGATCCATGTGTGGTCTTTGGGAAGAACACACATGCAATGACACTGGTGATATGCGGTCATGAGAAGAACACACATCCAATGACTCTGTGGTTAATGAAAAGAGGACATGCAATGACCTGGTGGATCCATGTGTGGTTCATGGGAAGAACACACATGCAATGACACTAGGTGTATCAATTTGTGGATTGTGAGAATAACACACATGCAATTACACTGGTGTATCAATGTGTGGTGGATGGGAAGAACACAAATGCAATGTCTCCGTGATATGTGGTTTGTGAAAAGAATGACATGCAATGACTCTAGTGTGGTTAATGAGAAGAGTAGACATGCAATGACACGGTGGATACATGTTTGGTTTGTGAGAAGAACACACCTGCAATGACACTGGGTGTGGTTCATGATATGGTTCGTAAGAAGAACACACATGCAATGACTCTAATTATGGTTTATGAAAAGAACACACATCCAATGACACTGGGTGGATCCATGTGTGGTCTGTGGGAAGAACACACATGCAATGACACTGGTGGATCCATGTGTGGTCTGTGGGAAGAACACACATGCAATGACATAGGTGATATGTGGTCTGTGAGAAGAACACACATGCAATGACTCTAGCTGTGGTTCATGAAAAGAGCAGACATGCAATGGCACTAGGTGGATCCATGTGTGGTTTGTGAGAAGAACACACATGCAATGACACCGGTGGATCCATGTGCGGTTCACGGGAAGAACATACATGCAATGACTCTGGTGATATGTGGTTTGTGAAAAGAACAGACATGCAATGACTCTAGGTGTGGTTAATGAGAAGAGCAGACATGCAATGACACCAGTGGATCCATGTGGGGTTAATGAGAAGAAGACACATGCAATGACACTGGGTGTGGTTCATGATATGGTTTGTGAGAAGAACACACATGCAATGGCTCTAGCTGTGGTTCATGGGAAGAACACACATGCAATGACACTGGATGGATCCATGTGTGGTCTGTGGGAAGAACACACATGCAATGACACTGGTGGATCCATGTGTGGTCTGTGGGAAGAACACACATGCAATGACACTGGTGGATCCATGTGTGGTCTGTGGGAAGAACACACATGCAATGACACAGGTGATATGTGGTCTGTGAGAAGAACACACATCCAATGACTCTAGCTGTGGTTCATGAAAAGAGCAGACATGCGATGCCACTGGTGGATCCATGTGTGGTTCATGGGAAGAACACATGCAATGGCACCAGTGGATCCATGTGTGGTCTGTGGGAAGAACACACATGCAATGACTCTGGTGATATGTGGTTTGTGAAAAGAACAGACATGCAATGACTCTAGCTGTGGTTAATGAGAAGAGCAGACATGCAATGACACCGGTGGATCCATGTGTGGTTAATGAGAAGAACACACATGCAATTACACTAGGTGTGGTTCATGATATGGTTTGTAACACATGCAATGACTGTAGTTGTGGTTCATGAAAAGAGCAGACATGCGATGACTCTAACTGTGGTTCAAAAAGAGCAGACCTGCGATGCCACCGGTGGATCCATGTGTGGTCTATGAGAGGAACACACATGCAATTACACCGGTGGATCCTTACGTGGTTTATGAGAATAACACACATGCAATGACACGGGTGGATTCATGTGTGGTTCATGGTAAGAACACACATGCAATGACATAGGTGATATGTGGTCTGTGGGAAGAACACACATGCAATGACTCTGGTGATATGTGGTTTGTGAAAAGAACAGACATGCAATGACTCTAACTGTGGTTAATGAAAAGAGCAGACATGAAATGACACCGGTGGATCCATGTGGGGTTAATGAGAAGAACGCACATGCAATGACACTAGGTGAGGTTCGTGATATGGTTTGTGAGAAGAACACACATGCAATGACACTGGTGGATCCATGTGTGGTCTGTGAGAAGAATACACATGCAATGACACTGGGTGTGGTTCATGATATGGTTTGTGAGAAGAACACTCATGCAATGACACTGGTGGATCCATGTGTGGTCTTTGGGAAGAACACACATGCAATGACACTGGTGTTATGTGGTCTGTGAGAAGAACACACATCCAATGACTCTAGTTGAGGTTCATTTAAAGAGAAGACATGCAATGACACTGGTGGATCCATGTGTGGTTCATGGGAAGAACACACATGCAATGACACTTGGTGGATCCATGTGTGGTTTGTGAGAAGAACACACATGCAATGACTCTGGTGGATCCATGTGTGGTTCATGGGAAGAACACACATGCAATGACTCTGGTGATATCTGGTTTGTGAAAAGAACAGACATGCAATGACTCTGGTGATATCTGGTTTGTGAAAAGAACAGACATGCGATGACTCTAGTTGTGGTTAGTGAGAAGAGCAGACATGCAATGACACCGGTGGATCCATGTGTGGTTTATGAGAAGAACACACATGTAATGACACTGGGTGTGGTTCATGATATGGTTTGTAAGAAGAACAGACATGCAATGACTCTAGCTATGGTTCATGAAAAGAGCACGCATACGATGACTCTAGCTGTGGTTCATGGGAAGAGCAGACACACAATGACACTAGTGGATCCATGTGTGGTTCAAGGGAAGAACACACATGCAATGACACTGGTGGATCCATATGTGGTCTGTGGGAAGAACACACATGCAATGACACTGGTGGATCCATGTGTGGTTCATGGGGAGAACACACATGCAATGACACTGGTGGATCCATGTGTGGTTCATGGGAAGAACACACATGCAATGACTCTGGTGGATCCATGTGTGGTCTGTGGGAAGAACACACATGCAATGACACTGGGTGGATCCATGTGTGGTCTGTGGGAAGAACACACATGCAATGACACTGGTGGATCCATGTGTGGTATGTGGAAAGAACACACATGCAATGACACAGGTGATATGTGGTATGTGAGAAGAACACACATGGAATGACTCTAGCTGTGGTTCATGAAAAGAGCAGATTTGCGATGGCACTAGTGATATGTGGTTTGTGAAAAGAACAGACATGCAATGACTCTAGCTGTGGTTAATGAAAAGAGCAGACATGCAATGACACCGGTGGATCCATGTGTGGTTAATGAGAAGAATACACATGCAATGACACTAGGTGTGGTTCATGATATGGTTTGTGAGAAGAACACACATGCAATGACATTCGGTGGATCCATGTGGTCTGTGGGAAGAACACACATGCAATGACACTGGTGATATGTGGTTTGTGAGAAGAACACACATCCAATGACTCTAGTGGATCCTTACGTGGTTTATGAGTGGTTTATGAGAAGAACACACATCCAATGAACTCTAGTGGATCTATCTTGGCATAATTTGATGTATGCCATGATGTATTTCATTGTACAAGACACTCACTTTCCATTTTTATACTACTCAGTATCGCCCTTGGTTTTATGTGGTACTACTCAGTTTTGCCCCCCTCTCTCTATCTTTCGTAGAAGCACAAGTCATGCTCACCTCTGCTACTCACGATTGGTTATCACAGTTGTCACGCGGATCGTGCGCACCAACCGTTGATTCTGTGCGATCCAACGATGATCGTTGCACACGTTGTGCCCTTCACAGTAATGGTCAGACAGCATGGACGTCTCCCTCAGCGAGACTTCTACAAGAAGGAACACGATGTCGTCCATGGAAAAAGTCGTCGAGCGGTCATGTCATGTTTAATCAAGTCTGAAAAGCCTACTACTGCTACTACTATGCCACAACGCATGCGCCATCGAGTGCACTCGCCGATGGACAACTGCAATTTATTGCCACTTTATTTTAGTAAGACATATCCCATTTTTTATGCAGCGGCTCTCAATCGCCAATTTTGGGGCCGTGTCAAACTTCGTACATAGAAATTGTGTGTGCGCCCTTTGCATGCGGCTCAATACAGAACTGCCATGCTTGGCCCGGGAAAAAACGTGACGTACTGTGCGTGTGTCGCGGTGCAGTGATCGACTGCGGCGTGTTGCACGGTGGTGCAACGAAACGTGCCTTGCTTCTATCCACCTTAACTATAGAGCCCCTCTCCGCACACCCACTCCCACTCTTGCTCACTGTCCCCACGCAACCCTCTCCATTGTCCCACCAGCATCCGCAAACTCCCGAGAATACCCCGTCCACGCCGGCGATGGCCGAGGAGGATAAGGTGGCCATCGTCGCCTCCGTGGCCACCGGTGAGGAGGCCGTCTCTCGCGGTCCCCTCGACGCTGAAAGCACCGTTGTCCCTGTCCGGGCCCTAGTGGAGGCATCGATGGCGCCGTCGTTCCGTCAGGCCCCCATCCAGCTACCGGCGGCCGCGGAAGAGGAGCCCCCCGCCGGCGAGGAGGCCCCCACCGGTCACAAGCAGATCATGCACTTCTTGGGCACCTACGATCCAGATAAGTACATCGCTCCGTTGAACCCATACGACACCGGAATGGACGACCTATGGTCAGAGGTAACTAGGGTTTGCTCCCCTCCCCTGGTTCTTCTACCGTTTGTTAGAAGTAATGGGCTGATCTATATAAAATTTAGCTGGTATTGTCATGTTTAATATTCTGGAATTAATCATGGAAATTGTGCCTAATTATCCAACACCGTTCCCATCGTTGGATGCTAGATATTGGTTTATTAGGATTCGCATGTTCGCATTTTGATTGCTCGATCTTCTTACATCATCTACTCCCCCATTTTCCTTTTCTTCCAATAGGTTTCCGGCAGCAACGTCTGCAGCGATGACGAGTCCATTCACACCAAGGCTCGTCAGTCTTGAGGGAGGTTACGGCCGCCAAGACGATGACTACCACACGGGCCCTTACTACAGCTGCCCCTTCCACAAGGGGATCGCCTACTGCTTGACGAGTCGCGCTGCTGGCGGCACCAACTTCAACACCTTACTGAAGCATGCAGAGGCCGCGGGCTCTGGCATCCACAAAGCGGCAAACGAGATCGTGAACATCAGCGCCTACATCGCTGAACACCGACTCTTGGCATTCACCTCGAAACCTCAGTGGTGGCCATCAAACAGGTCGCATGCCTCCAATCAGGCCCAAGGCCCCAAGTCCAAGCTGGGCAAGAAGTGGCGAAGCACCAGAGGAGATGGCGGAGGCGCGGCGCTGCAGGATGTGCCTGCAGCTATGGCGGCTGCCCCTGCTGCTAAGTAGCTTCTTTCTAGCTATATCCTATTTCTGGCTGAATGCATCGAACCTCGTTAAGCAACCTACTTTCTATCGCTATATCCTATTTAGCGCCTGACTATATCTACATTTGTTTTGTTTATGAATGAATGTATTCTGCACGGTGTGATTTGTTGCTCTAGATTTGCTACCGATCGGAGGCAAAAAGAGGTCCAAAAGGGAGCGAAATATCAAAGTGAGAATCTTCTCTAGATTTGCTACCAATTTGGGAAAAATGAAACATATCTATTTAGCGAGAGAGGAAAAGGGTACTCTTTCAAACTGCCAGTTAACGAGCTACCATCTTGACAAGATACAAGACACATACATAAACATAACACAAAGAGGGTTAAATTTATTTTACTACTCTCACTTGAGGCGCTAGCCATCTTGACAAGCTAACTGAGTTCCACAAAACAGAAACATAACACTAAGAAGTAAAATTTAATTCACTTCTCATTAGACCACTTGAGGCACTTGCCATCGTTCCTAGGCGACCAACTGCGATCATTCCAGGTGGATCTTACATTATTGGCCCTCCACAGCTCACAAAATGCAAGTTCGTCCCACCTGGCATCTGACTTGGCTTCCCTATCTTCAGCGTCCTACGGCACAATTAGCGGTGCATCACAGGCCTGCTTGTTGCCGCTAGAAGATGCTGCCTCTCTGTTTGCTGCTTCAGCTGCAGCCTCTCTGTCAGCTGCTTCTTCAGCTGCAAGCTCTCTTTCAGCTGCTTCAGATGCAGCCAATTTCTTTGCATCTTCAGCTTCAAACTCAGCTATTCCGCATTTTCTACGAAGGGCTCCCCTAAGCTCGTCTTCCCTCTTGCAAATAGGGCAAAACACGAGGTAATATAGAAAAAATGGATCTTCTTGTACAGCTGGTAGGTCACGTAAGCATCTATGGCTGCATACTTCAGGTTTATATCAGACAACAGCCACTCGTCCCAGAAATCGTGCCTATCCGTAGGGAAATCTTCCTTCATTTTATCGTACGACTCATCGAGGATTCTAGTTGCGAGTGATGCCATTCCATCCTTCCTTGAGCCCCCTAGGATCTTGACAAGACTCTGAATATCGATCAACTTGTGCACAGGAATTATAATTCCCTCTTGATACAATTTCGAAAAATCAGTTCTTTTATCGACATGTGAAAACAATTCCCTTTTCTACAAGGCTGGCGCGTCGGACTTTTCCTGTCAGTCCTAAAAGTATGTAGTTTGTCATCACCAAAATTTGTAACTACAAATATTTTGTCAATGCAAGATCATCATATCAATATAATTTTGAAAAGTTTAGTAAATGCAAGATCAAGACTCTCAACATTGTATTGTCATAATTTATTCGGTTTTGCTATTTCTCGATCATTGAGCAGGTTGCACATTTCTTTTAACTACGGTTGCACTTTTCTTAGGTGATTGAGACTAAAGAAAATCTCCGTCGATTGAGACATAGGAAAACCCTAATTTATTTGGTCCTAAATAAAATCCAGTAGTTGCAAGATGAGCAAGTGGATAAAGAACAAGAGGAGAAAACCCTAAAAGCGGTTAGCTCTGAGAGCATCTACAAACCGGGAGAGGTGGTAGACGAGGCGTTTTCCGCATGGCAGGTTGAGCAGCGGCGACTTCACTCCTTCATATGGGTGCTCCAGGGTGTACTCGAGGTCCAATCCAACAAACTTGTCCTCGTCTATCCCAAGCCAACCCTCGTACATCCTCAGGACATGCACCGCTGTCTCCTCCTCGTTGGTGTAGACAACATCTATCTTCTTGTTGTCATGGGTAGTGAAGCTTGTCTCTAGAGTGCGTAGACCTTCCATGGCAGCAAGGAGAAGACGGGAAGAAGATAGTAGATGCCAGGAAGAAGAAGAGTGGTTTACTGCGAGCAGGGAATGGTGGAACCGTCAATGCGCTTTTATGGTAGGGGTTAACAATTGGGATAGAAGTCCAAGTAGAGACACGTGGTGGTGGCGTTCCGACCGAGTAAACAAAAATAATTATAACAACGATACATGGGCCTGTTTTGTCACGTCAATACACCGGGTAGGGGTGTTGTCCTATCCACTATGCCAATCTGCAAGCCTACGTGGCCACCCCGCCTAGCGACGGAGAGACATAACGGCGAAGCTGACAAGGGGCCCAACTTGACGCCTTAGCCTGATTTTTTGTATTGAAGCGTAAAGTTGAATTCGTGTCGAAAAAGACCCTCACAGTATTTGGCACACCAACTGTAGTCATCCCAACTGATTTCAGGGAACTTGGGTACCGCGTTGCCTGTACACCCCAACTTTCGGGCCACAAAATGATATTCTCCAAGTATAGGGGGTGTATCGCAGTATTTTCGATAAGTAAGAGTGTCGAACCCAACGAGGAGCAAAAGGTGCTGACTAGTGGTATGGATCAGGAAATCTCGCAAATACTTAGCAAACAGATTTTTAGGGTTTTTGATAAAGCAAGTAAACAAAATGAGTAAATAAAAGCGGTTGGAATAAATGCAGCAAGTGGCCCAATCCTTTATGCAGCAAAGGACAAGCCGGTTGCATTACTTAAGATGACCAAACGTTCTCGAGGACACATGGGAAGACTGTCAAGTGCTTTCGCTTCATATAGTTGATTAATCTTCTTTAGCTTGCTAAGTGTTGTGTAGGTGAACTTGTCTAATGTACTGACCTTCCTAGGACTAATACATACTTGTGATTATACCCCTTGCAAACATCCATAAGTACAAGAAAGTAATTAAGGTAGAAACCTAACCACGACTTTAAACTCTAAGACCCTTCGTCCCTTGTGCAATGGTTTCCTAACGGGGTTCAGGTTTACGTCACTCGCAACCCCTACGATTAGTAGCCAAATACACAATGCATTCCCTAGGCCCATATGGGTGAAGTTTCATGTAGTCGGCGTTCATGACACCACTAGAAGAAGTACACCACAACTTAAATATCAAACTATTGAATCTTTCTCAACACAACTCCACTACTAACAACATGACTTCTCCCATGTCCTCAAGAACAAACGAACTAATCACAAGACATCATATGGATCATGATCAGAGATGGAATAATGATGTATAACAATCTGAACATAAACAATAATTCAATGGTTCACTCAATAGCATCAACTACAAAGAGTAATCAACAAGAAAGTTTCCCTAAGAACTATGCAAGATTCAACGCAATTATTACAGCAATATGGAGATAGTGATGAGGGTGCTGATGGTGATGATGGTGGTGATGATGATGATGATCGGATGAAGTCCACTTGATGGTGGTGTTGATGGCGACGATCTCCTCTCTCCGGGAAGGAATTCCCCGTAAATCTGTCTGGCGGAGAGATCTTTCTCCTCGGTGTTTTCCGCCTTGATGAGGCGGAATCTTCGTGGTTGCTCCCGAGTCTTAGGGTTTGGGAGGATAATATCGCCAGAGGAGACTGGAGTGGGCGAGGTAGCCACACCACTGTTGGCGCGCGACCTAGGGGCTGCCAGGAGGTGGTGTGGGCCCGTGGCCCATCTCCAGCCCTTCTAGCTTCCTTAGTCTTACGGAAAAATAGGATTTTCCGTATATTTTCCGGATTTTCTGATCTTAGCAATTTTGCCTCCAAACAGCACCTTTTCCATCGAATCCATTGCAGCGGTCCATGCTCCAAAAGTCATAAACCATGCAAAAACAGATGAAATAACATAAGTATCACCTCTCAATACGAAATATATCAATGAATAATAGTGAATTATGACATAGAATAGTGATGCAAAATGGACGTATCAACCCACACAACACTTAGCAAGCTAAAGAAGATTAATCAACTATATGAAGCGAAAGCACTTGACAGTATTCCCATGTGTCCTCAAGAACGTTTGGTCATCTTAAGTAATACAACCGGCTTGTCCTTTGCTGCATAAAAGATGGGGCCACTTGTTGCATTTATTCCTCTTGTCTTTTATTTACGTGCCGTTTACTTGCTTTATCAAAAACCCTAAAATCCGTTTGCTAAGTATTTGCAGAATTCTGATCCATACCACTAGCACCTACGCTCCTCATTGGGTTCGACACTCTTACTTATCAAAATCTTGCGATACACCCCTATACTTGTGGGTCATCAAGACTATTTTACGGCGTCGTTGCCGGGAGTGAAGCGCTATTGGAGAGTGGGCGGTAAAGGAAACTTCTCTTGTGAGTATTGTTTATACATTAGTTGCTTTATTTTCATTATGGATAATTCGCTAAGTTTCTTATTTGGTAATGCTACTACCACTTCTAAGGTAGTAGATAAGCCACCACCTGCTGAGAATGATGCTTTTAAAATACCTACAAGGATTATTGATCGTGTTATGGATAACTACTATGTTGGGGATGGAACTGTCCATCCCGGTGATCATTTACTCTTTATACACGAATTATGCGGGTTGTTCAAGTGTGTAGGTATTACTATAGATCAAGTTAAGAAGAAGTTATTCTCATTATCGTTGAAAGGAAGAGCTGAGGAATGGTATAAGCTGCTAAAGAATGGTTAAGCTCTAGAATGGGAGGAAATAGTGCCTCTCTTTTATTCAAAATTTTATCCTCCTACTGAGATTCATAAAGATCGGAATCAAATATACAACTTTTGGCCTCTTGATGGAGAAAGTACAACTCAAGCTTGGGGGAGATTGAGGTTACTAATGCTCAAATGTCCCATTCATGAGCTCCCCAACAATATTATTATCAACAAATTTTATGCAAGGATCCCTCTACATGACAAGGATTTATTGGATGCTTCTTGTGCTGGATCATTCACTCGCATGGAAGAAGCTAAATGGGATCTTCTAGACCATATTCAAGATAATGATGAAGCTTGGGAGAATGACAAAGGTAGGAAGTCAGGTATAAATTATGATTATGAATGCATTGAATCTTTTATGGGAACTGATGACTTTCAAAATATTAAAAATGCTTATGGTCTTGATTTACAAGTTATTACGAATTTCTTTAGGGCTTTTGCTTCTTATATTGAAATTCCAAAAAGGGGATGGAACAAGTACCATGAACCTTATAAAGATATTGTTGACTGTGTTCCTGTTGGTTGTGCTGAGTATTGCACTATTGATCCCATCTTACCCGAACCTTATATCGAGAAGATTACCTTCCTAGATAAGGTAAAGGATCATCCTATGATAACTAATGTAATCACCAAAAGTGAAAAGAGAACTGTAAAACCTGATGAACAAATGAACGTTGAACCTGTGGTAGCAATTGTGAAAGACCTTGTCACTAAAAGCATAGAAGATGAACACATAGTCTTTTGTGAGGATGCTTCTAATATTGTTTCACATCCTAATAGAACTAAAAAAGCTAGTGTTCATGTGCTTTATGTTAGAATTGGTGATCATTGCTATTATGGTTTATGTGATATTGGTGCAAGTTTTAGTGCTATTCCTTATGAGCTTTACAGAGAAATTATGCATGAAATCAGTCCCTGCGAATTGGAAGAGATTGATGTGGTTATTCACCTTGCTAATAGAGAGACCATCTCTCCAATTGGTATTGTATGAGACGTGGAAGTTCTTTGTGGTAAGATTAAGTACCCTGCTGATTTTCTAGTACTCGTTCAGCTGCTAGTAAAACTTATCCTATTATTTTTTGTAGACCTTTCTTGAGTACTTGTGGAGCTATTATAGATTTCAAAAGGGAGAAAATCTTGACTAAGTTTGATGGGGAATCTTATGAGTTTAATTTCTCGAGATTCGCTAAAGAACCTTGTGAAGAGGAAACCCATAATGAGGATTTTAAAGTTGAACAACTTGCTTCTATTTCTCTTGCTCCTAACAATGCTTTTCAGCAATTTATGGAAGATCATAAAAGTGAAATCTTCATGGAAGAAAGGAATGAGATTGACGAGATTCTCCGTGATCAGCCTAAGATGCTTAAGCATAACTTGCCTGTAGAAGATTTGGGTACCACGTTGCCACCTAAAAAGGATCCGGTCTTCGATCTAAAACCTCTCCCTGATGATCTTCAATATGCTTATATTGATGATAAAAAGATATATCCTGTTATTATTAGCTCTAAACTTTGAGGAAAGGAAGAAGAAAGGTTATTGGAGGTTTTGAATAAACACCGAGGAGCTATGGGCTATACTCTGGATGATTTAAAAGGGATTTCAACTACTATATGTCAGCATTCTATCAACATAGAACCAGATGCAGAGCCAGTAGAAGAGCACCAACGACGTTTAAATCCTAAGATGAAGGAAGTGGTAAGGAATGAGGTATTGAAACTCCTTGATGCTAGTATTATTTACCCTATTGCTGATAGTGAATGGGTTAGTCCTGTTCATTGTGTTCCTAAAAAAGGAGGTATTACCATTGGTTCCTAATGATAATGATGAGCTTATTCCTCAAAGAATAGTAGTAGGCTATAGGATGTGCATTGATTTTAGAAAAGTCAATAAAGTTACTAAGAAAGATCACTACTCGCTTCCTTTTATTGATCAAATGTTGGAAAGGTTGTCTAAAAAGACCCATTTTTGTTTTCTTGATGGTTATTCTGGTTTCTCTCAAATTGCGGTTAAATAACAAGATCAAGAAAAAAATACTTTTACTTGCCCTTACGGAACTTATGCTTATAGATGTATGCCTTTTGGTTTATGTAATGCTCCTGCTACTTTTCAAAGGTGCATGTCTGCTATTTTTCATGGTTTTGTGAGGAAATTGTAGAAGTGTTCATGGATGACTTTTTCATCTATGGAACTTCTTTTGATAATTGTCTCCACAACCTTTATAAAGTTTTGCGAGAGATGTGAAGAAACTAATCTTGTTCTTAATTGGGAGAAATGCCACTTCATGGTTAATGAAGGGATTGTCCTTGGGCATAAAGTTTCTGAAAGAGGCATAGAAGTTGATAGAGCTAAGGTTGAGGCAATCGAGAAGATTCCATGCCCAAGAGACATCAAAGGTATTCGTAGTATCCTTGGTCATGCTGGTTTCTATAAAAGGTTTATTAAAGACTTTTCTGGGAAATCAAAACCCCTCACTAATCTTCTTCAAAAAGATGTACCCTTCGTTTTTGATGATGATTGTAAGGGAGCTTTTGAAACTCTTAAGAAGTATTTAACTACAACCCCTATTGTTCAACCACCTGATTAGAGTTTACCCTTTGAAATAATGTGTGATGCTAGTGATTTTTCTTTGTAGGTGCTGTCCTTGGGCAACGAATTGATAAAAAGTTAAACGTTATTCATTACGCTAGTAAGACTTTAGGCGCTCAAAGGAATTATGCTACTACAAAAAGAATTTCTAGCTGTCTGTTTGCTTGTGATAAGTTTAGACCCTATATTGTAGACTCAAAGTCACCATTCATACTGATCATGCTACTATTAAATACCTTATGCCGAATAAGGAGCTGAGCCTAGTCTTATTAGATGGGTGCTGCTTTTACAAGAGTTTGATCTACATACAGTAGATAGGAAAGGTGATGAAAACCCTTTAGCTGATAATTTATCTCGATTGGAAAACATCTCTTTTGACCCTATGCCTATTAATGATAGTTCCCCAAATGAGCAGTTAGCCACAGTAGGGGTAAGCTTGCGAGGGAGCCCTTGGTACGCTGATTATGCTAACTTTATTGTCTCCAAGTATTTGCCTCCAACTTTTACAGCTCAGCAAAGAAGGAAGTTCTTCTATGACTTGAGGCATTATTTTTGGGATGACCCACACTTATACAAAGAAGGAGTGGATGGTATTATGCAAAGATGTGTTCCAGAATATGAACAAAAGGAGATATTGCGTAAATGTCATGGTAGTGCTTATGGAGGACATCATGCAGGAGATAGAACTGCACAAAAGGTGCTAAAATCAGGTTTCTACTGGCCTACCCTTTTTAAAGATGCAAGAAAAAAAATTATCATGTGATGAATGTCAGCGTGTTGGTAATATTTCTAGACGCAATGAAATGCCTATGAACTACTCTCTGGTTATTAAACCCTTTGATTGCTGGGGATTTGACTTTATGGGTCCTTTCCTCCTCGAAAGGTTATACTCATATTCTTGTTGTCGTTGATTATGTTACTAAGTGGGTAGAAGCCATTCCTGAAGAGTCTTGACGGAAACTTCTAAAAATGCTTAAGGATGTTACCTTTCCTAGGTTTGGGTGCCTAGGTATCTCATGTTGATGGGGTTCTCATTTCATTCATGGTGGTTTTAGAAAGACCCTTGCTAAATATGATGTTAATCATAGAATTGTGACCTATCACCCCCAAACTAGCGGGCAAGTAGAGTTATCAAATAGAGAAATTAAATCCATCTTGCAAAAGACTATTAATAGATCTAGAAAAAACTGGGCTAAAAAGTTGAATGATGCTTTATGGGCTTATAGAACTACCTACAAAAATCCTATGGGGATGTCTCCTTATAAAATGGTTTATGGTAAAGCTTGTCACCTACCTTTAGAATTAGAACATAAAGCTTCTTGGGCGTTAAATAACTAAATAAGTTATAAGCTCGCTGGTGAGAAAAGATTATTTGACTTAAGTTCTTTAGATGAATGGAGGAGTGAAGCCTATGAAAATGCTAGGCTCTTTAAGGAAAAAGTTAAAAGACGCACGACAAGCGAATACTTAAGAGAGAATTTCATGTTGGTGAGAAAGTTCTATTGTATAGGTCTCGTCTTAGATTTTTTGCAGGAAAGCTCTCTTTGTCAAAATGGGAAGGACCTTTCATTATTGAAGAAGTATATCGTTCAGGAGCAATAAAAATTTCTTCTTTAAAAGATAATACTACACAAGTAGTGAATGGGCAGCGACTCAAACATTATATTGTTGGGGATTCTTATAATGAAGATGTTGATGCCTTTCAAGTTATAACTCCGGAAAAATTTATCAAGGACCAAATTCAGAGACATGTAGAGTCTGTTTCCAAATAGGTAACAGTTCTGGTAGGGAAAGTTCCGCGAAAATACAATCCAACTATATTTTTGCAGTTTTCAGTCAATAAGGAAAGCTACAAAGCGAAAGAGGGACGGAAACGGAGCCAGGGTGGCTCACACCACCTTGTGGCGTGGGCCCACCCCTAGCCACGCCACCAGGTGGTGTGGCCACCCTAGACTCCGTCTCTGACTCGTTTTCTCCCAGTATCTTCCTTTTGATATGAAACTTCGTAATATATAATCCCCCGGATCCCCTGAGGTTCGTATATTGTGTTTTCGTCATGTTTTTGTTTCGATCTGCTTCTGCCAGGAACTATCTTTGAAAGCTTCAAAGCACAATGGTGTCCGCCAATGATAAAGGGAAGGAGCTTATGGAGGAGGATCTCAAGACCCGGGCAGAAGGAGATCAAGAGTGAAGGTGAAGAGGAGGCAAAGCACACCGGCACTACCATTGCAAGCATTGGAGTGGTGACAAACCTGCTAGGGTTAGAAGAATTTGGGCGGATCACGGATGCTGGGGAAAGCTCCTCGTCTCTGCTTGTCTCCACGGTCACTTCCTCCACGCACCAAGAATCCTTTCCATACCCTTATCCATGAGCATCAATACCAGAATATGCCCAAGGGGCAATTACCCTCCAATTGGGATTTGCCTTATTCTAGCCATGCAGGAAAAGAAGACTTCAAGGAGGAAGAGTGGGGAAAGAATAGCAAGAGCTGGAATTCTCAACCAGACATGATCATGAGCCGCATTGAGCAAAACTCACAGCTGATTCATAATCTCACCTTCGAGATTGAGGACTTGGGGAAACTTATTAGAGAGCTCATCGAGAGGATACCACCACCACCAAAGGAGTAATTCGTCATCATGTTTGGCATCCCCTTGGTTTGTTCCAAGCTTGGGGGAGTGCCACGGTATCACATCACTATCTTCTATCTTTTTACCTTTTTAGTAGAGTCATATCATGAATAGAGAAGTTATTATGTAGGATGGTTTGCATTATGGAAGTGTCCCCTCTCTCGTTAGATATGTATCCCTTGGTGTGAGTTGCCATTATGGAATATTATTTAGAAGTTCTATCATTTACTCTTTTGCATAGCTTATATTAGTTTTCAATTCGTGGTTATATGATTGATCTTGTTGTTAGTATTGGTACCACTCTAGGATCATTGAGTTAATATTAGTTGGTTTTGGCAAACCTGGCTCGGTCAGTAGCAACACTATTTTTGAAGAGCTGAATGAAAAATACAAAAGTACTCTAAAGAAAAATAATTTCATCGTCTTTCTTTCTTGATTTTCTCATAAGTTTAGTATTCTCTAGTTAAGATCTTTTGTGCTTCCAAGGAAGATTGCATGTTTGTCTTTATCACTTGTATGTTTGTTTGTTTCCTTCAACTCTTATACTTGCTACCCAACCTTGCTAGCCAAAACCTGTCTTGAGAGGAATTCTTCCTGCATCCACTCCTTTAAACCAAAACCTTTGCCATTTGTGTCCACCATACCTTATTAGCATTATTGCTATTCAAAGTAAATTCTTGTTTTATCTACCTCCCAAATTAAACTTGTTATGTGAAAATTAGTGATTAAAGCTCTCACGAACTTGATGGCACACTTTACTTTCTTGCACTTAATAAACTTGAACCATTGTGCTCACCTATGTTGCATTATATGCTTGCACTTTGTAAGTTGGAATTAAGCGAGAACCATGTTGTCATGGGGAACGCTTTCAACATTGCACTGGTACTTTGTACCTAGTTCATATCATGTTCTTTTGTCTATGGATGTAAATTGATTGTGAAATGAAAGGGAGCTTGTAAGTCCATGGAGTTATGCATGTGTTTTAGAGAAGCTTGGTTTGGTCTAATCCATCTTGACATAGTGGAAACCTGCAGCATAACCATAACAAGTATCTATGAAGCATTCTTCTTATAAAAGAGATAGAGATTGAGAAAAGAAAAGAAAAAAAGATTATGAAAAGAGGAAAGAGAAAAAGCACCATATTCCATGGTAAATAAGAAGATTGTGAGATGTTTGTTATGCGCTTGCCTTGTTATTTTGATATAAGGGATTCTTCCGTATCATCGGGCAAGGGGTACCCCATTGGCGGTTCTCTATGATACACATATGCTTACATTGACAGAACTTACTGGTGACTAAACTTGAGTAGCATGAGGAGGCCCTCGTATTCAAGGGACATGAGATTCTCAATTTGCAACTTATCAATGCATATCCTCATTTTTGATCAATTTAACCTTAATCACCTAAAGATGCCTATGATAGGGGCAATGAGAGCTGAAAGCTAGTAAGTATCATAATTTTTGGGAGATCTTTATGAGACTTGCAATCCCTGCTTCCCTCTGTGAAGGGCCTTTCTTTTACTTTTTAGTTGAGTCAGTAAACCTATTCCCTTCTATCTCAACAAGTATTTTTGAGTTGTTGTGTTTCATTCATTCATATGATGATTTATCGATCATGTTGCTTATGTTCCTTGTTTTTCACATTGCTCTTATCTTGATGTTTACTACTTTGAAAGCTATCATTTGAAAATCAGTTATTTGTGAACTCCAGCAAATTATCAACTATTCTTCGACTAAGAGCTAAGTTTGCCATTACCAATTATGATTTACTTCATGTATCTCTATTGTGTTTCCTTTACTTATTGCAAGTAAGTTATATCATAGTGAGTTGTCTTCTATTATGATCTATGTATTGATGAATGTGATGCTTCTTGTCCATATTCTTTTATCGACTCTTCACTCCATAAACCTGAGGTCATGTTTATTGAGCTCAGTTTTGCTTAGGGACAAGCAAAGTATAAGCTTGGGGGAGTTGATCGTCATTTTGCATCAACGTTCTATGTCATAATTCACTGTTATTCATTGATATATTTCATATTGAGAGGTGATACTTATGTTATTTCATCTGTTTTTGCATGGTTGATGACTTTTGGAGCATGGATCGCTGCGATCGAGGATTCGATGGAAAAGGTCTTGTTTGGAGGCAAAATTGTGAAGATCAAAAATCCGGGAAAATACGGAAAATCCTATTTTCCGAATACGATGGGAGCAGAAGGGGCTGGAGATGGGCCCACGGGCGCACACCACCCCATGGCGACCAGCCTAGGCCAGGCACCGGTGGTGTGGCCGCTGGTCCACCCACAGCACTCCGCATATATTATCCTCCCGAAACCCTAAGACTAGGGGAGCGACCACAGAAAGATTCCGCCGCCTCTGCGGGGCGGAAAACACCGAGAGAGAAAGATCTCTCCGACAGACGGATTTCTACCGAGGGAATTCCTTCCCGGAGAGGGGAGATCGTCGCCATAAACACCACCATCAAGCTGACTTCACCGGGATTATCATCACCACCATCCTCACCATCATCACCCTCATCACCATACATATTGCTGTAACAATTGGGTTGAATCTTGCATAGTTCATAGGGGAAACTTTCCCGGTGTTGATTACTCTTTGTAGTTGATGCTATTAAGTGAACCGTTGAATTATTGTTTATGTTCAGATTGTTATACATCATTATTCCATCTCCGATCATGATCCATATGATGTCTTGTGGTAGATTCGTTTTGTTCTTGAGGACATGGGAGAAGTCATGTTATTAGTAGAGGAGTTGTGTTGAGAAGGATTCAATAGTTGATATTTAAGTTGTGGTGTACTTCTTCTAGTGGTGTCATGTGAGCGTCGACTACATGACACTTCACCTATATGGGCCTAGGGAATGCATTGTGTATTTGGCTACTAATCGTAGGGGTTGCGGAATGACAAAAACCTGAACCCCGTTAGAA
Organism: Avena insularis; assembly: GCA_023614405.1. NCBI lineage: Eukaryota > Viridiplantae > Streptophyta > Magnoliopsida > Poales > Poaceae > Avena > Avena insularis. The sequence goes on along the minus strand of CM042696.1, from coordinate 473,082,240 downwards.
ACCATTGCACAAGGGGCGAAGGGTCTTAGAGTTTAAAGTTGTGGTTAGGTTTCTACCTTAATTACATTCTTGTACTTACGGATGTTTGCAAGGGGTATAATCACAAGTATGTATTAGTCCTAGGAAGGTCGACATTAGCACAGGTTCACCCACACAACACTTAGCAAGCTAAAGAAGATTAATCAACTATATGAAGCGAAAGCACTTGACAGTCTTCCCATGTGCTCTAGAAACGTTTGATCATCTTAAGTAATACAACCGGCTTGTCCTTTGCGCATAAAGTTGGCCGCTTAACGCATTTATTCCTACTATCTTTTTATTTACTCATAATTAGATTTACTTGCTTTATCAAAAACCCTAAAAATCCGTTTGTTAAGTATTTGCAGAGAATTCTGATCCATACCACTACTTGCACCTACGCTCCTTGTTGGGATTGACACTCTTACTTGCTCCAAAATCTGCGCGATACACCCCTATACCTGTGGGTCATCATAGGGTTCATGAAAAAGAACACATCCAATGACACCGATGTATCCATGTGTGCTGTGAAAAAAGAACACACATGCAATGACTCTGTGGTCCATGAAAAGAACACATGCAATCACACCGTGGATTCTTATGTGGTTTGTGAAAAAAGAACACACATGCAATGACTCTAGTTGTGGTTCATGAAAGAACACACATCCAAAGACACCTGGTGGATCCTTATGTGGTTTGTGAGAAGAACACACGCAATGACTCGGCTGTTGTTCATGAAAAGAACACATGCAATGACACTAGTGGATCCATGTGGTTTGTGAGAAGAACATGCATGCAATGACACTAGGTGTAGTTCATAGAAGAACATATGCAATGACACTAGTGTATCCTTATGTGGTTTTTGAGAAGACAGGACATGCAATGACACTTGTGAATCCATGTGTGGTTTGTGAGAAGAATAGACATGCAATGACACTGGTGGATCCATATGTGGTTTGTGAGAAGAACACACATGCAATGACACTGGTGTGGTTCATGGAAAGAACACACATCCAATGAACTACGGTGGATCCATATGTGGTTTGTGAGAAGCACACACATGTAATGACATTGGTTGTGGTTCATGAAAAGAACACATGCAAGCGACCTTGGTGGATCATATGTGGTTTGTCAAAAGAACACACATGCAATGACTTTGGTTGATCCACATGGTTTGTGAAAGAACACATGCAATGACACTGGTGTATCCTTATGTGGTTTGTGAGAGAGCAGACATGCAATGACACTAGTGGATCCATGTGTGGTTTATGAAAGGAACATACATGCAATGACACTAGGTGTCGATTCATGAAAGAACACATCAATGACCTTTGGTGGATCCATATGCGGTTTGTGAGGAGAGCAGGGCATGCAATGAACTACGGTGGATCCATATGTTTGTGAAAGGAACAGACATGCAATGACACTGGTGGATCCATATGTGGTTTGTGAAAAGAACACACATCCAATGACACTGGTGTACCCTTATGTGGTTTGTGAGAAGAACAGACATGCAATGACACTAGCTGTGCTTCATGAAAAGAACACACATGCAATAACCTTGGTGGATCCATGTGTGGTTTATGGAAGGAACATACTGTAATGACACTGGGTGTGGTTCATGAAAAGAACACACATCCAATGACTAGTGGATCCATATGTGGTTTGTGAGAAGAACACACATGCAATGACACTGGGTGTGGTTCATGGAAGGAACACATCCAATGACACCAGTGGATTCTTCTGTGGTTTGTGAGAAGTGCAGTCATGCATTGCCTCCAGATGTGGTTCATGAGAAGAACAAACATGCAATGACACTGGTGTATCCTTATGTGGTTTGTGAGAAGAACAGACATGCAATGACACTGGGTGAAACAAGTGTGGTTTATGAAAGAACAGACATGCAATGACACTAGTGGATCCATGTGGTTTATGAAAGGAACATACATGCAATGACACTAGGTGTGGTTCATGAAAAGAACACACATCCAATGACATTGGTGGATCCATATGGTTTGTGAGAACGCACATGCAATGACTCTAGATGTGGTTCATGAGAAGAACAAACATGCAATGACACTTGGTGTATCCTTATGTGGTTTGTGAGAAGAACAGACATGCAATGACATTGGTGGATCCATGTGTGGTTTATCAAAGGAACATACATGCAATGACACTGATGGATCCATGTGTGGTTTATGAAAGGAACATACAAGCAATGATCTGTGTGGTTCATGAAAAGAACATACATCCAATGACACTAGTGGATCCATGTGTGGTTTATGAAAGACGATGCAATGACACTTGTGGTTCATCAAAAGAACACACATCTAATGACACTAGTGGATCCATATGTGGTTTGTGAGGAGAACAGACATGTAATGAACTCTGGTGGATCCATATGTGCTTTGTGAGAAGAACACACATGCAATGACACTAGTGGATCCATATGTGGTTTGTCAGAAGAACACACATGCAATGACACTAGGTGTGGTTCATGAAAAGAACACACATCCAATGACACTAGTGGATCCTTATGTGGTTTGTGAGAGAAACACATGCAATGACTCTAGCTGTGGTTCATGAAAATAAGAGACATGCAATGACACTTGTGTATCCTTATGTGTTCTGTTAGAAGAAAAGACATCCATTGTCTCTAGCTGTGATTCATGAAAAGAACACACATGCAATGACACTAGTGGATCCATGTGTGGTTTATGAAAGGAACAGACATGCAATGACACTGGGTGTGGTTCATGAAAAGAACACACATCCAATGAAACTGGTGGATCCATGTGTGGTTTGTGAAAAGTATAGACATGAAATCCTGCCACCGGTACCAAGGATCCATGTGTGGTTTGTGAGAAGAACATACATGCAATGACACTAGTGTATCCATGTGGTTTGTGAGATGAACACACATGCAATGACATTGGTTGTGGTTCAGAAAAGAACACATCCAATGACCTGAGTGGATCTCATGTAGTTGTGAGAAGAACATACATGCAATGACTCTACGTGGTTCATGAAAATAATGCGGACATGCAATGACAATGGTGTATCCTTATGTGGTTTGTGAGAAGAATGGACGTGCAATGAATCTAGTTGTGGTTCATGAAAAGAACACATGCAATGACACCGTGGATCCATGTGGTTTATGAAAGGAACAGACATGCATTGACACTCGGTGTGCTTCATGAAAAGAACACACATCCAATGACACTATTGGATCCATATGTGGTTTCTGAAAAGAACAGACATGCAATCACACTAGGTGGATCCATGTGTGGTTTGTGAGAAGAACAGATATGCAATGAGATCGGTGTATCCATGTGTGGCTTGTGAGAAGAACACACATGCAAGGGTGAGGTTCATTAAAAGAACACACATCCAATGACACTAGTGGATCCTTATGTGGTTTATGAGAAGAACGGACATGCAATGACTCTAGATGTGGTTCATGAGAAGGACATGCAATGACACTAGTGTATCCTTATGTGGTTTGTGAGAAGAATGGGCATGCAATGACTCTAGCTGGTTCATGAAAAACATATACAATGACACTGGTGGATCCATGTGGTTTATGAAAGGAACAGACATGCAATGACACTGGGTTTAGTTCATGAAAAGAACGGACATGTAATGAATTCTGGTGGATCCATATGTGGTTTGTGAAAGGAATAGACATGCAATGACACCGTGTATCCATATGTGGTTTGTGAGAAGAAAAGACATGCAATGACACGGTGGGGTTCATGAAAAGAACAGACATCCAATGACACCGGTGTATCCATGTGGTTTGTGAAACAGAACACACAAGCAATGACTATGTTGTGGTCCATGAAAAGAACACACATGCAATCACACCGATGGATCCTTATGGTTTATGAAAAAAGAACACACATGCAATGACTCTAGCTATGGTTCATGAAAAGAACACATCCAATGACACTGGTGGATCTATGTGGTTTGCAGAAGAACACATGCAATGACTCCAGGCTGTCGGGCCGGGTTCATGAAAAGAACACACATGCAATGACAGTGGATCCATGTGTGGTTTGTGAGAAGAACACAGATGCAATGACTGGCTATAGTTCTGAAAAGAACACACATCCAATGACACTGGTGGATCCTATGTGGTTTGTGAAGAACACATGCATGACTCTGCTGTGGTTTATGAAAAGAACACACATGCAATGACACCGGTGGATCCATGTGTGGTTTGTGAGAAAACAGGCATGCAATGACCTTGGGTGTGGTTCATGAGAAGAAACGGACATGCAATGACACTGTGTATCCTTATGTGGTTTGTGAGAAACAGACATGCAATGACACTAGTGGATCCATGTGTGGTTTGTAGAAGAACACACATGCAATGACAATGGTGGATCCATATGTGGTTGGTGAGAAGAACACACATGCAATGACAATGGGTGGTTCATGAAAGAACACACATCCAATGAACTGGTGGATCCATATGGTTTGTGAAAAGAACACACATGCAATGAATATGGTGGATCCACATGTGGTTTGTGAAAAGAACACACATCCAATGACACTGTATCCATGTGTGGTTTGTGAAAATAACACGCATGCACGATGGTTGTGGTCCATGAAAAGAACACACATGCAATTACACCGGTGGATCCTTATGTGGTTTGTGAAAAAGAACACACAAGCAATGACTCAAGCTATCGTTCACGAAAATAACACACATCCAATGACACTGGTGTATCCATGTGTGGTTTAATGAGAAGAACATACATGCAATGACTCGTGTGGTTCATGAAAAGAACAGATATCCAATGACACTTGTGGATCCATGTGTGGTTTAATGAAAAGAACATACATGCAATGACAACAGGTGTGGTTCATGAAAGAACACACATCCAATGACACAGTGGATCCATGCGGTTTGTGAAAAGAACAGACATGCAATCACACTTGGTGAATCCATGTGTGGTTTGTGAGAAGAACACACATGAAATGACATTGGTGGATACATGTGTGGTTTAGATAAGAACACACATGCAATGATCTTGGTGGATCCATGTGGGTTTATGAAGAACAGACATGCAATGACACTTGGTGTGGTTCACGAAAAGAACACACATCCAAGAAAACGCGTGTATCCTTCTGTGGTGTGGGCGAAGAACAGACATGCAATGACTACCGCTGTTGTTTATGAAAGGAACAGACATGCAATGACACTTGTGGATCCATATGTGGTTGTGAAAAGAATGTATATGAAATCACACTAGGTGGATCTATGTGTGGTTTAGAGAAGAACAAACATGCAATTACACTATGTATCAATGTGTGGTTTGTCAAGAACACACATGCAATGACACTAGGTGTGGTTCATGAAAAGTACATAGATCCAATGACACCGTGGATCCTTATGTGGTTTCGAGAAGAAATGATATGCAATGACTCTAGATGTGGTTCATGAGAAGAATGTACATGCAATGGCTGGTGCATCGTTATGTGGTTTGTGAGAAGAATAGACATGCAATGACACTAGAGTGAACCAATTGTGGTTCATGAAAGGAACGGACATGCAATGACACTGGTGGATCCATGTGAGATTTATGAAAGGAACATACATGCAATGACACTGGGTGTGGTTCATGAAAAGAACACACATCCAATGACACTGTTGGATCCATATGTGGTTTGTGAGGAGAACAAACATGCAATAACTCTAGATGTGGTTCATGAGAAGAATAGACATGCATGACACTGTGTATCCATGTGGTTTGTGAGAAGAACATACATGCAATGACACTAGTGGATCCATGTGTGGTTTATGAAAAGGAACATACATGCAATGACACCGGTGGATCTCATGTGGTTTATGAAAGGAACAAACATGCAATGACACTTGGTGGTTCATGAAAGAACACACATCCAATGACACTGGTGGATCCATGTGTGGTTTATGAAAGGAACAGACATGCAATGATACTGGTGTGGTTCATGAAAATAACACATCCAATAACACTGTGGATCCATATGTGGTCAGAGAGAATACATGCAATGGACTCGTGGATCCATATGGTTTGTGAGAAGAACACATGCAATGACACCTGTGGATCCATATGTGGTTTGTGAGAAGAAGACACATGCTGAAGTATTTACGGGTGTGGTTCCCAAAAGAACACACATCCAATGACACCGTGGATCCTTGCGTGGTTTGTGAGAAGAATGTATATGCAATGGCTCTAGATTTGGTTCATGAAAAGAAATGTATATGTAATGACACTGTGTATCTCTATGTGGTTTGTGGAGAAGAACATACATGCAATGACTCTAGCTGTGGTTCATGAAAAGAACACACATGCAATGACACTGTGGATCCATGTGTGGTTTATGAAAGGAATAGACATGCAATGACACGGTGTTGTTCGTGAAAGAACACACATCCAATGACACCGGTGAATCCATATGTGGTTTGTGAAAAGAATGACATGCAATCACACTAGGTGGATCCATGTGTGGTTTGTGAGAAGAATGACATGCACTAACACCGGTGTATCCATGTGGTTTGTGAGAAGAGCACACATGCAATGACACTGGTGTGGTTTCAAAAGAACACATCCAATGACACTGTGGATCCTTATGCGGTTTGTGAGAAGAACAAGGATGCAATGACTCTAGATGTGGTTCATGAGAAGAATAGACGTGCAATGACACTTGTGTATCCTTATGTGGTTTGAGAGAAGAACAGACATGCAATCACACTGGGTGTGGTTCATGAAAAGATCACACATCCAATGACACCGGTGGTATCCATGTGTGGTTTGTGAAAGAACACACACACAATGACTCGCTATGGTCAATGAAAAGAACACACATGCAATCACACCGGTGGATCCTTATGTGGTTTGTGAAAAGAACACACATGCAATGACTCTAGTGGTTCATGAAAGAACACATATCCAATGACACTGGTGTATCCATGTGTGGTTTAATGAGAAGAACATACATGCAATGACTCGGTATAGTTCATGAAAAGAATTACATCGAATGACACCGGTGGATTCATCTGGTTTGTGAAAAGAATGAACATGCAATGACACGGGTGTGGTTCATTAAAAGAACACACATCCAATGGCAATGGTGGATCCATGTGTGGTTTGTGAGAAGAACACACATGCAATGACACTGGTGGATCCATGTGTGGTTTGTTGGAAGAACACATATGCAAAGACACTGGTGGATCCATGTGTGGTTTATGAAAGGAATGACATGCAATGACACCTGGGTGTGGTTCATGAAAAGAACACATCTAATGACCTAGTGGATCCATATGTAGTTTGTGAGAAGAAATGTACATGCAATGACTCTAGATGGGGTTCATGAGAAGAACAGACATGCAATGACACCGTGTATCCCTATGTGGTTTGTGAGAAGAACACATATGCAAATGACTCTAGCAGTGGTTTATGAAAGGAACAGACATGCAATGACACCGTGGATCCATGTGTGGTTTATTAAAGAACAGACATTCAATAACACTTGGTGGATCCATGTGTGGTTTTTGAGAAGAACATACATGCAATGACACTAATGGATCCATGTGGTTTGTGATAAGAACACACGTGCAATGACACTGGTGGATCCATGTGTGGTTTATGAAAGGAATAGACATGCAATGACACTGGGTGTGGTTCATGAAAAGAACACACATCCAATGACACTGGTGGATCCTTGTGTGGTTTGTGAGAAGAATGCATATGCAATGACTCTAGATGTCTTTCATTGAGAAGAATGGCATGCAATGACACTGGTGTATCCTTTTGTGGTTTATGAGAAGAACAGACATGCAATGACACTGGGTGTGGTTCATGAAAAGAACACATATCCAATGACACCGGTGTATCCATGTGTGGTTTGTGAAAAAGAACACACATGCAATGACTCAGCTATGGTCCATGAAAAGAACACACATGCAATCACACCAGTGGATCCTTATGTGGTTTGTGAAAAGAACACACATGCAATGACCTAGTTGTAGTTCATGAAAAGAACACACATCCAATGATACTGGTGCATCCATGTTTGGTTTAATGAGAAGAATAGACATGAAATGACTCTATGTGTGGTTCATGAAAAGAACAGACATCCAATGACACTAGTGGATCCATCTGTGGTTTAATGAAAAGAATAGACATGCAATGACACTGGGTGTGGTTCATGAAAAGAACACACATCCAATGACACTGGTGGATCCATGTGTGGTTTGTGAAAAGAACAGACATGCAATCACACTTGGTGGATCCATGTGTGGTTTGTGAGAAGAACATACATGCAATGACACTGGTGGATCCATCTGTGGTTTGTGAGAAGAACACACATGCAATGACACTGGTTGTGGTTCATGAAAAGAACACACATCCAATGACACTGGTGGATCCTTATGTGGTTTATAAAGAACATGCAATGACTCTAGCTATGGTTCATGAAAAGAACACACATGCAATGACACTGGTGTATCCTTATGTGGTTTGTGAGAAGAACAGACATGCAATAACTCTAGCTGTGGTTCATGAAAAGAACACACATGCAATGACACTGGTGGATCCATGTGTGGTTTATGAAAGGAACATACATGAAATGACACTGGGTGTGGTTCATGCAAAGAACACACATCTAATGACACTGGTGGATCCATATGTGGTTTGTGAAAAGAACAGACATACAATCACACTGGGTGCATCCATGTGTGGTTTGTGAGAAGAACATACATGCAATGACACTGGTGTATCCATGTGTGGTTTGTGAGAAGAACACACATGCAATGCCACTGGGTGTGGTTCATGAAAAGAACACACATCCAATGACACTGGTGGATCCTTATGTGGTTTGTGAGAAGAACAGACATGCAATGACTCTAGATGTGGTTCATGAGAACAAACATGCAATGACACTGGTGTAGCCTTATGTGATTTGTGAGAAGAATGTACATGCAATGACACTGGTGGATCCATTTGTGGTTTATGAAAGGAACATACATGCAATGACACCGTGGATCCATGTGTGGTTTATGAAAGGAATGTACATGCAATGACACTAGGTGTGGTTCATGAAAGAACACACATCCAATGACACTGGTGGATCCATGTGTGGTTTATGAAAGAATGGACATGCAATGAAATGGGTGTGGTTCATGAAAAGAACACACGCCCAATGACACTGGTGGATCCATATGTGGTTTGTGAGGTGGTGGATCCATATGTGGTTTTTGAGAAGAACACACATGCAATGACACTTGTGGATCCATGTGTGGTTTGTGAGAAGAACACACATGCAATGACATTGGTGGATCAACATGTGGTTTATGAAAAAGAACACGTGATGCAATGACACGGTGGATCATGGTTTATGATAACACACATGCAATGAACTCTAGTGGGTCCATGTGGTTTATGAGAAGAACACACATCCAATGAACTCTAGTGGATCTATCTTGGCATAATTTGATGTATGCCATGATGTATTTCATTGTACAAGACACCAATTACCTTTCCATTTTTATACTACTCAGTTTTGCCCTTGGTTTTTGATACTACTCAGTTTTGCCCCTCTCTATCTTTTGTAGAAGCCCAAACATGTGCTCACTCTTTGTGCTACTTCCACTGATGGTTGTCACGGTCACACAGATCGCGGCGCACCAACCATTGACTCTGTGATCCAACGATGATTGTTGCACACGCTGCGTCCATTCTTCATGACAATGGAGACAACATGAACGCCTCCTCAGCTGAGACTTCTACAAGAAGGGAACACAAGCCGTCCATGGAAAAAGTCATCGGTCATGTCATGGTTAATCAAGTGTAAAAAACCTACTCATCACTACTACTATGACACAACACATGTGCCGTTAAATCGAGTGCCGTTGATGGACAGTTGCAATTTATTGTCTCTTGATTTTAATAAGACATATCCCATTTTTACGCAGCGGCTCTCAATCCCACTTCCAACTGAGCCCCACCAGTAGGAAACTTGCACGCCGTAGCAGGTAAGGAGGCAGAGTTGAGCTCGAGACCTAACGTCCGCCTTCGCCATCGAGTCACTCGCAAATACCAACACATCCCTCTACAGATCTAGCATAACCCCACAAATCTTGCAGATACCCACCTACCTTCCCTCTACATTTGCACTTTTAATTATCGCCAATTTTAGGGCCGTGGTCAAACTTCGTACATAGAAATTGTGTATACCTACATGCGGCTCAATACAGAACTGCCATGCATGTGAGCGACTATGCATGTGTCGCGGTGCACGGCAATGAGACTGCATCGGGCGCTGCTGCACGGTGTGCAAACGAAACGTGACTTGCTTCCATCCACCTTAAATATAGAGCCCCTCTCCGACACCCATTCTCACTCGCCACTCTCCCCACGCAACCTCTCCATTGTCCCACCAGCATCCGCAAACTCCGAAAATACCCGTCTGACTGCAGCGATGGCGGAGGAGGATACGGGCCATCGTCGCCCGACGCCACCAAGTAGGAGGCTCCCATCTCGCGGTCCGCCCTTGACACGTTGAAAGCAGCCACCGTCCTTGTCAGGCCCGGTCGAGCCATCGATGGCAGCCACCATTCCCCGCCCAGGCCCTTGTCCCCGCTTACCTGACATAGCCGGGCCGAGGCCTCGCCTCTCGCTGGTCCCCCTCCACGCGTTGAAAGCAGCCACCGCCCTCCATCCAGGCCTGAGTCGAGGCATCGATGGCAGGTGACCAGCCGTTCCTCCTCCCTTATCATCCTCACACTGGCTTAGCCGGCGAAGAGAGCCCCCGGCTGCCAGGAGGCTCCACGTCACAAGAAGATTCAGCATCATGGGCACCTCTGATCCAAATGAGTACATCGCTCCAGCTTCTGAACCCCTACGACACGACATCGACGACCCATGGTTGAGGTAACTAGGGTTGTTCCCTTCCCTAGTTCTTCTACTGCTCCCATCGTTGGATGCTAGATCTTGGTTTATTAGGATTTGCTTGTTCACATTTCGATTGCTCGATCTTCTTACATCATCTACTCCCCATTTTCCTTTCTTCCAATAGGTTTACGACAGTGATCGTGCAGCGATGATGGTCTAGGTACACCAAGACTCGTCAAAGTGCTTGAGGCTGCAGCTACCAAGACGATGCCTTCTTCCTGGCGACAACTACAATCGCCCTTCTACAAGGGGATCGTCATTGGCTAAGAGTCTGACACCGACTTCAACTCTCATCGGAAGCATGCAGGGGCTGGCTCCACCATCCACAAAGGCGGCTAGGCCGTGAACGCCAACGCCACATCGCTGAACACCGAGGTCTCGGCATTCACCTCCCGAAACCTCCAGGCGGCCATCAAAGAGGGTCGCATGCCTCAATCAAGCAAGGCCCCCAAGATCAAGGGACTAGGCAGCAAGTAGAGGAAGCGCGGAGGGAGGAGGCGGAGGCGCAGCATGCAAGGAGGGTTGAATGTAATACTATTTCGCTTTGCCGCCTGCTGCTAAGTAGCTTCTTTTAATTTTCTATATTTTGCTTGCATCCTATTTCTGGTTGGAACCTTGTTAAGCAACCTACTTTCTATCGCTATATCTTATTTAGCCACGCACAGCTATATCTACATTTGTTTTGTTTTCTAAATGAATGGCCTACACTGGTGTGATTTGTTGCTCAGATTTGCTACTAGATCGGAAAAAGAGGTCCAAAAGGAACGAATTATCAAGAGAGAATCTTCTCTAGATTTGCTACCAATTTGGGAAAATGAAACATATCTGTCAGCGAGAGAGGAAAAAGTACTCTTTCAAACTGCGGGTTAACAGCAACAAGCTACCATCTTGACAAACTACAAGAGACATACGTGAAACATAACGGAAAGAGGGTTAAATTTATTTTACTACTCACTTGAGGCGCTAGACATCTTGATAAGATAAATGAGTTCCACAAAATAGAAACATAACACAAAGGAGTAAAATTTAATTCACTTCTCATCACCCCACTTGAGGCGCTTGCCACAAAACGATATTCCAGGCTTACCAACCGCGGTCATTCCAGTGGATTCTTACATTATTGGCACTCCACGTACCGCAATTTAAATGCTTCTGTCTCACACTGGGATCCGACTTGCCTTCCCTATCTTTTAGCATCCTTGCGGCATTAATTAGTGGTTGCATCACAAACCTGATTGTTGTCTGCTAGAAGATGCTACTTTTCTGCTTGTCGCTTTCACCATATAAATTTCATCGTATTTTACTTCCGCTTCAGCTACGTTTCTTTCAATTGCTTCAGCAATTTCTCTATTATCGCCTCAGTTTTATGCAGCCATTTCCTTTGCATATGCAGCTTCAAACTTAGGGCTATTCTCGCATTTTCTACAAGGGATCCCTAAGCTCGCTCTTCCCACTTCTGCAAATAGGCAAACACGCAGGTAACATAGAAAAATGGAACTTGTACAGTTGGTAGGTCACGTGAAGAATCTATGGCTCCATACTTCAGGTTTATATCGAAAGAACGGCCACTGGCCCCAGAAATCGCTCTTATCCGAGGGGAAATTGCCTTCATTTTGTCGCATTTACTCATCGAGGACTTAAAGGCGAAGTGATGCTATATTCCATCCTTCCCCAGCCCCCCAGATCTGGACAAGACTCTGAATATCAATCCAGTTGTGCACGAAATTGTAACTCCCCGATGAAATTCTCGAAAAACTGTGTTGTACCAATGATGCTGCAGAAAATAATTCTTTTCTATAAGTGAACTGGCTTAGTTAACTGTGCACCTCATCAGTCCTGAAAGTAGAAGTTTATCATCACCAAAATCGTAACTACAAATATATTTTGTCAATGCAATATCATCTACCTGAATATAATTTTGAAAAGTTTAGTAAATGCAAGATCAAGACTCTCAACATTGTCTTGTCATAATTTATTTGGTCCTAAATAAAATCCAGTAGTTGCAAGATGAGCAAATGGATAAAGAACAAGAGGAGAAATCCAAAAAGCGTTAGCTACAGAGAGAGATCTACAAACCGGGAGAGGTGGTAGGACGTGTTTCCTCATGGCTTTGAACGACACTTCACTCCCTTCATATGGGTCCTCCGGGTACTCGAGGTCCAATCCCACAAACTTGTCCTCATCTTCTCAAGCCAACCTCGACATCTCAGACACGCACCACTCGCTCTCCTCGTTGGTGTAGACAACGACATCTATCTTCTTATTGTCATGGGTAGTGAAGCTTGTCTCTAGAGTGCACGACCTTCCATGGTGGCAAGGAGAAGACGGAAGAAGACAGATGATGAAGAAGAAGAGTGGTTTCGTGGTGAGGGGATCGGTGGAACCGCCAATGCGCTTTTAAGGTAGTGGTTAATGACGGGACGGAGGTCCAAAGGAGAGACGCGTATGCGTGGCGGTGGCCTTCCAGCTTCCGAGTAAACAAAAAATCATTATAACGATGATATATGTGCCATGTTTTGTCACGTCCAATATAATGGGCTGTTGTCATATCCACTATGCCAGCCGCAAGCCCACGTGACACCACCGCCTAAGCGGCTGTGAGCGACATAACCCGAGAACTGATAGGGGACCAACTTGACGCCGTTAGCCTGATATTTTGTATTGAAACGTAAAGTTGTAAAAAGACCCTCTAAGTATTTGGCACACCAACTGTAGTCATCGCGGCTGATTAAAATCAACTTGGGTACCATGTTGCTTGGGCGCCCCAACTTTCGGGCCGCAAAATGATATTCTCCCAAATCCCCCCATCAGGCCATCACCGACGAAATCTCTCTTGCAACCCTAGCTAGTTGTCCGCCATCAAAGGGAAGGAGGAGGAGGATCACCGCCGGCGAAAGGAGGAGGAGGCGCCGCCTACCGCTTCGCCGGCGGGAAGGAGGAGGAGGCCAACCTCGTCGTTGTTGTCCTGTCCGTCTCACCGTCACCGCCCCGCACCCATCCAGGTTTGATTCGTGCCCATCCAGTTGTATAGTCGATTAGTGTCAGGATCCGAAGTTTGATTCTCACCTTGCCGAAGGGAAAGAGGATCACCAAGATCAAGAATTTGAGGGTAATCCGATATAATTTGGGTAAATTGCATGAAGATAGTAGCAATTGCTTTGCATCGTAATTTCCCAGTGAGTGGTCGTAGAATGTAGCAAAGAAGTGGCACTAGAAGCAAAGGATCGATTTGTTAAAGACATGCCTACCCAATTGAATCATGCATGAAGCTAATTAACACAATGATTAGGCCGTTGTCAAGGGCATGAAATAAAAGGCTTCGAAGGCATCTAGCCTTGTCAGTGATTGGTACTAGTTAGTTATTATAGTTAGTTATTTCTAAATGTGACACTCGCTCATCATGCATATGCCCTTTGTCACCTTGTCGCTCAGACAGACATGTTGAGGGAATTCTAGCACAGTAGGTGATGTCTACAAGTGCACAAATCATTTGTAGATAGTTTTGAAGTATAGATATCGATCCCATAGGGAGCCCAAAGGTAAGTGTTTATGAGTGAAGTCTCTGTCACACCCAAAGTTGTCACAGTCTTCGAGTTAATTGATCGCAAGTGTTGAAATGAGAATGGAAGTTGATTAAACTGGTGTATTTAAATAAAACTAAAATGTAAACTTCAGAAATAAAAAGCATAAAAGTAAAGAACGATTTGATTGTTTGTTGTTTTCCGCAGATGGTAAAAGAAGTGGGAGATATAGTTCATGGTGATAGTGATTGTGCCAGTGTACGAATGATAAGTGTAACAATTATAATCTTATAAGTATATGTGTAGGCTAGCAACCCATAATTAGCCTAACTCCTCTTGGTAGATTTTGTCCCAACTTCAATAATCCTACTAGTCTGTTACCAAAACCATGGTCAAACACTAGAACATTAAGACCCTTCAGTTGCTTAGCGATTAAGCTCCTTGGATCGGACTAATGCAATAAGCATGGTTACTCGTTATCCTCGAGTCTACTAGTTTTCCATTGATATCCCCGTGTCACTGGGGTCTCCGGGTCTGCTAGCTTAACAAGATCCTATCTATGTAGAACAAAGCATCATGTTGTATAGGCCCTTAATTGGACAACAAGCATTAGGCATCCCACAGATAGTCAAGCACACATAATATAGTAATTAGAATCAATCACAAACTAATGGAAATATATGGAGGCACATCACATCTCACCAATCCCTTACATCTCCCACGCCAAGGAACTTACACATGAGAGAAGAA